>CM058230.1:21102066-23502066 GCA_030180135.1 Orychophragmus violaceus | reverse complement strand
AAACCTGAGAAACAAAAGGTTATAGGATGCAGGTGGTTATATAAACTAAAGCCTGGCATACCTGGAGTCGAGAAGCCTAGATACAAGGCCAGGCTAGTCGCAAAAGGCTATGCACAAGTAGAGGGGGTCGACTACAACGAGGTGTTTGCACCTGTGGTTAAGCATGTGTCTATAAGGCTCCTGCTATCATTGGTTGTAAACCAGGATCTAGAACTTGAACAGTTAGACGTCAAGACGGCCTTTCTCCACGGGGTGCTACAAGAACGGATCTACATGAGTCAGCCTCAGGGTTATATTCAGAAAGGAAGTGAGAACAAAGTCTGTCTCCTCAAGAAGGCATTGTACGGGTTAAAGCAGTCTCCCAGAGAATGGAATCACAGATTTGATACATTTATGATAAGTCAGAAGTACAAGAAAAGCGAGTACGACCCGTGTGTATATCTGAAAGGATCAAAAATCAGTGATATGGTCTACCTACTGCTCTACGTGGATGATATGCTTATAGCTTCCAAGAATCCAAAGACCATTCAGAAACTGAAAGAGCAACTAAGTAGGGAGTTTGAGATGAAGGATCTAAGGCCAGCCAGAAGGATACTTGGAATGGACATACACAGAGACAGAAATCAGGGAGTTTTGGTTCTTTCTCAGGAAGGCTACTTGATACAAGTATTAAAGACTTTCGGGATGTGGGATTGCAGGGAGGTTCAGACACCAATAGGAGCTCACATCAAACTTAAAGCTCTCACACCTGCTCAGGAACTAGAACAGGCAGAGCACATGTCAAATATCCCTTACGCAAGTGCTCTGGGAAGTATTATGTACGCGATGGTGGGATCAAGACCTGATCTAGCTTATGCAGTGGGACTGATAAGTAGATACATGGGAAAACCAGGCATTGATCACTGGCAGGCTGTTCAATGGGTTATGAGGTACATAAAGGGAGCATCTAATGTTTGTTTAACTTTCAGGAAGGATGCAGATTTCAAAGTAAAAGGCTACTGTGACTCGGATTACGCTGCAGATTTGGACAGGCGTCGCTCAATATCTGGTTATGTGTTTTGATAGCAGAAATTTTAAGATCCTTTGAGGTACCAATTCCTCAAGCTTATCGATGTAGCTTTGAGGTATCGAACCTATTCTGGGATGGATAAAACCAATACGTACACACTAAACCTTCAGAGTCAAATCAAACAATTTAGTTTTTGTTCTAACAGTCCTAACGAAAACAATTCAAATAGAAGTAGACAAAAAGCAAATAAACAAGTGAATTCAATCAATGACAAAGATAGGGCATAAGGTTAAGGTCAACGGACAGGTGACTCGGGATGATCAAGGATCCTAATTCAAACTTCAAACAAGCTAATCTCCTAGCAAGGAACACAACGATACGATCAGTTTAATCTCTTAATACTAATCTCTTTACTTAATCCTAATCCAAGAACAAATTCTCATTTGTGAATTAGAATCAAGCAAGCAATCAAACAAGTTCCAAACAACTAACAATCACTCTAAACATACATTCTCATGCGCTAGAATGTGAAAGTTCTATCAAAGCTATGAACAGGAATTTCATCGAACATGTTGTGAACAAGAAATCTTAAGCATTCTAATCAACTTGATCAAGGCTAATTAGACATTAAACACACTTTGACAGATGAGATTTTAAACAATCAAGCACTAGAAATCCATTGATCACCCCTAATCAACCTAATCCTACCTAACCCATAAGCCCTATGAAGAACTACTCACTAATCATGATCAAACCAACAAATTCCATAGAAATAAGATTGATCATAGAAAAGTAGAGTTTGATTGAAAGATTTGATGAAGGAATCACAAAAGAAGTGCTAGATTCAATCAAGAAATCAAACTTGTTCTTACAAGTGTTTAGAACAATAAAAATAGCATAAGAGACTGTAAAAAGATAGGTTTTTGGCTTAAAAAGTCATTAGGGTTCGAGCCGGGTCAACCCGGAACAAACCGGGTGCCCGGATCCAAGGCAATTTCTGGGACGCGTATCGGTCGGCGTATCGGTCGGCCAGACCGATACGGACTCTCGGATTTTTCTGGGAAGGGTCGTATCGGCCGGCGTATCGGTCGGCCAGACCGATACGGACTCTCGGATTTTTCTGGGAAGGGTCGTATCGGTCGGCGTATCGGTCGGCCAGACCGATACGGACTCTCGGATTTTTCTGTGTTGAGATGCATCCAGTAAATCAGGCATAACTCTCTCCATATAGCTCCGAATGACTTCAAACCACCTCCATTAGAAAGCTAACTCAATTTCCCATAATTTTTATTCAGAATCCCAGAGCTAAAAGCCAATGTAATATCTTCATATGACTCAATCTTTCAAGCTCATCGGTTTGGTCCTTCATCACCGCTTCACTTGCAATCACTCCTTTAGCCTCCAAACTCTTCCAAACATCCTTAGCAACTCCAAGAACCTACAAAACATAGGAAACACTCCAAATGCAAGCCTAGAATGCCTAAACCTAGCTCTAGATGATCCTATACTCTAAACACATCAATGACCAAAGAAGTGAAGTTAAAGGAAACTAAAAAGAAGTAAAACATGATCCTAACAATAGCCTAAATGCATGAAAATACAAGTATATCAATTCCCCCAAACTTAAACCTTGCTTGTCCACAAGCAAGCATAAGACTATCAAAGTAAGTTGGGAGAAAGGTTTGAAGGCGGAAGCTCATATCCAAAGACAAAACTGAGATCAACAAGTTCCAATTCGAGTCAACGTCACCAAGATGCAACCAAGTTAGGCTTACTCCAAAAATTTAGCCATGCTCATCAAGACAAAACTCTTAGCTCAATTCTCAACCTAGACAAGCATTCCTATCAACTAGCTCTTTAACATTCATTAGGTTTTCAAGTGGATCTTACTCAATGCAAGGTGATCAAACTCATTTGGCAAAGGGACAAAGTTTTGAGATTAAGGTGATCTCAATCAAAAGAGGGGTTTATTCCAAAAGCATGAAGGTTCTCTCATAAAGAAGTAAATGAGCTATAGTAAAATGCTAAGAGTTAGAGGCAATTGGTGCATACTAGGTTGATTTCCATCTACCCATGCCCCAATTGCTTCTTCTCCTAATCTAGCCCACCTAAATGGATACTACCCTTGACCAAGGCTATTTTTGCCTCATCCCATTTTCTCAATCAGACACTTTCCAATCAAACTCCCCAAGGATCAATAAAGACTTTTCAAAACAGTGGCAAATCTTTTCTTTTTAACTTAGCTCAAATCTTTCTTTAGCAATGGTCTCTTTTCTTTCTTTAAGGTGAGCCTTTGGCTTCTTTTCATTTCAAAATATGAGACACTTTTCTTTTCTTTAAACACATAAGAGCTTTTCTTCTTTTAAAACACTTTGCCAACAAACATAAGATCCCAACCAAAATCCCTTTCATTCTTTCTTTTCTTTACTCTCTTTCTCCTTTCCCAATTCCTCCCCCAAACTTGGATTCTAGCCTATTGCAAAGCTAAAGGTGCTGAGCTTGCACTATATGGAAATTTCTCCTAGTCGCCTCATACTCAACACTTTTTACCTAGCTCATTCCAAATAGGCCTACCACTCAAGATAGTGTTTGTGGCTTGAAAGACGGGTGGTGAAAGGTATGAAAGTCTATTTGAGCAAGTAGAGAGGGGTCGAAAGGATAAGAATGCTCAAATATTTTAGGGTATCCACGAGTTTAGCACACAGAGCATGAGTAAGATAATTAGATGTCATCATTAAAGTTCTCACTTAGGTAGAGCTAGTGTCAATTCAAAGCCTATTTCAGTTTCAAACCAAGTTTCAAAGCAAGCAATCCGAGCATGGTTCGTCTTAACTTTCTAGCCTTTCTTGAATTGCAATCTTAGGACAATCAACTAGCTCAAACAACTAGCATAAAGAACAAGTCATCACTCAATCAGTCTTACAAGGACATTCAATCATTGCTCCCTATGCATGCGTCCTATATGATGCAACTAGACTCAATCCTATTATGCTATTGCAACTACATGCTTTTCTTTTTGAATTTTTTTTTGAAATTTTTCAATTTTTTTTTTTGGATTTTCTATGCCTTAGATGAATGCATGAGACTCAAGTGATAAAATCAAAAATAAGAACAAAGAAAACATGGTTAGCAACTAGCCTCTCCCCCAAACTTAGTTCACACCGTCTCGGTGGGAAAGTAAGCTCGAGAGAGAGACTCAACAAAAGGAGAAAAAGAAAGAAAAGAAGCTAAAATGCAAGTATGTACAAGTTGGAGTGTTACCTGGTCCAAGAAAGGCGTATCGGTCGAGTGAACCTGGGCAGTGAGAGCGTATCGGCCTGGCCAACCGATACGCTAGCCGATATCAACTCTCGGATTTATTTCCTGCATCCCGTATCGGCCTGGCCAGCCGATACGGAACCCGATATCGGCTCCTGCACCATTTTTCTTCATTTCCGCGGCCTTTGCTCGACTCCAACTGGTCTACAACCTCATCCGTAAGCCAAAACCTGACAAAACTCAAAGCAAAACATCAAAAATAACAAGCAAGAAACGTATGTACAAGGATAAACATGGGAATGTCTCCCAAGTGCGCTTTTGTTTAAAGTCGTTAAGCTCGACTGGTCAAACCGGTTTTTAGGCGGTTGAAGAGTGTGGCCTGCCTTTGAGATTGATGGCTAGGACCTGAGAAGTCAGCTCACCAAGATTAACCGAGTCACCTTGGAACCTTGGACTGATCGAAGCCTTTACAACCTTCGGAGGCATCTTTGTCACCATATCCACGACCCTTTCTTTTGGAGCTTTTTCCTTATCAATGCTCAGATTCTTCAAAGATTTGGACCCAACATACTCAGTCTTTGTGGTCATGAGAGGAGTTCCAATAGCTCTATCTACCCCCTTCTTTTGAGCACGTCCCATGTGCTCACTCAATGATCCATAAGCGGTGGGTTTAGGCCAAACTTCCTTGCCGACATTGGCAAATAACCTTGCCTCCTCTAACACATCATCTTCATTGGGAGAGAGGATGACACCACAAGTGTGAAGATATGTGCTCCTCAGAGGGTAATAAGCCTTGGCGTCAACATTATTTAGCACAGCACATTTCTTTTTGAAGTCCAGACAAGCTCCAGTGGTGTTGAGGAAAGAAGTACCAAGTAAAAGAGGAAGTTGGGTACTCTTCTTCATCTTCATGACTATAAAGTCAGTTGGGATAGTGCACTCACCAATCTTCAGTGAATAGTTCTTTATCATTCCCATTGGAGTTTTTGAGTAAGAGTCTCCAAATGTAATAGAAGATGGGTACCTTTCCATGCTCTTAATCCCAAGAGATTCAACCATGTCAAGAGATATCACACTCACAGTAGAGCCGGAGTCACACAATGCGTCGTTAATCTTCAAGTCTCCCAAAGTACAACTGATTGTAAATTTACCTGGATTACCAAGCTTGGGAAGTACCCATGGTGTTGTGTGGACAGTAGGCACCATATCTTCAGCAAAAATTGTAGTAGCACTCATCACCTTAGCTGGTGCAACATAGGGAGGCTTAACCACTGTTGTCTTCATCTCCTTCGGAGGAGCATGTGCAGCAGGAGGGAGTTCATACCCATAGAGAAGTGCTTCGATTTCATCAACCTCTCTTTCATGGTCTGGTTTCTCATGATCAACAGTAGAGAAGATTGCATTGCAGTAGTCTTTCGGGTTCTTCTCCGGGTTTCCAGGCAAGGTACCTTGAGTGCGAGATGTAGAGGCATTCTTGTTCTCCATGTTGGTAACCCTTGAAGTTAAGTTCTGAAGCTCACTCTTGAGATCCCTGACTTCCATAGCTCCTGAGGCTTGTCCTTGAAGAAGTTGCTGCATCATAACCTTTAACTCATTATCAACTCCTGAGGAAGAAGAAGCTTGTGGTGGCTGCTGTCCAAAACCGGGAGGAAATTGCTGGTTGGGAATATATCCTTGCTGGCTTTGAAATTGAGGCTTATTTCCAAACCCTTGTTGGTTGGTGTATGGGACAAAAGGCTTTTGCTGCTGAGGAAAGCCTTGCTGCTCTTGTTGATGAGCTTGTCCTTGAGATGGAGCTTGAGGATAGACTTGGTCTTGAGGATTGGCTACATTGGGATTGCGGTATGAAAAGTTTGGGTGGTTTCTGTAGTTTTGGTTGAAGCCCTTATTGAAACCACCTTGTCCAGAAATGAAGTTGATCTCCTCTTGTGTCAAATCCTCATCATCATCATAAAGCTGAGGCTTAGAATCCTCATAGTGTCCCACAAAGCTGATGTTCTTTTGGCCAATGGAGATCATCTTGTCTAACTTCTCATTCAACGCTTTTATCTCTTTCTCATACTTCTCATCTGAAGATGATGATCCTCTATTAGTCCTTTCATAATCCTCGTTGTAGTTGCCATCACTTTGTGCTAGATTTTCAATCAGCTCCATAGCTGCATCTACTCCCTTGCCTAGGAAATGTCCATTGCTGCATGAATCTAGCATTGCCCTCATTCTAGGAAGCACTCCGCGGTAGAGGTTGCTGAGTAGTGTTTCCTTGGTGAAACCATGGTGTGGGCACTGAGTGGTGAGCTTATTGAATCTCTCCCAAGCTTCAGCGAAGCTCTCATTGTTGCGCTGCACAAACCCGGATAGCTCACTGCGAAAACGAGCACTCCTAGTAGATGAGAAGAACTTCTTCAGGAAAGCTTTCTTCAGGTCTCCCCAAGTAGTGATGGATCCTGGAGGGATAGTGCTTTCCCAATCCTTGGCTCTATCTGCCAAAGAGAAGACAAAGAGACGCATCTTCAAACCATCGTCAGTCACACCATTCAACCTTGTAGTAGCGCAGATCTTGTCAAAAGTGTCCAAGTGTTGCAACGGGTCTTCAGATGCTAGCCCATGAAATTGATTGTTCTGCACCATATTCATCACCATAGCCCGGATTTCAAAGTTGTTGTTGTTCACCGGTGGTGGAATGATCCCATGCCGGTTTGCATTTGTATCCGGTGTGTCTCCATCACCAATGGCCCTAGCTGGCCTTTGTTGCTGCTGCTGTTGTTGATCTTGATGATTATCCATAACTTTTTGCTCAACACTCTCAACGTTAACAGCTCGTTCTTGTGCTCGGCGTTCTCTTGCTAATCTCCTCTCGTGTGCTTTGATGTCGTAAACTCTTGCAACTAAGTTTGTAGTCCCTTTGCTGCGCAAGTTCATACACCTAACATCAAAAAGAGAGAAAGTAGCAAATTAGTAACAATAACTTGAACTAAAAAGGAATAGAAAACGAATTGATATATCCAGAATCCCAAAATGGCAACGGCGCCAAATTGATAGCAGAAATTTTAAGATCCTTTGAGGTACCAATTCCTCAAGCTTATCGATGTAGCTTTGAGGTATCGAACCTATTCTGGGATGGATAAAACCAATACGTACACACTAAACCTTCAGAGTCAAATCAAACAATTTAGTTTTTGTTCTAACAGTCCTAACGAAAACAATTCAAATAGAAGTAGACAAAAAGCAAATAAACAAGTGAATTCAATCAATGACAAAGATAGGGCATAAGGTTAAGGTCAACGGACAGGTGACTCGGGATGATCAAGGATCCTAATTCAAACTTCAAACAAGCTAATCTCCTAGCAAGGAACACAACGATACGATCAGTTTAATCTCTTAATACTAATCTCTTTACTTAATCCTAATCCAAGAACAAATTCTCATTTGTGAATTAGAATCAAGCAAGCAATCAAACAAGTTCCAAACAACTAACAATCACTCTAAACATACATTCTCATGCGCTAGAATGTGAAAGTTCTATCAAAGCTATGAACAGGAATTTCATCGAACATGTTGTGAACAAGAAATCTTAAGCATTCTAATCAACTTGATCAAGGCTAATTAGACATTAAACACACTTTGACAGATGAGATTTTTAACAATCAAGCACTAGAAATCCATTGATCACCCCTAATCAACCTAATCCTACCTAACCCATAAGCCCTATGAAGAACTACTCACTAATCATGATCAAACCAACAAATTCCATAGAAATAAGATTGATCATAGAAAAGTAGAGTTTGATTGAAAGATTTGATGAAGGAATCACAAAAGAAGTGCTAGATTCAATCAAGAAATCAAACTTGTTCTTACAAGTGTTTAGAACAATAAAAATAGCATAAGAGACTGTAAAAAGATAGGTTTTTGGCTTTAAAAGTCATTAGGGTTCGAGCCGGGTCAACCCGGAACAAACCGGGTGTTGACCCGGATCCAAGGCAATTTCTGGGACGCGTATCGGTCGGCGTATCGGTCGGCCAGACCGATACGGACTCTCGGATTTTTCTGGGAAGGGTCGTATCGGTCGGCCAGACCGATACGGACTCTCGGATTTTTCTGGGAAGGGTCGTATCGGTCGGCGTATCGGTCGGCCAGACCGATACGGACTCTCGGATTTTTCTGTGTTGAGATGCATCCAGTAAATCAGGCATAACTCTCTCCATATAGCTCCGAATGACTTCAAACCACCTCCATTAGAAAGCTAACTCAATTTCCCATAATTTTTATTCAGAATCCCAGAGCTAAAAGCCAATGTAATATCTTCATATGACTCAATCTTTCAAGCTCATCGGTTTGGTCCTTCATCACCGCTTCACTTGCAATCACTCCTTTAGCCTCCAAACTCTTCCAAACATCCTTAGCAACTCCAAGAACCTACAAAACATAGGAAACACTCCAAATGCAAGCCTAGAATGCCTAAACCTAGCTCTAGATGATCCTATACTCTAAACACATCAATGACCAAAGAAGTGAAGTTAAAGGAAACTAAAAAGAAGTAAAACATGATCCTAACAATAGCCTAAATGCATGAAAATACAAGTATATCATGTTTACAGTGGGTGGGAACACAGTCAGTTGGAGATCCAGTCTTCAGAAGGTAGTGGCTCTGTCCACAACAGAGGCAGAGTACATGTCACTCTTAGAGGCAGTCAAAGAGGCTCTATGGCTGAAAGGAGTATGTGAAGAATGGGGTTTCATGCAAGGAGCTACTGAGGTACATTGCGACTCACAAAGTGCAATATACCTTGCCAAGAACTACATGTTCCACGAGAGAACTAAGCACGTGGCAGTGAAGTATAACTTCATTAGAGACATAATAGCTCAGGGTGATGTAAACGTCATGAAGATTCACACATCCAGGAATCCAGCAGATATGTTGACTAAATCCCTACCAGGAAACAAGTTTGCTGAGTGTTTAAAGACTTTAAAAGTCACTGTCGCCTGAGAAGGCGAGGGAGGGTGATCATCTCTGGTGGACAGGAGCTGATCACAGCATGAATGAGTGTCTCAGGTTTGTGAGCAAGGTCATTCAGATGTTTATTTTTGAAGTCATTTCCGGGGTCCAGGAAGTGAGGAAGCCTTCATTACAAGTTTCTAATGAAGAGGAGCTGCTTAGAGTCTGAGTTAATATAAGCAGCTTTCCAGGTTCAGGAATTCACATGAGGAGGGCTGAAGTTGAAGTTGAATGAGAACCAAGGTGGAGATTGTTGAAATCTGGTTCTTCATTCTAGCCCAAATCAATTTCAGTGAGCTTAGAGGGCCTTGACCGAATGTTTGTCAAGAGGCCGAGATCAAGTAAAGCCCACGAAGATCTGTTTCGGGCTTGGGAGATAGGGGAAGGGATAAATGTTGTAAAGGGTTGGTTCGTTCTGTTCTGTTGGTTGTTGATAAGAGCTGAGCGAACGACTCTATCTCTTTCTCTAAGTCTCATTCTTGTAAACTTGATCTCAAGAACAATCTAAAGCTCATAGTGAATTTCCAGGCACTGAACCTGAAGAGAGAAGTACCCGGATTTGGGGAACTCTATATGTGTTCTGTGTTCTCTTAATTCATATACAATCAAACGAGTGAATCAATCGAGTGAGAGAGAGAGGCTTGTTTGAAGATTGAATCTGATTCGGCAACACTTATAAATGCATTATATAATTTTCTCTTTCTAATTAATACATTAAAACAATAGGTTTAAAGTTGGATTTTTATTCAGATTATTTGTAAAATGGAGGGAATGTCAATTTAGAACTTGCGGATTTTAACGGACCAGCCCGCTAAAACCGTAATTAATCCAACCCGAAGCTGGACAGGTTAAACCGTGGCAGTCCGCTTAAATACACCTGGTTTCAGAAAAAATCCTAAGCCATTTTAATTATATTAAATTATTGAAGAAAAACAAAAATGTAAGGTCAAATTAATAAAACTATTTTTAGTAAAAAAATGGGGAAAATGACAAGTTATTTGATGGAATGTACTTTTGTAAATATATGGGTATTTCTTGTAAATGCATGTAGAATATAAATTAAAACTCAACATAAAATAAATCATATTATGGAAATGTAGAACCATTTGATATACTAAATATATCCTAATGAAAATACCATGGTACACAACAACAACAAAAATTGCAAACTCTGTAACACTTAGGCAGTGAATGTGAAGAGCGGTTCGCTTAACCCGCATAGCGGGACAGACTAATTGTCTCCATTCATGCCAACTTTTTGTTTTATTTTTCAATTAAAAAAAAAATCAACTGTGGTTTAGTTCCACACTTAAAACCCTTATTCTAAAACGCGCCGCCGAGGCCAGATTAATCGCCGGCGAGGCGCTCGGCGGCGGCCCACCGCCGGGCTTTGTGGTAATCGGCGAAAAAATCGGGTTTAAAAAAAAAACTCAAAACTTCCTCTTTTTCTTCGATTCAGGTTAGAAATGCTATATTGGGTTGTAGATCTATGAATTTTAGTTGATAACTATGAGAAACATGAGTTAAAACGACCTTAATCTTGAAGAAAAAAAAAAACAGACGCGAAATAGATCTGAAGTTGCAGGTAAGGCAGCTTGAAGACGAGGGTATATTAGTAATTGCGCAGTTTATTAATAAAAAAGCAAAAAAAAAAGACAAAAAGAGGAGGTCGGGCTCGAACCCACGTTCCACAGAGCAAATAGGAAACAATGTACCACTTGAACTATGTGTTACCTTGTTGTTAGACACGTTATTTAATTTATATAGATAAATATACATAAAAACATTAAAAATTTCGTTTCGCGTAAATCCCGTGTAATCTCCGATTTTTTTGTTAGGCGCTAGGTCCAACCCCACCGCCCAACTAACGCCTAGCGAATTTTCGACCAGAGCTTAAAATGCATAAATAGTAAACAGAAGCAAAGTGGATGTGGTTTGATAGACCACTCGTAAGTCCCACTCTACTTCTACTTATTTTTATAATTGTTTAATAAATTTGCTTCTATTTTTTATAACTGTTTATGATAGCTGTGGTTTAATACTTTGCTTCTATTTTTTAAAACTTATACTTTGCTTCTATATTTAGAGTTCAATAACTAAAATATCTAAAACAAACAAATATATGATTTTTTGTTATAAATGTTATAATTAACAAAATTTTATTTAAATATAACTAATTTTTTTAATATCAATTTATATTTTTCGGGTATCCAAAAACGAATCGAACTCGGATACATCCGAACCGAATCCAAATCAAAATTATAAACTATTTTAATGAATCTTATATCGCTGGTCCTCAAAACTCAAAACTCAAACCGAATCTGAATGGATATTAAAACGCCTAATTTCTAAATACTTATTTATAATATGTATATCTCACATCATTTTTCCCATTCAAACATTTTTATTAAAAATACTAAAAAATTTGTGTGAACTAATAATATTAATTAAAAGTAGTTTATGTAATTTTTTAAATATAATCTTAAATATTAGAAAATAATAAGAAAATATTATATGTAATGCATTTTTTTTCATCATTCATATAGAAAATAAATAAACCGAACCAAACCAAATTATTCAAAATAAAAAATAATTATTTTAACCGAATTGAATTAAAATAAATTTAATTTTTCAATAAATTAATTTTAATAATTTATTCAAATATTTACTTTAATATGTATCCCGCACCATGTTTTGTCAGTTTTACCATTCAACCGTATATTTAATACCGCATACAGCTTTTTTCACCATTCACACATTTTTTAGTACCGCTTGTTCCGCAGTAATCGCAGTTATTCCGTATAGTGCGTTTCTTTCGTATAAACCGCAGTTATTCCGTATAGTGCGTTTCTTTCGTATAAACCGCAGTTAAACTGTTCCGCACCGCCTAATCCGCTTATCCCGCACCGCCCGGTCCGCTGTCACCATTCAGAGCCTTAATTAATATGATTATAAATATATAAAAACTTCATTCGATAAATGATATATTCACGTAAAATATATATATGGGGAAAACTTATGTCACCTAAATGTCAAGAGTAAGACGTTTAAATTGGTGGAAATTCGTCCTTGTTCGCAAATAAGTATGTTTACTCAAATAAGAAATGGTTTCACATGAGATGGCTGTTTCAAGTCTAATTTGTGATAAAAATGTGTATGAAGATTCTTCAGGGAAGTCCGATGAAGGGGATAAAAGCAACAACTTAGTTTTACCTCTTGGTATTTCCATTCCGTCGTCGGTTATTGTTCTCGGAACTGGTGCTTGGGCCGTTTGGAAATTTTTACTCAAACCCAAGCGCAGGCCAGAATCAGAAAGTAAATACATCATCCTCTCTTTTTCTCAGAATACATACCTTATCATATTATTAGTACTAATAAACTCATTTACTCAATAAATATCACTTATTTGGATTTCTGCTATATTATTTTTCTGATATTTTGTTGCAGGGCCACTTACCACCACCCATCATCATCATTATGGGAGTGAACACACGGTCATAGCAGGGAAAGTAGATAACGTAACACAGATACAGAGTCCTTAGCCATGACGACGACTTCAATCTATGTTATTCTTTTCTTTCTTCCTCATTTATGTGTCTGCATTTCATTGTATTTATATGTTGAACTAACGTGAACTTAGGCATGTGATTCCTCACAGAATGCTAAATTGAGTACACTCAAGAGTGACATATGGGGTGTTGACCCAGACACAATACAAATACAGGACTACCATGTCTAAACATCAAGTAGATTCAAGGGAAACATAAGTGTGTTTGACTTAATGGTGCCTACGACGGTCTTTGGATGAGTGTGACGATTCGCGATAGTCACGATCCCGAGAAGAGTGATGTCTTGATTTATCTGACGACCCACCTGAATCCTTCAGTCTATCTCCTGACCGATGATGACTTCGATCCTTCAGTTTCTCTCTGTCCCTATCACTCTCCTTGTCAAAATCTCTGCCTCTGTCTCTGTGAGACCTAACCCTGTCCCTCTCTCGACCTCGTTCCTTCTCTCTATCACTCTCTCCTACTTTACTTCTTTCCTCCCTCGAGTCTCCCACAATTGGCAGACTATTCGACTCGGTATCGATTTTCTTCCAATCCGTAGCCTTTTCATGAGGTGTAGTAACCTTTCCATCCTTAGACTCGTTGTTAGCTGATCCGGAAGTACACTTGATATCAACATCGCCAACGGCCGGTAAAACATCCTGTAACACAGTGGCAAAGTACTTCAAACCAAGCACTGATGAAAGGCAAAAGAACATGCAGTCGAATTTCAGATTTTGCTGAACCGACAAATTAAAAGAAAGAACAGCTCTGCTGCAACCCTACACAATGTAATCCGGCAAAAGATATTCTGTTTGCTCCTATAAGAAATGAGCTCAACATTATATGGACAATAATCTAGGGCTTTCTATCTACCTCACCTTTGAAGCTGATTGAGCTTGAGAATTCCCGGATCTACTGGAAAATGTAAATGGCTTTCCATCCTTGCAAACTGAGACATACTGAGCCTTTGGAAGACTGTATAGATGAGCAAGAACTCTACACACTTCGTCAATACCAGATTTATCTGCATCAAATGCTTTCCACCAAGGTGGATTCTCTGGGAGAGGTACTTGAAACCTACGGGCAGCAGCGTACACGACCCCACAAGCCACAACCTCACTTCTGAACCTTACACAAAGGGTTGTACGCAGACTGCATATATAGACATTATCACAAGAGATCAAATAAGAAAACATCACAGAAGTAATGATGAGATATTGTAACAAAGAATGTCAAACATGTTCAAACCAAAATAGAATAGTGCATATGTTACGCCGAGCTTCAGCTGAAAAGTCAGCTCTAAAACCTATTGACAGAACGATGTACAGCTAAAATTTGAGGTTACCTATCATTTGCCAAGTTCCAAGCTTCTTGCCTCAATTCTGGAGGTGTTTCAAGTGTGGCAAGGTAGTTTGATATGAACTTGTGAGGATGTTCAACATGACAAACAAAACCCATCTCTTTCAGTATATGTCTCTCGGTTCTGCTTAAATCAACTTTCAACTCAGAATACTTCTGCAGAAAATTAACAAGAGGGAATAGGATGAGATACAAAAATGATAAACAAAAGGCACTTCGAAAAGAAAGCTGTTCCAATGAGTAAGAAAAATATATAAAAGAAATGGCAGTGTATAAACTTTTTGCCTACACGACACAGATATACATGAAAAACATTCAACATAATAACTATGCAATTGGTCATGTAATGGTGCAGTAGGCATACTAACCTTGGAATACAAATCTAGATGATCCAACGGTAAGTTCTCCCTGCGGCACTCCATCCTGTGGAATACAATGATGACCTGCCTTGCTTTCTTAGGGTTTTCTTCCAATTTTGATGCAAGCCAGACACAGCTCGCAGCAACTATCTGTAAAAGGTAAACTCCAAAATCGTTATGGTAACACGCAGATAGTACACACTACTAAAAAAAATTCATACTGAAGCTAAAACCACTGGTGTTTCCCAAGTTTAAAGGCCTCAAAAGACATAGATCTAAGAAAACAAGTAAGTACCTTGACATCAAATTTGGCAAGAGACTTCTTGCAATAGAATCGATGGAAAAGAACCTGCCCAGTAGCCATAACTGCTTGGGGTCTAAAGATTAACGATAAAGGTTAAGGGAAACTACAGCTATGCAATGTGACATTTGAGCTTTGTAAAATATTAAGACCAAGAATAAAGGATACAGTCTGAGCAATATTCCACCTTCCTGGATGAGATCACATCCATAGATTCTAAGTGTCATTTCAGTTGTTTCATCAATCCCATCTTTCCTGGAAGGTGAGGTCTTAATCTGCTCGTCTGGTAGGTAGAAATTGTCGATTGCAGTGTAAATCATCGATTCACTTTAAAGGAGATTCACTGTTACCATTCAGAGAAAGACCACGCAGACAAGTAAACTTAGATTTATACACAGGCAAAAACACCATTGATAGCTCAATTAAAAACGAAGATTATTTAAGGTGTACCGGAAAGCTGAGAGAGAAGGCGGCGATACAAAATCACGGCGAGGCGATTTGTGAGAGACGAAAGGAACGGACGCAATCGGGGGATCAACGGAGTTTTGAAGGACGAAAATATAGAGAAAACATAAATGTAATTGGGCCTCTCCTATAACCAGGCCATAATTGGGCTTAGGAACAAAAATGATGTGATTTCTGATCACTCCAGAATGTTTTTTTTTTTTAGCTTTCTAGGATAGGATGGAAGAACCCTTTTGTTCATTCCTTTTGTTTTAGTCAATTAAAATATGTCATATCAATATACATTTAAATGTTTAAAATAACTAAAAATTAAAATAAAACAACTAAAATAAAAAGAAAAACTAATTACAAAAAAATCAGGACATTAATTATGTTCGTTTGTCTGTCGTTGGCGGCTGACAGCAGCGTCTGATGGCTGGCAACAAGTTCATATTCATTTATTTACTGTCAGCCGCCAGCATCATCCGTCAATTCTGGCATCTGACGCTGAAAAAATTAACGTTAAAAATTTGCGATACGATTGAACCCTGGCGGTTGCTGCCGACATCAGCGACATGTAAACAAATAAAAACTTTATGTTAATCGTTGTCGTCAGCCGCCAACCACTATCATCGACAACATGCAAACATACAAGAATCTACTGCCAACCATTAGCCGCGGCCGCCGACGATAAGCAAATGAACAACCTCTTTTAACATCATCAAAAACTCATAATCAAAATAAGAAAAAAAAACTATATTCGATTAAATTTGTTAAAAAAAATCCCTTGCCATTGAAAAAAATTTTGGCGGTGAGAAAAAGAAGAAAGAGCAATGGCAAATCTCAAATCGGGATCTTCTTTTTCACCTTTCTTCACTGAAACCTCTTCTCATCTCCCAAACGACACCATTTTCTTCTCCATCTTCCATGATTCCCCATCATCGTTGCTTCTCTTCAATCACTTCACCTCCAATGATTGAAGGTCACACTTCAAATTTTTCAAACCGGGTTCACAAATTAATGAACGGGTTCGACTCATGATCTTTGTAAACACGAAAAGAGAGGTGAGGACATTTCGGTGATTAAACCATGGAAGACATAATTGTTTGATGAGATTCTTGTATTGGGTTTTTAAGTTTTCTTCTTCTTCTTGAACCAAGAAAAAAATGCTAAATACATATGAGAACAATCGTAACATCGTTGGTTAACCCATTACATCGATTCTTCAAGGTAATTGTTAAAAATCTCCTCTCCAATATGAGAATTCGAGGTCTGAAGAAACATGGTTTTTTCCAGAATAAACGAGAAGCAGAAAATTCGGAATAGAGATGAAGAGACAAAACATCAGCATGAGATCATTAGGTGTGATTAATCAGGTGATGGTTTACGCAGTAAGAGAAGCAAAACCAAGACTACTCTGAGTGATTCAAATGTTGAATATGAAAGATAAACGAGCTACAAATTGTTTTGCTTTGTTATATCAGTTCTTGAATTGGGAAAACAACAGCAAGAGAGCATTATGTGTGATTAATAAAAATCTCGTTGGTGGAAGAGCTTATTATTGATCATGTCTATATCGGTGATGTCTGGTGAAGTAGAGTGAAGTCTAGAGTGTCTAGAGTGAAGTCTGGTGAAACAGAGTGAAGTCTGGAGAATCAGAGTGAAATCTGGACGATTCCGTTCTATTCTACGATTGGTGATTCAAATAGAATAGAACAGACGAGATCGATGATGTCATCGACGATGTCAGAGACGATTTAGTTCTATTCTATCTTTAGTGATTCAAATAGAATAGAACGTCAGAGTTTGTGGTCCCAAAAGCTTTAGGTTGATTTCTTGTGTCTTCTCTTATAATGTATCCAACCTCCAACCATCAATGACAAGTCTAATGAGACATTGTCTCTCTTATTCTCAGATCTCTAAATATCTTCCCTCATTTCTGAAAATCTCAAGTCCAATCTCCTTTACTAATCTCTAATTCTAACATGGTATTAGAGCATTAAGTTCCTAAACTCAACTTTATTCCGCAAATTCTTTGTTACTCTTTCAAAAGTCTCTGTTCTTGAACTCAATTCTCCAACTCTATCCGATTTTTCTTTCTCTTTTAGTCATTTCTCTGCATGATATTCCCTCTTAAGGTGTTAACTCCGCTTAACTATGGAGAACTCAGAGCCTGTGTTTATTCCAGTGATCCTAAAAGGGTTAAATTAGTTGTTGTGAGCAAGAATGGTGAAATCTGCCTTTGGTGGCCGTGGGCTATGGAAGTATGTCAGTGGTAAAGCTCCAACCCAGCTGGTCCAAGATAAGGAGAAGTGGATTCAAGAAGACCAGAAGGTTCTGTCCATTCTCCAAAGTTCACTTGAAGCTTTAATATTGGAGGCTTATTCATATTGTGAAACCGCAAGAGAGCTGTGGAATACTCTTCAGAAGGTTTTTGAAAATATTTCAAATCTCGGTAGAGTCTTTGAACTGAAGCTAGCTATTAACAGTCTTAGCCAAGAAGATATGGAGTTTACTGGTATGCTGGTTAAAGATAATGTTGATGATATTAGTGTTTTGAGATTGAACAGAAAACATATCTTAATCAAGGAAGAAGAAGTTCAACGCGAGAGAAGAAGATCTGGGAAATATTTCTTATTTTTGTTAAACTTAAAGTAAAGCTTTACGGTGTGTTATTATGATAAACCAACCTAATGTGTAAACCAAACTAAACCAATCTAAACCATAGTCTCTAATACTTCCCATCTTGGACATAAAAACACTTGAAGGATGGAAGAGAAGTAAAACATGGAAAACAAAAACTTCTGGTGGTCTTGGTTGTGAGCCATAGAGAAACTCTAGTACAACGCCAAACCAAGTAGAGTAAGTCATAATCAAATGGTCAAAAAACCATACGCTCGGATGTGTCTATGTAAAAGGAAGCGAGGCAAAATCTGGTGCAACAATAACTCCCTTGTCTAGGAAAACATCCTGATGAAGCATGTGTGGCATTATAAACCAGCAAGTTTGAAGAAAAGAACTTCTCTGGATGCAACTGCGGCAACAACAGAACAAACCAAAGCATGAATTGAGCCACAACAACAGGGAAGAGAGAAATTCTAGAACTGAACTTGACATGAGAGAGACAAAGCGACGAGAAGTAATAGCTGTCAAATGACAAATCCATGTGCTGAAGCAGGAGATGAAGCTCGTGAAACGCAGAGTGCATCATCAAACGTAGAGTCATTGCACAAAACTAAGACCGAATCCGGAAACGTCGAGCATACTGTTTCACATAACTCAATAAGATTCTGCACAAGAAAAGCTAACTGAAGCCCCCTGCCTATGAGAGTATCGACTCTCCAAGGACCGCAATAGATCATCAACAAAGAGATGACCAATGACAGTGATATATAAGCATCATATTTCAACAAAACGAGCATGATTCTACCAAAAGTATGCTAACCAAAGCTCCCCCTTACTAGGAGCATCTCCACGGTTCAAACGCAGATCAATGAATGTGTACCATGAACAAGAGTTAGAGCAATTATCTGGTGGTCGAGGAAGAGAACCGTAAAGAAGATTCACTCCTGGTGGAACAATGAACTCAACCAAACCAAGAAACAATGCATATAAATCCATCTCAGACTCATGTATAAAATCAAGTGCCGAACTGAATTGAACAATCAATAAGGCATCACGCAGATAACTTGAAACATGAACAGACGAGTTCCAAACATAGAAGCTTACTTTATTAGAGTGACACCCAATCACGTGAGCAGCCACCATTGAAGCAGCTATAGAACAATCGTTGGAACAATCGAGAGAAAACCATGGAATCGGCAAAACCTGTGCACGATCTGGAACATCTGAAGCAACACGAGATAATGAAGAGCCATAAGGCTTATCACGAGACTCCAGAGATGTGATTACCGGTGAATCCGGTATATAATCTCGAAAATTACTCTATCCTGGACAAACAGAAGTAATTCGAGATGACAAAGAACCAGAAGGATCGTCAAGAGCCTTCGGTGATGAAACCTTCAACGAATCCGATGTAGCTGTTCGAGATATGATGTTTCCTTGCCGTTTCACCGTTGACATCGATTTCAGCTCAATCAGAGAGAAAATAAGCATCAATCGCACAAGAAATAGGGAGGGAGAAACTTGAATCAGATACGGATATGGATAATGAAGTGAAGAACAAATCAGAATACTGAGGACAACCGATCTAGAAATCAAATGAATAGAACTCGGATCTGATAACCAAGCTAAGAAATGAAGATATCCAAGCTCGATTCAGTGGAATTGGAGCTCTATTCGATGAGACTAGGGCTCGATGTAGCTGATTTGATGAAATCCGATTTGATTGACAGATCAAGCCGGGAAAAAAATTCAATCGATGAAGATCGATCGGAGAAGATGAACGAAGCGGAAGAAAAGGAATCGGTTGAGGTTTTAGATCCTCAACGCTCTGATACCATATTAGTATTTTGAGATTGAACATAAAACAGATCTCAATCAAGGAAGAAGAAGTTAAACGAGAGAGAAGAAGATCTGGAAAATATTTCTTATTTCTGTTAAACGTAATTTAAATCTTTACAGTGTGTTATATACAATTATGATAAACCAACCTAATGTGTAAACCAAACTAAACCAATATAAACCATAGTCTCTAATACTCCTCCTCAAGATGAAAGTGAGTAAGTGAACTTTCATCTTGGACATGAAAACACTTGAAAGATGGGAGAGAAGTAAAACATGGAAAACAAAACTTCTGGTGGTCTTCGTTGTGAGCCATAAAGAAACTGTAGTACAACGCCAAACCAAGTAGAATAAGTCATAATCAAATGGTCAATAAAACCATACGCTCGGATGTGCTCTGTGTTGGGAATGTCCTGAAATCTATTGTATTTGCTCTAAGTGAAAGTCGTATTGTCGAGATGAGACAATCACATAACACTAGGTAGTCATAACGCTTTGCTAGAAGCCACTTATGATCAATGAGTTGAGAACTCATTGCTAATGTTATATGATCCTACAGGGTCACACACCTAAGCAAACTGGGCGTTAAAGACGAGGTTGATCATTAATGTAATGATCCAGTGAATGCATATTTGATATGCATTCGATATCAATATTCTGGGGCAGTGTCGATCATTGCAGATAGTGCATCGATCGATGCAACTCGCGGATTAACCAGATTAATACGGTTTAATCGTTGGTTAATTCCGTTGTGGTTTAAGCCGACATATATAAGATATATGGTCGACCTAAACTCGCTTCTAACCAAATTCACAGCCACCAGAACGAGATAGAAACCTCTCTAGAGATTAGATCTCTTACATGCACTAGCATCCCTCCTGTCATGTTTGTGTGCGTGTGGATACCAGTAGAGGCACAGTGTTTGAGGTGCTTCGTGATCTCGATTATCTGCAAACTTTCCGCTGCTAATCATCAGGTAAATCTGAGATCCCATAGATTCAATTACTTGAACCTTAGATCCTAGGCTCGGAATACAGACTAGGGTTGCTAATCCGGATTAGAACTGCTAGAAATTCCTTCAGTGGTATCAGAGCTTTAGGGTTCCATTGAATATGTAGCATGTTGATTAGATTAGTTGAATCTGAATCTGTGTATGGTTGATACAAACTTGCTAAAATTCGTTTTCATGAAAACCTAGTTTAGGGTTCTGTTCGAAAACGTTTTAGGGCCTTTTCGCATGGTGTCGATCGATGCCAATCCGGCATCAATCGACACAGGGCGAAAGCCCGAATAAAATTTAGGGTTTTTCGCATGGTGTCGATCGTTGCCAATCCGGCATCGATCGACACAGGGCGAAAACCCGAATAAAACTCAGTTTTCGCCTAGTGTCGATCGACACAAATGTTGTGTCGGTCGACTCAAACCTCGCGAGATTGATGAATCGGTTCAATTGGATTGGACCGGTTATCGAGCTTGGTTAGTAATGGTTGAACTCTGTGAATGATTTAATTGCGATTGGCTTGATTAGGTTGGCATCGACCGATGCTAATGTAGCATCTATCGACGCTGACCGGTATTCAAAACCGGATCAATTGGATTGATCGGTTATCGCGGATTGCTTTTGGTTATCTTGCATCGATCGACACTATAGTAGTGTCGGTCGACATCAGATTTGTGTTGGAATTGTGTCCAGTAATCTCGGTACTGTCTCTAGAAAGTAAGAGTATGTCAATGATCAGACATAAGTCATATAATACTGGGGGTCATGATGGCTTGCTAGAGTCCGCTCATGATCTATAAGTCTTGGACTTATTGCCTTTATTATATGATCCCATATGGGTCACACGCCTAAGCTAACAGGAAAATGTGTAGGAACGGTTTAGCAGAAGTACGGTAAAAGTGCTAGGCATTTACTGTACTTAGAGAGAATAAAACGGTTTAGGCACTGTGTGTCGATCGATACACAAGGGGTATCGGTCGACACAGTGCGCGAATGCCGTCTAGTTAATTGGTGTTTGGGCCAAATGGCCCAAACGGAATCAGACAAGTTTTATAAGCTAAAACTCGAGTTTCTGGAGAATTAACCCTAGCCCCAGCCGAAATCTCTCTCTCTCTTTTTGCGCCGAGCTCCTTGTGGTCTAGCAGCTGTTTCCTGTGATCGCGTGTGTGAACCTTTGGAGGATTCATCCCTCGGTGTTTCTCTGATCTCAGACATACCATCTCTTTCCGCTGCAAACAGGTATAAGGTGAGATCATCATTTGTTTCTATTCTGAGAAGAACCTAGATCGCATGTTTAGGTTGATATAAATCTAAGAATTGAATCAGGATCAACTAAACAATCCTTCAGTGGTATCAGAGCCAATGGTTCTGGTTTTTCTTGTTTAGATTCAATGTTTAGGATTGTTTTCTTGTTTAAAAATGTTTTGAATCAACTACTGATAAGAGAAACCATTTAAGCAACAAGAATTGAAATCTAAACACACATAAAATTGCAGAAACCAAACTATATGATTTGGTAGAATGCGATTTCAAGAGGTCTGTATCGACTGCGATCGCATGGATCGATCGATACGATCGCATGGATCGGTCGATACAGCCTATCGGCTAACCCTGTTAACGCGTGAAAGCATCGATCGATGCAGGATCGATGCAGGTTCGATATTGGTGCATCGACCGATGCGGTTGGTGCACATCGATCGACACGGTTAGGGTTTTGGCTCGGTTCAGTGCATGCGTGAGAGCATCGATCGATACAGGATCGATGCACGATCGATGCAGGATCGATGCACGATCGATGCAGGATCGATGCTGAGAGCATCGACCGATGTGGTTGATGGATCGATCGACACGGTTGGTTCATCGATCGACATGGTTGGTTTAAAGGCTCGGTTTAATTTTGATTAAAATTAATTCGTCCTGGTTTAATAAACAGATTTAATAATTTTATTAAGTCTGGTTAAACCGGGACAAGAAATCCAATGTCGAAAGAATTATTGGATTTAGTGCCTAAACCAGGATTTTCTAATTTGATTTGGTTGGACCAAATAAATTGAGAAAATCCGGTTTAGTAAATAACCGGTTGACAATTGTGGTCATCGTAGTAATTAAAATTTGGTTAGACCAATTTTAATGAACCAGACCGGTTATGTCATTTAATTGGACAATTGGGTCATGTCTTGGACATGGACCATTTCTTGGGCCTCGGGCCAAGAAGTTAAAACAATTGGGCCAATTATTTGAGTCTTTCTTCAGAATAATTTAAAATTTATTTTATATAATTATAAAGTCAATTTTAAATTAAAGTTTCTGAAATTTTGAAATTAGAAAGTTTCTTAAATTAGAAGTTTCTGGATTTGCGGGTTTTGGATTTTAAAGAAATTTCTAAAGTTAGAAAGTTTCCGTTTTTAGAAAGTTTCCAATTTTAGAAAGTTTCCAAAAATAGTAGGTTTCCAAAAATGGAAAGTTTCCCGAAATAGTAATCTTCTATTTTGGGAATGATTTTTTAAATAAACCTACGAACCTCAAATAATATCAAGCGTTGGATGTCTTGTCCATTCTATGTCAGCTGTCGAAGCCCATTCAATTGTATTCATGGCCTTACAGTGTGAGGGTGTCTGCTTTTGCGTGGATAAGACGGTTTGTGATTCATAAATGTCATTGGGAGTCCCAGACATTAATGATTACATGACTGTATAGCCTGGTTTTCTTGACTGGGCCATCGGGAGTCCCGGGCCTTGAGACATCAGAGTGGATTGGGCCTCGGGCCCAGATTCACAACCAAGAGTTATATCACGGATATAATTGGCCGATATAGGGCTTACCGATATAAGCTAAGGTTTGGTGACGGCCAGTGGCCCACTTTAATCTTAGTTATATGTGGATCTTGGAATCATTATATTCTATTGAGGGTAACTTATGTTATTGAATATAATGCGTGATTAATCATATTAAATTTAATACGAGATTAATCATATTGAACATTTTAACTAATAACCTTTTTATCTATATATTTCAGATATGACTACTACAAGCACACAAAACACATTCTCGATCCGGTCTGTTCTCGAAAAGGAGAAGCTGACTGGAACGAACTTCCTGACGTGGTCAAGGAACTTGAGGCTAGTCCTCAAGCAGGAGAAGAAGGATTATGTCCTTCGTGATCCTCTCCCCGAGAGGCCTCCTGCCAATGCCGCCAGGACTCTGCATAATGCTTGGGAAAAGCATTCGTCAGATGAAAATGATGCCTATTGCCTGATGTTGGTGACAATGACTCCTGAGCTGCAAAAACAGTTCGAGAGTGTATTGTCACCCATCGAGATAATGGCAAGCCTGAAATCGCTTTTTCAGGAGCAGGCTAGGACTGAGAGGTTTCAAACAGTTAAGAACCTCTTGGACTGCAAGTTGGCTGCGAATGCGGCAGTGAGTCCTCATGTCTTGAAGATGATGGGTTATCTCGATCATCTTCAGAAACTCGACTGCCCAATCAGCCAAGAACTTGCCTGCGACATCATTCTGCAGTCATTACCTGCAAGCTATGATCAGTTCATTCTGAACTTTAACATGCATGGCTTGAGTAAGACATTGCCTGAGCTTCACGGAATGCTCAAGACTGCGGAGCCCAATTTGAGGAAAACCGCCAAGGACCCAAATGTGCTTATGGTGCAGAAGGGCAAGGGGTTTAAGAAATCCTCTGCTAAGGATAAGGGAAAGGCCAAGGCTGTCCAAGTCGCGGACAAGGACACGCCAAAGCCCAAGCCCAAGTCCAAGGCTGGGCCAACTGACATATGCAGGTTCTGTAAAGAACCAGGGCATTGGAGGAAAGAATGTAAGAAATTCCAGGAAGGTCTAAAGGAATTGAAGAAGAAGACTTTTGAGACTTCTTCAACAGGTATTTTTGTTATAGAAGTTAATACAACTACTTCTGATAATACCTCATGGGTTATGGATACTGGTTGTGGGGCTCATATTTGTACTAATATGCAGGCACTCAGCAACAGTAGAAGGCTGAAGCAAGGACAAGTGGAGCTACGAGTTGGGAATGGAGCGAAAGTTCCAGCGCTAGCTGTAGGCACTTACTTGTTGTCTTTACCTTCGGGATTGATTTTAGAACTCAATAATTGTTATTTTGTACCTGCTATAAGCAGAAATATTATTTCAATTTCTTTGTTGGATTTGGAAGGTTATGATTTTTCAGTTAAGAATAAATTATGTTCCTTCAATCGCAACAATTTGTTCTATGGTTCTGCCCCTCTTATGAATGGGCTTTACATACTCGATCAATCCGCGCCAATTTATAACATTAATACCAAACGGTTCAAACCTAATGAGGAGAACCGAACGTTTCTATGGCATTGTCGTTTAGGGCACATCAGCGAGAAACGCATCAAGAGGCTCCATTCGAATGGACTTCTTGGCTCATTTGACTTTGAGTCATGTGAGAAATGCGAATCCTGCATGATGGGCAAAATGACACGGGCCCCCTTTAATAAACCTAACGAGAGGGCCAGTGACGTATTGGACCTGATACACACTGATGTGTGTGGCCCAATGTCCACAAATGCAAGAGGAAACTATCAGTACTTCATTACCTTTACTGATGATTTCAGTAGGTATGGATATGTTTATTTAATGAAACATAAGTCTGAATCTTTTGAGAAGTTCAGAGAATTCCAAAATGAAGTACAGAACCAACTTGGCAAAAGCATTAAGGCTCTTCGGTCCGACCGAGGAGGAGAATACTTAAGCCAAGAATTCAGTGATCATCTGAGAGAGTGTGGGATCGTATCCCAACTCACTCCTCCTGGAACACCTCAATGGAATGGTGTGTCTGAAAGGAGAAATCGGACCTTATTGGATATGGTTCGATCTATGATGAGTCACACAGACCTTCCAATATCCCTTTGGGGATATGCTCTGCTAACAGCAGTGTTCACTCTAAATAGAGCGCCATCGAAAGCAGTAGCAAAGACACCATATGAATTATGGACTGGAGAAGCTCCAGTGCTGTCTTATCTCAGAATTTGGGGTTGTGAAGCCTATGTCAAGAGATTGATCTCAGACAAGCTTACACCAAAATCTGACAAATGCTATTTCATTGGTTATCCACGGGAAACCAAGGCTTATTACTTCTATCTACGTTCCGAGAACAAGATCTTTGTTGCCCGGGATTGTAACTTTCTTGAGAGGGAGTTTCTCTCTAAGAAAGACAGTGGGAGTAAGGTACTGCTTGAAGAAATTCAAGATGAACAGGATACTGCTCAACCTAATGAGGAAGAGCAGCAGGAGGACCTACAAGAAATTGTAGAGCCTGAACCTGTAGTACCTGAAGTTCGAAGATCCGGGAGGATCCGTCACGAACCCGAGAGATATCAAGGATTCCTCGTGACTGACTGTCATGATCTTTTGATCATTGATGGTCATGAACCATCGAACTTCAATCAAGCCATGATGGGCCCAGATTCCTCTAAGTGGCGCAAGGCCACTGATTCCGAAATGGACTCCATGTCGGTTGATATGTCTATATTTTCTTGCATTTAGGGTAGTGTTTGTTCTTGATTCATCTTCTTTTCCTTGTCTTGCTTCCTTCCTTTGTTGATCTTTTGTGTTGCATTTAGAGTTTAGGCATCTAGGGCTAGGAGTTTGTGTCTTGGTTTGTTTTGGTGTGTTCTAGGTTGTTTTTAGGTGCAAAAGGAGCTTTGGTGGAAGTTTGGAGCATTTTGAGATGATGAAGTGTGGAGAATTGCCATGATGGGTCGAACAGGAGCACTCGCGGTTCAGCTTGCGGTCGGAGCCAAACCGCGAGGGAGTGCCAGAAACCCAGCGAGAAGACTCGCGGTTTACGTCGCGGTCGAGCCTCAAACCGCAACAGCCACCGTCCGTCGACCACGATGACTCGCGGTTCGCACGCGGTCGAGAGGTGAACCGCGAGAGACGCCCAATTTGCAAGCGGAGTGGCTCGCGACTTGGCTCGCGACTTGGACCGCGGGTGGAGCAAACCGCGAGAGACGGTCGAAAGCCATACGAAACAACTCGCGGTTTGCATCGCGGTTTACCGCAAACCGCGAGCCCCCCCCAGAACGGTTGACCGACGAGACTTGACCAATTTCACCCAATAGATCCGGGTCAATACCCGGTTTGTCCCGGGTTGACCCGGTTCGTTTTACTGTTCACTATTTAAGTCCAAAACCTAATTTTTTGGAGGATCTTAAGCTTGTTTTTGGTTCTAAGTTCTTGTAAGACAAAAGTTTAATATTTTCTTAATCTAAGACTTGTTTTGTTTTGATTCTTCATCTCTTTTCCTTAATCATACACAAATCATCATGCTTAACATCTTTCTTATGGATTTTGTTGGGCTAAGCATGATTTGTGAGTAGTTTCATTCAAGGATTATGGGTTAGGTAGATTAGGGCCATTTAGAGTGAATCAAGGATGTTTAAAGCTTATTTATGATTGATCTCACCCTTCTAGATGTGCTTAGTGCTAGATTATCCATGATCAAGTTAATCTAGATCCTTAGGCTTTTGTTGCACACCAAGTGTTTGATGAAATGCAAGTTAGAGTCTTCTAGAGAATTTTCATATTCTAGCTCATGAGAATGAATGTTTAGAATGATTATTAGCTTATGGAACTTGATTGTTAATGCTTGCCTTGTCTTATTTCACAAATGAGAATTTGATCTTGAAATGTGATTAGGGAAAGTGATTAGTGCCAAGAAATTGGATTAGTCAATTGTTAATGTTCCTAGCTTGGGATTTGCTTCTTGATTGATTGTTTAGGCGTCCTTGTCAGCTCTAGATGGTTCTAATCATTGACCTTAGCCCATAAGCCTTGTCTTTTATATTTGATTATATTCCTTTTATCTTAATTAGTGATTGCTTGCTTGTTTAATTGCTCTATCTTGATTAGTTTTGCTTAGAACTGCTAGAACTTCTATTTGAATTGATTTGCTTGGCTGTTGTGGTTAGGTGCATTCAATTGGTCATTATCCACTCCCAAAATTGGATTGATCCCTCATTGCTACACGATAAGCATGGGGAATTGATACCCTTAGAGATTAGCAAAATCTCTGTTATCAATTTGGCGCCGTTGCCGTTTTGGGAACTTGGATAGATCAATTCGATTTCCTTTCCTATTTAGATCAAGTTTTGGTTACTAATTTCGCTTCTTCATTTCTCTTTGATGACAGGTGCATGAACTTGCGGAGCAGAGGTCCTACAGATTTGGTTGCGCGGGTTTCAGATATCAAAGCACTAGAAAGACAGTTAGCAAGAGAGAGAAGGGCACTAGAAAGAGCTGTTCACTTAGAGAGACTCGGGTTGGAACAAGAAGTATTTCAGCCTTTGCTTGAGACTCAAGAGCAGCCAGTTATGGATTTAGAGGGTCATCAGGGCCAGCAAGGTCATCAGGACCAGCAAGGCCATCAGGGCCATCAAGAACAGCATCAACAGGATGCGGATGCTAGAGATGCACAGGGACACAGGATCCCGGCTCATCGTGAGAGACCTTTCAGAGCCATTGGAGATGGCGATACACCCGACACCAACGCTATTCGACGGGGTATCATTCCACCACCTGTGAACAATAACAACTTTGAAATCAGAGCCATGGTAATGAATATGGTGCAGAACAACCAATTCCATGGACTTTCCTCAGAAGATCCATTGAAGCACTTGGACACATTCGACAAAATCTGTGATACTACAAGACTCAATGGTGTGACGGATGAGGGTCTCAAGATGCGCCTCTTTGTATTCTCCTTGGCAGATAAAGCCAAAGATTGGGAGAGCACTATTCCTCCAGGGTCTATCACTACATGGGCAGATCTCAAGAAGGCTTTCTTGAAGAAATTCTTTTCACCTACAAGAACCGCCCGCTTTCGCAATGAACTATCTGGTTTTGTGCAGAGAAACAATGAGACTTTTGCTGAGGCTTGGGACAGGTTCACTAAGCTCACCACTCAATGCCCCCACCATGGATTCACCAAAGAGACACTGCTCAGTAACCTCTACAGAGGAGTGCTTCCTAGGATGAGGGCAATGCTGGATTCTTGCAGTAATGGTCACTTCTTAGGAAAGGGAGTTGATGAGGCTATGGAATTGATTGAGAACTTGGCCACAAGTGATGGGAATTACAATGAGGACTATGAGAGGACTCCTAGAGGATCATCTTCAATGGATGAGAAGTATGAGAAGGAAATCAAGTCTCTAAATGACAAGATAGACAAGATGATCTCATCCAACCAAAAGCAAATAAGCTTTGTGGAGAACTATGATGACTCCCCACCAGTCCTATTCAGTGTTGAAGGAGATATGACCCAAGAAGAGATCAATTTCATTGCTGGCCAAGGGGGTTTCAATAGGGGTTTCAATCCAAACTACAGGAATCACCCCAACTTCTCTTACAGAAATCCCAATGTTGCCAACCCACAGGATCAGGTTTATCCTCAAGCTCAAACACAACCCCAAGCTCAACAACAAGGGCAACAAGGCTTCACACAACCTCAGCAACAAAAGCCTTTTGTCCCTTATACTAATCAGCAAGGGTTTGCCAACAAACCACAGTTTCAGAGTCACCAACCCTTTGTCCCCAAGCCACAATACCCTCCACCCGGATTTAACCAACAACAACCACAAGCCTCTTCTTCTTCAGGTTTGGACAGTGAGTTGAAGGGTATGATGCAGCAACTACTTCAGGGACAAGCCTCAGGAGCTATGGAAGTTCGAGATTTGAAGAATGAGTTGCAGAGTTTGACATCTAGGGTCACAAACATGGAGAACAGAAATGCTTCAACCTCTAGAACTCAAGGAACTCTACCCGGAAAATCTGAGCAAAACCCAAAGGAGTATATCAATGCCATAACATTGAGAAGTGGTAAAGAGCTGCAACCTCATCAAGTTCCCAAGCCTAAGGTGATTCCTCAACTCAATGAGGACATTGAAGTTCAAGAGGGGGAGGAGAATTCTGCTCTCAACAGAGAAAGTGAATGTGAGATTGCCAAGAGAAAGGGAAAGGCTGTGGTAGAAGAAGTAGTGGAAGAGGCACCCAAGAAGAAAGCTAGTGAGTTTGTTCCACCACCCTATGAACCCAAGTTACCCTTTCCGGGCAGATTCAAAAAGCAGCTCTTAGAGAAGTATAAGGCTCTTTTTGAAAAACAGATGAAGAATGTAGAGCTCACAATGCCCTTGATAGATGCATTTCTACTTGTTCCTCAATACAACAAGTTCTTAAAGGATGCCATTAAGGAAAGAACTAAGGAGGTGCAGGGTATGGTCATGCTTACTCATGAGTGTAGTGCATTCATTCAAAGGAGCATTGTCCCTAAAAAGCTTGAAGATCCGGGCAGTTTCACTTTACCATGTGCTATTGGTCCCTTCAGATTTGAGAGTTGCTTGTGTGACCTTGGTGCAAGTGCTAGTCTAATGCCTTTCTCAGTAGCCAAGAGGCTGGGCTTCTCTACCTACAAAGCTTGTAGGATCTCCTTGGTGTTGGCTGATAGATCGATTAGATATCCTATTGGTCTATTAGAGGATCTCCCGGTAAAAGTGGGAGGATTTGAGGTTCCAACAGACTTTATTGTGTTAGAGATGGATGAAGAGCCAAAGGATCCTCTTATTCTCGGGAGACCATTCCTTGCCACAGCTGGTGCTATCATTGATGTCAAGAAAGGGAAGATTGACCTCAACCTAGGGAAAGACATAGTACTCAAGTTTGACATCAACAAGGTGATGAAGAAACCAACTATACAGGGGCAGCTATTTTACATTGAGACTATGGATATGCTAGCTGATGAACTTCTTGAAGAATTGAATATGCATGATCCATTGGAAGTGGCTCTAACAAAGGAATGTGGAGAGTATGGTTATCTCAGAGAGGAGAGTTGGGCTTACATGAAAGCTCTCGATTCACACAAACCTCTGCAAGGAGAAGTTGATTACATTGAGTTGGGGTCAGATTCAGTTGGCGAAAAGACAGAGGTCTTCACAGTGGGTAAGGGAGCTGAAGGCGCCTATGAGACTGAGGTTGTAAGGGAGCAGTTTGCAACTGATGACTGGAGTGAGCTCAAGGCACCGAAGATTGAGTTAAAGCCCCTTCCGCGGGGGCTTCGGTATGCATTTCTTGGTCCTAATTCCACTTACCCTGTCATTGTCAATGAAATGCTGAGTGATGATGAATTGATTGCCTTGACTACTGAATTGAAAAAGTTTAGAAAGGCTATAGGTTATTCTCTTGAAGACATAAAAGGGCTGTCACCTAGTTTATGTACCCATAGGATTCATCTTGAAAACGAATCTATGTCCTCAATTGAACATCAGAGAAGATTGAATCCTAATCTTAAAGAGGTAGTAAAGAAAGAAATCCTTAAGCTTCTTGATGCTGGTATAATTTACCCAATTTCGGACAGCACGTGGGTCTCTCCCGTGCACTGTGTCCCGAAAAAGGGAGGGATTACTGTAGTAAAAAATGATAACAATGAGCTAATCCCCACTAGGACCATCACAGGACACAGGATGTGCATAGACTATAGGAAACTCAATGCAGCCTCTAGGAAAGATCACATCCCTTTGCCTTTTATTGATCAGATGTTAGAAAGGCTTGCTTGCCACCCTTTTTACTGTTTTCTCGATGGGTACAGTGGGTTCTTTCAGATCCCGATACATCCCAATGATCAGGAGAAAACGACATTCACTTGTCCTTATGGTACCTTCGCATATCGAAGGATGCCATTTGGCTTGTGTAACGCACCAGCTACTTTCCAGCGGTGCATGATGTCTATTTTCTCAGATCTTATCGAGGACATTGTAGAAGTCTTTATGGATGATTTCTCTGTGTATGGCTCTTCGTTCTCCTCTTGTTTGTTGAACTTGTGCAGGGTACTGAAGCGATGTGAGGAGACAAACTTGGTGCTCAACTGGGAGAAGTGCCATTTCATGGTGACAGAAGGAATTGTGTTGGGTCACAAGATTTCAGAGATGGGTATTGAGGTGGACAAGGCCAAGATAGAGGTTATGACAAGTCTTCAGCCACCAAACTCAGTTAGAGGGATCAGAAGTTTCTTGGGACATGCTGGTTTTTACAGACGGTTCATCAAGGATTTCTCCAAGATTGCTAGGCCACTCACTCGTTTGCTGTGTAAGGAATCTGACTTTGTGTTTGACGAGGAGTGTTTGGGTGCCTTCCACAAGATTAAGGAAGCCTTGATTAGTGCTCCAATTGTACAAGCTCCTGACTGGGAATTGCCTTTTGAGATCATGTGTGATGCAAGTGATTACGCAGTTGGAGCAGTTCTGGGGCAGAGGAAAGACAAGAAGCTGCATGTGATCTACTACGCTAGCCGGACTTTAGATGATGCACAGGTGAAGTATGCTACAACCGAGAAAGAGCTCCTAGCTGTAGTCTTTGCTTTTGAGAAATTCAGATCCTACTTAGTAGGTTCCAAAGTGATAGTGTATACAGATCATGCTGCTTTGAGGTATCTTTTGGCAAAGAAAGACGCTAAACCGAGACTTCTGAGATGGATTCTATTGCTACAGGAATTTGATCTTGAGATTAAGGATAAGAAGGGTATAGAGAATGGAGTGGCAGATCATCTCTCTAGGCTGCGAATCGAAGATGGTATTCCCATTGATGATTCACTGCCTGAAGAACAATTAATGGCTGTTAAGACTGTGGAAGAAGCTCATCAGACAAAGCAGAAGCTGGAAGAGGCTAACTCCCTAGATGATAAGGAGCCATGGTATGCTGATCTTGTAAACTACTTAGCTTGTGGGAAAGAACCTCCAAATCTTGACAGCTACCAAAGAAAGAAGTTCTTCCGGGATGTGAACAGATACTACTGGGATGAGCCATATCTCTATACCTTATGCAAAGATCAACTCTACAGAAGATGTGTAGCAGATGAGGAGGTGGAAGGGATCCTACTACATTGTCATGGATCACCCTATGGAGGTCACTTTGCCACATTCAAAACTGTTCAAAAGGCCCTACAAGCTGGTTTTTGGTGGCCAACAATGTTTAAGGATGCTCAGACCTTCATCACAAAGTGTGATCCATGCCAAAGAAAGGGAAACATAAGCAAGAGGAATGAGATGCCTCAGAACCCAATTCTGGAGGTAGAAGTGTTTGATGTGTGGGGAATAGACTTCATGGGACCATTCCCATCCTCCTATGGGAACAACTACATATTGGTGGCTGTGGATTATGTATCCAAATGGGTTGAAGCAGTAGCAAGCCCCACCAATGACTCTAAAGTTGTTATCAAGCTCTTCAAGAGCATAATATTCCCAAGGTTTGGGATCCCAAGAGTGGTGATTAGTGATGGGGGATCTCATTTCATCAACAAGCTGTTTGAAGGGTTGATGAAGAAGTATGGAGTCAAGCATAAGGTTGCCACACCTTATCACCCTCAAACAAGTGGACAAGTTGAAGTGTCCAACCGGCAAATCAAGGCTATCTTAGAGAAGACTGTTGGAGCTTCAAGGAAAGATTGGTCCAAGAAGCTTGATGATGCTTTGTGGGCTTATAGAACAGCATTCAAAACTCCACTTGGAACCACTCCTTTCAATATGCTGTATGGGAAGTCTTGCCATCTACCAGTTGAGGTTGAGTATAAAGCTATGTGGGCTGTCAAGTTGCTGAACTTTGACATCAAAACCGCAACTGAGAAGAGATTGATTCAGCTTAATGAATTGGATGAGATAAGACTTGAGGCTTTTGAAAGCTCAAAGATCTACAAAGAAAGAACCAAGCTCTTCCATGACAAGCTGATACTGAAGAGAGAGTTCAAAGAAGGTGATCTTGTGCTTCTGTTTAACTCCCGGTTGAAGCTGTTTCCCGGGAAGCTCAAGTCTCGATGGTCGGGACCGTTCAAGGTGAAGGAAGTGAGACCGTATGGAGCAGTTGTCCTTTGGGGAAAGTCAGAAGAAGAGTTCACCGTCAATGGTCAACGCCTCAAGCATTACTCCGCTTCCGATGCTATAGAGGAAGGGATCTCGATCCCTCTCTCTAGCCCTCCTTCCGCCTAAGAACACGGTTTGCAAAAGTCGAGCTTACCGACTTTAAACAAAAGCGCACTTGGGAGACATTCCCATGTTTATCCTTGTACATATGATGATTTTCTTATTATTTTTGAAGTTTTGCTTTAGTTTCAGTGTTTTCAGGATTTAAATTGGTCGTAAAACGAGTTGTCTGAGTCGAGGAGTTTCTTTGCGGTTTGCCTCGCGGTTTAAACCGCAACCGCGAGACGATGGGAGCAAACGAGCAAAGTTGTTCGCGGTTTAGGCCGCGGCCACGAGCAAACCGCGAGACGCCCACCCGAACGAAACGTAATGCATCGCGGTTAGACTCGCGGTTTAAACCGCAACCGCGAGCGTCGATACAAAATCGCCCGAGCATTGTCGCGGTTTGCCTCGCGGGCAAGGCCAAACCGCGAGACGCCTCCCAGGTAAGTCTTCCTCCCGAACTCGGCCCCTTAACCGGATTTAAACCAATTTTTGGCGATTTTAACCAACCAAAACCAAAAATCCCCTTGTTTTCTCCTCCTCCCACGATATTTCTCCCATTCTTCTTCCCAAAAACACAACTTTTTCTCTCAAGAACAAACTCTCTCAACTCTTATCTATTTCTCAAATCAACTTGGTTTTCAAAGGTTTTAAGCTCAATTTTCATCATTTCTAAGGCTCTATTTCACCCTCTAGCTATCTACTCCATCCATTCATCAACAAATCAAGGTAAAACTCTCAAATCCTTTAGTGATTTTCGAGTTTGAAAAGTGCAAATTTTTGAACTTCAAATTTAGACTTGATTTCTTGTTGATAATGCTTGAGAATGATCCCCAAGGTCGTTTAGATGAATGCCCATCACCAATTTCACTCTAGGAATGCATGAATTTGAATTTTGGTGAATTAGGGTTCTTGAGTATTTGGAATTTCAAAAATTTTGGGGGAATTCTTGTTTGATGGTTTCTATGGATTCATTAGGATGCTAGTAGCCTATGCTTGAGAGACTACTTGATTTGCTTGAACTTCACTTCACAAAATTTTTGAAATTGCATGAGAGAGTCTCTTTGAAAGGTGAAATTGGGTTTGAAGTTGAGTAGGGATTTGATATGGATTTGATTGTATGCTTGAATGCTTGTGGGAAGTTTATTTGATGCTTGGCAGCTTGTGTGATTATCAAATTTGAAAAAGGTCACTTGTTAAGCAATTTGCCAATGTGATCAATCTTGGAGATAAAGAGAATGTCTTGTGTCTTTGTGCATTGATATTGGCTTATATTGCTTGTTGAGATGAATGTGTTGGTGGATTGAATTTTATACTAAGACATCTCCGAGCTTTGTTGTTTTGTAGGGACATTATGGTCACCACACGACAACGAGCCAATGCACCGCAAGACAGGGGAAAGGCGAAAGTTGTTGAGGCACCGGTTCAACAGCCAAGTAAGAAGAAAAAAGGTGAAAGTTCTGGCACGAAGAAGAAAGACACCGCGCCAAGGGACAAGTCTAAACTTCCATCTGTCAAGAGGCTGTATGAACACCTCAACAAAATGACATGGATTCCAACGAGGTTTGGGGATTCTGAGACACTTGCCAAGCTCGGGATATTGGAGGATGTGCGTGACCTTCTACGCGTGCTCAACTTGGACTGCCTTATAAGCATGGCTCACCCCACTTACCAGGATGTGGCGAGCCAGTTCTTAGCCTCCCTCGAGATAACTAAGGATGCCCACGAGCTGTATGGTGATGCTGGATATGGGATCCTCTCTTACAAGATCAACGGAGAGGATTATGAGACCACTTTTGAGGATTTAGAGGAGATCTTTGGGTTTAGAGATAAGCAGCTTACCGAGGTTCCTTGGGTTCCAGGATTATCAGCTGCTGCTTGGGCAATTATGGGAGTAGGGGTTTGGCGGCCGGGCCGCAGCAAGAGCTCACATATAGGCCATCCCGGGATCCGTTATATCCACCAGCTTTTAGCCAACACACTATATGCCAGACATGATCTGGGAGGACCCTTAGATGAGGAAATGGGATTGATGGCATGGATGATGGCCCAGTACCTCCCGCTACCGAATCTGCAGGGAGATGCGCTAGCGGATTTTCCCAGCCTCGGCTCTGCCGGACTGTTTGCCAACCGGTTGTTATACTACCAATGGTGGGCATGGTCCACAACTGATAAGGATCCCAAGATGCGCATTGGCGGCCTCATTACGCCCATCCTGATGCAGAAGGGGATTGATTTGGGTGTACAAACGTGTGGATATGAGTTGATGAACATATCTTACTTGAGGAAGCATCATTTCCTGTATTCTCGGATGACCATGAGGCTCGTATACACATTCTATGTGCGCCGCTCCGAGACAGCAAGAGTTATCCTCCCGAACACCACTATCACGACGCTCTCTGATCCGGAAAACCTCCGGTTTGTCTTGGATGCTTCACTACTCCTCACTGAGGCCGACGAGATGATGGATCGCATTCATGCTTCAAAGAGGAGAAGGAATAATTCCTCCCAAGCTGAGATTGATGAAGGGATACTTGATGACCTTGAGGAGCTTGTGGAAGAAGACTCTCCGGAGCATATCTACAGTAGTGCGCGATACCACTTCCAGCCTTATATGCAAGCTCTTCCACCGGGCCCGATCCGTGATGCGCATGGTCATATCAGTGTACTCCAACGATGGAACAAGTTCCAGGACAGGATTAACATGAGGGTGATACAGAGCTGCAAGGACATGAAGAAGGGGTATGACGAGCTGAAGAGAGGTTATGACCACATGAGAGAAGGGTGCAAGCTGATGCAGAGGCAGCTCAAATCCCTCACGGATAAGCTTAATTGTGCCTCATCATCAGAAGCGGATGCCTCGGCGGGACAGCCCATGCCTATTCAAATGCCGGAATTCGATTTTGATCAGCCTCCAGTAGCGAGGAGACACTCCTATCAAGGAGAAGGAGCATCGGGCTCAGCCCCCAGACAGCGTCACAGAGCCTCCATCAGTGGCCCGAGATACAGCGCTCGTTATTCACCGGAGCTTCCTGACAAATCATCCAGCAACGAGTCTCCATCACTCTCTTCTCCACCACCTCGGGAACCATCTCCCGAGTCTGAGACCTTTTGAGGTACCACCCTAGCACCACCTTGTAAATACTTGCATTTAGATTTTCTTTTCGTTTCATTTGAGTCTCTTTCTCAAGTTTACTTTCCCACCGAGACGGTGTGAGGTAAGTTTGGGGGAGAGACTAGTCGCTAATCTTGTGTTCTTTGTTCTTAGTCTTGTTTTTAATCTTATTTGAGTCTCATGCATCTAAGGCATAGAAAAACCAAAAAAAAAAAAAAAATTGAAAAATTTCAAAAAATTTTCACAAAAAGAAGCATGTAGGATCGAGTCTAGTTAGTAGTTTAGGACTCATGCATTGGGGACAATGATGATTTTGCCTTGTAGAGGCTCACCAATTAAGTTGCTCGTTGCTTTGATCAATTTTCGAAACAAAGGAAAACCCATTGCTTGACTTTAAAATTCCGAAATTCCCTATCCTTGTGAAGCTTGCATGAACTTAGCTCAATTCTGTGATATTGGACTTAATTTGACTTTGAAATATCTTGCTTAGGGGCTTGAAATGCAATCCCATGATCCTTTGCCCGGGTTATACCCTCCTTTGCCACTCTTTTGATTAACCCGGGCAACCATTGATCTTATGATCATGGAATCCCCACCATATTACCCTAAACCTTTCCTTGAAGCCTTCAATGATTTGTTGAGTGAGGCCCTTTTTCTGATAGCTTTACGCATGTGCAAAATCTTGAGAGTATCGGGAACGACAAAGGTCTTGTCTCATTTTTAGCTAGCTCTAGTTCCTCAAGAGTTTAACATTAGGATGGGAAACAAGTTTGGGGGAGTTATGAGAATGTTCTTGGGAATAAAAGGGTTAATAAAAAGGCTTGAAAAGAGTTCAAAGAGTAAAAGAAAGTCACTAGGGATTCATATACAAAAGAGAGCAGTAAGTAAAAGAAAAGAAGTTTGTTTAAGTCCCCTAAGTGTTTATCAAAAGAAAATCAAAGAAAGAAAGGGGTAAAAGAAGTGAAAAATTTGCTCAAGTGTAAAGCTAAAAGTTCCCTAGTTGGCTAGAAGTAATAAAAAGAGAGAAGTTCTATTTGGGTGAGAGTTGTAAAGAGTGATCATGATTTGAGGGTTTTGGTGAGTGGAAAGAGCTAAATGAGAAAGGGTAGAACAAAAGTCTTCTAGGATGCGGGTAGAACAATGAGATTCGATCTTTGTATGCGCAAATTGTTCCCTTTCTTAGATAGCTTTTGCATAATGCCTTTTGCTCCTATTTTTGAGAGTTATCCACCGCAAAAGACACTCCTCTAAGCCACCTCAAATAGCCTTTCTTGAACCTTGCCAATTGGGATTGATTGATTGCCCCTTTGTGAGATCGCACTTAACTTCTAAATGAATGTAAGGAATTGAGTTGATGATTGCTTGTGTTCTATAGGATCTCGGGAGTTGGAGTAGGGATTGAGGGAACGGTAATGTGGAAGTACATGATTAGTTAATAAGATTAGAGCAACTTGTAATTTCTTTGAAAGATCTTGTATCTTGTTGTGAGTCTTGTGGTTTTGAGTTCCCGCCTTCAAACCTTTCTCCCAAATGGATTGATTGTCTTATGCTTGCTTGTGGACAAGCAAGATTCAAGTTTGGGGGAATTGATATGTCTATATTTTCTTGCATTTAGGGTAGTGTTTGTTCTTGATTCATCTTCTTTTCCTTGTCTTGCTTCCTTCCTTTGTTGATCTTTTGTGTTGCATTTAGAGTTTAGGCATCTAGGGCTAGGAGTTTGTGTCTTGGTTTGTTTTGGTGTGTTCTAGGTTGTTTTTAGGTGCAAAAGGAGCTTTGGTGGAAGTTTGGAGCATTTTGAGATGATGAAGTGTGGAGAATTGCCATGATGGGTCGAACAGGAGCACTCGCGGTTCAGCTTGCGGTCGGAGCCAAACCGCGAGGGAGTGCCAGAAACCCAGCGAGAAGACTCGCGGTTTACGTCGCGGTCGAGCCTCAAACCGCAACAGCCACCGTCCGTCGACCACGATGACTCGCGGTTCGCACGCGGTCGAGAGGTGAACCGCGAGAGACGCCCAATTTGCAAGCGGAGTGGCTCGCGACTTGGCTCGCGACTTGGACCGCGGGTGGAGCAAACCGCGAGAGACGGTCGAAAGCCATACGAAACAACTCGCGGTTTGCATCGCGGTTTACCGCAAACCGCGAGCCCCCCCCAGAACGGTTGACCGACGAGACTTGACCAATTTCACCCAATAGATCCGGGTCAATACCCGGTTTGTCCCGGGTTGACCCGGTTCGTTTTACTGTTCACTATTTAAGTCCAAAACCTAATTTTTTGGAGGATCTTAAGCTTGTTTTTGGTTCTAAGTTCTTGTAAGACAAAAGTTTAATATTTTCTTAATCTAAGACTTGTTTTGTTTTGATTCTTCATCTCTTTTCCTTAATCATACACAAATCATCATGCTTAACATCTTTCTTATGGATTTTGTTGGGCTAAGCATGATTTGTGAGTAGTTTCATTCAAGGATTATGGGTTAGGTAGATTAGGGCCATTTAGAGTGAATCAAGGATGTTTAAAGCTTATTTATGATTGATCTCACCCTTCTAGATGTGCTTAGTGCTAGATTATCCATGATCAAGTTAATCTAGATCCTTAGGCTTTTGTTGCACACCAAGTGTTTGATGAAATGCAAGTTAGAGTCTTCTAGGGAATTTTCATATTCTAGCTCATGAGAATGAATGTTTAGAATGATTATTAGCTTATGGAACTTGATTGTTAATGCTTGCCTTGTCTTATTTCACAAATGAGAATTTGATCTTGAAATGTGATTAGGGAAAGTGATTAGTGCCAAGAAATTGGATTAGTCAATTGTTAATGTTCCTAGCTTGGGATTTGCTTCTTGATTGATTGTTTAGGCGTCCTTGTCAGCTCTAGATGGTTCTAATCATTGACCTTAGCCCATAAGCCTTGTCTTTTATATTTGATTATATTCCTTTTATCTTAATTAGTGATTGCTTGCTTGTTTAATTGCTCTATCTTGATTAGTTTTGCTTAGAACTGCTAGAACTTCTATTTGAATTGATTTGCTTGGCTGTTGTGGTTAGGTGCATTCAATTGGTCATTATCCACTCCCAAAATTGGATTGATCCCTCATTGCTACACGATAAGCATGGGGAATTGATACCCTTAGAGATTAGCAAAATCTCTGTTATCATCGGTCAACCAAGTGTTTTCGTTGGTTGACTTACCCGCTGGTGTAAAAGCCATCGAGTGCAAATGGATCTTCAAGAAGAAGATTGACGTGGATGGAAATGTCCAGATTTATAAAGCCAGGTTGGTGGCAAAAGGTTTCAGACAAGTTCACGGTGTGGATTACGATGAAACCTATTCACCAGTGGCTATGATGAAATCTATTCGGATTCTACTAGCAACTGCAGCTTTTCATGATTATGAAATTTGGCAGATGGACGTGAAAACCGCCTTCCTGAATGGTATTCTGGAAGAGGATGTGTATATGACACAACCTGACGGTTACATAGATCCAAAGAATGCTGGGAAAGTATGCAAGCTTCATAAATCCATTTATGGATTGAAGCAAGCATCGAGGAGCTGGAATCTTCGTTTTGATGAAGCGATCAAGCAATTTGACTTCATCAGAAACGAAGAAGAACAATGCGTGTATAAGAAATCTAGTGGGAGCAAGATTGTATTTCTTATTCTGTATGTCGATGACATACTGCTTCTCGGAAACGACGTTCCAATGCTGAAGTCCGTAAAGGACTGGCTTGGAAGTTGTTTTTCCATGAAAGACATGGGTGAAGCCGCATACGTTCTTGGAATCAGGATCTACCGGGATAGATCTAGAAGGCTGATAGGCTTGTGTCAAGATTCATACATTGACAAAGTCCTACAAAGATTCAGCATGAAGGATTCCAAGAAGGGCTTCACGCCGATGGTACATGGCACAACGCTAAGCAAGAAGCAGAGCCCTACGACGGCTGCTGAGCTTGAGCGCATGAAGAATATTCCTTATGCATCTGCAATAGGATCTGTCATGTATGCCATGATCTGTACTCGTCCTGATGTTGCTTATGCATTGAGCATGACGAGTAGATACCAGTCAAATCCAGGTGAAAACCATTGGATTGCCGTAAAGAATATCTTGAAGTATCTAAGACATACTAAGGATAAGTTCTTAGTGTACGGTGGAAGTGATGTGCTTAAAGTCAGTGGATTCACGGACGCAAGTTTCCAGACAGACCAAGATGATTTCCGGTCACAGTCCGGTTATATCTTTTGTCTGAATGGCGGTGCAATCAGTTGGAGAAGCTCCAAGCAAGACACCGTTGCAGATTCCACCACAGAAGCTGAATATATCGCCGCCTCAGAAGCTGCGAAGGAAGCTGTTTGGATACGAAAGTTCATTATTGAACTAGGTGTGATACCAGATGCGGCTGAGCCTCTGGCACTGTTTTGTGACAACAATGGTGCTATAGCTCAGGCAAAGGAACCAAGATCACACCAGAAATCCAAGCATGTTCTAAGAAGATTTCACTTGATACGTGACATCATTAATAGAAAGGAAGTCAAGATCAGCCGAGTTCAGACTGATGATAACGTCGCTGATCCGTTGACAAAGCCACTCCCAAGGCCTAAGCTCGAGTTTCTGACTAAAGCTGTAGGCATTAGAGACATAGAAATGTAATCTAAATTTGAGTGGGAGTTTGAGGGCTTTTATTTAGTTATTTGATATGTTCTTGTAAAACATTCTTATGTTTAATGAAATTATTATTTCAAGATTATTTTAACTGTGATGAAATAATCGTTCCAAAATGATATGAACCATTTTATAGGTCATCGAAGTAAATGACTTGATCTTGAGTCATCGAAGTCATTTAGCTTGATCATGAGACCCTATATTTGATAGATGTTTTATATCATCCCGTCCCTAGTCGAAGGTTGTTGAAATTGGAACACCAACAACCATGTGAGACTGGATTGGTACGTGACTTATGACAAAGTCTCAGTGTGTCATAGATGCGCGGCATCAAAGTCAGTACATAGGTGTATGTTTGGGAACATACGACCGGACAAGACCCGCTTATAAGAACTCTTCAGGATATTTATATCTGTGTCATAAGAGATTCTTACTACGACTATAGAGTATAGTCCTTAGACCTGAGTTCGCATGCATGTGACTGCACATGGACTGATGCACTTTGATCATTGTCTAACGCTATCGTTCTGCGATAGTTATAAGGACCTTGTTTGGGTACATTATGAAATGAATAGTTTACAGTGATGGAACAAGACGGAATTTGTCCCTCCAATATAAATGGAGTGAATATCTCTAGGCCAATCGGAGATTTGAATACTGGAAAATGCATGGCCATGCTCAAACGGACTTTCCCGAGTCGTTTGGATTGTCAGTATCAAATCAGAGTCCGATGAACAAGATTAGGCTTTATAAGGATGACACCAATCTTGCCTTATGACTAATTGAGATATTGTGACAAAAGGATTATGAATACAGAGATTCCAGTACAAGTGGGAGATTGTTGGAATTGTGTCCAGTAATCTCGGTACTGTCTCTAGAAAGTAAGAGTATGTCAATGATCAGACATAAGTCATATAATACTGGGGGTCATGATGGCTTGCTAGAGTCCGCTCATGATCTATAAGTCTTGGACTTATTGCCTTTATTATATGATCCCATATGGGTCACACGCCTAAGCTAACAGGAAAATGTGTAGGAACGGTTTAGCAGAAGTACGGTAAAAGTGCTAGGCATTTACTGTACTTAGAGAGAATAAAACGGTTTAGGCACTGTGTGTCGATCGATACACAAGGGGTATCGGTCGACACAGTGCGCGAATGCCGTCTAGTTAATTGGTGTTTGGGCCAAATGGCCCAAACGGAATCAGACAAGTTTTATAAGGTAAAACTCGAGTTTCTGGACAATTAACCCTAGCCCCAGCCGAAATCTCTCTCTCTCTTTTTGCGCCGAGCTCCTTGTGGTCTAGCAGCTGGTTCCTGTGATCGCGTGTGTGAACCTTTGGAGGATTCATCCCTCGGTGTTTCTCTGATCTCAGACATACCATCTCTTTCCGCTGCAAACAGGTATAAGGTGAGATCATCATTTGTTTCTATTCTGAGAAGAACCTAGATCGCATGTTTAGGTTGATATGAATCTAAGAATTGAATCAGGATCAACTAAAAAATCCTTCAATTTGATGATTAGGTTATTGAACCTGAAATCACAGAACCGAAGCAAGATAAATCATTTAATTATAAGAATAAAAACATAATAAAACTGAACGTTTTAAATGATTCCGTTCCTCAATCAAAATATCAAGTAATCCTTGATGTCTTTCCAATCTTGTCAACTGTCAAGACTCGTTTCATTGTACGATAGGCTTGCAGTGCAAGATATCAACAATTACATGAGTAAGGCAGGAAGTAATCGTGTTGATGGGCTTGCAGTGCAAGGCATCAACAATTACATGACTGAAGAGATTGGTTTACTTGACTGGGCCATCAAAATCGTTTTGGGCTCAGAGACATCAGGTGGATTGGGCATGATATGTCAATCCACAACCAAGAGTTATATTGGATATAACCAGCAAAGTTGTTGCTTACCTAGATAGCTAAATTTGGGTGATAGCCAGTGGCTCACTCAAGTTTAGTGAAGTATGGGTCTTGGATCATTATATTCGTCTGAGGAAACATTGTTTTGAATATAATGCGAGTTTTCTTAAAAGTTAAGATTTCTCATTTCTTGAACATCATAACTAAACCTTTTCCTTTCTTTGTTCTCAGCTATGACCAACACTCATAATAACTCTTTCTCCCTGCGATCCGTCCTTGAGAAGGACAAGTTAAATGGATCGAATTTTCTCGAATGGTATCGGAACTTGAGAATTGTTCTCAAGAAGGAGAAAAGGGACTATGTCCTGGAAACTGTTCTCCCTGAAAAACCGAGAGCCAATGCTGCACATGCAGAAAGGAGTGCTTGGGATAAGCATTCCAATGATGTGGTTGATGTGAATTGTCTCATGTTGGCTACCATGAACTCGGACTTGCAGAAGCAATACGAGAACGTGGAGTCGCCAGTGGAGATGATTACTAGCCTGAAAAGCATGTTTCAGGAGCAAGCACGAACTGAGAGATACCAGACGGTTAAATCTCTCATTGAATGCAAGCTACCAAAGGACAGTCCGGTCAGTCCTCATGTCATTAAGATGATGGGTTATATTGATAACCTGGGGAGACTGGATTGTCCCAATAGCCAAGAGTTGGCTACTGACATCATTCTTCAGTCACTGCCGTCAAGTTATGATCAGTTTGTTATGAACTATAACATGAACAACTTGACGAAGACGTTGACTGAACTGCATGGCATGCTCAAGACAGCTGAGCCTAATATCAAGAAGGGCACTCCTAATGTACTTATGGTACAAAGGGGTAAGAAGTTTAAGAAACTTGGCAAAGGCAAGGGAAAGGGCAAGGCAGTCCAGGTTGAGAACCAGGACACGCCTGCGCCAGCCCCGAAGCCCAAGCCGGGCCCATCTGAGACTGATAAGTGCCATTACTGTAAAGAGCCTGGGCATTGGAAGATAAATTGTAACAAATTCTTGGAAGAGAAGAAGAAGAAGAAGAAGAAGAAGACTTTCGAGACTTCATCTTCAGGTATTTATGTTATAGAAGTAAATGTTACTACTTCTGGTTCTACTTCTTGGGTATTGGATACCGGCTGTGGTGCTCATATTTGTACAAATATGCAGGGCCTAAGCAACAGTAGGACGTTGGAAAAGGGACAAGTGAACCTACGCGTGGGGAATGGGGCAAGAGTTGCTGCATTAGCCGTAGGAACATATAACTTGTCTTTACCTTCTGGTTTGGTGTTAAAACTTAATAATTGCTACTATGTACCTGCGATAAGCAGAAATATTATTTCTATTCCTGTTTTGGATATGGAAGAATATCAGTTTTCAATAAAGAATAAATGTTGTTCTTTTGATTACAATGATATATTTTATGGTAGCAGCCCATTAGAGAATGGGCTTTATGTTTTAAACCAAAGCACACCAATCTATAACATTAACACCAAGAGATTCAAATCAAATGACACGAATCAGACTTTTCTATGGCATTGTCGTTTGGGCCACATAAACGAGAAACGGATTCAAAAGCTCCATAGTGATGGGCTTTTGGGCTCATTTGATTATGAATCATGTGAGAAATGTGAATCTTGTTTACTAGGCAAAATGGCAAAGGCCCCTTTCAACAAACAAAATGAAAGAGCCAGTGACCTATTGGGCCTTATACATACGGATGTATGCGGCCTAATGAGCACAAGTGCTAGAGGAAATTTTCGATACTTCATTACCTTCACTGATGATGATTTCAGCAGGTATGGCTATGTCTATTTAATGAGACACAAGTCGGAATCCTTTGAAAAGTTCAAAGAGTTCCAAAAATGAAGTACAAAATCAACTTGGCAAAAGTATTAAGGCTCTTCGATCAGATCGTGGAGGAGAATACTTAAGCCAAGAATTCAGTGATCATTTGAGAGATTGTGGAATTGTTTCACAACCCACTCCTCCTGGAACACCACAATGGAATGGCGTGTCTGAGAGGAGGTATCGGACTTTATTAGATATGGTTCGATCAATGATGAGTCTCTCAACTCTTCCATTATCCTTTTGGGGATACGCTCTAGAAACGTCTGCGTTTACACTTAATAGGGTTCCGTCAAAATCAGTTGCAAAGACACCACATGAGATGTGGACTGGAAATGTTCCGAATGTGTCTTTCCTGAAGATTTGGGGTTGTGAAGCTTATGTTAAGAGATTAATTACAGATAAGCTCGAGCCCAAATCTGATAAATGCTACTTCGTTGGTTATCCTAAGGAAACCAAGGCATACTACTTTTACAACCAATCCGAGAACAAAGTGTTTGTTGCTCGGAACTGCGTCTTTCTTGAGAGAGAATTTCTTTCCAAGAGAAACAGTGGGAGTAAAGTACAACTCGAAGAAGTTCGAGAACCGCAGGAAAATGCTCAACCCATAGATGAAGAGCAACAGTTGGATCTACAAAGAGTTGTAGAGACGGCGCCTGTGGAGCCTGAAATTCGCCGATCCGAAAGGATCCGTCACGAACCCGAGAGATATGGATTTCTCGTAACCAACTGTCATGATTTGTTGATCATTGACAGTGACGAGCCAGCGAATTTTGAAAAAGCGATGATGAGCCCTGACTCCGAAAAGTGGCTAAAAGCCGCTGAATCCGAAATGGGATCCATGTCACAGAACCAAGTATGGAATTTGGTTGATTTACCCGATGGTGCAAGACCCATTGAGTGTAAATGGATTTTCAAGAAGAAAATTGATGTGGATGGAAATATTCAGATATATAAAGCAAGGCTGGTGGCAAAAGGTTTCAAACAAATTCATGGCATTGACTATGAAGAAACTTATTCCCCGGTCGCCATGCTTAAATCCATTCGGATTCTCCTAGCAACAGCAGCTCATTATGACTATGAGATCTGGCAGATGGACGTGAAAACATCTTTCCTTAATGGAATTCTGGAAGAGGATGTGTACATGACACAACCCGAAGGTTTCATCGATCCAAATGCAGCTGGGAAAGTATGCAAGCTTCATCGATCCATTTATGGATTGAAGCAAGCATCTCGGAGTTGGAATCTTCGTTTTGATGAAGCAGTCAAAAAGTTTGATTTCATCAGAAGCGAATAAGAACCATGTGTTTACAAGAAGACTAGTGGGAGCGCAGTTGCATTTCTCGTGTTGTATGTTGATGACATACTTCTTCTCGGAAATGACGTTCTGTTGTTACAGTCTGTTAAGACTTGGCTCAGAAGTTGTTTTTCAATGAAAGACATGGGAGAAGCCGCGTATATTCTTGGAATAAGAATCTATAGAGATAGATTAAACAAATTGATTGGACTGTGTCAAGACACTTATATCGATAAAGTCTTACACAGGTTCAGAATGCAAGATTCCAAGAAGGGATTCATACCAATGTCTTATGGCATAAGTCTCAGCAAGAAGCAGTGTCCTGAGACACCTGCTGAGCGAGATCGCATGAGTCGGATTCCCTATGCCTCGGCGTTGGGATCCATCATGTATGCCATGCTCTGTACTCGTCCAGATGTTGCTTGTGCTTTAAGCATGACGAGTAGATACCAATCGGATCCAGGTGAAAGTCACTGGACAGCAGTCAAGAATATTCTGAAGTATTTGAGAAATACTAAGGATAAATTCTTGGTGTATGGAGGAAGTAATGAGCTGGTAGTAAGTGGTTACACAGACGCAAGTTTTCAGACAGACAAAGATGATTTCTGATCGCAATCTGGTTACATCTTATGCCTGAATGGCGGTGCAGTCTGAAGGATTATGGGTGTTTTCCATGGTTTAATTCTCAATTACAACCTAACACAAATCCTTAAACAGATCTAGGTTCTTGGAAAACGAATCATAAAACAAACCTGGACATTACCTTTTGCAGCGGAATGATTGTAATGTCGAGATCAGTTCTAGAACAGATGAATCACCTATTCCTCCTCAGTATCCACACGCTTACAAGCACGGATGGCTGCTAGACCGGATGGATGATCAACAGAGAGATTCAAGAGAGAAAGAGAGCCACGGCTGGGCTAAGGAAGAAAAATCGCAGGAAGCTAATTTCCTTTAGGGTTTTCTGATTCTCTTATATCTCATTAATGGGCCCAAGTCATTAGACTAATGGCTCATTAATCTTTTGGGCCCAAAATACAAATCAGACAAAAGCCTGTGTTTGTCTGGCCCAAAACTCTGATCCAATACAGTAAATGCTATTGCATCTTACCGTATTAATTCCATTTAACTTTCCTGTCAGCTATGGTGTGTGACCCTTCGGGATCATACAATACTGGTAATAAGTCCTAAACTTATAGATCATGAGCGGACTCTAGCAAGCCATCATGATCACCCAGTATTTATGACTTATGTCTGATCTCGACACTTATCATACTTTCTAGAGATAGTACGGTAGATTTCAGGACATTCCCAACAATCTCCCACTTGTACTGGAATCCTACAAAGGACATTCCCAACAATCTTCCGATTGTACTGGAATCCTACATTCCCTAATCCTTTTGTCTTAATATCTCGATCTGGCATAAGGCAAGATGTGTGTCATCCTTATATAGCCAGACCATGTTTATCGGACCAAATTTGATACTGACAATGCAAACGACTTGGGCAAGTCCGTTTGGGAATGGCCATTCTCTTACCAGCTATCAAATCTCCGACTGGCCTAGAGATATTACCTCCGTTAAACGGCAGGGACAAATCCCGTCTTGTTCCATCACTATGAACTACACAATTCATAATACACCCAACCAAGGTCCGTATAGCTCCCAGTTACGAAACAGCGTTAGACAATGATCAAAGCGCATTAATCCATGTGCAGCCACATGCATGCGAACTCAGGTCTAAGGACTATACTCTATAGTCGTATATGAGAACTTCTTATGACACAGATATTAATATCTTGCAGAGTTCTCATCCGCGGGCCATGTCCGGTCATATGCTCCCCTACATATACCTATGTGTCGACTTTGATGCCGCGCATCTATGACCCCTCGAAACCTGGTCATAAGTCTCAACACAATCTAGTCTCAACAGGTTGTTGTTGTTCCAATTTCAACAACCTTCGACTATGAACACTATAATTTATGTCACTTCGTTAAATATGGGGTTTCAGGATCAAGTCTACTCATGTACTTCGATGGCCCATATATAATGACATGAATTATTTTGGAACGATTATTTTATATCACAGTTAAAAATAATCCAGAAATCATTAGATTTCATAAACATAAAATATTATGTTTACATGAACCTTTCAAAACAACTAAGTAAAGCCCTTTACAAACTCCCACTGAAATTAAGACTACATCTTAATTTCACTCATCCTACAGCTACAGTCCGCGACTCGTGCTTAGGCATAAGGAGTGGCTTCGTTAATAGATTAGCAACGTTCTCATTCGATGAAACTTGCTTATCTACTTAACACCTCTGTCATTTATCTCACGAAATAGGTTATACCTATCCTTAAGGTGTTTGGACCTCTGATGTGCAGTTAGCCTCATCTTTGCTGTGAATCACATTAAGTTCAGTGATGAACTCTTCTATCCAAACAACCTCTTTCGCCGCTTCTCAAGCTGCGAAATGTTCAGCTTAAGTCATGGAGTCAGCAACAGTGCCTTGCACCGCCAGTTAGACACAAGATATAGCCGGACTGTGACCAGGAATTATCTTTGTCTATTAGAAACTTGCCTTTCAGACTCTATCGACTTGTAGCACCTCACTTTCTCCGTAAATCAAGAACTTATCCTAAGTATTCCTCAAATACTTTAGGATATTCTTTACGGCAATCCAGTGATTCTTTGCTGGATTTGACTGGTCTTTACTTGTCTTGCTTAACATTAAAGCAACATCAAAACAAGTACGTGTCATGGCATACATGATAGATCCAATTGCCGTCGCATATGGAATCCTATCCATGCTTTCAAGCTCAGCAGTTATCGTAGGACACTGTATCTCGCTTAACGTAATGCCATATGACATTGGCATAAAACCCTTCTTGGATTGCTGATTACGTGTAGGACTTTGTCAATTTAAGAATCCTGACTTTGTCCTACCAGCTCTTTTGGATCTTTATCTTTAGATCCAAAATCCAAGAACTACGTGGCTTTACCCATGTCAATCATAAAACCAACTCCCAAGCCAGTCCTTTACCAACTGCAGCATTGGAACGTTATTTTCGAGAATCAGTATGTCATGGACATACACTATGAGAAATGCAATATTGCTCCCACTTATCTTTTAGTAAACGCACAGTTCCATTTCGTTCCTGTTCAAGTCAAAACCTTGACTACTTCAACAGAACGAAAATTCCAACTCCGATATGTTTGCTTCCATCCATGAATGGATTGATGAAGCTAACTTACGTACAGTATAACTTTTCGGAGTCCGGGCTCACTTTCGCTTCTTTGAATTTCGCAGATTCGTCGCTTTCAATGATCATCAGATCATGCGAACTTTCAATGATCATCAGGTTCAACTAATGACGAGAAATCACTCTCGAATTAGTGACTGATTCATTCATATCTGCGAACTTCAGGCTCTACAGGTGTAGATTCTACAGAAATCTGTAAATACATCCGTTGCTCTCCCTCAACGGGTTGAGAAGCCTCCTGTATTTCTCGAATTTCTTCGAGTTATACTTTTACTCCCACTGTTCTTCTTGGAAAGTAACTTCCCTTCTTAGAAAACATAATGGACGTAAAAGTAACAAGCCTTGGTTTCCCTAGGACAACCAGCGAAGTAGCACAACTACAAATACTCAGTAAAGACGAATTTGGATCGATTCCAATCCACATTTACGTGGTGTCTTTCAACTGATATTGGTGGAACTATTTCAGCGTAAACTTAGATATTTCTAGAGCGTTATTCTTAAAGAATATCATGGAAGATTCGTGTGACTCATGTTTAATCATTTCTAATAAGATCTGATTCTTTCTCACAGAAATACCTCAAGGTTTTCAGGAGAATTGAGCTGTGAAACGACTTCACACTCATTCAGATGATCACACAATCAATGACTTAAGTATTCTCACTCGTGATCTAATCCAGAGTCTTAATACTTCTGTCATTCAGATTCTATACTTCATTCTGGAACTCTTTCGACCATGTCAAAGAATTCCGACTTGTGTCTCATCAAATGAACACAGTCACACTCACTGAAGTAATCAGTAGAGACAATGAAGTACAGGAAATTTTCTCTGGCATTACTGCTCATCGGACCACATACATGAGTATGTTCAATCTCCAATAAGCCTTTGGGCCTTTCTCTAGCTCGGCTAAGATGGGCCCTTTGTCTTTTGGTCCAGTAAGCAGAATTCAAGTCTCATAAGATATCCATTCAAATGAGCCCAAAAGTCCATAACTATGGGGTTTCTGAATCCAATTTACTCTATTTGACCAAAACATTTATGCCTAGAAAAATCAGGTTTAATTCATCAGATTTAAACCAATTTGGTATTTATGTTACTTTTAGGCACTCTTTGGTTTAAGATATAAAACCCATTCCTTGAATAGGGTGCTACAATTAACATTTCATTAAGATCAAAAGAACAAAACTTGTCTTTATCAAAATGAAAACATTCAAATTCTTCACAAGAAAATGAAAAACAACTCTGCTTAAAGCAGGTACATTGTAGCAATTACTTAATTCAAAACCAAGCCTCAAAGGCATCTACAAGTGAAAACCCTACGGCTGAGGCAGCATCCCAAGCTCCTTCCAGACACGCAGTTCCACTTGCCCTTCCTTCAACGTTCTACTGTTGTTCAGGCTCTGCATATTAAAACAAATATCAGTGCCACAATCAGTATCCAATACCTACAAGGTATAACTTGAAGTAATAACATGAATACCTGAGGAAGTAGTCTCATACATCAACTTTAACTCCTCATAATCTTCCATGAATTTAATGCAATCTCTTTTCCAATGCCCAGTCTCTTTACAGTAGCAGCACTTACCAACGTAAGAGGTATCTGACTCGGGCTCAGAAGACACACGCTTGCCATGATTCAAAATCTGGACAACTTTGTCTTCACCCTTGTCAGCTTTAGGTTTGGTAAACCTACCCTTCTCCTTCATGAGATTGTACAGGGTGCTCTTCACGTTTGGCTCAACTGTTTTGAGCATGTCATGCAGTTCAGTCAACGTCTTCGTTAAGCCTTTCTTGATATAGTCCCTTACGAACTCATCATAGCTTGACGGCAGTGACTGCAGAATGATATCAGTTGCCAATTCTTGGCTAACTGGATAATCCAGTTTCCTCAGGTTATCAATGTAACCCATCATTTTACTGATATGAGGACTTACTGGATGATCCATCGGTAGCTTGCAGCTAGTGAGAGATTTAACCAACTGGTATCTCTCCACTCTTACCTGCTCCTGAAATTTCAATTTCAGGCTGCTGATCATCTCTATTGGCGACTCCATGTTCTCATATTGCTTCCGCAAATCTGAGTCCATGGTAGCAAATATCAGACCACGCACATCTACCGCATCATTATAATGCTTATTCCAAGCATTATATACTGCATGACTGGCTTTGGATCCGATCCTCTCGGGGAGAGCTTTCTCAAGGACATAGTCCTTTCTCTCCTGCCTGAGGACTAGCCTCAGGTTCCGCGACCAAGTCAAGAAATTTGATCCGTTCAGTTTGTCCATCTCAAGGACAGACCGGATCGAGAAAGTGTTTTGATTGTTTGTGCTTGTCATAGCTGAAATTTAGAGATAAATAGAGTTTTAGTTATTAAGTTCATAAAAGAGCAATCTTAACAACTTATAAGAAAACTCGCATTGTATTCAAAATTTCTTTGTTTAACCTCATAAGAATACAATGATTCCGAGACCCATGTTTAGCTAAATCCAAAGTGGGCCACTGGCCGTCACCCGGAATTAGCTTTACTTGGTAAGCATACACACAGCTAGTTATATCTCATATAACTCTCGGTTGTGAATTTGACCCGAGGCCCAAATTCACCAGATGTCTCAAGGCCCGGGACTCCCGATGGCCCAGTCAAGGAAACCAATCTCTTACAGCCAAATAATCACTAAAGTCTGGGACTCCCAATGAAATTAGTGACTATATACTACTTTACTTACGCGAAAACAGACACCTCACACTGTAAGCCATATCTGTAATCGAATAAGCGTTAAGTAGCTGACAAGATTGGAAAGACATCCAAGCTTGATATTGGTTTTGAGGATTTTAAGTTTTATTTCCAAAAATAGAAGATTACTATTTTGGGAAACTTACTTGTTTTAGAAACATTCTAAATTTAGAAACATTCTAAAAGTAGAAATTTCTAATTTGATATTTTATTAATATTTTGGGTTGGGTCACAAATTATAGGCCCAATTCTTGGCCCAAGACCATAGAATTCCAATTGGCCCAATAATTTGACATAACCGATCTGGTTTATTAATTCTGGTCCAAGACCAAATTAACTATCAAAACCATCGGTTATTTACTAAACCAGACCAGCTCTAAATTATTTGGTCCAACCAAATCAAACTTAGACCAGCCTTCGGTTTAGGTTAAAATTCAATTTTATGAATTTAAATCCGGTTTAACCAGAAATAAAATTATTTTCAGCAAACCGCGATTTGGGTTAACCGCTTGAACCACCAATTAAATTGGATCGGTTCAGTTAAATCCAAAATCGGGAAGAAACACCTAGTGTTTTAGCCAATTTGATTTAACTTGCGGTTTTAGGCTTTTAAACACACAATTAACCGCCAATTAAATGGACCGGTTTAATCGGTGTGGTTTTGGGCAACGAACCGCGAAGCTCGGTTTAACCGACTGACTATTCGCGGGACGTAAAATTTTAATGGGCCAAACAATCGGATCCTAGATCCAACTCGGCCCATTAACGCAATATGTGGGCCCATGATTATCCAAGGCCCATGATCCATCACGGTTGCTCACGATCGTTTGTGATCGATCATTGCAACGGATCAACCTCGGCACAATGCATCATGGCCCACGCATCACGCAACATGGCTCACACACGATCCCATGCCTCACAATCGGATGATTAATCTTGGCTTTAGGGCATCACATGCGATGATGGTATCACACGGTCATTATGCAATGATTGATCATTATACTCATTAACGATCGATCACACATATCAAATGATCGCATGATCACGCAGCCCATTAACGATCGATCCACTCGCTTCACGTGATCCTCGGCCCACAGTTCATTATTCGATCTCGGCAATTGATGATCACGCGGCAAAATGATCGCATCACATGTTAACACGGCCAAAGCGATTAGGTTTTCAATAATGGACTATTGCTCTCGGCCACGCCATTATTAATGTGATCATTCTATTAATGAATAACAGAATCATTCGGCCAAGATCAAAAACCTTTCACGCAGCCGATTAATAGTTTAATGTTTTCAATAATCAATTTTTCTTTCAAAATCAATTCTAAACCATTAAACATTCATATGATCCAATTTCACAAGAAACCTAATGCCTAGGCTCTGATACCACTGAAGGATTATGGGTGTTTTCCATGGTTTAATTCTCAATTACAACCTAACACAAATCCTTAAACAGATCTAGGTTCTTGCAAAACGAATCATAAAACAAACCTGGACATTACCTTTTGCAGCGGAATGATTGTAATGTCGAGATCAGTTCTAGAACAGATGAATCACCTATTCCTCCTCAGTATCCACACGCTTACAAGCACGGATGGCTGCTAGACCGGATGGATGATCAACAGAGAGATTCAAGAGAGAAAGAGAGCCACGGCTGGGCTAAGGAAGAAAAATCGCAGGAAGCTAATTTCCTTTAGGGTTTTCTGATTCTCTTATATCTCATTAATGGGCCCAAGTCATTAGACTAATGGCTCATTAATCTTTTGGGCCCAAAATACAAATCAGACAAAAGCCTGTGTTTGTCTGGCCCAAAACTCTGATCCAATACAGTAAATGCTATTGCATCTTACCGTATTAATTCCATTTAACTTTCCCGTCAGCTATGGTGTGTGACCCTTCGGGATCATACAATACTGGTAATAAGTCCTAAACTTATAGATCATGAGCGGACTCTAGCAAGCCATCATGATCACCCAGTATTTATGACTTATGTCTGATCTCGACACTTATCATACTTTCTAGAGATAGTACGATAGATTTCAGGACATTCCCAACACAGTCAGCTGGAAGAGTTCCAAGCAGGACACCGTAGCAGATTCCACAACCGAAGCTGAGTACCTCGCTGCTTCTGAAGCGGCAAAGGAGGCTGTTTGGATCAAGAAGTTCATCACTGAACTTGGTGTGATTCCTAGTATTTCTGAGCCAGCGGCTTTGTATTGTGACAACAATTGAGCCATTGCGCAAGCAAAGGAACCTAGATCACACCAGAAATCCAAACACATAGAAAGGAGATATCACCTTATCCGTGATATTGAGAATAGAGGAGATGTGAAGATCAGCAGAGTCCCGACGGATGAGAATGTTGTTGATCCACTGACCAAGCCCCTCCCAAGGCCTAAGCATGAGTTTCACACTGCTGCTGTAGGCATTAGATTTCTTAAGATATGATCTTGTTTTCAGTGGGAGTTATATTTGGTTTTTAGTTATGACTTGATGTTCGTAAAACATAATTTGGTTATGTTATTTTAATGAAATTGTTTCAGAATTATTTAATTGTGTTAATTAAATATATTGTCCCAAAGTAATTTATGACATTTTATAGGTCATCAAGTATGTGACTTGATCATGAAACCCTATAAGAAACAAATGACATAAATTATAAATGGTCCCTAGTCGAGGTTGTTAAAATGGGACATTAACAACCACGTGAGACTAGTATGTGAGGTGACTGATGACTATGTTTTATGGAATCATTTAATAAGTGTATTAAAGTCAATCACATAAATATGTGTTAGAGAACACATGATCGGACTTGACCCGTTAATGAGAGCTCTACAAGATGTTATATGAGTGTCATAAGAGTTTTCTCATTACGACTAAAGAGTGTAGTCCTTAGACCTGAGTTCATCATGTCCTCTCTTATATGGATTGGTTCGTCTTGACTTTGTCAAACGTCAGCCGTAACTGGTGATCATAAAGACACTGATTAGGCGTATCATGAAATATGAAAGAAAAATGGATGGAACAAGATGGTATTTGTACCTCCTATATAACAGGAGTTAAATATCTCTGGGCCTATCGAAGATTTGATACTGGAAATGCGTGGCCGCGCTCAAACGAGGTGATTGTCAGTCGTTTGTTTTATCAGTACAAATCGGGATTCGATAAACGTGATCTGGCTTAATAAGGATGACACAGTTCTTGCCTTATGCTAGATTGAGATATAGCTACAAAGGGATTAAAGGAATAGATGATTCCAGTACAAGTGGGAGATTGTTGGGAATGTCCTGAAATCTATTGTACTTGCTCTAAGTGAAAGTCGTATTGTCGAGATGAGACAATCACATAACACTAGGTAGTCATAACGCTTTGCTAGAAGCCACTTATGATCAATGAGTTGAGAACTCATTGCTAGTGTTATATGATCCTACAGGGTCACACACCTAAGCAAACTGGGCGTTAAAGACGAGGTTGATCATTAATGTAATGATCCAGTGAATGCATATTTGATATGCATTCGATATCAATATTCTGGGGCAGTGTCGATCGTTGCAGATAGTGCATCGATCGATGCAACTCGCGGATTAACCAGATTAATACGGTTTAATCGTTGGTTAATTCCGTTGTGGTTTAAGCCGACATATATAAGATATATTGTCGACCTAAACTCGCTTCTAACCAAATTCACAGCCACCAGAACGAGATAGAAACCTCTCTAGAGATTAGATCTCTTACAGGCACTAGCATCCCTCATGTCCCGTTTGTGTGCGTGTGGATACCAGTAGAGGCACAGCGTTTGAGGTGCTTCGTGATCTCGATTATCTGCAAACTTTCCGCTGCTAATCATCAGGTAAATCTGAGATCCCATAGATTCAATTACTTGAACCTTAGATCCTAGGCCCAGAATACAGACTAGGGTTGCTAATCCGGATTAGAACTGCTAGAAATTCCTTCACTCTGTAGAAGGAGGCAAGGAAAAATCTGGTGCAACAATAACTCCCCTTGTCTAGGAAAACATCCAGATAAAACATGTGTGGCATTATAAACCAGCAAGTTTGAAGAAAAGAACTTCTCTAGATGCAACTGCGGCAGAAACTGAACAAACCAAAGCATAAATTGAGCCACAACAGCAGGGAAGAGAGAAACTGTAGAACTAAACTTGACATGAGAGAGAGCGACGAGAAGCAATAGTTGTCAAATGACAAATCCACGTGCTGAAGCAAGAGATGAAGCTCGTGAAACGCAGAGCGCATCATCAAACTTAGAGTCACTGCAGAAAACTAAGAGACCGAATGCGGAAACTTCGAGCATACTGTTTCACGTAACTCAATAAGATTCTGCACAAGAAAAGCTAACTGGAGCTCCCATGCCTATGAGAGTATCGACTCTCCAAGGACCGCAATACATCATCAACAAAAAGATGACCAATGACAGTGATATCTAAGCATCATATTTCAACAAAACGAGCATGATTCTGCCAAAACTGTGCTAACCAAAGCTCCCCCTTACTAGGAGCATCTCCACGGTTCAAACGCAGATCAATGAATGTGTACCATGAACAAGAGTTAGAGCAATTATCTGGTGGTCGAGGAAGAGAACCGTAAAGAAGATTCACTCCTGGTGGAACAATGAACTCAACCAAACCAAGAAACAATGCATATAAATCCATCTCAGACTCATGTATAAAATCAAGTGCCGAACTGAATCGAACAATCAATAAGGCATCACGCATATAACTTGAAACATGAACAGACGAGTTCCAAACATAGAAGCTTACTTTACTAGAGTGACGCCCAATCACGCGAGCAGCCACCATTGAAGCAGCTATAGAACAATCGTTGGAACAACCGAGAGAAAACCATGGAATCGGCAAAACCTGTGCACGATCTAGAACATCTGAAGCAACACGAGATAACGAAGAGCCATAAGGCTCACGAGACTCCATAGATGTGATTAGCGGTGAATCCGGTATATAATCTTGAAAATTACTCTAGCCTGTACAATCAGAAGTAATTCGAGATGACGAAGAACCAGAAGGATCGTCAAGAGCCTTCGGTGATGAAACCTTCAACGAATCCGATGTAGCTGTTCGAAATATGACGTTTCCTTGCCGTTTCACCGTTGACATCGATTTCAGCTCAATCGGAGAGAAAATAAGCATCAATCGCACAAAAAATAGGGAGGGAGAAGCTTGAATCAGATACGGATATGGATAATGAAGTGAAGAACAAATCAGAATACCGAGGACAACCGATCTAGAAATCAAATGAATAGAACTCGGATCTGATAACCAAGCTAAGAAATGAAGATATCCAAGCTCGATTCAGTGGAATTGGAGCTCTATTCGATGAGACTAGGGCTCGATGTAGCTGATTTGATGAAATCCGATTTGATTGACAGATCAAGCCGGGAAAAAATCCAATCGATGAAGATCGATCGGAGAAGATGAACGAAGCGGAAGAAAAGGAATCAGTTGAGGTTTTAGATCCTCAACGCTCTGATACCATATTAGTGTTTTGAGATTGAACTTAAAACAGATCTCAATCAAGGAAGAAGAAGTTAAACGAGAGAGAAGAAGATCTGGAAAATATTTCTTATTTCTGTTAAACGTAATTTAAATCTTTATAGTGTGTTATATACAATTATGATAACCCAACCTAATGTGTAAACCAAACTAAACCAATATAAACCATAGTCTCTAATACTCCCTTCAAGATGAAAGTGAGTAAGTGAACTTTCATCTTGGACATGAAAACACTTGAAAGATGGGAAAAAAATAAAACATGGAAAACAAAACTTTTGGTGGTCTTGGTTGTGAGCCATAGAGAAACTGTAGTACAACGCCAAACCAAGTAGAATAAGTCATAATCAAATGGTCAATAAAACCATACGCTCGGATGTGTCTATGTAAAAGGAGGCGAGGCAAAATATGGTGCAACAATAACTCCCTTGTCTAGGAAAACATCCTGATGAAGCATGTGTGGCATTATAAACCAGCAAGTTTGAAGAAAAGAACTTCTTTGGATGCAACTGCGGCAGCAACAGAACAAACCAAAGCATGAATTGAGCCACAACAGCAGGGAAGAGAGAAATTCTAGAACTGAACTTGACATGAGAGAGACAAAGCAACGAGAAGCAATAGCTGTCAAATGACAAATCCATGTGCTGAAGCAGGAGATGAAGCTCGTGAAACGCAGAGTGCATCATCAAACTTAGAGTCACTGCACAAAACTAAGAGACCGAATGTGGAAACGTCGAGCATACTGTTTCACGTAACTCAATAAGATTCGGCACAAGAAAAGCTAACTGAAGCTCCCCTGCCTATGAGAGTATCGACACTCCAAGGACCGCAATACATCATCAACGAAGAGATGACCAATGACAGTGATATCTAAGCATCATATTTCAACAAAACGAGCATGATTCTGCCAAAACTGTGCTAACCAAAGCTCCCCCTTACTAGGAGCATCTCCACGGTTCAAACACAGATCAATGAATGTGTACCATGAACAAGAGTTAGAGCAATTATCTGGTGGTCGAGGAAGAGAACCGTAAAGAAGATTCACTCCTGGTGGAACAATGAACTCAACCAAACCAAGAAACAATGCATATAAATCCATCTCAGACTCAGGTATAAAATCAAGCGCCGAACTGAATCGCACAATCAATAAGGTATCACGCATATAGCTTGAAACATGAACAGGCGAGTTCTAAACATATAAGCTTACTTTACTAGAGCAACGCTCAATCGCGCGAGCAACCACCATTGAAGCAACTATAGAACAATCGTTGGAACAATCGAGAGAAAACCATGGAATCGGCAAAACCTGTGCACGATCTGGAACATCTGAAGCAACACGAGATAACGAAGAGCCATAGGGCTTATCGCGAGACTCCAGAGATGTGATTATCGGTTAATTCGGTGTAGAATCTCGAAAATTACTCTGGCTTGGACAATCATAAGTAATTCGAGATGACGAAGAACTAGAAGGATCGTCAAAGCCTTCGGTGATGAAACCTTCAACTAATCTGATGTAGTTGTTCGAGATATGACGTTTCCTTTCCGTTTAACCGTTGACATCGATTTCAGCTCAATCGGAGAGAAAATAAGCATCAATCGCACATGAAATAGGGAAGGAGAAGCTTGAATCAGATATGGATATGGATCTGAAGTGAAGAACAAATCAGAATATCGAGGAAAGTTAATCTCGAAATCAAATGAATAGAACTCGGATCTGATAACCAAGCTAATAAATGAAGATATCCAAGCACGATTCAGTGGAATTGGAGCTCTATTCGATGAGACTAGGGCTCGATGAAGCTGATTTGAATAAATCCGAGCTTGATTGACATATCAAGCCGAGAAAAAAATTCAGTCGATGAAGATCAATCAAAGAAGATGAACAAAGCAGAAGAAAAGGAATCAGTTGAGGTTTTAGATCCTCAACGCTCTGATACCATATTAGTGTTTTGATATTAAATAGAAAACAGATCTTAATCAAGGAAGAAGAAGTTCAACGAGAGAGAAGAAGATCTGGAAAATATTTCTTATTTCTATTAAACGTAAAGTAAAGGTTTACAGTGTGTTATATACAATTATGATAAACCAAGCTAATGTGTAAACCAAACTAAGCCAATCTAAACCATATTCTCTAATAGATGATAAATCTCCATCGAAGATAACTTTAGTGTATCCAAGAGACCAACATATCTACATTACACACCATTGCAGAGAGTTTTGCTTCCTCAACTGTATGTCTACCTTCAAACTTTCCTAAGGAACAACAATCTTGGACAATTTCGTTGCTATATGAAGAATCCATCCCATTCATGAGCAAGTGTTGCTTTGCTTCAGCCATCTTGTACTTGGTCTTCTCTATTGTGTATCCCGATGGAATGAATATGCAGACTGTCTAGTAGTGTTAAAAACATCCACTGTGCACTGTATTCATTCCCTTCTTCTTCTGCTTTTGAATATGTTTCTGTCACATATTTGCGAGCAAATAATAATTCGTTTACGATTCTTTCCTAGACGCCGTAGGATCCAGAAAGGTAAGATACATTTATCATAAGAGGCAGATTTGTTATTGTTATGCGAAAAGTATTTGGCGTCTGAGTAACTCCAAAATACATTTTTTTTCAACTGGTGTTGTATTAGATTGATCCAAAAGGCACCTACACCATAACATACAAACTCGATGCCACTACTACGATCACCAACGTAGATTGCTATTGTTGGGATGGTGTCCTGAAATCACACTTGTACTCACTCCTGAAGATAGTTGTGTGTCGAGATCAGACATTCGTATAGTACTGGGCGGTTGCAATGCTTTGCTAGAAGCCTCTTGCAATCTGTAAGTTGTAGACTTACTACCAGTACTATATGATCCTATATGGTCACACACCTAAGCGAACTGGAAGCTACGACATGGAAATGATCATTATGGTAATGATCATACTAATGTGTATTGGATACACATTAATATCGACAAAATGGTGTTGTGTCGATCGATACAGCTTGTGTGTCGATCGACACAGTTCGGATTTTCCGAATAGGCTTTTCGAGTTTAGGCTTAATTAAGTCTGGCCCATTAAGCACGTTTAGGTCGAATAACACTTCAAGAATTCGACCTAAACAGTAAGGCAGTCGACTTTTCGAGAGAGAAACAGTAGACACACCAGAGAGAATCGATCCCCATTGATCCGGCACTAGCATCCCGTTTCCAGCTAGCGTGCGTGTGTATCTGGTAGAGGCAAGGCGATTGCGTTGCTCCACTGATCTCGTTCACCATCTCAATTCCGCTGCCAGAAAGGTAAGAACGAGGTTGGTTTAAATTCAATATATCAAACCCTAGATACGTAGGGATCCAACAGTGGTATTAGAGCATGCTTAGGGTTTAGCTATTGAATCTGGTGATATTAAATCGAAACTTGATGTTGTTGATCTGAATATTGCCTGTTAAAATCGTGTTTCATAGAATAAATCTCGGATTTTGTCTCTGGTGAAAACGATGGTTTTGTTGAAATCGCACTGTGTCGATCGACACAAAGCGTGTGTCGGTCGACACGCCGCGGCGCAAAATATAAAAATTTTAGGGTTTGTCACAGGGTGTCGATCGACACAAAGCGTGTGTCGGTCGACACAGAGCGAAAACTCGCGATAAAATTTAGGGTTTGTCGCAAAGTGTCGATCAACACAAAGCGTGTGTCGGTCGACACAAAGCGAAAATCCGTAAATAATTTTAGGGTTTCGATGTGAGATCGAGTACCCGTAATCTTTCTGTGTCGATCGATACACTGGGTGCGTCGGTCAACACAGGTAAAGCGACGAGATAGATCGGTTCAATTGGATTGAACCGGTTATCTCACTCGGTTAATTTTAATTAACCAATTTTGTTCTGGTTTGGTGATATCGATCCACACACAGTGTGTAACGATCGACATGGACCATTAAACCAAACCGTGTCAATTGGATTGAATCGGTTATGTAAGTTCGATCCGGTTAGACCGGTTATCGAAGAATGGTTTAAAATGATTGCGTCGATCGATACTAATGGCTGGCGTCGATCGATGCAATGCTCGCAGGTATGCCAGTTGGACTACATATTTGCATATACCAGAACAATTTAATCCTAAAAGTTGTAGATGAATCTAAACTAAATAAAACTGAATGTTTTAAATAAATTGATAAATTCTTGATGTATATTGGATATACATCAAGATAAAATAGTTCTTTCCTCAACTAAATATCAAGTGATCTTGATGTCTTGCCCGATCTAGTCTACTGTCAAGACTCGTGTCGTTTGTTGGATATTCTTGGAGTCCTTGATATCCACTGCAACATGAGTAAGGCAGGTGGTCATTGACATACTTGCAGTGCAACTGTCAGTAATCACAAGACAGAAAAAGGATTGGTTTCACTTGACTGGGCTGTCAGAAGTTCTGGGCCCAGAGATATCAGAGTGGATTGGACATAGTTTGTTTTATCCACGACCAGGAGTTGTACTGGGTACAATTAGCAATGATTTGCTTACCTAGATGACTGAATTTTGAGTAACGGCGAGTCGCCCACTCGAATTTTAGCAATCTGAGGATCTTGGCTCATTGTATTCATCTGAGGAAACATAGTTTTGAATACAATGCGAGTTTTTCTTATTGGATAAGAATTCTCATTTCTTGAGCTTTATAACTAAAATTTACCTCTTTTGAATTACAGCTATGTCTGTCTCAAATCACATTAACACTTTCTCACTAAGATCCGTCCTTGAGAAGGACAAGTTGAATGGATCAAATTTCTTGGAATGGTATCGGAACCTGAGAATAGTTCTCAGGCAAGAGAACAAGGAATATGTCCTTGAAAGAGTTCTCACCGAGAGGCCACGTTCCAATGCTCCGCAGACAGAAAAGAATGCTTGGGATAAGCATTCAGCGGATGTCAAAGATGTTACTAGTCTAATGCTGGTGACCATGAACTCTGAGCTGCAGAAGCAATATGAGAACGTGTTGTCACCCATTGAGATGATTAACAGCCTGAAAGCTTTGTTTCAGGAGCAAGCTCGCACAGAGAGATACCAGACGGTTAAATCTCTCATGGACTGCAAGCTGGCTAAGGACAGTCCAGTAAGTCCTCATGTCCTTAAAATGATGGGTTACATTGATAACCTGGGGAAACTGGACTATGCCATTAGTCAGGAGCTATCCACTGACATGATTCTGCAGTCTTTGCCGTCGTGTTTTGATCAGTTCATCATGAACTACAACATGCAAAACATGACTAAGACATTGACTGAGTTGCACGGTATGCTGAAGACAGCAGAGCCGAATCTCAAGAAGGCTACTCCCAGTGTCCTGATGGTACAAGGGGGTAAAAGGTTTAAGAAACCTAAGAAGGATAAGGGAAAGGCCCAGGTTGTCGAGACTGAAAGTCAAGACAAGCCCAAGCCCAAGCCCAAATCCGGCCCTTCTGCTGAGGATAAGTGCAACTACTGCAAGCAGTTGGGGCATTGGAAAAGAGACTACAAGAAGTTCAAGGAAGATTACAAGAAACTGAAGAAGACGTATGATGCGTCTGACTCAGGTATTTATGTTATCGAACTTAATGTTATGTCTTCTAGTTCTACTTTGTGGGTATTGGATACCGGCTGCGGTGCTCATATTTGTACTGATGTGCAGGCACTAAGAAACAGTAGGACGCTGAAGAAAGGACAAGTGGAGCTACGGGTCGGGAATGGAGCTAAGGTTGCTGCACTGGCCGTAGGCACCTACGAGTTGTCCTTACCATCGGGCATGGTTTTAATTTTAAATAATTGCTACTTTGTACCTGCGATAAGCAGAAACATAATTTCAGTTTCCGTTTTGGATTTGGAAGGTTTTGATTTTGCTGTTAAGAATAAAGTTTGTTCTTTTAATCGTGATGGTACGTTTTATGGTAGCGCCCCATTAGATAATGGGTTATATGTTTTAAACCAAGAAATGCCTGTCTTTAACATAAATACAAAGCGGTTTAAGTCCAATGACGAAAACCCGACTTTCTTATGGCATTGTCGTTTGGGCCACATAAATGAGAAACGCATCCAAAGGCTCCATAGAAATGGGCTTCTGGGCTCATTTGATTTTGAATCATGTGAGAAATGCGAATCTTGCTTGGTGGGCAAAATGGCTAGAGCCCCTTTCAACAAACCAAATGAAAGGGCCAGTGACTTATTGGGCCTTATTCATACTGATGTATGTGGGCCGATGAGTACTGTTGCCAGAGGAAATTACAAGTACTTCATTACCTTTACTGATGACTTCAGTAGGTATGGCTATGTCTATTTGATGAGACACAAGTCAGAATCCTTTGATAGATTCAAGGAATTCAAGAATGAAGTACAGAGTCAACTTGGCAAAAGTATCAAAGTTCTGCGATCGGATCGCGGAGGAGAATACTTAAGCCAAGAATTCAGCGACTATCTGAGCGAGTGTGGAATTGTTTCACAACTCACTCCTCCTGGAACACCCCAATGGAATGGAGTGTCAGAGAGGAGGAATCGAACCTTGTTGGACATGGTTCGGTCTATGATGAGTCATTCTAATCTTCCATTATCCTTTTGGGGATACGCTCTAGAAACGTCTGCGTTTACACTAAATAGGGTACCATCTAAATCAGTGGAAAAGACACCACATGAAATGTGGACTGGGAATGTTTCTAGTCTGTCTTTCCTGAGGATTTGGGGTTGTGAAGCTTATGTCAAACGTTTAATCTCTGACAAACTTGCACCCAAATCAGATAAATGCTACTTCGTTGGTTATCCTAGGGAAACCAAGGCATACTACTTTTACAACCAATCTGAGAACAAAGTATTTGTTGCTCGGGACTGTTCTTTTCTTGAAAGGGAGTTTCTCTCTAAGAAAAACAGTGGGAGTAAGGTACATCTCGAAGAAATTCTAGATGCACAGGATACTGCTCTACCTACTGAGGAAGAGCAGCAGTTGGATCCACAAAGTTCTGTGGAACCGGCGCCTGTGGAGCCTGAAGTTCGCAGATCCGGAAGGATCCGTCACGAACCCGAGAGATACTATGGATTTCTCGTAACCGATTCAAATGATCTGATGATCATTGATAGTGACGAACCAGCGACCTTCGCGGAAGCAATGATGGGCCCGGACTCCGAAAAATGGCTTGGAGCCTCTAAGTCCGAAATGGGATCCATGTCAGAAAACCAAGTATGGTCCTTGGTCGATTTACCTAATGGTGCAAAAGCCATTGAGTGTAAATGGATCTTCAAAAAGAAGATTGACGTGGATGGCAATGTACAGATTTACAAAGCGAGGTTGGTGGCTAAAGGTTTCAAACAAATTCATGGTATTGACTATGATGAAACCTATTCCCCAGTCGCTATGCTTAAATCCATTCGGATCCTTCTAGCGATCGCTGCTCATTATGATTATGAGATTTGGCAGATGGATGTCAAAACCGCATTCCTGAATGGTATTCTGGAAGAGGATGTGTACATGACACAGCCTGAAGGTTTTGTCGATCCCAAGAACGCTGGGAAGGTATGCAAACTTCATAAATCCATTTATGGATTGAAGCAAGCATCACGGAGTTGGAATCTTCGCTTTGATGAAGCAGTGAAGCAATTCGGTTTCATCAAGAACGGAGAAGAATCATGTGTTTACAAGAAGACTAGTGGGAGCAAAATTGCGTTTCTTGTACTGTATGTCGATGACATACTCCTCCTCGGTAATGACGTTCCGTTGCTTCAGTCTGTTAAGACTTGGCTCGGAAGTTGTTTTTCCATGAAAGACATGGGAGAAGCAGCGTACATTCTTGGAATCAGAATCTACAGAGATAGAACTAACAAGCTTATTGGATTGTGCCAGGACACTTATATTGATAAGGTGTTGCGCAGATTCAATATGCATGATTCCAAGAAGGGCTTCATACCAATGTCTCATGGCATAAGTCTCAGCAAGAAGCAGTGTCCGGCGACACATGCTGAGCGAGAACGCATGAATAGGATTCCTTATGCTTCTGCAATAGGATCTATTATGTATGCCATGCTCTGCACTCGTCCAGATGTAGCTTACGCGTTAAGCATGACGAGTAGATACCAATCTGATCCAGGTGAGGACCACTGGACAGCTGTCAAGAACATTCTCAAGTATTTGAGACATACTAAGGATAAATTCCTTGTGTATGGAGGAAGTGAAGAACTTGTGGTGAATGGATTCACCGATGCGAGTTTTCAGACAGACAGAGACGATTTCCGATCACAATCTGGATATGTCTTCTGTCTAAATGGCGGTGCAGTGAGCTGGAAGAGCTCTAAGCAGAATACCGTAGCTGATTCCACAACAGAAGCTGAATATGTTGCTGCTTCAGAAGCGGCAAAGGAAGCTGTTTGGATCAAGAAGTTCATGACTGAACTTGGTGTGGTTCCTAGTATCTTGGAGCCAGTGGCTTTGTTTTGTGATAACAACGGAGCCATTGCTCAGGCGAAAGAACCAAGGTCACACCAGAAGTCCAAACACGTGGAGAGGAAATATCACCTGATTCGTGATATCGTCAATAGAGGTGATGTAAAGATCAGCCGAGTCCCGACGGACGAGAATGTAGCTGATCCTCTGACTAAGTCACTCCCAAGGCCTAAGCATGAGAGTCATTCGACTGCTGTAGGCATTAGAGATCTTAAGATGTAATCTTGATTCTAGTGGGAGTTCTTAGTTTATTTTAGTTATAATAAAATGCTCTTGTAAACATTCTTTTAGAAGTGTTTTAATGAAATTTGATTTCAGCATTATTTATTGTGATCTAAATAATGGTCCCAAAATAAGTTTATGACATATTATAGGTCGTCAAGTTGAGGACTTGATCATGAAACCCTATAAGTTAATAAATTATTTTGTCCCTAGACGAGGTTGTAGAATTGGGACACTGACAACCGATGGCGACTAGATTGTGAGGTGACTGTTGGCTAAGTTTCATGGAGCCAATGATATGATTATCGCAGTCAGTCACATAGATATATGTTAGTGAACATATGATCGGACATGACCCGCTAATGAGAACTCTACAAGATAGTTATATCTGTGTCATAAGAGGTTCTCATTACGACTATAGAGTATAGTCCTTAGACCAGAGTTCATCATGCTTTCTTGCATATGAATTGGTACACTTTGACTTTGTCAAACGTAGACCCGTAACTGGCGGCTATAACGGCACTGTTCGGGTATATCATGAAGTGTGCGTTGAAACAGGGATGGAACAAGATGGAATTTGTCCCTCCTGAATAACGGGAGAGAAATATCTCAAGGCCTATCGAAGATTAATTACTGAGAAAATGTGTGGCCGCACTCAAACGAACTGTAGTTCAGTTGTTTGTAATGTTCAGTATGAGATCAGGAGTTCGATAAACACGATGTTGGCTTAATAAGGATGACACAAATCTTGCCTTATGCCAAGTCGAGATATAGAGACAAAGGGATTATAGGAATTGGTGATTCCAGTACAAGTGGGAGATTGTTGGGATGGTGTCCTGAAATCACACTTGTACTCACTCCTGAAGATAGTTGTGTGTCGAGATCAGACATTCGTATAGTACTGGGCGGTTGCAATTCTTTGCTAGAAGCCTCTTGCAATCTGTAAGTTGTAGACTTACTACCAGTACTATATGATCCTATAGGGTCACACACCTAAGCGAACTGGAAGCTACGACATGGGAATGATCATTATGGTAATGATCATACTAATGTGTATTGGATACACATTAATATCGACAAAATGGTGTTGTGTCGATCGATACAGCTTGTGTGTCGATTGACACAGTTCGGATTTTCCGAACATGCTTTTCGAGTTTAGGCTTAATAAAGTCTGGCCCGTTAAGCACGTTTAGGTCGAATAACACTTCAAGAATTCGACCTAAACAGTAAGGCAGTCGACTTTTCGAGAGAGAAACAGTAGACACACCAGAGAGAATCGATCCCCATTGATCCGGCACTAGCATCCCGTTTCCAGCTAGCGTGCGTGTGTATCTGGTAGAGGCAAGGCGATTGCGTTGCACCACTGATCTCGTTCACCATCTCAATTCCGCTGCCAGAAAGGTAAGAACGAGGTTGGTTTAAATTCAATATATCAAACCCTAGATCCGTAGGGATCCAACAGCTATAAGATCAACAAGATCATAGCAGATCGACAGAGATACCAAAAATGCTAAAAACCAACACTACTCTGGTCTCACACATGAGTACCCAAGGTTAAAAACTACCCAAAAAATCATCATCATTGCACCGCTAACTGCTATCCTAGCCTCAACATAGAGGGATACATTACAACGGCCAAAGTTAACTAGTTCATACTTATTCAGACCACAATCATAGAGAGGGCTGCCTACATTCACTATCAAAGAGATCAGATAACCACCGAGGTTGATGAGATGCAACGTAAGACTGAAACAAACCACATCTTGATACACTTTGGGCAATGATTGTAGCCCCTCTATTTGATTCCATATGTTCCACCTTCAGTCTCTAATTACGAATTCCTTGAAGCAACCAAAGCAGGTCAGAGGCATAGGACGTGAAGGAGGGCCACGCACGCAGACGTAGGATCGAGCCCAGTAAATCCGCATCTTGAGATGCAAAGATCACATTGTCCAATTTGTGGCTCATAACACTTTTAAAGGCCCACTCACAGCACAAAAATTTGGCTTCCATCAAAGTACTTGAATGTGTGAAAGCTCTTCTGATATGCAATAACACCTTCCCTCCTGAATCTCGAATGACCCATGCTGCTCCTAACACTGCTGTATGCCGGTTCCAAGCATGACCAAAGTTGCACTTCATCCATGTAGCCGGCGGTGGTTCCCATTTGAGCTCTGGATGGATTACTTCGACCTCATAGATCACATGTTGCTCTTGCGCCATGAACCACCTTTCTGAGTCATCTTTTATTTTCTGCAATGTATGGATCAGATCATACATCTTCCCCTCAAGAGAAGCTTGTTTCTGTTTTTCCAGATAATCCAAACCTTCCAGGGGAAGCTTCTTTTGATCTCCTCTGGTATGTCAAATCTTTTCTAAGACTGTATCAAGAACCAAAAGTTTGAGTAGATCGAATGTCCCTCAAACCTCCCCTACGGACTTGGAAACAAAGAGATAACCCAGATTTATCTAGCCAAAGTGCATGAGAATAACGCGTGATTAATCGATTCATCTTCATCTCCGCAAACTTGACATCTTGTATCCACCCTAATTCTCCTTGACGCTATTTTTTACGCAATCGGTACTACCTCACACAGTGCTTTCCACATAAAACATTGGATCTTGGGCATAGTCCTGATCTTCCAGACCGCAGCCTTCAGAAGATTTAGAGATGGCTGACTATCAGCTTCTAGCATAGAGTCGCTCGTGTTTATTTGGCGTGCCAGCCAATATCCCGACTTAACCGAGTACACTCTGCTCTTATTGTGTTTCCATTCCCAGAAGTCTTCATTATTCACCACTGGATTTGACTTGAGAATAAGCTGGACATCACGGGGAACAAACAACTCGACCAGACTCTCTTGATTCCACACTCTATTCGGCACATCTATCAGGTTGTTGACCATTAAACTAACATCAAAAGTGATGTTCTTGATCCACGGTACACGCATGTTTCCATCCTTGAGCTAAGGGTCTAACCAGAACCTTATAGACTTGCCATTCCCAACCAGTTATTGAAGTCCCGCCTTAAGCAAATCTCTTCCATGCAACAGACTCCTCCATGCATAAGCAGGCCTAGAGCCAAGTTGCGCTTGAAGGAAGGCACCCCCTGGGAAATATCTGTTCTTTAAAACCTCAGCCAACAAACAAGCAGGATTGTGTAAGACCTTATATGCTTGTTTTCCTAAGAGAGCCTGGTTGAACATCTCCACATCCCTGACCCCATGCCTCCTAGATCCTTGGTCAAGCACAATTTCTCCTAACTCAGCTAGTGAATCTTGCGCTTGTGCTCGAATGAATTCCACCAGAAGTCTGCCATAGCGGATGTAATGGACGCACATGTGGACTTGGGTAACTTTAAAACCGACATCGCAAAAACCGGCATAGACATTGCCATTGTTTTGAGCAGCACTGCTTTACCTCCCAGAGAGAGAATTCTAGCAAACCAGCCCGACACCCATGACTTTATTTTCTCATGGATGAAGGCCAACATCTCGACTTTGGAGCCGCTAAAACATTCAGCCAGACCCAGATTGTGCCTGCTCCCCCCCCTCAGTCTCGATTCCCATCAGCTCTTTTATACTCTGCTTCTCTTCCTCACTAATCTTGGCACCAAATGTCAGTGATAATTTCTGCCGATTAACACATTGCCCTGTTAAATCTGAATAGATATCCAAGATCCTTTTCAATTCCGTGCATTGATCCACAGACCACAGTCGCTCGACACAAAAAAGAGAGTCGTCCACAAACAGCAAATGGTGAACCGAAGGTCCAACACGACTAAATTGAATGCCCTCTATTTTCATCTCTCTCTCGGCTCTGTGAAGAAGGTGGATCAAAGCTTCCGTGCACAACACAAACAAGAACGGCGAAAGGGGATCGCCATGTCTCAGCCCTCTCTCCAGTTTAATCAGTCCAAATGATTGGTTATTGATTATGACTGAATATGTGACCGAGGATACACAGAAAAGAATCCAGCCTATCCACACTGCATCAAACCCCATTGCTCTTAACAGAGCCCCCAAAAAGCTCCACTCCATTCGGTCATACGCTTTCGACATGTCCGACTTAAAGCCCATAAACTCCTTAGAGATCTTCGGATGAGTCCTCAAACTATGCACCATCTCATGAGCTATCACGATGTTATCGGAGATCAGCATTTCCTCAACGAACGCCTATTGCGTTGTGGAGACAATGCCAGGGAGAAGCGGTTGAAGTTTGCGTACTAGAACCTTAGAGACTATCTTGTATAGAACCGAACAAAGACTGACTGGTCTAAGATCACCCATAGCTGAAGCTCATATCACTTTCAGGATTAGGCTAATCTGCGTATAATTCCATTCCACTGGAAAAACCCCTGTGGAAAAAAAAGCTTTCACCTCCTTGCAAACCTGCTCGCCCACAATACGCCAATATTTATGATAAAACAATCCACTCATGCCATCATATCCAGGAGCACTACTAGGTTTAATTGAAAACGATGCTGCCTTGATTTCGGAGTCAGTAACTTCCTTCAGCAGCTCGTGATTAGTTGACTCTGAAACCTGCAGTAAAAAATCAAAGTAAAGGTCCTCAAAACCTTCAGGGTTGGACGTTTTAAACAGTTCGGAGAAATAATCCACTGCCACTTGACCTTTAGATGCCTCCTCCCTCTTCTCAATCCCATGACTGTCCACTAGCACATCCAACTCTTTCTTAGACCTGTCCGCTTTAACCGATGCATAGAAGAATTGGGTATTGCCGTCGCCCTCTTTCAGCCAATTGTTCCAGGACTTTTGACTCCAATACGACTCTTCTTCTTTGTACGTACTGACGAGATCCTTCTTCACCCACCTCATGTAATCTAAAGATGGATTATTGGATGACTGCACTTTCTCCAACTCCTCTTGGATCACAAGGATCTTATCTCTAGAGTTAAGCGGGTTCTCCTGCTTCCAACGGCTCAAAGACTTCCTGCATCTTCTGATTCTCTCAGAAACCAGCCCTCCCCTTCCCACTGTCGATTGATTACATGCCATCAGAACCTCTTGTTTGACCTGGGGCCTGAGAAGCAGCCTCTTATCAAACCAAAATTGTCCCCTGTAAACCTCCTGAGAAGCAAGAAGGCTCACCAACACTGGTTTATGGTCAGAGCCCCGTTTATCCATAATTAACTGATTAGATGCCGGAAAACAAATTAAACCATCTCTTATTTCCAAAACATCTATCTAATTTACACTAGATCCAAAGGGTTCCCCTCATTCCTCCCCACGTGAAAGGGTTACCTTTCCCATTAAGTTCAAACATATTACAAGCACTAAGCATTTCTGCAAAATCCTGAAACGAAGACTCTTTACGCATTGGGCCTCCAATCTTCTCCCCCACATGTAGAATCTCGTTAAAATCTCCTACCATCGCCCACGGATCAGTTCTTCCTACCCCAATTCTCATCAGTCTTTCCCACACTTCACGCCTATACTTTACATATGGATGCCCGTACACCAAAGATAAAAAGGAACACACACCCCCAAGTTGTACAGAGATGTCGACGATGTTCTTATCCGCATAATTTACAACCACAGCCGCCTTGCTTTTCCAAAAAACAGCCAGCCCACCACTCCTTCCTAGTGGGTCTATCGTATACATCCTATCATATCCCAACCACGACTGCAGATCCACCAAAATGTCTCTATTATACATAGTTTCCATCAAGAACGTGACTTCAGGATAATGTGTCTGGCGCATCTCCTTCAGTCGAGGAATCACCAAGTCTTGAGACCGTCCCAAGCCTTGACAATTCCATGATATTATGCTCATTAAACAAAGGGCAGTCCCTCACGTGGGACCACCATTGATTTTGGTCGTAAAGACCCCTTCCTTCCGCTACCTGCCTCTCTTACTACCTTCCTGCCCTGCAAAGGCACCTTCATGATCCCTTTATTCTTATCTGGAGAAAACTCAGAGATGCTCGTGGATACTGGCTTCAGAGATCTGTTGCGTTTAACCGGTCTCTTCCTGGTTTTTGGGAGAGAATGCTTTGCTCTGGACGAACAAGCTTCGTCAAAAACTGTTCCTATAACTGTTGAGCTAGCAATCGATCTCGCTGGAACCTCCACTGACAAAGACCTGGTCGTACCAACTCTGCTTCAGTCAAACCCAGCAGCCATAGTCGGGTCAGAGTAACATCTGATAGCTGATTCCAAAAGTTTAGGACCCTTAATCCTGTCTGCTGATACCCTTTGCACCGGTTCTGAAATCTCAAAGTCAAAAACATGCCCTTTGCCTATATCAACCTCATTAGTCAAAACCGTTGGTGGCTCAAGGCGGAGCATAGATTTTGTGGCAATAGGATCCTTCTCCACCTCACACACCGATGACTTAACCCTTTCCTAATGAACCAGAAGATCTTCAGCATTAGCCATAAGTAAGTATTGGCGCATCTTATCTAAAACCTCCTTCGCTATTTTTGGCCTTCATGTGGTTGGATTTACCTTCACTTGATGGTCCTGAAGAACTCCGAACAAAGGGTCTGACTCAGGGATGAAATGCTTTGGCGCTGACCTAGCTAAGAACTCATGTTGTCGCCTGTCCTGTGACTGATCTTGTCTTTGTTTTAACAAAATAAGACAGTACTCCTTAGCATGGTTGAGACACTGGCAGTGATAGCATCGCCTTTGGACTTTCTCGTACGCAAACTATATCACCGCCTGACCTCCTTGCGGAATATTGACCACCTTTGTTCGTCTCAACGGCCTCGCTACATCAAACCAAATATTGACTCTTACACAATCCTGCGATTGAGAAACCGACGAGTCAAAGGCCACCACATCGACTCTTCCCAGAAGCTCCCCTAACGCCGAAATTGCTTTCTTCGTGTAATGGTTCACCGAAATCTTCCTAATTTGCATCAATAAAGGAATAAATTGGAGATAATCAGCTGGTGGGTGCTCTACCCATCTCTCCACCACGATGGTCCACTCGTCGAAGGTTTGGACGCCTCTATCCAAGACTTCTTGTAGATCGTACTCGTTCTGAAAGAAGAATTGGAAGCGTTCTTGGGAAAGAGCCACTCCTCTGGACTTCCCCTCTTTCTGCCATTTACGAGGAAGGTTCATAATCAGACTCCACATCCGAGTTCCTTCTGGGTTAAGAACTCTCCCGATAACTCTCAACACATTCTCAGCACATGAACTGAACCCTGGGTCATCTGGAAGATCAAAAAGAGTATTGTCTTCCTCCAGCGAGAGCTCCATCAGAGCTCGATCGATCGCTACAGACATTGATACCTTACACCAACCAAGACCCCGACAAAGTCTCTCAACTCCCCAAAGAAATCCACCAAAAATCCCCCAAACACACCGTTGGACCACGAAAATCAGCCCTCAAAACCGACTAAAGTTGACGAAAAACTTAGGGAAAGTACAAAAAATTACGATACTTTGCCTCTGATCTACAAATTAAGCGGTGTTTGATACATGTGTCTAATTTCCACTGAAGAACCAAACCTTCTGAAACAGCCAGTAACTCCTAAGCCCAACTTGCTACAATTTTGCCTCCAGTTCCAAATCTTTCTTAACTCCAAAATGCTATTATCAAAAAATTTTAGAACGGAACTATAATCATCAAAATAAGGAAAATATATTCATTACACGGAACTAATTGAAGTAAGTTTGTGCTAGCAACCAGATTGTTTGCTCCACTTCACGGTTTGTCTCGCGCACTGAAACGTGAAGCAAGAAACCAAACCCCAAATCCTCCCCTCCCCATTTCTTCTGGACCAAAACCCTAAAACTCACCTACCTTTGTTGTCGCTGGAGATGGCCTCTTCGATATCCCTAAAGCCGACGAACCTTATCCTCTCACCATTCTCCACAGGCAGAGTCCTCCAGTTCCGCCGGTCCCGTTTCAGCCACAGACCGTCGTCGTCTTGTCGTTGGACTCTGGTGGCTCAATTCGGATTCAGACCATGTTCGTTTCCCGACATAGGCTTGTCACTCGATTTGATTAAAGACCATTCCGAGCTATGTTGCACTGGAACGGATACAGGGACAGAAAACGGGGACAGAAACAGGAAAAACATGAAATTTTTAAGAGCGGAGACGTCATGGGAACGGCGAATATATTATAAGATAATATATGTATATATCCCATAAAATATCAATAAAAATTAAAAAAGCATACATAAATCCCAACATAAAATCATAAACAAACCTTAATTTATTATTTCAAGTATACACGTTTGATTTTCACAGACTTGGCTGGTTAAGAACAAATGATTACCTTTGTTTGACTGTTTGTCTTGTATGCTAGTGCTTGATCTTCCTCACGAGAGCAGCAATAGATAATGAATATGAAGAGGCACAAAACAACTCGAGAGTTGAAGACTCTTATTAAACCTAGGTTTTCTTTTTGTTTTCCTTTTTAGGGTAATTATTTTCAGAAAATTAACATTTTTTTTACTTGGGACTCTTAAAATCACGTCGAAAAGTCTCCGAAACGTTCCCGCCATCGGACCGAACCGTCCCCGTGAAACACTCGCCGTCCCCATTGTCCTCATGCCGTCCCCGAACCCGAAACGTCCCCAAAGCGGGAGAAGGCGGCTAAATGGTGTCCCCGTGCTTCATAGATGCCGAGAATCTTCTGTACACGATCGCTGATGCAGCCGTTTCGTCCTCCGAAACCTTTGAATCTGTTTCCGGCACTACCACCACCACAAACCAGAACAATGACTGATTCTCTGGTATCGCCAGTTACATGGAAACTATTCTCAAGGTGTTGATGATAACGAAAAACGTACGATCGAATAGATAGGAGAACCGATGTTCGTAAAACACAAGTTATGTCCCCAAATTGCAAAGAATCCCGAAAGTAGAATAGATTCTTAAACAAAGATGAGCAATGATCAAATAGAGAGAGAGATAAAAGAAACGTAACTTCAAGTTCTTATTATGATTATTTAGATAGAAGATACAATCTTCTTATAAAGAAACGTAAAACATCAAAACCCTACTAAAGATAACACATAAAACTTGGTTAACGACTTAAACCGTTAACTACCAAAACCCATTTAAAGTCAAAACCGTAATACCAATTTCCTATATCAAATCATCCCTCTTCGAAAGACCTTGACCTCAAGGTCTAAGCTCAAGAAATGGTTGTGAGACAAAGGTAAGAGGTGGATCCTTGTATTGGTGATGACAAACAGAGATAGTCTTCATGGTTCCATATTGTAGCATTAACCATAAGAGCACTGTTGATCCATGAGGTTGATAGTGTAGCAGTAGCATTAACCAATCCCCATGTGTCTTCTTGTTCTTCCAACGGTGCCACACATGATATCCATGAGCTTTATGCTTCATACGATCCACATCTTTATGCTTCATATGATCACAGAAAAGTTGGTCGTATTGGACGAAAAATCCATTTGCGTCTTTTACGTTCTTGTAGCGTCCATGCGTTCCATGTATCCATAATGACATAACCTCAGCCTTGTATTCCTGCTCCTTAAAATTGATCCAGAAGACTTCTCTATGCCAATTAACTTGGCCTGGATCCCACACATACATCTCATCAAGAAGAGCTAATTCCATGTTTATCTTCTCATGATGTATGTCATGAGCAGAAGCAAGCTTTTCACTTGCCTTTTCAGCCATGGTTCCAACCAATAACAAACCCTTGTTGGCGCCAGCATCGAACAAGACATGCCAATTGTTCTTCTGACCAGTGTCAACATATTTTCGTTGTGCTGCAGTAGCTTGCCCTATATTGTCCTCGTCCAACGTCACTTCGTCTTCGACTTCTAACAAAGAGATGGAAGACAATTTTTCACTCTTCACAATGAAGCTAACCTGTTTCTCCATATGCACAAATCCATGACAAAATAAACCCAAATCTGCAGTTGTTACATCTGTTTCAGTAACCAAAACTGAATCAGTATTGACCACAACACTTTCCTGGTTTTGAGGCAGTTCCGATTCTTCTGAGAGGTCAACAGTATTGCCTCTGATTTCCATTACTTCCTCAGCAGTTGACATTGTCGATGCTTCTTCCATAATTCTCAACGAATCCTCAATAACAGTTGAAATTGGCGATGTTTCCTTCATCTGCTCAGTGTATACAAGCTGTTGTATTGGTGATTTCTTCTGATGAACTCTTTCATACAACCGTCCCACAAGTAAACATTGCTGTATTGTTTGAGGATTAAACATCTGAATGTTCGTCCTAGTATCAATCCACAATCCATCGAGAAAAATACTAACCAGAGAAACTTCAGATAGATTTACTCTAGTGCTTAATACCTCAAATTTCTCATGATAATCCTCTATACCAACAGTTTCTTTCAATTGTTTCAGCTCAACAACAGGATCTCTTAAAAATTCTTTGAATCTTTCTAACCTTGTTTGATGAACCGAATCTGTGCGTGAAGACATCGATTGATGTCTTGTGGTCGAATCTGTCGAATTGTTGGCTGTCCGAGCCATGTGTGAAGTAAAAGAGTCGTAGATCGTCGTGATCGCCATGGATTCCGAGAAGCGACGAAGCTCCGATACCTTTGATAACGAAAAACGTACGATCGAATAGATAGAAGAACCGATGTTCGTAAAACACAAGTTCTGTCCCCAAATTGCAAAGAATCCCGAAAGTAGAATAGATTCTTAAACAAAGATGAGCAATGATCAAATAGAGAGAGAGAGATAAAAGAAACGTAACTTCAAGTTCTTATTATGATTATTTAGATAGAAGATACATAAACCGTTAACGACTTAAACCGTTAACGACTAAAGATAACACATAAAACTTGGTTAACGATTTAAACCGTTAACTACCAAAACCCATTTAAAGTCAAAACCGTAATACCAATTTCCTATATCAGTTATTCTTATGGTTTCGCTATCATTCTACTCACCGTGCTTGTTAAGGCCGCCACGTTCCCACTGACGAAAAAGCATGTTTCTTTCACTTTGTTTCTATAACTTGCTAGAGCCAATATACAGTTTATCTTCGACTTTCTACTGAATTTGTGCTTTATTTCTCTACAGGTCGAATCTGCCATGGCTATGAAGTCTTTGCAGCCTCAAATAAAGGCCATTCAAGAACGGTATGCCGGTGATCAGGTTAAACCTTTTAATCGATACTGCAGCATGGATTTTCTTTAAAAAAACGTCATGATGCCCATTCTTTGCTTCAATCATTAGCTCTTAGATTTTGAAGGAAAAAAAGTAGGAACAAGTGTGTTAATATTGGTTCCATCATTGTTGAGTGATTCTAATGAATATACCAAAGATTATAGCTTTACCTTTATGAATGTAGCCTTGTTGTTAAAACAGAGAGCTTCCTAATTTTTTGTTTATCTACTGCAGGAGAGAATTCAGCTTGAAAATGCCAGATTGTATAAACTTGCTGGAATCAATCCCCTTGCAGGTACAGTTTGCTGCTTCAGATTTTCGTTTGATTTTCCACTTGAGACAGCAGTCTGGTCAAGAAACATGATTTCTTTCTTAATTTCTTCCTGCATGTGGTTAAGCTATATTTTCATTTTTATCTGTTAGGCTGCGTCCCCCACACTAGCCACAATACCAGTCTGGATTAGGCTATACAGAGCCCTCTCAAATGTTGCGGATGAGGTACCTGCAACAACAATGTCCTTTCGTTTCTCTAAGAGATTCTTTTCTGACAAGTTTTTTTGTTATATGCTTGTTTCTAACCTTAAGGGGCTCCTAACGGAAGGTTTTTTCTGGATTCCTTCTCTTGCCGGTCCAACAACTGTTGCTGCAGTGGAATCTCATGGTTGTTCCCTTTCACTGTAAGTACCAATTTTGAACCTCGATAGTAAGTGGTGTGGATATTTTGAACAATAGGATCTAGACTGCGTGACTTCACTTACTCAAGCATATAAACTGAATAAAATGAACTGATCAAAGAGGACTCGAGTAGAGAAGGTGTTGGACTTTATTGCTGATGTATGCAGATTTTAAATTTAATTCTCAGGAGGGACACCCACCTCTGGGATGGTCAGACACATTAGCGTATCTTGTCTTACCTCTGTTGCTTATCTTCTCTCAGTATCTCTCCATTCAGATTATGCAGTCCTCGCAGGCGCAGGTATAGCATCTTCTGGCATATGTGATTGTCTAGTTAGCTGGTTATGAATATATGTAAATTGGTGGACGCCCCCAAAGCTCACTAACTTAACTTAATAGAAATCTATGGCGTAGCATTTGTTTATTTTCATGTCATTGGGCAGAGTAATGATCCAGCCATGAAGAGCTCACAAGCGGTGACGAAGCTTCTTCCGCTGATGATTGGCTATTTTGCACTATCAGTTCCTTCGGGTTTAAGTCTTTATTGGGGAGTCGACCACTTTCTTTTCTTCTCATTTTGGAAGAGTGCTTTTGCAGGTTGACTAATAACATTTTGAGCACAGCACAGCAAGTATGGCTTCAAAAATATGATGGTGCAAAAAATCCGATGGAGAAGCTCACTAATTTGGTCATGAAGGAAGATAAAACACATGGTTGACAAGTCTGTTTCAGAATCGCTAGTTCAGAAGTCTGTTTCAGAACTGAAAATACCAAGAGAGAAGGGTGGTGAGAAAATGACTTCAGAAGGGCCCAAACCTGGTGAAAGGTGACTACATTTTCTGAAACCTTGTCATTCATAAGTAGAAGCTATTTGTTGTTTAACACCATCGACGTAATTCTCAGGTTTAGGCTGCTCAAAGAGACGTCGAGAAAAAGAAGAGGAGAGGCAGAAAACGGAAGCAGCTCTGTCAAATCAAAATACAGACAGGGCACAGGAACATGAGATAAAATCTGATACAGCGGATGTCGCTGGAGAATTTAATGAAAAAACCAAACTTTCTGCAGTGGAAGAAAGAGCTGGTGACTCTGTCGCTGTGGATGGGAAGCCATCCATTCAGAAGGACGAGACTATAAATGGGAAATTCGGCGTTGGCCATGAAACAGAACAACACCATTCTCATGAAACATAGAAAAGGTAACCACTTTATTTATTTATTTATTTTTTTTTTTTTTTTTTTTTTTTTTTTATAAAATATATTTATTCATCCTTTTCTTGTTTGCCAAGTACAAAACCAGTGATTACAAACGAATACAAGCGCTTGACTAACGAGCAAAACAAAGGACGCCACTACAAAAGCAAAGACTAGAGAGAAGCAATTATAAAAGATGGTTGAGGTCGTGTAATGGATTACTGAGTCTGAAAATAGGAGAACCAGAGGCTTAAATAGCTGCAGTAATTGTTGTTGGTAGTAGATGTCGTAAGATGATTTTTAGTTAAAGCTGCTCTATCCAAACCAATCAACTTAGCTCTCAAGGTGAGCCTGATTTCCTTAATCACCAACTGCTCAGATTTCTCAATTGAGTTATGAAGCCTATTGTTCCTTTCCTTCCAAAGAAAATATGCTGCTGCTTGTGTTAGAAGATGACAAATCGTTGCAATCCTGGAGTTGGTAGAGCATCTAGGCAGCCATCTCAAAACCGCATCGAAGGACATTGGTGGACTGATGTGCGCATGATCAAAGAGCAGTCTCCAAACAGTACCTGCAAAATTGCATTCAAAGAACAAATGAGTCTTGGTTTCAGGTTGACTAGCACATAAAAGACAGAGAGGCGAAACAGAAATTCCCCAATTTATAAGCTTGTCGCGAGTGGGCAGCCTATCTCTAGCTAGAACCCAGGTATGGAAGGCGTGTTTGGGAACACGATCTTTAAACCAGACATCGTTGCACCACGGGACAATAACAGTCGATGGGTTTAAAGCTTTCCAAGTCTTGGCAGATGAGAAATTCCCCGGTCTTTCCGTCAAAAGATTACGCCACATGAACTGATCTGCCAACGAATTATCAAGGACCAAAGGAGTCTGAGGGATACATTCCCGAAGGAGGCAGATAACTGGGTGTCGACTCTGAGAAATGGTCCATTCTCCGTCCACATAAACCTCTGACACCTTCGCCTTAAAAGGAATCCCTGTCACCCTCGGGCCAGCATCTGAAACAATATCCAGAAGCGATCCTAAGCCTGACCAATTGTCGTGCCAAAAATAGCACTCTCGTCCTGATTGTAGAGAGCAGGATATAAATGGTCTTGCCAACGTCCTTAGTTTCATGAGACGACGCCAAATCCAGCTTCCAACGTTTGAGAAATCAGAGGTCCAAAAGACCTTGTCCTTAACCAGATGCTTTTTTACCCATGCAACCCAAAGAGACCCTTCCGCTGAGAAAAAAAGCCAAATTAATTTCAACCCAAAGACTTGATTAGTTCCCAGAAGTCTTCTTAGGCCTAAGCCCCCTGATTTTTTTGGCAGACACACAGGCTCCCAAGACACCTTGGCACATCTTGCACTATCAGACTTGCCACTCCAAAGAAAGGCATTGCAGATTTGCTCAATACGTGCCAAACACCCTTTTGGTAAAGGAAACACAGAGGACCAGAAATTTATAATCCTGAATAGGACTGTTTGAATCAACTGAAGCCGCCCCGCAAATGACAGCCTTTTGACTGTCCAAGATGAGATCCTATCAAGAACCTTATCAATTAGCGGCTGATAGTCTTGAGGAGACAGCTTTTTTGGCGAAAGAGGCAGCCCCAAATAACAAACAGGTAATGATCCATGAGTAAGGCTGAACGTGGTAGCCAAATTCCTAGTAAGCTCCATGTTGTTTCCATTCAAGTAAAGACAAGTCTTCCTGTGATTTAAAGCCAAGCCTGAAATCGATTTAAACTCCCCAAGCACATCCAAAATCCCACTAAGAGAACGTTCAGACCCGTCAAAGAAGACTAGAAGGTCGTCGGCAAAGCTCAAGTGGGTGATCAAAGGGTTTGTGCACATAGGATGGGGGTCAAAACGACTAGCTCTGGCAGCCAAATCCAGTTTCCTTGCAAGGATGTCCATGACCATAACAAACAAAGAAGAGGACATGGAGTCACCTTGCCTCAAACCCTTCCTTCCCTGAAAAAACCACACAACTCTCCATTCAAAGAGATCGAAAAAAAGGAGAAGAAATACACCGCATGATCCAGTTGATGAACTGCGAAGGCAGATCAAGTGCAGTGAGCAGGTTCTGAACAAAACTCCAATCGACGTTGTCATACGCCTTCGTAATGTCGATTTGGAGACAACCCTTTGATGTCGCCCCTTCCTTATTAAAATCCGCTACCAATTCCGAGGCCAAAAGAACATTCTCACAAAGTAGACGACCCTTGACGAACCCAACCTGATTATTCTGTACAACCTCCGGAGTAATGAGCTTAAGTCTATTAGAGATGATCCGAGAAATAATCTTGTAGATGGTGTTGCACAACGAAATGGGTCTGAAATCTCTCAAATTTGAGGCTCCCGTAATCTTTGGAATCAGAGAAATCACGGTAGCGTTGACTTGTCGAGGTAAATTACCGGATAAAAAGAAATCTTGGACAGCCCGAATAACGTCCGGTCCAACCAAGCTCCAAGCCGAAGTGTAAAACTCCACAGAGAAGCCGTCGGGACCCGGGGCCTTGTTCTTAGGAAGACTAAAAACCACATTCTTGATATCCTCAGCAGATGGAATTTCAGATAAAAGGGTGGCAATAGATGGAGGACAGCGATAAGGATTTAGGCTGCGTATATCATTGACGGACATTGGTTCCACATCTGAAGAAGAGGATCCCAAAAGGTTAGAGTAAAAATCAACCACCATAACCTTGATTTCCTCTGGGTCAACAACTCTGTTACCCAAATCGTCAATCAAAAAGTAGATGAGGTTCCTTGATAAATTGGCTTGACAAGACTTGAAAAAGAAACCAGTACTGGAATCTCCAACGTCTAGCCACTTAACCCGAGACTTCTGACGAAAAAACCCTTCTTCCGCAGAAGCTAGCAAAAGCCAGGAGTCCCTAACCTGCCTTTCCTGTTCAAAAAGAGCTGGAGAGGGATCAGCCATACACTGTCTTTGAACATCCTCTAGCAGTTGATAAGCCTCTCTAGCTCTTCTTTGGATATCGCTGAAAGTGGTTCTATTAATTCCTTTGCAGCAAATCTTGGCAGCCCTGAGCCTATGATAAAGATTATGCATCGGATCAGGGATCGTATCAACCGAATTCCAAGCTTCCTCCATTAGTTGGTTATAATCCGGGTGAGTAGTGAAAAAGGAGAAGAAAGTAAATCTAGAATTCCTTCTGTTGACCCGGTTGGTAAGGGTAACGACACAAGGAGAATGATCAGACGAGCCCGGAACGTCGAAGAAAGCAAGGGAATCAGGATAGACTTCCTGCCAGGCATCATTAACCAGCGCACGATCTAGCTTCCTTAACTTTGGATTTGTGGGAGACTTGTTAGTCCAAGTAAAAAAACACCCTCTCATTGTGAGGTCAGACAGACCAGCAGAGGACATACAATCCCAAAGGTCCTCCATCCCCTGTAACGGCAGCGGAGGCTGAACCAACGCATAAGCTTCAGTGCTCGCTAAAACCTGATTGTAATCACCCATAAACAGCCACGGAGAGTTTTCCCAAGGATAAGCAGCCGCTAAGTCCTTAATGTTGCTCCATAATTGCTTCCTCTCATCAATTGTATTCCTGGCATAAATCAAAGCAACCGTGAAAGATTGAGATGTGGCTGGGTTAAAGACACCAGCCACTAACATCAGATCTGAGCAGAAATAAGTGACAACCGATAAAATGGGATCCCACACCATTACAATCCTGCCATTATCTGCGTTCTCGCTATAATTTGCTTCAAAACTCCATCCCGGAAGAAGAAAATCAACAACCTCTTCTATATTATTTTGCTTCACTCTAGTTTCTAAAAAACCACCGAATATAGGGCGATTAGTAGTGAGCCAACTCTTAACCGAATTTTTCCGAATGGATCCGCATAATCCTCTAACGTTCCAAAAAAAATACTTCATTGCGGTACAAAAAAAGGGGGTGTGCAAGCGCACTAAGCCGACTGAAAAGAAGCATTGCCCAAAGACAAATGCTCTTTAGAAGGAACGCCAAAAAAATTGATAGTAGATTTGATAGCTTTAGGAGAAACCGCTTCCGCATCTTGATCTGAGGTAGACATAGCATAAACTTTCTGTCGATGATCCTTCCTTTGATTTTTATCCAATAGAAAAGAGTTTCTGCTCGGTTCCGCAAATCCAACCACTGAGGTCCTCCTCCACAGAATCTCTTGAGCAGCCTTGATCACCTCCTCTTCTTCAGCGAACTGACTCTGGGTGACAAGAATAACAGGCTGAGAAATAGGAGGGAAGGGACTCTTTGGAGGATGGGAGCGGGACACCTCTCTTCTCCGATCAAAAGATGGGGACGAAGAACCTGCAAAGGTAGGACTAGAAGGCAAGCTACGCGATTTCCCGGGAGCCAGAGCGTGAGAAGAGGACTTGGTATGCCTTTTACCAGAGCCTGATTTAGTACCAGAGCCTGTTTTAGTGCCAAGAAATACATGATCCTTAGCAGCAGAGCCTGATGGGCGAGAGACTGAAAAAGACTTAGGAGAAACAGGGGTAGAAACTTTAGGCGAAGCCTAACAAAGAAGAGGAATTGAGATTTGAGACAAGTGGAGGAATCTCGGTACGTGGCCTTAGCCCATCTGCAACAAAGTTTGATGTTTATAGTCATACAGATCTTAAAAGTGGTACGGGGAGGGGAGGTTTAGAATTTGTGGCCAAATGGGTTTTTGTAAGATGGAAGCTTAGTGCATGTTCCCTACATATTGTATAAGCAGAAATACGTTTTGTTTATCCTCATTCACAGACTATACTCTAATACAACAATGGTTAGAATACAAGAAGCTTAGGATTCTCTCTAGAAAGCGATTGTCTCGAACCCAGCGCCAATTCATCTCCGTTCACCGACGTCGGCCCTGGCCTCCGTCGTCGGCCTCAACCCATGGCCAAGAAAAAGCGAACCCCGATTAAGAAGTCCGTCACCCCCTCTCACACCACTCCTCTTTCCTCCGTGGAAGAGAAATCCTCAAAAAATCCCCAAGCCTCTGCCTCATCTCCGTCGTCTCCGACGTTAAAGGCGGCGAACCTTCCTCCTACCACCAATGATGAAGCGCAGTCTGTGACAGGAAATTCATGGAAATATTGTCCCGTATGCCCCTATATGTCACAAACTAATCCACTATGCCCCCACTAATCTGTAATGCCCCTCCCTTTAATGAAAGGACGAAAATACCCTTTCACTTTTGGAAATGAAAAATCACTGCTTGTACTTGACTCGATCCCACCCTAGTATTATCAGTATCACCTCCACTCCTAGTATTACCCGGTATTACCCAGTATTACCAGTATCACCTCCACTCGTAGTAGTACTGGTATTACCAGTATTACCGGGTATTACCCGGTATTACCCAGTAATACCACGTTGGTAATACCCGATAATACTAGGTATTACCATGCCCAAGAGATTCGAACCTTGGGTGCACGTCGCACACAGGTACGCGTGTGAAGCTCCCACCACTGAGCTACCGTGTTTTTCGATAACCACTATCCGATTTAATTACATTTAACCCTTACAATCACTCATAAAGGGTAAAATTGTCATTTCGACATTAAGGGGCATTTCAGATTGTGGATGGAGATATAGGGGCATATGAGATTATGTCTCAAATTCATGGTTGCTCCGGTTTATCTCTCATTCTGGTTTATGTTCTGGTTTATTCTAAATAATCGGTTTAGCATTTCGTTTTACAATTCTGGTCCGTATGTTAGACCATTGCAATGTCGTGAGCTATATGTAAGGCTTTAGCCACTTTCTCGAAACCTAATCAAAAACATAAATTATCTTCTTAACATAATCCTCTCTATCATCACTATCATCATCTTCCATCATCAAATCTCTGTTCTTCGAAACGACTCTTCTTCCTCAGTAGTCGTCTTCTAGACTCTGGTTTACCTTTCTTAGAGCTCTACGAGAGTCTCCTGGATTGGATCTATCCTCATTGGTTTTCCTGCTTCATTGGCAACCACGCAAATGAACCCGGATGCTGCTCTTCATGAGATTCTCCAATGTCTACAAGATCTGTGACGCTGTTTGAAGAACCCAGCTCTGATCAGCAAAACTACGGCAAACCCAGATTCGTTCGATGCAACAATGACAAATCCGGCTCCGATATCTTCTCCACTACTACCCAAACCACCCGATCCTCCAGATTTCGAGATATCAGCTCCGTTTCTATCAAACGCTACCTCTAAAACGGGCAAGAACAAGGTCCCTCGGAAGTATTCCTGTGCAAAGGTATATGAGAAAATGGAGAATGGGCTATGCTTGTTTTGTGAAGAACCTGATATCGCCGGTCACCATTTAAAACACAAGAACCCGCATATATTCATGTTTGAGTGTGACGATGATCAACTTTGTGCTGAAAACAAATTGGTTGAAACTGTTATAGCTAAAGATTCATCGCATTAGAGTGTGTCCCAGATTTGCAGGTTTTTGTTGCTGATATTGATGATGAAAGGGATGCCGATACTGATGAAGTTGCTGTTTCATTGGAGAACAACATTGAGCTCTCTAACTGCGATGAGTTGTTCCCTTTCCATTGATTTTCCCTCCAGATTCACCAACTTTTGAGATAGAATTGTGTTGGGAATGAGATGGTAGCAGCAGATGCGATTGAAAACGAAGATTCAAGGTTAGAGAAGGAATCTAGACGAGGAGTGTCATATGTGCGTCTAGGTTCTGTTTTTCTTACCGAGGAATCCAAGGAGAATTCATCAGACTACTTCGAGCTCTCGTTGATCAAATCACCAAAAGTTGTCGAGCTCTCATGCCCACAGTATCCTCGCTCTAGCAGACGCCTGGTGGAATTTCAGCTAGCAACAGAGATATTAAGTTCTTAAGAAGGGCTCACAAAATCAGTTTTCAGCAAATTTCACAAGAGACCTCTCATGCTAAGATAGGAATTCAGATAGCAGAGTCACATAGCTATCCCTTGGTGCATCCTACCTTGGAGAGTCATACGTTGCTTCTCGTTTCTGGACATTTAGCGATGCAGAAATTTTCAAGTGTCAAAGAGATTTCAGTTGTGTCACCAAAGGGAACATCAATAACTGGTTTTAGTGGTTTAAGATACATGCTTTTCAGAGTAAGAACTGCAGGAAAGGATCTACTTCCATTGACTAAGAAAGAATCTGAGATGCCCAAAGTCTTGGGTGTAGGTCATGGAGAGTGGTGGTTTACTCTTGTGTTAGCTGCTTTTTCGAGATATAGTGGATTTGATTGGCTCTTAAGATTTATATGCAACAAGGCAGTGAAAGAATCAAAGCCAGCGAGGATCCAAGAGCATTTTGAAAGAGATAATGACAAGGAAGGAAGGGAAAAGTTGCAGGTGCTGAGAAAGGAAATAATAGTTTCTTCGGATACCACACAAATGGTGAGGAGCTGTTCGTTACATGCCAAAAGTTGCAGAGAAATGAAACGCAAAGCACAGACTATGTTGAAAACGAGACATACCAAACTGTGTAAGAGATTCAAAGAAAATTTTTTGGAGCTTGAAGATCATGCACGACGAGTGGCGCCACTGTTGTTGTCAGCTATTCATAAGGTTCATGTCTCCACCAAAAGTTTGAGTACACTGCATCCAGATTGTCTTCAAATATGTCTGCAGGCGAATTACTATGAAGTTGGTTTCTTTATTCTTAGTGATGAAATATTCGAGGTTGAGCAGTCTAGAGATTTTCTTCTCTACTGCTATTATCATATGCTCTACACTTTTGATAGGGGAATGATATGCAATGGACTGAAGAGATTCCACAAGGCATTGGAGCTTCTTTACAATGTTGTCACTGCTCCACTGCATCTTGTCAACGCCATAGCTCTTGAGAGAACAAAAGTGATGCATGCAACTCAAGCAGTTTCAGACCTTGTAATGTTGGGTTTACTAGGATCAGACTCGTGGACTCTAAATGAAGTTGTGATCAGTGGGTATATTATGCATTGGAGAGTTCCCTTCTCACTACAAGGTTTGCTCCAAGCTTCCTTCCCGCATAAGGACAGAAGACAGTGGCTGGTACAGATCCTACTGCAACATGCACATGACCGATTGAAGAAACACAAATTAATCAAGACCTGGAAATTCAAGTACAAACCAGATTTTTTGTTGAGAGTTTTGATGAATGCTGAGCAAGAACAGAGCAGTGACTATGGTGATGTGAAGCAATTAATATGTGGTAGTATGAAATATCACATGAAACACAAGTGGAGGCCTAAACAATTACAAGCAGATTCAGACTTCAGGAAAAAATATTCTTCTAAGGACATAGAGACAAGTTGTGCTTTGTTGGGATTGGGTCTAAACGAAGATGCACACAAGCTCCCTTATTTTGTCAAAGGCTATGGAGACAAAGATATCATGAAGCTAAAAGTTGTTGGTTTCCACAGCATATCACTTATGCTGTTCTATGGTTCACTGCCACGGCCTCCGGATTTCAGAACAATAAAAAAGAGCCTTGAAAGGCTGAGCACACACAAGAAGGACCACAAGCTATTGTTCCCCAAGAACCACAAGCTACTGCATCCCGGAGCTGTATTTTGGACAAAGTACAGTGATGTGGAACAGCTAAGCATTGAACTTCAAAGTTCTCCTGGTCTGAACTACTTCACTCACTTGGTTTTTCTGCAGAACCAAGCCTTAATTTGTGGTTGCATAGTGGATCATTTAAGTTCTGGAATCTTCTCTGTGGATAGTGTTTATGAAATTGACAATTGTTCCAAGCTGCAAATAAGCAATGTAACACAAGATAAGAGGCTGTTGTATCGGACTGAGGTATCACCACTGCTTGATAATGCCAATGAAGCTGATCTTGTGATCAATGGAAACTGGTTTCATAACTGCCCAACTATTGAAGAAGTGTTCCACCTTCTAAGACCACCTGAGCTACTTGAACTTCATGGATATCCAGATTCCTTCACCAAGAGTTCAGATTTATCATCCTTGAGGACAAGGATGTTGTCGACAAGGGAGTATTGTGACAGGAAATTCATGGTTGCTCCGGTTTATCTCTCATTCTGGTTTATGTTCTGGTTTATTCTAAATAATCGATTTAGCATTTCGTTTTACAATTCTGGTCCGTATGTTAGACCATTGCAATGTCGTGAGCTATATGTAAGGCTTTAGCCACTTTCTGGAAACCTAATCAAAAACATAAATTATCTTTTTAACCTAATCCTCTCTATCATCACTATCATCATCTTCCATCATCAAATCTCTGTTCTTCGAGACGACTCTTCTTCCTCAGTAGTCGTCTTCTAGACTCTGGTTTACCTTTCTTAGAGCTCTACGAGAGTCTCCTGGATTGGATCTATGCTCACTGGTTTTCCTGCTTCACAGTCCACCCAGATTGCGACTATTGGTCAGAGTAAGTCGACTGTTGGTCAGAGGGAACCAATCTCGCCGATGTCCTTGACCCAGACTGGTAACGGGTCCTCTACCCCTTGTTCGACAGACAGTGGGACAACCAAAGCTGCTGCTGCTCCTGCATCAGCCTCCTCTCCTGTTTTGCCCCAAAAGCCCTCCTGGAGAAATGTTGTTCATGGTTCTTCTCGGAAAATGTCCAAGAAAGGTGATTCCTTTACTCTCGACTCAGGGGAATTATGCGTTCAAATCCCTAACTCGGTAATAAGCAAGAACAAGCACAAATGGGAAAGCTTCATTATCGCTCAGTTCCATGGCAAGCCTCCCACACCAGGAGCTCTCCACGCTATCACGAATAACATATGGAGTAGCAAACTGAGGAATATCACTGTCTCCAAGCTTAAGGAGAGGTCATTCTTGATCAAAATCCCTTGTCCGTTTACTCGTCAGAGGGTGTTAGATCAAGGTATGTGGCACATTGAAAACCAGGCTATGTTTGTGGCTAAATGGGAGCCGGGAACCGAACCTGATGTTCCAGAATTAACAGCTGTACCTGTGTGGATTGACTTTCACAATGTTCCTCCTCACTTTTACTCTGAGGAAGGCCTAGAACATATCGCTGGGTTAGTGGGTGATCCCATTGTCCTACATCCAAGTACTGCTTCCATGACAAATCTTGAAGTGGCTCGTGTATTCACAGTCATTGATCCCACCAAACCACTTCCTGAGGCAATTAATGTGCGGTTCGATTCAGGACATACTCAAAGAGTCCTTGTCTCAAGCCCTTGGTTACCTCCAACCTGCGACTTCTGTCGAGCAGTTGGGCATAGCATCCGACGCTGTCCATCAGCTCCGATTACTTGCTCAGACTGTAATTCTTCTGGTCACCAAGCTGAAGATTGCCCTCGCCTCCAGAAACAGAATAAGGAACCAAAAATTCCAAAAAAGAAGAAGAAAAAAGCTACGAGCAAGTGGCTGAAAAAAGATCCCAACAACCCGACTTCCAGTGGAGATGAAATGAACACATGCAAGGGGATTAGTGTTGAAAGCAATCTACCTCCAGCGATGGTTCTTACTCTGCCGGCAGAACCAGCAAAGGATATTACACCTTCTGCTGAACTTAACTCTGGGGAAACCCAAAGGAAAATCGAGACATCAGGCTCTTCCTCTTTTGAGGACACAGCTACTTCGGAGGCTGAAAATTCGGAGGTGGAGGCTGAATCATCTAGCGATGCATCTGATGAAGACTCCACATCTCCGGAGAAGGAACCCTTCACTGAGGTCATCTATAAGAAAACAAAGAAACGTCAAGTTCAAGAGCAGAATAAGGCAAAGAACAGTAAGGGTACTCGTACTCGGAGCAAAAGCTCCAAAAATCAATAAAGTCTTTATGATAGACACTTTTTGTTGGAACGTTAGAGGATTCAATAAGTCGGTTCGACGAAGATTATTCAAAAGGTGGTGTAAGCTTAATAAAGCTCTCTTTGGTAGCCTCATTGAAACTAGGGTGAAAGTTCATAGATCTCAGAAATTTATTCACTCCACCTTTCCTGGATGGAACTATGTTTCTAACTATGAAAGTGCGGAACTTGGTCGTATTTGGGTGATATGGGATCCGTCAGTTGATGTTACTGTAGTATTCAAGTCTGCTCAGTTAATATGTTGTGTGGTTAAGCTTCCGAACATGGATGTCGACATAGTTGTCAGCTTTGTTTATGCACTTAACTGCAAATATGGTCGCAGGGATCTGTGGAGAGATTTAGTACATGTTGCTGGAAATTCAGTTGTTACAGCCAAGCCGTGGCTTGTGCTAGGTGATTTTAATCAAGCTCTGGATCCTCAAGACTCTTCTACTGGGAGCTCACGGATAACTAATGGTATGGAAGAGTTTCGGGATTGCTTAATTCAAGCTGAGCTCTCTGATTTGACGTATAGAGGAAATCATTTCACTTGGTGGAACAAGAGAGTCTTGAATCCAATAGCTAAGAAAATAGATAGGATTTTGGTGAATGACAAATGACTGCTTCAATTCCCACTCTCTTTTGGTGAATTCAAGGACCCCGAGTTTTCATATCATTGTGCTAGTTGTGTATCATTTGGCTCAGCTGTTGAGAGCAGGAAAAGACCTTTCAAGTTTGCAAATTTCATGCTTCATAATCCTGACTTTATGAGGTTCATAGCTGAAGCTTGGGATAATTTACAGGTTAATGGTCATGCAATGTTTTCTCTGGCCAGAAAACTGAAGCTCCTAAAAGCTCCTATCAAGAGCTTTCACAAGGAAAACTACTCGGGCCTTGAAAAGCGGGTGTCTGAGGCAGCTATTCATCTGGTTGTTTGTCAATCGAATTTCCTGCAAAACCCCTCCTCTTCTTTAGCCGCTCTTGAAAAGCAGGCTCATGGTAAATGGATGGAACTCGCACTCGCTGAAGAAAGATTCATGAATCAACGACCGAGAGTGAATTGGTTAGGTAATGGAGACTCGAATACTCCGTTCTACTTCAGGATGGTCGCAGCTCGACGTGCGAGTAATCAAATCCACTACCTCTTGGATGACTCTGGAGTAAGAATTGACACCCATCAGGAAATTGCAACCCATTGTGTCTCGTTCTATTCACAACTACTTGGGGGTTCTTCTCATTCAGTCTCGATGGAGGATACTGAGCTCATAAGGTCCCTCTAACTCTTTCAATGCGATGCTGACCTCAGGACCATGCTGTCTGCTCCAGTAAATGCAAATGAGATCAAATCAGTAGTATTCTCTCTCCCTAGCAATAAAGCTCCTGGTCCAGACGGGTATAACACATAATTTATTAAGGCAGCTTGGCCCGTAATTGGGAGCGAAGTCACAGATGTAGTCTTGGAGTTCTTCTCTTCTGGGAAAATGCTAAAACAGTGGAATTGCACAGCTATTACTCTAATCCCTAAGAAGGTTAATGCCAACAAGATATCCGACTTCAGACCCATATCGTTATGCAACGTGTTATACAAGGTAATCTCGAAAATCTTAGCCTTAAGACTCGAGAAAATACTGCCCCTGATGATTTCACACAGCCAGTCAGATTTTGTCAAAGGATGACTGCTTGTCGAGAATGTTCTTCTTGCGACAGAACTTGTCCAGAAATTTAACCAAAAGAACACGTCTCATCGGGGTGTTTTGAAAGTCGACCTCAGGAAAGCATTTGACTCTCTGCAGTGGGATTTTATTCTAATTGTTCTTCTTGAAGCCAACATCCCAAGTATCTTTGTAAAATGGATTGAGCAGTGCATTACCACAACAAGCTTCTCCCTAAATGTCAATGGTGATCTTTGTGGATTCCTTAAAGGAAGCCAGGGATTGAGACAGGGAGATCCTCTCTCTCCATATTTTTTTGTCATTGCTATGGAGTTTTTGATAAGCTTCTCCGGTCCAAATTTGAAGCAGGCTTGATTGGCTTCCATCCGCTGGCTAAGGATCCAACTATCTCTCATCTAGCATTTGCAGACGACCTTATGATCTTCTTTGATGGAAGATATAGCTCTCTTCAAGGTATCACTGATACTCTGGATATTTTCCACCGAGTCTCTGGCTTGGAAATGAATAGAGAGAAATCTGCTTTGTACTTTGCGGGTCTGAGTGAAGAAGATTCAGAGAACTTGAGCGATTTTGGGTTCACAAAAGGAACCTTCCCGTTCAGATATCTTGGCCTCCCTCTACATCATAGAAAGCTGCGAAAATCTGAATATTCGCCTCTTATGGACTCACTTAAGGCTCGGTTTAACCATTGGACTACAAAGACCTTGTCTTTCGCCGGCAGATTACAGCTCTTATCCTCCATTATATACAGTATCATAAACTTTTGGATTTCTGCATTTATACTCCCCAAGGCTTGCCTAAAGGACATTGAAAGTCTTTGTAACCATTTTATGTGGACTGGAGATGCATCAAAAAAAGGAGGGGTCAAAGTTGCTTGGAAAGATGTATGCTTACCGAGAGATGAAGGAGGACTTGGGCTAAGGAATTTTAGTATCTGGAACAAAACTCTCCACCTCAAGATGTTATGGATATTCCTCTCTAAGTCTGACTCTCTCTGGGCCACCTGGATGAAAATTCACATGCTCAAGCACGATACTTTCTGGATCACTGAACCGAAGGCGTAATCTTCTTGGATTTGGAAATCACTGCTGAACTATCGGGTTATTGCTAGTCGCTTTCTTAGATGTCTGGTTAATGATGGTAAGACTTGTAGCTATTGGTATGATTATTGGCTGGATATAGATCCTCTCATCACGTTTATTGGACCTGATGGCCCTGCTCTACTAGGCATTCCAGAAAATAGCTTTGTCTCGGCAGCTTGCTTGGATGCGAACTGTTGGAGACTGCCTTCAGTTAGAACAAGAAACAGGAAGCTAGCTGACTTGAGAGAGATCCTTCTTCACACCCCAATCCCCTCACCATCGGCAGGTCATGATTTGTACACTTGGTGTATTGAGGTTCTAATACAACTGTATTCTCTTCTAAACTGACTTGGGAGACCATTCGACCAAGGAGCCAGAAAGTAGCGTGGGCAAACACAGTTTGGTTCAAAGGTCATATCTCGAAACATGCTTTCACTTTCTGGATCGCAACTCTGGACAGATTACCATTGCGTTCGAGATTAGCGAGTTGGGGTATCAACACTCCAATAACCTGCTGCATTTGTGACTTGGGCATTGAAAATAGAGACCATCTCTTTTGGCAATGCAGTTTCAGCAGGTATGTTTGGAGGAAAGTATTACAAAGGCTGGGGTACTCTTCAGCGTTGTTTACTGATTGGAATGCCTTCTTCGAGTGGCTCTCTTCGGTTAGGCCAACGCCAAAGGCTACTCTATGTAAACTAAGTTCTCAGATCACTGTATACTATATTTGGAAAGAACGCAATGCTAGATTGCACAATGGAATCCATACCACCCAAGACGAGCTGTTTAAGACTATAGACCGAGGAATTAAAGACGTCACGTTGGCAAGGAAGGATATGAAGATATTCTCTACCCTCCTAGCGCTTTGGTTTACTTATGAGTAAAACATGTTTCTATGATCTATCACCATGTTTTGATTAGGCTTTTTTACACTTTTTTTTTGGGCCTTTTGAAACTTATTAGCTTCTCCAAGCTACTGTAACACAAACAGTTCTTTTTTAGTATTAATTTACATACTATCAAAAAAAAAAATACGACAATGGTTTTTACTCTATGAAGTCCAAACTCTGAGACTTGGCTGCATCTGTGATCTCAACATTTTAAAACAATATCAGCAACTGAGGTATTTTTCACTTTGTTTGTGAATTTGGTGACGGGTCGAAGGCAACACACATCGTATCCTAATGGATGATTTTCTCTGGTAACTCGATAAACAGTTTAACAATGATCTTTCAGCATTTTAGTGTCAGAAAAAAAAACCAACGTGGGATGAAATCAAAATCAGGAACACAAAATGAGGATGTTCTTAAAATAAAAGCTTGCCAAGAGAGGGAAATTGTTGTTGAACAGTGTCAAAAGCTAACCGAAAGCAAACAAACAAACAAAAAGACGCACAAGAGGCCAAAGGTTGCAGCAATACATGATCAGTATTCAGAATTGGAGATGACATCGTCGATCTTTAGAATCATCTTAACCACTTGAGTTGCAAGCAATATCTGCTGCTGCTTCCCGATCAATGTTTCAAACACATTCTGCTCCCTCATATCGTTTGTTCCCACGTCATTGCAATCTATCCCATAGAATGGAATATTCTCCTGTTCATCATACACCCAGAAATGCCAAGTTTAGTTCTGTCACCAAACAAACAAATCAATTGCAAAAATAGATAACCAGATCTCACTTACCTTAAGTTGCTGAGATTTAACCGCAGAGAGTGTCTCAATGGGCTGTAATCCACTGTTCTCTGCAAGTGCCATTGGGACAGAGTCCAAAGCTTCTGCAAATGCCCTTATTGCATACTGAATATACGGAAGTATATGTAAGTCATATGTCTTCAGAGCAAAGACTGAAAGAGTAAAGATTGTCTTTTACCTGCTCAACGCCAGGGTATTTATCAGCAGCTGCATCAACTGCAAGTGAGCATGCGATTTCAGCAGCACCACCTCCATATACAATTGACTTGTTGCGGATGAGATTCCTTGCCACACACAGAGCATCGTGGATACTACGCTTCGTTTCTTCTATCATCATTTTGTTACCTAAACCATGTCCCATAATGAATTGTTAATCAATCAGTACAATAACTTTGTCCACCATTTACATTGGAGCATATTAAACTCACTACGTCAATGTTTATAGCTCATCAGATACTTAAAAGTCAATGTTCTTGACAAATAAAAAAGAAAATGTTATGAGTACCTCCACGGATGAAAACAGTGACAGCTTTTGAGTTCGCACAGTGCTCAATATACAGCATTCGTTCCTTTGTTGTGCCAAATGATTTCTCACGGACAACGCCAGCCTAAGAACATGAAAACGTGTGGGGATTCACTGGTATGATTTAAACATATTAAACATTCCACTCATTTTACAGGTAACACCAACTGAAAGTAAATAGTACCTTCCCTAACTTCTCTGGGGTCAACTCCTGGAATCTTGGAACAATTCTGCCGCCTACATAAAGACAAATATCCTTATAAGCTCTATATAATTGGTTAAACATTAGCAGTAGATGTTTGGAGAAATGACATACCTGTGGCTATTGCAATAAGTTCCAATTCAACACCCCCAACCCATCTGACAGCAGGCAAATTCCTATGCATCAAGAGATGGTTTGCCTCATCATCGAATCCCCATTGGCAAATAACCAGTGTAGCACCAACATCCTGCAAATTCAAAGCATAAAGAACATACATAAATTATTCAAAAATTCAATGTGGTAACAAATCTTCATTGTCAAAATAAAAGCCTTCTGCAGTAGCACACTCAATAGTCAATACCCAAATCACAATGAAAAAAAAAAACAATTAAAATTTACCTTGCACTTTTGAACCATCTCATCGAAATATTGCTGCTCTTGCTTGCGCAATGTCTCAAACTTCTCCACTGTGTCAATGTCCACCTTATGCTTGGTCTTTGGCTTTGGTGGCTCGAAGGGGCAAGTTAAAATGGCAATGTGGGCATCTTCAATGTGCTTTGGCATTTGTGGATGGCTCATGTCTTTGTCAATCAGTATTCCATATATAAGCTCAGTGTCCTCCAAGTTTCCCCCAACTTTGCCCTCTACTTTTATCAGATCTAAGTTAACATCCCTCCTCTCTAAATCAGCAACAGCAAGAACCGCTTTTACAGCAATCTCAGCTAAACTGCGCTTGCATCGATTCACACTGTAGCAATGAGCAAAACAAAAAAAGTTAGGACAATAATCTAGAAACCCATATAAAAAATATGCAAAAGCTATTGAAAAGTAAATTAAAAATTAAAAGGGATATTACATCTTCGAGGATAGAGTGGTCATGCATGTTTGGACCAGTGGCTCGAAATTATTAACATCAAATTCAAACTTTTGAGCTATACGCTCAAGATGCTCAACTGCCACTCTAGAAGCCATCTCATATCCTTCAGCGATACGGATAGGATGAATTCCCCTATCTAACTGACGTTCAGCTTGCTCCAGAAGGGCACCAGCCATGACAACAACACCTGTTGTGCCGTCACCAATTTCATAATCCTGACTCCGCGACAGTTCGACCATAAGTTTTGCAATCTGGTTGTCAACATCCATTTGCTCCAATATGGTTGCACCATCGTTTGCTGGGAAAAAAAAGGAAAAGTTGTAAACAAAATAGCAAAAGAAAGAAAAACAAATCATGCTTCACACAAAAGATATGACTCTGTAGGATAGACCTACTATTACCAATTTAAGCATCTTCAAATACTGATGAGCTTAATTTCAACACACATTGCAAGTCAGAATGAGAAAGGTGTACACAGAATAGCATCGGTTGTTAAAAGAAACCATGTTTCTCATATCCGGCAGATGAAGTACCAAATGTTATTATGAGTTTGACTAATTGATTTGAAGCTATTTTTTCTTAAGATTACCAACAAAAAAGGATAGAATTTTCGATTCAATGCTACCACATGATGAATTTATTAGCATTTAAGCTGCATAAGAAACTAGTTGAGCTTCGCAGCTAAGCTCGCAGACAACAGGGAATTGATTTTTTATTAAGATCTAAACAGCAAAAAACTAGATAGATCCATTCATCATACTGCATCATCGACATAGTAAACCTAATCAAGTAGACAATATTGAAGCTAAAATCCAAAAGCAGATATGAAATGAAAAGGTAAGAAACGAACTGATGGTGACGTCTCCGTCAGGTCCCTGAAGCATCTTATCCATTCCCTTGGGTCCGAGAGAGGAACGGAGGATCCGAGCCACCGCTTTGCCAGCGGCGATATTGGCTTTCTGAGCATCGATGCCTCTAAGACGTGTCTTTTGATCTTGCTCCCTCAGTATAATGAACGGACGCCCGAACTCATCAAACGCCAACGCCATTTTCGAGCCTGAAATTTACTCGATCCGATCGAAGTACAGATCTCGGTTTTTTTCTCTCACTGCAATAGAGAAAAAGAAATGAAATGGGAAAAAACGAGGAGAGTGTAAAACCCTAACTCGCTGATGATGATGGCAGAATCGCTAGTTGAAACAGATTCAAGGGCCTAATAAATTATTTGGGCTTACGGCTCAAAGCCCATATCCATTATGATTTTGTAAATCCCTTTGTATTATCCGGCAACTTTAGTTATATAGGTAGCTCATGAAACTTATGCTGAATCTACTATGGCTTTGAATGGAAGGTAGAAGTGTAATCATTTGTTTTGTTTTACATTCACAATATAAATTCAGAATACAAAATAATAATAAACATATTTCCATTTGTATGCAGATAAAAATTATATTAATACACAAAATGAATAACTCTTTAAAATCTGTATTTCACATCAAAATCTAATTATTTTTCTTGTGAATACATTTATTGTTCTAAGTTTTACCTTTATCTAATCTGCATACCATTCAAAACATATATTCTATCCCGTCTGAAGCCAAATAACTTTGTACTTTCAATGTTTTTTTTGTCATAAATTGTTTTCTGATCGTTTAGTTATTTGTTTTGTTGTTATAGATATAATATATAGATATGTAATCAGTTTTTTTGTGTTAATGATGTTATTATATAATTTATATTAGTTTTGTTTTCGGTTTTGAAGATTCAAATGACGGAATGTGTGTATATAATCTTTGTTCTATTTTGTGGTAACTTTTTCTCCATCATCTACGCTTCTAAAACCAAGTCAAAATAGACTGTCATTTTTGTTTCTTTTTTTTATAGGATTCCGAAATCTAACATGTTATAATTTACAAGCAAAAAGATTTGATTTGTCTTTTAGATTTCTTAATAAGAGTGTCGACCACTATATTATCATTACGGTTAATGTAAACCAAACAAAAATTTGAGAAATCTCTCTAATAATATCGATGATATCCAAATTTGAAATAAAGTTCTGCTAATCCATCGGATTTTCAATCGTATTTATGAGATTCACGCAGTCGGTTTTGAATCTAACTCTGGAAATTCCCCTATCACAAAGATTCTATAGCCCAAATGAGTCATCCGATTCTGCATGAAGCGATGACAGGTTTCTAATACACCCATTTTCGCCAGTTAGAATCCAACTCATATTATCCGTAAACACCATCCCAATCCAGTAACAAGACTATGCTTAATTCAAAAAGCATCAATTTAGCATATAAAGATAAAATGAATCATGGAAGATATTCCATCGAGGTTAGTTGTGTAATCTATGATTTTATTAATATAGAGTTGGTTTTAAATATTGAATATATTTTACTTCTTGAATCATAAATATTTGTTTTTTTTGCAGGACAAACAATGATGAAAGTGTAAGGCTACGTGTTTTTCAAAGTAGAAGCTAGCAACTCAAACGATTTTTCTGAAAACTTGTGTTTATTAGATTGACCTTTGTGAAATTACAAGAACACCTATTCTCAATCTAATCTCTCGCACTCAATGATCTATACCTAATCACTTGAGCTCTCACAAATTCTTTCAATCACCCGCTTAACCTAATACTCGGCGCAAGCTGCCTATTTATACAAGATAGGCACACTAAACCTAGCTCGAAATCCTCTAAAAGATACACCTTATCTTCTTAGAGATCTTCATAGAATCCTAACAACCTTAACTACTTTAAGATTTAGGATTCTCTTTTATTCTTCATTAAATATTGTCTTAGATACTCTCCAAGATGCATGTCCAGCTCAGCCATACTTCTTGGATTGTCCACCTCAGCTCCAGCTCTCGATCAAGTCAATTCGCTAAGTCCTCATAATGTGTTTCACACGTTGCTCGTGTGTATCACTCCTTGAGCTACTCCGTGACTGATACATGAAGTGAGTCAACTACATCTTCAATCTCCCCCTTTTTAGGATTGTGTGTCTCTCAAGCAACTGCGAAGGAATAAAAATACTACACAGAGAAACAAGTCACATTATGAACATTTGTATTTTTGATTAGATATCTAAAATCTTAAATACTCGTTCCATGAACACAAGCGTGAGTTTCATCAAAAGAGTTTTTGCAACCCAAACATAACCGATATGACATAATCAGATTACTACAAAAAACCAACTCCCCCAGAATCCTAGACTTGTTCCCAAGTGAACCGATTAAAAAAAAATTCAAAGCAAACTAAACTAAATCGGCTTCACTCCCCCATAATCATGTGCTCATAACTTAGCCACTATCCTCATCTCCCCCTGCTTGGGAGCACACAATGTTAAAAACATAAAGTTAGTAGCTAAAGAGCTTATTTTGGAGAGAGGATCTTACCTGGCATGGCTCAGAGAAGACGATGAATCACCTCAGAGAAGGTCTGGAGCGCTTTGGCAGTTTCTGCAACTGCTTCTCTAGCTGCACGAGGGCTATGGCTTCCAACTGGTACACGAACTGATCCAAGACTCACTATCTCCTGCATTGTTTGAGTCGGGGATCGTGGAGCTGATGCACTGGACACGAAGTGGTGCATATTTTCTTGGACTAGCACGGACAACCTCTTTCTTCTTGAAAGGCTTAGGCTCCTCAGTCTTGATGAATGCTTACCCAGATCGTGAGTCCTTCTTGTAGAAGATTGGAGCAACCACCTTTTCTCCTTTGAGCAAAGTAGCAGCATGTTGACCCTTCATGAGACCAGTTATGATCCTCGGAGCATCAGCCAACGAGAGTCGGAGTCTTTCACCACTCCTAGAGACAAGATTTGATTGAAGATCATCTTCCCAACATCAGTTTTGATCCCTTGAGTTATCTTGTAGATTAGCCTTGCTCTTTGTTCAGACAGATGATGCTTATGAGTAGATGGGATCCAGTTGTAGGCCGTGAGAACACTTAATGCTGCGTAGCAAGGTGGAAGACATGTGGCAGTGGGCTCTTTCCATCCTTTCTTTCCTTCACTGAGATACATAGCTATTGTTTCCATGCTCTCTGATTCAGCCTCAATGTCAGCCTGAGCTTCTTCATCAGTCAACTCTTGAAGACCCAAGGATTCATTAATTGCAGCTGGAGAAAGCTCATACGTGAATCCCATGAACCAAACTTCCACCTTTTCAACAGAGTCTTCAATTTTTACACTCGGTAAACCAGTGTAAAATTCACTAATATGCTCTTTGACGTACCCAGATAGCCCGGTTACAATTGTTACCATATTCCCATCCTTAATCAGTTCAAGATATCCCCATTCATCCTCTTCTTCCATATCTACCAATCTTTCAGGAAAAATTCCACGAGTTTGAAAAAGTTTGTACCTTTCTTTATCCTAGGATCGGGATACTTTTGGTTTCTTGGCTAGCATTGGTCTCCCATAAGATGTCTTCACTTTGGAATCTTTCTTCTCTGGTTTTTGCTTCCTCTTCCTTGACTGCAGTCGTGTTGCTCTCTCTGACTGTTTGTGCACTGAGATTTTAGTGGCAGACTCGTATCCATCAGATTCAGTCTCTTCATCAGAGATTTCTATGGGATTTTTCTTCTTCTTGTTCTTTGATTCTTCAGCTGCAGTCCGATCGATCTTCTTTGACTTCTTCTTGCTTTTTGATTTCACAAATCTAGTAAGATCGGTCAACTTCTCCTTCTTTGGAACAGACTCGTGAGTTTCTAGAGCAACATCCGCTATCGACTCGAGTTCTTCAACAGTTGCTCCGGTCTTGATTCCATCGATTTCAACTTCCGTTGATGTCCTCTCTTGCTAAGGTGCTTCACGGATTTCAGTCGAAGCTTCGCTTTTGTTGAAGAAACTCCATTCCTTGTACACGACAATTGCAAGCGGATTGAACTCCTCTTGGGTCACGATTTGAGTTGATTGAGCTTCATTCTTGGTTGCTTGTTCCATTTGAGACCCGATTTGAGCTGGACTGATCTTCTTGGTCCTCATGGTAGCTTGGTTGAATCGCACTCTTAGTCTCTTCTTAGGGTTATTCGGAGATGAGCAAGAAGTGAATAGTACCCTTTTTTTTTCTTTTGCCGCGAACATATATCCATGAATCTTTAATCTCCCATCTTTTGTTTTCTAGCGCCTTCCTAGTTTAGTCTCGGACCATCCTGGTTTATTCGAAATTGATTTCCTGTACCAACTGGTTTACTGTAACAGACCATATTATTCTTTCACAAGATATAAAGTAGTCTAACACATAACCAATTCAACTGCATCCACTGCTAACTCTAGAATTAAAGTGGGAATTCTCACAGATTATGATGACCACCACTTACACAGGAATCAACTGGCTTTAAAATAGAGTGTTTACAAGCTTTTTAGAATTCTTTTGTTCCTTTTTGACACAGTGCTTGTACTAGAATGTACTATCAGCTTTTCTTGATTCATGCGTTTGGCCATCTAGATTTCCATGGCTAGCTTTGACACTCCTATTCCTTTATCTTGCCTTTTGCCAGGTTTCAACCTTAATCCTGTAGGAGAAAGTATATCCTTTTTTTTCTTGTATCACCTATTGAGCTAGTTTTTATCACTTGACTAGCTCAGTCTTATTCTTACTGATATTTTTGCTCTCTCTTTCTACGAAACCTGTACTGGATTTAGACAAGACGGAATAGTAGGCAGCTCTTTTCCACTTCATCGTATGACTCCAAACTAAATCTGAGCTAGATGTACATCCTGAGTCACTGCCTATACTAGTTCTGCATACTTTCACAGACCATCACATTTCACAAATACCAAGTGCATTTCTTAGAGTGATAAAGCGATTAAAATCAAGTGGTTTGTGAAGAAATCAACCAGTTGAGACTCAGTGACAATGTGTTCTATCATTACCTGTTTTTCCTCCACTAACTCACGAATGAAGTGGTGCCTTATGTCGATGTGCTTGGTTCTAGAGTGTTGTACTGGATTCTTTGAAATACTTATGGCACTTTTGTTGTCACAATAGACCAGTAGTACTCCTGAATCCATTCCAAAATCCGCAGACATTTGCTTCATCCATAAGAGTTGTGCACAACAGCTTCCCATTGGTATGTATTCTACTTCAGCTGTAGAGAGAGATCATGAGTTCTGCTTCTTGCTCATCCATGCAATAAGATTATTCCCCAAAAAGAAACAACGTCCACTTGTGCTCTTCCTGTCATCAACACTCCCAGCCCAGTCAGCATCACATTAACCCACCAGACTCTTATTTGATCCTTTAGAATACAAGATTCCTAAGCCAACCGATCCTTTAACATATATGATAATACGTTTGACAGCTTCTAGATGTGACTGCTTGGGCTTGGCTTGAAACCGTCCACATACCCCAACACTAAACGTTAGGTCTGGCCTGCTTGCAGTTAGATAGAGCAGACTTCCTATCATCCCTCTGTAAGTACTGATGTCCACATCTTTTCCTTCATCATCTTTTGTCATCTTGACCATAGTGCTCATAGGTGTTTTGACCTCTTTGCAGTGTTCCATCTTGAACTTAGTGAGAAGATTCTTTGCAAAGGTTGTTTGTGATATGAATATTCCATCTCTTGACTGTGTGATCTGTAATCCGAGGAAGTATTTCAACTCACCAACCATGCTCATCTCGAACTCCTTTGTCATGCTTGATACAAACTCATCAACCAATTTCTGTGATGTGCCACTAAAGATGATATTATCTACATATATTTGCACCATCAAGATCTCCTCGTTTTGCTCAAGAATGAACAGAGTCTTGTCTACACTTCCTCTGTTGTAGCCTTGATCCAACAGAAAACTGGTCAGTCTTTCATACCATGCTCTAGGTGCTTGTTTGAGACCATAAAGAGCTTTGTTTAACTTGTACACATGCTTAGGATTCAGTGCATACTCAAATCCTTTTGGCTGCTCAACGTACACTTCTTCTTAAAGAAAACCGTTCAGAAAAAACACTTTTCACGTCCATCTGGTAGACCGTGAAGTTCATGATGCAAGCCATTCCTAAGAACAGCCTAATTGACTCAAGTCTTGCGACAGGAGCAAATGTTTCTTCAAAATCCACACCTTCGATTTGAGAATACCCTTGAGCCACCAATCTTGCTTTGTTCCTGATCACTACCCCTTCTTCATCAATCTTGTTCTTGAATATCCACTTGGTTCCAACGATATTTCCTTGTTCTGGTCTAGGAACCAGTTCCCATACATCATTGCGAACGAATTGTTCCAGTTCTTGTTGCATGGCAATAATCCAAAACTCATCATTGATTGCCTGTACGTGCGTTTTAGGTTCAATAGTGGATACAAAACATGCAAATCGTACCATTTCTTTGAAGTTTAGTTGGACTCCTCTTGTCTTTCTTTCTTCTTCAGCTTCTCTAATAATATCCTTGACAGAGTGATTCCGGGGAACATGCAATTCTTTTCTTGTTTTTGGTGACTCTTTCACTTGTTCTTTAACCTTCTGGTTCTTCTTAGGTTTGAAGTTCATTTGGATCCCTCAAGTTTTCCTTTCTTCTCATGCTTCTTCAATAATGTCTGTAACAGATTGATTTCTAGGAACTCTTAGCTCTTTCTTGGGTTGAGATATGTCCTGTATTAGATTAGTCTGGCTCAGATCTTTAGAACCCCTAGATTCTTCATTCCCTCCTTCATTATCAGATTTGCCTTCAGATTTTTGTCCTTCCCATTGTGTGAATGAGTGATCATCAAATACAACATTCACAGACTCCATTATGAGACTCGTTATGTTGTTGTACACCCTGAATGTTGTACTATTCCCTGAGTAGCCCAGAAATATCCCTTCATCGCTCTTGGAGTCGAACTTCCCAAGATGATCTTTATCATTCAGGATGTAGCATTTGCAACCAAACACATGGAAATAGCTCAGGTTAGGAGTTTTTCCTTTCCACAGTTCATATGGTGTCTTGGTGGAACCTTTTATGACGTACACTATATTGATGACGTAGCAAGCAGTGTTGATTGCTTCAGCCCAGAACCTAGTTGGCACATTTTTTCCATGTACCATTGCTCTTTCCATCTCTTGAAGTGTTCTGTTCTTTCTTTCTACCACGCCATTCTGTTGTGGTGTTCCAGGTGCTGAGAATTGATGACTTATTGTTGGAATTGTGTCCAGTAATCTCGGTACTGTCTCTAGAAAGTAAGAGTATGTCAAAGATCAGACATAAGTCATACAATGCTGGGGGTCATGATGGCTTGCTAGAGTCCGCTCATGATCTATAAGTCTTGGACTTATTGCCTTTATTGTATGATCCCATATGGGTCACACGCCTAAGCCAACAGGAAAACGTGTAGGAACGGTTAAGCAGAAGTACGGTAAAAGTGCTAGGCATTTACTGTGCTTAGAGAGTTTAAAGGGCTTGATTAAATCCAAGGGATTTAATCAAATTGGGAATTGGGCCTTAAGGGCCCAACAGAGATAAAGAAGGGTTTTATAAGCTGAAGCCAAAAACCCTTCCTCCTCAACCCTAACACCCACGGCCGCGAGCTCTCTCTCCCCTGCGCCTCCTCTTCCTCGGTCTAGCAGCCTTCTTCCTGACGGTGTGCGTGTGTGAGCCTTTGGAGGATTCATCCCTTGGTGCATCTCTCTGATCTCTGACCTGTTCTATTCCTTCCGCTGCAACAAACAGGTAAAAGGTGAGATCATGTTATGTTTCTATTCAAGAGAACCTAGATCTGTATGTTTAGGTTGATATGAATCTGGAAATTGAATCAGGATCAACTAAACAGTTCCTACAGTGGTATCAGAGCCATTGGTTCTTAGGATTTCTTGTTTTAGATTCATGTTTAGGTTGTTTATTCTGTTTAGAAGTGTTTTGAATCCATTACTGATAAGAAAAACACTTAAGAAACTGAATTAAATCCTGAACAAACATATGAAAATCGCAAACCGAGCTATATGACTCGGTATGCGTCGGATCGTCAGACGTGCGGTGAACCGATCGCAAGGATCGATCGATCGCTTGGATCAACGCACGCTCGCGTCTCGTTCCGGTCGATCAAAAGTGCGCGAGAGGATCGCATGGATCCGCTGGTCGGATCGCATGGATCGCGTCATGCGTCTCGGCCAAGCCTCGTCCCACGATCGTCTCGGCATCGTCCCGGTTGCCTCGTCGTCCCGATCGCGGGAGTTGGTCCGATCGGCTGATGCGATCGCATCGCGTCTCGGCAGCTCTCGGTCGTCTCCGTCCCGCGTGATCGAGGCCGAACCGCAAGCCGAACATCGTCCCGCCTGACCCGAGCGTCCCGTCCGGCTGCCGTGTCGATCTCGGATCGATTACGTGCGGCTTGACGGCTGACGTGATCGCGTGAAACTTACGATTAGGTCGTAATCAGTTCACTTGGTCAATCGGTTCGGTTCGGTTTTAAGGTTCGGTTTAAAACTTGATTAAAATCAATTCGTCCTGGTTTAATAAACAGATTTAATAATTTTATTAAGTCTGGTTAAACCGGGATAAGAAATCCAATGTCGAAAGAATTATTGGATTTAGTGCCTAAACCAGGAATTTCTAATTTGATTTGGTTGGACCAAATAAATTGAGAAAATCCGGTTTAGTAAATAACCGGTTGACAATTGTGGTCATCGTAGTAATTGAAACTTGGTTAGACCAGTTTTAATGAACCAGACCGGTTATGTCAATTAATTGGACAATTGGGTCATGTCTTGGACATGGACCAATTCTTGGGCCTCGGGCCAAGAAGTTAAAACAATTGGGCCAATTATTTGAGTCTTTCTTCAGATAAATTTAAAATTTATTTTATAATATTATAAAATCGATTTTAAATTAAAGTTTCCGAAATTTTGAAATTAGAAAGTTTCTTAAAATAGAAGTTTCTGAATTTGCGGGTTTTGGATTTTAAGAAATTTCTAAAGTTAGAAAGTTTCCGTTTTTTAGAAAGTTTCCAATTTTAGAAAGTTTCCAAAAATAGTAGGTTTCCAAAAATAGAAAGTTTCCCGAAATAGTAATCTTCTATTTTGGGAATGAATTTTAATAAACCTACGAACCTCAAATAATATCAAGCGTTGGATGTCTTGTCCAGACTATGTCAGCTGTCAAAGCCCATTCAATTGCATTCATGGCCTTACAGTGTGAGGATGTCTGCTTTTGCGTGGGTAAGACGGTTTGTGATTCATAAATGTCATTGGGAGTCCCAGACATTAATGATTACATGACTGTATAGTCTGGTTTTTCTTGACTAGGCCATCGGGAGTCCCGGGCCTTGAGACATCAGAGTGGATTGGGCCTCGGGCCCAGATTCACAACCAAGAATTATATCACGGATATAATTAGCCGATATAGGGCTTACCGATATAAGCTAAGGTTGGGTGACGGCCAGTGGCCCACTTAATCTTAGTTATATGTGGATCTTGGAATCATTATATTCTATTGAGGGTAACTTATGTTATTGAATATAATGCGTGATTAATCATATTAAATTTAATACAAGATTAATCATATTGAACATATTAACTAAAATCCTTTTATCTTAATTTTCAGTTATGACTAGCACAAACAATCAAAACACTTTCTCGATCCGGTCTGTCCTTGAGATGGACAAGCTGAACGGATCAAATTTCTTGACTTGGTCGCGGAACCTGAGGCTTGTCCTCAGACAGGAGAGAAAGGACTATGTCCTTGAGAGAGCTCTCCCCGTGAGGATCGGGTCCAATGCTTCTCATGCAGTATATGATGCTTGGAATAAGCATTATAATGATGCGGTAGATGTGCGTGGTCTGATATTTGCTACGATGGACTCAGACTTGCGGAAGCAATATGAGAACATGGAGTCGCCAATAGAGATGATCAGCAGCCTGAAATTGAAATTTCAGGAGCAGATAAGAGTGGAGAGATACCAGTTGGTTAAATCTCTCACTAGCTGCAAGCTACCAAATGATCATCCAGTAAGTCCTCATGTCAGTAAAATGATGGGTTACATTGATAACCTGAGGAAACTGGATTATCCAGTTAGCCAAGAGATGGCAACTGAAATCATTCTGCAGTCACTGCCGTCAAGCTATGATAAGTTCAGAAAGAACTATATCAAGAAAGGCTTAACGAAGACGCTGACTGAACTGCATGATATGCTCAAGACAGTTGAGCCAAACGTGAAGAGTACCCTGTACAATCTCATGAATGAGAAGGGTAGGTTTACTAAACCTAATGCTGACAAGGGTGAAGACAAAGTTGTCCAGATTTTGAATCATGGCAAGCGTGTGTCTTCTGAGCCCGAGTCAGATACCTCTTACGTTGGTAAGTGCTGCTACTGTAAGGAGACAGGGCATTGGAAGAGAGATTGCATTAAATTCATGGAAGATGATGAGGAGTTAAAGTCGATGTATGCGACTACTTCCTCAGGTATTCATGTTATTGCTTCAAGTTCTACCTTAAAGGTATTGGATACTGGTTGTGGCACTGATATTTGTGATAATATGCAGAGCTTAAGCAACAGTAGAACATTGAAGGAAGGGCAAGTGAAACTACATGTCTGGAAGGAGCTTGGGATGCTGCCTCAGTCGTAGGGTTTTTCACTTATAGATCCCTTTGAGGCTTGGTTTTGTATTAAGTAATTGCTACAATGTACCTGCTTTAAGCAGAGTTGTCTTTCATTTTCTTGTAAGAATTTGAATGTTTTTCATTTTGATAAAAGACAAGTTTTGTTCTTTTGATCTTAATGAAATATTAATTGTAGCACCCTATTCATGGAATGGGTTTTATATCTTAAACCAAAGAGGGCCTAAATGTAACATAAATACCGAATTGGTTTAAATCTGATGAATTAAACCTGATTTTTCTTGGCATAAAGTCTTGGTCACATAGAGTAAGTCGGATTCAGAAATCCCATAGTCATGGACATTTGGGCTCATTTGATAAAATATCTTATGAGACTTGAATTCTGTTTACTAGACCAAAAGGTAAAGGGCCTATCTTAGCCGAGCTAGAGAAAAGCCCAAAGGCTTATTGGACCTGGAATATACTCATGTATGTGGCCCAATGAGCAGTAATGCCAGAGAAAAATCTCCTGTACTTCATTGTCTCTACTGATTACTTCAGTGAGTGTGACTGTGTTCATTTGATGAGACACAAGTCGGAATTCTTTGACATGGTCAAAAGAGTTCCAGAATGAAGTATAGGATCTGAATGACAAAAGTATTAAGACTCTGGATTAAATCACGAGTGAGAATACTTAAGTCATTGATTGTGTGATCATCTTAATGAGTGTGAAATCGTTTCACAGCTCATTTCTCCTGAAAACCTGAAGGTGTTTCTGTGAGAAAGAATCAGATCTTATTAGAAATGATTAAAGATGAGTCACACGAATCTTCCATGATATTATTTAACAATAACGCTCTAAAATATCTAAGTTTACGCTGAAATAGTTCCACAAATATCGGTTGAAAGACACCACGTTAATGTGGATTGGAATCGATCCAAATTTGTCTTTACTGAGTATTTGTAGTTGTGCTACTTCGCTGGTTGTCCTAGAGAAACTAAGGCTTGTTACTTTTACGTCCAATCTGTTTTAAGAAGGGAAGTTATTTTCCAAGAAGAACAGTGGGAGTAAAAGCATAACTCAAAGTTTTGTCAGGGAAACCAAGGCTCGGTACTTTTACGACCATTCTGTTTTCTAAGAAGGAAATTACTTTCCAAGAAGAACAGTGGGAGTAAAAAGTATTTTTACGACCATTCTGTTTTCTAAGAAGGGAAGTTACTTTCCAAAGAAGAACAGTGGGAGTAAAAGTACAACTCGAAGAAATTCGAGAAATACAGGAGGCTGCTTAACCTATTGAGGGAGAGCAGCGGAAGGATTTACAGATATCTGTAGAATCTACACCTGTGGAGCCTGAAGTTCGCAGATATGAATCAGTTACTAATCCGAGAGTGATTTCTCGTCATTAGTTGAAACTGATAATCATTGAAAGTTCGCATGATCTGATGATCATTGAAAGCGATGAATCTGCGAAATTCAAAGAAGCGAAAGTGAGCCCGGACTCCGAAAAATTACATTTTATGTAAGTTAGCTTCATCGATCCATTCATGGATGGAAGCAAACATATCGGAGTTGGAATCTTCGTTCTGTTGAAGTAGTCAAGGTTTTGACTTGAACAGGAACGAAGCGGAACTGTGTGTTTACTAATAGATAAGTGGGAGCGATATTGCATTTCTCATAGTGTATGTCGATGACATACTGATTCTCGGATATAACGTCCCAATGCTGCAGTCAGTAAAGGACTGGCTTGGGAGTTGGTTTTGTGAATGACACGGGTATAGCCACGAAAGTCTTGGATTTTGGTTTTAAAGATAGAGATCCAAAAGAGCTGGTAGGACAATGTCAGGATTCTTAAATTGACAAAGTCCTACACGTTTTTTTTTTTCAGCAATCCAAGAAGGGTTTTATACCAATGTCACATGGCATTACGTTAAGCAAGATACAGTATCCTATGATAACTGCTGAGCTTAAATGCATGAATAGGATTCCATATGCTTCGGTAATTGGATCTATCATGTATGCCATGAAACGTACTTGTTTGATGTTGCTTTAATGTTAAGCAAGACAAGTAAAGACCAGTCAAATCCAGCAAAGAATCAAGTTTTCTAAAGTATGTCCTAAAGTATTTGAGGAATACTAAGGATAAGTTCTTGATTTACGGAGAAAGTGATGTGCTACAAGTCAGCAGAGTCTGAAAGGCAAATTTTCCAACAGACAAAGATGATTTCCGGTCACAGTCCGGTTATATCTTGTATCTGTTTGGCGGTGCAAGGCACTGTTGCTGACTCCATAACTTAAACTGAACATTTCGCAGCTTGAAAAGCGGCGAAAGAGGTTGTTTGGAAAGAAGAGTTCGTCAATGAACTTGATGTGATTCCCAGCATAGATGAGACTAGCTGCACATCAGAGGTCCAAACACCTTAAGATAAATGACAGAGATGTTAAGTAGATCAGCAAGTTTCAACGAATGAGAACGTTGCTAATCTATTAACGAAGCCACTCCTTAGGCCTAAGCACGAGTCGCGGACTATTGCTGTAGGATAAGTGAAATTAAGATGTAGTCTTAATTTCAGTGGGAGTTATTAAAGGGCTTTATTTAGTTATTGATATGTTCTTGTAAAACATTTGAGATGTTTAATAATGAAATTATTATTTCAAGATTATTTTAACTGTGATGAAATAATCGTTCCAAAATGATATGAACCATTTTATAGGTCATCGAAGTAAATGACTTGATCTTGAGTCATCGAAGTCATTTAGCTTGATCATGAGACCCTATATTTGATAGATGGCTTATATCATCCTGTCCCTAGTCGAAGGTTGTTGAAATTGGAACACCAACAACCGTGTGAGACTGGATTGGTACGTGACTTATGACAAAGTCTCAGTGTGTCATAGATGCGCGGCATCAAAGTCAGTACATAGGTGTATGTTTGGGAACATACGACCGGACATGACCCGCTTATAAGAACTCTTCAGGATATTTATATCTGTGTCATAAGAGATTCTTACTACGACTATAGAGTATAGTCCTTAGACCTGAGTTCGCATGCATGTGACTGCACATGAACTGATGCGCTTTGATCATTGTCTAACGTTGTCGTTCTGCGATAGCTATAAGGACCTTGTTTGGGTACATCATGAAATGAGTAGTTTACAGTGATGGAACAAGATGGGATTTGTCCCTCCAATATAAATGGAGTGAATATCTCTAGGCCAATCAGAGATTTGAATACTGGAAAACGCATGGCCATGCTCAAACGGACTTTCCCGAGTCGTTTGGATTGTCAGTATCGAATCAGAGTCCGATGAACAAGATTAGGCTTTATAAGGATGACATTAATCTTGCCTTATGACTAATCGAGATATTGTGACAAAAGGATTATGAATACAGAGATTCCAGTACAAGTGGGAGATTGTTGGAATTGTGTCCAGTAATCTCGGTACTGTCTCTAGAAAGTAAGAGTATGTCAAAGATCAGACATAAGTCATACAATGCTGGGGGTCATGATGGCTTGCTAGAGTCCGCTCATGATCTATAAGTCTTGGACTTATTGCCTTTATTGTATGATCCCATATGGGTCACACGCCTAAGCCAACAGGAAAACGTGTAGGAACGGTTAAGCAGAAGTACGGTAAAAGTGCTAGGCATTTACTGTGCTTAGAGAGTTTAAAGGGCTTGATTAAATCCAAGGGATTTAATCAAATTGGGAATTGGGCCTTAAGGGCCCAACAGAGATAAAGAAGGGTTTTATAAGCTGAAGCCAAAAACCCTTCCTCCTCAACCCTAACACCCACGGCCGCGAGCTCTCTCTCCCCTGCGCCTCCTCTTCCTCGGTCTAGCAGCCTTCTTCCTGACGGTGTGCGTGTGTGAGCCTTTGGAGGATTCATCCCTTGGTGCATCTCTCTGATCTCTGACCTGTTCTATTCCTTCCGCTGCAACAAACAGGTAAAAGGTGAGATCATGTTATGTTTCTATTCAAGAGAACCTAGATCTGTATGTTTAGGTTGATATGAATCTGGAAATTGAATCAGGATCAACTAAACAGTTCCTACACTTATCCCATGATTCTCACAGAACATTCTCATTGTATCATTTTGGAATTCTCCTCCATGATCACTTCGAATTCGTTTTACACTTCCTCTCTCATTGATCATCTGAAGTGCCCATATCCTGAAGCTGCAAGTTGTGTCATATTTTTCCCTGATGAATCTTACCCATGTGAATCTTGTGTAGTCATCTACGAGCACAAAGACATATCTCTTTCCTTCCACGCTTTCGACTTGCATTGGTCCCATTAAGTCCATCTGAACCAAATCAAAAGCTGACTTAGACTGAATGTCAGGAACTCTCTTGTGTTGAACTTTGACTTGCTTCCTTTGATTGCATGGACCGCATATCATCTTGTCACATCCTTTTATATGAGGGACTCCACGAACAATCTCTTTGTTCACAAGAGTAGTCAGATTTCGAACATTCATATGTCCTAGTCTTTGATGCCACAAATTCAGCTCATCTCTTGCATTAAAGCATTTTATTGTACTTCTCCACATGTAGTAGTTGTTGCCTGTCCTGACTCCTTGAATGACGGTCTCTTGATGTTCATTGATCCCCTTGCATTCAGTGCGTGTGAATATAACCATCAATCCTTCATCACATAACTGGCTAACACTTATGAGATTTGCTTTGAGTCCTTGCACCAAGTAAACATTCATTAGTTGTGGTACCTCAGTTTCACTGGTTTGTCCTTTACCTAGAATGTTTTCATGACCTCCATCTCCAAAGGTAACTTTCCCTCTTTTAATCATTTGACTTTTTGAAGATTATTCTGATCTCCAGTCATGTGTCTGGAGCATCCACTGTCAAAATACCATGGAACTGTTTCTTCCTGTTCGTCTGAGATAAAGGCCATGTTACATCTAAATCCGAAACCAGATCTTGTCTTTATAGACGCATTCCTTGTTGTTTGATGTAGGTCAGATGTCTTGATCCAGATTTGATTCTTGTAACCTTTCCAGTAACACATTCCTTGTCATCTCAGCCAATTTACTTTTTCCCTGAATTTTCTGCAGTATGCTTTGATGTGTCCTTGACTTCCACAGAACCAGCATCCATCTGTTCTGTTGTAAGAATCTTTGAAATCTTGATCCGCAAATCCTCCTGAAATGAAGTTAATATTCTCGGCTTCTTTCATTCCCCTTCATGTGTATCCGAGACCTCTATACCCTATTTCAGTTCTTCCCGCACTCAAGATTTTGTCTAGTTGCTTACTTCCTGTAAGCATGTGAGTCTTCTTGTGATACCGTGTTAGCTCTGCTTGCAGTCGAGCTGATATTTCTTTTTCTTCTTTTAACTCTTGTTCGAGTCTGTCGGCCTTCACAGCAAGATTCAGTTTATCCTTCACTAATGTCACACTTTCATCACTCAGTCTCTTAACGCTCATGAGTTCAAGATTTAGTGACTCAATGATTGTCTCAAGACGTGACTTCTCCTTAATCAATTCCATATTTTCCTTTCCTATTTTGATTAAGGTGTCTCTTACCTCTCCCATATCTATGTCAGGTTCTGATTCAGAGTCGGACTCATCTTCTTCTCCGTCAAACTCAGTAATACCAACGAAGGCCACAAAGTTGTTCAAATCATCTTCACTTTCAGTGCTGTCTTCATCAGTATCTTCTTCAGCCAGTAGAGATTTTTCTTTCCTTCTCTTTTGATCATTCACACATTCCAGTTGAGTATGTCCAAGACCTTGACAGCCAAAGCACTTGATCTCCCTCCTTTTGACTGTTGGACATTCAGTTCGATAAAGCCCAAAGCCCTTGCATTCATGACACTGGATTTCAGCACGTTTAGCAGACTTATCTCCTTCGGTTTGTTTCTTGGATGTGTTTGATTTCTTTTGAGATGATCCTTGTCCTTGTTCTATCCTTCTCAAGGCGCGATCAAATCTTCTAACCAACAAGCTCAGTGGATCTTCTTCATTAGTGACATGTTTGCTTGTTTCACTGACCGCTAGAGCTAAGCTGCGTGGTTTCTTAATGCCTTCCAATTCCAACTCATGAGCTTGCAACATACCTACAACTTCTCCAAATGTTAGTTCATCTGTGTTTTGAGACACGCTTAGAGCTGATTTGTATGGCATGTATTTGGCCGGAAGACACCTCAAAAACTTTTTGAAAAGTTTCTTATCTTTGTATTTCTTCCCAAGAGTTGCAGCTTCCTGGGAGAGTGAGCTTAGCTTGGCACTGAAATATGCAATAGACTCATGCTCATCCATCAATAGACTCATGCTTAATTACTCCTTGAACTTTTCAAAGGATTCCGATTTATGTCTCAATAAACAGACATAATCATACCTACTGAAATCATCAGTCAAAGGTAATTAAGAACTGAAAGTTTCCTCTAGCATTCGTGCTCATCGGGCTGCACACATCAGTATGTATAAGGCCAATAAGCCACTGGCCCTTTCATTTTGTTTGTTGAAAGGGGCCTTCGTCATTTTACCCAATAAACAAGATTCACTTTTCTCACATGATTCATAATCACATGAGTCCAAAAGCCCATCACTATGGAGCTTCTGAATCCGTTTCTCATTTATGTGGCCCAAAACGACAATGCCAGAGAAAAGTTTGATTCGTATCATTTGACTTGAATCTCTTGGTACTAATGTTATAGTTAGGCATGTTTTAGTTTAGAACATAAAGTCCATTTTCTAATGGACTGCTACTATAAAATATATCATTGTAATCAAATGAATAACACTTATTCTTAATTTGAAAACTGATATCCTTCCATATCCAAACAAGGAATAGAAATAATATTTCTGCTTATAGCAGGTACATAGTAGCAGTTCTTAAGTTCCAAAAACATGCCATAAAGCAAAACAAATGAAAAATTCCTACGGCTAATGCAGCAACTCTTGCTCCATTTCCCACGCGTAGATCCACTTGTCCTTTCTCCAAAATCCTACTTTTGCTTAGGCCCTGCATATTTGTACAAAATATGAGCACCACAACTGGCATCTAATACCCAATAAGTAGAATCATAAGAAGCAACATTTACTTCTATAACATAAATACCCGAAGAAGAAGTCTCGTACATCTTCTTCAGCTTCTCATAATCTTCCAGGAATTTATTGCAGTTTCTTTTCAAATGCCCATAACCATTACAATAATGGCACTTATCATCTTTAGAAGGACCAGGTTTAACCTTGGGAGATGGTTAGACACACTTGGATTCACTGAAATATGCAATAGACTCTGCACTTTTTGAGTTACTTCAAAGTGTTTTTGTAAGATGTCACATGCATCTTTAGCGGTTTCACAGCCTTGAATTAGTTCAAAGGTCTTCTTAGAGACACTACAATGAATAGCAGTTAGAACCTTGAAGTTGTATTTGGATCTTTTTGTTTCTTCTTCTGTCCAAGTCTCTTCTGGTTTAGGTGTCTCCACGCCTTTTTCATCTTTGTTCATGGGCTCCTTCCATGTTTCCGTAACTGCCTTCCATGCCAATGGATTGATTCCCCTGATCTGTGACCTCATTCTTGATTTCCAGAACCCATAGTTTCCAGCATCAAGAATGATTCTTGTGCTGTTCAAGAGTTCTTGATAGCCTTCCATCTTTCTGTTGGGAATCCGAGCCAATTCTACAGATTCAAAATTCTCGCGAGTTCCCGATAGCCTAGGATCTAGGGTCTAGTTAATTGAATCATGATCTCACCTCGTGAGTACCTGGAGTTTTAGCAGCGGAAGTTTGTGGTAACACGAGATCTGCAGCGCCCCAATCGTTGCGCCTCTACTGTTCAGTCCACACGCACACAAGCTGGAATCCGCCAGGATGCTAGTACCGGTGCTCGGATCTCCCTGGGAACTTTGGTTTCTAGAGGTTCTCTGTTTTCTCTCTGAGAAAAACAGTCTGGGCGGCGCTCTGAATCAGATAGGTCGAATGTACAAAACGCGTTTATATATCGACCTAAAGTGAACCGAAACATCAGTCTCGGTTTCGCCTTTGTGTCGACCGACACACTTAGTGGTATCGATCGACACACCTCCTGTATCGACCGACCCACCTAATGGTGTCGATCGATACATCTCATAGAAACTTATATTCGATGTGCATCCAATACACATCGATCAGATCATATGCCAATGATCAATCCCATATGGACTATGTCCAACTTGCTTAGGTGTGTGACCCTGTAGGTTCACACGATACCAGAAATGAGTTACAACTCATTTGTCATAAGCGGTTTCTAGCAAAACATTATGACTACCCAGTATCACATGAATTGTCCGATCTCGACAATACAACTATCTTTAGAGTTCGTACAATGTGATTTCAGGACATAATCCCAACAATCTCCCACTTGTACTGGAATCACTTATTCCTATAATCCCTTCGTCTCTATATCTCGATATGGCATAAGGCAAGAGACTGTGTCATCCTTATTATAGCCAACATCATGTTCATCGAGCTTCTGATCTATACTGATTAAAACAAACGACTGACAATCACCTCGTTTGAGCACGGCCATGCATTTTCTCAGTATCAAAATCTTCGATGGGCCCTGAGATATTTATCTCCCGTTATACAGGAGGGACAAATCCCATTTTGTTCCATCCCTGTTTCTACACATACTTCATGATACGTCGAAGCAATGCCGTTATAGCCGCCAGTTACGGAACGACGTTTGACAAGGTCAAAGCGCACCAATTCATATGCTAGAAATCATGATGAACTCAGGTCTAAGGACTATACTCTATAGTCGTAATGAGAACCTCCCACGACACTTATATATAACTATCCTGTGGAGTTCTCATTAAGCGGGTCATGTCCGATCATATGTTGACCAACATATATCTATGTTACTGACTGTGATAATCATATCATTGACTCCATGAAACTTAGTCCAACAGTCACCTCACATACTAGTCTGCGCGGTTGTTAGTGTCCCATTTTAACAACCTTGACTAGGGACAATCATAATTTATGTCATCTTTTACTTATAGGGTTTCATGATCAAGTCTTCAACTTGATGACCTATAAGATGACCATAAAGTACTTTGGGACCATTATTTAATTATCCAATAATTAAATAATACTGATGTCAGTTTTAACTTACACAAACACTGCCAAAGCATGTCTATGTAAAGTTTACAACATAACTAAAATAACTCCCACTAGAATCAAGATCATCTTTTCAGATATCTTATACCTACAGCAACAGAATAAATTCCGTGCTTAGGTTGTGGGAGAGAGTGCGGTGCTATTGCTTGAAACAATTTCAACAAATTACACCGCCATTCAGATAAAAGCACTATTCTACGGTCTACTGCTTGGAGCCTTTCCAACAGTTAGCACCGCTATTCAGGCAAAGAGACATAACCAGGTGGGAACCGGGAATCGTCTTTGTCCGACTAACTACTTTCAACTGGTTCATCACTTTATCAGTTTACCACGAACCTATCCTTGGTGTTTCTCAACACTTGGGATATTTCTGGTAACTGTTTAGTGACTATTACCGGAATATATTGGTATATTCTCGTCATGCTTAAGCTGCATCTAGACGAGCGCAAAATATGGCATTTATGATGGATTCTATTGCAGCAGCATTAGAACTCACACTCATTAATATTAGTTCAGACAGTGTTCAGAAACACTTCTTCTTACTAATATTGTTACTAGCTCAGCTAGTGTCCAAGACACTTCATCTTGCTTAGATTATTGCCATAAGACCTTTGGTATGAAGCCATTCTTGAAATCAAGCACCTTAGAGCTGTCCAATACCTTATCAATATAAGGATTTTGACACTACCCAATTAGCTTACTCAATCTATATTAATAGATTCTTATTCCAAGAATTCACGCGGCTACTCCCATGTCTATCGTTTAAGTTTGACTTCCGACCCAAATCTTGACAAGACTTTAGCGTCGGAATGTCGTTTGTGAGATTCAAGTATGTTATCTACATACTGTGTGAGAATTGCCATTACGCTCCCACTAGTCTTCTTGTGAATGCATGGTTTCTTTTTCTTTCTGATCAAGTCAGAACTATTGACTACATTATCAGAATGTTGATTCCAACTCCAAGATGTTTGCTTCAATTCAGAAATGAATCGGTGAAGCTAACATGCATACCTAGCCAATTTTCGGAGTTGGGGCTCACCATCGCTTCTTTGAATTTCGCATGTTCGTCACTTTTCAATGATCAGCAGATCACGACAATAGGTTACGAGAAATCACTCTCGAGTTAGTGACGGATCCTTTCGGATCTGCGAATTTCAGGCTCCACAGGTGCAGATCCTACAGCACTTTGTAGATCTCACCGCTGCTCTTCCTCATCAGGTCGAGCAGCCTCCTGTGTTTATCGAATTTCTTCGATGCGTACTTTTACTCCCACTGTTCCTTTTGAAAGTATCATCTTTCTTAAAAGACACAGTTCTGGGCAACAAAAGCACTAAGCCTTGGTTTCCTCAGGATAACCAGCGAGGTAGAACTTATCAGATATGGATTCAAGTTTGTTTGTTGACTACTGTCTTACACAAACCTTGCAATCCCAATTAATCAGAAAAACAAATTTGGAAATCACCCAGTCCACATCCAATGTGGTGTTTTCACTGATTCTGATAGAAACCCTTTTAGCGTGAACATAGACATTTCAGAACATATTCTTAAATGGTTATGGAAGATTCCTGTGACTCATCTTTAATCGGAGCATATCTAATAAGATCCGATTCATTCTGTTAGATGATCACCCAATTCTTGACTTAAGTATTTTCCTCCGCGATTCAATCGAAGATCTCAATACTTCTGTCAAATCGGTTTTACACTTCATCTTGGAACTCCTCAAGGGATTCCAGCTCGTGTCTCATCAAATGAACACAGCCATACTTATTGATGCCATCAATAAGGTAATGAAGTATAGAATATTTCCTTTGGCAATAATGCTTGTTGGGCCGCATACATCAGTATGTGTAAGGCCCAATAAGCCTCTGGCCTATTTCCTTTTAGCTCTGCTAAATGGGCCTTAGTCATTTGGTCACGTGAACAGAATTCATATCTCAAATGATTAACATCAAATGAGTCCAAAGCTGTGGATTTACTGAATCTGCTTCACTTTTGTGGTTAAACGACTATACCAAAGAAAAGTCGAGTTCGAGTCATCAGACTTAAACCGTTTGGTATTTATGTTATATTTTAACTCATGTTGGTTTAAGATATAAAACCCATTCTAAACGGGGTGCTACCATTAAATATTTCATTAAGATCAAAAGAACAAAACTTGTCTTTTATCAAATGAAAAACATCCAAATTCTCAAAAGAAAATGAAAGACATTTTGCATATAGCAAGTACATGGTGGCAATTACTTAATTTCAAAAACCAAGTAGGAAAGGCTCCTATAAGTGGAGATCTCTACGGCTCATGCAGCAACCATTGCTTCATCCAGACACGCAGTTCCACTTGTCCTTTCTTCAACGTTCTACTGTCGCTTCGGTCCTGCATATTTCAAAAATATCAGTACCACAACAAGTATCCAATACTTATGTAGAACTTGAATTAATAACACAATACCTGAAGAAGAAGTACCATACATCTTCTCCATCTCTTGTGAATCTTCCAAGAATTTATTGCAATCTCTCTTCCAATGCCCCGACTCATTGCAATAGAAGCACTTACTAACACCAGATGGGCTTGACTTGGGCTTAAAAGATGACACAGGCTTATCCTGATTCCAAATCTGGACAGCCTTGCCTTCACCCTTGTCTATAAAAGATTTCTCAAATCTTTTTCCCCTTTTGATGTTTTGCTCTGCTGTCTTGAGCATGCCATGCAGCTCAGTCAACGTCTTCGTCAGGCCTTTCTTGATATAGTTCTTAATGAACTTATCATAGCTTGACGGCAGTGACTGCAGAATGATGTCAGTAGCCAACTCTAAGCTGACAGGACATTCCAGTTTTCCCAGGTTATCAACGTAACCCATCAGTTTAATGACATGAGGACTTACTGGAGCATCCTCTGGTAGCTTGCACTCAGTTAGAGACTTCACCATCTGGAATCTCTCAACTCGTGCCAGATCCTGAAACTTCAGTTTCAGGCTGGTGATCATCTCTATTGGCGACTCCATGTTCTCGTATTGACTCTTCAAGTCTGAGTTCATGGTAGCCAACATCAGACCACGCACATCTACCACATCAATATAATGCTTATTCCAAGCATTATATGCTGCATGTGAGCGATTGGTCTCAAGCCTTTCTGGAAGAGCCTTTTCGAGGACATAGTCCTTGCTCTCCTGCTTGAGAATGAATCTCAGATTCCGATACCAATCCAGGAAGTTGGATCCATTTAGCTTGTCCTTTTCCAGGACGGATCGCAACGAGAAAGTAGTCATAGACATAAGCTGAAATCCAAGAAAAACAAAGATTTAGTTATGTGTATGATGAGGAATCTTATCGAATAAGAAAACTCGCATTATATTCAAACAATGTTTCCTCTACGAATATAATGATCCAAGATCCTCAGATTACTAAAATTCGAGTGGGCGACTCGCCGTTACCCAAACTTTAGTTATCTAGGTAAGCAAATCATTGCTAATTGTACTCTGTACAACTCTTGGTTGTGGATGAGACAAACTATGTCTAATCCACTCTGATGTCTCTGGGCTCAGAACTTCTGATAGCTCAGTCAAGTAAAACCAATTTCTTCTGTCTTGTGATCATATGACAGTCGCACTGCAAGTCTGTCAATGACCACCTGCCAAACTCATGCTGTGGTGGATACCAAGGACTCCAAGACTATCCAACAAACAACACAAGTTTTCACAGTAGACAAAATTGGGCAAGACATCAAGGTCACTTGATATTTTGGTTGAGGAAACTAAACCCAAAAGTTTAGCAAATCAATCTCTTAGGTCATGTAATTGTTGATGTTTAGCACTGCATGTTCATCAACTCTACTACCTGCCTTACTCACGTAATTGTGGACACCAAGGTCTTGGCTAGATATCACACAACTAAATGAGTCTTGACAGTTGACCATATTGAAGCTAATCTTCGATCAATGTTTAAGTCTAGTTTGGTTTCTGCAAATTCAAGGTTCAATAACCAGAATTTCGAATACTGTGTCGATCGACGCAGACTATGTCTGTCGATCGACACTACCAAACAAAACCGGACTTCAATAACCGGTTAATTCAATTAACCCGGTCTATTGAACCAGTCATGTCGATCGACACAACCCATGTGTGACGGTCGACATAGACCTAAACCGAAGATCGTTTTGATAACCGGTTCAATCCAATTGAACTGACTTATCTGATCAAACTGATCTTAACCAATCGGTTTATACTAATTGGGATGATCAGTTCAATCCAATTGAACCAATTCATCCAATTTAAACCGTTTTAATCAGTTTCAACTGATTGCGATAACCAATCCAATTCTATTGAACCGACTTATCCAATCAAACTGATTTATCCCATCGGTACATGCTAATTGAGACAATCAGTTCAATCCAATTGAACTAATTCATCCAATTCAAACCGATCTATTCGGACTTAACCAAGCATGATAACCGGTCCAATCCAATTGAACCGATTAACCATTCGCTCGGCCTGTGTCGATCGACACTCAACCTGTGTCGATCGACGCAGTAGGCCTTTTAGGTTTTCTACGAGAAAACCCTAGCCGCCGAATATTGATCTGTGTCGACCGACACTCGAACTGTGTCGATCGACACTCGACCGAGTCTTCGCGAAAAACCCTAGCCGCCGACTCTGTCGAACTCGCGGTTCTGTGTCGACCGACACACCCAGTGTGTCGATCGACACCATGTGAAAACAGCAGTTCATGGTTTCAATTTACAGACAAAACCGAGTTTCTCATAATCAAAACATGAAACAGCAAGCATATATCTATTCAAACACATCAGTTTTCGAATTATATGCTTAAGATTCAATGGTTAAACCCTAAGGCTCTGATACCACTGTTGGGAATCCGAGCCAATTCTACAGATTCAGAATTCTCGCGAGTTCCCGATAGCCTAGGATCTAGGGTCTAGTTAATTGAATCATGATCTCACCTCGTGAGTACCTGGAGTTTTAGCAGCGGAAGTTTGTGGTAACACGAGATCTGCAGCGCCCCAATCGTTGCGCCTCTACTGTTCAGTCCACACGCACACAAGATGGAATCCGCCGGGATGCTAGTACCGGTGCTCGGATCTCCCTGGGAACTTTGGTTTCTAGAGGTTCTCTGTTTTCTCTCTGAGAAAAACAGTCTGGGCGGCGCTCTGAATCAGATAGGTCGAATGTACAAAACGCGTTTATATATCGACCTAAAGTGAACCGAAACATCAGTCTCGGTTTCGCCTTTGTGTCGACCGACACACTTAGTGGTGTCGATCGACACACCTCCTGTATCGACCGACCCACCTAATGGTGTCGATCGATACATCTCATAGAAACTTATATTCGATGTGCATCCAATACACATCGATCAGATCATATGCCAATGATCAATCCCATATGGACTATGTCCAACTTGCTTAGGTGTGTGACCCTGTAGGTTCACACGATACCAGAAATGAGTTACAACTCATTTGTCATAAGCGGTTTCTAGCAAAACATTATGACTACCCAGTATCACATGAATTGTCCGATCTCGACAATACAACTATCTTTAGAGTTCGTACAATGTGATTTCAGGACATAATCCCAACACTTTCTCCTCAGCATCTCACCCGAATTGATTGCTACGAGTGGTAGCTTTGATACCAAATGAAAGTGTAAGACTATGTGTTTTTCAAAGTAGAAGCTAGCAACTCAAACGATCTTTCTGAAAAACTTGTGTTTATTAGATTGATCTTTGTCAACTTACAATAACACCTATTCTCAATCTAATCTCTCACACTCAATGATCTATACCTAATCACTTGAGCTCTCACAAATTCTTTCAATCACACGCTTAACCTAATACTCAGCGCAAACTGCCTATTTATACAAGATAGGCACGCTAAACCTAGCTCGAAATCCTCTAGAAGATACAACTTATCTTCTTAGAGATCTTCATAGAATCCTAACAACCTTAACTACTTTAAGATTTAGGATTCTCTTTTATTCTTCATTAAATATTGTCTTAGATACTCTCCAAGATGCATGTCCAACTCAGCCATACTTCTTGGATTGTCCACCTCAGCTCGAGCTCTCGATCAAGTAAATTCGCTAAATCTTCATAATACGTTTCACACGTTGCTCGTGTGTATCACTCATTGAACTACTTCATGACTGATACATGAAGTGACTCAGCTACATGAGGTTTCTATAACAACCGTAGATAATTCGGTTTATATTGTATACATCCATTTTATTCGGTTCATAAACGAGTGAAAACAAATATTCTAGTATTCGTATTCAATCAATTCATTGGTATGTTACAATTCTTATTGGCTTTACACCATTCAAAAAAACTATATCTTAGCAAACCCATTTTTAGGCACTCCAGTCGATCTACATTGGATTGAACGGTATTCCTCCTCCGTAGTACAAACGTTTTCTATTTTATGTTTTTAATCACACAAGACAACTATATAAATACACATCAAACCCATCTCTTCTCCAATCATCACAATCTCTATACCTCAAAAGGCTCAAACCCTTAAATAAATTAAAAGAGAGCTGCGTAGAAGGAGAGAGAGACAAGAATGGGTCGCCAAAACGTTGTCTTAGTTTTTGGCCTCGTGTTCTTGGCCGTCCTTAGCCTCGCCGCAGCTGACTCCTCTCCATCAGCGTCCCCCTCCAAAGCTCCGGCTGCTTCCAAAACTGACGTCGTCGAAGCTCCAGTGAACGAGGACACCATTGGAACCACCGGCGACGATGCAGCTGCTTCTCCTGGTGATGGTGACGTGGCTGTGGCTGGTCCTCTAGGAAGTGACTCCTCCTACGGTAGCAATGGACCTTCAGGCTCTGCCGATTCTGCTGATAGCGGCGCTGCGGCTCTTGGCGTCTCTGCAGTCGTTGTTGGTGTTGCATCCATCGCCGGTTCTTTCTTGTTGTTCTGAGGTGTGTATTATCATGAGAAGATTATTCTGTCTGAATACTATTTATATATATGGATGATTGTGATGATCATGTTGTAATTTGTTTCTCACTTGTTATGAGAAACGTTGTCTTTGTAATAAAACTGAAAAAGAAAACGGAAATTTCCATTAGCAATGATAAAATACAGAACCACGGAATGAAATAGAATGCCATATTTTCATGTTTTCGAGATGCAAAATACAATCATATTCGTAGTTAAAAAACCCAATCTTAATCGATATGCATTTTTGAATGTTTATAGATTAAGGGATGGTGAAAATGGGCGTTGCGTAGATTATAGGAGTTGATTACGATTGAAGATACATACAATGTAATCAATATGTATATAAAGGTTATGATTGCAAATCAATATTATTAAAAAAAAAAGAGTATTTTGGAGTCTAACATACTTAACATGTGATTTACTAAGAATGCGACTATAATTTATGGATATTTTTATTATACATTAAGGGTAATTGTTGTTACGAAATTTTGATGTAGTCCAAATGAGTCGCGTTACGATCATAGAAGTCCAAACTACAATGTGAGAAATAAACTTTAAGTGAGGTCGAAAACTGTTCTATTAATATTAAGACCGAAACCGAACAATGAACAAGATGGTAAGAGGTGGGAGTCCGTCGAATGATGTGCTCCATAAATGTTGCTTTTGCTCATAGTTTTATAAGAGTAGTTTGGAGCCTTCGTAGAGTACAATGTATGTAAAAATGAAGAGTGAAGAGTCTATTTATAGCGTGTGAAGGCTGACTTTCTACTGGGCCGTTTGACTCCTTAGCGGGTTTTGTCTGTTGGGTGAGATGCTTTTGTTGAGGTGGCAAGATTTCCGATGGGCTTATGGATGGGTGCTAAACCCATATCCAACAATTAGCACCCCCCCAGTTCGAAGATCTTCGGTTTGGGTCGGAGTCGGCAAATTTCTTCAAGTGTTCTAAGTCGGGCGGAAATCTTGTCGGCTTGGCTGGTTTCGATTAGCGCTATTTGAGCCGTTGGATTCTTTTTGGCTATAGGGAAATGAAAGGACGCGAGCCGCGGAAGGAGCGATTATCGATTTTCTATAAATATCCTTTATTTCGAGTCTCTGTCTTTTCGATTCCCGTGTTTTTCTCCAATAATTGCCTTTTCTTGTAATCTTTGTTTCGTATCTGCTTCCACAGTCGTCATATATTGTCACTTGTCTTTGGATTGTTAGTAAGTATGCGAGCATGGGCGAATTATTATTTTTGCTCTAGTAGTAGCGACTTAGATTCTTCCGATTCGTCGGACGAAAGTCTTGTCCAGTCTAAATCTTTTCGAGAAGACGATGAATTCTTAAAATCGCACAACGGGTGGAATCCTCGTCCATTTTGGGGTGCTCCGATGGTGATAAAGCCTCTTACTTTCCAACCGTTTACCGACGCTTCTCTTTCTCCACTTTCCGAGAGGGCGGATTTGGGTTCGCCTGTCGATGAAATCGAGATGGAGAAGGTGAGCGCGATTCGGGCCGCGGTGTTAGTGTGCTAGGTCGGAGGAGTGCTGGTAATGATGCAGCTGATTCCGAAGGCGGTCGTTCAAGGCATAGTTCGGCTGTTATTGTTAATCGTTCCCAAGAGAAGGTTTCGAAAGGGAAGAAGAAAAAAGATCAGGGAGGAACGGCGTCGAAAGAGGGGATGGAATCGGGGAAGAAGGTTTTTCCTCGGCTGATTCCTCCGTCAAATTTTAAGCATGTCTCTCTGGATGCCCTCTTGCGAGACCGTACCCGTGTATCTGGTCTTGAGCTTTGCTTACCGACCCCGCATCAGAAACCTTGGGATGCTCCTCCTAGGTGGCTTTGTCTGTATGATAGTTTGTTCCCTGATTGTCATTTATTGTTTCCTCTTCCGAGACTTCTGGTCGAGTACTGTGAAGCGAGGAGGCTGGGTACTTCTCAGCTTTGCTCTGAGGCTATCCGTAATATGGTGGGTGCTTTGATTATGGCGGCTGATGATGGTTTTGATGTGTCCGCTGTCGTTTGAGCAGTTGACATCGATTGCGACCAATCGGGGGACATCCGAGATTTTCTATGTGAATCCTAGGCCCAAGCGATGTTTAAAAATTGTGTCCGACCCTACGGATAAGATGGATTGGTGGCAATATACCTACTTCTTTGTGCGGGTCAATGGTGCATTGTCGTTCGATATAGACAAGGTCTTCTTTTCGGCATGGAATTGTGATCCTGGTAACTTCTCTTCCTTCTTCCCCTCTTTTTTTGGTGCTTGTTTCATTGATACTATCCATCTCGTGTTCTCCTTTTTACTTTGTAGTTCGCTCTACTTCTGGTCGTTGGACCGCATGCTTTTCCAAGGATCTGGAGAAGATGATGGCTCATGGTGCGATAACATAGCCTCTGAAGAAGGATGAAGAGGGCAAGGCTCTTTTTGACTTGAGGGTCCATGACTGTTTTAAGAAGGTTGATTCAGGTATGGGATTGTTCATGTTATGTGTATCCTTCTTCTCCCTTCCTTTTATGTGGGAAAGTGGCCTTGGCTGACTTGTTGGTTGTTCTGCCAGCGTTCTTGGGGTTGTCCTCTTCCTCGGGCTGCCAAGTGGGTTGTCATCTCCTCGATTATGTAGGAAGAGACGTAAAATTTTGAGTGGTGGACGCGATCCTGCAGTCGTGAATTCGCATGGTCGTACTGTTGGGGGCCTGCTTTGTTTACAGGGAATCCACCAGTTATTAATCTTGAGATGAGCCCAGTTGCTGCAGAGCATGTTGGTTTTAGATCGCCTGTCAGTAGTGCAGACGAGGGCAAGGAGGCTGCTATCGAGGAGATGGAGGTTGATTGTGATGTTGAACGGGACCGGGAGGACGTTTCTGAACAGGTGACCGTCCCTGATTTGGTGTCTCGGGTCTAGATGTTACGCTTCCTGAAGGGGGAAATACCGGTTCTGAAGCCTCTGATAGTCTGCATTGCGAGGTTGTTGGCGGGAGGCAAAATAATGATGTTAATCGTTTTGAGGGCGTATATTTTATTCCCAATTCTTCCCGTGTTTATGAGCCGATAATTGTCATGGTTGTGTAGATCCGGTTAACGGTGTTCCTTCTTCGGTCGACAATCTTATTCTTGAGGGAAACGGTGGTGGCTTAGGATCAGGTCAATAGCTTGACTCGTGGGACTTCACTTGGTCGTAAGATCACAAGGGAAAGGACCCTTTGGTGGATGATAAGTGGCGTTGTGCCAATCTTGTTCAACAGATCACGGTGGGAGCCCCTCCGGAAGGTGGTCCCCGTTGCTGAGATGCATAGGCCTGACTTTCAGGATGATCTCAACCATCATCTTGTTATGGTATGTTTTTCTGGTTTTCTTTGTTATATTTTGAGTCTATATGCCTGGCTGATCGTCTTTCTCTCTTAGTAGTCGATCGCTGTTTTTAATCAGCTTAATGACTCGTACGAGTCTGAGATGAAGCAGGTCAAATCAGAAGAGGGTGCTCTCAAGGAGCAAGTCGACGCACTGCGTGGTCCTACTTGTGAGCTGGAGGCTGTTCGCAAAGAACTTGAGGAGGCTGAGGAGTTTGCTGCTGCTTTGGCTTTGGAGAGGCAAAGTGTAGCAGATCTTGGGAAGAGAGTGGCCGAGCTCGAGGGCGAGAATCGTGAATTTCGGTGCAACACCGCACGCGAGGCTGGTTCCCTTCGGTCGGAAGAAGATCGTCTGGCTTCTCAGTGTGGCGAGCTTCGGGCTTCTTTTGATAAGCGTCTTTATGTTGAGAGAGAAGCGCTACACAAGAAGATCTCTGATCGTTTCTAGAAACTCAGGTCGGAGAGGGAGCAGGGGGAGTGCTATTTTGGGAAGCTTCTAGTGCTGAATCAAGTGGTTGCTATTCTCTCTGCTTATCGGTTCTTTATGCAGGAGGGTGTCCTTGTTCCCCCCGCATTGATTGCCCAGCTTGAACGAGATGAACCCCTTCTTCAGCAAGAAGTTGACGCGCTGAAGCCAGATGACCCTAGTCCTGGCGATTTACTCATGCCGCCATTCCCTGAATTGTTGGGCAGCGAAGATTTTTTCGAAGGAGCAATTGGGAGCGGAAGGGAGGCGAGTGGGCCTGTCGAGGTCGTGACTGTCCCTTGTGTGTCCGGTTCCTTGGAGTAGCTTCTCATGTTGTAGTTTTTTGTTTGTTTTATATTCTGATTTTGTTGTGAATAATACCTAGTGTTTTGGCCTTCTCGTCTTGGGCGATCTGAACTCTTGTGGTCCTTGAATGCTCTCTATATATATTGGTTCCTATATTCTTCCTTGTGATCGTTCTTCCGATTGGTTCTCTGAGCTTGGTTGTTTCTCGTTGTTTCGACCATACTGCCGACTTGGAAGAGTTTTGAGTGATCAGTGTCTCAACGGACGTGTCATTCTCTTTCCGAGATTCGGTTCACATGTCATTATTGTTTTCAGTAATTTTTGAGTGTTTCTAAGAAAGTTGACCTCTATTTATGCACTAAAGGTTGTGTTGTAAATCGTCGAATAACTTTGAATGCGCTCTCGGTGATCGTTGCTATTCCTAGTTATAAATACTTCCCTTCCTTCTTTGATTTTTGATGGCTCGTCTTCCTGAGTACGTTCGAGTTCTGGGTGGCGAAGGGCTGAGTCCTAGTGGATCGTGGCAGCAAGGCCGATCTGCCGATGGGTCTCCCCTTCTTCTTTTTTTTGGTCTTCGTCGGCCTCCAGAGTTTCGGAGTTTTGCCGTTATTGAGCGGGCTTATATTTTGTCTGCAGAGTGGGGCTTGTTTATATGTGTAAATGTACCGATAGCTGAAGGATTGTTTAGTTGATCCTGATTCAATTCTTAGATTCATATCAACCTAAACATGCGATCTAGGTTCTTCTCAGAATAGAAACAAATGATGATCTCACCTTATACCTGTTTGCAGCGGAAAGAGATGGTATGTCTGAGATCAGAGAAACACCGAGGGATGAATCCTCCAAAGGTTCACACACGCGATCACAGAAAACGGCTGCTAGACCACAAGGAGCTCGGCGCAGAGAGAGAGAGTTTTCGGCTGGGGACAAGGGTTAATTGTTCAGAAACTCGAGTTTTACCTTATAAAACTTGTCCGATTCCGTTTGGGCCATTTGGCCCAAACACCAATTAACTCGATGGCATTCGCGCACTGTGTCGACCGATACACCTTGTGTATCGATCGACACACAGTAGCTAAACCGTTTTATTCTCTCTAAGTACAGTAAATGCCTAGCACTTTTACCGTACTTCTGCTAAACCGTTCCTACACATTTTCCTGTTAGCTTAGGCGTGTGACCCATATGGGATCATATAATAAAGGCAATAAGTCCAAGACTTATAGATCATGAGCGGACTCTAGCAAGCCATCATGACCCCCAGTATTATATGACTTATGTCTGATCATTGACATACTCTTACTTTCTAGAGACAGTACCGAGATTACTGGACACAATTCCAACAATCTCCCACTTGTACTGGAATCTCTGTATTCATAATCCTTTTGTCACAATATCTCGATTAGTCATAAGGCAAGATTGGTGTCATCCTTATAAAGCCTAATCTTGTTCATCGGACTCTGATTCGATACTGACAATCCAAACGACTCGGGACAGTCTGTTTGAGCATGGCCATGCATTTTCCAGTATTCAAATCTCCGATTGGCCTAGAGATATTCACTCCATTTATATTGGAGGGACAAATTCCGTCTTGTTCCATCACTGTAAACTACTCATTTCACAATGTACCCAAACAAGGTCCTTATAACTATCGCAGAACGATAGCGTTAGACAATGATCAAAGTACATCAGTCCATGTGCAGTCACATGCATGCGAACTCAGGTCTAAGGACTATACTCTATAGTCGTAGTAAGAATCTCTTATGACACAGATATAAATATCCTGAAGAGTTCTTATAAGCGGGTCTTGTCCGGTCGTATGTTCCCAAACATACACCTATGTACTGACTTTGATGCCGCGCATCTATGACACACTGAGACTTTGTCATAAGTCACGTACCAATCCAGTCTCACACGGTTGTTGGTGTTCCAATTTCAACAACCTTCGACTAGGGACAGGATGATATAAAACATTTATCAAATATAGGGTCTCATGATCAAGCTAAATGACTTCGATGACTCAAGATCAAGTCATTTACTTCGATGACCTATAAAATGGTTTATATCACTTTGGAACGATTATTTCATCACAGTTAAAATAATAATTTCATTAAACATCTTAAATGTTGTTTCAAGAACATATCCAATAACTAAATAAAGCCCTTTAATAACTCCCACTGAAATTAAGACTACATCTTAATTTCACTTATCCTACAGCAACAGTCCGCGACTCGTGCTTAGGCTTAAGGAGTGGCTTCGTTAATAGATTAGCAACGTTCTCATTGGTTGAAACTTGCTGATCTACTTAACATCTCTGTCATTTATCTTACGGAATAGGTTATACCTATCCTCAAGGTGTTTGGACCTCTGATGTGCAGCTAGTCTCATCTATGCTGGGAATCACATCAAGTTCAGTGACGAACTCTTCTTTCCAAACAACCTCTTTCGCCACTTCCCAAGCTGCGAAATGTTCAGCTTAAGTCATTGAGTCAGCAACAGTGCCTTGCACCGCCAGATAGACACAAGATATAACCGGACTGTGATCGGAAATCATCTTTGTCTATTGGAAACTTGCCTTTCAGACTCTATCGACTTATAGCACCTCACTTTCTCCGTAAATCAAGAACTTATCCTTAGTATTCCTCAAATACTTTAGGACATACTTTAGGAAACTTGATTCTTTGCTGGATTTGACTGGTCTTTATTTGTCTTGTTTAACATTAAAGCAACATCAAACAAGTATGTTTCATGGCATACATGATAGATCCAATTGCCGACGCATATGGAATCTCATCCATGCATTTAAGCTCAGCAGTTATCGTAGGATACTGTATCTTGCTTAACTTAATGCCATGTGACATTGGCATAAAACCCTTCTTGGATTGCTCAAAACGTGTAGGACTTTGTCAATTTAATAATCCTGACTTTGTCCTACCAGCTCTTTTGGATCTCTATCTTTAGATCCAAAATCCAAGAACTACGTGGCTTTACCCATGTCAATCATTAAACCAACACCCAAGCTAGTCCTTTACCGACTACAGCGTTGGGACGTTATATCCGAGAATCAGTATGTCATCGACATACATTTTGAGAAATGCAATATTGCTCCCACTTATCTATTAGTAAACGCACAGTTCCATTTCGTTCCTGTTCAAGTCAAAACCTTGACTACTCCAACAGAACGAAGATTCCAACTCCGATATGTTTGCTTCCATCCATGAATGGATCAATGAAGCTAACTTACATAAAATGTAATTTTTTGGAGAGTTCGGGTTCACTATCGCTTATTTGAATTTCGCAGATTCGTCGCTTTCAATGATCATCAGATCATGCGAACTATCAATGATTATCAGGTTCAACTAATGACGAGAAATCACTCTCGGATTAGTAACTGATTCATTCATATCTGCGAACTTCAGGCTCCAGAGGTGCAGATTTCAATGATTATCAGGTTCAACTAATGACGAGAAATCACTCTCGGATTAGTAACTGATTCATTCATATCTGCGAACTCCATAATCCACAGGTGTAGATTCTACAGAAATCTGTAAATCCTTCCGCTGCTCTCCCTCAACAGGTTAAGCAGCCTCCTGTATTTCTCGAATTTCTTCGAGTTATACTTTTACTCCCACTGTTCTTCTTGGAAATTAACTTCCCTTATTAGAAAACAGAATGGACGTAAAAGTAACAAGCCTTGGTTTCCCTTGGACAACCAGCGAAGTAGCACAACTACAAATACTCAGTAAAGACGAATTTGGATCGATTCCAATCCACATTTACGTGGTGTCTTTCAACTGATATTGGTGGAACTATTTCAGCGTAAACTTAGATAATTTAGAGCGTTATTCTTAAATAATATCATGGAAGATTCGTGTGACTCATCTTTAATCATTTCTAATAAGATCTGATTCTTTCTCACAGAAAAACCTTCAGGTTTTCAGGAGAAATGAGCTGTGAAACGATTTCACACTCATTCAGATGATCACATAATCAATGACTTAAGTATTCTCACTCGTGATTTTAATCCAGAGTCTTAATACTTTTGTCACTCAGATCCTATACTTCATTCTGGAATTCTTTCGACCATGTCAAAGAATTCCGACTTGTGTCTCATCAAATGAACACAGTCACACTCACTGAAGTAATCAGTAGAGACAATGAAGTACAGGAAATTTTCTCTGGCATTACTGCTCATTGGGCCACATACATCAGTATGTTCCAGGTCCAATAAGCCTTTGGGCCTTTCTCTAGCTCGGCTAAGATAGGCCCTTTTCCTTTTGGTCCAGTAAACAGAATTCAAGTCTCATAAGATATCTTATCAAATGAGCCCAACAGTCCATAACTATGGGATTTCTGAATCCGACTTACTCTATGTGACCAAGACTTTTATGCCAAGAAAAATCAGGTTTAATTCATTAGATTTAAACCAATTCGGTATTTATGTTACATTTAGGCACTCTTTGGTTTAAGATATAAAACCCATTCCATGAATAGGGTGCTACAATTAATATTTCATTAAGATCAAAAGAACAAAACTTGTCTTTTATCAAAATGAAAAACATTCAAATTCTTACAAGAAAATGAAAGACAATTCTGCTTAAAGCAGGTACATTGTAGCAATTACTTAATACAAAACCAAGCCTAAAAGGGATCTATAAGTGAAAACCCTACGGCTGAGGCAGCATCCCAAGCTCCTTCCAGACATGTAGTTTCACTTGCCCTTCCTTCAACGTTCTACTGTTGCTTAGGCTCTGCATATTATCACAAATATCAGTGCCACAACCAGTATCCAATACCTTTAAGGACGTTCTACTGTTGCTTAGGCTCTGCATATTATCACAAATATCAGTGCCACAACCAGTATTCAATATCTTTAAGGTAGAACTTGAAGTAATAACATGAATACCTGAGGAAGTAGTCTCATACATCAACTTCAATTCCTCATCATCTTCCATGAATTTAATGCAATTTCTCTTCCAATGCCCTGTCTCCTTACAGTAGCAGCACTTACCAACGCAAGAGGTATCTGACTCGGGCTCAGAAGACACACGCTTGCCATGATTCAAAATCTGGACAACTTTGTCTTCACCCTTGTCAGCATTAGGTTTAGTAAACCTTCCCTTCTCATTCATGAGATTGTACAGGGTACTCTTCACGTTTGGCTCAACTGTCTTGAGCATATCATGCAGTTCAGTCAGCGTCTTCGTTAAGCCTTTCTTGATATAGTTCCTTCTGAACTTATCATAGCTTGACGGCAGTGACTGCAGAATGATCTCAGTTGCCAATTCTTGGCTAACTGGATAATCCAGTTTCCTCAGGTTATCAATGTAACCCATCATTTTACTGACATGAGGACTCACTGGATGATCATTTGGTAGCTTGCAGCTAGTGAGAGACTTAACCAACCGGTATCTCTCCACTCTTATCTGCTCCTGAAATTTCAATTTCAGGCTGCTGATCATCTCTATTGGCGACTCCATGTTCTCATATTGCTTCTGCAAGTCTGAATCCATGGTAGCCAATATCAGACCACGCATATCTACCACATCATTATAATGCTTATTCCAAGCATCATATACTGCATGAGAAGCATTGGACCCGATCCTCACGGGGAGAGCTCTCTCAAGGACATAGTCCTTTCTCTCCTGTTTGAGGACTAGCCTCAGGTTCCGCGACCAAGTCAAGAAATTTGATCCGTTCAGCTTGTCCATCTTAAGGACAGACCAGATCGAGAAAGTGTTTTGATTGTTTGTGCTAGTCATAACTGAAAATTAAGATAAAAGGATTTTAGTTAATATGTTCAATATGATTAATCTCGTATTAAATTTAATATGATTAATCACGCATTATATTCAATAACATCAGTTACCCTCAATAGAATATAATGATTCCAAGATCCACATATAACTAAGATTAAAGTGGGCCACTGGCCGTCACCCAATATTAGCTTATATCGGTAAGCCCTATATCGGCTAATTATATCCGTGATATAACTCTTGGTTGTGAATCTGGGCCCGAGGCCCAATCCACTCTGATGTCTCAAGGCCCGGGACTCCCGATGGCCTAGTCAAGAAAACCAGACTATACAGTCATGTAATCATTAATGTCTGGGACTCCCAATGACATTTATGAATCACAAACCGTCTTATCCACGCAAAAGCAGACACCCTCACACTGTAAGGCCATGAATACAATTGAATGGGCTTCGACAGCTGACATAGAATGGACAAGACATCCAACGCTTGATATTATTTGAGGTTCGTAGGTTTATTTAAAAAATTCATTCCCAAAATAGAAGATTACTATTTCGGGAAACTTTCCATTTTGGAAACCTACTATTTTTGGAAACTTTCTAAAATTGGAAACTTTCTAAAAACGGAAACTTTCTAACTTTAGAAATTTCTTTAAAATCCAAAACCCGCAAATCCAGAAAATTCTAATTTAAGAAACTTTCTAATTTCAAAATTTCGGAAACTTTAATTTAAAATCGACTTTATAATTTTATAAAATAAATTTTAAATTAATCTGAAGAAAGACTCAAATAATTGGCCCAATTGTTTTAACTTCTTGGCCCGAGGCCCAAGAATTGGTCCATGTCCAAGACATGACCCAATTGTCCAATTAAATGACATAACCGGTCTGGTTCATTAAAATTGGTCTAACCAAATTTTAATTACTACGATGACCACAATTGTCAACCGGTTATTTACTAAACCGGATTTTCTCAATTTACTTGGTCCAACCAAATCAAATTAGAAAATCCTGGTTTAGGCACTAAATCCAATAATTCTTTCGACATTGGATTTCTTGTCCCGGTTTAACCAGACTTAATAAAATTATTAAATCTGTTTATTAAACCAGGACGAATTAATTTTAATCAAAATTAAACCGAGCCTTAAACCAACCATGTCGATCGATGAACCAACCGTGTCGATCGATCCATCAACCGCATCGGTCGATGCTCTTAGCATCGATCCTGCATCGATCGTGCATCGATCCTGTATCGATCGATGCTCTCACGCATGCACTGAACCGAGCCAAAACCCTAACCGTGTCGATCGATGTGCACCAACCGCATCGGTCGATGCACCAATATCGATCCTGCATCGATCCTGCATCGATCGATGCTTTCACGCGTTAACAGGGTTAGCCGATAGACTGTATCGACCGATCCATGCGATCGTATCGATCGATCCATGCGATCGCAGTCGATACAGACCTTTTGAAATCGCATTCTACCAAATCATATAGCTTGGTTTCTGCAATTTTATGTGTGTTTAGGTTTCAATTCTTGTTACTTAAGTAGTTTCTCTTATCAGTAGTTGATTCAAAACACTTTTAAACAAGAAAAACAATCCTAAACTTGAATCTAAACAAGAAAAACCAGAACTTGGCTCTGATACCACTGAAGGATTGTTTAGTTGATCCTGATTCAATTCTTAGATTCATATCAACCTAAACATGCGATCTAGGTTCTTCTCAGAATAGAAACAAATGATGATCTCACCTTATACCTGTTTGCAGCGGAAAGAGATGGTATGTCTGAGATCAGAGAAACACCGAGGGATGAATCCTCCAAAGGTTCACACACGCGATCACAGAAAACGGCTGCTAGACCACAAGGAGCTCGGCGCAGAGAGAGAGAGTTTTCGGCTGGGGACAAGGGTTAATTGTTCAGAAACTCGAGTTTTACCTTATAAAACTTGTCCGATTCCGTTTGGGCCATTTGGCCCAAACACCAATTAACTCGATGGCATTCGCGCACTGTGTCGACCGATACACCTTGTGTATCGATCGACACACAGTAGCTAAACCGTTTTATTCTCTCTAAGTACAGTAAATGCCTAGCACTTTTACCGTACTTCTGCTAAACCGTTCCTACACATTTTCCTGTTAGCTTAGGCGTGTGACCCATATGGGATCATATAATAAAGGCAATAAGTCCAAGACTTATAGATCATGAGCGGACTCTAGCAAGCCATCATGACCCCCAGTATTATATGACTTATGTCTGATCATTGACATACTCTTACTTTCTAGAGACAGTACCGAGATTACTGGACACAATTCCAACAATAGCCGCCCCTGCTTGTTTCCTTACTGAACTTAAAGGCGACGTACAAATCCTTCGTTTGAGTGGATTTGATGCGTCATTGGTTTCATTAATGTGCTGGGGGTTGTCCCATCTTGGACTTGTCTTTCTCCGCGTAAGTGCTGGGTTTTGTTTACGCTGCATTGGCGTTAGTGGTTTGTTTTGACGGATTTTTCCTCCCCCTTTCTTTTTGCTTCGCAGGGTGGGTGGTGCGCCAGGGCGGATCCTCTTCTTTTTTCATGGGAGAAGTTATTCCTTTGAAGAGGGTTGTCGACATCAGATTGTCCAGGGAGAACCATGGGATTCAGTTCTGGAGGTTGGCTTGATTTTTTGGTGCATCGAGGTCGGCCCTACCGGTTTCTTTTTTACTCCATGTTGAACCGCCTCGACTTTGGTTTCTTCGTTGCCTCTGCACGGCCTACTGCCCTTCGAGGAAAACCTTGTCATGAACAAACATTTGACGTCGTTTTTTCGAGGAAGGAGCTCGCCTTGTTGGATTAAGTCGTGCTTCGTAGGCGATCTTTGATCCATGCGAGATCGTCTTTCAAAGAATTAGATTTCTCTTCCTATTTTTTTATTGTTGTTGTATGTATCCTTGTAATTTTCAACACGAATGAATGGAAAAAAGAGATTCCGTTCGCATTTTATTTTTGTTATGCTTCTTTCCTTCCCTTTTTATGTGTAGCCGAATGTGTATGATGACCTTTATTTCTATTCTTGGTAAAAAGAAAAGAATTATTGAAGGGGTGTGCGAGCGATTCTCGGCTATTGGACGATATCAAAGTTTAGGTGCGAGTACGTGCTCGACTTATCCTGTTCTTGAATTTCATGAATCGAAACTATGCTCGTCCTTTTACAAATGTTTTTAAGTGCAAGCTTATGCTCGACTTAACTTGTCATTTGTTAATTTTCCTAGGTAGTGTTGATAGGTCAAATCTTAATCCCTATTTTCTAACTGCAAGTGCATAATGTCGAACGATGTAGTATCTAGGGTATCGAATCCACAGAGACTCAAGTTTCATGCGATAGATTACACTTAGTCGAATTAAGCTAAGCAAAATAGTTGAAAGCTGTAAACAAAGCAAGTAAGCAACGGTGTGTGATCAATAAGCGAAAGCGTCAGGTTCAGGGAAGTTCTCAGGCAATCAGGAACATAGATCAACCAATCAACATGATTCAGATATCGATGTTCTAGAGCTAGAATCACAATCATATAACAAGCCAACTCTCGCTGCGAATGCTAACTATGTCTAACAACCTATAAAACCAAATCTCTTTGTGAATTATAGAGTTCTAAACATGCATTTAATTCAGGTTCTTTCGTTCACAAATTCCCTAAGCCAAATCTCTTTGTGATTAGGTTATTTGCTCAGCTAGGTTCTTTTCTAATCAATTAACCAACTCTCGTTGCGCTAACAGATCTGATATCAATAATCTAAGTAGCTAATTTAGATTATGCATTAAGAACAACCTAGATGAAGAACTAGATGTTTTGAATCCCAATTAATCAATCAATCTATAATTCCATGAATTCCCTAATGAGAATTCCTAAACCTAACAAGGAAATCTACTCAGACATGACAATCATAACAACAAACATAATCAAAGTAAAAATCATATAAATCAAAAGAATAAGAACAGGGGTTCGAAATCTCTTCTCTCTCGAGTACAAGACCAGCCCCAAAATCTCCTAATCTCTGATAGAATAAAACTTAGCCTCAACAATGGCTCAAAAACTTAACTAATAATCTAAAACACGATTTAGGTCTTCCTATAAATATGGGTAACTTATGGGTAAATCTTGCAAATCTCCAAAATTTGTATTTTTGACGAGCATGAATTTCGTCATTTAGTGGTGTCGTCTGACACTAAATTAGTGTCGATCGACACTAAGTGTAGACGCACCCAATGAGCTCTATGAAATCCATGTATGCTGCAAAATCACTCCAAAAGCTTTCATAATCTCCAGATAAGCTCCAAAAGTACCTAAACCTGCAAAGAACTCAAAAGACTCCAAAAAACAACTAAAATAATCTAGATAAAGACATATATCATGGCATGAAAACCTGTAAAAACCATGATATATCAACTCCCCCCACACTTAGCCTTTGATTGCCCTCAAGCAAACAGAGAACCAAAGTATGAAAAGAGGTTTGAAAACATAGAAACTCATTTCATCCTAAGAACACCACATTCACGTTCAGTTAGTAATCCACAATACCTGAAGGAATGTTTAGATGAATCCTGATTCATTTCTCTGATTCAGATTATCCTAAACATGCGGATCTAGGTTCTCTTGATTAGAAACAATTATTGATCTCACATTATACCTGTTTATGCAGCGGAAAGGGATGGTATGGTCAGAGATCAGAGAGCCACCGAGGGATAACTCCTCCAGAGGTTCACACACGCACACCAAGCAGGAAGAGAGGCTGCTAGACCGAGCTGAGGAGGCGTCGCAGGAGAGAGAGAGTTGGCGGCTGGCTAGGGTTGATTGCCTGAACTCGTCTCAAGTTTTATTTATAAAACTTGTCCAGTTCCGTTTGGGCCTTTGGCCCAAAAACCAATTAACTCGACGGCGTTCTCGCACTGTGTCGATCGACACACCTTGTGCATCGATCGACATACAGTGACTAAACCCATTTATTCTCTCTAAGTACAGTAAATGCCTAGCACTTTTACCGTACTTCTGCTAAACCGTTCCTACACATTTTCCTGTTAGCTTAGGCGTGTGACCCATATGGGATCATATAATAAAGGCAATAAGTCCAAGACTTATAGATCATGAGCGGACTCTAGCAAGCCATCATGACCCCCAGTATTATATGACTTATGTCTGATCATTGACATACTCTTACTTTCTAGAGACAGTACTGAGATTACTGGACACAATTCCAACAATCTCCCACTTGTACTGGAATCTCTGTATTCATAATCCTTTTGTCTCAATATCTCGATTAGTCATAAGGCAAGATTAGTGTCATCCTTATAAAGCCTAATCTTGTTCATCGGACTCTGATTCGATACTGACAATCCAAACGACTCGGGACAGTCCGTTTGAGCATGGCCATGCATTTTACAGTATTCAAATCTCCGATTGGCCTAGAGATATTCACTCCATTTATATTGGAGGGACAAATCCCGTCTTGTTCCATCACTGTAAACTACTCATTTCATAATGTACCCAAACAAGGTCCTTATAACTATCGCAGAACGACAGCGTTAGACAATGATCAAAGTGCATCAGTCCATGTGCAGTCACATGCATGCGAACTCAGGTCTAAGGACTATACTCTATAGTCGTAGTAAGAATCTCTTATGACACAGATATAAATATCCTGAAGAGTTCTTATAAGCGGGTCTTGTCCGGTCGTATGTTCCCCAACATACACCTATGTACTGACTTTGATGCCGCGCATCTATGACACACTGAGACTTTGTCATAAGTCACGTACCAATCCAGTCTCACACGGTTGTTGGTGTTCCAATTTCAACAACCTTCAACTAGGGACATAATGATATAAGTCATTTATCAAATATAGGGTCTCATGATCAAGCTAAATGACTTTGATAACTCAAGATCAAGTCATTTACTTCGATGACCTATAAAATGGTTTATATCACTTTGGAACGATTATTTCATCACAGTTAAAATAATCTTGAAATAATAATTTCATTAAACATCTTAAATGTTATTTCAAGAACATATCCAATAACTAAATAAAGCCCTTTAATAACTCCCACTGAAATTAAGACTACATCTTAATTTCACTTATCCTACAGCAACAGTCCGCGACTCGTGCTTAGGCCTAAGGAGTGGCTTCGTTAATAGATTAGCAACGTTCTCATTCGTTGAAACTTGCTGATCTACTTAACATCTCTGTCATTTATCTCACGGAATAGGTTATACCTATCCTCAAGGTGTTTGGACCTCTGATGTGCAGCTAGTCTCATCTATGCTGGAAATCACATCAAGTTCAGTGACGAACTCTTCTTTCCAAACAACCTCTTTCGCCACTTCCCAAGCTGCGAAATGTTCAGCTTAAGTCATGGAGTCAGCAACAGTGCCTTGCACCGCCAGATAGACACAAGATATAACCGGACTGTGATCGGAAATCATCTTTGTCTATTGGAAACTTGCCTTTCAGACTCTACCGACTTGTAGCACCTCACTTTCTCCGTAAATCAAGAACTTATCCTAAGTATTTCTCAAATACTTTAGGACATTCTTTACGGCAATCCAGTGATTCTTTGCTGGATTTGACTGGTCTTTACTTGTCTTGCTTAACATTAAAGCAACATCAAACAAGTACGTTTCATGGCATACATGATAGATCCAATTGCCGACGCATATGGAATCTTATCCATGCATTTAAGCTTAGCAGTTATCGTAGGACACTGTGTCTTGCTTAACGTAATGCCATGTGACATTGGTATAAAACCCTTCTTGGAATGCTGAAAACGTGTAGGACTTTGTCGGGATAAGAATCCTGACTTTGTCCTACCAGCTCTTTCGGATCTCTATCTTTAGATCCAAAATCCAAAAACATACGTGGCTTTACCCATGTCAATCATTAGAACCAACTCCCAAGCCAGTCCTTAACCGACTGCAGCATTGGGACGTCTTTTCGAGAATCAGTATGTCATCGACATACATTATGAGAAATGCAATATCGCTCCCACCAATCTATTAGTAAACGCACAGTTCCAATTCGTTCCTGTTCAAGTCAAAACCTTGACTACTTTAACAGAACGAAGATTCCAACTCCGATATGTTTGCTTCCATCCATGAATGGATCGATGAAGCTAACTTACATAAAATGTAATTTTTCGGAGAGTTCGGGTTCACTATCGCTTCTTTGAATTTCGCAGATTCGTCGCTTTCAATGATCATCAGATCATGCGAACTTTCAATGATTATCAGGTTCAACTAATGACGAGAAATCACTCTTCGGATTAGTAACTGATTCATTCATATCTGCGAACTTAAGGCTCCACAGGTGCAGATTTCAATGATTATCAGGTTCAACTAATGACAAGAAATCACTCTCGGATTAGTAACTGATTCATTCATATCTGCGAACTTCAGGCTCCACAGGTGTAGATTCTACAGGAATCTGTAAATCCATCCGTTGCTCTCCCTCAACAGGTTGAGCAGCCTCCTGTATGTCTCGAATTTCTTCGAGTTATACTTTTACTCCCACTGTTCTTCTTGGAAAGTAACTTCCCTTCTTAGAAAACAGAATGGATGTAAAAGTAACAAGCCTTAGTTTCCCTAGGACAACCAGCGAAGTAGCTCAACTACAAATATTCAGTAAAGACGAATTTGGATCGATTCCAATCCACATTTACGTGGTGTCTTTCAACTGATATTGGTGGAACCTTTTCAGCGTAAACTTAGATATTTCTAGAGCGTTATTCTTAAATAATATCATGGAAGATTCGTGTGACTCATCTTTAATCATTTCTAATAAGATCTGATTCTTTCTCAGAGAAAAACCTTCAGGTTTTCAGGAGAAATGAGCTGTGAAACGATTTCACACTCATTCAGATGATCACACAATCAATGACTTAAGTATTCTCACTCGTGATTTAATCCAGAGTCTTAATACTTTTGTCATTCAGATCCTATACTTCATTCTGGAACTCTTTCGACCATGTCAAAGAATTCCGACTTGTGTCTCATCAAATGAACACAGTCACACTCACTGAAGTAATCAGTAGAGACAATGAAGTACAGGAGATTTTCTCTGGCATTACTGCTCATTGGGCCACATACATGAGTATGTTCCAGGTCCAATAAGCCTTTGGGCCTTTCTCTAGCTCGGCTAAGATAGGCCCTTTACCTTTTGGTCTAGTAAACAGAATTCAAGTCTCATAAGATATTTTATCAAATGAGCCCAACAGTCCATGACTATGGGATTTCTGAATCCGACTTACTCTATGTGACCAAGACTTTATGCCAAGAAAAATCAGGTTTAATTCATCAGATTTAAACCAATTCGGTATTTATGTTACATTTAGGCACTCTATGGTTTAAGATATAAAACCCATTCCATGAATAGGGTGCTACAATTAATATTTCATTAAGATCAAAAGAACAAAACTTGTCTTTTATCAAAATGAAAAACATTCAAATTCTTACAAGAAAATGAAAGACAACTCTGCTTAAAGCAGGTACATTGTAGCAATTACCTAATACAAAACCAAGCCTCAAAGGGATCTATAAGTGAAAAACCTTACGGCTGAGGCAGCATCCCAAGCTCCTTCCAGACATGTAGTTTCACTTGCCCTTCCTTCAACGTTCTACTGTTGCTTAGGCTCTGCATATTATCACAAATATCAGTGCCACAACCAGTATCATATACCTTTAAGGTAGAACTTGAAGTAATAACATGAATACCTGAGGAAGTAGTCTCATACATCAACTTCAACTCCTCATCATCTTCCATGAATTTAATGCAATTTCTCTTCCAATGCCCTGTCTCCTTACAGTAGCAGCACTTACCAACGTAAGAGGTATCTGACTCGGGCTCAGAAGACACACGCTTGCCATGATTCAAAATCTGGACAACTTTGTCTTCACCCTTGTCAGCATTAGGTTTAGTAAACCTACCCTTCTCATTCATGAGATTGTACAGGGTACTCTTCACGTTTGGCTCAACTGTCTTGAGCATATCATGCAGTTCAGTCAGCGTCTTCGTTAAGCCTTTCTTGATATAGTTCCTTCTGAACTTATCATAGCTTGACGGCAGTGACTGCAGAATGATCTCAGTTGCCAATTCTTGGCTAACTGGATAATCCAGTTTCCTCAGGTTATCAATGTAACCCATCATTTTACTGACATGAGGACTCACTGGATGATCATTTGGTAGCTTGCAGCTAGTGAGAGACTTAACCAACTGGTATCTCTCCACTCTTACCTGCTCCTGAAATTTCAATTTCAGGCTGCTGATCATCTCTATTGGCGACTCCATGTTCTCATATTGCTTCCGCAAATCTGAGTCCATGGTAGCCAACATCAGACCACGCACATCTACCGCATCATTATAATGCTTATTCCAAGCATCATATACTGCATGGGAGGCATTGGACCCGATCCTCACGGGGAGAGCTCTCTCAAGAACATAGTCCTTTCTCTCCTGTCTGAGGACTAGCCTCAGGTTCCGCGACCAAGTCAAGAAATTTGATCCGTTCAGCTTGTCCATCTTAAGGACAGACCGGATCGAGAAAGTGTTTTGATTGTTTGTGCTAGTCATAACTGAAAATTAAGATAAAAGGATTTTAGTTAATATGTTCAATATGATTAATCTCGTATTAAATTTAATATGATTAATCACGCATTATATTCAATAACATAAGTTACCCTCAATAGAATATAATGATTCCAAGATCCACATATAACTAAGATTAAAGTGGGCCACTGGCCGTCACCAAACCTCAGCTTATATCGGTAAGCCCTATGTCGGCTAATTATATCCGTGATATAACTCTTGGTTGTGAATCTGGGCCCGAGGCCCAATCCACTCTGATGTCTCAAGGCCCGGGACTCCCGATGGCCTAGTCAAGAAAACCAGACTATACAGTCATGTAATCATTAATGTCTGGGACTCCCAATGACATTTATGAATCACAAACCGTCTTATCCACGCAAAAGTAGACACCCTCACACTGTAAGGCCATGAATACAATTGAATGGGCTTCGACAGCTGACATAGACTGGGCAAGACATCCAACGCTTGATATTATTTGAGGTTCGTAGGTTTATTAAAATTTCATTCCCAAAATAGAAGATTACTATTTCGGGAAACTTTCTATTTTTGGAAACCTACTATTTTAGGAAACTTTCTAAAATTGGAAACTTTCTAACTTTAGAAATTTCTTCAAAATCCAAAACCCGCAAATCTAGAAACTTCTATTTTAAGAACCTTTCTAATTTCAAAATTTCGGAAACTTTAATTTAAAATCGACTTTATAATTTTATAAAATAAATTTTAAGTTAATCTGAAGAAAGACTCAAATAATTGGCCCAATTGTTTTAACTTCTTGGCCCGAGGCCCAAGAATTGGTCCATGTCCAAGACATGACCCAATTGTCCAATTAAATGACATAACCGGTCTGGTTCATTAAAATTGGTCTTAACCAAAATTAATTACTACGATGACCACAATTGTCAACCGGTTATTTACTAAACCGGATTTTCTCAATTTATTTGGTCCAACCAAATCAAATTAGAAAATCCTGGTTTAGGCACTAAATCCAATAATTATTTCGACATTGGATTTCTTATCCCGGTTTAACCAGAACTTAATAAATTTATTAAGTCTGTTTATTAAACCGTGACGGTTTAAGTTTTAATTAAATTAAACCGAGCCAAAACCCTAACCGCATCGATCGACGCTCTCAGCATCGATCCTGCATCGATCGTGCATCGATCCTGCATCGATCGATGCTCTCACGCGTGCACGAACGGTTAACAGATTTGGCCGAGAGATTCTCGCGAGATCCATGCGATCGTTTGATCGATCCATGCGATCGTGGTCAATCTCTCACGGTTGCAACGATCGATCCATGCATTGCATCGATCGATGCAATGCGATCTCAGTCGATGCAAAAAATTAGTTTAGGTCGAGATATGCGAAATCCATGCGATCGTTCGATCGATCCATGCGATTGCAGTCGATCTCTCGCGGTTGTATCGACTGATCCATGCGATCGTATCGATCGATCCATGCGATCACAGCCGATACTTCTTTATGAAAATCGCATTCCAAATCAATATAGCTTGGATTTGCGATTTCAAGTGTGTTTAGGTTTCAATTCCTTGTTGCTTAAGTGATTTCTCTTATCAGTAGTTGATTCAAAACACTTCTTAAACAAGAAAACAATCCTAAACTTGAATCTAAACAAGAAAAACCAGAACCAATAGCTCTGATACCACTGAAGGAATGTTTAGATGAATCCTGATTCATTTCTCTGATTCAGATTATCCTAAACATGCGGATCTAGGTTCTCTTGATTAGAAACAATTGTTGATCTCACCTTATACCTGTTTATGCAGCGGAAAGGGATGGTATGGTCAGAGATCAGAGAGCCACCGAGGGATAACTCCTCCAGAGGTTCACACACGCACACCAAGCAGGAAGAGAGGCTGCTAGACCGAGCTGAGGAGGCGTCGCAGGAGAGAGAGAGTTGGCGGCTGGCTAGGGTTGATTGCCTGAACTCGTCTCAAGTTTTATTTATAAAACTTGTCCAGTTCCGTTTGGGCCTTTGGCCCAAAAACCAATTAACTCGACGGCGTTCTCGCACTGTGTCGATCGACACACCTTGTGCATCGATCGACATACAGTGACTAAACCCATTTATTCTCTCTAAGTACAGTAAATGCCTAGCACTTTTACCGTACTTCTGCTAAACCGTTCCTACACATTTTCCTGTTAGCTTAGGCGTGTGACCCATATGGGATCATATAATAAAGGCAATAAGTCCAAGACTTATAGATCATGAGCGGACTCTAGCAAGCCATCATGACCCCCAGTATTATATGACTTATGTCTGATCGTTGACATACTCTTACTTTCTAGAGACAGTACTGAGATTACTGGACACAATTCCAACAATACCTGCATGCGTGGTGAGTGTCGACCGACACACAGCCAGTGTCGAACGACACTAAGCTTTGGTCGACACATTCCTGATCCAAATCGAGTGTCCTCGATTACGGTCCGTCTTTTTGATTTTGGTATCAACCGACACTAAAGAGTGTCGACTGACACTGATGTCTGCAACCTGTTCCTCACATTTCTTACACAAAAAAAAAAAGAAAAAAATCAAAGAAACAAAACCAAAAATTGAAAAATAAAAGAAAAACTGACCCAACAGTGGGTTGCCTCCGACTCAGCACTTGTCTTCGGTCATTAGCTAGACTATGGGTAGGAGATCAAACTTTCGGGGGTTTTGACAGAGGCAAAGAAAGCCACTGTGAAAGTCTCCTCATCCATGGAGGTTTGTAGGCAGTTGATATATCATGGTTTTTAGGTGTTTTGAGCCATGATATATGTACATAATTGAGTCTTTTAAAGAGTCTTTCGAGTCCTTTAGGTGTTTTACAGGTTTTAGCACGTTTGGAGCTTATCTGGAGATTCTGGGAGCTTTTGGAGTGATTTGGCAGCATACATGGATTTCACAGAGTTCACAGGCTGCTTCTGCACAGAGTGTCACCCGACGCTGAAGTGAGTGTCGCCTGACGCCACTAAAGGACGAAATTCCTGCGCGTCAAAAATATAACTTTTGGAGATTTTCAATATTTACCCAAAAATTTTCCATATTTACAGAAAGACCGTGTTTTAGCATATTAATTAGGTTTTTGAGCCATTATTTAGGCTAAGCTTTCTTTTAAGAGAGATTAGGAGATTTGGGGCTGATCTTGTACTCAAGAGAGAGGATTTCGAACCCCTGTTTCTATTCTATTGATTTATATGATTATTACTTTGATTATGTCTATCGTCATGATTGCCATGTCCGAGTAGTTCTCTTGTTAGATTTAAGGATTCTCATTAGGGATTTCATGGAATTATAGATTGATTAATTGGATTCAAAGCATCTAGTTCTTCATCTAGGTTGTTCTTAATGCATAATCTGAATTAGCTACTTAGATTATTGATATCAGATCTGTTAGCGCAGCGAGAGTTGGTTAATTGATTAGAAAGAACCTAGCTGAGCAAATAACCTATTCACAAAGAGATTTGACTTAGGAAATTTGTGAACGAAAGAACCTGAATTAAATGCATGTTTAGAACTCTAGAATTCGCAAAGAGATTTGGTTTTCTAGGTTGTTAGACAAAGTTAGCATTCGCAGCGAGAGTTGGCTTGTTATATGATTGTGATTCTAGTTCTAGAACATTGATATCTGAATCCTGTTGATTGATTGATCTGTGTTCCTGATTTCCTGAGAACTTCCCTAAGTCTAGTGCCTTCGTTGATTGATCACACACCGTTTGTTTACTTGCTTTCTTTACTGCTTTCCACCATCTTGCTTAGCTTAATTCGATTTCATACAATCTATCGCGTGAACTAGAGTCTCTGTGGATTCAATACCCTTTGTACTACGATTGCATATCTGTGCACTTGCAGTTAGAATAGGGATTAATTCTTGACCTATCAAGTTTTTGGCGCCGTTTCCGGGGACTCTTTGAATTCGCCGATATATTTCGTACTAGAATTTAGTCTAATTGTTTAATTTTCTTGTTTACTGACTCCTTTTCCTTCTTCTTGTTTCTGCAGGAAAACGCGACCAGGAGAACTTAGTGTCGATCGACATCAATCAGTGTAGGTCGACACCCTTCGCGGATTTAGTGTGATTTCTAGAGGATGATGAATCGTTTGATTTTGATTCAAGATGTTGAAGGTGTTCTGAGAGACCGCCAAAACAATCCTTACAATGCTGAAGGACAAAGGATAGATGCTGAAGGGCGTGTTTTTGAGCAACCTAATGATGAGAGGCAGGCTGCCAATCCTGGAGCTAATGGACAACCACCTAATCCTCATGTTGCTGAGAGGACTCTTGCTGACTACAACAGGCCTGATGAGTTCTATGCCAACAAGTCTGCGATTGTGTCTCCTCCTTTTGAAAGAAACGAATTCGAGCTTAAGACTGAGTATTATGCTTTTCTGAGGCAGCACCCTTTTCATGGACTTCCACATGAGCAGCCTATGGATCACATAGAAGATTTGAGTCATTCATCACTGGGATGAAATACAATGGAGTGGGTTATGACTTTCTTCACCTCAAACTCTTCCCATATTCTCTCGCTGGAGATGCTGCAGCTTGGCTCAAGCAACTTCCACCTGGGAAGCTAACCACTTGGGATGCAATGAAGAGAGAGTTTTTGAGGCATTTTATGATGATGCTAGATCCGATCAGCTCAGACACGAGCTCTTGACCTTCAAGCAGGGATCTGCAGAGTCTTTCAAGGCAGATTGGGTGAGAATCAAGAGGTATCAAAGAGATTGTCCACACCATGGTTTCTCAGAGGTGCAGTTGTTGTGTATCTTCTTCAGATGACTTGATCTGTGGTATCAGATGGTTATGGACGCATCAAGCAATGGAAACTTCTACACTAAGTCTCCAGAAGAAGCCAAGGAGCTTATTGATAACTTGGTCACTAGCAATAGTGTCAAGAGTGCTGATCTTGAGAGACAGAAGAATGGTGGGAAAGCTGACAGCTCACAGATAGATGAGATGAGGAATAAGATTGACTCTGTCCACAACATTCTGATTGGGAAGATACAACCACATGAGGCATCTGAGACTGGAGAGTGTGCACAAGAGGCTGTGAATTACATTGGAGGAACTGGATTTCAAAAATATGGCACCCAGAAGCCTTTCCAGCAGCAGAACAATTCCTTCACAAGGAACTATGGAGCTTCTTCTTATCAGACGCCTCCTGTTACCAATGCTCATGAGAGTAGATTGGGAGCTATGATGGAGCAGTTACTTGAGAGGCAGAAGAGGACCACTGTGAACTTCAACAAGAAGCTCGATGCTGTATATGAAGATTTGAATGGGAAGTTTGAGTCTTTGAACACTCATGTGAAGCAACTAGATACTCAAGTAGCTCAGATTTCAACTTCTGTCAAAGGGATAAATGTTCAGAATGCCCACATCAATGCAATCTCAGTTCAAATTGAAGATAGACTGGATCAGGAACAAGAATTTGGAGTTAAGGCGGTGGAAATCATAGAAAACAGTGATGAATCCGAGCTTGCAGACTCAACGTCAATCGACACTGACCATGAATGTCGGTTAACACCCTTTGAAAGCCCCGAGTTCGAGAGTTTTGACGGACTGAAATTGACCGAGATCGACATTGATATTTTGGCTATAGCCCTCAGTGTCGATCGACACCCTCTTAGTGTTGGTCGACACCTAGTTCTGACGGCAATTTCGAGCTCTCATGATGAACGGAAATCGACCATGGTCGACACTGTCGGTCGACACCAATTCAGTGTCGGTCGACACTACTGTCAGGAAGAACCAGTTTCGCCTAAATCTGATGTTTTTTCTAAAGAAAGGGTCTACAAACCTCCTATACCGTTCCCAAGAGTTCCTATAAGGTCTAAGCATGAGCAGAATGTGGTCAAATTCATGGTGGTGATGGATAAGAAGCTGAATGAAACTCCACCAGCCGATGCTTCGCGAGTTCATCCTTGTGTGCAGAGATATGCGAAGAAGATGTTCTCTACTGATGGAGATTTGAAAGAAGGGGTGATGATTGTATCTAAGCGAGTCAGTTTTGGGCTGCTTAATCAGATTCCAGAGAAGCTTCCAGATCTATGAGTCTTTGCGCTAGATTGCTCTATCTTCGAGAACAACTTCAAGCACTCTTTATGCGACTTGGGAGCTAGTGAACCTCATGCCATACTCTGTGGATGAGAGATTGGGATTGACAAACTTCCAGCAGACTATGATCTCTCTAATCCTAGCCGATCGATCGAAGAGGATTCCAGAAGGAGTTCTTGAGGACATCCCTATCCGAGTTGGAAACTGTTGGGATTATGTCCTGAAATCACATTGTACTCACTCTAGAGATAGTTGTATTGTCGAGATCTGACAATTCATGTGATATTGGGTAGTCATAATGTTTTGCTAGAAACCGCTTATGACAAATGAGTTGTAACTCATTTCCAGTATCGTGTGAACCTACAGGGTCACACACCTAAGCAAGTTGGACATAGTTCTTATGAGATAGATCATTGGCATATGGTCTGGTCGATGTGTATTGGATACACATCGAATATGAGTTTTAATGAGGTGTGTCGATCGACACCATTGGGTGCGTTGGTCGACACAAGACGTGTGTCGATCGACACCACTAAGTGTGTCGGTTGACACAAGGCCGAAACCGAAACTGATGTTTCGGTTTACATCGTGGTCGGTACATATATAAGTGATCTTATGTATTTCGACCTAAGACATGAGCGCCGCCTAGACAGTGTTTTCTCAGAGAGAAAACACAGAAACCTCTAGAAACTCAGTTCCCAGGAGATCCGAGCCCCGGTACTAGCATCCCGGCGGATTCCAGCTTGTGTGCGTGTGGACTGAAGTAGAGGCGCAGCATCTGAGGTACTTCAGAGATCTCGTTTATCTGACCATCTTCCGCTGCCAATCTCCAGGTAAACACGAGATCAGATCCAGATTCAATTAACTAGACCCTAGATCCTAGGCTATCTGGAACCTGACAACTATTCTGAATTTGGTAGAATTGGCTCCAAGTTCCAACAGTGGTATCAGAGCCTTACGGTTTTATCATTGAATCAAACCTGTTCATTGAATTTGATGATTTAGATTCGCAAACTAGGTTGTTTGGTTAGAACAGGTTAGATCGCTTTCGATTAAAATCGAGTCAGTGTTTTCGCACAGTGTCGATCGACACACTAGGTGGCGAATTCGACAAAATCGGCGGCTAGGGTTTTTCGCGAAGAAAAACCGAATGCCTACTGTGTCGATCGACACATGTTGTGTATCGGTCGACACATAACTGATTCGGTCCAGTGTCGATCGACACATACCTAGCGAATGGTTAATCGGTTCAATTGGATTGGATCGGTTATCATGCTTGATCAAGTCCGAATAGATCGGTTTAAATTGGATGAATTGGTTCAATTGGATTGAACTGATTATCTCAATTAGCATGAACCGATGGGTTTAATCAGTTTGATTGGATGAAACGGTTCAATTGAATTGGACCGGTTATCGCAATCAGTTGAAACTGGTTAAAACGGTTTAAAATTGGATGAATTGATTCAATTGAATTGAACCAGTTATCGCAATTAATATAAACCAAATTGAACGGTTAAGATCAGTTTGATCTGATAAGTCGGTTCAATTGGATTGGACCGGTTATCAAAACTGTCTTCGGTTAAGGTCTATGTCGACCGTCACACACGGGTTGTGTCGATCGACATGACCGGTTCGATGAACCGGGTTAATTGGATTAACCGGTTATTGAAGTCCGGTTTTGTTTGGTAGTGTCGATCGACAGACATGGTTTGCGTCGATCGATACAGTGCTCGAAATTCTGGTTATTGAACCTTGAATTTGCAGAAACCAAACTTGACCTAAACCTTGATCAAAGCTTAGCTTCAATTTGGTCAACTGTCAAGACTCATTTCATTGTGTGATGGTCTAGCCAAGAGCTTGGTGTCCACAATTACGTGAGTAAGGCAGGTAGTTATGTTGATAGATTTGCAGTGCTAAACATCAACAATTACATGACCTAAGAGATTGATTTGCTGAACTTTTGGGTTTAGTTTCCTCAACTAAATATCAAGTAACCTTGATGTCTTGCCCAATCTTGTCTACTGTCAAAACTCGTGTCGTTTGTTGGATAGTCTTGGAGTCCTTGGTATCCACTGCAACATGAGTAAGGCAAATGATCATTGACAGACTTGCTGTGCGACTGTCAATAATCATAAGACAGAAAAGATTGGTTATACTTGACTGGGCTATCAGAAGTTCTGGGCCCGGAGACATCAGAGTGGATTAGACATAGTTTGTCTCATCCACAACCAAGAGTTGTACTGAGTACAATTAGCAATGATTTGCTTACCTAGATAACTAAAGTTTGGGTAATGGCGAGTCGTCCACTCAGATTTTGGTGAAGTATGGATCTTGGATCATTATATTCATAGAGGAAACATTGTTTGAATATAATGCGAGTTTTCTTATTAGATAAGATTTCTCATCATAAACATAACTAAATCTTTGTTTTTCCTTGGATTTCAGCTTATGTCTATGACTACTTTCTCGTTGCGATCCGTCCTTGAGAAGGACAAGTTAAATGGATCCAACTTCCTGGATTGGTATCGGAATCTGAGATTCATTCTCAAGCAGGAGAGCAAGGACTATGTCCTTGAGAAAGCTCTTCCAGAAAGGCTTGGGACCAATCGCTCGCATGCAGCATATAATGCTTGGAATAAGCATTATATTGATGTGGTAGATGTACGTGATCTGATGTTGGCTACCATGAACTCGGACTTTAAGAGTCAATACGAGAACATGGAGTCGCCAATAGAAATGATCACCAACCTGAAACTGAAGTTTCAGGATCTGGCACGAGTTGAGAGATTCCAGATGGTGAAGTCTCTAACTGAGTGCAAGCTACCAGAGGATGCTCCAGTAAGTCCTCATGTCATTAAACTGATGGGTTACATTGATAACCTGGGGAAACTGGAATGTCCTGTCAGCTTAGAGTTGGCCACTGACATCATTCTGCAGTCACTGCCGTCTAGCTATGATAAGTTCATTAAGAACTATATCAAGAAAGGCTTGACGAAAACGTTGACTGAGCTGCATGGCATGCTCAAAACAGCAGAGCAAGACATCATAAAGGGTAAAAGATTTGAGAAATCTTGTGTTGGCAAGGGTAGAGGCAGGGCCGTCCAGATTTGGAATCAGGATAAGCCTGTGTCATCTAATAAGCCCAAGTCAGGCCCATCTGGTGTTAGAAAATGCTTCTACTGCGATGAGTCAGGGCATTGGAAGAGAGATTGCATTAAATTCTTGGAAGATTCACAAGAGTTGAAGGAGATGTATGGTACTTCTTCTTCAGGTATTGTGTTATTAATTCAAGTTCTACGTAAGTATTGAATACTAGTTGTGGTACTGATATTTTGGAAATATGCAGGACCTAAGCAACAATAGAACGTTGAAGAAAGGACAAGTGGAACTGCGTGTCTGGTATGAAGCAATGGTTGCTGCATGAGCCGTAGAGATTCTCCACTTGTAGGAGCCTTTCATACTTGGTTTTAGAAATTAAGTAATTGCTACTATGTATCTGCCTTATGCAGAAATGTCTTTCATTTTCTTGTAAGAATTTGGATGTTTTTCATTTTGATAAAAGACAAGTTTTGTTCTTTAGATCTTAATGAAATATTCTATGGTAGCACCCCATTTGGAATGGGTTTTATATCTTGAACCAATGTACGCTTGTACACATAACATAAATACCAAACACTTTAAGTCTGATGACTTGAAGTCGATTTTTCCTTAGCATAGTCATTTAACCACACAAAGTGAAGCGGATTCAGAAGTTCCATAGTTTTGGACTCATTTGATTATTAATCATTTGAGATATGAATTCTGCTCACTGGGCCAAATGACTAAGGCCCTTTTAGCAGAGCTAAAGGAAACGGGCCAGAGGCTTATTGGGCCTTGCACATACTGATGTATGCGGCCCAACGAGCATTAGTGTCAAAGGAAAGCTTCCGTACTTCATTACCTTATTGATGGCATCAATAAGTATGGCTGTGTTCATTTGATAAGACACGAGCAGGAATCCCTTGAGGAGTTCCAAAAATGAAGTGTAGAACCGATTTGACAGAAGTATTGAGATCCTCGATTGAATCGCGGAGGAAAATGCTTGAGTCAAGAATTGGGTGATCATCTAACAGAATGAATCGAATCTTATTAGATATGCTCCGATTAATGATGAGTCACAGGAATCTTCCATAATCATTTAAGAATACGTTCTAAAATGTCTATGTTTACGCTAAATAAGTTTCTATCAGAATCAGTGAAAAACACCACATTGGATGTGGACTGGGTGATTTCCAAATTTGTTTTTCTGATTAATTGGGATTGCAAGGTTTGTGTAAGACAGTAGTCAACAAACAAACTTGAACCCATATCTGATAAGTTCTACCTCGCTGGTTGTCCTAAGGAAGCCAAGGCTTGCTACTTTTGCAACCAATCCGAGGACAAAGTATTGTTGTTCGGAACTGTGTCTTTTGAGAAAGACCGTACTTTCAAAAAGGAACAGTGGGAGTAAAAGTACACATCGAAGAAATTCGATAAACACAGGAGGCTGCTCAACCTGTTGAGGGAAAGCAGCGGTGAGATCTACAAAGTACTGTAGGATCTGCACCTGTGGAGCCTGAAATTCGCAGATCCGAAAGGATCCGTCACTAACTCGAGAGTGATTTCTTGTAACCAATTGTCGTGATCTATTGATCATTGAAAAGTGACGAGCATGCGAAATTCAAAGAAGCGATGGTGAGCCCCAACTCCGAAAATTGGATGGGTATGCATGTTAGCTTCACCGATCCATTTCTGGATTGAAGCAAACTTCTTGGAGTTGGAATCAACATTCTGATAATGTGGTCAAAAGTTTTGACTTGATCAGAAATAAATGAAACCATGCGTTTACAAGAAGACTAGTGGGAGCGTGATTGCAATTCTCACACTGTATGTAGACAACATACTTAATCTCATAAACGACGTTCCAACGCCAAAGTCTTATCAAGATTTGGGTCGGAAGTCAAATTTAACGATAGACATTGGAGAAGGCCGTGAAAGTTCTTGGAATTAGGATCCATTGGAATGGATCAGAAAGGCTAGTTGGATCGTGTCAAAATCCTTATGTTGATAAGGTATTGGACAGTTCCAATATGCATGATTCCAAGAATGGCTTCATACCAAAGGTCTTATGGCAATAATCTAAGCTAGATGAAGTGTTATTGAACACTGTCTGAACTAGTATTAATGAGTGTGATTGCTTATGATGATGCAATAGAATCCATCATGAATGCCATGTTTGCGCTCGTCTAGATGCAGCTTACGCATAAGGCATGACGAGAAAATACCAAAAATGTTCCGGTAATAGTCACTGAGCGGTTACCAGAAATATCCCAAGTGTTTGAGGAACTCTAAGGATAGTTTCGTGGTGAACTGAGGAAGTGACGAACCAGTTGAAAGTAGTTAGTCAAACAAAGACGATTCCCGGTTCCCACCTGGTTATGTCTCTTTGTCTGAATAGCGGTGCTATCTGTTGGAAAGGCTCCAAGCAGTGGACCGTAGAATAGTGCTTTTATCTGAATGGCGGTGTGGTTTGTTGGAATTATTTCAAGCAATAACACCGCAGACTCTCCCACAACCTAAACACGAAATTTATTCTGTTGTTGTAGGTATAAGATATCTGAAGAGATGATCTTGATTCTAGTGGGAGTTATTTAAGTTATGTTGTAATCTTTGCATAGACATACTATGGTAGTGTTTATGAAAGCCAAACTGACATCGGTATTATTTAATTATTGGATAATTAAGTAATAGTCCCAAAGTACTTTATGGTCATCATATAGGTCATCAAGTTGAGGACTTGATCATGAAACCCTATAAGTAAAAGATGACATAAATTATGATTGTCCCTAGTCGAGGTTATTGAAGTGGGGCACCAATAACCGCGCGAGACTAGTATGTGAGGTGACTGCTGGACTAAGTTTCATGGAGTCAATAATATGATTATCACAGTCAGTCACATAGATATATGTTGATAAACATATGATCGGACATGACCCGCTAATGAGAACTCCTCAGGATAGTTATATCAGTGTCATGGGAGGCTCTCATTATTCCTTAGACCTGAGTTCATCATGCTTTCTAGCATATGAATTGGTGCGTTTTGACCTTGTCAAACGTCGTTCCGTAACTGGCGGCTATAACAGCATTGCTTAGGCGTATCATGAAGTATGTGTAGAAACAGGGATGGAACAAGATGGGATTTGTCCCTCCTAGAACGGGAGATAAATATCTCAGGGCCCATCGAAGATTTGATACTGAGAAAATGCATGGCCGTGCTCAAACGAGGCGATTGTCAGTCGTTTGTTATATCAGTATAGATCAGGAATTCGATGAACATGATGTTGGCTATAATAAGGATGACACAGTCTCTTGCCTTATGCCATATCGAGATATAGCGACGAAGGGATTAAAGGAATAGGTGATTCCAGTACAAGTGGGAGATTGTTGGAATTATGTCCTAAAATCACATTGTACTCACTCTAGAGATAGTTGTATTGTCGAGATCTGACAATTCATGTGATATTGGGTAGTCATAATGTTTTGCTAGAAACCGCTTATGACAAATGAGTTGTAACTCATTTCCAGTATCGTGTGAACCTACAGGGTCACACACCTAAGCAAGTTGGACATAGTTCGTATGGGATAGATCATTGGGATATGGTCTGGTCGATGTGTATTGGATACACATCGAATATGAGTTTTAATGAGGTTTGTCGATCAACACCATTGGGTGCGTCGGTCGACACAAGACGTGTGTCGATCGACACCACTAAGTGTGTCGGTCGACACAAGGCCGAAACCGAAACTGATGTTTCGGTTTACATCGTGGTCGGCACATATATAAGTGATCTTATGTATTTCGACCTAAGACATGAGCGCCGCCTAGACAGTGTTTTCTCAGAGAGAAAACACAGAAACCTCTAGAAAATCAGTTCCCAGGAGATCCGAGCCCCGGTACTAGCATCCCGGCGGATTCCAGCTTGTGTGCGTGTGGACTGAAGTAGAGGCGCAACATCTGAGGCGCTTCAGAGATCTCGTTTATCTGACCATCTTCCGCTGCCAATTTCCAGGTAAACACGAGATCAGATCCAGATTCAATTAACTAGACCCTAGATCCTAGGCTATCTGGAACCTGACAGCAATTCTGAATCTGGTAGAATTGGCTCCAAGTTCCAACAGAAACAACTCGATTCCAACAGACTTTGTAGTGCTGAAATATGATATGAAACCAGATGATCCTTTACTACTTGGCAGATCCTTCTTAGCTACAGATGGAGAAGTGATTGATGTGAGGTATGGTTTGATTGATCTCCACCTGGGAGATAAGCCTCTGCACTTCAAGATGGATAAGCTGCGAAAACCCACAATTGATGGTCAAGCCTTCAGTGTTCAGCTAGAACAAGAATTTCATATTTGTGAGGCTTCAATGTCTGATATTGGAGAGAGAAGATGGTGGTTCCTTATAAATCTACTCTAATATCTTCAGAGCCTGCAACTGCTCATACGCAGAAAGCTCTAAACATCAGACATCCACCAAAGCGAAGGTATGCATCCTCTAAACCCAATCCTCCTAACTTCATTGCTGTGAATGCAGGGAAACGCTCTATACCACCCAAGCTATGCTCCCGCCCTGACTCTATTCCCTCATTCCTTAGACGATCTCATGCTGCTACCGCTTACACACCTCCATGGATGAGGAGACTTTCGCAGAGGCACTCACAGCCTCTGTTGAAACCCCCATGAGTCTGATCTCTTCCCATAGTCAAGCTAATGACTAAAAACAAGCGCTAAGTGGGAGGCAACCCGCTGTTGGGTCAGTTTTTCTTTTCTTTTTGATTTTTGGTTTTGTTTCTTTGATTTTTCTTGTTTTTGGTGTTTCAGAACATGACGAACAGGTTACAGATAGCAGTGTCGATCGACACCCTTGAGTGTCGGTCAACACCAAACTCGAAAACACGGACCATAATCGAGGACGCTCGATTTGGATCAGATTAGTGTCGACCTAAGCCTCGTGTCGTTCTACACTGGCTGTGTATCGGTCGACACTGACCACGCTAGCAGGTAAAGTTTCTGATTTTCCAAATTTTTCGCTGATTATACCTTGTTCTCTCGATCCCAAGCTGCGATTACACTGGGGACAATGTTGTTTAAGTATGGGGGAGGTAGTTACTGACCACCGTTTGCTTTCTTTTCTTAGGGCCAGTCCTTTGTTTTCAAAATCATTTTATTGATTTAAAATTGGTATGAAACTATGATTTTCCGAGGAATTTTTCGCTGGAACAGGAACTAAGTGACCATTGGACAGACCTGCAATAGCTCTATGACTGTTAGAAAACCACACACGGATCAACCTACCAAGGACACCCATGTCTCCTCAGGTATTCAGAGGATCCACTACTAACTTCACCTCTAATCCTGACTTAATTTTCTCACTTAGGGGCTTGGTATCTCTGGATCGAATTCCTCTGATGTGCTTGACACAGCCTATAATCCTGTCTGAGTATGGTTTCTGATTTTTCCCTCCCTTGAAAGTAAAAAAAAAGAGATATAAATTGCGGATAAGCTAGTAGCTTTGAAGTGGTCACGTGAGTGGTAGACCCTTATTACCTCCTGTGTATCCATGGAAATATGTCCAAAGTACACCCGAATAAAAAGGGAAGAGCCCTGATAGAAAAAATAAAATGATACCCAGTGGGGAAAAATCAGTTACTAAAGGAGAAAGAGAAAAGAAAGGAACCAGAAACCGACAGTTTGGTGATCAGGAACTGAATGAGTTGAGTCCATGTGTCCTCTGATCGATACTCCCTCCATGAGACCGCACTTAAATATATACAAAGGTTAGTGTGGTGAATTTGGATGCTTTGTCTTGATTGTGGAGGAGTTTAGTCGGGACAATTGCTGAGTGTGGGGGAAGTACATTGTGGTCTTGATCTCTGCAGGGATGTTTTCAGGTGGATTACTAAGTGAATGTGAATGCGATGTTCCTAAGACGAAATGAGTTACTGTGTTTCCAAACCTCTTTTTCATACTTTGGTTCTTTATTTGCTTGAGGGCAAGCAAAGGCTAAGTGTGGGGGAGTTGATATATCATGGTTTTTAGGTGTTTTGAGCCATGATATATGTACATAATTGAGTCTTTTATAGAGTCTTTCGAGTCCTTTAGGTGTTTTACAGGTTTTAGCACGTTTGGAGCTTATCTGGAGATTCTGAGAGCTTTTGGAGTGATTAGGCAGCATACATGAATTTCACAGAGTTCACTGGGTGCTTCTGCACTGAGTGTCGCCCGACGCTGAAGTGAGTGTCGCTCGATGCCACTAAAGGACGAAATTCCTGCGCGTCAAAAATACAGCTCTTGGAGATTTGCAATATTTACCCAAAAATTTCTCATATTTACAGAAAGACCCAAATAGTATTTGAGACTATTAATTAGGTTTTTGAGCCATTGTTTAGGCTAAGATTTCTTTTAAGAGAGATTAGGAGATTTGGTGCTGATCTTGTACTCAAGAGAGAGAGGATTTCGAACCCCTGTTCTTATTCTATTGATTTATATGATTATTACTTTGATTATGTCTATCGTCATGATTGCCATGTCCGAGTAGTTCTCTTGTTAGATTTAAGGATTCTCATTAGGGATTTCATGGAATTATAGATTGATTGATTAATTGGATTCAAAGCATCTAGTTCTTCATCTAGGTTGTTCTTAATGCATAATATGAATTAGCTACTTAGATTATTGATATCAGATCTGTTAGCGCAGCGAGAGTTGGTTAATTGATTAGAAAAGAACCTAGATGAGCAAATAACCTATTCACAAAGAGATTTGGCTTAGGGAATTTGTGAACGAAACAACCTGAATTAAATGCATGTTTAGAACTCTAGAATTTGCAAAGAGATTTGGTTTTCTAGGTTGTTAGACACAGTCAGCATTCGCAGCGAGAGTTGGCTTGTTATATGATTGTGATTCTAGTTCTAGAACATCGATATCTGAATCATGTTGATTGATTGATCTGTGTTCCTGATTTCCTGAGAACTTCTCTAAGTCTAGCGCCTTCGTTGATTGATCACACACCGTTTGTTTACTTGCTTTCTTTACTGCTTTCCACCATCTTGCTTAGCTTAATTCGACCGCATACAATCTATCGCGTGAACTAGAGTCTCTGTGGATTCGATACCCTTTGTACTACGATTGCATATCTGTGCACTTGCAGTTAGAATAGGGATTAATTCTTGACCCATCAGCAGTATGTGCATGAGATTGTCCAAGGAAACATGGAATAGATCCAGGGTTGGAGCAAAGCTTGGGCATGATAGATCTTTTGCCTGCATTCACATCAATGAAGTTAGGAGGTTTGAGTTTAGAGTATGCATACCTTTGTTTTGGTGGATGTTTGATGTTTGGAGCTTTTTGCTTATGAGCAGTTGCAGGCTCTGAAGATGTTAGAGTAGATTCCTGACGAGCCACCATCTTCTCTTTTCGAATATCAAACACCATAGCCTCACCAATTTGAACTTCTTGCTTCACCTCAACACTGAAAGCTTGATCATCAATGGTGGATTTTCGCAGCTTATCCATCTTGAAGTGCAGAGGCTTATCTCCCAGGTGGAGATCAATCATACCACGCCTCACATGAATCACTGCTCCAGCTGTAGCTAAGAAGGATCTGCCAAGTAGTAGAGGATCATATGGTTCAACATCATATTTCAGCACTATGAAGTCCGTTGGAATCAAGTAGTTTCCAACTCTGATAGGGATGTCCTCTAGAACTCCTTTTGGAATCCTCTTTGATCGATCAACCAAGATTAAAGAGATCCTTGTTTGTTTGGAGTCCAGCAACTCCTACCTCACAGCCACAGAGTATGGCATGAGATTCACACCAGATCCCAAGTCACACAGAGAACGCTTGAAGCTGTCCTTGAAGATAGAACAATCAAGCACAAAGACTCCTGGATTTGGAGGCTTCTCTGGAACCTAATTTAATAGCACATCACTCACTTGTTTAGAAACCTTCACCACTCCTTCTTTTAAATCTCCATCCTTGGAGAGCATCTTCTTCTTGTGAGGTTTAGGAAATGGAATCTTGGGCTTATAAACTCTTTCTGCAATTTGTTTCTGCTCAATTTTAGGTTCTAGGATGTTTATGAGCAAAACTGGATCTGCTTTTTTGGACCCTGACAATTCAATAGGCAAACCTGGCGTCTCCTAGGTTGGTGTCGATCGACACTAAAGTAGTGTCGGTTGACACTAAATATGCCCAGATTTTTTCCTTCGAATTTGGTGTCGAGCAAGGTCGATTTCGGTACGTCAGAACTTGAAATTTCGTGATTTTCCATTAGTGTCGACCGACACTCAGAATTACTGTCGACCGACACTAATTTTCAGCTTCAAAATCACGAGAATTGTCCACGGTTTTCACAGCTTTACCCCAAACTCTTGTTCCTGAATAAACCCATCTTCAGTCTGAACCGAGATGGTATTGATATGGGCGTTCTGAGCATTCTTTCCTTTGACTGAACTTGAAATCTGAGCTACTTGTGTATCTAGCTGCTTCACATGAGAGTTCAAAGACTCAAATTTCCCATTTAAATCAGTGTACTGGGTATTAAGCTTCGAGTTAAGGCTCAATGTAGTCTGCTGCTGTCCCTCAAGAAGCTACTCCATCATAGCTTCTAATATGATCTCTTGTATAGGTGCAGGAGGTGTTTGGTAAGAGGAAGCTCCATAGTTCCTTGAGAAGGAATTGTTCTGCTGCTGGAAAGGTTTCTGGAATACAGACTTCTGAATGAAAACAAAAGGATTTTGGGCACCATACTTCTGAAATCCAGTTCCTCCAATGTAATTAACATATTCTTGTGCACACTATCCAACCTCAGATGTCTCATGGGTCTTCTTCTTTCCAATTAGAATGCTATGGACTGAATCAAGCTTGTTCTTAATTTCTGTTATCTGTGAGCTATCAGCTTTCCCACCAGATTTTTGCCTTTCCAGATCAGCATTCTTATTGCTATTGCTGCACACCAAGTTTTTGATAAGCTCCTTAGCTTGCTCTAAAGATTTGGTATTGAAGTTGTCATTGCTAGCAGCATCCAACGCCATCTGGTACCATAGATCAACACCTCTGAAGAAAATGCCCAGCAACTGAACTTCAAAGAATCCATGATGAGGACAGCCTCTTTGGTACATCTTAAACCTCACCCAAGCAGCTTTAAGAGGCTATGTAGATCTCTGCTTGAATGTCAAAAGATCCTGCCTAAACTAATCGGAGCGAGCATCATCATACTAGTGTCTCAGGAACTCCCTTTTGATGGCATCCCAGGTTGTCAGAGTCCCATGTGGAATCTGCTTTAGCCAAGTTGCAGCAAGAGAGTGTGGGAAGAACTTGCAGTGCAGGAAGTCATAATTCACCCATTATGCTTCATCCAGTGACTAAGGACTCAAAATCCTCTATGTGATCCATATGGTGCTCATGTGGGTATCCATGAAAAGGGTGCTACCTCACAAGCGCGTAGTACGAAGTCTTCAGCTCAAAGTCATTATGCTCAAAGGGAGGTGGCACAATTGCAAACATGTTAGCAGTACAAGAAAAATCTCTATTCTTAGCACACGAAAAACGCCATCGTATATATATGATGGCGTTTTTGAAAATGCTATGTCTGCCCCAGCTATAATAGGTAGGCCAGATACGATAGCGTTTTTGTACGTGCTATAATAATTTACATATATTATAGCATTGTTTGTTCATGCTATTATTTGGTTATCTTATCATAGCTTTAGTTTTGTTTGCCATTGAAATATATGTTATAGCTTTGCTTCAATGCTCTAATTAATTTACTAATATCATTGTTAAATTATTTTAATTTATAGCTTTTTTGCTGTATTAGATATATAAAAATATATATTTGAAATTTGGTTCAAAATATTATTTTATTAATCATTCAAAACATGTATTACACAAATATCATAAGAAAAAAATATAATACTAAAACAACAAGTCCTGCAAAAACATAAAATCTAATACTACTAATTAACATCTTGATGAGTTCATCCTTGGCATAGCGCGTAAGAACACCAAAACGAGCCTTTTTGTTCCATCTCATGTAGGTATATCTCCTTGTTCTTCTTTGCCATCTTTTGAAAAAGTAAAAGAATATGCACTCATCCGTTATACTATAAGCAAACTAATGTGTATATAAAGACCAAAAATGAAGAATGACTTTGTTAGGGTTAAGGTTTAAACCTGTGATAACACCAAGATTTGCAGCCAGTGATTGAATCACCAACGCTGCACATGACGCCACCGATATAATCCAGAGTAACTGTTCAACGTGGCCAGAAACGTTTCATCAAAGGCAGCAAAGACTAAGGTCTACACTGTTCCAAACCGAGAGATTTAAAGTGGTCAAGGCTGTGGATTCATTTGACATAAAAAAAAAAACAAATAATGCAAACGTTATCGATCAAAGATGCTTACTAAAAGTCAAAAGTCAAAGAAAGACTGAGACTCATACCTTCTGTGAATAACCAGAGACGCCAACAAGCTGAGATTCTCTGATTGCTCTGTATAGGTCAATAGGAACGATGGGTTTCTGCAAAAAAAGAAAGAAACAATTACAAGATGAGATTAGATTAGAGGAGGGTCCACCAGAGTTGATCAGAAATAGATAAGAAAAGGCAGAAAACTCGCAGTTAGTATATTGTCAATCTCGTTTTGAGTCCTCCATTCTAAACACTCTACCAACTGTAACACTTGCAATCATTAGTTCAAGGCTCTAATATAATAAGAAGAAACAATCAAAGCAATGAGGGATTGAAACCATTTTGTGAGCTTTGTGGACATTCCAATCTCTGGCTTTAAGAAAGCGCAACAAAGTGCAAGAGAGAAGAAACAACTTAGACACTGATACAAAAATAATAGATCTAATCATCTAAAGAAATAAAGCAAGTAATTTACTAACCCGATACGACTCTCTCAGTGATTCATCAACTGTCAATACCAGAAATAAAATTGAAAAATCACTTTGACCAGCTTCCAATTTGTTTCTCTGTCATAAGACAGAAATTTGGAAGTATGTTTTTACATCTGATTTCAATTCCACGTTGATATCAATCTAAACTTTATCAGGGAGGTAGTAGTCAACCAAAGGGGTGCACTGCATCAATTCAACACAGTTGTTGTTATCATTCAATTCAATACAGAAGAAACAGAGACAGTCTAGGCTAACAGACAAATGCAAAAGAGAGAACCTGCTGGGAAAATCCGCGCATATGGGAACACCGATCATGAAGATCATCGATTATCTGTGCTTGTGTTTCATTTTTCTCAAGGTAGCTGAGAGCATCGGTAACATATTCCTCACACAGAGTGCAAACGTTTTCATTCATGGAAACTTCCTCTGCACAAAGTCAAAACAAAAAGTCTTGAAATTTGTAAACCATAAACAACTTTGATTAGACTATATCTGAGGCATACTTCTAGGGGTGGTGAAATTGAAATATTTAACTAACTCATTTCCAGCCATAGAAGCCAGACAAATTCATTAAAACAGAACTCTAGAGTGCAAGTTTGTATAAAATCAATCAAGCATGAGTAGTGAGATAGCGATGATGTAAATCGATGATGCAAACAGCAAAGATCAATTAATATTGGCGTTATTGGATCGGATCTAATGATGATTAACTACGGATTAGGAAAACAGGTCAAACATCAGGGATGATTTAATATTGATTTTAACACATGACCAATTCGGTCGTAGATCGAAGGCCGTATAAACTCGGATCCAACTGGTCCAGAGATGAGATTCAGAGAGAGGAACGACGATATATTCAAGAGAAAGAATCGATGAGAGAAAGGAACAACGAAGATGAAGACGGAGACAGATAGAGACTTACCTTGGAGAAATGACTGATTTGGGTTTTCAATCTGAGTTAAGGAATAAGGATTTAGCTGGTGAAGAAGCCTAGTTCTGAATCTGGCAAACTGGTGATGAAAGAGCACAAATAAATGACCTAGAAACGCAGAAACCAAGCAACTTTACAGGCTGAAACAAACAAACAAAAACCCATGTCGAGAAAATGAGATTCAAATGCAGAGAAGCGCTGAACAATCGGAGATTCGGAAAGGAAGAGAAAGCATGAACTCACCGACGAGAAAGACACGACGCCAATGGATGATATGACGAGTCTGACTTGTGGGATTGAGCAACCAGAGCTCAAATAGGAGCTGTTGGTGAAGATCCGATAGAAGCCTCTAGGTTTTTGACGAACAAGAAGAAACAAGTGGCTAAATGAAGATGAGACAAAAAAAAATTGGAATTTATTATGTGTTTTCTTAGGTTAAGAGGGAAACTTTTTTTTTTTAGTGTAGTCGAAGAGGGAAAATTTTAAGTGTTACGCGGTTTTCTAAAATTTTGGCTAAGTTTTTGGCGGATTATGGGCTTTTGGTTTCCAGCTTACTAATTTACGATGTTAGCATTATTTAAATGCTATTAAAAATTAAAAAATCCAAAAATTTAGTATCAATAGCAGTTTAGAAAACCGTGCTATTATATTATGCTATGAATGTCCATAATTTTTGTAGTGTAGTGTAGAACTCGTCAGGTCTGTTGTAGTCATCAAGAGTCCTCCCAGTTGGAGGTTTAGGTTCAGGTGCTCTAGGTGGTGCTTCATCTTGTGGATTTCCTTGTCCACATGCACCTTGACCTTCTGTCTCAAGATTAATAATCTGTCTTTCTGCTTCAGGGATTTCAATTACGTTTTCATCAGCATCAATCCTTTGTTCCTGAGCATTATAAGGATTGTTCTGCAAATCCCTCAGAACACCTTCTGTATCTCGAACCAAAATCAAAGCATTTTGATTCATCATCCTTTCAGATTTCTGAGCTTTTCTGTTTGACCTCTAAATTCTAGAAAGCTCCTGATTTCTAAGAATCAAAAGCTCCTCGTCCGGGTTGCTTCTGGTTTGACGATTTAGCATCCACTGAAATCAGACCGATTCCCGAAAAGAGTGTCGATCGACACCGAATGCTCCTCGTCGCGGTTCCTGCAGCAACAAGACAAGCGACATAAGAGATGTAAGTAACAAAGAAAAGAAAACGACTTAGTCTAAATTCTAGTACAAAATATATCGGCGAACTCAAAGAGTCCCCGGCAACGGCGCTAAAAACTTGAAAGGTCAAATGTTAATCCTATTTTCTAACTGCAAGTGCACAGTTTCGAACGATGTAGTATCTAGGATATCGAATGCACAGAGACTCAAGTTTCACGCGATAGATTGTATGTAGACGAATTAAGCTAAGAAAAATAGATGAAAGCAGTAAGCAACAGTGTATGACAATAAGCGAAAACGTCAGGTTCAGGGAAGTTCTCAAGAAATCACGAGTATAGATCAACCAATCAATATGATTCAGATATCGATGTTCTAGAGCTAAAATCACAATCATATAACAAGCCAACTCTCGCTGTGAATGCTAACTATATCTAACAACATAGAAAACCAAATCTCTTCGTGAATTTTAGAGCTCTAAACATGCATTTAATTCAGGTCCGTTCACAATTTCCCTAGACCAAATATCTTTGCGAATAAACAAATTGCTCACTAAGTTCTTTTCTAATTAATTAACCAATTCTCGCTGCGCTAATCATTCTGATATCAATAATATAAGTAGCTAATTTAGATTATGCATTAAGAATAACCTAGATGAAGAACTAGATGTTTTGAATCCCAATTAATCAATCAATCTATAATTCCATGAATTCCCTAATGAGAATCCCTAAACCTAACAAGGAAATCTACTCAGACATGACAATCATAACAACAAACATAATCAAAGTAGAAATCATATAAATCAAAAGAATAAGAACAGGGTTCGAAATCTCTTCTCTCTCGAGTATAAGACCAGCCCCAAAATCTCCTAATCTCTGATAGAATAAGGCTTAGCCTCAATAATGGCTCAAAAACTTAATTAATAATCTAAAACACGATTTGGGTCATCCTGTAAATATGGGTAAATTCTGGATAAATCTTGCAAGTCTCCAAAATCTATATTTTTAACGAGCATGAATTTGGTCATTTAGTGGTGTCGACTGACACTACATTAGTGTCGATCGACATTAAGTATAGACGCACCCAATGAGCTCTGTGAAATCCATGTATGCTGCAAAATCACTCCAAAAGCTTCCAGAATCTCCAGATAAGCTCCAAAAGTACCTAAACCTGCAAAGAACTCAAAAGACTCCAAAAACAACTAAAAGACTCTAGATAAAGACATATATCATGGCATGAAAACCTGTAAAAACCATGATATATCAACTCCCCCCACACTTAGCCTTTGCTTTCCCTCAAGCAAACAGAGAACCAAAGTATGAGAAGAGGTTTGAAAACATAGTAACTCACTTCATCCTAAGAACATCATTCACGTTCAGTTAGCAATCCACATGAAAACATTTCTGCAGAGATCAAGACCATAATGTACTTCCCCCACACTTAGCAATTGTCCCAAGTAAACTCCACAATCAAGACAAGAAATCCAAATTCACCATACTAACTTTGGTAAATAACTAAGTGCAGTCTCACGGAGGGAGTATCGATCAAAGGACAAATGGACGCTTACTCATCAGTTTCCAAATTGCAGACTGTCAACTTCTGGTTCCTTTCTTATCCCTTTCTCACTTCTAGCAGCTGATTTTCCCCTTTGGATATCATTTTTTTTTCTATCAACTGCTCTTCCCTCATTGAGGTATTACTTTGGACACATTCCATGAATGCACATGAGGTAATAAGGGTAACTACCACTCCCGTGATCACTTCGAAGCTACTAGCTTATCCGCAGTTTATTCTCTTTTTTTTTTTTTTTTACTTTGATTGAAGAGAAGGGAGAAGGAAACCATACTCAAACAGATTTACCGACCTTTCAGGACTGACAGAGGAATCCGATCTATGTATACAAAGCCCCTGGGTAAGAAAATTACGTTAAGATTAATAGTGAAGTTAGTGATGGATCTTCTGAATACCTGGAAAGATATGGGTGTCCTTGGTAAGTTGATCCGTGTGTGGTTTTCTAATAGTTATATAGCTACTCCAAGTCTGTCCAGTGGTCACTTAATGCTCATGTGAGTGTGATAATTTCCTCGAAAATTCAAAGTTTCATACTAGTTTCGACTCAATAAAACAGACACAAAAACAATGGATTGGCTCTAAGAAAAGAAAACAAAAGGTGGTAAGTAAAATTCCTCCCCCACACTTAAACAACACTGTCCGCAATGTTATAGAAGCTTGGGCTCGGGAGAACAAGGTATAATTCAATGACAAGTCAGAAAATCAGACACCGTACCTGCATGCGTGGTGAGTGTCGACCGACACACAGCCAATGTCGAACGACACTAGGCTTTGGTCGACACATTCCTGATCCAAATCGAGTGTCCTCGATTACGGTCCGTGTTTTCTAGTTTGGTATCAACTGACACTAAAGAGTGTCGACTAACACTGATGTCTGCAACCTGTTCATCACGTTTTTAACACACAAAAACCAGAAAAAATCAAAGAAACAAAACCAAAATTGAAAAATAAAAGAAAAACTGACCCAACATTGGGTTGCCTCCGACTCAGCACTTGTCTTCGGTCATTAGCTAGACTATGGGTAGGAGATCAGACTCTCGGGGGTTTTGACAGAGGCAAAGAAGGCCTCTGTGAAAGTTTCCTCATCCATGGAGGTTTGTAGGCAATATCATCATGAGATTGTCCAAGGAAACATGGAATAGATCCAGGGTTGGAGCAAAGCTTGGGTGGGATAGATCTTTTGCCTGCATTAACAGCAATGAAGTTAGGAGGTTTGAGTTTAGAGTATGCATACCTTCGCTTTGGTGGATGTTTGATGTTTGGAGCTTTCTGCTTATGAGCAGTTGCAGGCTCTGAAGATGTTAGAGTAGATTCCTGAAGCCACTATCTTCTCTTTTCCAATATCAAACACCGTAGCCTCACCAATTTGAACTTCTTGCTTCACCTCAACACTGAAAGCTTGACCATCAATGGTGGATTTTCGCAGCTTATCCATCTTGAAGTGCAGAGGCTTATCTCCCAAGTGGAGATCAGTCATACCACGCCTCACGTGAATCACTGTTCCAGCTGTAGCTAAGAAGAATCTGCCAAGTAGTAGAGGATCATATGATTCAACATCATATTTCAGCACTATGAAGTCCGTTGGAATCAAGTAGTTTCCAACTCTGATAGAGATGTCCTCTAGAACTCCTTTTGGAATCCTCTTTGATCGATCAACTAGGATTAAAGAGATCCTAGTTTTTTTGAAGACCAACAACCCCAACCTCACATCCACAGAGTATGGCATGAGATTCACACCAGATCCCAAGTCACACAGAGAACGCTTGAAGCTGTCCTTGAAGATAGAACAATCAAGCACAAAGACTCCTGGATTTGGAAGCTTCTCTGGAACCTAATTTAATAGCACATCACTCACTTGTTTAGAAACCTTCACCACTCCTTCTTTTAAATCTCCATCCTTGGAGAGCATCTTCTTCTTGTGAGGTTTAGGAAATGGAATCTTGGGCTTATAAACTCTTTCTGCAATTTGTTTCTGCTCAATTTTAGGTTCTAGGATGTTTATGAGCAAAACTGGATCTGCTTTTTTGGACCCTGACAATTCAATAGGCAAACCTGGCGTCTCCCAGGTTGGTGTCGATCGACACTAAAGTAGTGTCGGTTGACACTAAATATGCCCAGATTTTTTCCTTCGAATTTGGTGTCGACTGACACTAATCATTCTGGGTGCGTCTGGGTAAATATTTCAAATCTCCAAAATCTGTATTTTTGACGAGCATGAATTTTGTCATTTAGTGGTGTCGACTGACACTAAATTAGTGTCGATCGACACTAAGTGCAGACGCACCCAATGAGGTCTGTGAAATCCATGTATGCTGCAAAATCACTCCAAAAGCTACAAGAAACTCCAAATAAGCTCAAAACGTACCTTAGCCTGCAAAGAACTCAAAAGACTCCAAAAAAAACTAAAAGACTCTAGATAAAGACATATATCATGGCATGAAAACCTGTAAAAACCATGATATATCATCGGTTACGTACTTGGATTATCATGTGAAGTCCTTGAACATAGTTGAGCGAAGGAGGTTCGGCTTACGAAAATTTTTCAAAGGACTTATATGGATCTGGCCTTGGCTTATAATCGTTGAAAGTGAGGATGTGACGCATTATGTCACTGTTCATGAGACACGTGTTTGTTTAATCGATCATTTGGCCAGAATGTCGATTGTTGAGTGCTGAGAAGCGTATGTATTTCTGGGAAGGAATAACTTAGGCTAAAATATAAAGGGAGCTGCACCTCATAATGGGTTGCTTACGTACTCTCCAAGGAGAGATCAAGCCGTGCGTAGTTCTTTCTTTTTACAATACTGATTCGGGGCCCATTTTCTTATATAATCGTATTTTAGTGAGCCCGCTTTTAGCAGAGGCGGGAGCTCGTGTCGATTTTCTCCTTTTCGTTACGAGGTTAGAACTGGCTAGTGTGCTTTTTCCATCAGGGGTCGGGTCTTGTCCGCCTTCATCGGTTATGATTATCTTTTCGATGTGACCTGGAAGCTCGACTATTTGTGCCCTTTCTTGGAGTCGACGAGAGATCTTTCATGGTGCCTCTTCTTATGGCCTTGCAGTTCCAATCTTTGTGGAGTTATTTTGAAGGTGAGGTTGACTAAGCTGTATGTCTTTTCTAGGATTTTAGTGGTTTTCCGAAATTCTCAGCCGATTGTCGGCTCCTTGGTGTTGTTCTCGTTCCACTGCTGTTGTGTGTCAACCTCCTAGCGTGCTTGTATCGAGCGCATTGAACCGCTGTGGATTGAGAATACTCTTGTGACCGTGTTGATGCGTTTACTCGGCATGAGAGTTTCTTCCTCGTCTTTGTCACAAGTCCGCTTGGGTGATTCCACGTCGGTGGTTTCCTGCTCTCCTCGTCGCTGGTCGAGCTGCTCGAATCGCTCCTCCTCATTTTTGGTCCGTCGCTTTGTTTCTTGGCTTCCGATAGGAGTCGTTGGCGCATTTTGATTAGATATGTTTCTTACTCCATTCTGGTATTCGCTGAGCAGAAAACTTTGTAAGTGCTGACATCCGGTGGTGTCGTGCCCATATCGTTGATGAAAGGTGCAGAAGAGCTTATCTTGGTCATCAACTCGCGTGTTCTTCTTCCACGCTTGTTTTTGTTGGTTGCCGCTGTGATATGCCACCTCCTTTTTCCGTTTTTTTTTGTTGAGATTCCTTATGTTGGCTCCTTCTCTTTCTTGGTTGAGGAGAACCTCTTTGCTAGCAAGGCCCTTTTCTCCTTTATTTTGGCGAAGGCGGACGCTCAGGAGAGAGTATCTTCTAGGGTTTGTGGTTTGTTCATCACCAGCTCGCTGCGGAATAATGATTCGTGCCAGAGTCCATATCGTAGTGCCGGGAGCCGACGTCCTCAAACTTTTCGATGTACGACCTGAGAGACTCCCTTGGTCTGTGGTTTATGGTTCAGAGGTCGGCACTCGAGGCTTCTTCCTGGGCGATCATGGAGTGGTTCTCGAGAAAGGTGGTAGTTAGCTGGTGATAGTTGTTGATGGAGTGTGCTTCCAGCAAAAAAAAACCAGTCCAGAGCGGCGCCGCCTAAATTTTTGAAAAAGAGACGGCAAAAGCCGGTGTCACGTTCCTCTGGGGAGAATTGGGTTCGTGCTAATGCGGTATTGAAAGCTGTTAGTTACAGGCGAGGGTCCAAAATATCTTCGTAGGTTAGCAATTTGATTTCTTCGAGATGCCCGATTGCTGTGTCTGTTATTTTTCTGTGAACGGTGTATTTTGTTCCTATTCAAGAGATTGGTTGATCTCCTGGGCCAATTTGGCTGTCGTGTATTTGTTCGATATTACCTAATCGATTTGCGCCTTCGGTGGATTAAGCTCGCCGTTCTTGCTAGCTGTTGTTTGGTATAGAGTCGGTCCGGCCGATGTCGGTGTTGAGGGTGCGGGTGGTTCTTCGGTCGTATCTTTTTGAAGTTGCGGGGTGAGGTCGCTCGTGAGCTGGTCAGAGTGGGTGTTGTCGTTCTGAGTTAGCTCGTCGACCAATGTTGTTAGGGTCTTGATGAGGTGTAAAACGTCCTGGTTTTGAGTATTTGGAGTCTCGTTCGTCATCTCAGCGTCTTGATGTGTATTTGTTACCTCAATGTGGTTGGCCGGAGTGTCGATCGGTAGGATCGGTGAACGTGCCCCATCCATCGATCTCGGGGAGGTCATGCTCGGGAACAGTGTGCTTGGGGACAGTCGAGCTCAGATGGAGTCAGCTCGGAATAGTTGAGCTTGGAGGAAGAAAGCTTAAAGTCTACTCCGATGAATTGGAGTTATTACATGTTGAAAGTGGTCATGTCATTTCGGCTTCGTTTTAAAGTGTCGAAAATTTTCTCGGTCCCCACAGACGGTGCCAATTGTTGTTACGGATTTTTTATCTAGTCCAAATGAGTCGGGTTACGATCAAAGAAGTCCAAACTACGAGGTGAGAATTAAACTTTAAGCGAGGTCAGAAACAATTTTACTAATATTAAAGCTGAAGCGAACAATGAACAGGAATGTACGAGGTGGGAGTCCATCGAATGACGTGCTCCCTAAATGTTGCTTGGGCTCGTAGCTTTATAGGAGTAGCTCGAGCCTTCGCAAAATACAATGTATGTAAAAATGAAGAGTGAAGGGTTTATTTATAGCGTGTGAAGGCCGACTTTCTGTTGGACCATTTGACTCCTTCGCGGGCTTTGTTTGTTGGGCCAAGATAATTTTGCTGAGGTGGCAAGATTTCCGATAGACTTATGGATGGGTGCTAAACCCATATCCAACAGTAATTTTAGATTTAGTAAAATTAGATTATATGTGGACAATAATAAATATTGTGTAATTAATGATTTTCTTCAAAAATATATTCACAATATCTTTCAACATCTTTGTTTTAATTTTTTTTTATAACAAAATCTTATAAAATTATTTTATTTTATTTTTTAATTTTTTTTCTTAATTTTGTATTTATTAATTAAACTTATTATAAAATAGTTTTAGATACATTTGAACCTATATATTATCTAATTGGTGATTTTATTCAAAATATATTAATATTTATTTTAATATATTTTTGAAATATAACTATATATATTTTATATTATAACAAAATCTTACTAATTTTTAAAAAATTTCTTGATTTATAAAATAATAACTTATAAAATTATATTTATTATTACAAAATTATTAAAATAATTTTATTCTCATTTTAATCTATACAAACACAAAAATATTTATATTTATACAACTTTAAAACAAGTGAAAAATACATTAATTAATTTCAGTTATATATATATATATATATATAAACAAACTTTTTCTAGAGGAAGTCATTTTATAAATATTTATTACCAGTTTAAGTTGATATATTTTAATTTTGATAAAATACTAAAATTATTCAATATTTATATTATTCGAATATATAACTAGTTATATTATGGTTGATGTTTTTAGGATTGCAGTTTCTAAAGATTGTTTTATCAAAATTTAAAAATACTTAGACTATTATAAAATGTGTTGAAATATAGATCAATTTGTTTTGATTATAAAATATTAAAAAGATTTATATTCATTGGAAGACAAGTTTTAAAATGAATTAACCAATTTTAATCATAGAAACGTCAAAATGAACTTAAACCAATTCAAATTTTTAATAAATGTATTATAATATTTTAGTTATATTTTTATCTACAAAATTAGCATTAAAACCTATATGTTTAGACCATTATAAAACGGGATAAAAATAGATTATCCAATTAAACTATCTATACTATTATTTTTTTCCTAGACGAATTAAAAAATGTATTAACTAATTTTAATTGATATATTCTTAATTGAGAAAATATTAAAATTATTTAGTATTTAAATTATTCGAATATATGATGAGTTAAATTACAAATATATTTTTACGTTCACACTTTTTAATAGGTTGTTTTATTAAATTTTCAAAAACATAAACTACTATAAGATGAGTTGAAATATAGTTTTTTGAGATTAAAGAATTATTTATAATCATTGTAAGACAAGTTAAAAAGATGAATTAATCAATTTTAGTTCTAGAAACACTAAATAAACTTAAACCAATAAATAATATTAACAAACAAATTATCATAAAAAGATGGATTAACCAAATTGAGTTAATATATTTTAAATTTGATATAAATTTAAAAATATTTATTATTTATATTATTTAAATATATAATGTATTATATTATAATTTATATTTTTACGATCGTAACTTTTGGCGGGTTATTCTATCAAACTTTTACTTTATTTAGACTATGAATAAATGGATTGGAAAATAATTAATTTGTTTATACTATAAAAATATATTTTAAAAATTGTTCATTAGAATACATGTTAAAAGATGAAATAACATGTTTTAATTATACAAACATTAAAATAAACCTAATCAATTAGAAAGTGTTAAAAACGGATTATCATAAGAAGATGGATTATCCAAATTCAATTGACTTATGTTAAATTGGATACAAAAATATTAAAATTATTCAATATTTGTATTATTCGAATATATTATGTCACTACAAGAAAACAGTTAAATAGAGACTGGATATGTAGTCGCAAGTCAGTCGCTAATATCAAAAATCCGCGACTGATATGCGACTAAAAAGCGTAGACACTAATCTTGTGTTGCAAATTAAATCAGTCGTTAATTAGTCGCAAAGTTACTAATTTACGACTACTTCAAGTGCATCGTTTATTGGTCGCACATCAGCCGCAAACGTTTTGCGACTGATATGTGACTGCATATGCGACTGTGATATTTGTCAGTGCTAATCAGCCGCATATTAGTCGTAACATATTTGCGACCAATATGCGACTCATGTTATAGTGAAGACGCAAATTAGTCGTAATTGTTAACGATGCGACTATATCTGAACATTATGTGACTGATTACCGACTAATATTATATGCCTACGACTAATTAGTGATGGATCAACGACCAATAACCGACTAATGAGCGACTAATATGTGACTATTTTTCACAATTTCAGTCATTTGCCAATTTCTACATTGTTCCTCTCATTTGTTTGTATTATTAAAACTGCATACAATTTGCATACAACCAATATTTTAAAACAACTAGGAATCATAATACATTAACATACCAATTTATATATACACCAAAATCCAAAAGTAGAGTTACCAAAACATTTCATATTATGTTATGTTACAAGTCAAAAGTCTAAAGCCTGATTTTATACAAGATTAGAAGGCCTATCTGTTAAGGCTTAGAAGCTATATGAGAATCCACGAAGTCGCAGAATTGTGGATCAGTTTGACGGAGATACTTCTCAAGCATAGACAAGTGGTTGATCTTGGATTGTTTTTGAGTGGCAATTGTGGCCATCTCTGCTTCACGACGTATATTATAAGCTGCTTGGTCCGCTATTTTTTGTTGAGCTTCTTGTAGTTGTTGTTGGAGTGCCAGAAATGATGAACTACTTCCCAAGTGCTTACGCTTGCCATTAGCAAGGCTGTTTTCCATGCTCCCAAGACCATAAGGACACCCCCTGTCATCCTTGAATGTGGCATACTAAAAAAAAGCAGTTCATAACATTGTTAAAGTATATAAACTAATACCAACTAGTGAAGAATTAGACTACTTACCTGAAGAAATAGCTCGTTGTACTCATCAGCGGTGAGATCCCGTGGTTGTGCATCACCGTCCAAATTGGCCGCCTGAAGCTCAGCCTTCTTAGCTGCCATACGCTTCTCATAACTTTCAGCAATGCTCTTCGCCTTTAGATCAACGAAACTCCCATCTGGTCTCGTATGAGTCCTAATAAACACCTCGCCAATACTTACGGGTCTTCCGTACTCCTCTTCCTGTAATGTGATAGGATAAAATATTTAAAAAATAAAATCAGACCTATTTGATACCAAAACAGATTTATGCGAGTGGCAACTTACCATTTCCTGTTTGATCTGTTCAAAAGACTTCTGGCCAGACAAGTGTATTGCCATACCCAAACCTTTACGATTAGACTTACGAGCTTTACATGTGGTACTACTCTTTGCTTTTGCGTCTTCTGTGTCCCAGTGGGCTTTCATCGTTGCCCACAGTGTCAAGTTTATCCAAGGTGGACGCTTGCGAGAAGTCCGCGTAGTCGAGACCATTCCTTTCATTCGCCGTTGACATATCCTCTCAAAGTGCATTTGGACAGTTTTTGAGATTAGTGAATCCCAATGGTGGGTTTTCTACATTTTAAAGACAAAACCTTAGTGAAAACATTACAAGTAATATAAATAGGAAATATAGAGAAGAGAAACCTCACCGCGAATTCAATGAAGTAACGTTCTTGTCTGTCCCGAGGAACTACTGTCCAGCTATAGAAAGGTCCATCGAACTTGTTGGTTAATATCCTAGTAATCTGCCTCGTGAGTGCTCCTTTGTCGCGACCAAACAAATAAAGATTCTGGGAACAAGAACATATACAAATGCTGGTAACCTGGTAGGGGTCTAGTTTTATCCTATTCTACTGCAAGTGCACAGTTAAGTGATTGTAGTATATAGGGTTTCGAATCCACAGAGACTCCGGTTTCGATAGATCAAGAACTTAAAGAGATTTAAACTAAGATGAAAGCAATGTGAAGTAACTAAAAGCAATGCGAGAAAGTAAACTAGTAGCAAGATTATCGGTTGTGAAAGCAGTTAATTAAGGGCGCTAAGTCTAGGGCGTTCTCAGGAAATCAGACAAGCAGACAATTCATTCAGTAAGGATCTAATTAAGCTTAGTTCTAGAACTCAAAACACGGATATAGAATTAACCAACTGTCGTTGCGAGAATTCTCTAAGTCTAAGTGCAGCAATCCAAATTCCTTTGCAATTACTAACAGATTAAACCAACTTTAATTCCAAGTTCGATATGTTCACAATTAAACCAAACCAAATTCCTTTGCGAGAAGTTTAATTGCTCAACCTAAATAGTTCAGATTCTAAACCACAATTTCGTGTCATATTTAGCAACCTAAGATCTAGATTCTAATTGATCAGGTTAGAACTAGCATTAAACACAATTTAGATCGAAGAACAGATATGATATGAATCCTTAACTGAATTAAACAAGTCTAGCAAGTCATGAAATCCTTAGTGAGAAACCCTAAACCTAACTATGAATCTACTCAGACATAGAAGATGTAAACATAATCAATGAATAATTAGATATCATAAAAGAGAATAGAATATAAAAGGGGTTTGAAAACTTCTCCAAAACGAATGTAGTACATGATCAGACCAGCCCCAAAAGCTCTAAAAACTCTCTCTCTAAGTTATGAATGTTCTTCCTAAAATAAAGTCTAAAACCTATTTAATATAGCTAATCACGTCTTGGGGCTTCTGTGTAATTATCTGGAACTCTTGGGCTTTTCTGCAATATTCAATAATCTTCATAAACCGCCGAGATCTGGCCCATTCGCGTAGTGCATCGACCGTTGCATGATGTGCATCGATCGATGCAGATCCCAAATCTGGACAGTGAGCTCTATTTCTCGGACCAAATCTCCAAAATGCTCCAATAAGCTCCATAATCACCACTTCTGCTCCAAACGTGCGTGTACCTAATAAAACCTGTAAAAGACTCTAAAGAAACACAAATAGACTCTAAAACACACTTATATCATGGTCTAAAACTAGTAAAAACCATGATATATCAACTCCCCCACACTTAGCCTTTGCTTGTCCTCAAGCAAAACAAAGAACTAGAATGGTGAAGAGGTTTGAAAACTCTTCAGAAACTCTTTTTATCTTAGAAGCAACAGCAGTCAGATCCCCCTTAGTAATCCACTGAAAGATTTCACCTGCAGACATCAAGACCAACATATACTTCCCCCACACTTAGCAACTGTCCTAAGTAAACTCCACAATCACATTCATGCATTCAAATTCTCCCTACTGACTTCTGCAAGTATTTAAGTGCGGTCTAACCTAAGGATTATCGATCAAAGGGCACATGGATTCTTACCTTGTCGGCTATAGACCACCATACTATCTTTCTCTGGTCCCTTTCTTCTCTTTTCCCTTCCTTAGCATTCTGATTTTTCCCCATTGGGTATCATTTTTTTTTTTTTATCAGTGCTCTTCCCATTAAGGGGTGTACTTTGGACACATTCCATGGATGCACAGGATATGATAGTTGTAGCTACCACTCCCAGAGACACCTTCGGAGTTACTAACTCATCCTCAGTTTATTATCTCCTCTTTTTTTTTTATGGAAGGGGAGAAGGGAACCAAATAGGACAGGTTTACAAGCTGTGTCAGAACTAACAAGGGAGTCTGACTCAAGGTATACCAAGCCCTTAGGTGAGAAATTAAGTCAGTGTTAAGATTGAAGTCAGTAAAAGGATCCTCTTATACCTGAAGCGATGTGGGTGTCCTCAGTAGGCTGATCCGTGTCTGAGTTTTCTAATAGTCATAGATCATCTGCAAACTAGTCCCAATGGTTACTTAAGTTCCTGCAAGTGCTATTAATCTTCTCAAAAATTCATTGTTTCTTACGTAAACAAGTTTTGACTCAATAAAACAAAATTTGAAAAATGGACTGACTCTTAAGAAAACAGAAAACTAATGTCAGTAGTACCTCCCCCACACTTAAGACACACTGTCCCCAGTAGTGTCAAGCGAAGGATTGGTAAAAAGAAATAAAAATTATGTTAATGGATGATTGAGTTCTGTCTGATTTTACCTCTGTCGCACCTGCATCGACCGTTGCACATAGTGCATCGACCGTTGCTGGGCGATTTTCGTTAGTGGTCGATCGTTGCTCAGGACCGCAACGATCGCTGCAATGCGATTTCAATCGTGTTGTGACGATCGACACAATGGTGTGTCGATCGACGCACTGCGATTATGTCCGAAACCTGCAAATAAAACTCACCAAAAACAGAAATGAAACGTAAAATCCCACAAAAACACTAAAATTAAAATGCAAAAAAGAAAACAGTGGGTTGCCTCCCACTCAACGCTCTTTTAGCGTCAATAGCTTGACGTTTCAGCTGATCTAGGCAGAGGGTGCATCATCCAGAGGCAGAATATGACCTCCTGGAATCTCGGCCTTAGCCCAATAGTGTTTCACCCTCTGTCCATTCACAGTGAATTCATTACCTTCCTTGCTGGTTAGAACAATAGCTCCGTAGGGACGCACCTCTTTGATCTTGAAAGGACCAGACCACCTTGATTTCAGCTTACCTGGAAACAAATGCAAACGTGAGTTATACAAAAGTACCTGATCGTTGGGTGCAAATTGTCTCCAGACAATCCTTTTGTCGTGATAGGCCTTAGTCCTTTCCTTGTACAGCTTTGAGTTCTCATAGGCAAAATATCTAATCTCATCTAACTCATTAAGCTGCACCAATCTCCTCTCTGCAGCAGACTTAAGATCAAAGTTCATCTGCTTTACAGCCCATGCTGCTTTGTGCTCAAGCTCCACTGGCAGATGACATGCTTTTCCATACAGAAGATGGAATGGGATGGTCCCAAGAGGTGTCTTAAATGCAGTCCGGTAAGCCCATAGTGCATCATCTAGCTTTGCTGCCCAATCCTTCCTTGTCTTCCCAACTGTCTTCTCTAAGATCTCCTTGATCTGTATATTAGAGACCTCGGCCTGTCCACTAGTCTGAGGGTGATAAGGAGTAGCAACTCGGTGATGAACTCCATGCTTCCTTAGGAGCTTCTCGAAAACCTTATTAATAAAGTGGGATCCTCCATCACTAATCACAATCCGTGGTACTCCAAATCTAGGGAATATGATGGTCTTAAACAGCTTAATAACCACCGAAGAATCATTGGTCGGACTAGCTATTGCTTCTACCCACTTAGATACATAGTCCACAACAACCAAGATAAACTTATTCCCATAGGATGAGGGAAAAGGACCCATAAAGTATATGCACCAGCTGAAGGAATTTCTAGCAGTTCTAATCAGGATTAGCAACCCTAGTCTGAATTCCGAGCCTAGGATCTAAGGTTCAAATAATTGAATCTATGGGATCTCAGATTTACCTGTTGATTTGCAGCGGAAGTATTAGCAGATAATCGAGATCACGAAGCGCCTCAAATGCTGCGCCTCTACTGGTATCCACACGCACACAAACTGGACCGCAGGGATGCTAGCGCCTTACGGAGATCTAATCTCCAGAGAGGTTTCTTTCTATGTTCTGGTGGCTGTGTATTAGGTTAGAAACGAGTTTAGGTCGACCATATATCTTATATATGTCGGATTAAACCACGACGGAATTTCTCAAATGCAAAGACAACAACCAACAGCTCCTTCTCTGTGGTGGCATAGTTTCTCTGCGCATCATCTAGTGTCCTACTAGCATAATAGATAGCATGAAGCTTTCTATCCTTCTTCTGCCCCAGAACAGCTCCTACAGCATAGTCACTTGCATCACACATAACATCAAAAGGTAGATCCCAATCCGGCGGCTGAACTATTGGAGCACTCACTAATGCCTGCTTGATTTGTTCAAATGCAGTTTGGCAATCTGCATTGAACTCAAATTTGGTATCCTTATATAGCAAGGCAGTTAGTGGTCTAGCAATCTTACTGAAGTCCTTGATGAACCGTCTATAGAAACCAGCATGTCCAAGAAAGCTTCTTATAGACTTTACAGAATCAGGTGCCTGAAGGTTGGTCATCACCTCAATCTTAGCGCGGTCCACTTCGATCCCTGTTTCAGACACTTTATGTCCAAGTACAATGCCATCTCTGACCATGAAATGACACTTTTCCTAATTAAGAACCAAGTGCTTTTCTTCGCATCTAGTCAGTACCTTACACAGATTATCCAAGCACTCATTATAAGATGACCCATAGACTGAGAAGTCATCCATAAATACCTCCATAAAGTCCTCAATCATATCAGTGAATATGGACATCATGCATCTCTGGAAAGTAGCTGGTGCATTGCAGAGTCCAAAAGGCATCCTACGGTAAGCAAATGTGCCATATGGACAAGTGAAGGTGGTCTTTACCTGATCCTCTGGGTGGATAGGAATCTGAAAGAAACCTGAGTATCCATCGAGGAAGCAATAGTAATGGTGATTTGCTAACCTCTCCAGCATCTGATCAATGAAGGGTAAAGGGAAATGATCCTTCCTTGTTGCAGCATTGAGTTTCCTGTAATCTATGCACATCCTGTGTCCCGTCACAGTCCTAGTAGGGATCAGCTCATTCTTCTCATTCTTCACAACTGTAACTCCGCCTTTCTTAGGCACTGCATGGACTGGACTCACCCAATCACTGTCTGAAATAGGATAGATGATCCCAGCATCCAGGAGTTTCATAATCTCCTTCTTAACCACTTCCTGTAGATTAGGATTAAGCCTTCTCTGATGCTCAACAGATGTCTTAGACTCGTCCTCAAGATGTATCCGATGCATGTACAGCTCCGCAGAGATGCCTGAAATGTCATCAAGGGAATAGCCAAGAGCTTTGCGATGCTTGCGCAGCTTGCTTAGCAGTAAAGTGAGCTATGCGTTGTTCAAATTGGCATTAACTATCACTGGATAAGTCGAATTAGGTCCGAGAAACGCATACCTTAGCCCAGATGGAAGTTGTTTCAGCTCAATTTTCGGGGCTTTTTCCTCTGCCCGATCTCTGTCGACTTGCAACGATCGATGCTTGGTCTGTGTCGATCGATGCAAAGTCGCGGCAGACGCTTCTAACTTCATCACTTGCTCAGCATAATCCATCAGTTTTGCATAGCAGATTGCAGGCTTGTCTTGAAGGTGTTCCAGCTCCATTATAGAGCTCAGTAACGCTCTTTCTAGAGGATCTTCAGCATGTGACTTGTGAAAGTACTCTGCAGCCAAATCACCTAGTGTGTCCACATAGAAGGTCTGTCCTTCGATGGTTGGTCTCTTTACCAGTTTGTCCATATCAAAACTCATCTTCAGATCACCCGCATTCAGAATTATTCTACCCCCTTGGCAGTCAATCATCGCACCAGTAGTAGCAAAGAAAGGCCTGCCCAAAATCAGTGGATCCTTTGGTTCCTCTCCATACTGCAGAACCACAAAAGCAGTAGGTATCACACATCTACCAATCATTATAGGCACATCTTCTAGTACTCCTTCAGGGATTCTAATTGTTCTATCTGCTAAGACTAGTGAGATTCTAGTTGGCAAGAAATCGGTCATTCCAAGTCTCTTAGCAACAGAGAAGGGCATAAGATTCACACTAGAACCAAGATCGCATAGGGATCTTTCAAACCTTTCCCTGTAGATGACACAATCCAACACAAAGCTCCCTGGATCTTTCAACTTCTCAGGAATTCTGCCCTGAATCACTGTACTACACACCTCCGTGATCATCATTACAGTCTCCTCTTCAGACCACTTACCAGCAATCAGATCCTTAAGACATCTCCTCATCACAAGACTAGTTTCCATAGATTCAATCAAAGGCACTTCAACCTTCACCTTTTTAATCATTTCCTTGCATCTGTTATACTGTTTTTCGTTCTTAGCTTTCCTGGGATTCTTAGGAAATGGCACCTTAGGCTTGTACACTCCTTCATTTGCTTGTTTCGTTTTTTATGCGTTAGAAACCTTTGCAGTCGCTTTGCGTTGATCGTTGCTAGAGTTGCGTCGATCGTTGCTAGGCGACTGGGTTTCGACTCCTGTGTCGAGCTCTGGTTCGTCATCCTTGTTTTCGCTTTGCATCGACCGTTGCTTAGGTGCGTCGATCGATGCATTGCGAAGCTCGCGGATCTCATCTTCCAATTCTTCAATTTCCACGAGTTCTTCAACACTCAATTGCTTTTTCTGGCCAGGAGACAGCTCCTTACCACTCCTCAATGTTATTGCATTGCATTGATACTTGGGGTTAGCATCAGTCCGCCCTGGGAGATATCCATCTTCCCTCTGAACATATCCAGCAGTTTTTGCAACTCTAGCATCAAGCTCCTTCATATGCGCGCTCAGGTATTCAAATTTCCGCTCATATCCTCATAGACAGTACCTATCTTCTTGTCGAGGTCTGCAGCATTCTTAGTCTGAACTTTCAACAGCTGTTCCAACATAGCTTCCATCTTACTCTCATGAGTAGTAACTACATGAGGTGCTTGGTAAGAAGAAGTTCCATATGTTCTCTGATTACCTTGCTGTAAAGGCTTCTGAAATCCACTAGTCTGTCCAAATCCAGAAGAGTTTTGATTGCTGTTTAAAGCACTCTTCTGTCCTCCACCGAAAAACCTATTACCAGACTGATTCCCAAACCTATTTCCTTGGAATCCAGAACCACTGATGTAGTTCACATCCTCTTCTTGGTTCTCTTCCCCAGCTCCAACTATCTCAACATCTTGAGCAAAGTGGACAACTTTCTTCCCAGCTAGAAGATTGCAAACAGTGTCCAACTTAGATCTAATATCAGCTATCTCAGAATTCTCCACATTTCCACCGGACTTCTTCCTTCTCTCATCAGTAGTCTTGCAGCTATTACTGCTTACCAAGTTCTCTATCAGCTGTTTAGCTTGAGCAGGAGTCCTAGTGTTAAAGTTGGCATTGCTAGAGTTGTCCAACGCAGTCTGATATGGAAGATCTATGCCTCTAAAGAAGATGCCTAAAAGTGTTACCTCAGTGAATCCATGGTGCGGGCAGTCACGTTGGTATTTCTTGAATCTCATCCAGGCTGTCTTCAAAGGCTCTGTAGGGCCTTGGGAAAAGGTGAGTATGTCCTGTCTGGACTGATCAGAACGAGCATCATCATAGAAGTGACGCAGGAACTCACTCTTCAGGACTGCCCAAGTAACAAACTGCCCAGGTGGCAGTTGCTTCAGCCATGCAGCAGCGTCTCCAGCGAGACTGTGTGGAAAGAGCTTGAGAAACAGATAATCCTGGCACACTCCATCATACTTCATGCCAGTGATTATGTCCTCAAACAGATCAATGTGATCCATAGGCTGCTCTGACGGGTGACCATGGAAAGCATTCTGCTTCATCAGCGAGTAGTAGATGGTTTTGATTTCAAAATCATTCCGCTCAAAACCGGGAGGTACAAGAGCTGACTGGTTGGCATGAAACTCATCCGGACGATTGTAGTCAGCCAAAGTCCTCTCATGGACTACCATCTGTCTACCATGGACCTATCCTTGGCCTTGCGCCTGCGGTTGTGGTTCAGGTTCCTCGATATCTGGGATCACATGTCCCTCAGCATCAATCCTCTGCCCAGCAGCATTGTAAGGATTGTTTTGCGGATCCCTTAGGATACCTTGAGCATCGGCTATCAGAATCAGTCGTTCACGTACCATCCTTGCTCTTCTTTCTCTTCTGTTAGTCCTCTCTAGTCGTCCAAGTTCTTCAAGTCCGAGATTAACGAGGTTCAAGTTCTGATTACTTCTAGTTTCACGCGTCTGCATAAACTGTCTGTAATCGTCAAGCAACGATCGATGCTATCAGTGCAACGATCGATTCAATCTCAGAATCGCCTAGTGACGATCGACACAAAGGGTGCAACGATCGACGCTATGCGAAATCGGTACCTGCGACAGAGATAAAACAGAGAAAAATTAGTAACTAAAACAAAAAAAATAAAAATCCTAGTATAAACCCTAGGTTCGAATCTATCGAAGACTCAAAGGAGTCCCCGGCAACGGCGCCAAAAACTTGGTAGGGGTCTAGTTTTATCCTATTCTACTGCAAGTGCACAGTTAAGTGATTGTAGTATATAGGGTATCGAATCCACAGAGACTCCGGTTTCGATAGATCAAGAACTTAAAGAGATTTAAACTAAGATGAAAGCAATGTGAAGTAACTAAAAGCAATGCGAGAAAGTAAACTTGTAGCAAGATTATCGGTTGTGAAAGCAGTTAATTAAGGCGCTAAGGCTAGGGCGTTCTCAGGAAATCAGACAAGCATACAATTCATTCAGTAAGGATCTAATTAAGCTTAGTTCTAGAACTCAAAACACGGATATAGAATTAACCAACTGTCGTTGCGAGAATTCTCTAAGTCTAAGTGCAGCAATCCAAATTCCTTTGCAATTACTAACAGATTAAACCAGCTTTAATTCCAAGTTTGATATGTTCACAATCAAACTAAACCAAATTCCTTTGCGAGAAGTTTAATTGCTCAACCTAAATAGTTCAGATTCTAAACCACACTTTCGTGTCGTATATAGCAACCTAAGATCTAGATTCTAATTGATCAGGTTAGAACTAGCATTAAACACAATTTAGATCGAAGAACAGATATGATATGAATCCTTAACTGAATTAAACAAGTCTAGCAAGTCATGAAATCCTTAGTGAGAAACCCTAAACCTAACTATGAATCTACTCAGACATAGAAGATGTAAACATAATCAATGAATAATTAGATATCATAAAAGAGATTAGAATATAAAAGGGGTTCGAAAACTTCTCCAAAACGAATGTAGTACAGGATCAGATCAGCCCCAAAAGCTCTAAAAATCTCTCTCTAAGTTATGAATGTTCTTCCTAAAATAAAGTCTAAAACCTGTTTAATATAGCTAATCACGTCTTGGGGCTTCTGTGTAATTATCTGGAACTCTTGGGCTTTTCTGCAATATTCAATAATCTTCATAAACCGCCGAGATCTGGCCCATTCGCGTAGTGCATCGACCGTTGCATGATGTGCATCGATCGATGCAGATCCCAAATCTGGACAGTGAGCTCTATTTCTCGGACCAAATCTCCAAAATGCTCCAATAAGCTCCATAATCACCACTTCTGCTCCAAACGTGCGTGTACCTAATAAAACTTGTAAAAGACTCTAAAGAAACACAAATAGACTCTAAAACACACTTATATCATGGTCTAAAACTAGTAAAAACCATGATATATCATAACCAGAACTGGAAAAATTCAGAAGAACTAAGAACAAACCCGAGAGATATATATTCAGAAGAACTAAGAACCAAACTGATTTGAATTGAGCACATCTTAGTGAAACATCTAAGAGAAACCCATTAAGCACAACAAACACATACATAGAGATACATGCATTGAAAATATGTGAGTAGAACCAAAGAACAAAGAACAAACCCGAGATATGAGTGGAACAAAGAACTAAACCCGAGATATGAGTGAACAAAGAACAAACCAAATTGATTTCAGTTGAGCACATCTAAGAGAAACATGTAAGAGAAAACCCATTAAGCACAACAAACACATACATAGGCACGCATTGAAAATATGTGAGTAGAACAAAGAACAAAGAACAAACCCGAGATATGAGTGGAACAAAGAACAAACCCGAGATATGAGTGAACAAAGAACAAACCAAACTGATTTGAGTTGAGCACATCTAAGAGAAACCAAACTGATTTGAGTTGAGCAAACCTAAGAGAAACCAAACAAATTTGAGTTGAGCAAATCTAAGAGAAACCAAACTGATTTGAGTTGAACAAACCAAACCAAACGTCTATCTATACAAAAACTAAATCAAGCAGAAACATTAGAATGACGATAGAACAATAAAAGAGAAAAAAGAATGGAAACTATGATAAAAACATGGAAAATATGAACAAGGAGCCATTTTAATATCATATTATCTAAACAAGAAGAAATTTTAATATCTAAACAAGAAGACATTGCATAGAATCTAATCTGAAAATCATTTCTAGTTTCTTTTTTTACTTATCTTGTTCATATCTAAGAGAAGACACATATATTTCTAGCAATTTGTCTGAGAATCATAACAGATACATATTAATCAAACATTTCATCAATTAACAATCGCAAAAAACCAGTCAAACCCATTAATCATCCAACTCATTAATCAAACATTCCAAACTCATCAATCAAACATTCCAAACTCATCAATCAAACAATCAAACATATTAATCATCAAACTCATCAAGCAAACATCCTAAAGCTAACACATTTACACATTTGAATTCGGATTTAGAGATATATACCATGTTGTATCCGGTTGTGGTGTGGAAGATAAAACTTCTGTGAATTGTTCCCGATTTGGCACCCGAAGGAGAGCATTGAGAAGATGTATGAGGTCATCCTGGAGAACCGGCTGTAGTAGTGGTCCTTCTTCCTCTTCCTCTTCTTAATCTTCTTCACCATCACCATCACCATCTGGAGCTACTGAGGAATGGCTACTGTTAGGTTGTTGAGGTTCTGGAGAGTACTGCAGAGGCGGTGGAGATCGATGGTGTAGACTAACAGTGCTGGTTACGGCTTTACGGGATCGAGGATGCGAGTTTGGGAATAGCTCTACCGGCGGTGGATAGTCACGAAAATGAGGTGCTGAACTGGCGGGGTTTAACACCGAAGGTTGGGAGGAAGACGGAGCTTCGGATGAACGAGCTTGGGAGGGACAATTCTTCTTTGACGGTGTGAAATCGTATCGTGTGGGTAAAAAAGGTGGTGGTGCTCTTGACGGCGTAGTTCCGGCTTACCTCTGAGTTATGTTCGGCGTCACCCGTCTCTGAGCACCCCCACCTCGTCTCGGAGCACCGCCGCGTCCATTCGCCATTGGAGGAATCGGAGAGTTGAAGAGATGTTGCGATTTAGGGTTTGAGAGAATGAAGGTGTAAATGGGGAAATCTGATTTGTTAGACCAAAATCGATTTCATTAAACCAATTGGTTAAACCAAAATCGATTGGTTTAACCGATTGGTTTAATGAAATCGATTTTGGTTATAACAAATCAGTGAAATTGGTTTACCTATTGAAATTGGTTTAATGTATTGGTTTAATCAAATTATCACCTGGTTGGATTGGTTTAAGAGTAAATTGATTGGTTTTAACCAAAAATCAGATTGGTTTTAACCAAAAATCAGATTGGTTTAACCAAAAACAAATTGGTTTAACCAAAAACAAATTGGTTTTCAATAAATCAAATGGTTAATTAGTAATTAGTTAACTAAAATAAAACAAATAGATAGGTTTAAATTATAAATTGATTGGTTTTATCCAAAAATCTGATTGGTTTAACCAAGGACCAATTGGTTTTTAATAAATCAAATGGTTAATTAGCAATTGGTTAACTAAAATAAAACAAATAGATTGGTTTATGTTATAAATGATTGGTTTTAACCAAAAATCAGATTGGTTTTAATACGAACGGAATTATCGTTTACCTTGATTTTGTATTGTATATTTGCGTCAAAGTAGTGATCTGAGAAATAAGATATTTCGTCATTGATATAAGATTGAACAATCGATCCTGCTGCATATCTTTTGTTCTTCGCTTTTCCCTTCAACTTTTTGAAAAACCTTTCAAAAGGATACATCCACCTATATTGCACAAGGCCTCATAATTCAGCTTCGTATGGGAGATGTATAGGCAGGTGCTCCATAACGTCGAAAAAAGAAGGCAGAAAGATCTTTTCGAAATTGCATATGAGTAAGACTATGTTTTGTTTTAGAATTTGGACGCGACTTTTCTGCAAAGTTCTTGCACATAAGTCACGTAAAAATCCTCCAACGCCTACAAAACATTATTAACAAACAGAGTTATTATAAATAGTATAAACCATGGCACTTATCATACAACTACAAGTATTAGTACCTGATAACATAAGGTGAACGTTTCAGTCTAGGAGTTCTGCAAAGATAAATGGAAGTAACCGCTCCATAAAAACATGGCAGTCATGACTTTTCATGCCCGAGAACTTTCCATTCACCATATCAACACAACTAGCTAAGTCTGATGCATAACCATCTGGAAATTTCACCGCATGCTTCACACATTCCACCAAATTTTCCTTTGCTTCTTCCGTCAGTGTGTAGGCGGGGAAAGGAGCTATACCATCACTATCAAGCTGCATGTGTGGTCGAGCACAAAATATTTCTATATACCTTCGTGATATGACGGTGTCTTTTGTTTTACCCTTTACATTCATACCAGTATTCATGATGTTGTCGGAAAAATTCTTCTAAATATGCATCACATCAAGATTATGTCGGAGATTGAAGTCTATCCAATACGGTAGCTCCCAGAATATGCTTTCCTTGTGCCAATTGTGCAAGGTGCCATAACCGGCCTTCTTTTCATGATTGTTTCCACCGCAAATCTTTGTTGGAAACAATTGAGCGGTTAGACACTATACAACCGCTCGAAATAAAGTTGTTGCCCGGTGTAATGATATACCATGAATTTTAGGGTTTTTAACCATGGTATATGTCTTCTTATCGAGTCTTTTAGAGTCCTTTGGAGTCTTTTATGTGTTTTTACAGGTCTAGGCACGTTTGGAGCGGATTTGGAGATTATGGCGCATTCTGGAGCATTTTGGAGATTTAACCCGAGAGATGGACTTCACTGTCGATTTCACAGACCTGTGTCGATCGACACAGAATGTGCATCGATCGACACAAGGTCAACACAGACTTATTCTCGGCGAGTTTATGAAGAGTTTGGAAATTTTCAACTCAAGCCCAAAAGTTTCTATAATTACAGAAAGGCCCAAAAACGTGTTTAGACTTATATATTAGGGTTTTAAGCCATTGTTTAGGCTATGCTTTACTTTCGCTTTATTTTAGGGGCTGATCTTGTTCTTGAAAGAGAGCGGATTTCGAAACCCAGTTCTTTATTTTATTTTATGATATTTGGTTTTCTATTCATGATGTTTTCTGTTTCGATGAATATGTCTGAGTAGTTTACCTGTTAGGTTTAGGGATTCTTATTAGGGATTTCATGGAATTATAGGTTGATCAATATGTAGGGATTCATATCTATTAGTTCTTCATCTAGGGTTGTTCTTAATGCTTAATCTGAATTGGCCACTTAGATTATTGATGTTAGGTTGATTTCCACAACGACAGTTGGTTAATTAGCTAGAAAGAACCTAGATGAGCAATTTGATCTACTCGCAAAGAAATTTGGTTTAGGGGAATTTTGAAAGAAAGAACTTGAGATTAATGCTTGTTTAGAACGCTAGAATTCGCAACGAAAGTTGGCTTGCTAGGTTGTTAGACATAGATAGGATTCGCAACGAAAGTTGGTTTCTTATACTTCTGTGATTCCAGTTCTAGAACAGTTCATATTTAGATCCCGATTGATTGATTGCCTATGTTCCTGATTTTCTGAGAACTCCCTTGACCTGACGCTTCGTTTGATTGCTTACAACTCGCTTTATTTACTTTTCTGCTGTCTGATTTACTGCTTCCTTCATCAATCACCTAGCTTAACCTGAAATTCTATAATCTATCGCAAGAGTCTAGAGTCTCTGTGGATTCGATACCCTAAGTACTACATTCGCATCACTGTGCACTTGCAGTTAGAATAGGGATAAAACTAGAACTATCAAGTTTTTAGCGCCGTTGCCGGGGACTCATTGGAGTTTTCGATATATTTGAACTTAGGGTTTAGACTAGGATTTTTATTTTTTGTTTTTGGTTACTAATTTTCTCTATTTTTCTCTGTCGCAGGTTTGACATTCGCCTAGCATCGATCGTTGCACTCTTTTGTGTCGATTGTTACTAAGCGACTGAGTTGAGTCGATCGTTGCACTCTAGCATGGATCGATGCACTGCGATTACAGACGGTTTATGCAGACGCATGATACCAGAAGTAATCTGAATACTAATCTCATTAGTCTCCAACTTGAAGAGCTTTCTAGACTAGAGAGGACTAATAGGAAAGTTCAACGAGCAAGAATGGTTCGAGAACGTCTGATTCTGATACCCGATGCTCAAGGTACCCTGAGGGACCGACAAAACAATCCGTACAATGCTGCTGGGCATAGGATTGATGCTGAAGGGAATGTGATTCCTGAGCCTGAACAAGAACAAGAGCAAGGAGAAAGACAAGGCCAAGGACAAGGTGAGAGGAAGATGGTTAATCCTCCTGTTGCTAATGAGAGGACCTTAGCTGACTATAGCCGTCCGAATGAGTTTCATGCTAACCGGTCAGCTCTTGTGCCTCTTGGTTTTGAGAGGAATGACTTCGAGATCAAGACCATCTACTACTCTATTCTGAGGCAGAATGCCTTCCATGGTTTCCCTAATGAGCAGCCAATGGATCATATTGATGAGTTTGAGGACATAGTCACTGGGATGAAGTATGATGGAGTGAACTATGACTATCTGTTTCTCAAACTCTTCCTCTACTCTCTCGCTGGAGATGCTGCTGCCTGACTGAAACAACTTCCTTCTGGGAAGTTTACTACATGGGACGCTGTTAAGAGTGAGTTTCTGAGACACTTCTATGATGATGCTCACTCTGATCAGTCGAGACAGGACATTCTCACTTTCCCCCAAGGTCCAATAGAGCCTTTTAAGACTGCCTGGATGAGGTTTAATAAATACCAACGTGAGTGCCCGCATCATGGATTCACTGAGGTAACATTGTTGGGTATTTTCTTTAGAGGTATTGATCTCCCATACCAGACCGCGTTGGATAATTCCATCAATGGAAATTTCAACACTAGGACTCCTGAGCAAGCTAAGCAATTGATAGATAACTTAGTAAGCAGTAATAGCTGCAAGACTGCTGATAGGAGAAGGAAGGAATCTGGTGAGAAGATAGATAATTTGGAGATTGCTGATATTAGGACCAAAATGGACACTGTCTGTAATTTGTTGGCTGGGAAGAAAGCTGTCCATTTTGCTCAAGATGTAGAAGTGATCAATGCTGAAGAAGATGGTCAGGTAGAGGATGTGAACTACATTGGAGGATCTGGTTTCCAAGGAAACAGGTTTGGAGGACAGCAAGGTAATAGGTTCTTCAATGGTGGACAGAAGAATGCTTTCACAAGCAATCAAAACTCTTCTGGCTTTGGACAGAATGCTGGTTTCCAGAAGCCTTTTCAACAAGGTAATCAGAGGACTTATGGATCTTCCTCTTACCAAACACCTTCTGCTGCTAATGCTCATGAGAGCAAGATGGAGAGTATGATGGAGCAGTTGTTGGAAGGACAAAATAAGATTGCTGTGGACTGCAACAGGAAGCTAGATGCTGTGTATGAAGACCTTAATGGGAAGTTTGAGTCCTTAAGTACTCATGTGAAGCAATTGGACACTCAGGTGAGCCAAATTTCAAGCTCTATTAAGGGAAAGAGTGTCGTGGACACCCACATCAAGGCTTGGTCAGTTTATATCAATGATGGATCATACCAAGGTGAAAATTTCGAGTTAAATACAGCTGAACTGGTGGAAGAAGCTGAAAATTCTGAAATTGAGGAAAATCTCTTGGGTGGAATCTGTGAAACTTATGCTACATCGATCGATGCACCTATAACGTCGATCGTTGCATGCCGTGGACAGACAGATTCACTTGAGTCTCATGGCATTGATGCAGAGACGGATCTGGAGCTTATTAGATTATTCCCGGGAGTGTCTGAGATAACTCAACAGGAGATTGATGAGGTCCGACAGATAGGAGAGATTGGTGAAGAGTTGGAAGAAGTTCCACCATCTGATGATCCACCTTATCACCCTTGTGTGCAGAGGTACTTAAAGAAGATGCTGCCAATGGATGAGATGCTGAAAGATTGGGTGATAGTAGTCCCTCAACAGATAAGTAATGTGCTATTAACTAAGATCCCGAAGAAACTACCTGATCCTGGGATATTTGTGTTGAGTTGTTCAATTTTTAAAGATGGTTTCAAGCGCTCTCTGTGTGACTTAGGAGCTGCTGGAAGTCTCATGCCATACTCTGTGGTAGAGAAGCTGGGGATGATGGATTTTTCACCCACTAGGACCTCTCTTGTCCTAGCTGATCAGTCAATAAGGATTGCGGAAAGAGTTCTTGAGGACGTCCCAGTAAGAGTTGGAAACTACTTGGTTCCGACAGACTTCTTGGTGCTTAAGTACGACAGTGAGCAGGATGATGCTTTGATATTGGGAAGACCATTTTTAGCCACAGCTGGAGCAGTGATTAACATAAGGAACAGTCTTGTTGATCTCTATCTGGGAGATGAGCCTCTGCACTTTGAAATGGATAAGCTGCACAAGCCGCAGATTGATGAGAAAACCTTCAGGATTGAGGATGGATATGGAGAGAAGATGAGTGAGACTTTGGTTTCAGATCCTGGAGATCATTTTATCCCCTCTTTTCTTGGACTAGCTCACAGTGAGACAACTTACTCTCCACCTTGGATGAGGAGACTTTCGCAGAGGCAATCACAGTCTCTGTTGAAACCTCCAGGAGCCTGAATCTTGTTCGTCCGGTCAAGCTAATGACCTTAAACAAGCGCTGAGTGGGAGGCAACCCATTGTTAGGTTTTAGTGTTTTTCTTATTCATTTTTGGTGTTTTTGTTAGGATTTTACGTTTGTTTTTGGTTTTTATGAGTTTTGTCTGCAGGTTTCGACAGATTCGCAATGCAACGATCGACACGGTCCTGTGTGTCGATCGTCACAACACGAAAATTGCATTGCAGAGATCGTTGCGGTCCTGAGCAACGATCGACTCATGACACAAATCACCTTGCAACGGTCGTCGCATTTATGTAACGATCGATGCATGAGCGACAGAGGTAAAATCAGACAGAACTTAACACATCCTTTAACATTTTTCTTTCTTTTACCAATCCTTAGCTTGACACTACTGGGGACAGTGTGTTTCAAGTGTGGGGGAGGTGGTACTGACTATTATCTTTCTGTTTTCTTAGAGTCAGTCCTGTTTTTTTCAAAAAAAAATTGTTTTATTGAGTCAAAACGGTTTAAGTAGGAAACAATAAATTTTTGAGAAGTTAACAGCACTTGCAGGAACTTAAGTAACCATTGGGATGAAGTTGCAGGATCTATCTATGACTATTAGAAAACCCAACACGGATCAACCTACTGAGGATAACCATATCAATTCAGGTATTTAGAGGATCCTTTACTGACTTCACCCTTAATTTGACTTAATTTCTCACCTAAGGGCTTGGTATACCTTGAGTCGGATTCCTTTGTTAGTTCTGACACAGCTTGTAAACCTGTCTGAGTATGGTTCCCTTCTCCCCTTCCATAAAGTAAAAAAAAAAGAGAGTAATAAACTGAGGATGAGCTAGTAGCTCCGAAGTGGTCACGGGAATGGTAGCAAACACTATCACCTCCTGTGCATTCATGGAATGTGTCCAAAGTACACCCCATAACGGGAAGAGCACTGATAAAAAAAATAAAATGATACCCAGTGGGGAAAAATCAGTGCTAAGGGAGAAAGGGAAAAGAAAGAAACCAGAAACCGACAGTTTGGTGGTCAGATACTGAATAGGTTGAGTCCATGTGTCCTTTGATTCGATAATCCCTCTGTGAGACCGCACCTAAATGTATACAGAGACTGGTGTGGTGAACTTGAACGTCCTAACTTGATTGTGGAGTTTACTTGGGACAGTTGCTAAGTGTGGGGGAAGTATATTGTGGTCTTGAGTTCTGTAGGGAAATTTTCAGTGGTTTACTAAGAGAATGTGAATGCGAAAGTTCCTAGGACGAAATGAGTTTCTGTGTTTTCAAACCTCTTTTCTTATACTTTAGTTCTTTACTTGCTTGAGGGCAAGCAAGAGTTAAGTGTGGAGGAGTTGATATACCATGGATTTTAGAGTTTTTAACCTGTTATATGTCTTCTTATCGAGTCTTTTAGAGTCCTTTGGAGTCTTTTATGTGTTTTTACAGGTCTAGGCACGTTTGGAGCGGATTTGGAGATTATGGCGCATTCTGGAGCACTTTGGAGATTTAACCCGAGAGATGGACTTCACTGTCGATTTCACAGACCTGTGTCGATCGACACAGAATGTGCATCGATCAACACAAGGTCAACATAGACTTATTTTCGGCGAGTTTATGAAGAGTTTGGAAATTTCCAACTCAAGCCCAGAAGTTTCTATAATTACAAAAAGGCCCAGAAACGTGTTTAGACTTATATATTAGGGGTTTAAGCCATTATTTAGGCCATGCTTTACTTACGCTTTATTTTACTTTGAGAGAGTTAGGGGCTGATCTTGTTCTTGAAAGAGAGAGGATTTCGAACCCCAGTTCTTTATTTTATTTTATGATATTTGGTTTTCTATTCATGATGTTTTCTGTTTCGATGAATATGTCTGAGTAGTTTACCTGTTAGGTTTAGGGATTCTCATTAGGGATTTCATGGAATTATAGGTTGATCAATCTGTAGGGATTCATATCTATTAGTTCTTCATCTAGGGTTGTTCTTAATGCTTAATCTGAATTGGCCACTTAGATTATTGATGTTAGGTTGATTTCCACAACGAAAGTTGGTTAATTAGCTAGAAAGAACCTAGATGAGCAATTTGATCTACTCGCAAAGAAATTTGGTTTAGGGGAATTGTGAATGAAAGAACTTGAGATTAATGCTTGTTTAGAACGCTAGAATTCGCAACGAAAGTTGGCTTGCTAGGTTGTTAGACATAGATAGGATTCGCAACGAAAGTTGGTTTCTTATACTTCCGTGATTCCAGTTCTAGAACAGTTCATATTTAGATCCCGATTGATTGATTGTCTATGTTCCTGATTTCCTGAGAACTCCCTTGACCTGACGCTTCGTTTGATTGCTTACAACTCGCTTTATTTACTTTTTTGCTGTCTGATTTACTGCTTCTTTTATCATTCACCTAGCTTAACCTGAAATTCTATAATCTATCGCAAGAGTCTAGAGTCTTTGTGGATTCGATACCCTAAGTACTACATTCGCATCACTGTGCACTTGCAGTTAGAATAGGGATAAAACTAGACATATCAAGTTTTTGGCGCCGTTGCCGGGGACTCATTGGAGTTTTCGATAGATTTGAACTTAGGGTTTAGACTATGATTTTTATTTTTTGTTTTTGGTTACTAATTTTCTCTGCTTTTCTCTGTCGCAGGTTTGCCATTTGCATCACTGTGCACTTGCAGTTAGAATAGGGATAAAACTAGACCTATCATGTAACACTGAGGTGGATACTCATTCACGGCGTGTTTTCCTTTCATGAAGTCTTTCCTATTCTTCCCTAGTGGATGACTAGAGGAAGAAATCTTCGGTGACAATCAACCCAACATGTCTTCCTCCCATTCGGCAGATAAAATGACTTTGTATCGTCCATGCAAATTAGATAAGACAATTTACCATGTGTCGTCCACCCTGATAACATACCATACGCCGGAAAGTCGCTTATCGTCCACATCAACACTGCTTTCAAATTAAAATTTTGATGCAAGGATACATCGTACACATCGACTCCGATAGACCACAATTCTTTTAATTCCTCAATAAGAGGTCGAAGGAAAATATCAAGACTTGCTCGAGGATGATTTGGCCCTGAATTCAGAATTGTAATGAACAAGTACTCTGTATTCATGCACATCCAAGGGGGCAAGTTATATGGAGTCAAGATCACTGGCCACAACGAATGATTACGAGACATGACAAATGGATTGAACCCATCTGTACATAATCCCAAATAAACATTATGAGGTTCTTCGGCAAAGCGAGGATGTAGGTCTTGAAAATATTTCCACTCTGCAGCATCAGAAGGATGACACATTTCTTCGTCCTTTGCTCGGTGCTCAGCATGCCATCTCATTGCAGTTGCAGTCTTCTCGCTCTGATACATTCTCTTCAATTTATCAGTGATAGGTAGATACCACATACGACTATATGCTATTTTGGTTCTACGGTTTCCTTCGTTGGGCTTCCATCTTGGCGAACCACAAAATTGACACTTATCCCACTTTTCATCTTCTCTCCAGAATATCATACAATTATGAATATAAACATCAATTGTATGATACGGGAGACCTAAGTTGCGCATCAACTTTTCAGTCTCATAATGGGATCTGGTTGACTGGTTTTGTTCTGGTAAATATCTGTCAGCACCTCGCACCATGAATCCACACACTTTTCAGTCATATTGTAGTCCGTCTTGTTTTGCCGGACCCGCGCAGCTAAGGATAACTGAGAGTGACCTTCACGACAACCATCATATAACGAATTTCTCGCCCCTTCCAACAATTCGTAGAATTTTTGGGAATGGTTACGTACCGGTTCTTTATCAATATTTTGATAACTATCAAAATTCACGCTATCACGAAACACATCATTCACCATATATATCTACATATCTATCTTGTACGACATTATCCAAAGGCGTCATATCAACATAACTCGGTCCTAAAGCCACATCAATTTCCTCCCGTGCTTATACCAAATATAATAATCTTCCATAAATCCTCTACCTAATATATGATTCCAAACTTTTTTCCCCGAGATAACTTTCTTGTTTTTACAGAAAGTGCAAGGGCAGAAGAACCTACCTCCATTACTTAGCGCAAAAGGTTGATTACTTGCAAAAGCCATGAATTGATCTACCCCCATTTCGAACTCCGCTGTGAAATTTTGCGGCTCTGGATCTATCCTCTTATACATCCATTCCCGAGCATTATAGAATCCTGACATTATAGAAAACCAAAGGTTAGACGATTTTTTTTTTTGGATTCGTAGCTGAGAGTGAGTGAGAGTGAATATGTGAGAATGAGGAGAAAAGAGGTCGAATGTTGTATATATATATATAATACTGCGACTGATTTGCGACTACGACGCTACCATTTTGCGACTGATATCAATAGTCGCAAAATGTCAATACACCTACCCGAAACAATTAAAACATGTGGATATGTACCACCAAATTGCGTCAGAATTGCAACCCGCCGAAAAAGTCGCTAATTAGTCGCTCATTATGCGACTAATTAGCGACTAATATTTTACGACAACAGTGTAGTCGTGCTTCAGTCGTAAAATAGCGACTAATTAGCGACTATGTCTACGCGGTCACAATTTTGTAACCAATCAGCGACCAATATATTTCGGTCGGTGTACAGTCGCAAATTAGTCGTTAAAGTTTGCGACTACGCTTGCGGCCGCACACTGTAGTCGTTAAATGGCAGTTTTCTTGTAGTGTGTGTTAGATTACAGTTGTTATATTTACGATCGTAATTTTGACGCCTTATTCTATCAGATTTTCAAAATATTTAGACCACTGAAAATGGATTGAAAAAAATTATTTTTCGACTACAAAATATTTAAAAAATATTTTTGTTCATTAGGATACATATTAAAAAGATGAATTAACTAATTTTAATTATAGAGTTATTAAAATGAACTTAAATCAATACAAAATGTTAAATAATTAGATTATCATGTTTCAACTTCATAAATTTGTAATTATATTTATATAAATTATAAATTTAACTATTAAAAACAAAAATAAATTCCATATATAGTATATGATGTTCTCCAAAAAAGTTTTTAAATCAACACAAATTACACGATACATATTATACTTATATCACATAATTTTTCATAATTACTATTTTAAAAAAATAAAATATTATAAAATTATTTTCAAACAAAAAATTATATTCAATGCATTCGTTTTTTGATTATCTAATCATCATAGTATTCAGTTACTAAAATACTGTATTGAATAATTAACAAAACTAAATTATAAAAATAAACAATTAAAAAATTATTTTAATAGAAAAATATATTCGCGCTACTTTAATGCGGATCAAAATCTAGTATTCATGCAAATCTTATATTATATTGTAAATCTTCTCATCTAATACCTTTATTCAAACATATATTCGCGCTACTTTGGCCGCCACCTCTCTCTTTCAAATTTCATTCTCTCTTTGACAATAATGTCTTCTTCTCTAGCCAACTCTTTCGAGACTATTGATGTCTGTGATGCTTCTACCTTCTTCAACGTCAATATGACCAACTTCACAACTAAATGATTTCACCCACATCATGTGGAATTGACACGTTCATGCACTTTTTGATGGGTACGATTTTACCAGTTACACCAACAAGTATGTCATTGTGCCACCACCAATGGTGTTGTGGTTGTCAAGACCGCTTATACTCTTGTCGAAACTGTCGAAACGCCATATACAACGTTCCATTTGGTGCTATATATCCAACATCATCCAGCCACTACGCTCTAAAGCCAGGACAGCTGCTGCGATCTAGACCATGATCATATCATGATTTTTATGAATTAAAACCATTTTCAAACCGAGGGAATATTTTGATAAGTACACTTCAAACATATGATCATTCATTCAAACGTCCATTCTATAATTCTATAATTGTGATAACAAGTACTAGTTCCACTAATTTCCATCAGCAACTTATGAAGGAAACTAGTTTTATCTTCACACACATACAGTGTTTTACATCATGGAATCTAAAAGGTGTGGTCACATGCAAGTTTCTTGGTTGGGTTTGGTCCCGGGATCTTCCACTTGAAGCTCATCGTAGTGCATACGGTTCATATATTGGTGTCTTACTTTTTTGGTCCTAATCCAAAGTAATATCTCTTTTCTTTTTCTTTTTCTTTTTCGATCTATGTCATCTCTTTAGTCTATTTATCAAAATAAAACTACATATATGGGGTATTCCTGTCAAGTACATATCAAGAATCTAAAGCACCATCCTCAATTCCTCATCTATCACACTTGATAGAGAAAGTTCCACAATAACTAACCGTTCGGATATACAATACTCGTCAAATGTTTATTTTCAACGATTTGAAACGACAAGCTTTCGAATAACCATGAAAAACGTGCCATTAAAATGCAGCTAATGATGTTTGTGAATGAATTATGCAATTTTTTAAAAAAGTGATGTTCGAAATTAACGAGGGAGTAATCATATGACAAGACGTTAACTTTCTAGAATGTTGATCTTCTATGATTTTTCTCGATTTAATTTGATAAATTATTAACGGAAGTTTGACTTCAACTAAATCTGAAATTATTGAAATCATGATAAACAAGATCAATTTGAAAGCAGAAATGAAACAGAGAAGAAGAACAGTTTCGAAGAAAACGATTTGATCTCAACTGATCAAAGATACAATTTCGGATTACAACATATGAGTTTAAATAGCTTTAGACAGAAATGGAACGTATCGATTTGCTAACTGTATCTTTTAAGGATAAGAAGGCATCTTTCTGTTTTGCTTTTTCCTTTTCCATATATGGTCGAGTTGGAGTTGGAGCTCTGTTCTTCTCTGTTTCGGTCAACATGACAATTGCTTGGTTTTGCAGAGATACAAGCTTTGTGAACTGAATCTGTTGATGTTGGCCCATTTGTGACTGATCGATTTTAAGCCTGTTTGCACCCATGTGCAAACTCGTGGTGGGTTGCAGAACCACAGCGAATTTGAATCTCAGACTGAAGTAAGAAGCATGTGGGATGGACTTCGTAAAAATATATGCTAATTGATCGGCAGCAGAGATGTGATGAACAATGAGTGATCTGTGAGCTTCCTTTTCACGTGCATAGTGGTAGTGCGTTGGAAAATGTTTAGACTTCTTATGAAAGAAGCACAACAGCTGTGTTAGAGAGTGTCATGTACTCAGCTTCTATCGGGGAACGTGAGACTGTTGGTCCTTTGAGCTGACCATGAGATGAGATTGGACCCAAGCCTTGTACAAAATCCTCCGGTGGAACTTTTTGTGTATGTTATCACATTTAAGTCATTTCTAGCTTCCTTTTATGTAATGTTTTGGTTATATCTGCATTCATTCTTGTTAGTTTCTTAGGAATTTTTACATTTAGAAGCTTAGGAGGGTTAAAGTTAGGAATTATATATTTTAGTGTTATTGGGAGTGTTTATTTGAGATTTGTAGGATTTTGGAGATGCTAAGAATATCAAGTGTGATTGGGAGGTCAAATTGGAGCTAAGAACAGAGAGGAGAGAGGAAGCAAACAAAATAAAAAAGAGATGAAGAATTCTCATGCATCGTAGATGAACAAGCCATCACCCACTGGACGACATCATCGGCCTTACATCAGCCGATGCTAACCTATCGAGCATATTCCATCGACCTTGCATCATCGGGCAGCCACAAATGTTGTCGCTCCATAGACCAGTAAGAATATTGGTCGTCTATATCGACCATGGACGTCCGATGAGACTTCATCTACTATAAACCATCGAACGGTGCTTCCGTGATGAAGGAATCGACCGACACAAGACGATATGGGATGTCCGATGGATTCTTCTCCGACCTGTTTTATTTACCAAAATGCCACTACAGGCTAAAACACTATAAATACATTTTAGACCTGATTTTAGAAGAGGATCTCCTTTCTTATGAATTTTTCTTTACCTCGTTGGGATCAAACTCTTTTGTAATCTTTTATTTTAAGTTTTAATCAAGTAATTAGTTATCTTTTATAATATTTTCTCTCTAATCATGAATTCCATTATTATCTCTATAGGTTTTGATGTGATTAATATGATTAGTGAGTAGTTTTTTTTGGTCTTCGAGATGAGATAGATTAGGACTTGATTAGGGATGATCTGATGGTGTTTAGGGATTTATTAGTGTTAATCCTTTTATTTAGGTTGATCTCTATGCTAGATTTACAAGAAACTGTTGATTTAGATTTTAAGCATTTTTCATGCCCACAAGGTGTTTAATGAAATGCTTGATAGAACATAATTAGATATTTTGCAAGCCAATGGGAATTAATGTCTAAGGTTTTTAATAGTAAAATGAACTTTTGCATGCTTAATTGATTCTTAATCACAATTGATAGATTTTTCTTGATTAAGAGTTGATTAAAGGGATCTTTACTTAGAGATAAGATTGATCTAATGATTTGAATTTGAGACTAAGGTTTAAAGCTTGCTTGAATGTTTTAATGATTGAGATTGAATGCATGCTATCTTGGATTTGATATTGAGAAATAGATTAATGTTTGATTAGTAAAGAGTTAGTTACATGAGAGTGTGATTAGGTATTTGATAGATCATTGAACTTTTCTTATTTGCTTGTGTGATTGATAAACTCCTAAGTAAAATCATCTCTTTATATTCTTAGTTCCTTGACTTTATCTTAGGACATTTCTATTATTCATTGCTTAATCTCTTTATCTCATTTGCTTACCTGTTTGCTTTCTATTGTCATTTAGGATTGTTAGATATAAAAACTCTCTTTAATAGGCTTAGCTTGATAGGGTTGTATGCATTCCTTTTGTTACTAAACTTAACCCTTTTGGATTGGTAAAACCTTGATATACAACAATGACTAATATAGTGTTTTAAAGTGATTGATAGTTTAAGATCCAAAAAATCCTTATATCAATTTGGCGTCGTTGCCGATTGGTTTTAGCTTTAGTCATTAGGATTTTATATCTTGTTGAGACTAATTTCCATTTGTTACTTTACTAATCTATGTACTTTTCTATCTTTCTTGCTCGTATAGGTGCATGAACACAAGGTCTAGAGGTCCAACAAACTTAGTGGAAAGAGTTGAAGACATAAGGGCCTTGGAAAGGAAATTGCTAGAGCAAGGAGAGTTCAAGAGAGACTAGCTCATTTGGGAAGGTTGGGACATATCATGGACAACCAACACTCATGACAATCGACAAGGCATAATTCTACCTCGTGTAGCCAACAACGACTTTGAGATAAAGGCATTCATAATCTCCATGGTTCAGAACAATCAGTTTCATGGATATGCATTGGAGGATCCACTAGATCAACTTGATCAGTTTGACAAAATATGTGCAACAACTAGGCTCAATGGACTGTCTTATGATAGCTTCAAGTTGCGTTTATTCTCTTTTTCCCTTGCGGATAAAGCACATCAATCGGAGAAGAACCTACCTCAGGGTTTGATCACCTCTTGGGATCAATGTAATAAGGCTTTCCTCAAGAAGCTCAGGGTTCGATCACTTCTCAAGCTATCGGGTTTTTCTCAACGCAACATTGAAAGCTTCTCTAAGGAAACACTACTTAGCAATCTTTACTGTGGAGTTCTTCCCAAAATCCGAATGTTTGTTGACATGGCTAGCAAATGATGTAGAAGATGGAATGGAGCTAGTGGAGAATCTTGCTTTGAGTGATGGGAACTATAACCGAGCTTCTAGCGGAGTTAAGGCTGTTGAGGACGCCACTAGCAAAGAGATCCAAGCTGTGAATGACAAATTGGATAGGATTATCCAAGCTAATGAGAAGAATGATATCCACTCCATTAGAAACCATTGCACTAATCAAGCTTTTCATGAAGTTGTGGAAGTGGATCAAATGACTCAAGAGGAAGCTAACTACTTGGGGAATCAAAGAAACTTCCAATGTGGTTACAAAAACTATAGGAGCCAAGACTATCAACCTCAACAAGGCTTTGTGCCTTTCAATCAACAACAAGGTTATGCTCCTAGGTCAAACTTCCAAGGACAACAAGGAGGTTTCCCACCTAAGATTCCTTACAACCCTCAAGCTCAAGCTTCTACTTCTTTGGATCAAGGCTCTGAAATGAAGACAATGCTTCAACAACTCATCCAAGGACAAGCAAATAGTGCAATGGACTTGAGCAAGAGGATGGCTGGTATCCACTTTAAGGTTGATGGAAACCTCAAGGATCTCACCTCCTTGATTGAAACCTTGAATTCAAAAATTCTCCAAATGGAGAAGTAAAAAGGAAAAGTTGATTTCACCAACCATTGCAACACCATCTACTCCAATTCTGAAAATGAAATGATTATAGCTGAATTTGAAGCCCTTGTCTATGGTTCTCCACTAGATAAGGAGAAAGATGATAGATTGGATAACAAAGCCATCATTGAGAAGTTAATTCTTGGTCTTTGTGATGAAATTGTGATTTAATACATGGTTGAGGAAGTGCTACCCACAACCAAGCTAGCTCCTGATATATCATGGTTTTTACTAGTTTTAGACCATGATATAAGTATGTTTTAGAGTCCTTTTGTGTTCTTTTAGAGTCTATTTTAGGTATAATCAGGTTTGGAGCAGAATTGGAGATATTGGAGCTTTTTGGAGATTTTTGGAGTGTTTGGCCGAGAGCTTGAGCTCACTGTCCAGAAAACAGGATTGCATCGACCGACACACATTGTGCATCGGTCGACACACAAGCGAGATGGGCCAGACTCGGCGGTTTAATGAAGAATAAAGATATTACACTTTGGCCCAGAAGTTTCCAGTATTTACAAAGAAGCCCCAACCGAGATTTAGCCTATATAATTAGGATTTTGGTGTTTTAGAAAGATACACTTTCATACGCTTACACATTGGATCATAATTAAGAGCAGAGAGTTTTTAGAGCTTTTGGGGCTGATCTGATCCTGTATTTCATCTTTATTTTGGAGAAGATTTCGAACCCCTTTACTTATTTAATCTCTTTTATGATATTTAATTATTCATTGATTATGTTTTAATTATCTATGTCTGAGTAGATTCATAGTTAGGTTTAGGGTTTCTCATTAAGGATTTCATGACTTGCTAGACTTGTTTAATTCAGTTAAGGATTCACATGAATAGAATGTTCTTCGATCTAAATTGTGTTTAATGCTAGTTCTAACCTGATCAATTAGAATCTAGACCTTAGGTTGCTAAATACGACACGAAAGTGTGGTTTAGAATCTGAACTATTTAGGTTGAGCAATTAAACTTCTCGCAAAGGAATTTGGTTTAGTTTAATTGTGAACATATCGAACTTGATATTAGTGCTGGTTTAATCTGTTAGTAATTGCAAAGGAATTTGGATTGCTACACTTAGACTTAGAGAATTCTCGCAACGACAGTTGGTTAATTTTATATCCGTGATTTGAGTTCTAGAACTGTGCTTAATTAGATCCTGGCTGAATGATTTGTCTGCTTGTCTGATTTCCTGAGAACGCCTTAGACTTAGCGCCCTTAATTAACTGCTTTCATAACCGATAATCTTGCTACTTGTTTACTTTCTCGCACTGCTATTTAGTTTACTTCACGTTGCTTTCTTCTTAGTTTAAATCTCTATAGTTCTAAATCTATCGAAACCAGAGTCTCTGTGGATTCGATACCCTATATACTACAATCACTTAACTGTGCACTTGCAGTAGAATAGGATTAAAACCTGACCCTATCAAGTTTTTGGCGCCGTTGCCGGGGACTCTTAGAGTCTTCGATAGCTTCGAACTTAGGGTTTTTACTAGGATTTTTATTTTTATTTTTATTTTTGTTTACTGATTTTTTTTCTCTGTTTTCTTTCTGTCGCAGGTACGACATTCGCCTAGAATCGATCGTTGCACTTCCTGTGTCGATCGTTACCAGGCGATTCTGAGTTGAGTCGATCGTTGCATTTCTTGCATCGATCGTTGCACTGCGATTACAGACGGTTTATGCAGACGCGTGAAACCAGAAGTAATCAGAACTTGAATCTCGTCAATCTCGGAATCGACGAACTTGGACGACTAGAGAGGACTAACAGAAGAGAAAGAAGAGCAAGGATGGTTGTACAAAAGGTGATTATAATGCCTGATGATCAAGGTACCCTGAGGGACCGAGATAACAATCCATACAATGCTGCTGGGCATAGGATTGATGCTGAAGGGAATGTAATCCCTGATCCTCCTGAGCAACCACAACAGGAGCAGAACCAAGGCCAAGGACATGCCCAAGGTAGACAGGATCGGAGGATGGTTGTCCATGAGAGGACTTTAGCTGACTACAATAGACCGGATGAGTTTCATGCAAACCGGTCAGCTCTAGTAATTCCTGGTTTTGAGAGGAATGATTTTGAGATCAAAACCATCTACTACTCGCTGATGAAGCAGAATGCTTTCCATGGTCACCCATCGGAGCAGCCTATGGATCACATTGATCAGTTTGAGGACATAATCACTGGCATGAAGTATGATGGAGTGTGCCAGGATTATCTATTTCTCAAGCTCTTTCCATACCGTCTCGCTGGAGACGCTTCTGCATGGCTGAAGCAACTGCCACCTGGGAAGTTTGATACTTGGGCAGCCCTGAAAAGTGAGTTCCTGCGTCACTTCTACGATGATGCACATTCTGATCAGTCCAGACAGGACATACTCACCTTTTCCCAAGGTCCTACTGAGCCGCTTAAGTCTGCCTGGATGAGATTCAAGAAATACCAACGTGACTGCCCGCACCATGGATTCACCGAGGTAACACTTTTAGGCATCTTCTTTAGAGGCATATATCTTCCATATCAGACTGCGTTGGACAACTCTAGCAATGCCAACTTTAACACTAGGACTCCTTCTCAAGCTAAGCAGTTGATTGATAACTTAGTAAGCAACAACAGTTGCAAGACTACTGATGAGAGGAGGAAAAGATCTGGTGGAAAGGAAGAGAATTTGGAGAATGCTGATATTAGATCTAAGCTGGACACAGTTTGTAATCTCCTAGCTAGTAAGAAAGCTGTCCACTTTGCCCAAGATGTTGAGGTAATTCAGACTGAGGAGGACACTCAGGAAGAAGATGTGAATTACATAGGAGGATCTGGATTCCAAGGTAATAGATTTGGTAATCAGCAGGGAAACAGGTTCTTCAATGGAGGACAGAAGAGCGCCTTCATAGGCAATCAGAACTCCTCTGGCTTTGGACAAACTAGTGGTTTTCAGAAACCTTTTGGACAAGGTAATCAGAGAACCTATGGATCATCTTCTTACCAAGCGCCTCCTGTAGCTACCGCTCATGAGAGTAAGATGGAGGCAATGATGGAACAGCTGCTGGAGAGTCAGACCAAGATTGCTGTGGACTGCAATTAGAAGTTGGATGATGTCTATGAGGATCTCAATGGGAAGTTTGAGTCTTTGAACAATCATGTGAAGCAGTTGGATACTCAGGTGAGTCAGATTTCTAGTTCTGTTAAAGGAAAAGGAGTAGCAGACATCCATATTAAGGCCTGGTCAGTACACATTGATGATGGGTCACACCTAGGTGAAGGATTTGAGCTAAGCACAGCTGAGTTGGTAGAAGAGGTTGAATTTTCGGATTTTGAGGAAAATCTCTCGGGTAGAAACTGTGAAAACAGTGTTGCATCGATCGATGCACCCTTAGCATCGGTCGTTGCAGGTCGTGAACAGACAGACTCGCAGTATTCTGAAGGCATTGATGCAGATTTAGAGCTTGATCGTCTATTCCCTGGAGTGTCTGAGATTACTCAACAGGATATTTATGCACAATCCATTAGATTATATCCCTCAGTGTCTGAAGTGATTAAGCAAGAGATTGAAGAGCTTAAGAAGTTGGAAGAGATTGGTGAAGAGTTGGAAGAAATTCCATCATCTGATGATCCACCTTATCACCCATGTGGTCCCTCAACAGATAAGTGATGTGCTGTTAACCAAGGTTCCCAAGAAGCTGCCTGGCCCTGGTGTCTTTGTGCTTAATTGTTCTATCTTTGAGGATAGTTTTAGGCGTTCTCTATGTGATCTGGGAGCTGCTGGAAGTCTTATGCCATATTCTGTGGCAGAGAAGCTGGGTATGCTGGATTTTTCGCCTACTAGGACCTCTCTTGTCCTAGCTGATCAGTCTATACGAGCAGAAGGACTCTTTGAGGACATCCCGGTGAGAGTTGGAAACTATTTAGTTCCAACAGACTTCTTAGTGCTGAAGTATGACAGTGATCCTGATGATGCGTTGATACTTGGGAGACCATTTTTGGCTACAGCGGGAGCAATAATAGATTTTAAACATAGTCTGATTGACCTCCACCTGGGAGATGAGCCGCTGCGTTATGAGATGGATAAGCTGCGCAAACCGCTGATTGACGGACAGACATTAACCATTATGGATGGAGATGATAAGCAGCCAAGGTATACTGTGATTTTGGATCCTGGAGAGCAGTTTACTCCTTCTTTTCTTGGACAAGTTCATTCTGATACAGCTTATTCTCCGCCATGGATGAGGAGGCTTGCACAGAGGCAATCGAAGTCTCTGTCAGGATCTCCAGCGTACTGATCTTGTTCGTCCGGTTAAGCAATTGACGTTAAAAGAGCGCTGAGTGGGAGGCAACCCACTGTTTTCATCTTTGCATTTTAATTTTGGTGTTTTTGTAGGATTTTACGTTTTGTTTCTGATTCTGGTGAGTTTTTGTCTGCAGGTCTCGGCCAGAATCGCAGTGCGTCGATCGACACACTATTGTGTCGATCGTCACAACACCATCGAAATCGCATTGCAGCAATCATTGCGGTCCTGAGCAACGATCGACCATACACGAAAATCGCACAGCAACAGTCGATGCACCTAGTGCAACGGTCGTTGCACCTGTGCGACAGAGGTAAAAATCCGACAGAACTCAACCAATCCTTTTAACAATTTTTTCTTTCTTTTTGCCAATCCTTCGCTTGACACTACTGGGGACAGTGTGTCTTAAGTGTGGGGGAGGTGCTACTGACTCCTGTTTTCTGTTTTCTTAAGAGTCAGTCAGTTTTTAAAAATTTGTTTTATTGAGTCAAAACCAGTTTAAGTAGGAAACAATGATTTTTTGAGAAGAATAACAGCACTTGCAGGAACTTAAGTAACCATTGGGATGAAGTTGCAGGATCAATTTCTGACTATTTGAAAACTCCATCACAGATCAACCTACTGAGAACACCCACATCACTTCAGGTATCAGAGGATCCTTTTACTGACTTCAAACTTAATACTGACTTAGATTTCTCACCTAAGGGCTTAATATACTTTGTGTCGGATTCCCTTGTTAGTTCTGACACAGCCTGTAAACCTGTCCTATTTAGTTCCCTTCTCCCCTTCCATAAAATAAAAAAAGAAAAAAGAAAAAAGATAATAAACTGAGGATGAGTTAGTAACTCCGAAGTGGTCATGGGAGTGGTAGCTACAACTATCATATCCTGTGCATCCATGGAATGTGTCCAAAGTACACCCCTTAACGGGAAGAGCACTGATAAAAAAATAAAATGATACCCAATGGGGAAAAATCAGAATGCTAAGGAAGGGAAAAGAGAAGAAAGGGACTAGAGAAAGATAGTATGGTGGTCTAGAGCTGATAAGGTAAGAGTCCATGTGCCTTTGATCGATACTCCTTAGGTGAGACCGCACTTAAATACTTGCAGAAGTCAGTAGGGAGAATTTGAATGCGTGAATGTGATTGTGGAGTTTACTTAGGACAGTTGCTAAGTGTGGGGGAAGTATATGTTGGTCTTGATGTCTTATGATTGATTCTTTCAGTGGTTTACTAAGGGGAATCAGAGAGTTGTTGCTTCTAGGATGAAAAGAGTTTCTGAAGAGTTTTCAAACCTCTTCACCATGTTTTAGTTCTCTGTTTTGCTTGAGGGCAAGCAAAGGCTAAGTGTGGGGGAGTTGATATATCATGGTTTTTACTAGTTTTAGACCATGATATAAGTATGTTTTAGAGTCCTTTTGTGTTCTTTTAGAGTCTATTACAGGTATAATCAGGTTTGGAGCAGAATTGGAGATATTGGAGCTTTTTGGAGATTTTGGAGTGTTTGGCCGAGAGCTTGAGCTCACTGTCCAGAAAACAAGATTGCATCGACCGACACACATTGTGCATCGGTCGACACACAAGCGAGATGGGCCAGACTCGGCGGTTTAATGAAGAATGAAGATATTACACTTTGGCCCAGAAGTTTCCAGTATTTACAAAGAAGCCCCAGCCGAGATTTAGCCTATATAATTAGGATTTTGGTGTTTTAGAAAGATACGCTTTCATACGCTTACACATTGGATCATAATTAAGAGCAGAGAGTTTTTAGAGCTTTTGGGGCTGATCTGATCCTGTATTTCATCTTTATTTTGGAGAAGATTTCGAACCCCTTTACTTATTTAATCTCTTTTATGATATCTAATTATTCATTGATTATGTTTTCATTATCTATGTCTGAGTAGATTCATAGTTAGGTTTAGGGTTTCTCATTAAGGATTTCATGACTTGCTAGACTTGTTTAATTCAGTTAAGGATTCACATAATAGAATGTTCTTCGATCTAAATTGTGTTTAATGCTAGTTCTAACCTGATCAATTAGAATCTAGACCTTAGGTTGCTAAATACGACACGAAAGTGTGGTTTAGAATCTGAACTATTTAGGTTGAGCAATTAAACTTCTCGCAAAGGAATTTGGTTTAGTTTAATTGTGAACATATCGAACTTGAAATTAGTGCTGGTTTAATCTGTTAGTAATTGCAAAGGAATTTGGATTGCTGTACTTAGACTTAGAGAATTCTCGCAATGACAGTTGGTTAATTCTATATTCGTGATTTGAGTTCTAGAACTGTGCTTAATTAGATCCTGATTGAATGATTTGTCTGCTTGTCTGATTTCCTGAGAACGCCCTAGACTTAGCGCCCTTAATTAACTGCTTTCATAACCGATAATCTTGCTACTTGTTTACTTTCTCGCACTGCTATTTAGTTTACTTCACATTGCTTTCTTCTTAGTTTAAATCTCTATAGTTCTAAATCTATCGAAACCATAGTCTCTGTGGATTCGATACCCTATATACTACAATCACTTAACTGTGCACTTGCAGTAGAATAGGATTAAAACCTGACCCTATCAGCTCCTACATCATTTCCTAAGTTAGGAGCACCAGACAAGTTCTCCTTATCTTCCTCTCTTGGCCATTTTAGGATTGAGGATGCCTTGTGTGACACCGGTTCAAATATGAGTTTCATATCTCTTGAGATGGTTGAACAATTTGGGATCAAGAGCATTGAAAGTTACAAATCTACTCTCACATTTGGTGATTCCTCCACCAAATTATCATATGGGGAGATGAAGGACTATCAAATGATGATTGGGGATTGTACCATCCCAACTGATTTTGATGTCATTAAGATGAAGAAGAGAACGAAGCTTCCTCTCCTACTAGGCACTGATTTCCTCAAAACTACCGGTGCAACAATGGATTTCAACAACAAAAAGGTAGTTTTCACCAAGGTGAATGATAAGGTGTTCTATCCCATGAAGTCTTCCTCCATCAACACTTGCGGAATTATCATAAGTTACCTTGATCTTGAAGAGGAAAGGGCATTTGCTAGTCTTTCCAAGCTTGACTTATGTGGATCCATCTTTTTGGGAGATTTGAGGATTGAGGAGCCACAAGTTGATAAGGTTGAGAAGTTGCACTCTCCAAAGATTGTACAAGTTGTGAAAAATGCTTTAGTCAGAGAGAGGAGTAAATGGTAGATGAGTGAACACTTGGAAAGTGTTCCCTTAGAGGGGGTGAATGGAGCAAAGAAAGCTCCTCTTAAGAGCAAAAGGGAGAAAGGAAAATCACCCACAACCTCTACTCTCACTCAATCTCCTAACATTCTCACTTTTTACCCTTTGAAGCTTAAGGATGGGACAGTTGAATACAAGGTTAAATATAAGGGAAGGTATAAACAATTCTCAAGTGAAAGAGCTATATTTACTCCCGAGACCCAAGCTGATCCAATCAAGCTTCAAGAGCATCTCAACAAGGTCTTGACCATCACCCAAAAGGTCAAGACTCCTCCACCTCCTCACTAAATGAAAATGTAGTCAAGCTTAGTGACTCAAAACAAGCTCACTTGGGAGGAAGTCACATGTATATCTCTTTTATATATTGATTTAAGTTTTAAGTTACTTAGGCAATGTTGATCTCTCTATTAGGTCTCTACATGTTTTAGGCCATATGGTCTTGGCATTGGGAGAAAGAAAGAAGAAAGATCATGGCGAAATCAAAGAAGAACCAAGCTTTTATCCAAGTTTGAGGGAACTCTCTAGCCTCCACCTCCCATTCCTCCATCACATTTCACTCCACCTAAATCTCCAAGTAAACCAATCCAATCTCTTTTTCATATCTTTGTTTCATTTTGTGTTTTTCCTTTTGTCTTTGGTCTCCTTCTCTTCTTTCTCTCACACAAGGTATTGTGTCTTTTAAGTTTGGGGGAGGAGACTAGTTGCTAATGTTATATTTTGTGTTTTTATCCTCTTTTATTGCATCTTGGGTCTCATTCATTCTCTAAGGCATAGAAAACCATTAAAATTTGAAAATTTTCGAAACTTTTCACAAAAAGAAGTCATCTAGTTGTATCGGCATGCTTATGATTGAGTCAAGAAGTCATTTAGGATTGCATTGATTAATGTTTGAGAGCTAAATCTTGTGTTCCTTATTAAAAAAAAAAATTGATTGAGCATGTGGTTATTTGATGAATCTTGTGAGCTTGAAATTAAGGAAGGACCCTTATTGGATCTCATGCATTATTGTTCACTTCTTGATTGAAACATGTTGTGATTTGAATCTTTCCCTATCTATTAGAACTCCTAATCTTGACTTGAATTATCATGTTGTGCAATGAAAGGTGAATTCATGGAAACTTGATACATACTTAGAATATCTTCTCCCTTTCTACCACTCTTTTGTTAGTCTAAATAGATTTCCCCACCTTAAACTAAGCTTTACTCCAAGCCTAAACACTGTAGTGAGAGATGAAATGCCTTTTTCTTGAATCAACTAGGAAAAAAGTGTTGAGTTTGGAACGACAAGGATAAGTTTTCATTATAGTGCTAGCCTTACATCATTGGACTATACATAGGACATGAAAGAAGTTTGGGGCATTGTGAAGAAAAAGGAAAAAGGGAATGAAGAAAAGATTGAGAAAAGAAAGAGGGCATTAAAAAAGGAAAAGAAAAGTTGATATCTCTAAGTGGTTAAGAAAGAAAAAAGTCTCAAGTGTAAAAAGAAAGAAAAGAAGCCAAAGTTGGGTCAAACATCAAAAGAAAAAGAAAAGAGACTAGTGAAAAGAAAAGAAAGAGCTAAGCAAAGAAAAAAAATCTTTTAAGTGTTTAAAGAAGGAAGAAGTAATCAAAGCTGGGATAAGAAGGCAAAAATGTCTTAAGGAAAGGGTAACTTAGGAAGGTAACTTTGGGTTTAGAAGAAGAGTTAAGATCATTATAGGGATTTGGGTAAAATGAGAATATATCCTTGTATGCATGAGTTGTTTCTTACTATTAACATTTTGATATAGTTCATTCCTTTATTGAGAGATCTTTTGTTCTTGAAAACCACACATCATTTGTGATCACTTTTATCTCAAGACCTTAAACCCTTAGCCAAATGTGTTCATTTGATTTGCACAATCATGATTCACCATTCATTAATGAATGTTTAAGGGAATGAGGATAGGAAGTCATGTGTGGTTGAGCTTTGGACTTGATGCTTGTGTTTATGAGAATGTCTAACTATTTTGAAATAGAGTAAGCTTGATTGTAACTATTAATTGCTTGTCTAGACTTTGTTTCCACTTTTGCTTTATAATTACTTTTGGAAGCTTTGGACTTTCACTTTAAAACTATTCTTCCTATTTGTTTTTAAATTTGCTAGCGAACAAACAAAATGAAAGTTTGGGGGGGGGGGGGAATTGATGTTATCACATTTTATTCATTTCTAGCTTTCTATTATGTCATGTTTGGTTAAATTTGCATTTAATCATATTAGTTTCTTAGGAATTTTTACATTTAGAAGCTTAGAATGATTAAGTTAGGAATTACATATTTTAGTGTTCTTGGGAGTCTTTATTTGAGATTTTTAGGATTTTGGAGATGCTAAGAAGATTATGTGTGATTGGGAGGTCAAATTAGAACTAAAGCAAGAGAGGAGAGAGGAAGCAAACCAAAAAAAAAAAAAAAAGAGAAGAAGAATTCCCATGCATCCTATGCATCATAGACGAACAAGTCATCACCACCCGGACCGCATCAACAGCATTACATCATCTGATGCTAATCGATCGAGTATATTCCATCGACCTTGCATCATCGGGCAGCCAAGAACGTTTTCACTCCATCGACTAGTATCCATCGATGAGAGCAAGCCGATATTTCCGCCTCGATCACGTCCCATTTTGGCCGTAAGAATATCATCCGTCTATATCGACCATGTCCGTCCGATGAGACTTCATCGACCCTAAACCAACGGGCAGTTCTTCCCCGATGAAGGAATATCGACCCGCACAAGTCGATGGGCTGTCCGATGGATTCTTCTTTGACTTTTTCTATTTACCAAAATACCACTACGGGCCGAGACACTATAAATACATTTTGGACCTGTTTTTAGAGGAGATCTCCTTTCTTATGAATATTTCTTTACCTCTTTGAGATCAAACTATTTTGCAATCTTTTATTTTTAGTTTTAATCAATTACTCAGTTATCTTTTATAATCTTTTCTCTCTAATCATGATTTCTATTATTATCTCTATGGGGTTTGATGTGATCAATATGATTAGTGAGTAGTTTTTTGGGTCTTCGAGATGAGGTAGATTAGGACTTGATTAGGGATGATCTAAAGTGTTTAGGGCTTTATTAGTGTTAATCCTTCTATTTATGTTAATCTCTATGCTAGATTACAAGAAATTGTTGATTTAGATCTTAAGCTTTTCATGCTCACAAGGTGTTTGATGAAATGATTGATAGAACCTAATTAGATATTTTTCAAACTAATGGGAATTGATGTCTAGGGTGTTTAATAGTAAAATGAACTTTTTTGCTTGCTTAATTGATTCTTGATCACAACTGATAGATTGTTCTTGATTAAGAGTTGATTAAAGGGATATTTGCTTAGAGATAAGATTGATAAAATGATTTGAGTTTTAGACTAAGGATTAAAGCTTCCTTGAATGGTTTAATGATTGAGATTTAATGCATGTTATATTTTATTTGATATTGAGAAATAGATTAATGCTTGATTAGTAAAGGGTTAGTTACATGAGAATGTGATTAGCTATTTGATAGATCATTGAACCTTCCTTATTTGCTTGTGTGAATGATAAACGCCTAAGTGAGATCATCTCTTGATAGTCCTAGTTCCTTGACCTCATATTATGCTCTTTCTCTTATTCATTGCTTAATCTCTTATCTCATTTGCTTACTTGTTTGCTTTCTTTTGTCATTTAGGATTGTTAGCTATAAAAACACTATTTAATTGGCTTACATGACAAAATTGTATGCATTCCTTTTGTTACAAAACTTATCCCTTTTGTATTGATAAAAATTTGATATACTATAATGACTAATATAGTGTTTTGAGGTGATTGATAGTTCAAGATCAGAAAAATCTTTATATCAGCACCTTGTGCAGTCACAGTAGGCTGTCAAGGCTGAACCTGTTACAGAAGATAAAAATCTTTATATCCCCATCTCTATTGTGCCTTATATATCTGAGTATTCTCTTAAACAACAAGAAGTCAGATACAGTTGGCATATGCATCTTTTGACATACTAGATTCACTACAAATTGCACATCTAGTTTTGTCAGTGTGAGATACTGTAATTTGCCAGACAGACTGCGAAAATACATTGGATCACTAAAGAGATCTTGTTGGTGTGGAACTCAGTCCAGTTGCAATGGTAAAGGTGTCAGCATCGGTGAATAGTCCAACATTCCCAGAGTTTCAAGCAAGCCAAAAGCATATTTTGCTTGGTTAAGAAATAGACCTTGCTCTGTGAATATTTCTTGGATGCCTAAAAAGTAGCTCAGATCCCCCATATCTTTAATTCAGAACTCCTTTCCCAGTGAGAGCATATGATAATTTATAGTTGCAGCGTTATACCAATGACGACCATGTCATATACGTAGAGAAGAAGGTAAAGAATGCTATCACCATGATGATATATAAACAAGAATGAATAACTCTTATTGCAGATGAAACCAAGGTCAACAGAAAGGAACCGAATCTGTCGAACCTTGCTCGTGGAGACTGGCTTTAGTCCATAGATAGATTTATGTAGAAAACAAATATATCCTAGAAATTGCTCATCTTCAAAGCCATGAGGTTGTTTCATGTACACAGTCTCATTGAGATCATCGTGAAGGAATGCATTCTTCACATCTAGTTGCTTGATAAGCCATTTTTTGATAGTTGCTTGATGCATGCAGTTCTTACGGTTGCAGTTCTCACGACTGGACTATAAGTTTCCAGAAAGTCAATACCCTCTTCCTTCTCATATCCTTTTTCTACAATGTGTACTCTCAACTTATCCAAAGTTCCATCTGCCTTGAGCTTAGTTCTGAACCCCCATCTGCAACCTAGAACATTACCATCATCTTGGACAGGAACAAGAGACCATGTCTTGGTTTCATGACATTTTGTTATTTCTTCTTTCATAGCCTTTTTCATTCACTGTGTTTTAGAGCAGCTGCAACTGTTTTTGGTTCTTCTGGAACACCTTTAACGGTAAGAAGAGTGTATCTTGGGTTTGGTTTTCTTACCCCAACCTTGATTCTGGTGACTATTTGATGATCATTCTGATTTGTAGGTGCTCCACTTGATTGAGGAAGAGGAGGAAACTCTTCGTCGTATTGCTGATTTTCTACTGTAACTGATCCATTTGAGTTTGTATCATCAATTGCAGGATCTGTACCAACATCAAATTGAGGTAAGAGGAGATTCACTGGTCCTTGAGAAGAAACCAATCTTCTTTTAGCTACTCCAGGTGGTAAGTCATTTGTGGTTGGAGGCTGACTTTCCACTGGTTCTGATATAAACCCTTTGTACCATGAAACAAGAAGCTGAGTTGGCCCATCTGGAATGAAGAACTGACAGAAATCGGAGTAAGAAATATTTTGTTCATCAAACAGTACATGATGATTGATGTAAACACGACCAGTTGGTGGATGTAAGAAACGATAGCCCTTATGCTTCTCGGTGTATCCCACAAACACACACTGTAAGGACTTGGGATCGAACTTGTTTTCTTGATACCATGAAAGTAGAAATGAAACAGAGAAGAAGACAAGTTTCTAAGAAAATGATTTGATATTGATTGATCAAAGATACATTTTCGGATTACATCACATGAGCGTAAATAGCTTTAGACAGAAGGATCTAAATCCAATGGAGCATATCGATTTGCTAGTGTATCTTTTGAGGATAAGAAGGCATTTTCTGTTTTGCTTTTCCTTTTCCGTACATGGTCAAGCTAGAGCTGGAGCTCTGTTCTTCTCTGTTTCATTCAACATAACCGTTGCTATGTTTTGTAGGGATACATGCTTCGTGGGATGAATCTATGATGTTAGCCCATTTGTGGCTGATCGACTTTAAGCATGTTTACACAATTGAGGTGATTCCTTACAACCCTCAAGCTCAAGCTTCTACTTCTTTGGATCAAGGCTCTGAAATGAAGACAATGCTTCAACAACTCATCCAAGGACAAGCAAATAGTGCAATGGACTTGAGCAAGAGGATGACTGGTATTCACTTTAAGGTTGATGGAAACCTCAAGGATCTCACCTCCTTGATTGAGACCTTGAATTCAAAAATTCTCCAAATGGAGAAGTAAAAAGGAAAAGCTGATTTCACCAACCATTGCAACACCATCTACTCCAATTCTGAAAATGAAATGATTGTAGCTGAATTTGAAGCCCTTGTCTATGGTTCTCCACTAGATAAGGAGAAAGATGATAGATTGGATAACAAAGCCATCATTGAGAAGTTAATTCTTGGTCTTTGTGATGAAATTGTGATTGAATACATGGTTGAGGAAGTGCTACCCACAACCAAGCTAGCTCCTGATATATCATGGTTTTTACTAGTTTTAGACCATGATATAAGTATGTTTTAGAGTCCTTTTGTGTTCTTTTAGAGTCTATTTTAGGTATAATCAGGTTTGGAGCAGAATTGGAGATATTGGAGCTTTTTGGAGATTTTTGGAGTGTTTGGCCGAGAGCTTGAGCTCATTGTCCAGAAAACAGGATTGCATCGACCGACACACATTGTGCATCGGTCGACACACAAGCGAGATGGGCCAGACTCGGCGGTTTAATGAAGAATGAAGATATTACACTTTGACCCAGAAGTTTCCAGTATTTACAAAGAAGCCCCAGCCGAGATTTAGCCTATATAATTAGGATTTTGGTGTTTTAGAAAGATACGGTTTCATACGCTTACACATTGGATCATAATTAAGAGCAGAGAGTTTTTAGAGCTTTTGGGGCTGATCTGATCCTGTATTTCATCTTTATTTTGGAGAAGATTTATAACCCCTTTACTTATTTAATCTCTTTTATGATATCTAATTATTCATTGATTATGTTTTCATTATCTATGTCTGAGTAGATTCATAGTTAGGTTTAGGGTTTCTCATTAAGGATTTCATGACTTGCTAGACTTGTTTAATTCAGTTAAGGATTCACATGAATAGAATGTTCTTCGATCTAAATTGTGTTTAATGCTAGTTCTAACCTGATCAATTAGAATCTAGACCTTAGGTTGCTAAATACGACACGAAAGTGTGGTTTAGAATCTGAACTATTTAGGTTGAGCAATTAAACTTCTCGCAAAGGAATTTGGTTTAGTTTAATTGTGAACATATCGAACTTGAAATTAGTGCTGGTTTAATCTGTTAGTAATTGCAAAGGAATTTGGATTGCTGCACTTAGACTTAGAGAATTCTCGCAACGACAGTTGGTTAATTCTATATCCGTGATTTGAGTTCTAGAACTATGCTTAATTAGATCCTGACTGAATGATTTGTCTGCTTGTCTGATTTCCTGAGAACGCCCTAGACTTAGCGCCCTTAATTAACTGCTTTCATAACCGATAATCTTGCTACTTGTTTACTTTCTCGCACTCCTATTTAGTTTACTTCACGTTGCTTTCTTCTTAGTTTAAATATCTATAGTTCTAAATCTATCGAAAAAGAGTCTCTGTGGATTCGATACCCTATATACTACAATCACTTAACTGTGCACTTGCAGTAGAATAGGATTAAAACCTGACCCTAACAAGATTTTGGCGCCGTTGCCGGGGACTCTTAGAGTCTTCGATAGCTTCGAACTTAGGGTTTTTACTAGGATTTTTATTTTTATTTTTATTTTTGTTTACTGATTTTTTTCTCTGTTTTCTTTCTGTCGCAGGTACGACATTCGCCTAGAATCGATCGTTGCACTTCCTGTGTCGATCGTTACCAGGCGATTCTGAGTTGAGTCGATCGTTGCATTTCTTGCATCGATCGTTGCACTGCGATTACAGACGGTTTATGCAGACGCGTGAAACCAGAAGTAATCAGAACTTGAATCTCGTCAATCTCGGACTCGACGAACTTGGACGACTAGAGAGGACTAACAGAAGAGAAAGAAGAGCAAGGATGGTTGTACAAAAGGTGATTATAATGCCTGATGCTCAAGGTACCCTGAGGGACCGAGATAACAATCCATACAATGCTGCTGGGCATAGGATTGATGCTGAAGGGAATGTAATCCCTGATCCTCCTGAGCAACCACAACATGAGCAGAATCAAGGCCAAGGACAGGCCCAAGGTAGACAGGATCGGAGGATGGTTGTCCATGAGAGGACTTTAGCTGACTACAACAGACCGGATGAGTTTCATGCAAACCGGTCAGCTCTAGTAATTCCTGGTTTTGAGAGGAATGATTTTGAGATCAAAACCATCTACTACTCGCTGATGAAGCAGAATGCTTTCCATGGTCACCCATCGGAGCAGCCTATGGATCACATTGATCAGTTTGAGGACATAATTACTGGCATGAAGTATGATGGAGTGTGCCAGGATTATCTATTTCTCAAGCTCTTTCCATACAGTCTCGCTGGAGACGCTTCTGTATGGCTGAAGCAACTGCCACCTGGGCAGTTTGATACTTGGGCAGCCCTGAAAAGTGAGTTCATGCGTCACTTCTACGATGATGCACGTTCTGATCAGTCCAGACAGGACATACTCACCTTTTCCCAAGGTCCTACTGAGCCGCTTAAGACTGCCTGGATGAGATTCAAGAAATACCAACGTGACTGCCCGCACCATGGATTCACCAAGGTAACACTTTTAGGCATCTTCTTTAGAGGCATAGATCTTCCATATCAGACTGCGTTGGACAACTCTAGCAATGCCAACTTTAACACTAGGACTCCTGCTCAAGCTAAGCAGTTGATTGATAACTTAGTAAGCAGCAACAGTTGCAAGACTACTGATGAGAGGAGGAAGAGATCTGGTGGAAAGGAAGAGAATTTGGAGATTGCTGATATTAGATCTAAGCTGGACACAGTTTGTAATCTCCTAGCTGGTAAGAAAGCTGTCCACTTTGCCCAAGATGTTGAGGTAATTCAGACTGAGGAGGACACTCAGGAAGAAGATGTGAATTACATAGGAGGATCTGGATTCCAAGGTAATAGATTTGGTAATCAGCAGGGAAACAGGTTCTTCAATGGAGGACAGAAGAGCGCTTTCACAGGCAATCAGAACTCCTTTGGCTTTGGACAGACTAGTGGTTTTCAAAAACCTTTTGGACAAGGTACTCAGAGAACCTATGGATCATCTTCTTACCAAGCGCCTCCTGTAGCTACCGCTCATGAGAGTAAGATGGAGGCAATGATGGAACAGCTGCTGGAGAGTCAGACCAAGATTGATGTGGACTGCAATAAGAAGTTGGATGCTGTCTATGAGGATCTCAATGGGAAGTTTGAGTCTTTGAACAATCATGTGAAGCAGTTGGATACTCAGGTGAGTCAGATTTCTAGTTCTGTTAAAGGAAAAGGAGTAGCAGACATCCATATTAAGGCCTGGTCAGTACACATTGATGATGGGTCACACCTAGGTGAAGGATTTGAGCTAAGCACAGCTGAGTTGGTAGAAGAGGTTGAATTTTCGGATTTTGAGGAAAATCTCTCGGGTAGAAACTGTGAAAACAGTGTTGCATCGATCGATGCACCCTTAGCATCGGTCATTGCAGGTCGTGAACAGACAGACTCGCAGGATTCTGAAGGCATTGATGCAGATTTAGAGCTTGATCGTCTATTCCCTGGAGTGTCTGAGATTACTCAACAGGAGATTTATGCACAATCCATTAGATTATATCCCTCAGTGTCTGAAGTGATTAAGCAAGAGATTGGAGAGCTTAAGAAGTTGGAAGAGATTGGTGAAGAGTTGGAAGAAATTCCATCATCTGATGATCCACCTTATCACCCATGTGTGCAGAGGTACTTGAATAAGATGTTGCCTTTGGATGAAGAGCTGAAAGATTGGGTGATTGTGGTCCCTCAACAGATAAGTGATGTGCTGTTAACCAAGGTTCCCAAGAAGCTGCCTGACCCTGGTGTCTTTGTGCTTAATTGTTCTATCTTTGAGGATAGTTTTAGGCGTTCTCTATGTGATCTGGGAGCTGCTGGAAGTCTTATGCCATATTCTGTGGCAGAGAAGCTGGGTATGCTGGATTTTTCGCCTACTAGGACCTCTCTTGTCCTAGTTGATCAGTCTATACGAGCAGAAGGACTCCTTGAGGACATCCCGGTGAGAGTTGGAAACTATTTAGTTCCAACAGACTTCTTAGTGCTGAAGTATGACAGTGATCCTGATGATGTGTTGATACTTGGGAGACCATTTTTGGCTACAGCGGGAGCAGTAATAGATGTTAGACATAGTCTGATTGACCTCCACCTGGGAGATGAGCCGCTGCGTTATGAGATGGATAAGCTGCGCAAACCGCTGATTGACGGACAGACATTCACCATTATGGATGGAGATGATAAGCAGCCAAGTGATACTGTGATTTTGGATCCTGGAGAGCAGTTTACTCCTTCTTTTCTTGGACAAGTTCATTCTGATACAGCTTATTCTCCGCCATGGATGAGGAGGCTTGCACAGAGGCAATCGAAGTCTCTGTTAGGATCTCCAGCATACTGATCTTGTTCGTCCGGTCAAGCTATTGACGTTAAAAGAGCGCTGAGTGGGAGGCAACCCACAGTTTTCATCTTTGCATTTTAATTTTGGTGTTTTTGTAGGATTTTACGTTTTGTTTCTGGTTTTGGTGAGTTTTTGTCTGCGGGTCTCGGCCAGAATCGCAGTGCGTCGATCGACACACCACTGTGTCGATCGTCACAACACGATCAAAATCGCAATGTAGCGATCGTTGCGGTCCTGAGCAACGATCGACCGTACACAAAAATCGCACAGCAACGGTCGATGCACCTAGTGCAACGGTCGTTGCACCTGTGCGACAGAGGTAAAAATCCGACAAAACTCAACCAATCCTTTTAACAAATTTTTCTTTCTTTTTGCCAATCCTTCGCTTGACACTACTGGGGACAGTGTGTCTTAAGTTTGGGGGAGGTGCTACTGACTCCTGTTTTCTGTTTTCTTAAGAGTCAGTCAGATTTTAAAAATTTGTTTTATTGAGTCAAAACCAGTTTAAGTAGGAAACAATGATTTTTTGAGAAGATTAACAGCACTTGCAGGAACTTAAGTAACCATTGGGATGAAGTTGCAGGATCAATTTCTGACTATTAGAAAACTCCATCACATATCAACCTACTGAGAACACCCACATCACTTCAGGTATCAGAGGATCCTTTTACTGACTTCAAACTTAATACTGACTTAGATTTCTCACCTAAGGGCTTAGTATACTTTGTGTCGGATTCCCTTGTTAGTTCTGACACAGCCTGTAAACATGTCCTATTAAGTTCCCTTCTCCCCTTCCGTAAAAAAAAAAAAAAAAAAAAAAAAAAAAAAAAAAAAAAAAAGATGATAAACTGAGGATGAGTTAGTAACTCCGAAGTGGTCATGGGAGTGGTAGCTACAACTATCATATCCTGTGCATCCATGGAATGTGTCCAAAGTACACCCCTTAACGGGAAGAGCACTGATAAAAAAAATAAAATGATACCCAATGGGGAAAAATCAGAATGCTAAGGAAGGGAAAAGAGAAGAAAGGGACTAGAGAAAGATAGTATGGTGGTCTAGAGCTGATAAGGTAAGAGTCCATGTGCCTTTGATCGATACTCCTTAGGTGAGACCGCACTTAAATACTTGCAGAAGTCAGTAGGGAGAATTTGAATGCGTGAATGTGATTGTGGAGTTTACTTAGGACAGTTGCTAAGTGTGGGGGAAGTATATGTTGGTCTTGATGTCTTGTGATTGATTCTTTCAGTGGTTTACTAAGGGGAATCAGAGTGTTGTTGCTTCTAGGATGAAAACAGTTTCTGAAGAGTTTTCAAACCTCTTCACCATGTTTTAGTTCTCTGTTTTGCTTGAGGGCAAGCAAAGGCTAAGTGTGGGGGAGTTGATATATCATGGTTTTTACTAGTTTTAGACCATGATATAAGTATGTTTTAGAGTCCTTTTGTGTTCTTTTAGAGTCTATTACAGGTATAATCAGGTTTGGAGCAGAATTGGAGATATTGGAGCTTTTTGGAGATTTTTGGAGTGTTTGGCCGAGAGCTTGAGCTCACTGTCCAGAAAACATGATTGCATCGACCGACACACATTGTGCATCGGTCGACACACAAGCGAGATGGGCCAGACTCGGCGGTTTAATGAAGAATAAAGATATTACACTTTGGCCCAGAAGTTTCCAGTATTTACAAAGAAGCCCCAGCCGAGATTTAGCCTATATAATTAGGATTTTGGTGTTTTAGAAAGATACACTTTCATACGCTTACACATTGGATCATAATTAAGAGCAGAGAGTTTTTAGAGCTTTTGGGGCTGATCTGATCCTGTATTTCATCTTTATTTTGGAGAAGATTTCGAACCCCTTTACTTATTTAATCTCTTTTATGATATCTAATTATTCATTGATTATGTTTTCATTATCTATGTCTGAGTAGATTCATAGTTAGGTTTAGGGTTTCTCATTAAGGATTTCATGACTTGCTAGACTTGTTTAATTCAGTTAAGGATTCACATTAAAAGAATGTTCTTCGATCTAAATTGTGTTTAATGCGAGTTCTAACCTGATCAATTAGAATCTAGACCTTAGGTTGCTAAATACGACACGAAAGTGTGGTTTAGAATCTGAACTATTTAGGTTGAGCAATTAAACTTCTCGCAAAGGAATTTGGTTTAGTTTAATTGTGAACATATCGAACTTGAAATTAGTGCTGGTTTAATCTGTTAGTAATTGCAAAGGAATTTGGATTGCTGTACTTAGACTTAGAGAATTCTCGCAACGACAGTTGGTTAATTCTATATTCGTGTATTGAGTTCTAGAACTGTGCTTAATTAGATCCTGATTGAATGATTTGTCTGCTTGTCTGATTTCCTGAGAACGCCCTAGACTTAGCGCACTTAATTAACTGCTTTCATAACCGATAATCTTGCTACTTGTTTACTTTCTCGCACTTCTATTTAGTTTACTTCACGTTGCTTTCTTCTTAGTTTAAATCTCTATAGTTCTAAATCTATCGAAACCATAGTCTCTGTGGATTCGATACCCTATATACTACAATCACTTAACTGTGCACTTGCAGTAGAATAGGATTAAAACCTGACCCTATCAGCTCCTACATCACTTCCTAAGTTAGGAGCACCAGACAAGTTCTCCTTATCTTTCTCTCTTGGCCATTTTAGGATTGAGGATGCCTTGTGTGACACCGGTTCAAATATGAGTTTCATATCTCTTGAGATGGTTGAAGAATTTGGGATCAAGAGCATTGAGAGTTACAAATCTACTCTCACATTTGGTGATTCCTCCACCAAATTATCATATGGGGAGATGAAGGACTATCCAATGATGATTGGGGATTGTACAATCCCAACTGATTTTGATGTCATTAAGATGAAGAAGGGAACGAAGCTTCCTCTCCTACTAGGCTTTGATTTCCTCAAAACTACCGGTGCAACAATGGATTTCAACAACAAAAAGGTAGTTTTCACCAAGGTGAATGATAAGGTGTTCTATCCCATGAAGTCTTCCTCCATCAACACTTGCGGAACTATCATAAGTTACCTTAATCTTGTAGAGGAAAGGGCATTTGCTAGTCTTTCCAAGCTTGACTTATGTGGATCCATCTTTTTGGGAGATTTGAGGATTAAGGAGCCACAAGTTGATAAGGTTGAGAAGTTGCACTCTCCAAATATTGTACAAGTTGTGAAAAATGCTTTAGTCAGAGAGAGGAGTAAATGGTAGATGAGTGAACACTTGGAAAGTGTTCCCTTAGAGGGGGTGAATGGAGCAAAGAAAGCTCCTCTTAAGAGCAAAAGGAAGAAAGGAAAATCACCCACAACCTCTACTCTCACTCAATCTCCCAACATTCTCACTCTTCACCCTTTGAAGCTTAAGGATGGGACAGTTGAATACAAGGTCAAATATAAGGGAAGGTATAAACAATTCTCAAGTGAAAGAGCTATCTTTACTCCCGAGCACCAAGCTGATCCAATCAAGCTTCAAGAGCATCTCAACAAGGTCTTGACCATCACCCAAAAGGTCAAGACTCCTCCACCTCCTCACTAAATGAAAATGTAGTCAAGCTTAGTGACTCAAAACAAGCTCACTTGGGAGGAAGTCACATGTATATCTCTTTTATATATTGACTTAAGTTTTAAGTTACTTAGGCAATGTTGATCTCTCTATTAGGTCTCTACATGTTTTAGGCAATATGGTCTTGGCATTGGGAGAAAGAAAGAAGAAAGATCATGGCGAAATCAAAGAAGAACCAAGCTTTTATCCAAGTTTGAGGGAACTCTCTAGCCTCCACCTCCCATTCCTCCATCACATTTCACTCAACCTAAATCTCCAAGTAAACCAATCCAATCTCTTTTTCATATCTTTGTTTCATTTTGTGTTTTTCCTTTTGTCTTTGGTCTCCTTCTCTTGTTTCTCTCACACAAGGTATTGTGTCTTTTAAGTTTGGGGGAGGAGACTAGTTTCTAATGTTATATTTTGTGTTTTTATCCTCTTTTATTGCATCTTGGGTCTCATTCATTCTCTAAGGCATAGAAAACCATTAAAATTTGAAAATTTTCGAAACTTTTCACAAAAAGAAGTCATCTAGGTTTATCGGCATGCTTATGATTGAGTCTAGAAGTCATTTAGGATTGCATTGATTAATGTTTGAGAGCTAAATCTTGTGTTCCTTATTAAAAAAAAAATTGATTGAGCATGTGGTTATTTGATGAATCTTGTGAGCTTGAAATTAAGGAAGGACCCTTATTGGATCTCATGTATTGTTCACTTATTGATTGAAACATGTTGTGATTTGAATCTTTCCCTATCTATTAGAACTCCTAATCTTGACTTGAATTATCATGTTGTGCAATGAAAGGTGAACTCATGGATACTTGATACATACTTAGAATATCTTCTCCCTTTCTACCACTCTTTTGTTAGTCTAAATAGATTTCCCCACCTTAAACTAAGCCTTACTCCAAACCTAAACACTGTAGTGAGAGATAAAATGCCTTTTTCTTGAATCAACTAGGAAAAAAGTGTTGAGTTTGCAACGACAAGGATAAGTTTTCATTATAGTGCTAGCCTTACATCATTGGACTATACATAGGACATGAAAGAAGTTTGGGGCATTGTGAAGAAAAAGGAAAAAGGGAATGAAGAAAAGATTGAGAAAAGAAAGAGGGCATTAAAAAGGAAAAGAAAAGTTGATATCTCTAAGTGCTTAAGAAAGAAAAAAGTCTCAAGTGTAAAAAGAAAGAAAAGAAGCCAAAGTTGGGTCAAACATCAAAAGAAAAAGAAAAGAGACTAGTGAAAAGAAAAGAAAGAGCTAAGCAAAGAAAAGAAATCTTTTAAGTGTTTAAATAAGGAAGAAGTAATCAAAGCTGGGATAAGAAGGCAAAAATGTCTTAAGGAAAGGGTAACTTAGGAAGGTAACTTTGGGTTTAGAAGAAGAGTTAAGATCATTATAGGGATTTGGGTAAAATGAGAATATATCCTTGTATGCATGAGTTGTTTCTTACTCTTAACATTTTGATATAGTTCATTCCTTTATTGAGAGATCTTTTATTCTTGAAACCCACACATCATTTGTGATCACTTTTATCTCAAGACCTTAAACCCTTAGCCAAATGTGTTCATTTGATTTGCACAATCATGATTCACCATTACTTAATGAATGTTTAAGGGAATGAGGATAGGAAGTCATGTGTGGTTGAGCTTTGGACTTGATGCTTGTGTTTATGAGAATGTCTAACTATTTTGAAATAGAGTAAGCTTGATTGTAACTATTAATTGCTTGTCTAGACTTTGTTTCCACTTTTGCTTGATAATTACTTTTGGAAGCTTTGGACTTTCACTTTAAAACTCTTCTTCCTATTTGTTTTTGAGTTTGCTAGCGAACAAACAAAATGAAAGTTTGGGGGGGGGGGGAATTGATGTTATCACATTTTATTCATTTTTAGCTTTCTATTATGTCATGTTTGGTTAAATTTTCATTTAATCATGTTAGTTTCTTAGGAATTTTTACATTTAGAAGCTTAGAATGATTAAGTTAGGAATTACGTATTTTAGTGTTCTTGGGAGTCTTTATTTGAGATTTTTAGGATTTTGGAGATGCTAAGAAGATTATGTGTGATTGGGAGGTCAAATTAGAGCTAAAGCAAGAGAGGAGAGAGGAAGCAAACCAAAAAAAAAAAAGAGAAGAAGAATTCCCATGCATCCTATGCATCATAGACGAACAAGCCATCACCACCCGGACCGCATCATCAGCATTACATCAGCTGATGCTAATCGATCGAGTATATTCCATCGACCTTGCATCATCGGGCAGCCAAGAACGTTTTCACTCCATCGACTAGTATCCATCGATGAGAGCAAGCCGATATTTCCGCCTCGATCACGTCCCATTTTGGCCGTAAGAATATTATCCGTCTATATCGACCATGTCCGTCCGATGAGACTTCATCGACCCTAAACCAACGGGCAGTTCTTCCCCGATGAAGGAATATCGACCCGCACAAGTCGATGGGCTGTCCGATGGATTCTTCTTTGACTTTTTCTATTTACCAAAATACCACTACGGGCTGAGACACTATAAATACATTTTGGACCTGTTTTTAGAGGAGATATCCTTTCTTATGAATATTTCTTTACCTCTTTGAGATCAAACTATTTTGTAATCTTTTATTTTTAGTTTTAATCAATTACTCAGTTATCTTTTATAATCTTTTCTCTCTAATCATGATTTCCTTTATTATCTCTATGGGGTTTGATGTGATCAATATGATTAGTGAGTAGTTTTTTTGGGTCTTCGAGATGAGGTAGATTAGGACTTGATTAGGGATGATCTAAAGTGTTTAGGGCTTTATTAGTGTTAATCCTTCTATTTATGTTAATCTCTATGCTAGATTACAAGAAATTGTTGATTTAGATCTTAAGCTTTTCATGCTCACAAGGTGTTTGATGAAATGATTGATAGAACCTAATTAGATATTTTTCAAACCAATGGGAATTGATGTCTAGGGTGTTTAATAGTAAAATGAACTTTTTTGCTTGCTTAATTGATTCTTGATCACAACTGATAGATTGTTCTTGATTAAGAGTTGATTAAAGGGATATTTGCTTAGAGATAAGATTGATAAAATGATTTGAGTTTTAGACTAAGGATTAAAGCTTCCTTGAATGGTTTAATGATTGACATTTAATGCATGTTATCTTTTATTTGATATTGAGAAATAGATTAATGCTTGATTAGTAAAGGGTTAGTTACATGAGAATGTGATTAGCTATTTGATAGATCATTGAACCTTCCTTATTTGCTTGTGTGAATGATAAACGCCTAAGTGAGATCATCTCTTGATAGTCCTAGTTCCTTGACCTCATATTATGCTCTTTCTCTTATTCATTGCTTAATCTCTTATCTCATTTGCTTACTTGTTTGCTTTCTTTTGTCATTTAGGATTGTTAGCTATAAAAACGCTATTTAATTGGCTTACATGACAAAATTGTATGCATTCCTTTTGTTACAAAACTTATCCCTTTTGTATTGATAAAACTTTGATATACTATAATGACTAATATAGTGTTTTGAGGTGATTGATAGTTCAAGATCAGAAAAATCTTTATATCAGCACCTTGTGCAGTCACAGTAGGCTGTCAAGGCTGAATCTGTTACAGAAGATAAACATAACCCCATCTCTATTGTGCCTTATATATCTTAGTATTCTCTTAAACAACAAGAAGTCAGATACAGTTGGCATATGCATCTTTTGACATACTAGATTCACTACAAATTGCACATCTAGTTTTGTCAGTGTGAGATACTGTAATTTGCCAGACAGACTGCGAAAATACGTTGGATCACTAAAGAGATCTTGTTGGTGTGGAACTCAGTCCAGTTACAATGGTAAAGGTGTTGGCATCGGTGAATAGTCCAACATTCCCAGAGTTTCAAGCAAGCCAAAAGCATATTTTGCTTGGTTAAGAAATAGACCTTGCTCTGTGAATATTTCTTGGATGCCTAAAAAGTAGCTCAGATCCCCCATATCTTTAATTCAGAACTCCTTTCCCAGTGAGAGCATAAGATAATTTATAGTTGCAGCGTTATACCAATGACGACCATGTCATATACGTAGAGAAGAAGGTAAAGAATGCTATCACCATGATGATATAAAAACAAGAATGAATAACTCTTACTGCAGATGAAACCAAGGTCAACAGAAAGGAACCGAATCTGTCGAACCTTGCTCGTGGAGACTGGCTTTAGTCCATAGATAGATTTATGTAGAAAACAAATATATCCTAGAAATTGCTCATCTTCAAAGCCATGAGGTTGTTTCATGTACACAGTCTCATTGAGATCATCGTGAAGGAATGCATTCTTCACATCTAGTTGCTTGATAAGCCATTTTTGTATAGTTGCTTGATGCATGACAGTTCTTACGGTTGCAGTTCTCACGACTGGACTATAAGTTTCCAGAAAGTCAATACCCTCTTCCTTCTCATATCCTTTTTCTACAATGTGTACTCTCAACTTATCCAAAGTTCCATCTGCCTTGAGCTTAGTTCTGAACACCCATCTGCAACCTAGAACATTACCATCATCTTGGACAGGAACAAGAGACCATGTCTTGGTTTCATGACATTTTGTTATTTCTTCTTTCATAGCCTTTTTTCATTCACTGTGTTTTAGAGCAGCTGCAACTGTTTTTGGTTCTTCTGGAACACCTTTAACGGTAAGAAGAGTGTATCTTGGGTTTGGTTTTCTTACTCCAACCTTGATTCTGGTGACTATTTGATGATCATTCTGATTTGTAGGTGCTCCACTTGATTGAGGAAGAGGAGGAAACTCTTTGTCGTATTGCTTATTTTCTACTGTAACTGATCCATTTGAGTTTGTATCATCAATTGCAGGATCTGTACCAACATCAAATTGAGGTGAGAGGAGATTCACTGGTCCTTGAGAAGAAACCAATCTTCTTTTAGCTACTCCAGGTGGTAAGTCATTTGTGGTTGGAGGCTGACTTTCCACTGGTTCTGATATAAACCCTTTGTACCAGGAAACAAGAAGCTGAGTTGGCCCATCTGGAATGAAGCACTGACAGAAATCGGAGTAAGAAAAATTTTGTTCATCAAACAGTACATGATGATTGATGTAAACACGACCAGTTGGTGGATGTAAGAAATGATAGCCCTTATGCTTCTCGGTGTATCCCACAAACACACACTGTAAGGACTTGGGATCGAACTTGTTTTCTTGATACCATGAAAATAGAAATGAAACAGAGAAGAAGACAAGTTTCGAAGAAAATGATTTGATATTGATTGATCAAAGATACATTTTCGGATTACATCACATGAGCGTAAATAGCTTTAGACAGAAGGATCTAGATCCAATGGAGCATATCGATTTGCTAGTGTATCTTTTGAGGATAAGAAGGCATTTTCTGTTTTGCTTTTCCTTTTCCGTACATGGTCAAGCTAGAGCTGGAGCTCTGTTCTTCTCTGTTTCATTCAACATAACCGTTGCTCGGTTTTGTAGGGATACATGCTTCGTGGGATGAATCTATGATGTTAGCCAATTTGTGGCTGATCGACTTTAAGCATGTTTACACAATTGAGGTGATTTTTGTTGGGAATGTCCTGAAATCTACCGTACTATCTCTAGAAAGTATGATAAGTGTCGAGATCAGACATAAGTCATAAATACTGGGTGATCATGATGGCTTGCTAGAGTCCGCTCTTGATCTATAAGTTTAGCACTTATTACCAGTATTGTATGATCCCAAAGGGTCACACACCATAGCTAACAGGAAAGTTAAATGGAATTAATACGGTAAGATGCAATGGCATTTACTGTATTGGATCAGATTTTTGGGCCAGACAAATACAGGCTTTTGTCTTATTTGTGTTTTGGGCCCAAAAGATTAATGAGCCATTAGTCTAATGACTTGGGCCCATTAATGAGATATAAGAGAATCAGAAAGCCCTAAAGGAAATAACGCTTCCTGCGATTTTTCTTTCTTGGCGTGACCTCTCTCTCTCTCTTCATCTCTCTCTCTGATCTTCCACATCTTTGGTCTAGCAGCCGTCCCGTGCTTGTAAGAGTGTGGATACTAGAGGAGGAATAGGTGTAGCCATCTGTTCTAGCTGATCTCATCACTGCCATCCATAATCCGCTGCAATCTGAAAGGTAGTGATCAGGTTTGGTTTATGATTCATTTGACAAGAACCTAGATCTGTTTAAGGATTTGTGTTAGGTTGTAACGAGAATTAAACCTTGAAAACACTCATAATTCAACAGTGGTATCAGAGCCTAGGCATTAGGTTTCTTGTGAAATTGGATCATATGAAAATTGATTAATTGTTTAATTGATTTTGTATGTTTATAATCGGCTGGTAATACGTTTTGTCATAATCGATTGATAATGTTATGAAAAAACCCTAATCGGCTGATCGAAAGGTTTTATTATTGCCGAGTGTTGAATAATCGCTTGTATTGTTCTCAATTATTAAACCCTTATCGGCAAGTAATATATGTCGATCATTAATAATTGAATTGCTCATTCTATTATTATAAAACCCTAAATCGCTTATTGGCCGAATGTTCATGTTGATATAAGAATGCCATTATATAATTGAAACAAAAGAGGCTGACTTTGTTTTGTTCAAAAGCAATCGCTTGTTAGGTTTTCACAAGATGACAAAAGTTGTTTGTCTTCTTATGTTTTTGTTATGATCACATGATTGATATCATTATTAATGGAAGACAAAATCGTGTGGTGTTGTCATTGTCAATATCATAACAAACGATTTTTGTTTGAATTATTTAATTAATTATTTAATTAATTATTTAATTAATTGTATGGTTAAGGCGTTAACCCAAATCGCGGTTTGCTGGAAATAATTTTATTTCTGGTTAAACCGGATTTAAATTCATAAAATTGAATTTTAACCTAAACCGAAGGCTGGTCTAAGTTTGATTTGGTTGGACCAAATAATTTAGAGCTGGTCTGGTTTAGTAAATAACCGATGGTTTTGAGAGTTAATTTGGTCTTGGACCAGAATTAATAAACCGGATCGGTTATGTCAAATTATTGGGCCAGTTGGAATTCTATGGTCTTGGGCCAAGAATTGGGCCTATAATTTGTGACCCAACCCAAAATATTTATAAAATATTTAAATTAGAAATTTCTATTTTAGTAAGTTACTAAATTTAGAAAGTTTCTAAAATAAGAAAGTTTCCAAAAATAGTAATCTTCTATTTTTGGAAATAAAACTTAAAAATCCTCAAAAACAATATCAAGCTTGGATGTCTTTCCAATCTTGTCAGCTACTTAACGCTTATTTAATTACAGACATGGCTTACAGTGTGAGGTGTCTGTTTTCGCGTAAGTAAAGTAGTATATAGTCACTAATTTCATTGGGAGTCCCAGATTTTAGTGATTATTTGGCTGTAAGAGATTGGTTTCCTTGACTGGGCCATCGGGAGTCCCGGGCCTTGAGACATCTGGTGAATTTGGGCCTCGGGCCCAATTCACAACCGAGAGTTATTGGTTATAACTAGCTGTGTGTATGCTTACCAAGTATAGCTAATTCTGGGTGACGGCCAGTGGCCCATTTTGGATTTAGCTAAACATGGGTCTCGGAATCATTGTATTCTTATGAGGTTAAACAAAGAAATTTTGAATACAATGCGAGTTTTCTTATAAGTTGTTAAGATTGCTCTTTTAATGAACATAATAACTAAATTTCTATTGTCTCATATTTTCAGCTATGTCAAGCACAACAACACAAAACACTTTCTCGATCCGGTCTGCCCTTGAGAAGGACAAACTTAACGGATCAAACTTCCTGAACTGGTCCAGGAACCTGAGACTTGTACTCAGGCAGGAGAAGAAGGCTTATGTCCTTGAAAGAGCTCTCTCTCCTAGACCTGCGAATAATGCCGCACAAGCTGTGAAGAATGCTTGGGATACGCATTCTTCAGATGCTAATGACGTGATTTGCCTGATGTTGGCGACAATGGCTCCCGAACTGCAGATGCAGTGGGAAGGCCTGACTTGTCCCATGGAGCTGATGGCAAATCTGAAAGCGTTGTTTCAGGAGCAGGCTCGTACAGAGAGATTCCAAACTGTTAAGAATCTCTTGGACTGTAAAATGGCTAAGGATGCAGCAGTGAGTCCTCATGTTCTGAAAATGATGGGTTATCTTGATCATTTGACGAGGCTCGACTGTCCTATAAGCCAAGAGCTTGCTTGTGATATCGTTCTGTAGTCTCTTACTCCTGCATATGACCAGTTCATTTTGAACTATAATATGCATGGGTTGATAAAGACGTTGCCTGAGCTACATGGTATGCTCAAGACTGCAGAACCGAATCTGAAGAAAACCAAGGAGTCGTCTGTACTCATGGTGCAGAAGGGCAAGGGTTTCAAGAAATCCGCTGCAGACAAGGGAAAGGGCAAAGTAGTTGGCAATGAAAACGCCAAGCCCAAGCCCGTTTCCAAAGCTGGGCCTTCTGACATCTGCCACTTTTGCAAAGAGGCAGGGCATTACCGCAGGGACTGTAAGAAATACCAGGAAAGTCTGAAGAAGAAGAAGTCCTTCGAGACTAAATCTTCAGGTATTTTTGTTATTGAAGTAAATACTACTACTTCTGATAATACCACTTGGGTATTAGATACTGGATGTGGGGCTCATATTTGTACTAATATGCAGGCGCTCAGCAACAGTAGAAGGCTGAAGCAAGGGCAAGTAGAGTTGCGGGTTGGCAATGGAGCGAAGGTTCCAGCACTGGCCATTGGCACTTACTTATTGTCTTTACCTTCTGGATTGATTTTAGAACTTGAGAATTGTTATTTTGTACCTGCTATAAGCAGAAATATCATTTCAGTTTCATTGTTGGATTTGCAAGGATTTGATTTTTCTATTAAGAATAAATTGTGTTCCTTTAATCTCAATGATATGTTCTATGGCTGTGCCCCTCTTATAAATGGGCTGTACATGCTGGATCAATCTGCTCCAGTATATAACATAAATACAAAACGGTTCAAATCTAACGAAGAAAATGAAACGTTTCTCTGGCATTGTCGTTTGGGGCACATTAGTGAGAAACGCGTCAAGAGGCTCCATTCAAATGGACTCTTGGGCTCATTTGACTTTGAGTCTTGTGAGCAATGCGAATCTTGCCTAATGGGCAAAATGACAAGGGCGCCTTTCAATAAACCCACAGAAAGGGCCAGTGAACTATTGGGCCTGATACATACTGACGTGTGTGGCCCAATGTCCACAAGTGCTAGAGGAAACTTTCAGTACTTCATTACATTCACTGATGATTTCAGTAGATATGGATATGTCTACTTGATGAAACATAAGTCGGAAACCTTTGAAAAGTTCAAAGAATTCCAGAATGAAGTACAGAACCAGCTTGGTAAAAGTATTAAGGCTCTTCGGTCGGACCGAGGAGGAGAATACTTGAGCCAGGAATTTCGTGATCATCTGAGTGAGTGTGGGATTATCTCCCAACTCACACCTCCTGGAACACCTCAGTGGAATGGTGTGTCTGAGAGAAGGAATCGGACATTGTTAGATATGGTCCGATCCATGATGAGTCACACAGACCTTCCTATATCCCTTTGGGGATATACTTTGCTGACCGCAACGTTCACACTGAACAGAGTGCCATCAAAGGCAGTAGCAAAGACACCATATGAGATATGGACTGGAAAAGCTCCAGCAATGTCTTTTCTCAGAATTTGGGGTTGTGAAGCCTATGTCAAAAGATTAATCTCAGACAAGCTTACACCAAAATCTGACAAATGCTACTTCATTGGTTATCCTAGGGATACCAAGGCTTATTACTTCTATCTGCGATCCGAGAACAAAATCTTTGTTGCTCGGGATTGTACTTTTCTTGAAAGGGAGTTTCTCTCTAGAAAAGATAGTGGGAGTAAGGTACAACTTGATGAAATTCAAGAAGGACAGGAACCTGTTCAACCTAATGAGGAAGAACAGCAGGATGAATTACATGAAGTTGTAATAGAACCTGAACCTTCAGTACCTGAAGTTCGAAGATCCGGAAGGATCCGTCAGGAACCTGATAGATATCTGGGGTTCCTTGTGACTAATTGCCATGATCTTTTGATCATTGACGGTGATGAACCCTCGAACTTTGCAGAAGCCATGATGGGCCCTGACTCCTTAAAGTGGCGTGAAGCCACAGAATCCGAGATGGACTCCATGTCTGCTAACCGAGTGTTTTCACTGGTTGATTTACCTGCTGGTGCAAAAGCCATCGAGTGTAAATGGATCTTCAAGAAGAAGATAGACGTGGATGGAAATGTCCAGATTTACAAAGCCAGGTTGGTGGCAAAAGGTTTCAAGCAAATTCATGGTATAGACTATGATGAAACTTATTCACCAGTGGCAATGATGAAATCAATTCGGATTCTCCTAGCAACTGCCGCTTATTATGATTATGAGATTTGGCAGATGGATGTGAAAACCGCCTTCCTGAATGGAATCTTGGAGGAGGATGTGTATATGACACAACCTGACGGTTACATTGATCCTAAGAATGCTGGGAAAGTTTGCAAGCTTCACAAATCCATTTATGGATTGAAGCAAGCATCGAGGAGTTGGAATCTTCGTTTTGATGAAGCAATAAAGAACTTTGACTTCATCAGAAACCAAGAGGAACAATGTGTGTATAAGAAAACTAGTGGGAGCAAAGTGGCATTTCTTATCCTATATGTCGATGACATATTGCTTATTGGAAATGATATTCCAATGCTGAAGTCTGTTAAAGACTGGCTGGGAAGTTGTTTTTCCATGAAGGACATGGGTGAAGCCGCGTATATTCTTGGAATCCGAATCTTTAGAGATAGATCTAAAAGGTTGATTGGACTTTGTCAAGATTCCTACATAGACAAAGTTCTACATCGATTCGGAATGGAAAATTCCAAGAAGGGATTCACGCCAATGATACATGGTGCTACATTAAGCAAGGATCAGTGTCCTAAAACACCTGATGAGCTTAAGCGCATGAGTAGGATTCCTTATGCTTCGGCTATAGGATCTATCATGTATGCCATGATCTGTACTCGTCCTGATGTTGCTTATGCACTAAGCATGACGAGTAGGTACCAGTCTAATCCAGGTGAAAGTCACTGGATTGCCGTAAAGAATATCCTGAAGTATTTGAGAAATACTAAGGATAAGTTCTTGGTTTACGGAGGAAGTGAAGTGCTTGAAATCAGTGGATTCACAGATGCAAGTTTTCAGACAGATAAGGATGATTTCCGGTCACAGTCTGGCTACATCTTCTGTCTGAATGGCGGTGCAGTAAGTTGGAAGAGTTCCAAGCAGTGCACCGTGGCAGATTCCACAACTGAAGCTGAATACATCGCTGCCTCAGAAGCTGCGAAGGAAGGAGTTTGGATTAGGAACTTTTTGATTGAACTCGGTGTATTCCCTAATGCCACTGAGCCTTTGGCACTGTATTGTGACAACAATGGTGCAATTGCTCAAGCCAAGGAACCGAGACATCATCAGAAATCCAAACACATTATGAGAAGGTATCACCTGATTCGTGATATAGTTAATAGAGGTGAAGTGAAGGTCAGCAGGGTTCCCACTGATGAGAATGTAGCTGATCCGTTGACAAAGCCACTCCCGAGACCTAAGCACGAGTTGCATACTGCTGCTGTAGGAATTAGAGATATTCAAATGTAATCTCTTTTTGAGTGGGAGTTGTGAGGGCTTTTGTTTTAGTTATTTTGATTGGTTCATGTAAACATTTTTAAATGTTAATGAAATTTTATTTCTGGATTATTTTTAACTGTGATATAAAATAATCGTTCCAAAATAATTCATGTCATTATATATGGGCCATCGAAGTACATGAGTAGACTTGATCCTGAAACCCCATATTTAACGAAGTGACATAAATTATAGTGTCCATAGTCGAAGGTTGTTGAAATTGGAACAACAACAACCTGTTGAGACTAGATTGTGTTGAGACTTGTGACCAGGTTTCGAGGGGTCATAGATGCGCGGCATCAAAGTCGACACATAGGTATATGTAGGGGAGCATATGACCGGACATGGCCCGCTGATGAGAACTCTGCAAGATATTAATATCTGTGTCATAAGAAGTTCTCATATACGACTATAGAGTATAGTCCTTAGACCTGAGTTCGCATGCATGTGGCTGCGCATGGAGTAATGCGCTTTGATCATTGTCTAACGCTGTTTTGTAACTGGGAGCTATACGGACCTTGGTTGGGTGTATTATGAATTGTGTAGTTCATAGTGATGGAACAAGACGGGATTTGTCCCTGCCGTTTAACGGAGGTAATATCTCTAGGCCAATCGGAGAATTGATAGCTGGTAAGAGAATGGCCATTCCCAAACGGACTTGCCCAAGTCGTTTGCATTGTCAGTATCAAATCTGGTCCGATAAACATGGTCTGGCTATATAAGGATGACACGTATCTTGCCTTATGCCAGATCGAGATATTGAGACAAAAGGATTAGGGAATGTAGGATTCCAGTACAATCGGAAGATTGTTGGGAATGTCCTTTGTAGGATTCCAGTACAAGTGGGAGATTGTTGGGAATGTCATGAAATCTACCGTACTATCTCTAGAAAGTATGATAAGTGTCGAGATCAGACATAAGTCATAAATACTGGGTGATCATGATGGCTTGCTAGAGTCCGCTCTTGATCTATAAGTTTAGCACTTATTACCAGTATTGTATGATCCCAAAGGGTCACACACCATAGCTAACAGGAAAGTTAAATGGAATTAATACGGTAAGATGCAATGGCATTTACTGTATTGGATCAGATTTTTGGGCCAGACAAATACAGGCTTTTGTCTTATTTGTGTTTTGGGCCCAAAAGATTAATGAGCCATTAGTCTAATGACTTGGGCCCATTAATGAGATATAAGAGAATCAGAAAGCCCTAAAGGAAATAACGCTTCCTGCGATTTTTCTTTCTTGGCGTGACCTCTCTCTCTCTCTTCATCTCTCTCTCTGATCTTCCACATCTTTGGTCTAGCAGCCGTCCCGTGCTTGTAAGAGTGTGGATACTAGAGGAGGAATAGGTGTAGCCATCTGTTCTAGCTGATCTCATCACTGCCATCCATAATCCGCTGCAATCTGAAAGGTAGTGATCAGGTTTGGTTTATGATTCATTTGACAAGAACCTAGATCTGTTTAAGGATTTGTGTTAGGTTGTAACGAGAATTAAACCTTGAAAACACTCATAATTCAACAATTTTAGGTTTGGATATCTTGAATATTAACGAGTCTCTTTCTGAAAGTTTTCAACTGCATTGTTTCCTATGTGATGTCAAATTCAAAGTTTAGGTTTGAGTCATAAAGGAAAAAGACATTGTTACTTCCTGCGAAAATCACATTCTTCACCCTCTATGAAAAGCTCGAGACCTCAATCTTGTCCTGAGCATTGTGGATATGCACGATCAGGTTCCAGGAATGGATTAAGATAATATAAATTGGGCAACATTTTTTAACTAATACAAAAATAAAAACGCTATAGTGAAATTGATACAAGACAAATTAATAAATGTATTTGTTGACGAATTGTATGAATACAAAGAATAATGTTGGTTAAGAAAATTAATATGCATGAAATCTCTATGATTCGCCGATATGATTCTTTAATCTTATCTTCTATAGTTCTACTCCATGAGGTGATGAACTCGTGTTTTGTATTAACTTCCTCACCAAATATCTGATTGTCAGTTATGGGCTTGTGCGAGTTGACCGGCTCATTTAAATTTCAAGCCAACCGTCTGTCCGAGTATCCTTTATCTCCACTTAAACTTCATTATATCCACTTTGGACATTTATTGGTTAAATCCCATTTGATGGGAGTCAACAACAACAAGAATCATATTAGGGTAGCAAAGACATGAAGTGAACATATATATATATATATATATATATATATATATCAGACGAATCCATTACCTTGATATTTATTAGGATTTTATATCTTGTTGATACTAATTTCAATTTGTTACTTTACTAATCTATGTACTTTTCTATCTTTCTTTCTCTTATAGGTGCATGAACACAAGGTCTAGAGGTCCAACAAACTTAGTGGAAAGAGTTGAAGACATAAGGGCCTTGGAAAGGAAATTGCTAGAGCAAGGAGAGTTCAAGAGAGACTAGCTCATTTGGGAAGGTTGGGACACATCATGGACAACCAACACTCATGACAATCGACAAGGCATAATTCCACCTCGTGTAGCCAACAACGACTTTGAGATAAAGGCATGCATAATCTCCATGGTTCAGAACAATCAGTTTCCTGGATAGGCATTGGAGGATCCACTAGATCATCTTGATCAGTTTGACAAAATATGTGCAACAACTAGGCTCAATGGACTGTCTTATGATAGCTTCAAGTTGCGTTTATTCTCTTTTTCCCTTGCGGATAAAGCACATCAATCGGAGAAGAACCTACCTCAGGGTTCAATCACCTCTTGGGATCAATGTAATAAGGCTTTCCTCAAGAAGATCAGGGTTCGATCACTTCTCAAGCTATTGGGTTTTTCTCAACGCAACATTGAAAGCTTCTATAAGGAAACACTACTTAGCAATCTTTACTGTGGAGTTCTTCCCAAAATCCGAATGCTTGTTGACATGGCTAGAAAATGATGTAGAAGATGGAATGGAGCTAGTGGAGAATCTTGCTTTGAGTGATGGGAACTATAATGAGGACTTTGACAGAGCTTCTAGCGGAGTTAAGGCTGTTGAGGATGCCACTAGCAAAGAGATCCAAGCCGTGAATGACAAATTGGATGGGATTATCCAAGCTAATGAGAAGAATGATATCCACTCCATTAGAAACCATTGTACCAATCAAGTTTTCATGAAGTTGTGGAAGTGGATCAAATCACTCAAGAGGAAGCTAACTACTTGGGGAATCAAAGAAACTTCCAATGTGGTTACAAAAACTATATGAGCCAAGACTATCAACCTCAACAAGGCTTTGTGCCTTTCAATCAACAACAAGGTTATGCTCCTAGGTCAAACTTCCAAGGACAACAAGGAGGTTTCCCACCTAAGATTCCTTACAACCCTCAAGCTCAAGCTTCTACTTCTTTGGATCAAGGCTCTGAAATGAAGACAATGCTTCAACAACTCATCCAAGGACAAGAAAATAGTGTAATGGACTTGAGCAAGAGGATGACTGGTATCCACTTTAAGGTTGATGGAAACCTCAAGGATCTCACCTCCTTGATTGAGACCTTGAATTCAAAAATTCTCCAAATGGAGAAGTAAAAAGGAAAAGCTGATTTCACCAACCATTGCAACACCATCTACTCCAATTCTGAAAATGAAATTATTGTAGCTGAATTTGAAGCCCTTGTCTATGGTTCTCCACTAGATAAGGAGAAAGATGATAGATTGGATAACAAAGCCATCATTGAGAAGTTAATTCTTGGTCTTTGTGATGAAATTGTGACTGAAGACATGGTTGAGGAAGTGCTACCCACAACCAAGCTAGCTCCTACATCACTTCCTAAGTTAGGAGCACCAGACAAGTTCTCCTTATCTTTCTCTCTTGGCCATTTTAGGATTGAGGATGCCTTGTGTGACACCGGTTCAAATATGAGTTTCATATCTCTTGAGATGGTTGAATAATTTGTGATCAAGAGCATTGAGAGTTACAAATCTACTCTCACATTTGGTGATTCCTCCACCAAATTATCATATTGGGAGATGAAGGACTATCCAATGATGATTGGGGATTGTACCATCCCAACTGATTTTGATGTCATTAAGATGAAGAAGGGAACGAAGCTTCCTCTCCTACTAGGCTTTGATTTCCTCAAAACTACCGGTGCAACAATGGATTTCAACAACAAAAAGGTAGTTTTCACCAAGGTGAATGATAAGGTGTTCTATCCCATGAAGTCTTCCTCCATCAACACTTGCGGAACTATCATAAGTTACCTTGATCTTGTAGAGGAAAGGGCATTTGCTAGTCTTTCCAAGCTTGACTTATGTGGATCCATCTTTTTGGGAGATTTGAGGATTAAGGAGCCACAAGTTGATAAGGTTGAGAAGTTGCACTCTCCAAAGATTGTACAAGTTGTGAAAAATGCTTTAGTCAGAGAGAGGAGTAAATGGTAGATGAGTGAACACTTGGAAAGTGTTCCCTTAGAGGGGGTGAATGGAGCAAAGAAAGCTCCTCTTAAGAGCAAAAGGAAGAAAGGAAAATCACCCACAACCTCTACTCTCACTCAATCTCCCAACATTCTCACTCTTCACCCTTTGAAGCTTAAGGATGGGACAGTTGAATACAAGGTCAAATATAAGGGAAGGTATAAACAATTCTCAAGTGAAAGAGCTATCTTTACTCCCGAGCACCAAGCTGATCCAATCAAGCTTCAAGAGCATCTCAACAAGGTCTTGACCATCACCCAAAAGGTCAAGACTCCTCCACCTCCTCACTAAATGAAAATGTAGTCAAGCTTAGTGACTCAAAACAAGCTCACTTGGGAGGAAGTCAAATGTATATCTCTTTTATATATTGATTTAAGTTTTAAGTTACTTAGGCAATGTTGATCTCTCTATTAGGTCTCTACATGTTTTAGGCCATATGGTCTTGGCATTGGGAGAAAGAAAGAAGAAAGATCATGGCGAAATCAAAGAAGAACCAAGCTTTTATCCAAGTTTGAGGGAACTCTCTAGCCTCCACCTCCCATTCCTCCATCACATTTCACTCCACCTAAATCTCCAAGTAAACCAATCCAATCTCTTTTTCATATCTTTGTTTCATTTTGTGTTTTTCCTTTTGTCTTTGGTCTCCTTCTCTTCTTTCTCTCACACAAGGTATTGTGTCTTTTAAGTTTGGGGGAGGAGACTAGTTGCTAATGTTATATTTTGTGTTTTTATCCTCTTTTATTGCATCTTGGGTCTCATTCATTCTCTAAGGCATAGAAAACCATTAAAATTTGAAATTTTTTGAAACTTTTCACAAAAAGAAGTCATCCAGTTGTATCGGCATGCTTATGATTGAGTCTAGAAGTCATTTAGGATTGCATTGATTAATGTTTGAGAGCTAAATCTTGTGTTCCTTATTAAAAAAAATTGATTGAGCATGTGGTTTTTTGATGAATCTTGTGAGATTGAAATTAAGGAAGAACCCTTATTGGATCTCATGCATTATTGTTCACTTCTTGATTGAAACATGTTGTGATTTGAATCTTTCCCTATCTATTAGAACTCCTAATCTTGACTTGAATTATCATGTTGTGCAATGAAAGGTGAACTCATGGATACTTGATACATACTTAGAATATCTTCTCCCTTTCTACCATTCTTTTGTTAGTCTAAATAGATTTCCCCACCTTAAACTAAGCTTTACTCCAAGCCTAAACACTGTAGTGAGAGATGAAATGCCTTTTTCTTGAATCAACTCGGAAAAAAGTTTTGAGTTTGGAACGACAAGGATAAGTTTTCATTGTAGTGCTAGCCTTACATCATTGGGCTATACATAGGACATGAAAGAAGTTTGGGGCATTGTGAAGAAAAAGGAAAAAGGTAATGAAGAAAAGATTGAGAAAAGAAAGAGGGCATTAAAAAGGAAAAGAAAAGTTGATATCTCTAAGTGCTTAAGAAATAAAAAAGTCTCAAGTGTAAAAAGAAAGAAAAGAAGCCAAAGTTGGGTCAAACATCAAAAGAAAAAGAAAAGAGACTAGTGAAAAGAAAAGAAAGAGCTAAGCAAAGAAAAGAAATCTTTTAAGTGTTTAAAAAAGGAAGAAGTAATCAAAGCTGGGATAAGAAGGCAAAAATGTCTTAAGGAAAGGGTAACTTAGGAAGGTAACTTTGGGTTTAGAAGAAGAGTTAAGATCATTATAGGGATTTGGGTAAAATGAGAATATATCCTTGTATGCATGAATTGTTTCTTACTCTTAACATTTTGATATAGTTCATTCCTTTATTGAGAGATCTTTTGTTCTTGAAACCCACACATCATTTGTGATCACTTTTATCTCAAGACCTTAAACCCTTAGCCAAATGTGTTCATTTGATTTGCACAATCATGATTCACAATTGCTTAATGAATGTTTAAGGGAATGAGGATAGGAAGTCATGTGTGGTTGAGCTTTGGACTTGATGCTTGTGTTTATGAGAATGTCTAACTATTTTGAAATAGAGTAAGCTTGATTGTAACTATTAATTGCTTGTCTAGACTTTGTTTCCATTTTTGCTTGATAATTACTTTTGGAAGCTTTGGACTTTCACTTTAAAACTCTTCTTCCTATTTGTTTTTGATTGTTTGCTAGCGAACAAACAAAATGCAAGTTTGGGGGGGGGGGAATTGATGTTATCACATTTTATTTATTTCTAGCTTTCTATTATGTCATGTTTGGTTAAATTTGCATTTAATCATGCTAGTTTCTTAGGAATTTTTACATTTAGAAGCTTAGAATGGTTAAGTTATGAATTACATATTTTAGTGTTCTTGAGAGTGTTTATTTGAGATTTATAGGATTTTGGAGATGCTAAAAAGATTATGTATGATTGGGAGGTCAAATTAGAGCTAAAGCAAGAGAGGAGAGAGGAAGCAAACAAAATAAAATAAAAAAGAGAAGAAGAATTCCCATGCATCCTATGCATCATAGACGAACAAGCCATCACCACCCGGACCGCATCATCAGCATTACATCAGCTGATGCTAATCGATCGAGTATATTCCATCGACCTTGCATCATCGGGCAGCCAAGAACGTTTTCACTCCATCGACCAGTATCCATCGACGAGAGCAAGCCGATATTTCCGCCTCGATCACGTCCCATTTTGGCCGTAAGAATATCAGCCATCTATATCGACCATGTCCGTCCGATGAGACTTCATCGACCCTAAACCAACGGGCAGTTCTTCCCCGATGAAGGAATATCGACCCGCACAAGTTGATGGGCTGTCCGATGGATTCTTCTTTGACTTTTTCTATTTACCAAAATACCACTACGGGCTGAGACACTATAAATACATTTTGGACCTGTTTTTAGAGGAGATCTCCTTTCTTATGAATATTTCTTTACCTCTTTGAGATCAAACTATTTTGTAATCTTTTATTTTTAGTTTTAATCAATTACTCAGTTATCTTTTATAATCTTTTCTCTCTAATCATGATTTCTATTATTATCTCTATGGGGTTTGATGTGATCAATATGATTAGTGAGTAGTTTTTTGGGTCTTCGAGATGAGGTAGATTAGGACTTGATTAGGGATGATCTAAAGTGTTTAGGGCTTTATTAGTGTTAATCCTTCTATTTATGTTAATCTCTATGCTAGATTACAAGAAATTGTTGATTTAGATCTTAAGCTTTTCATGCTCACAAGGTGTTTGATGAAATGATTGATAGAACCTAATTAGATATTTTTCAAACTAATGGGAATTGATGTCTAGGGTGTTTAATAGTAAAATGAACTTTTTTGCTTGCTTAATTGATTCTTGATCACAACTGATGATTGTTCTTGATTAAGAGTTGATTAAAGGGATATTTGCTTAGAGATAAGATTGATAAAATGATTTGAGTTTTAGACTAAGGATTAAAGCTTCCTTGAATGGTTTAATGATTGAGATTTAATGCATGTTATCTTTTATTTGATATTGAGAAATAGATTAATGCTTGATTAGTAAAGGGTTAGTTACATGAGAATGTGATTAGCTATTTGATAGATCATTGAACCTTCCTTATTTGCTTGTGTGAATGATAAACGCCTAAGTGAGATCATCTCTTGATAGTCCTAGTTCCTTGACCTCATATTATGCCCTTTCTCTTATTCATTGCTTAATCTCTCATCTCATTTACTTACTTGTTTGCTTTCTTTTGTCATTTAGGATTGTTAGGTATAAAAACTCTATTTAATTGGCTTACATGACATAATTGTATGCATTCCTTTTGTTACAAAACTTATCCCTTTTGTATTGATAAAAATTTGATATACTATAATGACTAATATAGTGTTTTGAGGTGATTGATAGTTCAAGATCAGAAAAATCTTTATATCAGCACCTTGTGCAGTCACAGTAGGCTGTCAAGGCTGAACCTGTTACAGAAGATAAACATAACCCCATCTCTATTGTGCCTTATATATCTGAGTATTCTCTTAAACAACAAGAAGTCAGATACAGTTGGCATATGCATCTTTTGACATACTAGATTCACTACAAATTGCACATCTAGTTTTGTCAGTGTGAGATACTGTAATTTGCCAGACAGACTGCGAAAATACGTTGGATCACTAAAGAGATCTTGTTGGTGTGGAACTCAGTCCAGTTGCAATGGTAAAGATGTCGGCATCGGTGAATAGTCCAACATTCCCAGAGTTTCAATCAAGCCAAAAGCATATTTTGCTTGGTTAAGAAATAGACCTTGCTCTGTGAATATTTCTTGGATGCCTAAAAAGTAGCTCAGATCCCCCATATCTTTAATTCAGAACTCCTTTCCCAGTGAGAGCATAAGATAATTTATAGTTGCAGCGTTATACCAATGACGACCATGTCATATACGTAGAGAAGAAGGTAAAGAATGCTATCACCATGATGATATATAAACAAGAATGAATAACTCTTATTGCAGATGAAACCAAGGTCAACAAAAAGGAACCGAATCTGTCGAACCATGCTCGTGGAGACTGGCTTTAGTCCATAGATAGATTTATGTAGAAAACAAATATATCCTAGAAATTGCTCATCTTCAAAGCCATGAGGTTGTTTCATGTACACAGTCTCATTGAGATCATCGTGAAGGAATGCATTCTTCACATCTAGTTGCTTGATAAGCCATTTTTTTATAGTTGCTTGATGCATGCAGTTCTTACGGTTGCAGTTCTCACGACTGGACTATAAGTTTCCAGAAAGTCAATACCCTCTTCCTTCTCATATTCTTTTTCTACAATGTGTACTCTCAACTTATCCAAAGTTCCATCTGCCTTGAGCTTAGTTCTGAACACCCATCTGCAGCCTAGAACATTACCATCATCTTGGACAGGAACAAGAGACCATGTCTTGGTTTCATGACATTTTGTTATTTCTTCTTTCATAGCCTTTTTTCATTCACTGTGTTTTAGAGCAGCTGCAACTGTTTTTGGTTCTTCTGGAACACCTTTAACGGTAAGAAGAGTGTATCTTGGGTTTGGTTTTCTTACCCCATCCTTGATTCTGGTGACTATTTGATGATCATTCTGATTTGTAGGTACTCCACTTGATTGAGGAAGAGGAGGAAACTCTTCGTCGTATTGCTGATTTTCTATTGTAACTGATCCATTTGAGTTTGTATCATCAATTGCAGGATCTGTACCAACATCAAATTGAGGTGAGAGGAGATTCACTGGTCCTTGAGAAGAAACCAATCTTCTTTTAGCTACTCCAGGTGGTAAGTCATTTGTGGTTGGAGGCTGACTTTCCACTGGTTCTGATATAAACCCTTTGTACCAGGAAACAAGAAGCTGAGTTGGCCCATCTGGAATGAAGCACTGACAGAAATCGGAGTAAGAAAAATTTTGTTCATCAAACAGTACATGATGATTGATGTAAACACGACCAGTTGGTGGATGTAAGAAACGATAGCCCTTATGCTTCTCGGTGTATCCCACAAACACACACTGTAAGGACTTGGGATCGAACTTGTTTTCTTGATACCATGAAAGTAGAAATGAAACAGAGAAGAAGACAAGTTTCGAAGAAAATGATTTGATATTGATTGATCAAAGATACATTTTCGGATTACATCACATGAGCTTAAATAGCTTTAGATAGAAGGATCTAGATCCAATGGAGCATATCGATTTGCTAGTGTATCTTTTGAGGATACGAAGGCATTTTCTGTTTTGCTTTTCCTTTTCTGTACATGGTCAAGCTAGTGCTGGAGCTCTGTTCTTCTCTGTTTCATTCAACATAACCGTTGCTCGGTTTTGTAGGGATACATGCTTCGTGGGATGAATCTATGATGTTAGCCCATTTGTGGCTGATCGACTTTAAGCATGTTTACATAATTGAGGTGATTTTAGGTTTGGCTATCTTAAATATTAACGAGTCTCTTTCTGAAAATTTTCAACTGCATTGTTTCCTATGTGATGTCAAATTCAAAGTTTAGGTTTGAGTCATAAAGGAAAAAGACATTGTTACTTCCTGCGAGAATCACATTCTTCACCCTCTATGAAAAGCTCGAGACCTCAATCTTGTCTTGAGCATTGTGGATATGCACGATCAGGTTCCAGGAATGGATTAAGATGATATAAATTGGGCAACATTTTTTAACTAATACAAAAATAAAAACGCTATAGTGAAATTGATACAAGACAAATTAATAAATGTATTTGTTGACGAATTGTATGAATACAAAGAATAATGTTGGTTAAGAAAATTAATATGCATGAAATCTCTATGATTCGCCGATATGATTCTTTAATCTTATCTTCTATAGTTCTACTCCATGAGGTGATGAACTCGTGTTTTGTATTAACTTCCTCACCAAATATCTGATTGTCAGTTATGGGCTTGTGCGAGTTGACCGGCTCATTTAAATTTCAAGCCAACCGTTTGTCCGAGTATCCTTTATCTCCACTTAAACTTCATTATATCCACTTTGGACATTTATTGGTTGAATCCCATTTGATGGGAGTCAACAACAACAAGAATCATATTAGGGTGGCAAAGACATGAAGTGAACATATATATATATATATATATATATATATATATATATATATATATATATATGTAATAAATTAGGTTTCATGTCCGTCGCTTAATAGCTTTTGTAAGTGTGGAAGGATAGTTTTTAGTATGATCATTTGCATAGTGATTTAGTCTTTTGCATTCATTCTTAGTCATTTTATTAGAAAATCATTCATTTGAGCATCTAGTGTGTTTAAGATAGAGTTTTACACTTCTTTACATGTTTTGGAGTGTTTTAAATAATTTTGGAGTATTTTTGAAGTCTTAAGATGATTGGGAGGTGAACCATGAATCATTGGAAGAGTTTGGATGCCAAAAAAGTGATTGAAAGTGAAACGTTGATGAATGATCAAACTGGTGCGTTTGAAAGATCTAGTCAGACGAATCCATTGCCTTGATATTTAGCAATGGGACTTCAAACTGAAGTTGTGGAAATTGAGTTAACTTTCCAATAGAAGTAGTTTCAAGGTGTATGCAGCTGTATTGCAAGCGTTATGACCGATATACCGGATATGTGTCTATCACAATCCGCATATGACTCTTTTAAATTCTGTCAAGACTCGGTTTGTCTTGAGTTGACCCAATTCGAACAATTCTTTTTAAAATCCATTTTAGGCCAAAAACCATTTATCTTCCTTTCTCTTATGAAATTTCTTTCCCTTTAAAGTTCTAAGACTTTTGTAAAGACAAGTTGATCATTTTAAAATAGTTCTCTTTTCATTGTTAATTTCTATATGTTTAAGCTCACTACTCATGATTCTTAACCAAATCCTTATGAGTTTTGTTGAGATCATGGATATTAGTGAGTAGTATCTTTTTGGATCTTGGAATGAGTTAGATTAGGATGTGATTAAGAATTATCTTTGATGTTTAGGACGTAATTTTCATTGATCCTTCTCTATTTGGTGGTTTTCATACTAGATCAAAAAGATTTTTTATGCCGCTATTTCATAAAGGATTTTACGTGGTTTAACCACAACTACCTAGTACTCTGGGGATCCACATTCCAATATGAAGGGTTAGTCAATTAAATAATAGATAGGAAATTCGTCGATTTGAAAATAAATAAATTGCTTATCGTAGAATCTTACTCATTTTGCTTTTACTAACTTATAATAAGATCTCTGTAATTAAATATTTGCAATTTTATAACTTCAACTATATTTTCAAGTAATTCACCCTTATTTAATCGATGAAAACTGAAGAATTTTCAATATAGATCCATACAGTAATGTTGTTTTGGATCCATTTAAAGTGATTTGGTATTTTTCACAAACAAATTGTCCAAGACTAATTATTGTGGACTTAATTGATTTGTTGATTTAGACCTTAAGATATTTCATGTATGGAAGGTGTTTGATGAAATGTCTCAAAGAACCAAATTAAAGGATTTTCATTCTTAGCTTATGGAAAGGATTGTCTAAGGTGTTGATTGGTAAATAAAAACTTGTTTTCATGCTTGTTACTTGCTTAATCACTATTGGGAAAGTGATCTTGATTAGGGAATTTGACAAAGGAATTAATTTCAAGGAATCAGATTAGTCTAGGATTTGAGTTCTTAGCTAAAGGATTAACTTTGCTAAATGCATGATTGAATTGATTGAAATGCATGCTTGTCTTGTGATTTGCAAATGGAAGTTGAATGATTGCATGATTAGCATAGAAATTAAGGCCATGGAAGTGGATTAGCTTAATTAATGATCTTAGGTCATGTTTAGCATTGTGTGATTGATTGAAGCATCATGGATTGTCCACATTGATCTCATATTAGAATCCTTCTTTTATCTTGTTTGTTTCCTTATTTAGTGTTTTCTTTGCTATTATTTTCCTATTTCTTTTTTTTTTCAATTATCATTAGGATTGTTAGTATAAACTTATTTACTTGATTTTGTAAGATTATTTAGTTGTATGCAATGTTCTAAACTCTAAAAGAAGATGAATTGTTGCCCTAATGTGCTCTCTCTCCCATACGTACATCCCAAGGTAGCTGCCGCCGCCATCCATAGTTATGTGATGTCGTCTACTCATTGTCAACCTTCTTCCGGCGTCTGACATGCCTGCTTCCTTCCTCCTCATGCTCACCACGGTCGTCGTACCTCCGCTGGACCCTCCCGGCCCTCCGCCTCCAACGTTCATGCTCATGCTCGCATTTACGCCGCTCGCCTCTCCGCCACTCACTTCTCTGCTGCTCGTTTCTCTGACTCTCACTTCTCCGCCTTCGCTAGCGCTCGACGCTCCACCTCTTCTATTCACGACTTCGGCCATTCCTTCCCTATGCTCGCAAATCCATCTCTGTTGTTTGTGCTCCCATCTCCTATGCCGGTGGTGCGTCTGTCAGATTTACCGCAGTCATTTTCCTTCCTTACTAACCGGCCTACATTGCCCGACCTCTAGCTTCCCATGCGTCTTTCAGTCCAGCGTCATCATTCAGTTTTAGCCCCCTGTAGGATTATGTGTGTTCATGGTGTAATTGTCAGGTTACATCCTAGCACATAATCATCTAGGATCTAGGTGATTTGCAGTTGAATCATAAACAGATCAGGATCATTACCTTATGATTGCAGCGGATTAATCAATGGAATATCGAGATCTGCAAGAGCTGATGATTACCGGCTCCTCCTCAGGTATCCACACGCTTACAAGCTATTGGATCAGGCTGCTAGACCAAGTTGGAATTAACAGAGAGAGAGGAATACGGCTGAGGCAAAATCGCAGATGGTGGTGTGTTTTTGCCCTAGGCGCCTGTCCTCTTCCTTATATGGGCCCAAGTAATTAAACTAATGGCCTATTAGGCTTTTGGGTCCAAGACCCAAATCAGACAAAAGACTGTCTTTTGTCTGGCCCAATTCTCTGTACAAATACAGTAAATGCCTTGCATCTTACCGTATTAATTCCTTGTTAACTTTCCCGTTAGCTATGGTGTGTGACCCTTAGGGATCATACAATACTGGTAATAAGTCCTAAACTTATAGATCAAGAGCGGACTCTAGCAAGTCATCATGATCACCCAGTATTTATGACTTATGTCTGATCTCGACACTTATCATACTTTCTAGAGATAGTACGGTAGATTTCAGGACATTCCCAACAATCTCCCACTTGTACTGGAATCCTACATTCCCTAATCCTTTTGTCTCAATATCTCGATCTGGCATAAGGCAAGATGCGTGTCATCCTTATATAGCCAGACCATGTTCATCGGACCAGATTTGATACTGACAATGCAAACGACTTGGGCAAGTCCGTTTGGGAGTGGCCACTCTCTTACCAGCTATCAAGTCTCCGATTGGCCTAGAGATATTACCTCCGTTAAACGGCAGGGACAAATCCCATCTTGTTCCATCACTATGAACTACACACTTTATAATACACCCAACCAAGGTCCTTATAGCTCCCAGTTACGAAACAGCGTTAGACAATGATCAAAGCGCATCACTCCATGTGCAGCCACATGCATGCGAACTCAGGTCTAAGGACTATACTCTATAGTCGTATATGAGAACCTCTTATGACACAGATATTAATATCTTGTAGAGTTCTCATCAGCGGGCCATGTCCGGTCATATGCTCCCCTACATATACCTATGTGTCGACTTTGATGCCGCGCATCTATGACCCCTCGAAACTTGGTCATAAGTCTCAACACAATCTAGTCTCAAGTGGTTGTTGGTGTTCCAATTTCAACAACCTTCGACTATGGACACTATGATTTATGTCATTTCGTTAAATATGGGGTTTCAGGATCAAGTCTACTCATGTACTTCGATGGCCCATATATAATGACATGAATCATTTTGGAACGATTATTTATATCACGGTTAAAATAATCCAGAAATCATAAATTTCATAAACATAAAATATTATGTTTACATGAACCTTTCAAAACAACTAAATAAAGCCCTTTACAAACTCCCACTGAAATTAAGACTACATCTTAATTTCACTTATCCTACAGCTACAGTCCGCGACTCGTGCTTAGGCCTAAGGAGTGGCTTCGTTAATAGATTAGCAACGTTCTCATTCGTTGAAACTTGCTGATCTACTTAACACCTCTGTCATTTATCTCACGGAATAGGTTATACCTACCCTCAAGGTGTTTGGACCTCTGATGTGCAGCTAGCCTCATCTATGTTGGGAATCACATCAAGTTCAGTGATGAACTCTTCTTTCCAAACAACCTCTTTCGCCGCTACCCAAGCTGCGAAATGTTCAGCTTAAGTCTTGGAGTCAGCAACAGTGCCTTGCACCGCCAGACAGACACAAGATATAATCGGACTGTGACCGGAAATCATCTTTGTCTGTTGGAAACTTGCCTTTCAGACTCTACCGACTTGTAGCACCTCACTTTCTCCGTAAATCAAGAACTTATCCTAAGTATTCCTCAAATACTTCAGGATATTCTTTACGGCTATCCAGTGATTCTTTGCTGGATTTGACTGGTCTTTACTTGTCTTGCTTAACATTAAAGCAACATCAAAACAAGTACGTGTCATGGCATACATGATAGATCCAATTGCCGACGCATATGGAATCTCATCCATGCATTCAAGCTCAGCAGTTATCGTAGGACACTGTTTCTTGCTTAACGTAGCGCCATGTATCATTGGCGTGAACCCCTTCTTGGAATTATCCATTCCGAATCGATGCAGGACTTTGTCTATATAAGAATCTTGACAAAGTCCAATCAGCCTTTTAGATCTATCTCTAAAGATTCGGATTCCAAGAACATACGCGGCTTCACCCATGTCAATCATAAAACCAACTCCCAAGCTAGTCCTTTACCGACTGCAGCATTGGAACGTTATTTCCGAGAATCAGTATGTCATCGACATACACTATGAGAAATGCAACATCGCTCCCACTTATCTATTAGTAAACGCACAGTTCCATCTCGTTCTTGTTCAAGTCAAAACCTTGACTACTTCAACAGAACGAAGATTCCAACTCCGATATGTTTGCTTCTATCCATGAATGGATCGATGAAGCTAACTTACATACAGTATAATTTTTTCGGAGTGCGGGCTCACTTTCGCTTCTGTGAATTTCGCAGGTTCGTCACTTTCAATGATCATCAGATCATGGCAACTAATCACGAGAAATCACTCTCGGATTAGTGACGGATTCATTCAGATCTGTGAACTTCAGGCTCTACAGGTGTAGATTCTACAGAAATCTGTAAATCCACCCGCTGCTCTCCCTCAACAGGTTGAGCAGCCTCCTGTATTTCTCGAATTTCTTCGAGTTATACTTTTACTCCCACTGTTCTTCTTGGAAAGCAACTTTCCTTTTAGAAAACAGAATTCTGAACAACCTAACTTCGTTTTCGGAATGGACGTAAAAAGTAACAAGCCTTGGTTTCCCTAGGACAACCAGCGAAGTAGCTCAACTACAAATACTCAGTAAAGACGAATTTGGATCATTTCCAGTCCACATTTATGTGGTGTCTTTCAACTGATATTGGTGGAACTATTTCAGCGTAAACTTAGATATTTCTAGAGCGTTATTCTTAAAGAATATCATGGAAGATTCGTGTGACTCATCTTTAATCATTTCTAATAAGATCTGATTCTTTCTCACAGAAACACCTCAAGGTTTTCAGGAGAAATGAGCTGTGAAACGACTTCACACTCATTCAGATGATCACACCATCAATGACTTAAGTATTCTCACTCGTGATCTAATCCAGAGTCTCAATACTTCTGTCACTCAGATTCTATACCTCATTCTGGAACTCTTTCGACCATTTCAAAGAATTCCGACTCGTGTCTCATCAAATGAACACAGTCATACTCACTGAAGTAATCAGTAAATATAATGAAGTACAGGAAATTTTCTCTGGCATTACTGCTCATCGGGCCACATACATGAGTATGTTCAAGGTCCAATAAGCCTTTGGGCCTTTCTCTAGCTCGGCTAAGATGGGCCCTTTGTCTTTTGGTCCAGTAAGTAGAATTCAAGTCTCATAAGATATCCGATCAAATGAGCCCAAAAGTCCATAACTATGGGATTTCTGAATCCGACTCACTCTATGTGACCAAAACATTTACACCAAGAAAATCAGGTTTAATTCATCAGATTTAAACCAATTCGTTATTTATGTTACTTTTAGGCACTCTTTGGTTTAAGATATAAAACCCATTCCTTGAATAGGGTGCTACAATCAATATTTCATTAAGATCAAAAGAACAAAACTTGTCTTTTATCAAAATGAAAAACATTCAAATTCTTACAAGAAAATGAAAGACAACTCTGCTTAAAGCAGGTACATTGTAGCAATTACTTAATACAAAACCAAGCCTCAAAGGCATCTACAAGTGAAAACCCTACGGCTGAGGCAGCATCCATAGCTCCTTCCAGACATGCAGTTCCACTTGTCCTTCCTTCAACGTTCTACTGTTGCTTAGGCTCTGCATATTATAACAAATATCAGTGCCACAACCAGTATCCAATACCTATAAGGTAGAACTTGAAGTAATAACATGAATACCTGAGGAAGTAGTCTCATACATCAACTTCAACTCCTCATAATCTTCCATGAATTTAATACAATCTCTCTTCCAATGCCCAATCTCTTTACAGTAGCAGCACTTACCAACGTAAGATGTATCTGACTCGGGCTCAGAAGACACACGCTTGCCATGATTCAAAATCTGGACAACTTTGTCTTCACCCTTGTCAGCACTAGGTTTAGTAAACCTACCCTTCTCCATTATGAGATTATACAGGGTACTCTTCACGTTTGGCTCAACTGTCTTGAGCATATCATGCAGTTCAGTCAGCGTCTTCGTTAAGCCTTTCTTGATATAGTTCCTTTTGAACTTATCATAGCTTGACGGCAGTGACTGTAGAATGATCTCAGTTGCCAATTCTTGGCTAACTGGATAATCCAGTTTCCTCAGGTTATCAATGTAACCCATCATTTTACTGACATGAGGACTCATTGGATGATCATTTGGTAGCTTGCAGCTAGTGAGAGACTTAACCAACTGGTATCTCTCCACTCTTACCTGCTCCTGAAATTTCAATTTCAGGCTGCTGATCATCTCTATTGGCGACTCCATGTTCTCATATTGCATCAGCAAATCTGAGTCCATGGTAGCCAATATCAGACCACGCACATCTACCGCATCATTATAATGCTTATTCCAAGCATCATATACTGCATGAGAGGCATTGGACCCGATCCTCACGGGGAGAGCTCTCTCAAGGACATAGTCCTTTCTCTCCTGCCTGAGGACTAGCCTCAGGTTCCGCGACCAAGTCAAGAAATTTGATCCGTTCAGTTTGTCCATTTCAAGGACAGACCGGATCGAGAAAGTGTTTTGATTGTTTGTGCTAGTCATAACTTAAATTTAGAGATAAATAGAGTTTTAGTTATTTAGTTCATAAAAGAGTAATCTTAATAACTTATAAGAAAACTCGCATTGCATTCAAAATTTCTTTGTTTAACCTCATAAGAATGCAATGATTCCGAGACCCATGTTCAACTAAAACCAAAGTGGGCCACTGGCCGTCACCCGGAATTAGCTTTACTTGGTAAGCATACACACAGCTAGTTATAACCATATAACTCTCGGTTGTGGATTGGGCCCAAGGCCCAATTCACCAGATGTCTCAAGGCCCGGGACTCCCGATGGCCCAGTCAAGGAAACCAATCTCTTACAGCCAAATAATCACTAAAGTCTGGGACTCCCAATGAAATTAGTGACTATATACTACTTTACTTACGCAAAAACAGACACCTCACACTGTAAGCCATATCTGTAATTGAATAAGCGTTAAGTAGCTGACAAGATTGGGCAAGACATCCAAGCTTGATATTGGTTTTGAGGATTTTAGGTTTCAATAGATTTCCTCCCAAAATAGAAGATTACTATTTTGGGAAACTTTCCATTTCAGGTAACTTACTAAACTTGGAAACTTTCTATTTAGGGAAACCTACTATTTTTAGAAACTTTCTAAATTTGGAAACTTACTATTTCCAAAAATTTCCTAACATGCCAAAATTAGAAATTTCTAATATTAGAAGCTTTCTAATTTAATGTTTTATTAAAGTTTTCGGATGGGTCACAAATTATAGGCCCAATTCTTGGCCCAAGACCACAGAATTCCAATTGGCCCAATAATTTGACATAACCGAGTCGGTTCATTAATTCTGGTCCGAGACCAAATTAACTACTAAATCCAACTGGTTATTTACTAAACCAGACCAGCTCTAAATTATTTGGTCCAACCAAATCAAACTTAGACCAGCCTTCGGTTTAGGTTAAAATTCAAATTTTTTTTTTTTTTGAATTTAAATCCGGTTTACCCAGAAATTAAATAATACCAATTGTATTAAATAATTTCCAGCAAACCGCGATTTGGATTAACCGCTTGAACCATATAATAAATAAATAATTAATCGATTCAAAATCTTAACCAACCTATCAACAAATCGAATCACTTTAATTCAAAAAGTGATTTTGACTTTTCACAAAATCGTAACAAACAAACCTAACTTCAATAATTCGATCGTCACATTCACAAGAGGACAAAAACGATTCTTAAACAATGAATTTGACTTTTCCTCTATCGCTTATGAACAAAACGATTTTGTCTATATAATTAAACAATCGATTCTTAACTTTCACAATCAAATCGCTTTGAACATTAACATAACTGACACGTTTCTTTATAAACATGACTTTTTCCAATTCGCTTATGAACCAAAACAACTATTACACATTAACAATCAACTTTGACCTTTTAATAATTGAATTTGACAAAAGCGATTCATATTAAGTCAACAAGCGAAGCATACACAGAAACGATTTCAACATAATTAACAAGCATTTCTAGGTTTTCAAGTTTCAATCAATTTTACTCATTAAAATCGATTCATCAAACTAATAAACAACCTAGTATGATCCAAAAAGCAAAAACCTAACGACCTAGGCTCTGATACCACTGTAGGATTATGTGTGTTCATGGTGTAATTGTCAGGTTACATCCTAGCACATAATCATCTAGGATCTAGGTGATTTGCAGTTGAATCATAAACAGATCAGGATCATTACCTTATGATTGCAGCGGATTAATCAATGGAATATCGAGATCTGCAAGAGCTGATGATTACCGGCTCCTCCTCAGGTATCCACACGCTTACAAGCTATTGGATCAGGCTGCTAGACCAAGTTGGAATTAACAGAGAGAGAGGAATACGGCTGAGGCAAAATCGCAGATGGTGGTGTGTTTTTGCCCTAGGCGCCTGTCCTCTTCCTTATATGGGCCCAAGTAATTAAACTAATGGCCTATTAGGCTTTTGGGTCCAAGACCCAAATCAGACAAAAGACTGTCTTTTGTCTGGCCCAATTCTCTGTACAAATACAGTAAATGCTTTGCATCTTACCGTATTAATTCCTTGTTAACTTTCCCGTTAGCTATGGTGTGTGACCCTTAGGGATCATACAATACTGGTAATAAGTCCTAAACTTATAGATCAAGAGCGGACTCTAGCAAGTCATCATGATCACCCAGTATTTATGACTTATGTCTGATCTCGACACTTATCATACTTTCTAGAGATAGTACGGTAGATTTCAGGACATTCCCAACACCCCCCCCCCAGATTCACGCTTTCTCTCCGCCGTCGCACTCGCTCATCGAACAGCCTCTGCCATCGTCTCCTTCTCTCGCTCCTCAGCTGCTCAAGCTTTCCATTTTACCAAAGTGGACCCTGTTTTCAATTATGTTTTTCTGATATGTACCACAAACCGTCGCACTCTCTCATCGAACAGCCTCTGCCATCGTCTCCTTCTCTCACTCCTCAGCTGCTCAAGCTTTCCATTTTACCAAAGTGGACCCTGTTTTCAATTATGTTTTTTCTGATATGTACCACAACTTTGGCGTTTGGAAGCTCCACCTCCGGTTCGTGCACAACCGTGGTGTTTAGAAGCTCCACCATTGGTTCGTGTGAATTGTATGTTCGTGGGGTCCAACGTTTTATTCGACTTCTGAGCTCCCAATTACCTCATCATTGAAACTATCTCCGTGTCTTCAGATTTCAACTCTACCGCTTGTATGCGATCTTTTACTGCTCTAGGCAAAGTTATGCTCTCATGCACCCCCTGATTTATCGGTCTTACATTATGTCTCTTGAAACCGTGATTCTGATGTATCTTCACCTTATCGTAGTGTTGGTCTCTACTACCCTATATTTTGAATTGATGATAGAGTCCTCACTTGGTTTTATTCGGGGCTGGTGGGGTGTTCTTGTGGCTCCTCCTCCGGCGCCGCCAGTGCCTCTTGACCCCATGGATCCAAATATCTCTCTGGTTATAATTATCCTCCTATTAGTCCCTTCATGGGTGATATTTCGGGCTTTTGTTGTTTAGGGACAACTGAATTGCGAACCATTGTTTTGCTTCCATTTTCTCCTTGTCTGCAGTCTTGACACCCTCTCTCTCAGGAGACATGTCTACTCCGATTACTCTCAGCACTACCGCCTTCATTCCTTAGGAAAATTATGACCTTTTTGCTCTTCATTCATGTACACTCTTGTCGGCTCTGTAGAATGTTTGGGTTTGACTGGTTTTTGTCATATTGCAAAAAATATTTTATTTAGGCTTCAGGTTCTATCACTCTTTTTTACCTCTTTATGAGGATGTTAGACGTGTTCTTAGCCTTAATTTACCTCTTTATGAGGATCATTTACCTCTTTATGAGGATCACTATCACTTACCTCTTTATGGGGATCACTTACATGTCTATGAGGATCTCGTCACTGCTGTTTGCAGCTTCTTGAACTCTTGTAGTCTGCTTGTCTCCATTATGGAGCTCATTTCCTCCTTTGGTTCACCATTTGATTAAATGGTTGTGTTAAAAGGATGTCGCCAAAAGCTCATTTTATAGGTGTTTAATCGTCTGTGTAGCCATTCCAAAGATTGTTAATTGTGCACTTATTATTGTTTTAATCTTGGGTGTTAGATCACTATTGGTGCTCTCAAACTCCCAACGCTTCGTCTTACTTAACAAACGCTGAGATCTATGGAGTTCTCCACGACTTTAGCTTGTTTAAGTAATTTGTTGCCACTATCTCTATTTGCTTTGTTATTTACGTTGTTGTAGTGTTTGCTTATTTGGCCGCGATAGCTATGTTTTCTGAGAAATTTTTTTTTTATGTAGCCTGGATAATATAATTAAATTTGTTGACAAAAAAAATGTTTTAAACTCTATCCATTTGGATTGACACATCTGTTTCACCAAAAAAAAGGATTGGCACCTCTAAACACTACTCCTTCCGTTTAACAATAAGTGTCCTTTTAGAGTTAATTTTCCGTTTCAAAATAAGTGTCGTTTTAGATTTTCAATACAACTTTTAACATAAATTACCTACTTTAACCTTAAAATTAACCAATGACAAAAAAAATATCAAAAGTCAAATTATTTATTAAGGGTATAATAGAAATTTTAATATGTTTCTTAATTTGTGTGAAATATGTCAGAATGACAATTATTATGAAACGGAGGGAGTATAAGTCTACAATAATCACAAATAGTATTTTGAGGAATTGATATTGTCTAGAACGAAATTTTTTACTTATCATGGACTAATGTTGGTTTTTGATTGTTCAATTTTTTTTTAACATATTTCCCTTTAGTTTGAAATGGCATTCCTTTTTTTGACAAATTTGTTGCATTAATTAATTTTTTGGGTTTTACAAGTTTTTTTGGGTCTTTCACATAAAATCCCCTAATGGGTCTGGCTAACAAAGCCAATTTCCAAACTAATAATGGGCCAGCTTTACAAGCAGAAACCAAAGCCAAGGAAGGAGGACCCTTGTAATGCCCCTTTCCCATTCTCCGCTGACCGCCGAGCTGACCGGTCAACAATCAAACAAGAACATGACCGATCGAACCCGAGCAAGTCGAACGGGAAAAGTTCACCACAGGACGAAGCCAAAGTTGGTTCGGGTTGAGACAAAAGGCTCGCACCGATCCACCTTCGACTCCGCTATCCTCACTTCCATAATACAAGTCGGCCGTCTTGTACTACTTCAGCGAGTTGTGTCGGTTCGGACTAAACACAATATCAGGAAAGCATATTCATTTCTGAGTAAATCAAACGTTCAGCACAACGTTTAATCGTCACTTTACAAATTGTTTTCATCAACAAGCAATCAACACGCAAATCAATACAAAAGAGACGTCAAGCTGAACCGAGAGAAAAACCCCAAAACCATCGAATCAAAAATCCCGCCCCAAGCCATCCCGAAGCTACACCGAGGACCTCCCGCGTCCGTCGCTGCTAACCTGAAAACACAAAAAGAGTCTAATGAGCGATCTAAGATCACCCAGTGAATCGGCTCCCCACTAAGGCTTCTAATCTATCTATCATCTATTGATTCCCGCCCGAAACCCCAAAATAACAATCAAGCATAATAAAATAGCCGATCACGCACTACCACGTCGTGTCGAGCCCACACACAATCAATTGCCAAAAGAAAGAGAAGGCGATTAGAGGAAATCGGGAGCACTGCGGCACATGTCCCCGATTGAGATTCGATATATCTACCGCGCAACACCAACAACACCAAACACAACGCTGGGCCCCTACGATCTTGGTAACTTCCACGGGTTTTCACCGTTACCGATATGGTAACAAACCTTTCCATCGATAGGCGGTGACTCAGGCTACCCCTAGATAACCCAAGCTTCCATGCAGTCCGGCCCTAGGACGCGACCCCGTATTCTCCGGACCACACACCTACAGACGTCACTCCATAGGTTAACACCGTAACCAGAATCACTACGGTCCGGTTAGGTAACTACCCGAGGATCCAATCGGGTCGGAAGTACCAGAACGTAATCAAATACCTAGACTTGCGGGATCTAACGCACCCTAGAGTCCTAGTACAGAAATGTAAACACGCAGACTCGCTTGGACTCTAGCAATCAATCTCAATCAATAACAACAATCAACTCAATCCCGCATCCCGCAAGTCTACTCACACACACCACCACTCTGACCCGACACCGTACCGAGTCAGCACCCCAACTCAACCGGTCCCGTAACCGAGTTAAGTAACAACAAGGATCGCTCGGCCCAACACCGAGACGATCTAAAGGCCTGCACAAAAGTTTAACCACAACCACACAACAACACCACCATGCAATCAACACACAAACAACACACAACAGGCCTATTAGGGTTACTAACATCTTTTAACCAATTTACGTCTGCTACCTTGGGTTAGCCGCTTGCTAACCCTTAGACGGTTCACCAATCACACACTTCTCTTTTTTTAACCAATCTTAATCATCTTTTAACAACTCATTGATTCGTCGGTTTATAGCTAGTGGCTTACTACACTCCCCGACGTCTCATCATTTATTACTTAATTCATTTAACTCGGGAAACCCCGATAACATTCCATACTCTATACGCGTGTTCAAGGTTAAACCGTCGTCTTAATTCCCGTATATTAGTTCATTTAGTATCATTCTTTACTTACTTATATATGCATATACGGTCCTACTCATGCCACGACTATATGTATGCATCACGCAATGTCACTATCAACCTAACGGCACTCAACAGGTTTAATCCGTTTTAAGTCTAGCATGCTTCTTTAACCCTAGCCGATTTAATGTTAAGTCAATCAATCATTTCTCAACTCAAGTCAATTCATCACAAACGGGTATGCATTCCTATCTCTACGGTTTCCCATTTATCGATCTATATGTATGCTACGGTGTTTGAGCCGACTCACAGTGATTTCGCGGAACGGCGGACCAGATGCAGATACGGCTTCCCGATATCCGAACAAAACCCGAATATTCTGAATACCCGAACACAAACTCCCGAAACTCCACGAACACCCGCACACGAACCGCACACACAAACCGGCCGGAGTCAACGCGTTGACCGGCGTTGACCACGGTGTTGACCGGCCGTTGACCGGCATTGATCGACCGTTGACTTTAACCCGGTTGACCGTTGACCACTTCCGGTTTACCCCCTTGACCCACTGGACCACCAATTGAACCAAACCAACTCCAAATCAACCGGTTTAGTTAAACCGGTTTTGGTCAAACCGTTGACCGGCGTTGACCGAGGCTTAACCGGTTTGACTAGACCGGTTCTTCCACTGAACCAAGACCAAACCGACTCCAATGCATTCCCATTTCACCCTTGAAGAACCGCTTGAAGATTTGACGGTGAAAGGAGGTTTTCCGGCGAGTCCTCCGGCGTTGACTGCGGCGGCTCCGGCGTTGACCGCGGCGGCGATGGCTTTCTCCGGTGAATCAGAAGCTCTTCCACCCACCAATCTGCTCCTCTTGACTAGATCTACCCCTCCATGGCCTTGAATTCTTGAAATAAGTTGAGGAGAGAGAGTAACCCTTCAAACCCTAACCGGCGACTGCTTCTTTGCTGATTTCCGGCGAGCTCCGGCGAAGGCGACGGTGGCTGGCTGGAACTTGAAGAGGAGGACGAGATGAAGCCACTGGGCTTTGCAGAGAAGGATTTAGATCTAGGATGAAGAAGTTATGCCCTTTCTTGCTCACCAAGGCATGAAGAACATCTTGAACATATGAAGAAGATGCTTGAAGATTCAAGGAGCTAGATGACTTCTCTGGAGAAAAAGGTTGAAGCTGATGAATCTGGAAGAGAGAAGAGAGAGCTCGAGAGTGAGGAGAGAGAGAGATTCTTTGCACAACAAAAGGTGATGTGATGCATTGTACTCTTTTGATGCATGAATCCTTTTTCATGCAATGCATGCACAATGGTTGGGTGGCGCCTACAGGGAGAAGACACTTGTCATCTTGGTGTGCATCTGAGCCAGGTAATCATCTCTTAATCCCTTAATCTTCCCCTTAATCCCCTTAATCACTTATGCTCGGTTTGCTCGTTTTCCCGATAATTGTTTTAGTAAATACCCGACGGTTCCCATAAATCTCCAAACATCCATAAACTGATTCTCCTTGCTTTTAGATGAATTTATCAATTTGAATCATCCCGTTTGGAGTTTCCTAGCTCCGGTTATGAATTTCCGAAGTTTTCTCGGTTTTGCTCGGTTTTCACCCGATAAGCCGAAAAACACGTATCGGTTTTGATCTTGTAAATGTTATTTATGATTTAAAAAGAGAACATTTGACCCGTAACGTCTTCCGTCTCGAACTTTGGCAAAAATTACCATTTTGCCCCTGCGGACCTTTCTTCTGCCCGTTGACCGTATTTTTGGATACGGGGTATCACAACCCTACCCTAAACCTAGCCACCAATCTAATCGGCCCGGCCGACGCCGAAGCGCAGACGCCGGAGCGGAGGAGATCGGCCACCGCGCGAAAGAAGTTTCAAGGGGGCAGCCGCCGCCGAAGCGCAGACACTGCGGCGTAGAAGCCTTCCACCTCGCTGACCTCCGACGACACAGAAACCACCGCCGAAGACAGAAACAACAAGCCACAGAGGAGCGCCGCCGCGAGAGGGTCACACTTTCCCACTGACGCTCCACACTGACTGCTTCACTTCCCGGGTCAACTCATCTCACGGCTCCTTTCCAGTCCATCTCGCTTTCGGGTTCGGGTTCGGTCTCGCATTCGTATCGCATCGTCCATTCCGTCCTACATTCAACACAACAACTTTCACTGGAGCGGTGAATTCAAACCAATCCATTCCTCGATATCACTTCCTCATAGAGATATAGTTAGTTAATCATGTACCCATTGGTCACTCATGATTAAGTAACGATATTCTATAATTCCGCTCTCTCGTGAATCGACAGTCGATTACAACCGTACTCGAGTTAGCTCAACACCTTACACGAAAAGGTTCTAACACTTCTATTCGCAACAAACTAACGATTGCAACCAATTTAAACTACTCAACCAATACCTTACCACGCCACTCACACTCCGCACATGCTAAGCATGCCCTAACACTAGCACGTTCACAGTGCTACACCACAAACGAAACACAACCCTATCTATCCAATGCACCACACAAGCATTAGATAAAAACACGCAAGCAATTAACGCAAAAGAAAACAATTACCACACACAACCAAACAATCATCAGATCGCTCCGGATATGTCGTCAGTCTGGGTTTAGGTTATGATGAACGGTCATCAGTTCCGCTCATCATCAGACTTCACATGGTAATTTGTTTGCATTCCAAAACCATCACACGCATGCAAACAATTACTACGAAGGTCATAATGATAAGTTGAACAATCTGCATCACATACATACACAAAAACAACAACACACACATGTTTCGAAGTTTATAGAAATACATAAGGAAACAGAAATACAACCACAAGATGTCCGTCATCAACAACCCAACTCACAACTGCACCGCCATATCCTGGAGATGTTCAAAACAACATACGAAAAACCGTCGATCTGGTTACACACAAACAACATAGTTAGTGCCCAACTTACCTGGCCTAACTATTCTAACCTAACAGCCCCAACACGACCGGAATGCCATACACAACCGGCATCGCGGCTCGTGCTGGTACCCACTGGCAGGTGCGCCGGGAGGGTGTGGTGTGTGCGCATCTCTAGTCGGCGGTCCGACCTGCTGCGGCTCTGCCATCGGACACAACTGCTCTACATGACCTCCGCGACCACAAATCTGACAAACCGGAACGGGCGCTGGGCGTGGCCCACGATAACATGCTTCTGCCTGATGATCTGTCGCTCCACACAGCTGACAGGAAGAAACAGGCCCCGAAGAAGGCTCCTCAAAACACTCGGCTGCTCGATGTCCCTGACCTCCACAAATCTGACAGACAACTGGCGCTGAGCGGGACCGACGAGAACTAGACCGGCAAGAAAAAGCGGATGCTCTGTGTCTCTCGTCTCCGCACCTCCTGCAACTCCTCGATGGCCTTGGTGGCTGCTCCAATGGTGGCTGTGCTACGGGTGACTGCGCTGCTGGCTGCTGGATAACTGACTGCCGAATAAGCCCACCGTCTCGACGACTCGGACCAGGTCGATACTTCTCAGGTAACGGGGCACAATGCGGCTCTGCGTCCGATATACAAGGTCCGGGCCCAGTGATCGGGCAAATAGGTGCAAGATGGCCGTCCATCCCGCACACCTGACAATAATACGGGGCCGGCACTGGCTGATACGTCTCACGGTAGCGCGGATCCCCTGGTCGGGTACACCAATACAAATGAAAGCCATGAACTCCACAGGCGCTACATGTCCGGTACACAGGCATAGGCGGCACTGAATCTGGCGTGTCGGCTAGTGGAATCTCCGGTGGTGCAACCGGCTCGGTCGGTGGTGCCTCTAGTGATGTAACTGACTCAAACTGCGAGTCCGATCCTGCCATCGACATCGGCTCAACTCATGTGGCTGACTCCATCGCTGAAAGTGGCTCGGTGGAACCAGGTGATGGAGCTCCTGACCTCTGCGGCGATCCTGGCTGATGATGCGGCCCAACCCGCTGCTCCAAGACGTCCTCTAGTATCGCCATCTGCTCGTCCAACTGCTGCGCCCACTGCGCATGCTGCTCCGGATCCAACGGCTCCATGTCCATGTCAAAAACTGGGTGTAACGGATCCAACTGAAAGTCCCCTCCACCAAGTGGAATGAAGTCCGACTCATGCAGACTGTAGGGTAGTGGCACATCACGTGCCTCAAGCTGCATCCCTGATGGTACTGTAGGTGCCTCAAGCTGAGGTGGAAACGGCGGCAGCCCATAGTCTGTGAATCCCAAATACCCCATCACTCCTGCGGTCGGGTCTGCAGTACCTGCGTCGTCCTGTAGAGAAGGCGGTAACGGGTCCGGTAATGGCCTCCAATCCGCAGCGGCTGCTCTCGCTCCCTGATGCACACGGGGAACAACTGGCGGTCGATCTGATACCCGAGAACCCTGCGACTGACCCTGCGGTGCTATCCTCAGACCTGCCTGATGCTGGTCTACCAAAGCCTGGTACTCTGCCCGAGTCATCCGACGCTCACCCATACTGCTCGCTACTATCGCTCACACCCAAGGCACACACCCACACACACTCCTGCCAAGGACACTCTGCTGCTGTCTGCAATCATAAACCACAAATAAAAATTAGTTCACATAATACAAATTTTCTACCCCATCCCAACCCCGGATTTACGAACGCGGCTCGGTTTCCTAATGGATGCTTGGGTAAGACACAATTTTGACTCGATAAAACCACGGAAAACACTCAGAAATGAACAGATTCGAAACCCATGCAGAACCATGCTCTGATACCACCTTTCTGTAACGCCCCTTTCCCATTCTCCGCTGACCGCTGAGCTGACCGGTCAACAATCAAACAAGAACATGACCGATCAAACCCGAGCAAGTCGAACGGGAAAAGTTCGCCACAGGACGAAGCCAAAGTTGGTTCGGGTTGAGACAAAAGGCTCGCACTGATCCACCTTCGACTCCGCTATCCTCACTTCCATAATACAAGTCGTCCGTCTTGTACTACTTCAGCGAGTTGTGTCGGTTTGGACTAAACACAATATCAGGAAAGCATATTCATTTCTGAGTAAATCAAACGTTCAGCACAACGTTTAATCGTCACTTTACAAATCGTTTTCATCAACAAGCAATCAACACGCAAATCAATACAAAAGAGACGTCAAGCCGAACCGAGAGAAAAACCCCAAAACCATCGAATCAAAAATGAAGGATTGTTTAGTGTTTGTCCTGGTTTAATTCTGTCAGATTAAACTCTACTAAACATATTGGATCTAGGTTCTTTGCAGAATCATAAAGGGATCTCAGTAAATACCTTGTTTATGCAGCGGATTAGAGAGGTATTGTCAGAGATCAGCAGAACCGCCAAGGGACAGCTCCTCCAGAGGTTCACACACGCACACTTCAGGAAGAATGGCTGCTAGACCAGAGAGGAGGGAGGCGCAGAGAGAGTTGAGAGAGAGAGAGAGAGAGCTAGGTTAAGTTTTATTTATAAAACTTATGTCTAGTTCTTTTGGGCTTTTGGGCCCAAGTCCCAATCTGATTAAATCCCTTAGATTTAATCAGGCCCTTTAATCTCTCTAAGTACAGTAAATGCCTGGCACTTTTACTGTACTTCTGCTGAACCATTCCTTTATAGTTTCCTGTTAGCTTAGGCGTGTGACCCATATGGGATCATATAATAAAGGCAATAAATCCAAGACTTATAGATCATGAGCGGACTCTAGCAAGCCATCATGACCCCCAGTATTATATGACTTATGTCTGATCATTGACATACTCTTACTTTCTAGAGACAGTACAGAGATTACTGGACATAATTCCAACAATCTCCCACTTGTACTGGAATCTCTGTATTCATAATCCTTTTGTCTCAATATCTCGATTAGTCATAAGGCAAGATGAGTGTCATCCTTATAAAGCTTAATCATGTTCATCGGACTCTGATTTGACACTGACAATCCAAACGACTCGGGACAGTCCGTTTGAGCATGGCCATGCATTTTCCAGTATTCAAATCTCCGATTGGCCTAGAGATATTCACTCCATTTATATTGGAGGGACAAATCCCGTCTTGTTCCATCACTGCAAACTACTCACTTCATAATACACCCAAACAAGGTCCTTATAACTATCGCTAAACGACAGCGTTAGACAATGATCAAAGCGCATCAGTTCATGTGCAGTCACATGCATGCGAACTCAGGTCTAAGGACTATACTCTATAGTCGTAGTGAGAATCTCTTATGACACAGATATAAATATCCTGAAGAGTTCTTATTAGCGGGGTATGTCCGGTCGTATGTACCCCAACATACACCTATGTACTGACTTTGATGCCGTGCATCTATGACACCTTGAAACTTGGTCATAAGTCACATACTAATCTAGTCTCACGCGGTTGTTGGTGTTCCAATTTCAACAACCTTCGACTAGGGACAGGATGATATAAGCCATCTATCAAATATAGGGTCTCATGATCAAGCTAAATGACTTCGATGACTCAAGATCAAGTCACTTACTTCGATGACCTATAAAATGGTTTATATCATTTTGGAACGATTATTTCATCACAGTTAAAATAATCTTGAAATAATAATTTTATTAAACATCTAAAAATGTTTTACAAGAACATATCAATAACTAAATAAAGCCCTCAAACTCCCACTCAAATTTAGATTACATTTCAATGTCTCTAATGCCTACAGCTTCAGTCAGGTACTCGAGCTTAGGCCTTGGGAGTGGCTTTGTCAATGGATCAGCGACATTATCATCTGTCGCAACTCGGCTGATCTTGACTTCCTTTCTATTAATGATATCACGTATCAAGTGAAATCTTCTTAGTATATGCTTGGATTTCTGGTGTGATCTTGGTTCCTTTGCCTGAGCTATAGCACCATTGTTATCACAAAACAGTGCCAGAGGCTCAGCTGCATTTGGTATCACACCTAGTTCAATAATGAACTTTCGTATCCAAACAGCTTCCTTCACTGCTTCTGAGGCGGCGACATATTCAGCTTCTGTAGTGGAATCAGCAACGGTGTCTTGCTTGGAGCTTCTCCAACTAACTGCACCGCCATTCAGACAAAAGATATAACCGGACTGTGACCGGAAATCATCTTTGTCTGTCTGGAAACTTGCGTCCGTGAATCCACTGACTTCAAGCACATCACTTCCACCGTACACCAAGAACTTATCCTTAGTATGTCTCAGATACTTCAGGATATTCTTGACGGCAATCCAGTGGCTTTCACCTGGATCAGACTGGTATCTACTCGTCATGCTCAATGCATAAGCAACATCAGGACGAGTACAGATCATGGCATACATGATAGATCCTATTGCAGATGCATAAGGAATATTCCTCATGCGCTCAAGCTCAGCAGCCGTCGTAGGGCTCTGCTTCTTGCTTAGTGTTGTGCCATGTACCATTGGCGTGAAGCCCTTCTTGGAACCTGCCATGCTGAATCTATGCAGGACTTTGTCAATGTATGAATCTTGACACAAGCCTATCAGCCTTTTAGATCTATCCCGGTAGATCCTGATTCCAAGAACGTATGCGGCTTCACCCATGTCTTTCATGGAAAAACAACTTCCAAGCCAGTCCTTTACCGACCGCAGCATTGGTACGTCGTTTCCGAGAAGGAGTATGTCATCGACATACAGAATAAGAAATACTATCTTGCTCCCACTAGTCTTCTTATACACGCATTGTTCTTCTTCGTTTCTGATAAAGTCAAATTTCTTGATCGCTTCATCAAAACGAAGATTCCAGCTCCTCGATGCTTGCTTCAATCCATAAATGGATTTATGAAGCTTGCATACTTTCCCAGCATTCTTTGGATCTATGTAACCGTCAGGTTGTGTCATATACACATCCTCTTCCAGAATTCCATTCAGGAAGGCGGTTTTCACGTCCATCTGCCAAATTTCATAATCATGAAAAGCTGCAGTTGCTAGTAGAATCCGAATAGATTTCATCATAGCCACTGGGGAATAGGTTTCATCATAATCCACACCGTGAACTTGCCTGAAACCTTTTGCCACCAACCTGGCTTTATAAATCTGGACATTTCCATCCACGTCGATCTTCTTCTTGAAGATCCATTTACACTCGATGGCTTTTACACCAGCAGGTAAGTCAACCAATGAAAACACTTGGTTGACCGACATGGAGTCCATTTCGGAATCAGTGGCCTTACGCCACTTAGAGGAATCTGGGCCCATCATGGCTTGATTGAAGTTCGATGGTTCATCACCATCAATGATCAGAAGATCATGACAGTCAGTCACGAGGAATCCTTGATATCTCTCGGGTTCGTGACGGATCCTTTCGGATCTTCGAACTTCAGGTACTACAGGTTCAGGCTCTACAATTTCTTGTAGGTCCTCCTGCTGCTCTTCCTCATTAGGTTGAGCAGTATCCTGTTCATCTTGAATTTCTTCAAGCAGTACCTTACTCCCACTGTTTTTCTTAGAGAGAAACTCCCTCTCAAGAAAATTACAATCCCGGGCAACAACAATCTTGTTCTCGGATCGTAGGTAGAAGTAATAAGCCTTGGTCTCCTTCGGATAACCAATGAAGTAGCATTTATCAGACTTTGGTGTAAGATTGTCAGAGATCAATCTCTTGACATAGGCTTCACAACCCCAAATTCTAAGATAAGACAGCGCTGGAGTTTCTCCAGTCCACAATTCATATGGTGTCTTGGCTACTGCTTTTGATGGCGCTCTATTTAGGGTGAACACTGCTGTTAGCAGAGCATATCCCCAAAGGGATATTGGAAGGTCTGTGTGACTCATCATAGACCGAACCATATCCAATAAGGTCCGATTCCTCCTCTCAGACACACCATTCCATTGAGGTGTTCCAGGAGGAGTGAGTTGGGAAACTATCCCACACTCTCTCAGATGATCACTGAACTCTTGGCTCAAGTATTCTCCTCCTCGGTCGGACCGAAGAGCTTTAATGCTTTTGCCAAGTTGGTTCTGTACTTCATTTTGGAATTCTCTGAATCTCTCAAACGATTCAGACTTATGTTTCATCAAATAAACATATCCATACCTGCTGAAATCATCAGTGAAGGTAATGAAGTACTGGTAGTTTCCTCTTGCATTTGTGGACATTGGGCCACACACATCAGTGTGTATCAGGCCCAATAAGTCACTAGCCCTCTCGTTGGGTTTATTAAAGGGGGCCCGCGTCATTTTGCCCATCAGGCAGGATTCGCATTTCTCACATGACTCAAAGTCAAACGAGCCAAGAAGTCCATTCGAATGGAGCCTCTTAATGCGTTTCTCACTGATGTGCCCTAAACGACAATGCCATAGAAACGTTTGGTTCTCCTCATTAGGTTTGAACCGTTTGGTATCAATGTTATAAATTGGCGCGGATTGATCAAGTATATAAAGCCCATTCGTAAGAGAGGCACAACCATAGAACAAATTATTGCGATTGAAGGAACATAATTTATTCTTAACTGAAAAATCATAACCTTCCAAATCCAACAAAGAAACTGAAATAATATTTCTGCTTATCGCAGGTACAAAATAGCAGTTATTAAGTTCTAAAACCAATCCCGAAGGTAAAGACAACAAGTATGTGCCTACAGCTAGTGCAGGAACTTTCGCTCCATTCCCAACTCGTAGCTCCACTTGTCCTTGCTTCAGCCTCCTACTGTTGCTGAGTGCCTGCATATTAGTACAAATATGAGCCCCACAACCAGTATCCATAACCCATGAGGTATTATCAGAAGTAGTTGTATTAACTTCTATAACAAAAATACCTGATGAAGAAGTCTCCAGAGTCTTCTTCTTCAATTCCTTTAGACCTTCCAGGAATTTCTTACATTCTCTCCTCCAATGCCCTGGTTCTTTGCAGAACCTGCAGATGTCAGTAGGCCCAGCCTTGGACTTGGGCTTGGGCTTGGACGTGTCCTTGTCCGAGACTTGAACAGCCTTAGCCTTTCCCTTGTCCTTGGCAGAGGATTTCTTAAAGCCCTTGCCATTTTGTACCATAAGCATGTTGGGGTCCTTGGCTTTCCTCAAGTTGGGCTCTGCAGTCTTGAGCATTCCATGAAGCTCAGGCAATGTCTTAGTCAAGCCATGCATATTGAAGTTCAGAATGAACTGATCATAGCTTGCAGGCAAAGACTGCAGAATGATGTCGCAGGCAAGTTCATGGCTGATAGGGCAGTCGAGTTTCTGAAGATGATCGAGATAACCCATCATTTTCAAGACATGAGGACTCAGTGCCGCATTTGCAGCCATCTTACAGTCTAAGAGGTTCTTAACTGTCTGGAACCTCTCAGTCCTTGTCTGCTCCTGAAAAAGCGATTTCAGGCTTGCCATTATCTCGATGGGCGACAGCACACTCTCGAACTGCATTTGCAGTTCAGGAGTCATGGTTGCCAACATCAGGCAATAGACATCATTTTCATCTGACGAATGCTTTTCCCAAGCATTCTGCAGATTCCTGGCGGCATTGTTTGGAGGCCTCTCGGGGAGGGGATCACGAAGGACATATTCCTTCTTCTCCTGCTTGAGGACCAGCCTCAAGTTCCTTGACCACGTCAGGAAGTTCGTTCCAGTCAGCTTCTCCTTGTCGAGAACAGACCGGATTGAGAATGTGTTTTGTGTACTTGTTGTAGTCATTGCTGAAATTTAAGATAAAAGGATTTTAGTTAATATGTTCAATATGATTAATCTCGCATTATATTCAATAACATTAGTTACCCTCAAAAGAATATAATGATTCCAAGATCCACATATAACTAAGATCAAAGTGGGCCACTGGCCGTCACCCAACCTTAGCTTATATCGGTAAGCCCTATCTCGGCTAATTATATCCGTGATATAACTCTTGGTTGTGAATCTGGGCCCGAGGCCCAATCCACTCTGATGTCTCAAGGCCCGGGACTCCCGATGGCCTAGTCAAGAAAACCAGACTATACAGTCATGTAATCACTAATGTCTGGGACTCCCAATGACATTAATGAATCACAAACTGTCTTGCCCACGCAAAAGATAGACACCCTCACACTGTAAGGCCATGTGTACAATTGAATGGGTTTCAACAGCTGACATAGACTGGACAAGACATCCAACGCTTGATATTATTTGAGGTTTATAGGTTTTCTTAAAATCTCATCCCAAAATAGAAGATTACTATTTTGGGAAACTTTCCATTTTGGGAAACCTTCTGTTTTTGGAAACTTTCATAATTGGAAACTTCCTAAAATTGGAAACTTTCTAACTATAGAAATTTCCTAAATATCCAAAACATGCAAATCTAGAAACTTCTATTCCAAGAAACTTTCTAATTTAATATTTTGGAAACAAATTAATTTAAAATCGAATTTTAATTATTAAATAAAATTTTAAATTAAATCTGAAGAAGAGACTCAAATAACAGGCCCAATTGTTTTAACTTCTTGGCCCAAGGCCCAAGAATTGGTCTATGTCCAAGACATAACCCAATTGCCCAATTAAATGACATAACCGGTCTGGTTCATTAAAATTGGTCTAACCAAGATTAATTACTACGATAACCACAATTGTTAACCGGTCATTTACTAAACCGGATTTTCTCAATTTATTTGGTCCAACCAAATCAAATTAGAAAACCACTGGTTTAGGCACTAAATCCAATTTTAAACGACATTGGATTTCTTATCACGGTTTAACCAGATTTAATAATTTTTATTAAGTCTGTAAACCGTGACGATTAAATTTTAATTATTTTAAACCGAACCATAAACCAAACTGAACCGGCACAAGTTGTGACCATCGATCCGGACAGCGCAAGCTTCACGCGATCGGGCAAGCTCGGGTCGTGCGATCGGGACGAGAGCGGGACGAGAGCGGAACGAGAGCAGGACGCGATCGCATGATGCAGGCGATCCATGCGATCCGCATTGCAGATCGGTCCATCTCTCGCGCTTCATCGCTGATCGGAATGACCACGCGACACGATCCAGCAAGCGATCGGTCCGTGCGTCATGTACCGATCCGGACGTGTGATCCTTTGCCGATCAACACTCCGACGCATACCAATCCAAATGGATCGGTTCATGCGGTTTTCGATTAGGGTTTTTTTATAGGTTTTAGTTCTTTTGTTTCTTAAGTGTTTTCTTATCATTTATATCAAGCAATGATTGATTCAAACACTTCTAAACAACCTAAACATGATTCTAACAAGAAACCCTAATAGAACCAATGGCTCTGATACCACTGAAGGATTGTTTAGTGTTTGTCCTGGTTTAATTCTGTCAGATTAAACTCTACTAAACATATTGGATCTAGGTTCTTTGCAGAATCATAAAGGGATCTCAGTAAATACCTTGTTTATGCAGCGGATTAGAGAGGTATTGTCAGAGATCAGCAGAACCGCCAAGGGACAGCTCCTCCAGAGGTTCACACACGCACACTTCAGGAAGAATGGCTGCTAGACCAGAGAGGAGGGAGGCGCAGAGAGAGTTAAGAGAGAGAGAGCTAGGTTAAGTTTTATTTATAAAACTTATGTCTAGTTCTTTTGGGATTTTGGGCCCAAGTCCCAATCTGATTAAATCCCTTAGATTTAATCAGGCCCTTTAATTTCTCTAAGTACAGTAAATGCCTGGCACTTTTACTGTACTTCTGCTGAACCATTCCTTTATAGTTTCCTGTTAGCTTAGGCGTGTGACCCATATGGGATCATATAATAAAGGCAATAAATCCAAGACTTATAGATCATGAGCGGACTCTAGCAAGCCATCATGACCCCCAGTATTATATGACTTATGTCTGATCATTGACATACTCTTACTTTCTAGAGACAGTACAGAGATTACTGGACATAATTCCAACAAAAAATCCCGCCCCAAGCCATCCCGAAGCTACACCGAGGACCTCCCGCGTCCGTCGCTTCTAACCTGAAAACACAAAAAGAGTCTAATGAGTGATCTAAGATCACCCAGTGAATCGGCTCCCCACTAAGGCTTCTAATCTGTCTATCATCTATAGATTCCCGCCCGAAACCCCAAAATAACAATCAAGCATAATAAAATAGCCGATCACGCACTACCACGTCGTGTCGAGCCCACACACAATCAATTGCCAAAAGAAAGAGAAGGCGATTAGAGGAAATCGGGAGCACTGCGGCACATGTCCCCGATTGAGATTCGATCTATCTACCGCGCAACATCAACTACACCAAACACAACGCTGGGCCCCTATGATCTTGGTAACTTCCACGGGTTTTCACCGTTACCGATATGGTAACTAACCCACGACTCCTAGCCGTCCACACAACGACTAGGACACCGTTCTCTGTCCATCGATATGTGGTGACTCAGGCTACCCCTAGATAACCCAAGCTTCCATGCAGTCCGGCCCTAGGACGCGACCCCGTATTCTCCGGACCACACACCTACAGACGTCACTCCATAGGTTAACACCATAACCAGAATCACTACGGTCCTGTTAGGTAACTACCCGAGGATCCAATCGGGTCGGAAGTACCAGAACGTAATCAAACACCTAGACTTGCGGGATCTAATGCACCCTAGAGTCCTAGTACAGAAATGTAAACACGCAGACTCGCTTGGACTCTAGCAATCAATCTCAATCAATAACAACAATCAACTCAACCCCGCATCCCGCAAGTCTACTCACACACACCACCACTCTGACCCGACACTGTACCAAGTCAGCACCCCAACTTAACCGGTCCCGTGACCGAGTTAAGTAACAACAAGGATCGCTCGGCCCAACACCGAGACGATCTAAAGGCCTGCACAAAAGGTTAACCACAACCACACAACAACACCACCACGCAATCAACACACAAACAACACACAACAGGCCTATTAGGGTTACTAACATCTTTTAACCAATTTACGCCCGCTACCTTGGGTTAGCCGCTTGCTAACCCGTAGACGGTTCACCAATCACACACTTCTCTTTTCTTAACCAATCTTAATCATCTTTTAACAACTCATTGATTCGTCGGTTTAGAGCTAGTGGATTACTACACTCCCCGACGTCTCATCATTTATTACTTAATTCATTTAACTCGGGAAACCCCGATACCATTCCATACTCTATACGCGTGTTCAAGGTTAAACCGTATTTTAACTCGTCTTAATTCCCGTATATTAGTTCATTTAGTATCATTCTTTACTTACTTATATATGCATATACGGTCCTACTCATGCCACGACTATATGTATGCATCACGCAATGTCACTATCAACCTAACGGCACTCAACAGGTTTAATCCGTTTTAAGTCTAGCATGCTTCTTTAACCCTAGCCGGTTTAATGTTAAGTCAATCAATCATTTCTCAACTCAAGTCAATTCATCACAAACGGGTATGCATTCCTATCTCTACGGTTTCCCATTTATCGATCTATATGTATGCTACGGTGTTTGAGCCGACTCACAGTGATTTCGCGGAACGGCGGACCAGATGCAGATACGGCTTCCCGAGATCCGAACGAAACCCGAATATTCTGAATACCCGAACACAAACTCCCGAAACTCCACGAACACCCGCACATGAACCGCACACACAAACCGGCCGTAGTCAACGCGTTGACCGGCGTTGACCACGGTGTTGACCGGCCGTTGACCGGCGTTGACCGACCGTTGACTTTAACCCGGTTGACCGTTGACCACTTCCGGTTTACCCCCTTGACCCACTGGACCACCAATTGAACCAAACCAACTCCAAATCAACCAGTTTAGTTAAACCGGTTTTGGTCAAACCGTTGACCGGCGTTGACCGAGGCTTAACCGGTTTGACTAGACCGGTTCTTCCACTGAACCAAGACCAAACCGACTCCAATGCATCCCCATTTCACCCTTGAAGAGCCGCTTGAAGATTTGACGGCGAAAGGAGGTTTTTCGGCGAGTCCTCCGGCGTTGACCGCGGCGGCTCCGGCGTTGACCGCGGCGGCGATGGCTTTCTCCGGTGAATCAGAATATCTTTCACCCACCAATCTGCTCCTCTTGACTAGATCTACCCCTCCATGGCCTTGAATCCTTGAAATAAGTTGAGGAGAGAGAGTAACCCTTCAAACCCTAACCGGCGACTGCTTCTTTGCTGATTTCCGGCGAGCTCCGGCGAAGGCGACGGTGGCTGGCTGGAACTTGAATAGGAGGACGAGATGAAGCCACTGGGCTTTGCAGAGAAGGATTTAGATCTAGGATGAAGAAGTTATGCCCTTTCTTGCTCACCAAGGCATGAAGAACATCTTGAACATATGAAGAAGATGCTTGAAGATTCAAGGAGCTAGACGACTTCTCTGGAGAAAAAGGTTGAAGCTGATGAATCTGGAAGAGAGAAGAGAGAGCTCGAGAGTGAGGAGAGATAGAGATTCTTTGCACAACAAAAGCTGATGTGATGCATTGTACTCTTTTGATGCATGAATCCTTTTTCATGCAATGCATGCACAATGGTTGGGTGGCGCCTACAGGGAGAAGACACTTGTCATCTTGGTGTGCATCTGAGCCAGTTAATCATCTCTTAATCCCTTAATCTTCCCCTTAATCCCCTTAATCACTTATGCTCGGTTTGCTCATTTTCCCGATAATTGTTTTAGTAAATACCCGACGGTTCCCATAAATCTCCAAACCTCCATAAACTTATTCTCCTTGCTTATAGATGAATTTAGCAATTTGAATCATCCCGTTTGGAGTTTCCTAGCTCCGGTTATGAATTTCCGAAGTTTTCTCGGTTTTGCTCGGTTTTCACCCGATAAGCCGAAAAACACGTATCCGCTCTGTTTCTTCGAATTTTGATCTTGTAAATGTTTTTTATGATTTAAAAAAGAGAACATTTGACCCGTCACGTCTTCCGTCTCGAACTTTGGAAAAAATTACCATTTTGCCCCTGGGTTTGGCAAAATTACCATTTTGCCCCTGTTGACCTTTCTTCTGCCCGTTGACCGTATTTTGGATACAGGGTATCACAACCCTACCCTAAACCTAGCCACCAATCTAATCGGCCCGGCCGACGCCGAAGCGCAGACGCCGGAGCGGAGGAGATCGGCCACCGCGCGAAAGAAGTTTCAAGGGGGCAGCCGCCGCCGAAGCGCAGACACTGCGGCGTAGAAGCCTTCCACCTCGCTGACCTCCGACGACACAGAAACCACCGCCGAAGACAGAAACAACAAACCACAGAGGAGCGCCGCCGCGAGAGGGTGACAAAGAAGAAGGCGCGAAACATGAGCTATCGCCTTCACAGTGGAACATAACCACCACCGTGACCAAACTTACCAGAGAGCAGCCAAGCCCTTACACCCCGAGAAGAACCGAACGGAAGAAAAGCCAAACTGCATGGAAGAGACGGAGACAGCCACGGGGGAAAGAAACTGCTCGGAGATAGAAACCGCCAGGAAAACTCTATATCGGAAAAAGCCGTTGTCCCCATGCGGAAATCGCCTCAAGAGAGACATCCGGTGGAGTCCTTCACTGAGAGCTCAAGCTCTGCCACCGCACCGCCACAACTAGAGCACAAAACCGCCAGATCCGAGACATGCAAGAACAGAGCAACCACCAAAGAGAAAGAGAGAGGAGGGGAGAGAAAGCCGACGAGATCTCATCCTCAAGAACCGTCGAGAGAAGTCCAGACACCATTGACGCGCCACTCAATGACCCACCAAGAAGAAGCAAGCACCACTAAAGCCGAAAAATGGGTTCATGGCCACGATGAAGAGTCGAGGCCATGCAAAAGTTGGGATGAGCCACCGCGGCAGAAGGCCGGCGGCGGCAGAAGGAAGACAAAGATATAGGGTGATGAGGACATCAGCTTGGCCGACACTGAGTTGGACGAACAAGACGGACCAGGCTCTACCAAGAAGCTGACCGACTTGTTCCCGACTATGCGAGATGTACCAAGGACGCGTTCGGGACAGCGACAGATACAAGCCGAATTCAACAATGCCATGGAGCAGTTGATCTCGAGGACAAGCCTAGAAGACATCACGACCCAGCTAGGCCATCTCGACCAAGGACAACCTGTCCTGAACCAGTTGGCCTGGAGGATGATCCATACCGAAGCTGACAGCCCATTTGAGGAGACCACGCCATGGCCCATACTCCGGACGCACGGACCGACCATGATCTTCTGCATCGAGCCAGATGATTCTTTGACCGGTCTGCCTCTGGGATAAAGATCATACTCTTTTTCCCTTGTGAAGTTTTGTCCCAAATGGGTTTTCTTCACAAGGTTTTTAACGAGGTGATCCGAGGCACATTCATTAGAGAGACAGACCGGCCTTTTATCTATTTTCGACCAAGACTTTCCTTTTTCGTTTTTAAGTCTTATTTCTCTTTTTTTTTTAGAAATTTTCGATGGCCTATGTTTCTTTTGGCCCATTTGTTTCCAGTTGTATTACTTAAACACTCTTTTGGTTTTATAAAACATTAAGCAAGTTTAAACCATGAAAAACCCTAAGGTTTCTCGATCTATCTCCTTCTCTGCACGGCTGCCCCTTTGAAGAGTAGATTTCTTGGCTTTTGCTTGCTGCCTCGATCATCCTAAGTGTTCCACAGATTCAGTAGCTCACAAACCATCGCTCAATCATTCCTTGACGAGAAGAGAGTGCCATCGGCCAGCTTCTCGTACCATTCGATCACCACCCGCGCTAGCTGTTCACTCTCGGCCGGCCAACAACCATTCTCGGTCCATCTCTCTCTCTACCATCCACACCATCTCACATCATCTGGTATCAGAGCTAAAGGCTCCTGACCAGTCTGGTTATTCCTTCTCCTTTGTTAGTTTCAGTTGTGGTTTGCTTTGTTCTTCTCTCAACCAAAAATTAAAAAAAAAATCTAGTTGTTAGCTCTCTTTTACTTCTCTGCCGAGTAGTTTCTTTTAGAACCAGAACCTCTTGCTTGCTTGCTTGCTGCTTTCTTGTTTCATTGCTCCTGTTCTGATTGAATTTAGCTGAGAACTAAAAGGAATCTGATTAGAAACTCGAGTGCTAGGTTGGAGATCATTTGCGGCCGTGAGTTTAGAGAGAGAGCTAGGGTTCTTTGATTTTTTGCGGTTTAATCTGATCTGAACTTGGTTTAATTTGGGTTAGTATCTTTCATTAAATCCCGGTTTAGCTCTTTCCTTTTATAGTCTTTAGTTTAAAAAAAAAAAATAATTCGGTTGATAGGATTTTAAAAGAGAAAACTGGCTGTTTTTGTTCTTTGCTCGTCTTGATTGTGCTTTGAGTAGTGCGGTCTGTTTGCTTGGTTACTAATCTGATTTAAGTGAGCTTTTCATTCTTGTTTTGTTTTCGTGTTTACTTTCAGTTCATTATTCAAAAAAAAAAAAAGATTTTTCATTGCCTTGTTCTCTTTCCGATTGGTTTGCATTTGTTCGTTTCCTTTTTGTTATGCTCGTTTCTCTTCTTTGGTGCGTTTGATCTGTTTGTTTAAGTGCACAGAGAGTAATGGCGGACGAACAAAACCAGCAAGGCGCTCCAACTGACCTCACTCAGATCCTAGCTGCTATCCAGACGATTGGAGCCCGACTGGACCGTTTGGAGCGCCCCGACGATCATCAGCCTCGGCCGGAAGATCAGCAACCTCGGCCCGGTGTCTTTCATCCTCGGCCAGGAGAGCATCAGCACGGGCCAGAGGCCCCACGCCCTCAGAACTACCAGCAACGTCGACCATACCAGCACCATGGACGAGTTGAGCGACCCGGACGCTTCCAGGACGTCCGACTGGATGACTTGGACGATGATACGGACGAGTTTGAGGATGGACACCACTCGCCTCGACCACCATACCAGCGTGACCCTATTCACAGAGGACGCATACGAGAACAGGAGGTACAACATCCTTATCCTAATGATATCAAACTAAAGCCGCCTACTTTTGCAGGAAAAGTGGACCCGGAGGCATATCTAGACTGGGAGCGGAGGATGGAGCACATCTTCGACCATTACGGATATCCCGAAGCCAGGAAGATATCTTTAGAAGTGGCCCAGTTCATAGGACATTCACTATCATGGTGGGATCGGGACGCTGCGGAACGAAGGCGCCATCGGTAAGAACCGATCGCTACGTGGACTGACATGAAGTTCCAGTTACGGCGAAGGTATGTTCTTGTCCATTTCCACAGAGATTTGCAGAAACGTTTTCGTAAATTGATGCAGTGAACTAAGACGGTGGAAGAGTACTTCGAGGAGTTCTAGAAATTGCGGAATAGGCTTGAGCTAGACGACTCAGAAGAGACTCTGATGGCCCAGTTCGTGGACGGACTGAATGAGAGGATCGCTAGAAAGGTAGAAATTCACCCTTATCACGATATGCCCAAGTTGTTGCACTTGTGTATACAGGTTGAGCATCACAACAAGCGGAATTCAGCGACCACAACCCGGCCTAGGACCAACACGCCTTGGACTGCACCAGCTCCACGGCCTGTTGACAAAGGTAAGTCGGTTGAGGTCGAGTCCAGGTTCAAGAAGCCGACCATTGAGACGTCTAAGCCCAACCGACCAGACCCAGGTAAGTTTACTAGTACATCCCGTTCTAGAGATATCACGTGTTTTAAGTGTCAGGGTAAAGGACATATGTCTCGAGACTGTCCAAACCGGAGAGTCATGATCTTGAACGAAGCCGGTGAGTACGAGTCTCAGGATGAACAGGAGGATGAAGACATGGAGGGACTTGACACAGGGACACCCATAGAGTATCCTGACTCTGGAGAGCTATTAGTGATCAGGAGAGCTCTCAGTGCTCTTATTGATCCCGAGATGGTTCAACGCGAGAACATCTTCCACACTCGTTGTACCGTGAACAGCAAGGTATGTAGTCTTATTATTGATGGTGGTTCTTGTACTAATGTGGCCAGCAGGAACATGGTTGATAAACTCGGTCTGAAAGTGACTAAGCACCCGCGACCGTACCGACTTCGGTGGCTGAACAATGACACGGAGATCCGGATCGCAGATCAAGTAACCGTACCTTTCACCATTGGGCGATATCACGATCAGGTAGTATGCGACGTGGTTCCTATGCAGGTTGGACACTTATTACTCGGCCGACCGTGGCAGTTCGACAAGGAGTCCTTGCACAACGGGCGGACCAATCACTACTCGTTCATGCACGACAAGCGAAAGTATCAGCTCGCGCCTCTTACGCCGCAGGAAGTGCATGAGATGAAACTACACCTTGCCAAGGATAAGAAGAGCCGTAAGACCAATTTAATTATTTCTTCACATTCTGTTTCTAGATCTATTGATCAGAACACGCAGGTGCTACTAATGGTCTTCAGGGAGGCTTTACATTCGTGTTCAGACGATGTTGAGCTTCCCCGGGAAGTTGTTTCTTTGTTGGACAGGTTTAAGGATGTCTTTCCGGACGAGATACCAGCCGGCCTACCGCCCATACGAGGCATTGAGAATCAGATCGATCTCGTGCCAGGAGCGGCTCTGCCCAACCGGCCTGCATATCGAGTGAACCCGACCGAGGCCAAGGAGCTGGAGAAACAAGTGCAGGACCTCATGTCCAAGGGTTACATTTGCGAGAGTCTCAGCCCGTGTGCGGTACCAGTCTTGTTGGTTCCTAAGAAAGACGGGTCTTGGAGGATGTGTGTCGACTGTCGGGCCACCAACAACATCACCATCAAGTACCAACATCCCATACCACGGCTGGATGATATGTTGGACGAGCTACACGGAGCGACCGTGTTCTCTAAGATCGATATATGCAGTGGGTACCAACAGGTTCGAATGAAGGAAGGCGACGAGTGGAAGACGGCTTTCAAGACTAAGCAGGGCCTCTACGAGTGGCTGGTCATGCCATTTGGCGCCCAGTACGTTCATGCGCCTCATGAACCAGGTCTTGAGGGCCTACATCAGTAAGTTTGTCGTTGTTTACTTCGATGATATTTTGATCTATAGTCGCTGTTTTGTTGATCATCTGGTGCACCTTGAGAAAGTAATAGATACTCTTCGAAAGGAGGGTCTTTATGTGAACCTCAAGAAGTGCACCTTCTGCACTGATAAGCTTGTCTTTTTAGGTTTTGTTGTGAGTTCGCAGGGCTTACAGGTTGACCAAGAAAAGATCAAAGCTATTGAGGAGTGGCCGACCCCGACCACGATCGGCCACGTCAGGAGTTTCCACGGTTTAGCCAGCTTCTATAGACAGTTTGTGAAGGATTTTAGCACAGTGGCCGCCCCACTCACAGTCGTGATTAAGAAGGACGTCCCGTTCAAATGGGGCCAGTCGCAGGAGGCCGCATTTCAGAAACTCCTATTTTGGTTTTGCCTAATTTTGATAAGACGTTTGAGATTGAGTGTGATGCTTCAGGTTTAGAGATTGGAGCTGTTCTGACGCAAGGTGGGCGACCGGTCGCCTACTTCAGCGAGAAGTTAAGTGGAGCCACGCTCAACTGCCCTACTTACGACAAGGAGTTGTATGCGTTGGTTAGATCCTTGGATACTTGGAAGCATTACTTGCTGGCCAAGGAGTTTGTTATTCACACCGACCACGAGACGCTCAAGCATTTGAGAGGACAGACAAATCTGAAGAGGAGGCACGCTAAGTGGCTTGAGTTCGTGGAGACCTTTCCGTACATAATCAAGTACAAGAAGGGAAAGGAGAACGTGGTAGCTGATGCATTGTCCAGGAGATACACACTGATCAGCACCATGGAGGTCAAAGTCTTGGGGTTTGAACTCATTAAAGAAGATTATGATACTGACCCTGATTTTGGTGAAATTTTTCAGGAATGTAGCAAGGGACCGAAAGGAGCTTTCTACTTGCATAACGGCTTCCTGTTAAGAGGCAAGCGGCTGTGCATTCCTCAGGGGTCGATGAGGGAGCTCCTGGTCCGAGAATCCCATGGAGGAGGACTGATGGGACACTTTGCCGTGGACAAGACACCGAGTATCCTAGTAGAGCACTTCTATTGGCCACATCAGAAGAGAGACACGGAGCGTTTCTGCTCCAAGTGCATCACATGCCTTAAGTCCAAGTCCAGGTCACATCCTTACGGTCTTTACTTACCTTTGCGCTTTGCCTATACTTAACCGACCATGGGTCGATATTTCTATGGATTTTGTGCTTGGTTTGCCTAAGATCAGGAACAAGGATGCGATCTTCGTTGTGGTCGACCAGTTTTCAAAGATGGCTCACTTCATACCGTGTGCCAAGACGAATGATGTGACCCAGACAGCCGATCTCTTCTTCAAAGAAGTGGTCAAATTGCACGGACTGCCACGGACCATCGTCTCGGACCGTGACCCGACCTTCCTAGGTCACTTTTAGAGGACGTTGTGGAGGAAGCTTGGTACCAAGCTACTGTTCTCGACCACTTGTCATCCACAGACTGATGGACAGACCGAGGTCATGAACCGGACTCTCTCAGCCCTCTTAAGGGCCACGGTTGGTAAAAATTTATCACATTGGTTGGATTGCATTCCTTTTGTTAAGTTTGCTTATAATGGTGTCAAACACTCTGCTACTAAGATGTCTCCTTTTGAGGTTGTTTATGGATTTAAGCCAGATACGCCACTTGATCTGAAGCCACTGCCAGCATTGGAGTTCGTCAATCTTGATGGAGAGCGCAAGGCTGAGGCCGTCGCCAAGCTACACCAGGCGGTCAAGGAAAACATCGAAAAGAGGACGGAGCAGTACAAGAAGCAAGCCGACAAACACAGGAAGGAGGTCGACATTAGACCAGGCGACTGGGTTTGGGTTCACATGCGACCCGAACGGTTCAGGAACAAGAGGAAGTCCAAGCTTGCTCCACGAGGATATGGACCATTCCGGGTCCTAAAGAAGATCAACGACAACGCCTACCAATTGGAACTCCCAGGTGAGATGAGCATATCGTCGAGTTTTAATGTTGCTGATTTGTCTCCTTATTGTGCAGGTGATACCGTTATGAGGCCAGAACCTCTTCAAGAGGGAGGGAATGATGAGGACATCAGCTTGGCCGACACTGAGTTGGACGAACAAGACGGACCAGGCTCTACCAAGAAGCTGACCGACTTGTTCCCAACCATGCGAGATGTACCAAGGACGCGTTCGGGACAGCGACAGATACAGGCCGAATTCAACAATGCCATGGAGCAGTTGATCTCGAGGACAAGCCTAGAAGACATCACGACCCATCTAGGCCATCTCGACCAAGGACAACCTGTCCTGAACCAGTTGGCCCGGAGGATGATCCATACCGAAGCTGACGACCCATTTGAGCAGACCACGCCCTGGCCCATACTCCGGATGCACGGACCGACCATGATCTTCTGCATCGAGCCAAATGATTCTTTGACCGGTCTGCCTCTGGGATAAAGATCATACTCTTTTTCCCTTGTGAAGTTTTATCCCAAATGGGTTTTCTTCACAAGGTTTTTAACGAGGTGATCCGAGGCCCATTCATTAGAGAGACAGACCGGCCTCTTATCTATTTTCGACCAAGACTTTCCTTTTTCATTTTTAAGTCTTATTTCTCTTATTATTTTAGTAATTTTTGATGGCCTATGTTTCTTTTGGCCCATTTGTTTCTAGTTGTATTACTTAAACATTATTTTGGTTTTATGAAACATTAAGCAAGTTTAAACCAGGAAAAACCCTAAGGTTTCTCGATCTATCTCCTTCTCTGCGCGGCTGCCCCTTTGAAGAGTAGATTTCTTGGCTTTTGATTGCTGCATGATCATCCTAAGTGTTCCACAGATTCAGTAGCTCACAAACCATCGCTCAATCATTCCTTGACGAGAAGAGAGTGCCATCGACCAGCTTCTCGTCCCATTCGATTACCACCCGCGCTAGCTGTCCACTCTCGGCCGGCCAGCAACCATTCTCGGTCCATCTCTCTCTCTACCATCCACACCATATCACATCATCTGGTATCAGAGCTAAAGGCTCCTGACCAGTCTGGTTATTCCTTCTCCTTTGTTAGTTTCAGTTGTGTTTTGCTTTGTTCTTCTCTCAACCGAAAATTCAAAAAGAAAATCTAGTTGTTAGCTCTCTTTTACTTCTCTGCCGAGTAGTTTCTTTTAGAACTAGAACCTCTTGCTTGCTTCCTTGCTGCTTTCTTGTTTCATTGCTCCTGTTGTGATTGAATTTAGCTGAGAACTCAAAGGAATCTGATTAGAAAGTCGAGTGCTAGGTTGGAGATCATTTGCGGCCGTGAGTTTAGAGAGAGAGCTAGGGTTCTTTGATTTTTTGCGGTTTAATCTGATCTGAACTTGGTTTAATTTGGGTTAATCTCTTTCATTAAATCCTGGTTTAGCTCTTTCCTTTTATAGTCTTTAGTTTAAAAAAAAAAAAAAATTCGGTTGATAGGATTTTAAAAGAGAAAACCTGATGTTTTTGTTCTTTGCTCGTCTTGATTGTGTTTTGAGTAGTGCGGTATGTTTGCTTGGTTACTAATCTGATTTAAGTGAGCTTTTCTTTCTTGTTTTGTTTTCGTGTTTACTTTCAGTTCATTAGTCAAAAAAAAAAAAAGATTTTTCATTGCTTTGTTCTCTTTCCGATTGGTTTGCATTTGTTCGTTTCCTTTTTGTTCTGCTCGTTTCTCTTCTTTGGTGTGTTTGATCTGTTTGTTTAAGTGCGCAGAGAGTAATGGCGGACGAACAAAACCAGCAAGACGCTCCAACTGACCTCACTCAGATCCTAGCTGCTATCCAGACGATTGGAGCCCGAATGGACCGTTTGGAGCTTAAGGCCTCATGACCCATTAATCCCTACAATATCTGAATAGAGAGAGAACGCTTTGTTTTTGTTAGTATGTTATGAATGATAGTCACCATACGGCAAACGATAGTTAGTTGGCTTAAAATAGCTGACATTTCTCTTTATTACAAATCATATCGTAGGTTCTTGGAAACTTAGAGTAAGACTGCACGAGTCTTCCAACTAACCTTTCACTATTCTTGGCTGGCAATTTCCGCTCATCGGTGCTTCCCAGTCCAATCCAGACCACGGCCGACTTTTCCTACTTGTCTTTTCTTTTCTTTTTATAAGAAAATTTAATTATTGTTCATTTGGTTACGTCTTGACATTGACCCGGCCCATTCATTGTGTCTCTCTTTAATTAGCAACTTTATAGTACTTTCCAGTAGGCCTGGGATATTGGGTATTCGGTTCGGTTCCGGGTAGGAACCGATCGGTTCCGGGTATTTCGGGTACAGAGGTTTAGGATCCAATGGGTATTTATTTATTTTCGGTTCGGTTCCGGTTCGGTTCTCATCGGTTCCGGGTCGGTTCGGGTACATAGGTTGAAGAACCGGAAAATACCCGAAAAAATTCGGTTCTTATCGGTTCCGGGTATTTTATACCCGATATATCAAAAAATACCCGATATGTCAGAAAAATTACCCGATATATCAGAAAAATACCCGAAATCTAAAAAAAAATTACCCGATATGTCATAAAAATACCCGAAATATATAACATTTACCCGATATGACAAAAAATACCCGAAATGTAAAAAACAATTTTACCCAATAAAATAAAAATATACCCGAAAACTAAGAAAATACATGATATGCTAAAAAATTATATACTATGTATATGTATATTCGGGTAATCGGTTCCTCTTATCGGTTCTCGGGTAATACCCGGAACCGAACCGGTACCCGCGGTTCCACAATTTCAATACCCAATGGGTATTTTGGCCGGAACCGGAACCGGAACCGAACCGATATTTTTGATCGGTTCCGGTTCGGTTTTTCGGTTCCGGTTTTTATGCCCAGGCCTACTTTCCAGCAACGTGGTGACCAATCTCTTAAATCAATTTTTCGTGTTTCCTCCAAGTTCCCACTTATGACTCACACCCATTTATTACTACTATTGAGCACAATAATTCAACATAAGAAAGAGTGCGTCTACATCTTTCACTAATGCCGTCTATCATTTTTGAATTACTACCTTATTAGATGGAAGATCTCAGATACCTTATTGCCACTTAAAAATTAGCTCACTTTACTATTCTACTACTCATATATTATAATAATAAATTTATATGAAGTTTTCCGTCAACAAAAGAATTGATTTTTGTGCTATAAATTCAAATATTTTTGGTATGTAAAAGTATTTTAAAAATGAAATATCTAAATACTAATTTCAAGAGTATGAATTTAAGTTTCGGCTCCACTCATCAATGCTGTAACGCAAACTCAAATATCCTCTTCTTCTTTTTTTCCTTGCTTTTGAGTTCTTGTTTTTTACCCCTACAATCACACTATTGGGTATTTGACTATTTGCTTTTGACTTTACCATAATACCCTCCGTTGATTCTTTTTTTTTAACGCTGATACAGATTACAGATAATACTATATCCGTTCTACGAGAATCCATCAACGGACACGATCAACGGCTCAACCTGCTTCTGAAAACTTCCTTATAAGCTTGACTCCATTAATCTTGTAAATATGCGTCTTCGGGGATTCGAACCCAGTACCTACCGGTGTAAAGCTTTAGCCACTTGACCATTAGACCACGATTGGTTCACATACCCTCCGTTGTTTCTAAAGTACAACAAATGTACAATCTTTTCTAGTTTAACACCCAGAAGAAAAGTAATTTCTGACCAAACTCGAAACACCGCTCTGTACTTACCTGCCACGTGGCGAAATCTCTCTGCACGACGCGCTTCTATATATATTTACATATATCTCTTCATCGTCTTCACATACACGAAGCTAACTACTCTCACCAAACGAGATTTTATACGCTTAAGAGAACAGAGAAACTCAAAGAGCATGAGGGTTATCTCATGGCTGTTCGATTCGGAAGATTCTTCCCGGAGAAGACGAATACAAAAATCTCCGAAGCATTTGGATTCCGCCGATAGCGCCACGTCATCATCACTCAGCGAAGCCACCGGCTCTAGCAGCCTCCATAGCAGTCTCTCTCTCCAGACACTCCCTTCCGTTCCCTCTCTTCAGAAAATACCCTCCGATACTTCCGCCGTCACAGTCTCTCACTCCGTCACCTCCACGTTCAAACTCCGCGAACGTAGTCTCCCCGTTACTTGTCTCGCCGTCAACGGTGGTTACCTCTTCGCAGTCTCCGGATACGAAGTCAGTATCTATGATCGCGCCATGTGTGCTCATCTCGACACTTTCAACGGCCAAGATCCTTTCTCAGGAACTGTAAAATCTGTCGGATTCTCCGGTGAGAAAATCTTCACTGCTCATCAGGACGGAAAGATCGGAGTTTGGAAACTGACCGCAAAAAGCGGTTACAAGCAGTTAACGACGCTTCCCACTTTAAACGACCGTTTGCGACGTTTCGCACTCCCCAAAAACTACGTTCAAGTACGCCGTCACAAAAAACGTCTCTGGATCGAACACGCTGACGCCGTTACTGCTCTCGCCGTTAATAACGGATTCATTTACTCTGTTTCTTGGGACAAGACACTGAAGATATGGAGAGCTTCCGATCTTCGTTGTAAGGAATCAATCAAAGCTCACGATGACGCCGTTAACGCCGTCGCCGTATCTGCCAACGGCACCGTTTATACAGGATCCGCGGACAGGCGTATTCGGGTTTGGGCGAAACCCGCGGATTCGAAACGCCACAAGTTAGTCGCGACATTGGAAAAGCATAAATCGGCGGTTAACGCTCTGGCATTGAACGACGACGGATCAGTCTTATTCTCCGGTTCGTGTGACCGGTCAATATTGGTTTGGGAGAGAGAGGACAGCTCCAATTACATGGCGGTGAGTGGTGCTTTGAGAGGACACGACAAAGCAATACTTAGCTTGTTTAACGTCTCTAATTTGCTCCTTAGTGGATCTGCCGACCGGACGGTCAGGATTTGGCGGCGAGGAATCGATGGTAATTACAGTTGTTTGGAGGTGCTTACCGGTCATACGAAGCCAGTTAAGTCGTTGGCAGCGGTTACAGATTCGGAGTTAGACGGTGTCGTTTCAATCGTTAGTGGAAGTCTTGACGGAGAGGTTAAGTGTTGGAAGGTCTCCGTCACCAAACCGGATAATTCAATTTACACGGGTCTCGTTTTATGATATTTTTTTTCAAAAATTATTACTTTGTTTTTTCTTTTGTCAAATTGCTTTATTATTTGTTTGGCAAACAACAAATTTGGCGTTTTTTAACTGTCATTTCATAAAACTAAGAGATTATTGCAATACGTAACAGACGTGCGTTATTTTTTGTGTGCTATAAGATTAAAAAAAAAAACACACACAAAGGTTATTACTTATTAGTGACGTAATAAAATGGATTAAAATGGAACAAGTGGAAGCACTTGCACATGTTCTTCAGGCGTATGAATGAAGATGCTGTCTGTGCCACCTTAAAACCTGGGGAAATCTATGGGGTGATGTTTGATAAATTTATGACATTTTTGCAGTATTAGATTCCGTGTATATTTGTGATTGGCCGTCAGACAAAATATACTTCGAAATTATGTTTGGACTGTTTAGATGTCTGAATATTTATAATATTGGCATGCAAAAGTTCATGAACCATACTGAGATTTTCAAGACAAATAGGCTACGCCGAAACAAAAAAATAAAAGTCAGAAGGTCCGTGAGTGTGGATAGGAATTGTTTTTACAAACACTAGGATAAAATATTACTATAATTGTATAATCGAGAATATGTGCTCTAAACTATAAGCTTCGCCAGAAGTACTTGTTATATTAAGATAAAATCTTATTGTGTTTACTTTATGATGATTATTTCATGTATTCTTAAAACCAAAGTGAGATTTATCAAGACAAAAGGTACTTGATTAGGTGTTTCATCTCTTGTGTTAAGGTGAAAAGTGGATAAGGTAATAGGTAGTTTTGACCCCCCAAAAAAAGAAGGTAATAGGTAGATCACGCTATAATAACGCTTAAATATTGAAAGAACCGTTTTTGATAGAAATGAGTTTTTGTGCATATAAGATTAGAAAAACAAATAACAAAGGTTAGTAATAATGTTATACAAAGGTATACATGAGAGACAAACAACCAAGACATAACCTTCAAAAGCTACACTTATGAGGTTACTCATCTTACAAAGAGTTATCCACTTTATTTGAAAAAAAAACAGGAACAATGATACTTGTGTGGTAACCAAGCATACATAATCTTTCTCTTCTAGGACCACTATACACCGTAATAAGAGTGTCAACTAGGGTCAGAAGCCCAAAACTCGGTATTGTCCAATTTTAAAAAAATACCGGTTTAAACTTAAATACTTAAGTTTGATTGGTTTACGTCCATTTGAGTTTATAGGTTTTTTTGGGTTTAGTTTGATTGGGGTTGGACCAGTCTGTAACGTCCGCAAACTAGTATTTTATGGAATTAAAAGTATTAAAAAAATTTAAATATAAAAGTTATTTAATAATTTTTATTTCTATTTTATTTGTAACTTTTGACTGTGATAAACATTTTGGTGAAAAAGATTTAAAAATTTTGGAATGAAACTTCTATCTAAACTCGACTAACTAGATTGAAATATTTGATTTTATATTTATTTGATAATATAGAATATCTAAATTTTATTTGAATTATCTGATTTTATTTTTAATTATACTAGATTTAATAAAAACATATTAAATGTGATTTAACATGTTTATTTTGATAATATACTTTGTTTTTAGTATTTGTTTTGCATTAAAAGAATTTTGAAAAACTTGAAAAGTTCTTTAGCCTGATTAAGACCAGGTCAGATTTTAGAATCTAAGCCCAAATTTTCCGGACCGGACCAGACCAATCCGATTGATATCCCTACAATGTAATATTTGTGAGAATGAATGATATTAACACTACAAGAAAACAAGGCTTTAACCGACGGATTTTCCGATAGAAAATATCCCGTCGGAAATTCCGACAGCTTTCCGACAGAGAATCGACGGTTTATGAGTCGTCGGATATGCGTCGGTAAATTCCGACGGAAACTCAATCCGTCGGAAAAATTTCGACAGATTACCGACAGGACGCGTAGTCTGTCGATAATCCGTCGGTAAGCCGTCGGTTCATAAAAAACCAGTAGAAGGACGGTTTCGAACACGAGACCTTTGGACAGTTTAACATAGTTCCCAAACCAATGTGATACGCTGAGTTATTCGTTTATCTAATTCATCATTATTTATATATTCTGTCATTAGTATATAATTATAAAAAAACAAATTTTATTTATGAATTAAAAAAAACATAAATTCATTGTTATTTTAAATAAAAAATACATTATAATTTTTTTAATTGTTATTATTTTGTGATTGGTTTCCGAACCAATTCCCGTCGTTCGTCTCCCTCCATTGATTCACCATGATGTTCCACTCTCCCGCCGGAATCCAAGCCGGTCTTCCTTCACCCCGTTGCCACCGGAGCTTCATCCGCCGCATCTTCGTTTGGAAAACTTTCCTTGCCGCCCGGTGAAACTCCCGCCAAACAATGAAAAGATTATCGGGAGAGAATGTAAAGTATTCCTAAAAAGGGAAAAATTACTTGGGTTACATAAAATTTCAAATTAAAATATAATCTTAAAAACATAAATATATAACTTACCAGAAAATTGATGAACCATGAAATTTTCAGGGTCGTCAGGACGTTATAGTACGTCAGGTATCTTCCAGACCAGCGATTCTGGATGATGTCGTTGATCACAGAGGGAATGACCGCATTGGATCCAAACCAAACGGCCTGATGCGGTGGACGAGATGGGTCGAGATATGGCAACGCCTCCCGACCAGGTTCCGCGATCATTTGCAGAATGGTCGTGCGGGCTTCAGCAGAAAGAAATATGTAATTCATATTTTTTTTTTTTTTTGTTGATGGAAAAAAAGAGAGGATTTCGGTGGATATATATACAAAATTTTCCGACGGAAATATCGTCGGAAACCCGTCGGAATATGGATTTATTACCGAAGGGACAATTACCGAATCGGCACCTCGGTAAGAGAAGTGAGTAAATTCTTTTTTGACCGTTTTCCAAATTTCCGACGGATTACGGACGGTTTATGGATTATCCGTCGGTTTTCTTTCGGTTTCCTCTACCGTCGGGAATCCGTCGGAAATCATTAATATGGCCGTTGGGCCGACATAGCCGTTATCTACTACTGTTGGGCTGACAAATTTTCCGACGGAATACCGACGCTAACGGCTAGTTCCGTCGGTTTCCCCTCGGTTTTCCGTCGGTTATATTCCATTATATACCAAGCATTTCTTCCTTATTCTCTACACCATTCTCTCTCTCTCTCTCTCTCTCTCTCTCTCTCTCTAGCTCTCTCTCTCCATCACTCTCTAACTTTCTTACGAGATCAAAATGTCGTCGTCTAATTATTTTAGATCGTGGATGGACGGACCGAGGGTTGATGAGACGACGGACTTAGTGTATAAACCATATGCACTCGGTATTGTTGAATTCATGACGATGGCCTGCAATCAACCTAATACGCAGAAAACCGGTAAGATGAAATGGCCCTGTACAAACTGCAGAAATGTTAGAAATCCCACGATTGGCGAGGTATGACATCACTTGTACTCAGTTGGGTTTATGGCTAGTTATAAGATTTAGTATCTTCACGGGGAAACATTTGATGGCGCAAGTAGTAGTAGAGAACCTTTTGGTAGTATTAGTACGCGTGAACCTATCGGTAGTAATAGCGAACATTATAATATCGCGGATGAAGATGTTGGTGTAGGTACAGTTCAGATGGTTCATGATGCATTTAGAGAAAATATACAGGAAGTAGGTGAATGTCAAATTCCTAGAGTAGAGGAGGAACCTAATGTAGAAACTAGGAGATTTTTTTGATATGTTAGATGCAGCGAAGCGTCCGCTTTATGATGGTTGCAAAGACGGACATTCGCCATTATCATCTGCAACTAGACTAATGGGAATTAAAACGGACTATAATTTGGCGGAGCCATGTGTGGATGCTTTCTGTGAATTCCTGAAAGATGTTCTTCCTGAAGATAACCTTGCCCCAGGTTCATACAACGAGGTCGAGAAACTTGTTAAAGGGCTTGGGTTACCATATCAGATGATAGATGTGTGCATCGCCAACTATATGATATATTGGCGAGAAGACGAATACTGTAAGTTCTGTAAGAGCCCGCGCTTTGAGGAAACAGGGGGAAGAGCTAGGGTTCCATTCAAGAGAATGTGGTATATGCCGTTAACCGATAGACTGAGACGCTTATACCAATCGAACCGAACTGCAGGTGAAATGAGATGCTGAGCATATAAGAGGATCAGATATTTCACATCCGTCTGATGCTGAAGCGTGGCGACATTTTCAGAGTGTATATCCAGATTTCGCATACGAGCCACGTAATGTGTACCTGGGACTATGCACAGATGGTTTCAACCCGTTTGGAAGGCATGGGAGACCATATTCGTTGTGGCCATTTATTTTGACTCCATACAACCTACCGCCATCTATGTGTATGCGGCGAGAGTTTCTTTTCCTGTCCGTACTCGTTCCCGTTCCAGAGCATCCCAGAAGATCACTTGATGTATTCTTGCAGCCATTGATACATGAGTTGCAAATGTTATGGCAACCCGGTGTTGTAGCCTATGATGTCTCATGCAAGGAAATTTTTCTGATGAGGGTTGCATTAATGTGGACCATAAGCGATTTTCCAGCTTATGGTATGTTATCTGGATGGACAACGCATGGAAGGTTAGCATGTCCTTATTGTCAAGATAAGACTGATGCATTTCAGCTGAAGAACGGACGCAAATCATGTTGGTTTGATTGTCATAGGAGATTTCTGGCACATGATCATCCATATCGGAAAAACACTAAACTTTTTACAAAGAAAAGGAAAGTGTATGATGATCCTATTCTCCAAGACAGTGGGTCATTTACTTTGGGGCTCTTAGAAACTTTTGGTGCGCTAAGAACTCGGGTATGTGGTGGAAATGGGCATAAGAATATTTATGCAGCTGGTGTTACCCACAATTGGCACAAGCTAAGCATCTTCTGGGATTTACCGTATTGGAAGGATCAGTTACTAAGGCATAATATTGATGACATGCACATTGAGAAATTTTTTTTTGATAACATAATGAATACTGTTCTCAACGTGCAAGGGAAGACGAAAGATAATGTGAAGTCTAGGCTTGATTTGACTGAAATTTGTAATCGGCCTGAACTTCATATTCAGAAGAACGGTAAACCTCCAATTCCAGCGTATTGGGTAGATCAGAAATCAAAGGAAGAGTTCTTCGATTGTTTAAGGAAGGGTCCTCTAGAACAACGGCCGACCACGGAGTTTCATCTACATCCGGCGAAGTTGTGTACTACGGTGTCCTTAAAGAAATCCTTGAAGTCAAATACATAGGAAAGCTCGGCATGAGATGCGTGGTTTTTCTTTGTGATTGGTACAACCCTATTATTCGGAAAGGTGTAATAATAGATGAGTTCGGTGTGACGTCTATACATTCGAGTAGAAGGCTTCAAAAATATGACCCGTTCATTCTTGCATCTCAGGCAGATCAAGTAAATATTTTTGTTATTACCCTTATGTATTTTCCTGCATCGATTATATTTTCAAAGGCGTCTATGCTAATTTCATATACTTAATTTTAGGTGAGTTACATCACTTATCCTCGAATAACATACAAGAACGATACATGGGTTACCGTTACAAAAATTTACCCGCGAGGAAGAGTTCAAGGGGTTGAACAACAAGAACCGCTACAAACTTTGCAAAGTGATTACATAGCTCCGGTTGAAGAATCACTTGAAGTCAATCTCGTCGTTGATTTCAGTCATTTCGGGGATGTTGTTCTCCATTCAAATTCCGAAGAGGAGAGGGGTGAATTTGACGATGACGAAGATTCGATTTCAAGTGATTACGATTCAGAAAGCGAGGAAGAGTAAATTATGTTGGAATATAAGTCTACAAATATTTAAAAACTAACTAATAATCACTATTTTCTTGTATAATTATTGTTATTTTTTTTTTTTTTACTTTGGCCATTACTAGAACAAAATTTAAAACCAAGTGTAAGTTTTTGAGATGTGGAGCAATATACTATCAATATGAATTAAAATATACAACAAAATGTTAACGTCATCACTAGCGCAAATGGTTCTAACTCTACTTTAACACATTAGCTCGCGAGTTCGAGTACTACCTGTAGCATTTTAATAGTCATTTATTATTTTCCGACGGATTTCCGACCGCAATGTCTTCTGTCAGTTTTCCGTCGGAAATTTCCGACTGTAAACCGACGGAATCAGATTTAGGGTTTAGGGTTTATACCCTAAACCCTATATTTGAGCAAACTCTCAGAATTTAGTATTAGTGTTTTTAGTAAGATTGATTAGATTCTTTAATTAGAAAACCAAAAATATATGTGATTGCAGGAAAATAATGTTTCACGAATGAACTAACTTATTTCCATGTCGTTTATCGATAGAGTGAACGAGTATTAACATCAACCAACCGAACGTACGTTTTTTACTACGCAATTTATTTTATCGATTATATCGTGAATTACATGTCGAACTCTGCTATAGGACTTTATATACCTTACAAACCCTAACCCCTAATCAAACCCTAAACCTATTCTGTCGGAAATCTCTCGGAAATTTCCGACGGATTTCCGACAGAAATCATTAATACTGTCGGAAATCCGTCGGAAACTAGTCAAAGGCTGCAATTACGCAGGCCTATTAACTCTGATTCTACACTATGCGTTTCATCGAAACGTCTTTTCTGCCATTTCCGACGGAAGCTGTCGGAAAATCCGTCGGAAAGTTTTGTATAAAAGTGTAACCATTCTTTCCATTTTTTCCCACAACCTAATACCTAAAAATGAATTTTGTCTACATGTCCCCTCATAACCGCGATTCTTATCTGCGGAAGATTCGTAGGAATGGTCGGGAACATCTTCCCATTCTTAACCCGTCCAGAGAAAACCGTTCTATTTGGTTCGGTTACCATGCGAGCATTTTGTACGCTATCAGTGAAACCATCGAGAATCATTGGTCGGGAAGTTATGTCACGTACTATGCGGTTCCCGACGACCTTAAAGCTGCATGGTTCAAACACTTTCTGGTAAGTTGTTACATGTTCTACTAAATAACTGTTATTAAAGCAACCTTAATTTCTAACATTTGTATAATCATGGCAGGATCACTTTACATTTGATCCTCAAAACCTCTTAAACGTTTGGAGTGAATTCCATAAGACCGCTCGGTGAGTTTTCGAGACAAAAATGTCCCGGTTGAAGTCACTATGGGAAAATGGAAAAGATAAACTGGAATGGATTCCTACACGGTCCTGGAGATGTATGATCCGCCAGTGGAGACAGCCGGACGAAGGGAATTGGTTCGATAACCAGTTCCCGAATTATAATAACTGAACTCAATAAAATGTAACATTAAAATCTTATGTTTTTTTTTAAAAATGTAACGTTTTAAATTAAAATGTCACGTCTTTGTTTTTTAATTTTCAATTATTAAATGTTGGTTTTCAAAACAAAACATTGTCTTATATGATTTTAGTTGTTGTTACATGACAATTAGTATCATATGGCATATTGGTTAAGGTTCCACATACACTTCTCAGAGGTTTCGGGTTCGAAACCCTGTAATACATTTTTTTAACCGACGGATTTCCGAGGGAAATCTATTGTCCGTCGGAAATCCGTCGGTTTCCGAATTTTTTACAAATTATTTCGTTTTTGCGCCCAACCGTTTTCATTTAACCGCCAAATAATTGGACCGCCCAAGAATCGACGGATTTCCGACGGATCATTAATTGCTGTCGGAAATCCGTCGGTTCCTAGGCGATTTTATCGATTAAACTTCTTCTTCCCCATTACTCTGCGATTTCTCTCTCTCTCAACCGCGAATCTCCGGCTTCTCTCTACCTATTGACGACGATTCCGGCCACCACACAAAATTTCCGGCCGCCCAAACAATGGAAAACATGTAAGCTTCCTTTCTAACCGATCAAAAACGAAAATTTTTAGTTTTTTAAGTTGTTAGAAGTTTGGATTAAGGATGCATGTAGTGAATAGGTTGGTTAGTTCTTAGTTAGGGTGTTGTTTGGTGAATTAATTCGTATTTTTAGGTAGATTTGTATATTTGTTTGTTATTTTTCACATTTTCAATTTTATATACAAGTACTTCTTCTTTTTTTAATCTTAGTTCGGTTTTAGATTGGTTATTATGATTTTACATAATATTAAAAATGTTTTACAAATTATTTGCAAATGTTTTTTTAATTTTAAGTATTTTTTGCTATTTATAAAAACGTTTTAGTTAGTTTTTAAAATGTTTTGTAAAGTTTTTAAAAATTTTGGCAAAAAAAAATGTGTTTTATATATTTTATAAACGTTTTCCTATTTTTATGAATTTTATAACATTTTAATAAATCGTTTTTAATAATTTTTTATAATTTTAAATGTATTTTCACATAATTTTAGTGATTTTAAACATTTAATATATTTTCTAAAACATTTTTCTTTTCTTTTTTTTATTAATTATATAATGTGATAGAAAATTTTTTTTTCAATAACAATTATAAAATTATAATTATAAATTTTTTTGGTGAATTATAAACGCTTATTATATATTTTCAAAATAATTTTGTATTCATAAGTGTTTTTTTGCTAATTATATAAACGGCAAAAGATTTTTTTAAAAAAATTATTATAGTTTTACTTTAGTAATGAAATTATAATTGTTTTCGTGTCTTACAGGGATTACCGCCAGTTCGAGGAGTTCTTGTCCCAGACCGATGGATTGATCCCGGGAAGCACTTCTCATCCTCCCGTGGCAACGTCTTCGCAGCCACAGCCTCAGCCTCGGTCTCAGCCGGTTCAGACGGGATTGCCCCCACCTCGCCGATCTCGGTCGACACAGCTTAGACCGACGCAGTCGGTACCACGGCAGTCAACCCCTTCAGGCAGCAACTCGATGTCCCATGTCCCGGCTACCCCAGACGATGATGCCTCGCCGTCGATAGCACCGGAGATAGAGTTGTTGGTTGAACAGCCAGGGCGGGAAACGTTGAAACGACTACATCCGGATCCGTTTAACAACCTGGGAACGTATTGGTAAGTTGCTTTTTCTTAATGAATTATTTTTTATTAAATTTGATTGTTAAAAATGTTTTTTTATATGGTTCTTAATTTAACTTCTTACAGGTTCAATATCACGTCATCCAAGATCACCAAGTATATTTTAGGAATGATGTGCAGCATGCTCCGTCCTCCGTACCCGCAGTACGCGAAGATTCCCAGGTCGGAGCAGCATAACTGCTTTCGCGCTTTTGCGGTAAGTACACTTAAATTTGGTTTCTATCTAAGTTTTGGCTTTTTAATCTATGCTAACGTTAATATCTTTTTTTTTTTAAAGCAAGAGTACACTTGGGACAAGAACCATACGACGATCGTGGAGAAGGCTTTCCACAAGAAGGCACAGTCCCATTACACTCACGTCCTGAACGAGTGGAAGCAGAAGTGGGTCCTAAAGGAAGACCCGAAGGGAGTCAACCCAACGCTGGTTGAAGGGTTCAGCCGCCATTGGTGCAACCCCACTACAGCAGCTGATTCGTCGACGCATTCCCAAAACCGTAAGAGTGACCGAAACGGTTTGGGAATGGCGACTCATAACGCGGAAGCTAAGAGCACTGCACAGTGGAAATTGAATTTGTAAGTATTGGTTTTATTCATCAATGATACTGATTCTATTCGGCTAACCGTTTTTAAAATGTGCAGAAACAAAGAACATGAAAGGATCCAACTTTTGTTGAGCTTACCGAGGAGGGTCACACAAACAAGCTCACGGGCTAGATCCAGGATCCGCTCGCTCGGAGAATCGTCGAATCAGCAAAGAGGCGTGTTGACGAGGTCCAGACTCAATTGTCTGAGGAAGTCGGTTCGACGGAGGAGATATCGTCACATAGGATCAACGAGATATTTCTTGAGGTAAATTCCTCTGTTTACTAAAAATTTACATAGCTCTAGTTTATTTGAATTATTTAACTAATAATTGTTATACTATGCAGGAAACACAACGCAGGAAGGGCCGTGTTTTCGGTTTAGGAAACATGGGGGAAGCCTCGACTCCGCATTCCCGCTTCCGACCTGAGAGCGACGTCTTCGCCGAAGCTCTGCGCGAGAAAGACGTGGAAATTGCAGCTCTGAAGGAGAACTTTGAAGCTCGGATGCGAGAGGAAAGGGCCGAGAATGAAAGAAAGATGGCGGAGATGCAAGCACGGATCATGCACTACATCAAGTTTGGCGGAACTCCTCCAGGAGAAGGATCGGGCGGGACTGACCATGTAGCGGGACCAGGAGTGGGAATGGGAGCGGGTACAGGAGCATCAAGAACGGAGACGGGATCGGTTGACGGTTTGGGTACTGGACTGGGAAACGTTGGGGATCCAAATCCCATGTAATTTTTATAAAAACTTTTTTTAATTAATAAATTTAAAAATATTTCGTATATAAATAATTAATTTTGTATATTATTTGATAAATAATTAATTACAATAATTTAGATAAAAATTTATTATTATTTTTATTTAAAAATAATATCCGTCGGTTTATCGTCGGTTAAAACCGTCGGTAATCCGTCGGTTTATCGCCGTCAGTAAACCGTCGGTTTTATCCCCTCGGTTAACGGTCGGTTAGTCCCCGACGGTAAACAGTCGGGCCTCCGTCGGTTCACTGTCGGTTGAAGCCGTCGATATACCGTCGGTAAATATCCATCGGGTCTCCGTCGGTTTCAACCGTCGGTTCATATCGTCGGTTTACCGTCGGTAAATAATTGTCGGTTTAACGTCGGTTATTCATCTATCGGTAAACTGTCGGTTAACCGTCGGTTTAATGATCGTCGATAAACCGTCGATATCCCGTCGGAATATATGCTGTCGGAAAACTGTCGGAAAATATAGACAGTTTTCCGACGGATATTTTTTTCCGAAGCCATGGAACCGACGGACTCGTCCTCTCGGAATTCCGTCCGGAAACGCCTTTTCCGACGGTATACCGACGGTTATGTCCGTCAGTATACGGTTGATTTCTTGTAGTGTAAGCCACAATACATGCTACGGGTGAAAAAAAGAAAACATGCTACGGGTGAAACCTAAGCTCCTACAATGTGTCTTCAAGTGTCCCAGTTGTGCGAATTCCACATATCTTCTTGCTGATTCTTGATGCTTCACCGAATGGAGGTAATTCAGATAAAATACAATCACTTCCTAACCGATCCACTCTAACTTTAGGAACTCCAAACAGTTTAAAGTGTTGTAACGCATAAAAGACCACATATACATAGCACACACATTACAAGAAAACTATCCGATAGCTAAAGATTTTTTATAACTATCTTTTACAAGCTATGAATAGTTATTAATTAGTTACGACTGGAGAAAATCAATGTACGTAGTTATTTCGTACCTATATAACCATAAATGATGGTAATCGCTTTCCGTAACTGTAACTACATACATCTACAACACAGTCGTGAATACTATTAAATGTGATTAGCGACAATATATGTTGTATCTATTTAGCTACCATACAATTCCATGACTATTCATGAAAATTATTGATGTGAATAGTTACAAATAAATCGTAGAAATTAATACATGTGAATAGCTACGACCCAAATTATGGATATGTAACCATAATTGTTTAGTGGAAAGTCGTAGTTATAGCTACGAACTATTTTGTAGCTATCCGCAGAAATCGTATAATCACGAATCAACGTCGTTATCTGAAGCTAACAGAATTTCTGATGATGATTGAATTATTGATGTGATAGGACATAAGATTTTACGATGTTTTTTGTATAGCTATGACAACATTTCTAGCTATTTATGGCTATGTACATAAATAATATAGTTTACGGACTGTTTGTGCATCATGATCAAAGCTTCAATCACCTCTGTTTTTGGCACAAAGAATATATTCTCTTTAGTTACGAACTTACGACCAAGATTGTTTCTTCTATATTCATAGCTATTAGCTATGTATTTCATCATGACTATTTCATAAAAATATAGCTACGGATAGCTACGAAATGACTATAGTCGCGAGTTTAGACATGGGGATGAATCGTAGCTAAATAGCTACCAAAAATAGTTATAGCCATGACCGAATCGGTAGATACCCAACAATTTTTGTATAGTGAGATGCCATCGTTTAGCACTCTTTACTCTTTCGATAGAATTACAACACAAACACAAATGTCATGACAAAACACAATAACTAATGTAGCCGATAAACAAGAACTAGCAAAAGATCAATGGATTTTTGATAGTTTTGTTGCTTAGCTCTCAAGTAATCTTTATCCTACAAAGATTAAGAGAAACGAAGACTTGTATTCGAGAAAAGTAATTCTCTTTTGTATTCTAAAAACCACTGAATCAACATAAAAGCTCGACTCTTCTTTATATATGGTAGAAGATAACATCGAAAACCCTTCAAAGATAGCTTAGAGATAAACACAGATTCTCTTAGCTAAATAAAATCAAAACAGAATTGAATAAATCCTAAACACCAACCGAAATTAAATTAAACACCAAAACCGAAATTAAATCATCGAACCAAAGCAATAACCAGTCGGATGTAGCTACATCAGTAACACACCATACTCATTTTTCCAATCGTGAAGTATGCTAGATGCATGTAGCAAATCCGTCAATGTAGGCGATAATACACACTGACTGTCGGACAAAACTCATGATGTTTGAAGGATTGCAGCCCATACTCATCACTGGTTTTTCGATTAACTACAAATAAATACAGATAGAAGTGAAAAAAATAATATTTTGAATCTGCAAATTTAAATGTCACTGGTTTAGCGATACAGCATGTTTCGTCCATCAATCTTGCTTTTCCAGAATCTTCTTGCTTATAGATTATCTTGTTTCAGCTTTTCTATAGATATATATCTATTGTTTCTCTAAAGCTAGAGTTATGAGTTTATTTAGCCAGTAACTTCAACACAACGGGATCTTTCAGTCAGTTCGAATGGTAAAGCCCTATAATTAATTTTGGTAGCAGTGGATGATTAAATTATTGGATAAACTATCACTTACAGACTGTAATCCATTCATTGAGAATACACAAAGCAAAACTACAATTTTTTTGAAAGTGAAACATCTCTCTTTCATAGGTTGACCACAAAAACGGAATTATAAATTTTTAGCATAATACAACAAAGTACCAACTCATTTTTAAAGGAAGAAGTAATTGGAAAATATTAAAGAAAATACTTGGAAAAACCGACAAAGAAAACAAGGGTGACTTATAAAAGAAGGGACAAAGATAGATCACATAAAATGCAACTTGTAAGTAGTTCTACAGAAATTGCATGATAAATTACATCAAACAAGTACAATTTGTATTCGTTAGCATGTAACATGTTGCTGACTTGTTGCCAACCAATCAATAAATAATACTCGAATCCGAGTATAGGGACGTCGCTATTACAACTAAAATGGCTATACAAACTTTTAATGATATTAGATAATAGTCAGCAACAAACAATTTGTTATGCATAGTATTCCTCATGACTATTGGTAGCATATATGATCCAATAGGGACTTTATTGATCTAAAGATGGAGCTACATTACAATCAGACAAGTCAGAATACATAGACTATACATCACACATTTTAGACAAGATTGGAATGAGAAGACCCATCTTGTGTGACAAAAGTGGACAAACTTGACACATACCTTGGTACGTGTATGTGACCGTGAGAATGAAAAGTAGAGATGCAAGTTGCCCAACTTGAGCTCGTCTTATTACCAAACAAAGTCCTTTCTCATGATGATATACTCCTTTTTGTATTCGCAGGATAGATATTAATCTTACAATCGGGTGGCCCAATTTTTGTTATCTTCTATATTTAGTGGAGAAGATTGTTTTCCGATTACGACCTTTAGACCTAAAGCTTGAGTAATGGCTAAGTTCGAATATAATTGTTGAAGTTCATGGATCCCTAAAGATTTCATCATTACTCAAATATTGGATTCATCTCTGTGTATCTCGACTGTTGCATGGTGATTTAAGTAGAAGATGACAAATATATAAGCGAAAATATAAACAAATATTGATATTTTATATATGTTACGTCATACGTATACGTGCATAGATATAAATCAGTTGTATTTTATATTAGTGAAGTACGATATTATTATGGTCTGACTTATGGTGTGTGCTGTCTCGCGATTCACGACCTCATATTGTTAGGATCCCACATCGGAAGTATGAAGGGACCAACACTAATATATAAAGGGTTAGGGCCAATCCACTCATTACCAATTGATTTTAGGTTGGAAGCCCAAGAAACTTAACATGGTATCAGAGCCTCGTTTAACCCAAGTAGGGTGGCCCAAAAAGGGTTTACTATCGGTCCTAAAGTGGGATTCGGTTCGAGATGGGCCGATAAGAGCCATCATCTCGAGGGGGCGTGTTAGGATCCCACATCGGAAGTATGAAGGGACCAACACTAATATATAAAGGGTTAGGGCCAATCCACTCATTACCAATTGGTTTTAGGTTGGAAGCCCAAGAAACTTAACACATATTCTCATAACACAAGCTTAATAGTCTATTAAATTTAATATTTTACGAAAAGGATTCAATAATAGCTTATAAGTTTCAAGGCTGTTTTCTCCGTTTTCACACTATATTCACAATTGGGTATATATATTAAGTTCTAATATGAGCGTTGACTGTCAACAAGTAGGAATAATCAAATTAAAATATGTTTGACAAAAGATAAATTATAATGCACATAGTTCACATAACCCTGAAATGAAACTAATTAATAGTTTGTAGGCCATGTCTAAATGTTTTTGTTTATATTTATTTGATGTGTTAATTTATATAAATCAAGGTCCCAATCTATATAAATAATCCAAATGATTTACCTAATTGAAAGAAAAAATGGGTCATTTTCAATGCACTACTTGCACTGTTTCACATGCTAAACGACGACTTAAATTAATTTAGTAATAGATCATCAGCAAAGTCAGCTATGGTTTTTGTTTTATTCTCTTTGTTCTTTAATTATCTTGCTCCTTGAGGTTGTTCGTCGTTCGTTGTAAGAACCGATGCTTCCCCACTCCTACAATCTAAATGTATTCGTTGTTGGTGATTGTTGCTGGAGGCATTTTGTTATGGCACTGGCCAGTCGAGGGTGTGGATTATTGGTCTCGAGCTAACACACTCACTTGGGCCTCAGCTTAAAGCCCAGTTCAGTTGGTACAGCTGAGATAAGCAGCCTAAGCCCAAGCGTGATCCGTGTCGTTAAAAACTTAAGTCCTTACACTACAAGAAAACAGGTTTTTTGCGACTCTAAGTTGCGACTAATTTTATAGTCGCTAAATGTTGCGACTACTTAGCGACAAAGTTGCGACTGATATTGCGACTAATAGAGAATAGTCGCGATTTAGTCGCTAAATTGCGACTGCAACTTATACGTTGCTAAATACTCGCTAAATAGCGACTATTTAGCGACTAAATTCGGCGGGTCGCTAAACCGAAATTTTTTTAGTCGCTAAAAGTCGGTATAGAACACGTTTTTAATGTTCTGAACCGGGTGTACCTAACTTGCAACTAATTTTGTGAATCAGTCGCAAAATTAGTCGCTAAATAGTCGCAAAAAATTATATAACTAAACCCTAAATAAACTCTATACCCTAAACCCTAAACAAACCTTAAAACTCTAAATTATAAACAAAACTTCAATAACTAAAACTCTAATTACTATATAACATATAAAGTACAACACTTAAAACCTTAAACATTACCCTTCCAACCCTATACCCTAAACCCTAAACCCTTAATAAACTCTATACCCTAAACCCTAAACAAACCTTAAAACTCTAAATTATAAACAAAACTTCAATAAATAAAACTCTAATTACTATATAACATATAAAATTAAGTACAACACTTAAAACCTTAAACATTACCCTTCCAACCCTATACCCTAAACCCTAAATAAATCCTAAAACTCTAAATCATAAACAAAAATTCAATATCTAAAACTCTAATTACTATATAACATATAAAATTAAGTACAACACTTAAAACATTAAACATTACCCTTCCAACCATATACCTTAAACCCTAAACAAACCCTAAAACTCTAAATTATAAACAAAAATCCAATATCTAAAACTCTAATTACTATATAAGATATAAAATCAGTACAACACTTAAAACCTTAAACATTACCCTTCGAACCCTATACCCTAAACCCTAAACTAACCCTAAAACTCTAAATTATAAACAAAAATTCAATATCTAAAACTCTAATTACTATATAAGATATAAAATTAAGTACAACACTTAAAACATTAAACATTACCCTTCCAACCTATACCCTATACCCTAAACAAACCCTAAAACTCTAAATTATAAACAAAATTCAATATCTAAAACTCTAATTATTATATAACATATAAAATTAAGTACAACACTTATACTTGAAGAATGTTATTTTGCATATTTTCAAACATTTTGCACTTATACTTGGTCATACTATTAAGGTTTCATCTATTTTAGAGTTTTGGTGTTTAGAATATGTTAATATGTAATGACTAATGTTAATGTATTGTTTATGACATCTTACTCTTGTTTTAGTTATAAAGTTAATGATTAATGTTTAATTAAAATTTTCAATGTTTAGATTTAATTATAATTTAACAATGTTTAATGTTCAAATATATTTTCATTGTGTTTGTTAGGTTTAAATTCTAAAATTTAATTTGTAAATTTGCAACTATTTAGCGACTAATTAGTGACTATATAGGGTTTTTGATAATTTTAGCGTCACAAATTAATTGACCCCGCCTAATGTTTTGGCCAATTAACATCAACCGCCAAACTATTTTGGATAACCGGGAATTATTTCCCTTTGATTTTTTTTTGTCAACATTTCCCTCTGATTTTTTTCCCCAAAATTGACAAAGGGGTCGATCCAGTTCCTAAAAACCTAATCTCATTTTCTTCTTTCTGGAAAAGTCATGGCCTCTCTCGTTCTCTCCGGTGAATCTTTCTGGGTCGAGCTCTACAACTGAAATCTCTCTCTTTTTTTTTCGATCCTCTCCCTTGTGTTCAATCTCTCATTGTTAGATATTTCTGGGTCGAGCTCTCGAATTCATCGCCTTTTGTCACAAACCCTAAATCGCTATTTGTTCTCTCTCTCTCTCTCTCTCTCTCTCTCTCTCTCTCTCTCTCTCTCTCTCTCTCTCTCTCTCTCTCTCTCTCTCTCTCTCTCTCTCTCTCTCTCTCTCTCTCTCTCTCTCTCTCTCTCTCTCTCTCTCTCTCTCTGTTGTCAATTAAATTCTCTCTGTTGTCGATTAATCTTTCTCTGTTTCATCTCTGATGGCAGCTGCAAGAGGAAGAGGAAGAGGTCGAGTGAGAGGACGTGACTCCTTCGGTAAATCACATCTTTAATTGTTAATCTTTCGCTGTCATCGCCTTTTGTTTTTTGATTCTCGTCAGGCATCTCCCTTGGTTCATCTCCATCGGTTCATCTCCATCGTCTCCATTGAGGTAATTGTCTTCTTCTTCATCTTGCATAACAAAATTTTGGTTCGAGTTTGGTGTGGGTCGAGTCGATTCGAATCTGTTGTTGTACGAATTGTCTAGTGACACGACGTGTATGAACCTCGTACAGATCTGAACTTTGGTAAAATTTGATCGATTTGTCTTCGTACCTCTTCACTAGTATGTAATCTATCTGTATATTTCCTCTGGTTATGGTGCCTTGAATCACTGCTTACTTTTTGGTGTATCAGGTTCTTGTTCAGACACATTAAGCTCTCCAGCTAAAGAAGATGACGTCTCGTTTTTTCGCTCAGGTATCCTTTCATTAGACCATAGTCTTTTAACTCTCTCCTGTTTGCTTCAGTTTCTTAATCAATTTCTTGCTATGTGCCTTCACAGGGTGGTAGTGATAGTGAAGAGGAGAGTGATTACGAAGAAGAGACCCAGGAGGTTCAGAATAAGGACATCAATAACCGTTACCTTGAAGGTGGCAGTGAAGATGATGATGATACAGATACTAACCGTTACCTTCTGCACATTGTGGTTCATTCATGTATGAGTTCATATCTCTTTAGGTGTTAAAGAGGTGAAGATGAACTTATCATGTGCAGTGTTGTTTTGTTTTTGAATAGGTTAAAGCATTATGCGAGAAAGCTAAGGAGATCTTGGAGGAAAGGTAAGATCTATTACACTTACTGAGATGCATAATGGCCGTAAAGTTGCAAATACTTCTTTAATTTTATTTGTTATACTGAATGGTGAATTTTCTGTTTCTTTGTTTGCCCATAGGTGCAGGCTCCCACCGTAACCAATGAAATATGTCAACTGGGTTTACTTCCATCAGTAGATGCTTCTCTGCTCGAACATCAAGTAAGAGGTGGAAGCGGAAACAGCATTAGTAACCAATCTATGATTTGCGTTTGGCAATTTCAAATAATCTTTTATACTGCCTTTAGTGATCGTCGTTTAGCTGATCATTAAGGAGGGAAGCTTGATCTGGGTTACATGCTAATCCGAGACAAATTAGCAGAGTTCAAGTAACATACATAACAATTCATCTACTGTGATTTTCGTGTTTTTGTTAACATAGTCTGTTTAGTTATATCTTCTATGTCTTCTTCAGGAGGAAAAGAAAAAAAGTTCACAAGGAACGGTCGAAGAGAGGAGGTTAAACTTTCTTAAGCTTTTCAGCACATTCTTGGTTTGCTTGAAGACGGAGGGCCAGCCCACGAAGACGACGACACCGGGGATGAAGAATCTGCTTATGTATATATGTATACATATATACATATATTCCCTGTATTTGTATTTTCCCTGTGTATATGTTTAAGTATTTTTCCTGTTTTTTTTTTGTTTTTGTATTTTTGTATTTTGTTTATAAATAAAAATATTTAATATTTAATGATATTTTTGTATATTTGTATTTTTTTAAATTTATTTGGTTTATATATTAGTATATTAAATAATATTTAATTATTATCTAATTAGTAAATATCAGAATTAATATTATTTATTATTATTATTATTATTAGTCGCTAATTAGTCGCTAAAATAATCACATATCAGTCGCTACTGAGTCGCTACATTAGTCGCTAATTTAGCGACTTATATAGCGACTAATATTCACAAAATATATATAGTCGCTAAATAGTCGCAATTTAGCGACTAATATAGCGACTAATAAATTTAGCGACCACAGATTAGCGACTAATGTAATTAGTCGCTACTGGGTCGCAAAAAGTAATATAGCGACTGATTAGCGACTATATACGCAGTCGCAAAAAACATGTTTTCTTGTAGTGTTAGCGAAAAAAAGTGGTTCGTTACAACGAGAAACAGAAAAACAGAATTGAGAGAGAGAGAGAGAAGAAGATCCGCAGAGCTTTGCATCGTCTTCTTCAAGTCGTCTTTGTCTCTGGACATCGATTGGTGGTAGTCGAAGCCTCGTCAGTAGCGGGTTGAAGCTGCGGTGTGAGGGTTTCTCGTGACCGGATCAAGATTGATCAAGTTGTGATCAATCGACTTTGTTGTATCTTGAATTGGCTTAACAGCTTGTAATTTCTTGGTATAGTGAAAGCTTGAGAGTTTGGATCTCTCCCCAGACGTACCTGCAAAGGGAAATGGGTCAACAATATCGTGTGTCTTGCTCTTTCGTTCGCATCTATTCATACAAATTCAATCAATTCTCAAGCAACCTTCTAAGAATTCAATCGGAAAAACCTTACAAGTGGTATCAGAGCACTGGGTTTGTGCAACAGACACTACAAGAAATATGGGCATTGGTAGCAGGCCGTTGTAGCACTAATTCACGAACTGCTACCGAAAGTGCTAAAATCGGATCCAAACTCTATAGTAGCATTAAATCAACGCTAGGAAAGAATTTCATTAAGCGGGAACGCAAAAATATCTTTTATAGCTGGAAATTTATTTTGGAGCCAAAACACTTAGCAAAATTACTTGTTTTGGCGGAATCACTTTTTTTCTTCCAAGTCATTTTTACTCTTAACAACACAATTCATTCATAGCCACACAAAAAAAAACTCTTCCATCGCCTCTTGTTTTCTTTCCACCTCTCCTCCTATCTTTTTCCTCCGTTTTGACACCAACGACACTGCTCCTTTTAGTCGGAGCTCTTATCTTCTCCGGCGTTGGCTATATGAGATCCAACACCTCTGACCTCCGAATTTCAGAGGTGTTGATGAAATCCACGCTCGCCGGAGAATCAACGACTTATGCTGGCGTAATGAAGGAATCGTTCAGAAATCTGGCTCCTTCGCTGTTCAGATTATTACCATGGTTGTGACTTTTGGGTTAATGATTATTTTCTCGATTATCATAGGTAAAAGTTTAATCTCCAGAATCTGAAATTCCACAAAACCTAAACTCATGAATTGACTTAGCTAGTTCTTGTTGTTGTTGTTCTGTCATGTGATGCTCTTTCCGGTAATGAAAATGGAGGAGTTGTACATTTGGGTCTTCTACAAGAATGGTTTGGTTCTCATTGGTGGAATACGAGATTCTTTAGTTTATTGTTCATCTTCGTCTTACTCTTGCTTCCTCTAGGCTTATGTAGACGCGTGGGTTTTGTATATTGTTTTGATGGGTTTTGTATGTTCTGTAGATAGATTGGTGTTCAGTTCTGCAATCTCGTTCCTCCTTGCACTACTCTTTGTTATCATAAGCTCAGTGCTAGCTATTATGCTTTTGAAAACTTTACAAATGGCCTTTAACTTCTGTTGTTTCCTGTCAATTATTAGAATGAGTTTTCTTATCTTTTCTTTGTGGTTGTTTGTAGTTTTCTCTGCTGTGTCAGGTCTTGAGCTAAATATGTCTAAAGAACCTCACCAATGTAAGTACACAAAAGTATGGTTTAATGAACTGAGTGAGTCCTCACTTGAATTTAGTTGAGAGAAACGACATTCAAATACTTGTCGGACATGGATGCCCAGCAACTGATAGAAAAGTAGTTTTCTCAGGGAAACTACTGAGGAAACGTGTCCATCTTGATGAAGGAGATGTAAGCTTTATTTAATAAGTTATGCAGACAATACTTGCTTTTGGTCACTAATTCTACAATTTTCTATTCTATCATTAGTCTTGAGGCCTACCTATCAGTGCCTCTGATTTTTGTTTACTATGCATCTCCTCTTACACTTGTGAGTTTTGACAGGCAGTAGTATGTAGATACATATGGATAAATAATAAGGAATAGTACAAATACGTTGAAGGTTAGAAGTATTTAGCTCATTGTTTGTTTGAGATCTCTACAAGAGACCTCCTCGATATGTTAGTTCTTTCTTAGAGTTTGGTCATTAGTTCTACATTTTAATACTTGAATCATGTATATTACAAGAGGATCTCATTACTCTTCTTCAGAAATCAGGTTCCTATTACAACACATTATTTTGGCTGTAGCTATATACTCTTAGGTTTTATAGTCTCGTTTGGTAATTATACTGTTTTCGTCCACTTGGTAAATTTGAATGTCGTTTCTTGTTCAGATGAGAGGTATTGATGAAGCTTCAAAGTCATCTAAATTGCTCGAAATCCTTGGAAAGTACATATAATAATACATCCTTTTGCCCATTTCGAAACTTCTTATGTTGTTAAACTGCAGTGTAGCAAGACTTGCTCCTTCACAACCTTTGGTCGATGAGAAGGACTTGCATCAGGCACTGGTAAGAAAGCTGTCAAGTATGCTCGCCATGAAGATGCCATTGTCCAAATCAGAACAGGTGGAGACGGATTCAAGCCTAGTATTCAGTTACCTTTTAACTTGTTCTCTGATTTTATTTATGACTTGGTTCGATGGTTACATGTTCTCTTTGGGAGTTCATGGTTTTCATGTATTGACTAAGTGTGCTTTGGATATTTAATGGAAAAGCATCTGATATTTTATGATTTAATTGTGTGTTTATTAAAGTTATCTAAAACCAAAAACTAAAACTTACAAAAGATAAATAGAAAAGTTACGATTTTTTGGAATTTTGTTTTTTAATTTTAGGGTATAGATAGGATTTAGGGTTTGAACCCTAACCCTATACCTCAAACTTCTAACCATATACCCCAAAACCATAAATCATACTTTAAACCTTAAATTCTTAATTGTGTATACAATAAATTTGTCTCTTAATGTGTAAATACAAATTTCAAAATTATAAATAAAAGAAGAATTAAGTTTTGAATATTTAATTTAGGGTTTAGGTCATCAGCGTTTAGGGTTTAGGTTATGTAATAGAAGTAGATAAGATTATTGTTTTGAGGTGTATAATAATTAAATTATTGGTTTAGAGTTTTAAAATTGTTGTTTTGTTTTGTTATGATTTAATTTGTACCTTTAAGAGTTTAAACTTTAAGGTTTAGAGTTTATGATTTATGGTTTGGAGTTTAGGTTTAAGGTATAGAGTTTGAGGTTTAGGTTTAGGTTTAAGGCTTAGGGTTTAGGGGATTGGAGTATAGGGTTTATGATTCACACTTGAAACATATTTTTCATATTTGTCAATTAACAAAAGAAAATACATTAAAATTATTGTTTCATACCGTAGAAACATATTTGGGATTTATGTATAAGGTTTAAGGTTTAGGGTAACAATACACAACGCAAAATTAAAAGTAAAAATAATTAGAATTATTTTCGAATTTGATTTAGTGTATAGGGTTTAGGGTTAGATTTAGTCTCTGTGATTTAGGGTTTGAAACATATTTTTTCTATTTGTCAATTACAAAAAATATAAATCTAAAAATCAAATATATTCATTATTTAAATCTTAAAACCCCAATTCCAAATCATAAATTATGAACTATAAATTTAAAATTTTATATTTAAACATCAAAATTAAATAAAACTATATTATCAAATGAAAGCTTCTGATTGGTTAATCCACTAGTCACAAGATTGCACTTTTGTTTTAATATCAACCGTTGATGATATTCAATCCAACAGACATTAATCAACTCCTTCTTTTTCTCCTCTTCTCTTACTCTTTCGTCTCCTTTCTCCTCTACAGCCGCCGTATCTGTACTCCTCTTCCTCTCTTCTTTCTCTCTCGTTCCCTCTCACGGTGGTTCATCTCTCGATCCATCCCATGTCTCTCTGAAGAAGTCGTCGTCGTTCCCTCTCACGGTGGTTCACCTCATGTGAATCAACGGCGGATTTCTCATCGGAGGAGGTCAATTCATGGCCGGATGATTCAATCGCCAGGTTTATATTAATGTATATAAACAATAGATTCGGTTTAGTGTTTTGGTAAAATGTGTAAACCGTAGTTACTTACTCATATATAAAGTAAGTAACGAACACTTTACTGAATTAATGAGAAATGACTTTGTCTTCTTCGTTTTGTTTGTTGAGCTGAGAGCTCATCTAATATGGTATCAGAGCGGTGAGGATTAAACCTCAATCTCGATCGATTCTTCCGTTTTCTTTTCTTTTCTTCTTTCTTTGACCGCAAATCATCTCGGAGATTCTCCCGATTTGATTCTTAGCAAAAGATTCTTTTGATTTCTTGTCAAAGAATCGGTAATTTCGTATCAGTAAGAATCAGAGCTTCGGATCTTCTAAAATGGTGATCGGATGCAAGATAGTGAAGCGAACGAACAAAATCACACCGACGAAGAAGCGGAATGTGAATTTGGGATCTTCGTCTTCAACAATCGAATCTCCAGACAGTATCCACTCTCCGTTTCATCTTACGAATGGTGATCATCCTGGAATCTCACTCATATCTGAGGTATTTGATGGAACGAATTATGATGATTGGCGTATATCGATATCCATAGCTTTAGATGCAAAGAATAAAACTGCATTTATCGATGGAACTTTAGCTAGACCACATGATTCGGATCCAAGTTTCAAGATATGGTCTCGATGCAATTCCATGGTGAAATCTTGGATATTAGGTTCTGTATCGAAGCAAGTTTACAAGAGTATCTTCGTTTTAACGATGCTTCTGATATTTGGCAAGATTTACAAACTCGGTTTCGCATTACAAATCTTCCAAGGTCCTATCAGTTAACTCAACGGATTTGGTCACTTCAACAAGGTTCGATGGATCTTGCGACCTATTACACTACTTTGAAAACACTGTGGGATGAATTGGAAGGAGCTACTTGTGTTGAGATATGTCATGGCTGTGACTGTTGCAAAGCCATCGACAAGAAAGCAGAACATTCCAAGATTGTCAAATTCTTGGCAGGCTTGACTGAGTCTTACGCAGTGATCAGGAGTCAAATAATAATGAAGAAGAAGATTCCTGCATTATCTGAAATCTACAATCTATTGGATCAGGATCACAGTCAGAGGAGTATAGTTCCAGTTCAGGCAGCCTCAGCTTTTCAGGTCTCGATTCAAGATCAACAGATTTCAGTGAATGCTGCTCAGTCAAATTACCATCACAACAAGCCTAACAAGCCAATATGTACTCACTGTGGATACACTGGCCATACTACAGAGACTTGTTACAAGATACATGGCTATCCTGTAGATTTCAAGCACAAGAATAAGAACAAATCAGAGAAGCAGCAATCATCAGCTAAGCAAACTACTTATGCTAAGCCAATGGTAGCACAACTCACTCTTGAAGACTCAAATACTGAAGGAAACAGTATTTCAACAATGGTTAACAGCTTAACTAAAGATCAGATTCAAGGAGTGATTGCTTATTTCAACTCTCATCTTCACCTACAGAATCCCAATACATCTTCAATTGCTTCTACATCTGGTGAAACTATAACTGCATTACCTGGTATGGCTTGCTCCTCTTCCACACTTCGTTTTGTAGCTATTTTGAAAGCAACAGGGAATGTATTAGCTTCTGACTCGTGGATAGTGGATATCCAGCAGGATACAAGGTTATAAACTACTGGATATGGAGACTAATCAAATTCATATATCCAGAAACGTGGTCTTTCACGAAGATATTTTCCCTTTCATCAAAGACCAGCCTGAAACTTATGATGATTTTTTTGATCATGACAATGTGGTAGATACTCGTGTTCAACCGGAAGCTACTCAATGTGTTCAAGAAGGAAACAAGCGACTGTCAAAACCGCCTTCTTACCTCAGTGAGTATTTCTGCAACTACATTGATACAACTTTACCTTATCCCATGGCTGCTTATGTTTCCTATATTAAGTTATCGGAGGAATATGCATCATACATTTGTGCTCTAGCTCTGCATCCAGAACCATCTTCTTTTACTCAAGCAAAGAAATCTGAAGAATGGTTGCGAGCAATGAATGAAGAACTATTTGCTCTTGAGAGTACAAATACTTGGCGTATCTGTACATTACCTTCTGATAAACATGCCATAGGATGCCGTTGGGTTTACAAAATAAAGTTGAATTCAGATGGGAGTCTTGAGAGATATAAAGCACGTTTAGTTGCTAAGGGTTATACTCAACAAGAAGGAGTAGATTTTTTGGATACCTTCTCTCCTGTAGCTAAAATGACGACTGTGAAAACTCTTCGAGCTGTCTCTGCTGCCAAGAATTGGAGTCTTACACAGTTGGACATTTCAAATGCTTTCTTAAATGGTGACTTAAAGGAGGAAATATATATGACTCTACCACCAGGGTATACACCAAGAAAGGGGGAATCATTGCCGGTTAATGCAGTTTGTAAGCTGAACAAATCCTTGTACGGTTTAAAGCAAGCTTCACGCCAGTGGTTTCTCAAGTTCAGTACAACCTTGATGTCATTTGGATTTCAGAAATCTCACACAGACCATACTTTGTTTGTGAGAAACATTTCTGGTAAGTTGATATACTTGAGTTTTCATGCATCTAGGATAGTGTTTAGCTCATGTTTTGATCTCATTCAGCATCCACTCTTGTTATCTTCTTGTCATTTGTCTCATTTAGAGTCTAGGAACATTTAGGATTAGAATTTAGCATTTTAGGTTGTGTTTGGAGTTTTTCTTGTGTCTTTGTAGGTGATTGGAGGTGCAAGGAGTGTTGGTGAGCTAGGGAGTGGAGTTTGGAGCTCAAAGGATGAAGAAATACCCAGCAGGAAGTCCATATCGGCCACCATATCGGTTGGGGTGGCCGATACGCATTCTCGGATCAAGGATCAAGAAATCAGACAGCTCGTATCGGCCTACGTATCGGGTGGCCAGGTCGATACGGACTCTCAGATTAAAAACAGGGAGTTCGTATCGGCATGCGTATCGGCCTAACAGGCCGATACAGTATTCGTATCGGGCAGCGTATCGGCCTGACAGGTCGATACAGATTCCTGTGAAGACCATTTCTAGACAGCTTTATTTACGAAAATGCCACTGCGTGGCTCCCAACTATAAATACTCATTTTGTGGGATTAAAAACCCTAAGCTACCAAAGCCTTAGATTTCTTTTGTATTATGCTTTTGTTTATGATCGTAGAACTTGTAAACCTTTGATTTTAAGTTTAATTAAGTGTTTCTCTTGTTTCTCTTAATCTCTCTTTCTATTTATGATTTCTTGCATCTCTTTTATGATTAGGGAGTAGAGTTTTTGGGTTTTGTGGATGAGGTTGATTTAGGTGGTTTATGTGATGATTAGTGATGTTTAGGACTTATTTATGAATGATCCTTCTCTAATTAGTTGATCTCTATGCTAGGTTGCAAGGAATTGTTGAATCTAGATGCTAGGCTTTTCATGCCCGAAAGGTGTTCGATGAAATGCTTGAATGAACTTTTCAGAGAATTTTCACTCTTAGCCTAAGAGATTAGTTGTCTAAGATGATTATTGGTAAGGAGAACTTGTTTGCATTGCTTGTTTATCTCTTAATCACAAATGAGAATTTGATCTTGATTAGGGATTAGACAAAGGGATTAGTGCCAAGAGATTGGATTAGTCTAATAATTAGTGTTCTTAGCCTAAGGATTAGCTTTGCTAAAAGGTGTTTGATGGATATTAATGCTTGCTTGTCTTGTAATTTGCAAATGAGAATTGAATGATTGCATGATTAGCATAGGAGTTATGAACATGAGAATGTGATTATCTTAATTATGATCACTAGCCTTGTTTAACATTGTTTGATTGATTGAAGCATCATTGGTTGCCTCTAGACCACCTAGTCTCCTTAGCCTCATCCTAGGATCCTTGTTTTAGCTTATTTGTTTTCTTGTTTAGTGTTTTGCTTTGTTCTTTCTCGCTTTGTTTGGTTTCTTATTTTGATTTGTCTTTAGGTTGTTAGTTTAAACCCTTTCTAGATTTTGCTTAGCTTTAGTAGTATCTTGTATTCTTGATTGGCTACTCTTCTTGCCTCCTTGGATTGATATCTCAAATGCTACACTGGCATGTGCATTTGGGTAATTGATTAGGAATCTAAAATTATCCCGCATCAATTTGGCGCTGTTGCCGGGGAGGTGTAGCAATAGCCATTAGGATTTAGATTCTACTTTAGACTAAGCTTTTATTTTGTTTTAGTTTGTGTGGTTACTAACTTTCTTTCAAGTGTTTGTTCTTTTTGCAAGGTGTAAATCACAAGGAAGAGAGCATGGCTTCAGAGATAGCTTCTATGTTGAGGGCTATGTTGGAAGCTCAAGAAAGAGAGATGGCTTGGGACCCTACAAGTCATCATGGTTTTGAAAGCACATCCACTTGTCAAGGTGATCTTCCAAATGAGTACTCTTCTCATGAGTACCAATATGGATATGGTGATGGATACCAACCTTGGAACATGGAGCATGAGCTTGAAGCAACTTACTCCTCCCAATCATGTGATGAAGAGCTTCTCAACTTAGCAAGGATGGCATTGGAAGGACAAGAGAGGTATAATGAGAGCATACGGAATATCAACACTGTTTTTGCTCAATTGCCTCAAGATGCAAGCATTGTTGAGCCAACACATGAGGAGAATGCTCAAGTCCAAGATGAGTTCTTGAAAGAAGATGAAGAGACTATCAAGAAATTTGAAATGCTTATTGGTTGCATTGTTGGTGAAGACCTTGTGATAAGGTATGAAGATGAGGATGAGGAAGAGACACTCATGGGTCATTCAACCAATAGCAATAAGAAGGAGTAAGAGAAGTTGTGAGAGATGAGGAAGAGCCTTATGAAGATGGATTGGTTTTCGAGTGCAAGGAGATAAAGGAAGAGAGCACACAAGATGAGCTCTCAATCATGGAAGAGGAACCAAAGCAACCAAATCCCAAGCAAGAGATAATTGGAGGAAATCTTATGGAGAAACAAGATGGTCCCAATGAAAAATCCTTCAAGGAGGATGAAGAATATGGATCTCCAATGGCTCAAACCTTTCACAAGATTCTTTGTATTGTCTCTACCACACCATTGAGCTTTCATGATCTAAGGAAGATCCTTTTTGAGGAGATAAGGATGAAAGAGTTTAGGGGGTGGTTTTATGATGAGTATGATCCCGGTGATACAAACTCATGCCACATCCCTAACCAAAAAAAAGAGTGAAGGGATAGTCAAGCTTAGTGACTTAAAACAAGCTCACTTGAGAATAAATCTCATGTCTATCCTTTTTGGGGAGCTTTGGGGTAAATGCAAAGAAGAAGGGAATGAGTTTTGGGTGCAAAGGGAATTCAATGCTAAACCAAAGGATTATGAAGCCTATGCAATGGTCTAAGTTTGGGGGAAGTCTCATGCCAAATCAAAGATGCCTCCACCTCCCATTCCTCCTCTCCATCCCACTCTCCAAGTAACACTCCAACTTTTGTCTTTTTGATTTTGCATTTTTGATTTAGTCTTTTATCTCTTTCCCTTGCTTCTTTCACACAAGGGACTGTGTGATTTAAGTTTTGGGGAGGAGACTAGTTTCTAATGATGTGTTTTGTGTTCTTATCTTCTTTTCTTGTATCTTGAGTCTCATTCATGCATCTAAGGCATAGAAAACCATAAAATTTTGAAAATTTTGAAAACTTTTCACAAAAAGAAGCATGCATTAACATCTTTAGGATTGAGTCTAGTATATATTATGATTTTATTTTATTTTGCATAAAGTGTTTTGATGAAACTTCCACTTGAGTGTCAACTCATGAGCTTGAATTAATGCCCTCTTTAGGAGTTGTAAATGCATTTGAGTGAATTTGAATTTAAGGATGCACCATGTTTAGATCTCACTAGCTTGAAAGTTAGACCTCATTGTTGATACATGTCACCCCTTGTAACACAACTCTAATGAACTTGGACTTAATTTGAACTTTCAATTACTCTCTCTTGGAACTTAGATTGCTCACCAATTGTAACTCTAAAAATAATCATGCTTGCTTATTCCTTTTGACATACAAGCATTGATTGGCCATTTACATCAATTAATGGTACCTTCACCTTGAACCTTAGCCCATTGTTCTTTTCCCCCTTGTTGATTCTTGAGTGAGGCCTCTTGTTGATAATGCAAACTTGTGCAAAATTTTGAATTGATAGGAGAACGACAAGAACTCACTTCCATGCGCCAATTGCATTGATTGGCTAGATCTAGGATAGGACTTGGGATGAGTTTTTGCTTTCATTTGATGGGTTTGATGGTGAGAGATCATTTCTTGAGTGAGTTCAAAAGAATAGAGTGATTTGAGAGCAAGAAAAGTAAAGAAAAAGCCATGAGGCATGAGTGTTCAAAGGAAAAGTTTAGGAAGTATAAATGAAGTAATAGCTCTAAGTTCTTAATGCAAATGAGTCCTCTAAGAAGATAAAAGCAAAGAGAAGAGAAAATGAAAAGAAAAGAGGAGAGTAAAGAGAAAAGAAAAGAGCTAAGTGTTGAAAAAGAAACTTCCTAATTTGTAAAAAGAGTGAAAAATAAAAGAGTGGGGTGTGAGTTTAAAGATTCAAGAGTGGGTTTGGAATTGGGTTTATGCTTTGGGTTTTGGGATTTAAACTAAAAAAAGGGTAGAACATGGAAGTGGATGCTTGTATGCATGAATTGTTCTCTTTCTTCCTACTTTTGCATAAAGTCTTGTGTTCTTTTTTATTGAGATAAGCCACTAAACACTTGTAAACCTCACAAAAATCCATGCTAAGCCTCTTTGACACCTTGCCCTTTGGTTTGTGGTTCATGTTTCCAAGTAGAGAGTCCACCAAACACCTAATTGAATGTTAAAGAGTTGTGTTGCTTTGGTTGCTTGTTATTGCTTTGATGGTTTGATCATTAGTGCGAAATGTTTGATGAGCATGGCTAACTCTTTTGGAGTAGAGATTGTTTGTGCATTTGCAACTACTTTGAAGGGCATTGAGTTGAATTCCTTTGTTGACATTCTCAGATTTCATCTCTCATTTTCAAACCTTTCTCCCTAACTTGCCTTTGAGTTGTTGATGCTTGCTTGTGGACAAGCAAGGTTTAAGTTTGGGGGAATTGATATACTTGAGTTTTCATGCATCTAGGATAGTGTTTAGCTCATGTTTTGATTTCATTCAGCATCCATTCTTGTTATCTTCTTGTCCTTTGTCTCATTTAGAGTCTAGGAGCATTTAGGATTAGAATTTAGCATTTTAGGTTGTGCTTGGAGTGTTTCTTGTGTCTTTGTAGGTGATTGGAGGTGCAAGGAGTGTTGGTGAGCTAGGGAGTGGAGTTTGGAGCTCAAAGGATGAAGAAATACCCAGCAGGAAGTCCATATCGGCCACCATATCGGTTGGGGTGGCCGATACGCATTCTCGGATCAAGGATCAAGAAATCAGACAGCTCGTATCGGCCTACGTATCGGGTGGCCAGGTCGATACAGACTCTCGGATTAAAAACAAGTAGTTCGTATCGGCCTAACAGGCCGATACAGTATTCGTATCGGGCAGCGTATCTGCCTGACAGGTCGATACATATTCCTGTGAAGACCATTTCCAGACAGCTTTATTTACGAAAATGCCACTGCGTGGCTCCCAACTATAAATACTCATTTTGTGGGATTAAAAACCCTAAGCTACCTAAGCCTTAGATTTCTTTTGTATTATGCTTTTGTTTATGATCTTAGAACTTGTAAACCTTTGATTTTAAGTTTAATTAAGTGTTTCTCTTGTTTCTCTTAATCTCTCTTTCTATTTATGATTTCTTGCATCTCTTTTATGATTAGGGAGTAAAGTTTTTGGATTTTGTGGATGAGGTTGATTTAGGTGGTTTATGTGATGATTAGTGATGTTTAGGACTTATTTATGAATAATCCTTCTCTAATTAGTTGATCTCTATGCTAGGTTGCAAGGAATTGTTGAATCAAGATGCTAGGCTTTTCATGCCCGAAAGGTGTTCGATGAAATGCTTGAATGAACTCTTTAGAGAATTTTCACTCTTAGCCTAAGAGATTAGTTGTCTAAGATGATTATTGGTAATGAGAACTTGTTTGCATTGCTTGTTTATCTCTTAATCACAAATGAGAATTTGATCTTGATTAGGGATTAGTGCCAAGAGATTGGATTAGTCTAATGATTAGTGTTCTTAGCCTAAGGATTAGCTTTGCCAAAAGGTGTTTGATGGATATTAATGCTTGCTTGTCTTGTAATTTGCAAATGAGAATTGAATGATTGCATGATTAGCATAGGAGTTATGAACATGAGAATGTGATTAGCTTAATTATGATCACTAGCCTTGTTTAGCATTGTTTGATTGATTGAAGCATCATTGGTTGCCTCTAGACCACCTAGTCTCCTTAGCCTCATCCTAGGACCCTTGTTTTAGCTTATTTGTTTTCTTGTTTAGTGTTTTGCTTTGTTCTTTCTCGCTTTGTTTGGTTTCTTATTTTGATATGTCTTTAGGTTGTTAGTTTAAAACCTTTCTAGATTTTCCTTAGCTTTAGTAGTATCTTGTATTCTTGATTGGCTACTCTTCTTGCCTCCTTGGATTGATATCTCAAATGCTACAATGGCATGTGCATTTGGGTAATTGATTAGGAATCTAAAATTATTCCGCATCATAAGTACATCGCAGTACTAGTCTATGTAGATGATATCATTATCGCTAGTAATGATGATCATGAGGTTGAGACTCTGAAATCACAGTTGAAAGAGGCTTTCAAACTCTGTGATCTTGGTCCTCTTAAATACTTTCTTGGACTTGAAATCGTAAGATCTAGAAAAGGCATCTATGTATGCCAACGCAAATATGTCTTGGAGTTACTTGAAGAAACAGGTTTGATGGCCTGCAAACCGTCAACAATCCCCATGGAACCTAGTATCAAACTTTGTCTTGATGCAAAATTACCGGATGGTACAAAAGAACCACTTCTCGAAGATCCAACTGTTTACAGAAGACTGGTGGGACGCCTGATGTATTTGACCATAACACGTCCTGATATCACCTTCTCGGTGAACAAGTTATGTCAATTTGCTTCAGCACCTACTCAGACTCATCTTCAAGCAGCGCATAAAGTGGTACACTATCTCAAAGGCATAGTTGGTTTGGGTTTATTCTACCCAGTCTCATCTGATCTCACTTTGAAAGTGTACACAGACGCAGATTGGGGATCCTGTCCCGACACCAGAAGGTCTACTTCTGGATTTTGCATGTTTCTTGGACAGTCTCTCATTTCATGGAAGTCTAAGAAACATGACGTTGTTTCTCACTCCTCTGCTGAGTCTGAATACCGAGCAATGTCTGTTGCTGTTCGAGAGGTTGTATGGATAGTCAATTTGTTATCAGAATTACAGGCTGCTCAGTCCAAACATGTGGCCTTTTATTGTGATTCAACAGCTGCTATCTACATTGCTAACAATCCAGTTTTTCATGAGAGAACAAAACATGTTGAACTGGATTGTCATCAAGTAAGAGATCGCATTGTGAGTGGCTTAATCAAGACGCTTCATGTACGCACAGAACATCAATTAGCTGATGTGTTTACTAAGCCTCTTTATCCAGCTCTTTTCAAGTCTCTTATAAGCAAGATGTCATTACATTCAATATTCCTGCCATATTGAGGGGGAATATTAATGTATATAAACAATAGATTCGGTTTAGTGTTTTGGTACAATGTGTAAACCGTAGTTACTTACTCATATATAAAGTAAGTAACAAACACTTTACTGAATTAATGAGAAATGACTTTGTCTTCTTCGTTTTGTTTGTGAGCTGAGAGCTCATCTAATAGTTTATGGGGATGAGAGGCACTTTGTTACAGGCCTTGACTATCTCTTTAGGTTCCAACCTCAATCTCTCGATGCTATCTCTGAATTTTTCGTCTGAATATTTTAAATTCGAATTTTGTGTGGTTTAGATCAGATCTAGCTAAATCTCCGGGTGAAATTCTGATTTCGTCTCAGGTGTCTTTATCTGCATCGATCGTTCAGCTGTCATCCAAGTCTTGGTGTTCATATCAGCTTCATCTAAAGTTTTAGATTATGCAAAACTGGTTACTGTCCTCATCCTCTGTTGCTATTTCTCAGCCAGCGGAAACATCTAATAATAGGTTTCCTTATGAACCTCCAACAAAAGAGATCAAGGAAGAAGCAATTGGTGTCTCATCTTCACCAAAAGCTTCTCAGACAGTTGTGGCCAGTACGTTTACGAAAACTATTGTTCCAAGAAAGACAGGGAAGACTGGTGTTCTTGGTTCTCATAAGCTTACTGCTAAGGTACAAGATTAAGTTTACTTAAGAATTGAAGTTTTGCCTCTCTTCTATTAAGTCTGTATTGTTGTTATGCAGCCAGAAGAGAACCTCTATGAGCAGAAGCCTGAAGAACCTGTACCTGTGATTCATGCTGCTTCTTCGACTAACAACACATCATCAGCTGGATCATCATTTACATCTGGGGTAATCGGATCAAGTCTCAGGTTACCACCACAATCACACTCCGGTGGTGCAACATGAGTATCAACTGTCTTTTCAGCTCTCACTCTGATGGCAACGGAAGCACTGCAGAGAATTTCAACGAAAACGATGAGGAATATATTGACTCTAGTGTTGTGGAAGCTGGTAAGTAAGCTAGTGGGATTTTATTCTCTGGGTTTGATTTTGTTCGACTTCAGTTTATGTATTGTTTTTTTTATGTTATATAGCTGAGGTAAAGAGTGGAGCAGATGGTTTCATGGTGAAGATGAGAGACGGTAGGCAACTGAGATGTGTTCATAACAATCCTCAAGGAGGGCATTTACCAGATTATGCTCCACATCCTGCTATTGTCTTGAAAATGGAAGATGGAACTGGTCTTCTCCTTCCCATTATTGTCTGTACGTGAAAAAATGATGTTTTGATGATGTGCAAACTGATGTTTCTCTGTTCCCAGTCTCACAATGTTTGTGGTCTTATTTTATTGCAGTGGAGATGCCTAGTGTGTTACTTATGGCAGCAATGACCAATGTCCAAATTGTACGTGCTATCAAGTTCAATTTTTTAAGTCATGGAAATATGAAACCAGAATCAAATTCTTTGATGCTAGTGGTACGTGCTAAGGAAGAAGCCGGGAAAGAGAGATCTAAGGAGTTAGTTTAATTTTTTCTCAAGGTAGTTTAGGACTTGGAATAATGTTATGTAAGACTTATGTAAGGTTATTGTTTATGTATTGGATGATTTATGGAAATAATATATATTTTATAAATTTAATGCAATAGAAATTTTATTTAAAAATCAAATTGCAATATATTTTATTTAATACAGCCAAGCTATAATGTATACCAATAAAATGCCATGAAAAAAAATTCAATGGCATTTTATATGTGTCATTATAAAATATATTACATCACTAAAAATATGTTAGGAAAAATAGAATAATAGCATGGATACGGCGTTAGGAAATAAATTTATATATCATTTTATTAGCGCTATAATAGGTCTGTCTGATGTAGCATTAAAAAAATGCTATGGTAGGGGGGAGTCTATTATAGCTGCGGCTGACATAGCGTTCATGAAAATGCTACCAAAACCCTATGGTAGTGTTTTCAGTGTGCTACTAATGCCGATATTTCTTGTAGTGAGATCAAGAGTTCCTCTCGGTGATAAGGTCTGTGGTTTACAAGGATCATTGGTTTGAGTTAAAGATCGTGAGAGAATCAAGATTGAAAGGAGTCCAAGAATGGAGGCAATACACAAATTCAAGATGGAAAAGTTCAATGGGGTGGAGACTTTGGTATGTGGAAGTTCAAAATGCTTATGCAACTTGAACTTCAAGGCTTGGGAGATATCATTCAAGAGTTCACAGAGAAAGAAGGTTCTAAAGAAAAAACAGTTGAGGAGGAGACCGATGACAAGAAACCACCAGTAGTCTTAACAGACAAAGAAAAACGTGAAAGAGACTTGAGAGCTAAGAACCTGATTTGCTCCAGTCTCACCACGATGGTGATCAGAAAGGTCATGAAGGAAACCTCAGCTCTTGGAGTATGGAGAGCTCTTGAAAGAGATTATCAGCAGAAGACTCTGCCTAACAGGATTTACTTGAAACAACAGTTTGCAAGTTTCAAGATGGATGAGCAGAAGAGTATTGAACAGAATATGGATGTATTTCTAAGGTTGGTAGATGAACTTGAAAGTCTAGGCATAATGGTTAGTGATGAAGATAAGGCGGTTCAAGTCTTATCAGGATTGCCCAGGGCTTATGCACCTCTAGTTCATACTTTGAAATATGGGAATAAGAAAGAATCTCTCACACTGTCTGAAGTTGTAAACTCTGCTCATGCCAAAGAGGTTGAACTAAGGCAAGCTGGAATTCTTGGGAAATCCAAAGCATAAGCAGAAGGACTGTATGTGGAAAGAGGCAAGTCTGACAAGAAGGGAAGCTCTCTGTCTAAGAAGAAAGACAAGAGCCGAGACAACAAGTCAAAGAACAAACCAAAGGGAAACAAGAAGCTACGTGAATGCTGGATTTGTGGGAAAGAAGGACATTTCAAGAAGGACTGCCCAGAGAGAAAGGATGGTGCAAGACAAAACACATCAAACATGGCCTATGATGATGAACCTATGATACTAACTGCAAGCATAGTTGACACAAGGAGTGAATGGGTAATGGATTCAGGGTGTACCTTTCACATTACACCAGATAGAGAAGTGTTGTTTGACTTCCAGGAAATAGAAGGTGGCAAGGTGTTGATGGGTAATAACACACACAATGAGATCAGAGGTATTGGTAAACTGAGGATAGTGAATCCAGATGGTTCAGTAATTGTGTTGACAGAGGTCAGATATATGCCTGAAATGGGAAGAAATCTGATCTCCTATGGACAGTTGGAAAAGAATGGCTGTGACTACAAGGGAGAAGGCTTCAGGGTAACATTCTACAAGAATGGAAAGAGAGTCATCTCAGGAAAGTACAAAGATGGATTGTACTACTTGGAAGGCAGTGTTGAAAGAGGATCAGTCTTAGTGTCAAGACCAGAAATTTACACTACTAAGAGATGGCACACAAGACTAGGACGCATGAGTCTTAAGTGCATGAATATTCTGGTGAAAGGAAAATACCTTGATGATAAAGAGGTTCACACATTAGAATTCTGTGAAGAATGTGTTCTAGGAAAATCACAGAAACAAAGTTTCCCAACAGGAAAACATACTTCAAAAGAAGTATTAGAGTACATACATTCGGATCTCTGGGGTTCTCCTCAAATGGAAGGAAGTTTGGGAGGATGCAAGTACTTCATCACGTTTATAGATGATTACTCAAGAAAAGTTTGGATTCGGTTTCTAAAAACCAAAGACGAGGCTTTTCAGAATTTCAAGGATTGGAAACAATTGGTTGAAACTCAATCTAACAAAAGGGTGAAATGCTTGCGTACAGACAATGGGTTAGAATTCTGCAACTCAGACTTTGACGACCTTTGCAAAACTTCAAGGATAAAGAGGCATAAGACATGCTCTTACAAACCTCAGCAGAATGGCGTTGCTGAAAGAATGAATCATACCATAATGAAAAGGTACGATGTATGTTGGCAGAAACAGGGTTTGGAAAACGGTTTTGGGCAGAATCAGCTTATACAGCAGTCTACCTAATCAACAGATCTCCTACAGCAGCTCTAGAGTTCAAAATACCAGAAGAACTATGGACAGAAGGTAAGATCAGTCTTAATCATCTAAGGAGGTTTGGGTGTATTGCCTATGTCCATGTGACACAAGAAAAGGTAAGCCCTAGAGCAGTGAAAGGCTACTTCATGGGTTACCCTCAGGGAGTCAAATGTTACAGAATTTGGGTTCCAGACCAGGGGAAGTGTGTAAGAAACAGGAATGTTACATTCAATGAGGAGTTGGTCTTCAAAGACAGGATCTCAGAAATGGTCTCAGGGAAAAGAAAGAAAACCAGGAAGGTAACTTTCAATCTTGATCATGATACTACAGTTTCAGAATCAGGTGGAGATGGTTAAATCTCCAAGGCATCAGGTCCAGGAACATGATCAGTTAAAGAAAGATCTGAGGAAGAGGGGTCTGTATCAGGTGGAGATCAGTCAGAGGAAGAGGACTCAAGTTCAGAACAAGACTCAGAAGAGGAACCAGAAATTAGTACAGAATCTGCATCAGGTGGAGGAAGTTCAGACCAGAGAAACACCATAGATTATCTCCTAGTCAGGGATAGAGGTGAAAGGATCAAAAAGAAACCGGCAAAATGTGCCAGTGGAGATTATGTGGCTTATGCTCTCTCATGTGCTCAGGACATCAACATTCTTGAACCAAGAATAGTTGAAGAAGCAGTAAGAAGCAAACACTGGAAGGAATGGGAACAAGCAATGAAGGAAGAGATGGACTCTCTATACATGAATGATACATGGAAAATTGTTTCAAGACCGGAAAGGAAAAAGATAGTGGGATGCAAGTGGATCTTCAAGTACACGGAAGGAATTCCAGGGGTTGAAGCTCCAAGGTTTAAAGCCAGACTTGTTGCTAAGGGCTTTACACAGATAGAAGGCATCGACTATAATGAAGTGTTCTCACCAGTGGTTAAACACATCTCAATCAGGATCCTTCTATCAATGGTTGTGAATTTTGGGATGGAACTTGAACAGTTGGATGTTAAGACAGCTTTTCTTCATGGAACATTGGAGGAAGAAATCTACATGAATCAGCCAGAAAGGTTTGTAGAGAAAGGAAACGAATCAGGGGTATGTCTTCTCAAGAAGTCGTTATACGGCTTAAAGCAATCACCACGACAATGGAATCAGCGCTTTGATGAATTCATGAAGACTCAGAGATTCACTCAAAGCTTGCGTGATACATGTGTTTACTTCAAGGGTTCTACGATTCAAGACAAGATATTCCTACTGCTCTATGTTGACGATATGCTGATAGCTTCTAAGGATTCTAAGAGAATTCAAAGACTGAAGGAAAGCCTAAAGAAAGAATTCGAGATGAAGGACTTAGGTCCTGCAACTAGGATACTTGGCATGGACATCATCAGGGACAGAGAAAAGGAAACACTGAAACTTTCACAAGGAAAGTATCTCAGACAGGTTTTGAAGACGTTTAACATGGAAGAAGCTAAACCAGTGGTAACCCCAGTCAGCTCTCAGTTTAAACTCAGAAAACTGGCAAAGGAAGAAGAGCTTGAGGAAGAAGACTACATGAAGAAAGTTCCTTATGCCAGTGTTGTGGGAAGCTTAATGTATGCCATGATTGGGTCTAGACCAGACTTAGGATATGCCATATGCTTGGTAAGCAGATACATGGCATCACCAAGAAGGGTGCATTGGGCTGCAGTCAGATGGATAATGAAGTACTTGGCTGGGGTACTAGATATATCTCTGACATTCACGAGGGCAACAGAAGGGTTTGAAGTGGTTGGCTACAGCGACTCAGACTATGCGACTGACCTAGACAGGCGTAGGTCAGTCTCAGCCTATACCTTTCAGGTAGGAGGGAATACAGTTAGCTGGAAAGCTCAACTGCAACCTGTGGTTGCTTTTTTAACCACATAGGCTGAATACATTGCCCTAACAGAAGCTACTAAGGAAGGAATGTGGACAAGAGGAATGTGCAATGAATTGGGGTTCTACTCAGAAAGCTTTGATCTTCATTGCGACTCTCAGAGTGCCCTATGTCTAGCAAGAAACTCAGTTTATCATGGGAGAACAAAACATTTTGACACTAAGTATCACTTCATCCGAGATATGGTAAATGATGGGTCCGTCAAGCTACACAAGATTCACACAAGCCTAAATCCTGCAGATTTCCTAACTAAGTGCGTACCTGGGAAGTGCTTTGAGCGTTGTTTAACCACGCTCAAAATTGTCCACTGAATTTGTGCTGGTGGTTATCGAGGTACTTAGTCGGTTGGTATCTCGCATCACAGGTAAAAGAAGAACAAGGTCAGTTCTTCAGATAATAGAAAGAATCGACGTCTGCAAGACAACTTAAAATGATCGGTTACAGATCTAAGGTGAAGGTTGTCATGCATATGGATCTTAAAAGCGATAAAGGCAGATAAAGAGCGAGTCTTTACCTTGTAAGTTCTTAGTCTCGGAGAAGCTCTAGCAGTCATGCCAGAATCTATCTGACACGGTTTTAGTATCAGATCGAAAGGAAAGCTTGAAAAGATCAAAGGAGTAGTCGGTAAAAGGAGTTGAGTATACCTTCTTGAAGATGAAGCAATCATTGGTTTAGATGATGGTTAAAGGTGACAGAAGAATCTCCGGCTAGAGTCATCACAAGAGAGAGAGATCCGAATTCGGCGGCGACAATCTAGGGTTGTCGGAAATCGCCAGAGAGTGTGTCTGGAGAAGCTCAGTCGACCAAGGTGGAGTTTGTGGATTATTGGTCTCGAGCTAATACACTCACTTGGGCCTCAGCTTAAAGCCCAGTTCAGTTGGTAGAGCTGAGATAAGCAGCCTAAGCCCAAGCGTGATCCATGTCGTTAAAAACTCAAGTCCTTAGCGGGAAAAAGTGGTTCGTTACAACGAGAAACAAAAAACAGAATTGAGAGAGAGAAGAAGAAGATCTGCAGAGCTTTGCATCGTCTTCTTCAAGTCGTCTTTGTCTCTGGACATCGATTGGTGGTAGTCGAAGCCTCGTCAGTAGCTGGTTGAAGCTGCGGTGTGAGGGTTTCTCGTGACCGGATCAAGATTGATCAAGTTGTGATCAATCGACTTTGCTGTATCTTGAATTGGCTTAACAGCTTGTAATTTCTTGGTATAGTGAAAGCTTGAGAGTTTGGATCTCTCCCCAGACGTACCTGCAAATGGAACTGGGTCAACAATATCGTGTGTCTTGCTCTTTCGTTCGCATCTATTCATAAAAATTCAATCAATTCTCAAGCAACGTTCTAAGAATTCAATCGGAAAAACCTTACAGAGGGAAATTTTTTTGTGAAAATAGGAGAAAATTCAGGTCTATTAGCTTCTTTTCCAAAATTTTAGGGCTTCTTTTTGTAAATATCATCTTTTTTTGAAACTCATTCTTTCTCTTTTCGGCGAAGCTCTATCGAGATCACGAGTCGTTCGAAGCACCAGAAAGCTCGTTTCACATTCTCCTTCTTCCCACTCTCACCAGGTAACTCCCGGAAACCGGATCTGTGCTTTCAACCTGAAAAAATGTTTTGATTATTTCGTAACACCACAAATACCCCGAATCCCGAGAAACCGAGCCCACCATCGTGACCGCTTTGACGAGTCGAAGTTGGAACCACCGACTGAAGCCCCAGGCGGCGCCGCATGCGCCCGCACGCGCCGAAGGAGTGCCGGGCGCATGAAATCAACGCGCGCCGGAGACCCACGCGCCGCCGCCGGAGACACACGCACGCGCCGGATCCCCATGAGCCACCGCCGGAGAGCCACGCGCCGGAGACCCACGCGCCGGAGCCCTGCCAGAGCGCCGCTGTCCGCCACCGATCGCCGCCGCCGTCCACTGCCGTTGACCGCCGGAGCGCCGCCGTTGATAGCTGAAGCGCCGCCATTGACCGAATGGTCCGGTTAGCTGGGTTGGTCCGGTTTGATTGCAATTCCCGGTTTAAATAAATTTCTTTTCTGTTTGCCGGTTCAATTCAATTTTCCTTCTGGTTCAATTAATTTCTTGGTTTAATTCAATTTCGATGGATTAGTTGGTTAGGATCTGGTTTAAGATTTGGTCCGGTTATGGATTTGGGCCTGGTTCATCCTGGGTTTGGGTCTGGGTCTAGGTTGACCAGGTCAACCGGTTGACTTTGACCTGACCGTTGACTTTCAGTCAACCAAACTTCGATTGACCATAACTTGACCAGCCTATGCCCGATTCAAACGAAAGCCAATCTCACTCGATTTCTCGATTTATTTCCAGATCTGACGTCCGTTCGGGCTAGTAAAGTTCCTAAATTACGAAATTACCCTTCTTTGGCCAAGGTGAGGACCGTTGGTTATCTCCCTTGCTCTATCTAAATTCTGGACGATAGTCCTCTGTTAATGCCATCTTTCCTAGGTAGTGTAGGGATAGTAAAACGCTGATGTGATTGATTGTGGAACGTAGAACTGCTAGGTTATCGCTGAAACTGAAAACGTTGATTGTGCGTGATGGATATGAATGATTTAGTACTGTGGTAGGGCCCCCGAAATGGTGTTGTGTGGCGGGATGCGTACCGGGTTCGTGTCCCTTGAGAAGTCATCGGAGGGTGTATGACGAGCCCCCCAAGAAGGATAAAGAAGGATTGTCACTACAAGAATTCTACCGTATAGCTACAGATTAGCTAGGGCTTTTGCCGTAGCAAAAATTTTTAGCTACGGATTGCTACGGATTAGCTACGGATTCAAATCGTAGCTAATCCGTAGCCATCCGTAGCTATTCGTAACTATATAGCTATGTTTTCTAGTCGTAGCTATCCGTAGCTATATAGCTACGGATAGCTACTGCGTAACCGTAGCAAAGTCTAGTTACGATTAGCTATGTCCCTTTGTCGTAGCAACATAGCTACGCCAACAATCTGTATCCATCCGTAGCTACGTAGCTATGGATAGCTACGTGATATATCATGGTTTTTACTAGTTTTAGACCATGATATAAGTGTGTTTTTAGTGTCTTTTGTGTTCTTTTAGAGTCTTTTACAGGTATAATCAGGTTTGGAGCTGAATTGGAGATAATGGAGCATTTTGGAGATTTTTGGAGTGTTTGGCCGAGAGATAGAGTTCACTGTCCGAAACAGAGGAAGGTGTCGATCGTTGCACTCTAGCATCGATCGATGCACCAGCGAGATGGGCCGAAACTCGACGGTTTAGAAGAGTGAAGAATTTGCACTTTGATCCAGAAGTTCCTGATATTTACAAAGAAGCCCCTGGCCGAGATTATGCCTATATAATAGAGTTTTTAGTGTTTTTATTAGAGACGCTTTATACTTTTTACAATACACTTTTGATAATTAAGAGCAGAGGATTTTAGAGCTTTTTGGGGCTGATCTGAACCTGTTACATCATCTGTATTTGGAGAAGATTTCGAACCCCTTTTACTCTTATTCTTTTATGCAATTTATTCATTCTATGATTATGTTTTCATTATCTATGTCTGAGTAGATTCCTAGTTAGGTTTAGGGTTTCTCACATAGGATTTCATGACTTGCTAGACTTGTTCAAATTCAGTTAAGGATTCAAACTATATATGTTCTTCAATTTAATTGTGCTTAAAGCTAGTTCTAACCTGATTCATTTAGAATCTAGATCTTAGGTTGCTAAATACATCACGGAAGTGGGGTTTAGGAATCTGAACTAATTAAATTGGGCAATTAAACTTTGCGCAAACGGAAGTTTGGTTTAGGATAATTGTGAACATATCAAACTTGGACTTATTGCTAGTTTAATCTGTTAGTTCTCGCAAACGAAAGTTTGGTTTGCTGCACTTAGACTTAGAGAATTATCGCAAAGGAATTTGGTTAATTCTATATCTGTGTTTTGAGTTCTACAACCGTTCTTAATTAGATCCTTGCTGAATGAACTGTCTGCTTGTCTGATTTCCTGAGAATACCCTAGGCTTGACGCTTTTAATTACTTGCTTCACAACCGTTAAACTCTGCTACTGATTTACTTTCTCGCACCGCAATTTATTCCATTCACTATTTGCTTATTTCTAGTATTTATTCCTATAGTTTGATTCTCTTGAGACCAAGTGTCCCTGTGGATTCGATAACCCTATATACTACCTTGACATTGATGTTCACTTGCAGTTTAGTATAGGGAAAACTTAGAACCTATCAAGTATTTGGCGCCGTTGCCGGGGACTCTTTGAGTCTTCGATAGGACCGAACTTAGGGTTTTACTAGAAATTTTTCTTTTTTGTTTTTGTTCTTTTTCGTTTTTATTTTTGATTTTGCTAACTTTTTCTCTGTTTCTTTCTGTCGCAGGTACGAATTTCGCCTTGCGTCGATCGTTGCATACCTTGCGTCGATCGTCACTAGGCGATTCTGAGAATTGAATCGATCGTTGCACTGATAGCATCGATCGTTGCTGGACGATTACAGACAGTTTATGCCAACGCAGAAAACTCGAAGTAATCCGAACTCGAGCTTGCTTAATCTCGGACTAGAGGAACTTGGACGTCTAGAAAGGACTAACAGAAGAGAAAAGAGAGAGAGAATGGTACGAGAACGTTTGATCTTGATACCAGATGCTGAAGGTACCCTGAGGGACCAAGATGACAACCCGTACAATGCTGCTGGGCATCGGGTTGATGCTGAAGGGAATGTCATCCCTGATCCTCCTGAGCAACAGGAGCTGAACCGAAACCAGGGTCAAGGACAGGCCCAAGGTAGAGAGATGGTGGTTCATGAGAGGACACTAGCTGATTACAACAGACCTGATGAGTTTCATGCAAACCGAGCAGCTCTAGTGCTTCCTACTTTCGAGAGGAATGATTTTGAGGTAAAAACCATCTACTACCAGCTGATGAGACAGATTGCTTTTCATGGTCTTCAAGCAGAGCAGCCTATGGATCACATTGACAAGTTTGAAGACATAGTCACTGGCATGAAGTATGAAGGAGTATGCCCGGACTATCTGTTCCTTAAGCTATTTCCGCACAGTCTTGCTGGAGACGCTAGTGCATGGCTGAGACAACTGGCACCTGGTCAGTATACTACTTGGACAGCCTTAAAGAGTGAGTTCCTGCGTCACTTTTATGATGATGCACGCTCGGATCAGTCCAGACAGGACATACTCACCTTTTCCCAAGGAGCTGTGGAACCCTTGAAGACTGCCTGGATGAGATTTAAGCAGTATCAGCGTGACTGTCCACACCATGGATTCACAGAAGTACAGCTGATTGGTATTTTCTTCAGAGGCATAGATCTCCCTTATCAGACTGCGCTGGACAATTCCAGTAATGCTAACTTCAACACCAGGACTCCTACACAAGCTGTGCAGTTGATTGGGAACCTTATTAACAGCTACAGTTGCAAGTCTATGGATGAAAAGAGGAAGAAATCCGGTGGAAGTATAGAGGATTCTAACATGACTGAGATTAGATCTAGGCTAGACACAGTCTACAATCTCCTGACAAGTAAGAAAGCTGTCCACTCTGCCCAAGATATAGAGGTGATTCAGACTGAGGAGGACACTCAGGAAGAAGAAGTGAATTACATGGGAAGTTCTAGTTTCCAAGGCAATAGATTTAGAAATCAACAGGGAAACAAATTCTCAAATGGAGTTCAGCAAAGTGGTTTTAAGAAAGCCAATGAGTCTGATAGTAAAGTGGAGATGATGCTAAGACAGATGATGGAGAATCAGACTAAGTACGCAGCAGATGCTGATGCGAAGATGGATACAATCTACATGGAGCTGAATGGGAAGTTTGAAAGTTTGAACACGCACATGAAAGAGCTTGATGCTAAGGTTGCAAAAACTGCTGGACATGCTCAAAGGGAAGAGGGATATCTCCCGGGGAGGACTGATGCCAATCCTAAGTACCAATGCAATGCCGTGACATTGAGAAGTGGTAAGGAGCGGTCATCTGGCGAGAAAAAGCAGTTAAGCGTCGAGGAACTCGTGGAAATTGAAGAATTGGAGGATGAGATACGCGATATTCGCCGAGCATCGATCGATGCATCTCAGCAGCGATCGTTGCCAAGCGAAATCAAGGAACCGGAGGTTGTAACAAAGTCGCCTAGCATCGATCGGTGCAATAAAGGCAACGATCGACACAAGGTGACTACAGAGAGTTCGAGCGCTGAAAACCCAAAACAGTCGGCTGAAAGAGTATACAAGCCTAAGATACCTTATCCCAAGAACCCCAGAAAAGCTAAGAATGATAGGCAATATGCAAAATGGAAGGAGTTCATAAAAAAGGTAAAGGTTTAAGTACCTTTGTTGGATTCCATTGAAACTTCCCCCATGATGAAGAGATGCCTCAAGGATGCAATTTCTGGTAAATGGTCTGATGAGGAAAGTATAATGATGCTCAATGAAGTATGTAGTGCAGTGGTTCAAGGTAGAATTCCAGAGAAATTGAAAGATCCGGGCAGCTTCGTGTTGGATTGTGCTATCTATAAGGAGAGGTTCGAAAGATCCCTATGTGATCTTGGCTCCAGTGTAAATCTAATGCCCCTTTCTGTTGCTAAAAGACTGGGGATGACAGATTTTATACCAACTAGGATATCACTGGTTCTGGCCGACAGATCAGTCAGGATTCCAGAAGGAGTAATAGAGGATGTGCCTATAACAGTTGGAAAGTGCGTAATCCCAACTGATTTTGTGGTTCTACAATATGGACATGAGCCAAAAGACCCATTAATTCTAGGCAGGTCTTTCTTAGCAACAGTTGGTGCGATGATTGACTGTCAAGGAGGCAAGATAATCCTGAATGTGGGTGATCTGAAGATGAGTTTTGACATGAACAAACTGGTGAAGAGACCGACCATCGACGGGCAGACCTTTTATGTGGACACATTGGGCGATTTGGCTGCAGAGTACTTCCATCAATCACATGCTGAGGACCCACTAGAAAGGGCTTTACTGAGTTCTATTTTGGAGTTGGAATACCTACAGGACGAGCCTGCGATGTGCTATACAAGATTGATGGATTCTGTCGAGGTTGCAATGCAAGTAGAAGTGTCTGACGCGGGACTGCAACGATCGATACCAACTGAGCAACGATCGTTGCAAGTCGACAGAGACTGGGCAGAGGAAAAAGCTCCGAAAATAGATCTGAAACAACTTCCATCCGGGCTAAGGTACGCATTTCTTGGACCGAATTCAACTTATCCAGTGATTGTCAACGCTAGTTTGAACAACGCAGAGCTCACTTTACTGCTAAGAAAGCTGCGCAAGCATCGCAAAGCTCTTGGCTATTCCCTTAATGATATTTCAGGTATCTCACCAGAGCTGTGCATGCACCGGATACATCTTGAGGATGAGTCCAAGACATCAATCGAACATCAGAGGAGACTTAATCCTAATCTGCAGGAAGTAGTCAAAAAGGAGATTATGAAACTCCTTGACGCTGGAATTATATATCCTATCTCTGATAGTGATTGGGTAAGTCCAGTCCATGTAGTGCCAAAGAAGGGCGGTGTTACAGTTGTGAAGAATGAGAAGAACGAGCTGATACCTACTAGGACTGTGACAGGACACAGGATGTGTATTGACTACAGGAAGCTTAATGCTGCTACTAGGAAGGATCATTTTCCTTTGCCTTTTATTGATCAGATGCTCGAAAGGTTAGCAAATCATCCTTACTACTGCTTCTTAGATGGATACTCAAGTTTCTTTCAGATCCCCATCCATCCAGAGGATCAGGGAAAAACCACTTTCACTTGTCCATATGGGACATTCGCCTACCGTAGGATGCCTTTTGGACTCTGCAATGCACCAGCCACTTTCCAGAGATGCATGATGTCCATATTCACAGATATGATTGAGGATTTTATGGAAGTATTCATGGATGATTTCTCAGTATATGGATCATCCTATAATGAATGCTTAGATAATCTGTGTAAGGTTCTGAAAAGATGTGAAGAGAAGCATTTAGTTCTTAACTGGGAGAAGTGTCATTTTATGGTCAGAGATGGCATTGTGCTTGGACATAAAGTGTCCGAAGCAGGAATAGAGGTGGACCGCGCCAAAATCGAGGTAATGACGAACCTGCAGGCACCTGATTCTGTTAAGTCTATTAGAAGCTTTCTTGGACATGCTGGCTTCTATAGACGGTTCATCAAGGATTTTAGTAGGATTGCTAGGCCACTAACTGCTTTGCTGTGCAAAGACACCAAATTTGAGTTCACTGCAGATTGTCAAACTGCATTTGAACAGATCAAGCAGGCATTAGTGAGTGCTCCCATAGTTCAGCCACCGGATTGGGATTTGCCTTTCGAAGTAATGTGCGATGCAAGTGATTATGCTGTGGGAGCTGTTCTTGGACAAAAGAAAGATAGAAAACTTCATGCTATCTATTATGCCAGTAGGACACTGGATGATGCACAAAGAAACTATGCCACAACAGAGAAGGAGTTGCTTGCAGTTGTCTTTGCATTTGAGAAATTTCGCTCTTATCTTGTTGGCTCCAAGGTGATTGTACACACTGATCATTCAGCACTGAAGTATCTGATGCAGAAAAAGGATGCTAAGCCAAGACTGTTGAGATGGATCTTGTTGCTTCAGGAATTTGATATTGAAGTGAGAGACAAGAAAGGGGTTGAGAATGGAGTTGCTGATCATCTTTCGAGGATGCTAGTAGAGGAGGACGTGCCAATTAATGACTACTTGCCTGAAGAAAACGTCAATATGGTTGGGACAATCTGTGAGACAGATTTGGACAGAAATCTGCAAAGCTGTCGGATTAATCGCATTGCGTCGATCGATGCAACGCCAGCGTCGATCGATGCATCTATCGGGGCAGTAACGATCGATACACCTGACTGTGACGATCGTTGCAGCACGGATACAGACCCAGAAACTTTTACGGTGCGGATTGGAAAGCATGAGTTTGAGATTTACGCTGTCGCAACAAATGATCGACCATGGTATGCAGACATAGCCAATTATCTAGCTGCTGAGACTGAACCAGACAATCTGAAGGGATATGAAAAGAAGAGGTTTTTCAGAGAACTTAGGAGGTACTATTGGGATGAACCTTACCTCTATAAGCATTGTTCGGATGACCTTTATAGAAGATGCGTTGCTGAGTCAGAGGTTCCAGATATCCTTTTCCACTGTCACGGATCAGATTATGCAGGACATTTTGCTACATTTAAGACTGTGTCTAAGGTTTTGCAAGCAGGTTTCTGGTAGCCTACAATGTTCGCTGATACTCACTCTTTTATTTCTCATTGTGATGCCTGCCAGAGGAGAGGGAAAATAAGCAGAAAGCATGAGATGCTTCAGAATTTCATTCTTGAGGTCGAGGTTTTTGATTGCTGGGGCATAGACTTTATGGGTCCCTTTCCCTCATCTTATGGGAATAAATTCATATTAGTTGATGTGGATTATGTTTCTAAGTGGGTAGAAGCAATAGCCAGTCCAACCAATGACTCTTCAGTAGTCATTAAGCTGTTTAAATCTATCATATTCCCTAGATTTGGAGTACCCCGGATAGTAATTAGTGATGGAGGATCTCACTTTATTAATAAGGTTTTTGAGAAGCTCCTGAAGAAGCATGGAGTGCATCACCGAGTTGCTACTCCTTATCACCCACAGACTAGTGGACAAGTAGAGGTTTCTAACAGACAAATCAAGGAGATCTTGGAGAAGACAGTTGGGAAGACAAGGAAAGATTGGGCAGCTAAGCTTGATGATGCTTTATGGGCCTACAGGACTGCATTTAAAACGCCATTAGGGACTACTCCATTCCATTTGCTGTATGGGAAAGCATGTCATTTGCCAGTAGAACTTGAGCACAAGGCAGCATGGGCTGTAAAACAGATGAACTTTGACCTCAAACCAGCTGCAGAGAGGAGATTGATACAGCTCAATGAGTTGGATGAGATTAGACATCTTGCCTATGAGAACTCAAAGCTGTACAAGGAGAGGACTAAGGCTTATCATGATAAAAAAGATTGTTTCTAGACGGTTTGAGCCTAATGACCAGGTACTTCTATACAATTCTCGTCTGCATTTGTTTCCAGGGAAGCTGAAATCAAGATGGTCCGGTCCTTACACAATAAAGGAAGTGCGTCCATATGGAGCTGTCATACTAATAGGCAAGGAAGGTAATGAGTTTGCTGTAAATGGGCAGAGAGTAAAACACTATTGGGCTAAGGCCGAAATTCCCAGAGGACAGATTTTGCCCCTGGATCATGCCCCATGCGCTTGAAAATTCTCATCCGTCCGGTCAAGCTATTGACCTTAAACAAGCGCTGGGTGGGAGGCAACCCACCATTAGGTACTAGTGTTTTTCTTTTTCATTTTTGGTGTTTTTGTTAGGATTTTACGTTTGTTTTTGTTTCTGGTGAGTTTATGTTTGCAGGTCTCGGTTAAATCGCAGTGCAGCGATCGATGCACTTCTGTGTCGATCGTCACAACACGAAAGGAATCGCATTGCAGCGATCGTTGCGGTCCTGAGCAACGATCGACTATACACGAAAATCGCCAAGTAACGGTCGATGCACTTAGTGCAACGGTCGATGCTCAGCGACAGAGGTAACCCGACAGACATAATTCCACCTTTTCAATTTTTATTTTCTTTTTACCAATCCTTCGCTGGACACTACTGGGGACAGTGTGTCTTAAGTGTGGGGGAGGTGCTACTGACTTACATCTTTCTGTTTTCTTAAGAGTCAGTCCGTTTTTCAAAAAAAAAAAATTTGTTTTATTGAGTCAAAATTGTTTAAGTAAGAAACTATGATTTTCTGAGAAGATTTACAAGACTTGCAGGAACTTAAGTAACCATTGGGATGAAGTTGCAGGATCTATCTATGACTATTAGAAAACCCCATCACAGATCAACCTACTGGGAACACCCACATCACTTCAGGTATCAGAGGATCCTTTACTGACTTCAACCTTAATACTGACTTAGATTTCTCACCTAAGGGCTTGGTATGCTTTATGTCGAATTCCCTTGTTAGTTCTGACACAGCCTGTAAACCTGTCCTATTTAGTCCCCTTCTCCCCTTCTATAAAGTAAAAAAAAAAAATAATAATAAACTGAGGATGAGTTAGTAACTCCGAAGTGGTCATGAGAATGGTAGCAAACACTATTTTCTCTCATGTTATCCATGGAATGTGTCCAAAGTATACCCCATAACGGGAAGAACACTGATAAAAAAAATAAAATGATACCCAATGGGGAAAAATCAGTTGTTAAAGAAGGGAAAGAGAAGAAAGGGACTAGAGAAAGATAGTATGGTGGTCTAGAGCTGATAAGGTAAGAATCCATGTGCCTTTAGATCGATACTCCTTAGGTGAGACCGCACTTAAATACTTGCAGAAGTCAGTAGGGAGAATTTGAATGCTTGAATGTGATTGTGGAGTTTACCTAGGACAGTTGCTAAGTGTGGGAGAAGTACATGTTGGTCTTGATATCCTGTGATTGATTCTTTCAGTGGTTTACTAAAGGGAATCTGAGTATTGTAGCTTCTAAGATGAAATGAGTTTCTGAAGAGTTTTCAAACCTCTTCACCATGTTTTAGTTCTCTGTTTTGCTTGAGGGCAAGCAAAGGCTAAGTGTGGGGGAGTTGATATATCATGGTTTTTACTAGTTTTAGACCATGATATAAGTGTGTTTTTAGTGTCTTTTGTGTTCTTTTAGAGTCTTTTACAGGTATAATCAGGTTTGGAGCTGAATTGGAGATAATGGAGCATTTTGGAGATTTTTGGAGTGTTTGGCCGAGAGATAAAGTTCACTGTCCGAAACAGAGGAAGGTGTCGATCGTTGCACTCTAGCATCGATCGATGCACCAGCGAGATGGGCCGAAACTCGGCGGTTTAGAAGAGTGAAGAATTTGCACTTTGATCCAGAAGTTCCTGATATTTACAAAGAAGCCCCTGGCCGAGATTATGCCTATATAATAGAGTTTTTAGTGTTTTTATTAGAGACGCTTTATACTTTTTACAATACACTTTTGATAATTAAGAGCAGAGGATTTTAGAGCTTTTTGGGGCTGATCTGAACCTGTTACATCATCTGTATTTGGAGAAGATTTCGAACCCCTTTTACTCTTATTCTTTTATGCAATTTATTCATTCTATGATTATGTTTTCATTATCTATGTCTGAGTAGATTCCTAGTTAGGTTTAGGGTTTCTCACATAGGATTTCATGACTTGCTAGACTTGTTCAAATTCAGTTAAGGATTCAAACTATATCTGTTCTTCAATTTAATTGTGCTTAAAGCTAGTTCTAACCTGATTCATTTAGAATCTAGATCTTAGGTTGCTAAATACATCACGGAAGTGGGGTTTAGGAATCTGAACTAATTAAATTGGGCAATTAAACTTTGCGCAAACGGAAGTTTGGTTTAGGATAATTGTGAACATATCAAACTTGGACTTATTGCTAGTTTAATCTGTTAGTTCTCGCAAACGAAAGTTTGGTTTGCTGCACTTAGACTTAGAGAATTATCGCAAAGGAATTTGGTTAATTCTATATCTGTGTTTTGAGTTCTAGAACCGTTCTTAATTAGATCCTTGCTGAATGAACTGTCTGCTTGTCTGATTTCCTGAGAATACCCTAGGCTTGACGCTTTTAATTACTTGCTACACAACCGTTAAACTCTGCTACTGATTTACTTTCTCGCACCGCAATTTATTCCATTCACTATTTGCTTATTTCTAGTATTTATTCCTATAGTTTGATTCTCTTGAGACCAAGTGTCCCTGTGGATTCGATAACCTTATATACTACCTTGACATTGCTGTTCACTTGCAGTTTAGTATAGGGAAAACTTAGAACCTATCACTACGAACATGTCGCAGAAACCTATAGCTATGGTTAGCTGCGAACTTATTCGTAGCTATGTATTCCGTAGCGATCCGTAGATATAGAACACAATAATTCAGTCACGGTCGACTGTATATATGGTCATTCAAACACATACCATCAGTCTATCACTCTGCATTATGCAGAGAATATATTCCCTTAGATGCAACCAAAGTCGTAGCTATCCGTAGCTAAGGGGTTATATCACGTTTCGGATACTATTCCAACCAATTTTTGTATGAAAATATCTTCATAGTTACGGCTCTGGCCGCAGCTATCTGTAGCTAAAATCATATTATAAAAGAACGAGCTCTCATTTGGTTCAAACTCAAAAACAATAAACACACAAACACGATACAGAAAAAAAATCCGATTTCATTTTTTTGTGTTTTTATAAAATGAGTGATTTTTATTCATCGAGAGAATGAATGTATAAACGCTTGAGGCGTGCTGATCGTTCTTTGTCTAAGAAATTCGAAGAGGGGATAAATTATTTTATTTCGTTTGCGTGTAATCAAGATTATTATCTTGCACACGAGGTCTTGTGGTGTCTGTGTAGGAGGTGCAAAAATCAAAAGCAACATGATGCTGATACTGTGACGACCCATCTTCTGTGAAATGACTTTATGGAGAACTATTTTGTGTGGACGCACCACAGAGAACAAGGTTACTATGGCGGCGAAGCATCTACAAGTCATTATGGCGGCCAAGCTTCCACAAGTCATCACGTGGCCGGAGATGAAACAGTAACTGGATATCCTATACAAGTTCCGATGGATGAGTTTCGTGATCCCAATGAAGATTTCAACATGTTACCTGCCGATGCTGAAAATATTCAAGAACCATCTACCATGATCCCGTTTACCAAGCTTTAGAAGCCGCAAATCAACCTTTGTATGACGGGTGCGCTGATGGAAGAACTCAATTGTACTTGACATCAAAAGTGACGAATTAGAAGACCAATTTCAATATCCCGGAGGAATGTCTAGACGATATCGCGCAGACATTTAGTTATGTTATTCAGTCGCCTAATACAGATCCATCATCATATTACGAGACGAAGAAGATAACACGGTCTCTTGGGTTTCCCTGTCATAAGATCGATGTGTGCGAGCAGAGCTGTATGTTATTTTGGAAGGGAGCTAATCGTGAGTTGTCACATTGTCGGTTTTGTGGACTGGATCGGTATGAACAAAATTTGGGTCGATCAGGGAAGAAGATACCAAAACAAAGGATGTTTTATCTACCACTTGGTGATCGACTAAAGCGATTATTCCAATAAAAGACTACTGCGTCACATATGAGGTGGCATTCGGAACATGTGTCACCGGAAGGAGAAATGCATCATCCCTCAGACAGAAGAGCATGGAAGCATTTTAAAGAGGTATATCCTACTTTTGCTTCTGAGAGTCGCAATGTTTATCTTGGTTTATCAACAAATGGATTTAACCCAATTGATATGAATGGACAATCATACTCTGTCTGGCCCGTCATTGTGACGCCATACAATTTGCCCCCGGGAATGTGCATGAAAAGAGAATACTTCTTCCTCTCTATATTAGTGCCAGGGCCGAACCATCCCAAAAAATCTTGGATATTTTCTTGCAACCGTTGATTAAAGAGTTGCAAAATTTATGGAGTGACGGTGTGGAGACTTACGATGTGTCCCGTCAAGAAATTTTCACGATGCGAGCTGCTCTGATGTGGACGATTAGCTATTTTCCAGCCTACGGCATGCTATCAGGATGGATGGCGCATGGGAGGTTGGCTTGTCTATACTGTATGGATGAGACAAAATAATTTTGGTTGTCTCATGGAAGGAAGCACAATTGGTTTGATTGTCACATGAGCTTTTTGGTTAGAGGACATCCTTACAGGCGGAATGTTAAATCTTTCTTGAAGAACAAAATGGTGAACGACGATCCTCCACCTTGGCTCACCGGAGAAGAAGTCTTACACGAACGGATAAATAATATAATTGGGCTACGCAAAACAGTGGAATGCGGAGGCAAAGGACACGAAAATCCTTCTCGAACAGTAGATGATTATGGTGTTGCTCATAACTGGGTGAAAAAGTATCTTCTGGGAGTTGCCGTACTGGGAGAATCTACTTCTTCGGCACAACCTCGATTTTATGCATATCGAGAAAAATTTATTTGATAATCTCATCAACACAGTGCTTAACGTTCCAGGGAAAACAAAAGATAGCATAAAATCTAGGCAAGATCTCCCTTCGTTTTGCAAAAGGCCTGATTTAGAGGTTACCCAAGATGGAAGAGTGCCTATTCCAATCTTCAGATTGTCGAGAGAAAGCAAAGAAATTTTTTTAACATGGTTGAAAACCGATGTTAGATTTCCAGACGGGTATGTATCTAAGTTTTCACGTTGTGTTAACGTTGAGAATGGAAAAATATCAGGTCTAAAAAGTCATGACTGTCATGTCATCATGCACTGACTACTTCCAATTGCATTTTCAGAACTTCTTCCGAAAGCTGTTCATGTGGCTATTTCAGGTAATAATTATTATAATTTATTGAAGTGTTTTTTACATATTAATTTAATTTAATTATATGAACTAATCATCTATTATTTTAATTTATGTAGATATTGCTCTCTTTTTTAGAGATATATCGACCAAAATGTTAAGAATCAAAGTGTGGCTACGTTGAAAGAAAATATCGCTATGAGGCTTTGCAATTTGGAAAAAATCTTTGCACCAGCTTTTTTTGATGTGATGGAACATCTTCCAGTGCAACTATCCGATGAAGCTCCACTAGGCGGACCGGTCCAGTATAGGTGGATGTATCCTTTTGAAAGGTACATGTGTCACCTGAAAAAGAAGGTTAAAAACAAAGCTCGAATTGGAGGATCACTAGTAGCTCAGTGTGTGATCGAAGAGATTTCCTACGTGATAGCCAATTACATCACACCTCAACCATTTGCGGATCCAGAAGATGACGTGAAGGAAATTCGGTTCACCTACAATTTTTCTGATGTCCCGACTATGTTCCAACAAGTAGGAAGAATCAATGGCAAATCAGCAACAACATGGTTAACTGATAAGGATTACAACGTGCTTCAAACATTTCTACTGCTCAACTACAAAGAATTTGAACCGTACGAAAGGTTAGTTATATTTAATTATATTCATACAGTTTCGATTTCATGTCGAATACTATAACGTATTATATGTACAGGATGTTTGAAGAGAAAATGACGTATGATGTACCAAACATTACTTCAGACGAAATGACCAAAGCAAAAGATGCTGGATTTGCAACGTGGTGTCAAGACTACGTAAGTTTTTAAAATAAAACACAATTATCATATATTTATTAACACTAGTCTAATCTCATTTTAAAATTTTATATGTGCAGATTAACACCGCTAGAAAGTCCTTTGAATATCCGTTGTGGATGCTAGAATTTGCATAAGGTCCAAACCATAAAATCACCTCGTGGCCTATGTTTTATTCTAGAGGATATCACTACCATACAGAAAGTCATGTACAAAATAAGAAGACGATGAATTATGGTGTTTGCGTTTCGGGAACCGCTGAGACGGAGTATTTTGGATTGATCGAAGAGATATTCATGATAGAGTATCCAGGAGCTGTCAAACTAAAACTAGTGAAATTCAAATGCGACTGGTTCAACACCGGACGGGGAATACGAAGACATCCATCCGGTATTGTTGATATTAGCCCGCAGATGCACTATGATAAGTACGATCCTTTCATATTACCGGAGAAATGTGATCAAGTTACTTATGTTCCTTATCCAAGATTACGGCCAACTAGGGAAGAATGGTGGGCAACAACGAAGATTATCCCGAGAGGACTTTCTGAAACACAAGAAGTTTCGCTTACAGCAATACAAAACGACACAGTTGATCATGTTATTCCATCCACTGGTATTGTTCGAGTCGAGGCACATGCCGTTGAAGATGTTTCGGGGTATGAGCCAACTCCAATGGTTAACCCGGATGACGAATATACTTCTGAAAATAAACTCGACGATCATTATGCCGAGTATTCTGATTCTGACAATTCAGAAGCATAATGTGTTTGTTTTAGCAGATAATTAATTATGTTTAATACCAATAATATGTTTGTATGATTAAATAATTACCTATGTTTAATAAAATAATGTGTTTCTAATTATCTTATGAAATTATAATTTTATTTTAATTAAGAATTTAATATAATTATATTTTCACATTCACAAATTAATATAATTATATTTTATAATTTATCATAATTTTTAAAAATGAATCTAATCACTTAAGACACATTTTTTTTTAATTTCCCAAAGCTACGACTAGCTATGGATATAGCCATAGCTAATAAAATTTGGTTCAACTGCCTAATTATTTGGTTTAAATCTGGTTGAACCGATAATTTTAGTTTTTAACCAGGTTTGATTTCACATTTGCTACGGACAACTATGACCGTTTCCGTAGCTTAATCAAATTTAAAAAAAAAATTCGTGGTTCGAACCGCGAAATCATTTTCATTATCCCGCCAAATTGATTTGGTTTCGCGGTTAACCGCCAAATCAATTAAGTTTTCACCAATTAATTTTAGTTTCGACTGTTAACCGCGAAGTAATTTCGGTTTTCCCCCACCGGTTTACCCTGATGCCCTAATACCCTCGAACTCTCTCGATCTCTCTCATTTTTGCCTTAGCCGATTTCTGTTTTCTCTCTCAAACTCTCTCTCGCGATTTCAGTCAGAATCTCCTCCGATCTTCCATACTCGATCTCTCTATCTCCTTCTCGATCTCTATTCTCTCTTCTCTCTTCTCTCTTCTCTCTTCTTCTATTCTCTTCAAATCTCGAGTCTCTGTCGATCCCCCTTACGATCTCTGAAACCCTAACCGACGAATCATCAACAACCGCTACACTATGTCTCAGTCGGTAAGTCTCTTCATCCTCTCTATCTCCCTTTCAGTCTGTTTCGTTGTCAATTTCACTCTCAATTTAGGGTTAGTTCAATGTCCAAGATTTGTGTCGATTTAGGGTTAGTTCAGCTCATGCATGTTTCGATTTATTACTTCTCTCTTCTCTCTTCCTCTACTCTCTTCAATCTCGATTTAGGGTTTGTTTCAGTGTCCAAGTATGGTGTCGATTTAGAGTTAGTTCAGCTCATGCATGTAACGATTTAGCTCTATCTCTTTATGTCTTCACTAACTAACCCCATTTTCTTCTCTTTTGCATGCAGTTGAACATTAATGGTGCGGCTCCAAGAGGAAGGCATCTGCTGAGGCGTCTGACGCAAACCCAGATTCCTCCTGGAGTGTTGAGGACCTCCAGTTCCTCCGGCTCTCGCCACCCACTGCCCAGCTTAGAAGCAGTACACAGTTCGCCGGAGCGACGGAACATGCCTCACCTCCATTCGGATAAGATCAATGGCGCACTATGGTAAGGCATAGACGATTGGTTTGATTAGTTTTGGTATTGTCTGCGTTTTGATTCGTTTTGGTATTGTCTGATATTTGATAAGTTTTGGTATTGTCTGCGATTTGATTCATTTTGGTATTGTCTGCTATTTGATAAGTGTTAGTTTTGTCTGCGATTTGATTCGTTTTGGTATTGTCTGCTATTTGATAAGTGTTGGTATTGTCTGCGATTTTATTCGTTTTGGTATTGTATGCTATTTGATTCATGTTGGTATTGTATGTGATTTGCATGAGTATGGTAATTGTCTGCGATTTGATTCGGTTTGGTATTGTCTATGATATTGAAATATATTGAATTTTTAGTTATCAATCATTAAAAGCTTTTAACATATCGTCTGTGATTCTGATTTGTATGTTCTGAAGAATGATGCACTAAGAAGAGTGGAATAAGTCATATTGGTGATATATCATGATTTTTACTAGTTTTAGACCATGATATAAGTATGTTTTAGAGTCTATTAGTGTTTCTTTAGAGTCTTTTGCAGGTCTTATTAGGTACACATACGTTTGGAGCAGAAGTGAAGATTTTGGAGCCATTTGGTGCATACTGGAGATTTGACCCGAGAGGTGAAGCTCACTGTCCAGATTCGAGATCTGTGTCGATCGTTGCACATCAGCATCGATCGATGCACAACGCGTTGGGCCAGACTCGCGAGGGTTATGAAGTTATGAGATATTGCATAAGTTGCCCAGAAGTTCCAGATATTTACGTAGAAGCCCCAAGACGTGATTAGGCTATATTAATTAGGTTTTAGACTTTGTTATTCATTAAGCATTCATACTTTGAGCTGAGAGTTAGAGAGAGATTTTGGGGCTGATCTGAACATGTACTTCATCTTGTTTTTGGAGAAGATTTCGAACCCCTTTACTTCTTTTATATCTTATATGCAATCTATTATTTCATCGATCATGTTTACATCATCTATGTCTGAGTAGATTCATAGTTAGGTTTATGGTTTCTCACATAGGATTTCATGACTTGCTAGATATAATTAATTCAGTTAAGGATTCATAACTATAGTAGTTCTTCGATCTAAATTATGTTTAATTCTAGTTATAACCTGATCACTTAGAATCTAGATCTTAGGTTGCTAAATACGACACGACAGTGTGGTTTAGAATCTGAACTATTTAGGTTGAGCAATTAAATTACTCGCAAAGGAATTTGGTTTAGTTTCATTGTGAACATATCGAACTTGGAATTAATGCTGGTTTAATCTGTTAGTAATTGCAAAGGAATTTGGATTGCTGCACTTAGACTTAGAGAATTCTCGCAACGACAGTTGGTTAATTCTATATCCGTGTTTTGAGTTCTAGAACTGAGCTTAATTAGATCCTGACTGAATGATTATTCTGCTTGTCTGATTTCCTGAGAACGCCCTAGACTTAACGTTTTAAGTTAACTGTTTCACTACAAGAAAAATGCATATTGTTAGCACAGTGGAAACGCTATAATATGTCTATTACAGCGTTTTAATGTTGGCCATGACATGAGGAGCTATCTTAGACCCCCCTCCTACAATAGCGCAAAATTCTCCTGCTATTATATTGTGATCTATAATAGCACAAAATTGTTTGTTGTTATATAATTAATAATAGCCGTGTATTATTGCCATTTTTTTATCTTATAGTAGCTTTAATATTTTGCTTTAATATATTTAATTACAGCATTATTTTTTCGTTATATTATATTTTATAATAGCTTTTTATATTCGTTATGTTACTATGAGCCGTATCAAAACATTTTGTACCGAGCCGAGCCATATTATTATTATTATTATTATATTTTTTTATTAGTTGGATTTATATATATAAAAAATACTTTATTAAAAATCCAAATGAACAAATAACAAACAAGTGTTAGACTAATTTAGTCTACACAAGTCTTAAACTAACTTAAAATCTGACAAACTCTAGCAACCACATCTCTATTTTTCTCTTCGAGCAGCAAAAAATCGGCATGACTTATCTATGCTTGAAATCTTCTATGTGCTCTTTCACTGTCTGGTGTTACTCCGTCGATCATAGTCCTCAAGTAAGCAATACCTATTGACCAAAAAGAAAGATAGGTTTTAAATATGGGATTAAGCGATTGGAAGACGGTTCTATAAGTGTCGAGAGTAAAATCTTAGCAGATGCTAGCACATCTTGAATTACCTCTAGATCCAGCTGTTACGAGGATTGTCACTTCCTCTTCTGCTATAAGTGTTAAGGACAGCTTGATTTTGAGTCGACGATTTCAGCGGCTAGATTTTGTACCTAGAGACGCAACAATAGTAAGATGAATTTCAGTAATACAATGTAGTAGGTTGCGAAGAAAAGTCAGTGCATTACCTTAAGTTGAGAACATAATACAATACCAAATGACCAAAGAGAGAAGAAGAACATCAAGCTTACTGTGAAGAAATCTCGCTTTTAACCGCTGGAACACAATCGTTCCCAAATGTGTTTAATGTTTGATACAAGAATCCGCCATGAGTAACAACAGCAATCTCCTTTTCTTTCCTTGTACTCAACCTAAATTCAGATGATGTATCCAACAAAAGATCATGCCAAGATTATCAACTCTTATGTCAGAATAAACTATCAAGTACATAGATATATCAACTCTTACATCAGAATAAACTACCAAGTACATAGATATATTCACCAGTTCATGAATTTCACGCCTCTGGGCGCAATATCTTTGTTTTCCTCTCTCATATCAGGCTTCCACAAAACATCTTCGTCAGTTTCCATCTATTTTGTTACTTTCATCGCAAATCTGAGTAACAAAGCCCGAAAACCATGGCACCTGCGAGAGGTGTGAAATGAGCATCAAGTATGACTCCAAAGCTGTAAACTTAGACCTGCAGTTTATAGAGTAGGAATAGAATCATTAGAGATGGAGGCTAGTCATCAGTGAGCAAAGGAACTTAACCAAGGAGAAGCTGGAACTATAAGGACCTTCAGAAAGTTTGTTGAATGGTTTATGTTGATGATGTGCATTGAAAAGCACCTGGTAAGCTTAAGAATGTCTTCTTTAGGTCTCATAGATCAGGGCTTTCAATCTCCTCAACCTAAATACCTGGAAAACCATTACAACATTTAGTCATTGAGCAAGAGTAAATTGCGACTGAAAATACCAATGTTCAGAGACATAACTAAAGCTACACATCCTGTTTTCACCACCTTGTCACGGTTTTATATTCAGTATTTAGTTTATATCGAAATACTTTCTGACAAGAGCTAAAAGGGGAAATCGATTTCACAAGAGATCTCATACACGAACAAGTGAACATGTAAAACAAATATCGGAGAAGAAGAAAGGGGATACAATCGATCGATTAAAGAAAATTGAAACCCGAGTCAACCTCGTATTACGTGACTCTCCTCTCCGACACCATTCTCTGGTTATCATCCTTTCGCTGAGCTCCTCTGCAGAAACCTGGGCACCGATTCATGGATGAGATTTTTGACTTTCTCACAAACAAGAGAAATCTCAGTTTCGATTGAAGAAAATTGAAGAAGAACGAAACCCTAGAGATTTAAGAGGAGACTGGTTTTTTATCTAAGAGAAGGACATGAGAGTGTTTTCAGATTTTTTTAGGTTTCTGGAAAAATTAAAAATTTGTCTTAAGCGTTTTGGGGGTAAACACTAAAATTTTACCCAAAATTTTTGGCGCTTCGAATGAACCGTAGACAAAATGGCTCTATGATTATTTTTAGCTTAAATTTGGCTAAATTGTATTTAGTAACTAAATAAAAATTATTTGATAAAAAACTAAGTAAAGGTTAAATTTAGAATTAAAAATTTAGAATTTAGATTTTGAAGTTTAGGGTATAAAATTAGGATTTGAATTTTGGGGTATAGGTTTATGGTTTAAATTTAGGTATAAGGTTAAATATTGTATATTTAATAAATTATTATATCAAACCCTAAATCCTATATATACCCTAAACTTTATATTAATTTGTAAAAATTCCAAAGATAAGCTAAAAACTCTTAAATTCCAAGTATGAATCTTAAACCTTTCAATACCTTAGCCCTAATACTCCAATACCCTAAACCCTAAAAAATGTTTGTGGAATTTTAACATTTATATTAGTTTATAGTTAATATCATAACCCTAAATCCTATTTATATCCTAAATTTATATTAGTTTGTCAATGAAAAATTCCAAAGATAAGCTAACAACTCTTACATTCCAATGCCCCAACCCTACAATACCCTAAACCTTAAATCAAGTATGAATCCTAAACCCTTCAATACCTTATCCCTATTTATATTAGGTTGTAGTATAGGCTTAGAGTTTTAAATCATTTAGAGTTTAGAACAATGTAGTATAGATTTAGGTTTTAGGGTATTGGAATATAGGTTTAGGGTTTAGAACATAGTAATGAATTTCATTTTTTTTTTTTGGTAATTGGAAAATTAAGAAAACCAATATTTCAAATATATACTCTTAATCAAACTCAAAAATTAAATTATCATATTTTTTTGAAGACGAACGGAAAATTCTTTATGTGTTACAATACTAAATCAAACTCAAACCCTATATATATATATATATCTTAAACTAAAACAGAAAATTTTCTTTATTCAATTTTTATTTATTTCATAAGTATTTTTTAATCAAATTTGTAATAACCTTAACAATTTTTATGTATTTTCTTGAATATTATCATAAATACAGATTATTCGTTTACAAAAACTAGTTCATAAAATCACTACAATGACAATACAATATTAAACTAGTGTATGGAATGCTGCTTAATTTTGGCCTTTCCAGAATAGAGATTTGTGTTCTCTAAAATGTCTGCTTTGGCGATTGCTTCAATTAAACCAGTAGCTTGGTATTCCATCGGTGATTGATTCATCCATGTGAGGCACAATAGCTTCCACGACATCCCCTTCAATCACATGTACAAGAAAGTGTGTCAGAAAGCCTACAAATACATATTACAGTAGAGAGCACAACCCAGTTAAGCCACAAGTTTCATAAGAATCTGAATGGAAAATGAAATGAATATTGTTTATTAGCTGAGATGCATCATCTATCTAACTATTAGTGGTGCACTTATTAGGGTTACTTGGCTAAGCACTACTGATTTCAAAACATGGGAAACAAAGGTAATAACTTGAAATAAAAAGGAATATTATTCAGCTAGAGCAATCATACCACTATCAGATGAAAAAGGTGTGACCCATCTCTGCAGGGTTGTGCCTTGGAAGCCTGATATACCATGGATTTTAGGGCTTTTAACAATGGTATATATCTTATTTATCGAGTCCTTTACTATGTTTTAGAGTCTTTTCAGGTATTTATTAGGTACAAGCACATTTGGAGCAGATTTGGTGATTATGGCACTTTCTGGAGATTTTTGGAGTGTTTGGCCGAGAGATAGAGTTCTCTGTGGACATTTGGGGAATGCATCGATCGACACACATTTGGTGTCGATCGTTGCATATGCGAGATGGGCCAGACTCGGCGGTTTAATGAAGAATGCTGATATTGCAGAAAAGCCCAGATATTTACACAGAAGCCCAAAACGTGTTTTAGACTATATATTAGGGTTTTTAGCCACTTGTTTAGGCTACGCTTTATTTTATTCAGAGAGAGTTTTAGGGGCTGATCTTGTTCTCTAAAGAGACTTGATTTTGAACACCAGTTCTTTATTTGATTTTATAATATTTGGTTTTCTATTCAAGATGTTTTCTGTTTCGATGAACATGTCTGAGTAGATTACCTGTTAAGTTTAGGGATTTCATGGAATTATAGTTTAATCAATCTGTAGGGATTCATATCTGCTAGTTCTTCGCCTAGGATTGCTCTTAATGCTTAATCTGAAGTAGCTATCCAGATTTATGATGTTAGGTTGATTGATGCAACGACAGTTGGTTAATTAGCTAGAAAGAACCTAGATGAGCAATTAAATTACTCGCAAAGAGATTTGGTTTAGTTTAATTGTGAACATATCAAACTTGGAATTAAAGCTGGTTTAATCTGTTAGTAATTGCAAAGAGATTTGGATTGCTGCACTTAGACTTAGAGAAATTCTCGCAAAGAGAGTTGGTTAATTCTATATATGTGTTTTGAGTTCTAGAATAGTTTCTGATTAGATCCCGATTGATTGATTGCTTGTGTTCCTGATTTCCTGAGAACTTCCTAGACTTAACGCTTCGTTTCCTTGCTCACAACTCGCTGCTATTTACTTTCTGCTTGCTGATTTACTGCTTTCCCATATTGCTTTCTCCTAGTTTAATCTCTTCTGTTTTAATTCTATTGTGGACCGGAGTCCATATGGATTCGATACCCTAAGTACTACAACTACATCAATGTGCACTTGCAGTTAGAATAGGGATAAAAATTAGACCTTCGATAGATTTGAACTTAGGGTTTAGACTAGGTTTTTTCGTTTTTATTTTTTTCTACTAATTTTTTTTTCCTTTCTGTTCTTGCGTTTCAGGTACGCCTGTAATCGCCCTGCATCGATCGACATTGTCCTGTGTGTCGATCGTTGCGTTCTCGAGCTTGCATCGATCGACGCTACTCTGCATCGATCGACACATCGCGTAAGATGATGGGAATGATGGAACGGATGTTGTAAAATTAGCAGAATAACTCATTCTGCAGAGGCTATGGTTCCTATTCATTCACCAGAGATTATGAATCTCCATCATATCAGCATGTTCCTCCTCACAATACACATTATAATAAGCTGATGAGCATGATGGAGCAGTTCTTGGAAAAGCAGGAAGAAGATTTGAACTACATCAATGGCTCTGGAATCCAAGGAAACAGGTTTGATAATCAGCAAGGTCACAAGTTCTTTAATGGTGGACAGAGGAGTGTTTTTACAAGCAATCAGAACCCTCCTGTATATGGACAGAATGCTGGTTATCAGGAACCTTTGCAGCAAGGTAATTCTCATCAGAGAACCTATGAATCTTATCAGACACCTCCTGCTGCTAATGCTTATAAGAGCAAGATGGAATCCATGATGGAGCAGTTACTAGAGGATCAGACCAAGACTGCTGTAGACTTCGACAGGAAGTTGGATGCTATGCATAAAAATCTGAATGGGAAGTTTGAATCTTTGAGCACACATGTGAAGAAGCTGGATGTTCAAATCCAACAGACATCTCAAGCAATACAAAGGCATAATGAAGCTGGGAAAGCTGAACAATACAGATCCATCAAAGCTGTGACCTTAAGAGATGAGATTGAGTTGCTAGGTGAAGAAGAGAGCATAATCTCGTATTTTCTGGATGAATATTGTCTGTCTGAGACATGCATCGATCGACACCCCATTAGTGTCGACACGCAGTTCTGACGGCAATTTCGAGTTCTTACGACAAACATAATCGCCTTGTGTCGATCGACACACCTACTGCATCGATCGACACAGATCGCAGACGAGACCAGAAGCCTGCAACATTCCCAGAACGAGTCTACAAGCCCATTGTGCCATATCCTAAGGTTCCTAAACCCTCTAAACAAGATCTAGAAGTGGCTAACTGCATGAAAGTGATGGATAAGAAGATGAATGAAACTCTACCAGCTGAAGCTTCGCGAGTTCATGCAAAGAAGATGATCTCCACTGATGGTGATCTGAAAGAAGAAGTTCAGATTGGTGGAACTACAGTATCTGATAGTGGAGAGCAGAAGATGGCGGTTCCTCTTGAACCTGCTCTAACATCTTCAGTACCTGCAACTGCTCATAAGCAGAAAGCTCCACACATCAGATCTGCACCAAAGGTAAGGTATAAATCATCTAAGCTTAAACCTCCTGACCACATTGTTTGGAATGCAGGAAAACGCAGTGTCCCACCCAAGCTTCGCTCCCGCCCTGATGCTGTTTATTCATTCCTTGGGAAGCCTCATGATCTGAAAGCCTATACACCTCCTTGGATGAAGAGATATTCACAGAGACACTCAAAGTCTCTGTTGAAACCGCCATGAGTTCAATCTCTATCCCATAGTCAAGCTAATGACTCAAAACAAGCGCTGAGTGGGAGGCAACCCACTGTTAGGTTCGTTTTAGTTTTCGTTTTTCAATTTGATTTGGTGTTTTTAATTTTTCTGTTTTTGTGTGTTCAAAGGCTTGAGAAACAGGCAAAATCGCATTGCATCGATCGACACACCTAGTGCATAGGTCGATGCAGTTGCGATTTACGGTTTACCGAATCAATTGCGGTTTAGACATCGGTTATTCAAATAACCGCGAGCATATTCACCTTGCATCGATCGACACACATAGTGGCATCGATCGACACAGGGCGACGACAGGTAAGTGTTCTGGAACTTTTCGGATTGTTTCGATTTGATTATTTATTCTCACCGACCCTAAGCTTGACACTACTGGGGACAGTGTGTTTTAAGTGTGGGGGAGGAGCTACTGACGCACACTTTTGTTTTCTTAAGAGTCAGTCCATTTTTCAAAATTTTGTTTTATTGAGTCAAAACCAGTTTAAGTAGGAAACAATGATTTTTTGAGAAGATTAGCAGCACTTGCAGGAACTTAAGTAACCATTGGGATGAAGTTGCAGGACCTATCTATGACTATTAGAAAACCCAGACACAGATCAACCTACTGAGGACACCCACATCGCTTCAGGTATCAGAGGATCCCTTTACTGACTTCAAACTTAATACTGACTTAGATTTCTCACCTAAGGGCTTGGTATACTTTGTGTCGGATTCCCTTGTTAGTTCTGACACAGCCTGTAAACCTGTCCTATTTAGTTCCCTTCTCCCCTTCCATTAAAAAAAAAAGATAATAAACTGAGGATGAGTTAGTAACTCCGAAGTGGTCATGGGAATGGTAGCTACAACTTTCATATCCTTTGCATCCATGGAATGTGTCCAAAGTACACCCCTTAACGGGAAGAGCACTGATAAAAAAAAAATGATACCCAATGGGGAAAAATCAGTTGTTAAAGACGGGAAAAGAGAAGAAAGGGACTAGAGAAAGATAGTATGGTGGTCTAGAGCTGATAAGGTAAGAGTCCATGTGCCTTTGATCGATACTCCTTAGTGAGACCGCACTTAAATTCTTGCAGAAGTCAGTAGGGTGAATTTGAATGCGTGAATGTGATTGTGAAGTTTACTTAGGACAGTTGCTAAGTGTGGGGGAAGTATATGTTGGTCTTGATATCTTGTGATTGATTCTTTCAGTGGCTTACTAAGAAGAATCTGAGTGTTGTTGCTTCTAGGATGAAAAGAGTTTCTGAAAGTTTTCAAACCTCTTGACTACATTTTAGTTCTTTGTTTTGCTTGAGGACAAGCAAAGGCTAAGTGTGGGGGAGTTGATATACCATGGATTTTAGGGATTTTAACCATGGTATATATCTTATTTATCGAGTCCTTTACTATGTTTTAGAGTCTTTTCAGGTATTTATTAGGTACAAGCACATTTGGAGCAGATTTGGTGATTATGGCACTTTCTGGAGCTTTTTGGAGTGTTTGGCCGTGAGATAGAGTTCTCTGTGGACATTTGAGGAATGCATCGATCGACACACCTTTGGTGTCGATCGTTGCATATGCGAGATGGGCCAGACTCGGCGGTTTAATGAAGAATGCTTATATTGCAGAAAAGCCCAGATATTTACACAGAAGCCCAAAACGTGTTTTAGACTATATATTAGGGTTTTTAGCCACTTGTTTAGGCTACGCTTTATTTTATTCAGAGAGAGTTTTAGGGGCTGATCTTGTTCTCGAAAGAGACTTGATTTCGAACCCCAGTTCTTTATTTGATTTTATAATATTTTGTTTTCTATTCAAGATGTTTTCTGTTTCGATGAACATGTCTGAGTAGATTACATGTTAAGTTTAGGGATTCTCATTAGGGATTTCATGGAATTATAGTTTAATCAATCTGTAGGGATTCATATCTGCTAGTTCTTCGCCTAGGATTGCTCTTAATGCTTAATCTGACGTAGCTATCCAGATTTATGATGTTAGGTTGATTGATGCAACGACAGTTGGTTAATTAGCTAGAAAGAACCTAGATGAGCAATTAAATTACTCGCAAAGAGATTTGGTTTAGTTTAATTGTGAACATATCAAACTTGGAATTAAAGCTGGTTTAATCTGTTAGTAATTGCAAAGAGATTTGGATTGCTGCACGTAGACTTAGAGAATTCTCGCAACGAGAGTTGGTTAATTCTATATATGTGTTTTGAGTTCTAGAACAGTTTCTGATTAGATCCCGATTGATTGATTGCTTGTGTTCCTGATTTCCTGAGAACTTCCTAGACTTAACGCTTCGTTTCCTTGCTCACAACTCGCTGCTATTTACTTTCTGCTTGCTGATTTACTGCTTTCCCATATTGCTTTCTCCTAGTTTAATCTCTTCTGTTTTAATTCTATCGTTGACCGGAGTCCCTGTGGATTCAATACCCTAAGTACTACAACTACATCACTGTGCACTTGCAGTTAGAATAGGGATAAAAATTAGACCCTACCAAAGCCTCTGAAAACAATATTACACACTTGAATGTAATGTGAGAGATTTGAGTCTTCCAATCTATACACGAAAAAATGACTTGAGCTTCATAACCTCGAGCAGATAAACGTTTATGCTATGTGTGAACACCAACAAGAAACGTTTTAAATGGTAAATATGTAACCTCTGGATTTCATCGTTGAGCAGGTGATTCTGTAACATTGGGAGGATTTGAGCAGCATCGCTAGACAAATGATTCACAAGACCAGCATGTATTATCTCTGAGGTCAGCACTTCATCGTTTTACCTCCTTTATCTTAATCTCATATCAGGTGTCTGCAACGTCATTAAAACCACAGATCAAACCAAACAAAAGGTTAACTCAGATTGGTCTCTCGAGAGTTTCAAGAAAGAGGTAAATCAAGAAATATAGTTGTGATGGGAAGACCAAGAGGGCTTGAAACGATTATGTCTATGTAAAAGGGGAAATCACCTGCAAGTCCGATTGAGACGAGGGGATTGACAGCTACACCTTAAGCTTATCTTGTTCCACGCCCTTTGTCTTGAGTTCCTCGTTTTCTTCTGCTTCAACGCCTTTCTGGTGTTTCTCGATTTTTAGCTATAGCAGGATCTATGACTGTCAAGAATATTGAGAGATTAAGCAAGAGCCTAGTGAAGGTTAGACAGAAATATAGATTTTAATTTAGGGTGGTGATATACAATGGAATCTCTACATACAGGTAACGAGTAACCACCATTAGATCTCTTCTTCGCCATGTTCACCAAATCTCTACCACTTTGGTGAGAAAACTCAACAGCGTAAACACATCCCTCCAACATAATCACAAAGCCAACATTATAAGGCACAACGCAACACATATAAACATGTAATAACACACTAAAATATGATAACTACAAACACAATGGTTAAGTTTTGCGTACATGTCCAACAAGGTCGGATACATGAGAGACTGTTGTACCAGAAGCAGCACCATGGTATAGAACTTTAGCACCAGGTTTCTACATTGAAACGAATATAAACAATCAATGTATGAACAAGTCTCAAAACCAGAAGCGACAATATGATTCACACCAAAATGTGACTTACGATCCAAATGTTATCAACACCAACGAGAATAGCAGCTGCCAACTTAGAACGGAAAGGATTCCACACCCTGTATTCAACCTTATTTCTATCTTCATCATGTGATACAAAAACAAACCAATTAACAATTTCATCTATAAGGAGGAGAAACAAACATCAATCAATCAAACCCTCTATTATACCTGAACATAGATTTTCTTCTCACTGTAAAAAGCTTCATCAGGAACCATGTTCTTAGTTACAAGGGCATCTTCTTTACCCTTTGCAATGAACACTCTTGCGTGTCTTTGTGGCTCCACAATCACTTTGCTGCCTCCCTTCATTCCTCCACGACCACCAGGTTCTCCTCTACCGCATCCATGGTCTCCTTTACCTCTGCTCAAACATCTACAGCCGCGTCCACCACCACGATCTCTGAAACCTCTCCCCCTCCTCTACCTCTACCTCCAGAAGCACCACGTCCCCACTGAATCCACCGCCACCACGTCCACCACTGAATCCACCACCACCACATCCTGAAGAAAAACCATCATTAAAGCAACGACTCAGTAATCACCTTTAACCTTAGATCCGATTGAAATAGAAAATACCCAATAAAATTCTGAGGTATATACAAAGAGTTTCGTCTAAACGAACATCGAACTAGCCATAATTAATCTACAGAAACTAAACAAAGGAGACAAAAAACGAGCGATGGCTAGGGTTCATACCACCAGTTAGAGGAGGTCTCATGTTTGATTAAGGGTTTAGAAGCTGCGAGTAGCTATAGAAGCTTTCAAAGAGAGGGAATGTCGAATGGGAGAACTGCAAAGAGGAAGACAAGAATCAAAGAGATTTAGCAAGCCGGACAAATGAACGGCTGATTTAGCTTTGTTGTCATGGTCGAGAAACAAAACCAAGAGAAGAAAGGAAAGATGAATGATTTTTTTCTTTTCTAATGCATTGAAATGAGTTTTTTTTCTTAACAACAGTTACGGAACAAAAGTTGCCAAACAAAATTTTTCCCTCCTAAGTGTTACCTTTGATATGCATAAAATAAATTAGGCTCTAAATCTTATTTTTCATTTCCCGCTTAACGAAATAGTGGCATAGCGTTAATCTAATGTCATAATAAACTACCTACCCGAGCAGACTCCAATACAACAGCACTTACCATATTCGTGCTATCCTCATCTGCTGTTAATACTAATATTTCTTGTAGTGTTTTCACAACAAATCTTGCTATCTGATTTACTTTCTTGCTTGCTTTTTAGTTTACATCACATTGCTTTCTCTTAGTTTAATCTCTAATGTTCTAATATCTATCGTTGACCGGAGTCTCTGTGGATTCGATACCTAAGTACTACATCTGCATAACTATGCACTTGCAGTAGTATATGATTAAAACTTCTAGAGCATATCAATTGGCTGAGTCTTTAGGATGTTAGTCAAGTCTTTAAGTTTATTTAGTAAGTTATCTGAGTATGTGTCTGGTTTTTTTGTGTGTTTGTGTGGTTGCAACATATCGTCTGTGATCTAATGTGTCTCGGATATTGTCTTACACTAAATGGAAATGTCTTACACTAAATGGAAATGTTTTAAGTTTTGTAGTTGTTACTATGACTTCTGCTCTTTTCCACGCAGGTTTGGCATAGACGATTGTATACGCAAGGACATAGTGGCAATCTACCAGTCTAACTTCTAGGGCCCTTGGTAGAACTTCACTATGGTTCCACAGACGAAGAAAGATGAATGGTGGATCGCATTCGTGGTATGATGCATCTGTACTAGTCTCTATTTTTACGTTTTGTTAAAAAATATCTAAATAGCTAGTAATTTTTATTTGTCTGACTTTGTTGCAGCAAAAGTATTTTTGGGAAGAGGAGCACCATAATATGGTGGTAGACTGTTGGAGATTAATTCTGATGAGATCGATTGGAAACACAGTAAGCAAGAGGAAGAGATCTGGTACTAAACCCGATTTCATAGGACTGCCTGACTGAAACACAATGCTGGACCTGTGGGAGGAGGCTGAAAATGTGAAGAAGAGCAAACAAAATTTAGAGAATGCCACCTCAAATCCAGACGGCATGGGCAAGCATGTTCATACTTCAGGATCCAGATCCCACTGCAGAATCCGATATGAAATGGTAAGTTTGATGCATCCTTCTGTATTCATATATGTTTGTATGATTTCTTCATTGTATAGTAATTGCTTTTTTGTTTTGAATGATAGGAGATTGAGTTGGGAGCTAAACCGGTTGCAACTGCTGTAATGAGGAAGACCCATGCTCGCAAGGATGGGACCTTTATAGACAAAAGAGCAGAGGCACTTGTAGCAGCAGTTGAGTCCCTGGCTTTGAAGAGATCACAAGGATCTGACCTAATTGATGGATCTCCCTCTACTCTTCAGCTCACTGCAGCCTATGTAGAAGTAAGTTATTCTTTGGTTTACTTAGTTCTTAGGTAATAAAATGTGTATTCATTGAGTTTTAGTTTCTATATTCTTCAGTTTGGTTGTTTAGTTTTAGTTTTGTTTCTTTCTTTTGCAGAATGCTACGAATGCTAAGGGGCGTATCTATGGACTTGGAGCAATTCAGTACTTGGATCCTCATCAAAATGAGTCAGCATCCAGTTCACTGATCAGGAAAGCTGTAGTAGAGGAGGATGTGAGTGAATTGAAGTTGACAGTGTCTGAGCTGAAACAAGGAATGTCAGTGGTGTCTGAGCTTCAGCAAGGCATGAAAATTCTGCTTCAGATCAATGGAGTGGACCCTAAGACCTACCAGCCACAACTTCCCCGTGAGAGTGGTGCTTCAATTCATCCAAGTCCACAATCCGAGTCAAGCAAGCAGGCTACCAGATCTCGGACAACACTACTCCATGAGTAGTGTGTTGTTGTATAATTGAACTTGTTTTTTTGTTTGCTTAGCTAGTTTATGTAAAATCTCTTTTATTTGTTTTGTAAAACTCTTTTCAGTTTATAAATGTATGTTTATTTTGTATTAAATCTTTTTAGCTTTAAAATAGTTTATTCAGATTAAAATTGGGATTAAAAATGAAAATTATTGGGAAAAATTGAATTTGGTATAATACATTGTAGCTGCGGTTAGCTACGGATTATTCCGTGGCTATCTATATCTTTAGATACGACAAATACGTAGCCATTCGTAGCAAATCACTACGAAATCATTCGTAGCAAGAGCTACAAATATATGCGTAACTAGTCGTAGCCAATTAGCTACGAATAGCTACGAAATATATCGTAGTTATTCGCAGCTACGACTGCGAAAGGATTCGTAGCAATCCGTAGATAATTAGCTACGACTTTCTTCGTAGCTATTCGTAGCGATTATAGCTACGCCGTGGCTTCGTAGCTATCAGCAACAATTAGCTACAGAACTGTTCGTAGCTATTCCACAGCAAGCTTGCTGCGGATAGCTACGGATTCTCATTTGCTACGAGCGTTTAGGCGGGGAAAGCGTTCGTAGCTATCCGTAGCTAATTGGAAATTAGCTACGGATATTGGGCCATAGCTACGAAATAATCCATAGCTATGGCCCAGATTTCTTGTAGTGTGTGTGGGCCTACAGGCTGAAGGGAGGAGTCCATGAGTGTGAAAGCACGAGTGGACGTTAAAAATGCATGGTGAAGCATTCGGGCCTGATTGCAAGGTGTTATTAGCTTAGGACTTGTGCTTCGTAGTTGTGTAGTGTAAGTCGGGATCGCGGGTTCCTGAAATCCGCCCTCACTGGGTAATTGTGTTTGAAACAATTACTCAGTCCTCTTCCCTTTCCCTGTCCTCGTTTTATTGCAAGTCCAGATGCGGGATCGATACAGTCATGTGACGTTATTGGTGGATTTGAATATGATGGAAGCACCGGGTCCTGGGACAAGTTGAGTTGGCATCCCGGTTGGACCGAATCCGGTTCAACGGGCGTCCTAATACCGCGTCTCTGGTTCGCCGGGAGATGCGTGTTACAATTTGGTATCAGAGCCATGTTAAGATCTCCCGGTCCCGTCCTGGGAGATCAGCTTTCGTTGTTTACCCCAAAACCCAAGTTTTCAAATCTTTTCAAAATGTTTGCCAAAATTTTATTAAAACGGTTACTTTTCGAAAGACTTTTCAAACACCAATATATCACTGATTATCTCCTGCTGTGACCTCACTTATTATCTTTTTATGCAGGATGTCCACCGATTCGAGCTCTGATTTTGGGTCCAAGTACGCCCCTAGCCCCACCAGTTTTCTACGTACCCGTGCTTCGACCAGGAGAAGTGCACCGTGATAGGCTCAAAGTTTAATCCCTATTCTACTGCAAGTGCACAGTTATGATATTGTAGTATTTCAGGGTTTCGAATCCACAAGGACTCACGGTCACACGATAGATTGTATGTTGTCAAGTTAAGCTAAATCAAAATCAAAGAAAGCAGTAAACAAAAGCAATTAAACAAGAAGGTGTTTTCGATACGAGAAATGCGTCAGACTTAGAAAGTTCTCGGGAATTATGCAATATAAGAAATTTAACTAACCGGATTCAGATTAAACACAGGTTCAAGAACTAGAAACACAATGCTAAATAATCCAACTCTCACTGAGATTATTTCTATATCTAGCAACCTAGCGATCCAAATCTCTTTGTGATCCTAGAGTTCTAAACAAGCATTAAGAACAGGTTCTATCGGTTCACAATTCTCCTAAACCAAATCTTTTTGTATCTAGTCAAATTGCTCACACTAAGTTATTTCAGATTATAACTCACACTCTCGTGCTATTGTTAATTATCTCAGATCTAAATCCTAGGTGATCAGTCCAGAATTCAGTATTAAGCACAACTTAGGTGATGAACAAACAAATGGTGAATCCTAATCAATCAATTATCAAACAAGCATAAAACTTTTGTGAGAATTACTAAATGTAACTAGGTTACTACTCAGACATATTATCAATCAAACAATACATCATGAATAGAAAATCAGAAACTGAATAGATAAAATTAAAGGGGTTCAAAATTATTCTCTCAAGGGTTACAAGTAGCAAGAATCAGCCCCAACTCAAAATCTCTCAATCTCCCAAGAAAGAACAAATTAAGAAGAAGATAAAAGTCGTCTGAGTCTGAAAACCTAATTAAACGCTCTAAACACGTTTTGGGGTCAGTTTAGAATTAGGGAAAACTTCTGGGCATTTCTGCAAATATTCAAAACTTGTCTTCAACTCTCGGGTATTTGTTCTGTCGCGCTCAATGTCGATCAACATCAAAGTCAATGTCGGTCGACACTCAATCGTGGTCGAGACACCAACTTCAGCTCGTTGCATAAATCACCAGAAACGTCCTGTAATTCCATCTTTTGCTCCAAACGCAAGCCTACTTGTAGAAGACTAAATAGACTCTAAAAACTAGGTTAAAGACTCAATATATACAACTATATCATGGTTGAAAACCTAGAAAAACCATGATATATCAACTCCCCTACACTTAGCTCTTGCTTGCCCTCAAGCAAGTAGAGAACTAAAGCATAAGAAAAGAGGTTTGAAAACACAGAAACTCATTTCGTCTTAAGAACTTTCGCATTCACATTCACTTAGTAAACCACTGAAAATTTTCCTGCATAGCTCAAAACCACAATGTACTTCCCCCACACTTAGCAACTGTCCCAAGTAAACTCCACAATCAGATTAGGACATTCAAGTTCACCATACTAGCATCTGTATATAATTAAGTGTGGTCTCACAGATGGAGTATCAAATCAAAGGACACATGGACTCAACCTATTCAGTATCTGACCACCAAACTGCCGGTTTCCGGTTTCTTTCTTTTCTCTTTCTCCCTTAGCACCTGATTTTTCTCCACTGGGTATCATTTTATTTTTTCTATCAGTGCTCTTCCCTTTTTATTGGGATTTAACTCTAGATTTTTCCATGGATACACATGAGGTAATAGGGGTCTCTACCACTCCCGTGACCACTTCGAAGCTACTAGCTTATCCTCGGTTTTTATCTCTTTTTTTTTACTTTCAAGGGAGGGAAAAATAAGAAATCATACTTTAGACAGGATCATAGGCTGTGTCAAACACATCAAATGAATCCGACCCAAAGATGACCAAGCTCCTAAGTGAGAAATTAAAGTCAAGGTTAAGTGTGAGACTAGTGATGGATCCTCTGAATAACTGGTTAGATATGGGTATCCTTGGTAAGTTGATCCGTTTGGGGTTTTCTAATGGTCATAGAGCTTTTGCAGGTCTGTCCAATGGTCACTTAGTTCCGGTTCCAGCGAAAAATTTCCTCGAAAAATCATAGTTTCATACAAATTTTGACTCAATAAAACAAGTTTGAAAACAGGTGAAAACATGGGACTGACTCTAAGAAAACAAAACACCATATCAATAGCTATCTTCCCCCACACTTAAATTGCACTGTCCCCAGTGCAATTGTAGTATGAGATTGGTAAAATCAAATTGGAACCAAAGAATTTTTGAGCTGAAAATCCGAACCTGATCACGGTCGATGTCGACCGATACTAAGCTTAGTGTCGACCGACATCGAGCTTGTGTGAGTATACGCATGATGATCAATCTGTCCGTGGTTAAGATCATGAGTTAGCACTCAATTTTATCACATGTTAGCTGCGTTAGATCACTCAAAATATCATCAGAAACAACAATAAAGATGCATAAACTCAAATAGTCATAGTTCCAAGCAAACACTACTGAAAAACTGACTCAAAAGGAACATAAAAATTGACTCAAGAAAAGGAAAAAGAAAAACAAACGCAGAATCAGAAACTGTCTAGAAGACCGGAGAGTCTCCATCGTCCATCTCATCAGAGTCAGCCGCCACCTTTGTCTCCTCCTCCTATGAGCTCAGATGGACAGGTGCCTGAGCTGGTGCACGACGTTGAGGCTGTGGATGGTGCACACGCTGAGATCGCTGGCAGGACATCTTGTGGACCTTCTTCCAGATGCCCTTGAGCATAGATGCTGCCCACTTATGGAAATGTGATGGTGGCATGTCCTCTGGTGGCTCGGGAAACCCATAGGTCTCGTCTGTATCAGCAAGGACAGCCTCAAGCTCAGCAGCAGAAGAAGCAGCTCCAGAATATGCGCCTCGAAGCATAGTAGAACGTCGCGGGCGGCTTGACAGAGGTCTTCATTGGGCTGGAAGGAGAGTGAGAGAGGATCATCAGTGATCCCTGTGAGCTCAGGCGTTGGGAGGGAAATCAAACGATCGACGCCAGATGTATCCGTGAAACGCCACAAGAATCATCTCCCACTGATATCTCCCTTGATCCAGTGCATGCTCTTCAAGTGGGAGAGGTCCATCTTGGAATTTGTGGTGCATATAAACATCTGACTCATGTCAATCTGAAAGTGGTCAAAAATAGGAGTGAGCAGACTCCCAACAGACTCAGTCTTTGTCGCCTTCCCACTGAATGCTCTTGTCTTGAGATCCTCCAGATGATGGAAAAAAACAGCTCCCATGTTCACATCAACCACTAAACGGGTATCCTGATACACACTCTAATCAATAACGTCCCCAATCCCGAAATAAAGTAGCAGGAGCTCAGCTATCCTCATCATTCCTGGCTCCATCTTGCACAGGATCGTGTTAGCGAATAGACGGACAAGACATCTCAAGGCGCACTGCAGACTGTCTAGTGATCTGAGAGTCATAAATTTCATTACCAAAATGCTCCCAAATTACTTGTACATCGGTCTACTGATCGGGCAGGTTTACGCGCTCCCAGTTCTGGTTAAATTAGTAGATGTCACACAACTCAGGGATAGAAATCATATACCTCACCCCAATAGCCACGAACATCAACGTCCCTTCAGAAGCCTTTTTCACCACATCATTAGTGTAGTACACTTGGACTATCGCCATGAACTGTCTGACTAACTCCGGATGCATATCATAATACTTGGTACATATGGTACCCATGCCTATTACCCTCAGGATGTGCAGGATGTCTGATCTGTCTTCAGCTTGTTCATCGTGGTTGGACAAGCGATCCGTGTGGGCAGGAGATCAACGCCACACCAAGCGTTGTAAAACAGGGAGTCATAGTCATCCCACTGCTCCGAGATTGGCCTGTAGATACAAGCAGCGGTCTTAGACTCTTTAGCAGGATTGTTTGCCAAGCGTGTGAGCGTGAACTCAGTTTTCTCCATCCTTGTCCAAGGCGATCGGAGCTGCGCGTTCGGTCCTGTCGCTTCAGTGCATCTCCTGGGTCGTTTTTCGGGGTTTAGACAAGGTTCCATCTGCAAGACATCAAGCGAGCAGTCGAAAAGAATGAGCCGCAAGAACATCAAAGTTTCAAAGTAATAATCTCATTAAATCGAGCATAGACAATCATCCACAGTACTCATAGCAATCATATTCCATCACAAACTCATCCTAGATATCAATAAATCAATCAAAAATAGAAGCTTTCTACCTATGAACACAACTTGAAAAATGGAGATTCAGAGCCATACCTTCGCAGATCGATGAAATAGATACTAGAAATGGATAAAGCACGGAAAACAAGTGGAATAGAGCTTTGAATCGTCGAAAACGGTGAAGAAATGAGATTTGTGGCGATTTTGGAAAATTCTCGGCGTGAAAGTGAAATGAAGAAGAAGAAGAAGACTGTCAAATTTTTAGAAATTCTTACCTCGATTTCTTCGATGTCGGCCGACATCAAGCTGGATGTCGGTCGACACTTACCTTTTTCACCCAAATCGACTTTGGAAATCGAACTCGGTCGATTATCGTTCGTGCTCGAAACTTCTCGAGTCCAATGTCGACCGACATCCAAATGGAAATCGACCGACACTGACTAAAAAGTGCTACAGATTCTGCATAACTTGACACAAAACTCCAAAAACAAAAGAAACCAAAATGCAAAACCGAAAATTCTAATATTTACAACTTACCAGTGGGTTGCCTCCCACTCAGCGCTTGTTTTAAGTCATTAGCTTGACTTGGATGGGAGATTAGACTCCCGGTGGTTTCGACAGAGACTGCGAGTGCCTCTGCGAAAGTTTCATCATCCAAGGTAGAGAGTAAGCATCGTCAGCGTGAGCTCGTCCAAGGAGTGAGAGATTAGGACTAGAGTGTTTCCTTGCAGTCATAGTAGTGAAGTTAGTAGGGTTGGGTTTAGGAGATGTGTACCTTTGCTTGGGTGGAACTCTGATGTGTGTAGCTTTCTGCTTATGAGCAGTTGCAAGCTCTGAAGATGCTAGAGTGGAATCTTGAGAAACCACTATCTTCTTTTCTCCAGGGTCAGAAACTAGAACCTCCCTAGTTTGAGCTTCTTGTTCATCCTCAATGCTGAAGGGTTGACTATCAATATTTGGCCTTGATAGCATATCCATCTCAAAGTGTAGAGGCTCATCTCCCAGGTGGAGATCGATCAGACCGTGCCTCACATCAATCTTTGCTTCAGCTGTGGCTAAGAAGGGTCTTCCCAGTATCAGAGAATCATCCGGCTCGCTATCGTACTTCAGGACCACAAAGTCCATTGGAACTAAATAGTTTCCAACTCTGATTAGGACATCCCCAAGAACTCCTTCTGAAATCCTTCTTGACTGATCAGCTAGGACTAGAGAGATCTTAGTGTGTGAAAACTCTGTCATCCCCAGTCTCTCTGCCACAGAGTATGGCATGATATTTCCAGCATATCCTAAATCACACAAAGAACGCTTGAAGCCATTCTCAAAGATGGAACAACTCAGCACAAATATACCAAGATATGGTAGCTTCTTGGGGACCTGATTGAGCAACACCTCATTGACTTGTTTAGGAATCACCACTACCCATTCTTTCAACACCTCGTCCATAGGTAGCATCTTTTCCAAGTATCCCTGCACACAAGGATGATAGGGTGAAGTGTCAGTTTGTGGATCCTCTTCCGACTTCTCATCCATCACCTCCAGGTGTATGGCTTCATCGAGTTCTTGTTTAGACTTCTCAAACACCTTAGGGAAAGGTTCAAGAGGCTTATGAGCTTCCTCTTTAGCTATAACACAAGATGTTGGCAAATCCGTCTCCTCACCCTCTTGATGTCGACCGACGTTGGATTGGTGTCGGTCGACATTAGCCAATTCATCACTGAAATCGACCCCATAATCGGCCATGCTCGATTTCCATTCGTCATTAGAACTCGAAATCCCGTTTGAAAGTGTATGTCGACCGACGTCAAAGGTAGTGTCGGTCGACATTGAGATTTTTATCTCGGGTTTTTCACCATCTTCAACAAGTTCAGCAGTCTTAATCTCAAATTTCTCTCCTTGATTTGATCCATCATCAATCTGAACTGACCAAGCCTTGATGTGGGTGTCCATGACATTCTTCCCCTTGACTGAGCTTGAAATCTGGTGCATTTGTCTGTCCAGCTGCTTCATGTGAGTACTCAAAGACTCAAACTTCCCATTCAGATCTCCATACACAGCATCCAACTTCTTGTTGAAATCCACAGTGGTCTTAGTTTGACCCTCCAACAACCGCTCCATCATAGCTTCCAGCTTTCTCTCATGAGCATTAGTAGCAGGAGGTGTCTGATAGGAAAATGATCCATAAGTCCTCTGATAGGAATTACCTTGCTGAAAAGGTTTCTGATAACCAGCGGTCTGTCCATATCCCGAAGAGTTTTGGTTGCTTGTGAAAGCACTCTTCTGACCACTACCAGCATAGTACTTGTTGCCTTGCTGATTACCAAACATGTTTCCTTGGAATCCAGACCCACCAATGTAATTCACATCTTCTTCTTGGCAGTCTTCTTCAGCCTCAAACACTTCAATTTCCTGAGCAAAGTGAACAGCTTTCTTTCCAGTCAATAAGCTGTGAACAGTGTCCAACTTATTCTTCATCTCACAAATTTGGGAATCTCCAACTTTTCCACTAGACTCTTTCCTTCTTCTATCAGCTGTCTTGATGCTATTGCTGCTCACCAAGTTATCAATCAGCACTCTAGCCTGTTCAGGAGTCTTTGTGTTGAAATTGCCATTGCTGGCAGCATCCAATGCATACTGGTAATAGAGATCAATTCCTCTGAAGAATATGCCCAGCAGCGTCACTTCAGAGAATCCATGATGAGGACAGTCACGTTGGTACATCTTGAACCTCATCCAAGCAGTCTTAAGAGGCTCTGTAGGACCTTGAGTGAATGTCAGAAGATCCTGTCTGAGCTGATCTGAGCGAGCATCATCATAGAAGTGTCGTAGGAACTCTCTCTTCACAGCATCCCAAGTAGTTAACTTCCCAGGTGGAAGTTGTTTCATCCAAGCAGCAGCCTCTCCAGCGAGAGAATATGGGAAAAGTTTCAGATACAAGAAGTCATAGTCCACCCCATTGTACTGCATTCCAGTGATGAAGGCTTCAAAATCCTCAATGTAGTACATGGGTTGCTCATGTGGGAGACCATGGAAGGGGTGCTGTCTCAGCATAGCGTAATAGACAGTCTTGATCTCAAAGTCATTCCTCTCAAAAGAAGGAGGAACAATTACTGACCGGTTAGCATAAAACTCATCGGGACGGTTGTAGTCAGCAAGAGTCCTCTCAGCAACAACCATCTGCCTCTGACCTTGAGGCTGTTCAGGTTCAGGTTCAGAGATCACTCATCCTTCAGCATCAATCCTTTGCCCCTGATCATTATAGGTGTTGTTCTGTTGGTCTCTCAGAACACCCTCAGCATCTGGTCTCAAAATCAAACGATTGTTCATCATTCTTGTTCTTTGACTCTTTTTGTTCGTTCTCTCTAGTCTAACAAGCTCCTCAAGTCTGAGGTTAAGAAGTTCTTCGCTCTGGTTGCTTCGGGTATGTCGACTTGGCATACACTGATCTCAAAACCCTATTTCGAGGTCGATATCGAGCGACACTAAAGAGGATGTCGGTCGACACTGGATGCGTCTGTGAAATCCTGCAGCAACAAAACAAGCACTACAAGAAAAATGTCTATTCTTAGCTCACGAAAAATGCTATCGTATGTGATTGATAGCGTTTTTGAAATGGCTATGTCTGCCCCAGCTATAATAGGTCGGCCATATGTGATAGCGTTTTCGTCTGTGCTATTATATCGTTTATCAATGATAGCAATATTTTTATTTTGCTATTACTAAGCGTTCTGTAGCACATTATGTGTTGTAGTATAGTTTATTATAACTTCATATCCGTGCTATAATTTTTAAGTACTATTATTCAATTATTTTGAATTTTATTTTTACACGTTATTAGTTAATTATAATTTTAAATTATATATTTGATTAAAAATATATTTTATAAATTATCAAAAAATACAAAATTGTGATATTACATTACAAGTGCTAAATAACACAATTTAATGCAAAAAAGGTCTCATTAATTTATAATAATAGAACTCTTGTATGGGTACAAAAGAAGACTTTGGGAAGACATATATTTACCAAACATCATTGTTCTCTTCTCCTTCTCTAAACGTGGATGCATGCCTCTGCCACAGTGACTTCAAATCTTGTGCAGAAGAGGCTTCATTTTGAGCGGTTAAAGCTTCATCTTCCTGTAGATTACAATAAGTTTAGGAAGATAATTTCAGTTTTCCAGGCCTTCCAAACAAATAACTTACCATCAGTAGAGCTAAGGAAAGACAATATAGTGCAAAGAATTTACCTCAGCTTGATCACAACCAGTACCAAACTGGCCAAATTGGTTTCCACCAAACGAATACACATCACCATCAGATAAAACACAGACACTACAAGAAATATGGGTATTGGTAGCAGGCCGTTGTAGCACTAATTCACGAACTGCTACCGAAAGTGCTAAAATCGGATCCAAACTTTATAGTAGCATTAAATCCGCGCTAAGAAAAAATTTCATTGAGCAGGAACCCGAAAATGTTTTCCATAGCTGGACATTCATTTTAGAGCCAAAACACTTGGCCAATTTTTTTGTTTTGGCGGAACTACATTTTTTTTGCTAAATCATTTCTACTATACACAAACACAATTCAATTTTTTTTCTTAACACTTTGTTCTTTCCTCTCGTCTCTCGAGACCCTCTTCTCCTCCAATCTTTTCTTCACGTCTCCGATCTACTCCTCACGTCTCCCATCTCCTCTCTACCATCCGACTCCCTCCTCATCTCTCGAGACCCTTTTCTACCTTCTCCGATCTGGTTTTGAAATTAGGTAAAACCCTAATACTTACCCACCTGTCGCTCTCTCTTCCTCTGGACGGCAAGAATCTCGTCTTGGGTCTCTGTGTTTTCGTTTCTTTGATTCTGGAATAAATCTCGATCGCGATTTGGTCAAATCTCTCGAAGCATCGGGATTTCTATTCATGAATTATTGTGTCTTTTATCAAGTGAATTTAATTTTCTCCTTATCGTTTTTTCCTGGAAAATTTGGTGCATCTTAGAATTTTTTTTTTTGGGGTAGTCTCTAAATTCTGAGTTGGGGAGAAAAAGTGATGCAACGAATCGTAGACAACGCTCTCGCTGTCACAAAAGACTGAGTCATTTCTCTTCTCGATGAGTTGCATTCATCATCATCCTCTCTCTACTTGCGTGCTTAACATTACTGTTATGATCACATCTGGTTTACTGTTATATAGTTTAGCATCTTCTAATCGGACCTTTACTCTCTAATCCTGATTTCTCAGTAGAAAAATTCAATGCTATTATGTTCAATCTCATTTCTTGATTTCTAGTGCAGGTCAACATATGAGTCTTTGAACAACATTGCAAGATGCATTAATGGAGTATCGGCTCTTCTCTTGACTGTTTTCCTGGGAAGGATAATATTCTTGAAGGTTTTGGTGCTTTCTACGCCTCTTGTAGAACGACGGTGCTGATGAATGCTCTGTTTACGGCTGTTCGTTTCACGACGTACGAGGCTGTTAAGAGAGGATTGAGGGAGATTTCTCCTGAACATGTAGGCGGAGAGGAGGAGGAAGGTTGGTTGATATATGCTACTGCAGGAGCTGCCGCTGGTGGCTTGGCTGCTGCTGTAACTACGCCGCTTGATGTTGTCAAGACTCAATTGCAATGTCAGGTAAAATTTGAAACCTTTAAACATTGAACAACATTGCAAGATGCATTAATGGAGTATCAGCTCTTCTCTTGACTGTTTTCCTGGGAAGGCTAATATTCTTGAAGGTCTCCATGGCTGAATAAGTAAAAAAACATTTCTGAATACTGTGACGATTCTTGTAAGCCTCAGCTGTAGTAATAGTTTTTGTTAATCTAACTCTGTTTCTGATTCTGATGGCAGTGGGGCTTCTTCTTTCAACCACTTCATTCATGAGCTCTCTGTTGATTCTGATACTTCAAGCTTGGAGTATTCTTCTGGAGAAGAGAGCGATGGTGTGCTGCCTGCATCACCATCTTCTCAAAGCTCACGTTTCTCTTGGGCAAGCGCTTCTGCAAATGCTGAAACCCACTGGACTCCAGCCTTTGCCTCTTCTTGAGTCGGGAAAGAGTGGTAATGTTCTTTCACTTTTACTTCATGTTGCTTTGCTTTTTTTGCTTACGTATTTGAGTTTGATTCATTGCCATTTCAGGATAACGATTTGTCAAATGTTTCTTCAGTGGCTGATGACTGACAACTGAACTAGACTGAAATCTGAGTTGAATCTTTGATCAGATAGTGGAAGTGTTCTTGTTTTTGGATAAAAGATGATAAAAGGCAAATTGAGCAAGGGATCCAAAGAGATGGTTGTATATATCTTAGTTTAGAACTTGTTTTGGGTTTATGTATATTTTGGATGATATTTTAAATAATGTGTGTTTTATAAAGTTAATTCAATAATTGTATTTGTAGGTCAAATTACAATGTATATTTTATGTAATACAAGATAAATAAATATAAAAGTTTAATGATACACAAGAGATATAATTAACTATCAAATTATACAAATGTTTATAAAAAAGTTAGAACAAACAAATTCTTCAATTTTGTTTTAGGGTATAAATAGGGTTTAGGGTATTGAAATATAGGGTTTAGGATTCACACTTAAACATTATTTTTCTATTTGTCATTTAACATAAGAAAGATCTTATTAGAAAATATAAGTTTTCAAATATTTTATTTAGAGTTTAGGTCATTGTAGTAAAGATTTAGGGTTTAGGGTATTGGAATTAAGTTTAATATTCATACTTCAATATATCTTATTTTCTAAATATGTTATTGTTAAGTATTAACTTAAAAATTATATATAATTGGAAGAGTCTAAACCATACATTTCTAACCCTAAACCCCCATATTCCACTAAAAGTTTTAAATATAGAGTATTGAAATATAAGGTTTATAGTATTTTCCAGATCAAACAATTGTCTATAAAAAAAGGTTAGAACAAACAAATTCTTCAATTTTGTTTTAGGGTATAAATAGGGTTTAGGGTATTGAAATATAGAGTTTAGGATTCACATTTAAACATAATTTCTATTTGTTATTTAACATAAGAAAGATCTTATTAAAAAATATAAGTTTTCAAATATTTTATTTAGAGTTTAGGGCATTGTAGTAAAGGTTTAGGGTTTAGGGTATTGGAATATTGGATTTAATATTCATACTTCAAAATATCTTATTTTCTAAATATATTATTGTTAAGTATTAACTTAAAAAATTATATATAATTGGAAGAGTTTAAATTTACAACTTTTTAATTACTGTTAATCATATTTCTTGTTTTTAAATTATTTTCTGTTATTATATATTAACTAAATCTAGAAAAAATTCTATTGGTTGAAAAGCAATCACTCGGATCACTAATATCTACCGTTGATTAACAATATCAAAGGCTGTGAAATACACGGATACAAATCAATGTTGCAGCCCTAAATCTAATTTTGTCGAACGATCTTCCAGCCTCCTCTGCTCTCCTCCTTCCACAACCTCAATCATTATCGGTTTCTCCGAGCCTCTGCAATCCCCCGCCACCTCCACCTTTTCGGATCTGAATCCACACTCAGATCTCCCCCTGGCCTAATCCACCATCGGTTCTCCCTCTGGCTGAATCAATCCACCATCGGTTCTCTTTCTCGTCTCCACTCATCGTTTGTCTCAAGTTCTATCTCTCTCTCTGTTGTCGATCTCTCTCTCTATCTGTTCGATCTCTCTCTCCCCTTTACACAAACCCTAAATCGCTGCTGCTTCCTCTTCTCAACTTAATGTTACATATGATCGAGGCTCATCGGATCGTGATCTGGTTAGCGTTGCTGGTATCGGTTCTGCAGTTTTCTTCTGTGACATTGACCCGTTCTCTCATGATGACTGGAGATCCATCCGAAGGTAATAATAAGCTTGCAAATTCTCTCGATATGTATGCTTTTTCTTCTCTGTTATCTGATTGTTGAGTGGTTAACAATTTTGAAGGTTTCTGTCATCTAAATCACCTCTAATTCGTGCGTATGGGGGCATGCGCTTTGATCCGAATGGCAAGATCTCTGTGGAATCACCTTTTGGTGCATTTTACTATGCAGTGCCTCAGGTACCTTCAAAATTTGATTTTGTTGAAGAGAATTTATGAAGCATTCGACTTGTTTGACTAATATGCATGTGTAATTGGCTGATACACGCACAGGTTGAGTTTCTTATTATTATATTTTGTTACAGGAATGTGTGCAGCTTATTTCTCAGTGGGCTAAGCTACAAGAGAGAATTTTGTGGAGATTTGCAAGGACTTTGCAAGACTAAGAAGAACATGCATGTTTAAGAGGATCATTGACTGGGATTATGAATCATGTCTTTGTATTTAAGTGTGGTTTAATTCATGTAACTAATAAACCGATATCCGGTTCAGATATATGAATAAATATATTTTTTTTCCTAAATTAATTTTGTTTTTAGTAGAATCTTTATTTTTAATTTTAATTACAATTTCATAAATTAATTAATTTTAACAAATTTAATTATTTGTAGTTGAATATTAACGGTAAATTAGGTGCTCACTTTGACAAACAAAAACGTCAAAAAAACATATTCACTGGCACTGAAAATGTGTTATCATAATTTATATTACAGCATGAAAATATCGCCATGGAAAACTGCATGATAGCACTACACATGTGTTATAAAATTATTTCCGATAGCGATTATATAATGCTACAATATGTCCATTTATTATAGCATTAAAAAAACGCTATGGTAGGAGGGGGGTCTATTATAGCTGCGGCTGACATAGCGTTCATGAAAACGCTACCAAAACCCTATGGTAGCGTTTTCAGTGTGCTACTAATGCCGATATTTCTTGTAGTGAGACTTTGTGCGATAAACCTACAGCCACTCCTTCTATCCGAATTCCCAACAAAGAGGATAGACATGTAGGACTTAGTTCATCATTTGTGCTCCCTTGGCCAGACTACACAGAGCAGAAAAAAAAAAAAGAACATTCAATTATTTCCACAGACCCATATAACAGAACAAAGAACAAAAGCTAATTGCAGAAGTCAAGCAAGAGAGGTTGTCAATTCAATCTACCAACATCAGTATAAGTCGTTGCTACAACAATCATCATTAATTGTAGCTTGCTTTCTTGGTTTATAACCTAAAAATGTTGATAATTTTCAGCACATCAATCTTCTGATGTCTGCAACTGAAACTAAAAAGCAGAGCATCTTACATTGTTGGTGCTCAAGAATTTGATGATGTCTTTTTTCCAGCATCCCCAAAAACAAGGTCATGCCCGAGCTTCCCTAGATCTCTTAGACCTTGATCCATTATAGTTCTATTAATTGTTCTAGTTATCTGCAGTGACATTAACCATGTTTATCTTATAAAGAACAAATGATATACCTCGTCACATTAAACGAATCAACTGCAAGATAAGAATGTTTAATCAAACTTTCTTCCATAGTTTGTGTTATAAGCTTAATTTGACCTCTACATGAAGGCAAAGCGTGAACCATCTTCTGCAAGTCTTTTGATGAAAGGTCACCAAAGTCTCTGAATACGAGAAGTCAATAAATTAATCAGAAAAGTTCAACTGGATGTGGATCACTTGAAACAAGAAAAAAAGACAAATGGGAAGTACTTTGAAAATAGGCACTGCGCATAAGCATTATCTAATAGACATGGCCGCATTGTACGATTAGCATAGTCATCAACCACACAAACGCAATAACAGAAACAAAACCATTTAAAGAAGATCAAAACCAACTCTTTCCAAATAAATGAAGAAGAAACTTATCAAAAAGGCGTGAGTAGAAAAATCTTTTTGTAACTTCAAACATACAAGTGTGGTTGAATTCAATGATGTAAGGAGACACCACGTGATGTGAATCATAGAAGTTTCTAACCTTGATTACTTGTTCTGTAAACAAATAACAGAACAAGAGTTTATCATCTCCGAGTGTTCAAAAACGCCACAGATTGACGACATTGTGATGCTGGACTTTAGATAACAACTTGGCCTCGTTTACAAAATCGTTCTTCCCTTGCCTTGAAGCCTGAGCTAGCTTCTTCACTGCTATGTCTCTTCCATCAGGTAATTTTCCCTATTATACAAGCATTTAATCTCATCAGCCAAACTAACAAATCCATGAAAGAGCTCACACACACAAAACCCTTCAGACTAAACCAAGAGACGTAAAGTTTCTGCTGAAATTTAAACCACAATCGTTAAAGGAATGTTTGATCTCTGAGGATGTCAAATTGGGTTTACCTTGAAGACGGACGAGATTTATTAACCGATTCCTTCTCAAGACCAATTTTATCATTCACCCCCAGCTTCAAATCAGGAATTCCCGTAAGGAAAAAAATTCAGTAAAACTATCCCGTCACATCTCAATGAGCGACATTAAGAGAGAACGAGATGTAAAAATTCAATTTCAATTTTTGTTTGTCCACCTCGTTGAAAGAAAAATAGAGAGAGCTATACTTACAAGTTCCCCTGGAGACACGTTCCGGAGACGCATCGTTAAGCCGTCTGAAATCAAGGCAACTGGAGTAAGAAAACGAAGAAGGATTTCAACCTCTTAAAATTTTAGGGATTTGAGATTTGGGGTTTTAGGGATTTAGTAGATTTAGAGGAGAAAGGAGTGAGTTAGATGTCCAAATAAAAAGCTGATGAAGAAAACAGTGGAGGGTCGGATAAGAAACGGAGAAGGAAAAGAGGATGAAGAAGAGAGAGAGAGAGAGAGAGAGAGAGAGAGAGAGAGAGAGAGAGAGAGAGAGAGAGAGAGAGAGAGATTGAAGAAGAATGGGAGAAAAAGCTAAGAGAGGGAAAAAAATTACTTCCGCCAAAATAAAAAAAAAATGGGAAAAAATTTTGTCACCCAAAATTTACTAAGTGTTTGCTGGTTTACCTAAAATTTTGTCAACTTTTGGCGGTTAAATAATTTTTGTTTCCCGCCTACTAATTCACTATCTTAGCGTTATTTAAATGCTATTAAAAGTAAAAAAAAATAGAAAACTAGTTTCAATAGCAGTTTGAAAAACCGTGCTATTATATTATGCTATCAATACCTATTATTTTTGTAGTGAAGCCAAACCAAGAAAAATCAGTAACAAATAAAATAAGAAACAACCTAGACTCAACTCTAGAATAAAATCTATCGGCGAACTCAGTTGAGTCCCCGGCAACGGCGCCAAAAACTTGATAGGCTCAAAGTTTAATCCCTATTCTACTGCAAGTACACAGTTATGCTATTGTAGTATTTCAGGGTATCAAATCCACAAGGACTTACGGTCACACGATAGATTGTATGTTGTCAAGTTAAGCTAAATAAAAATCAGAGAAAGCAATAAACAAGAGCAATTAAACAAGAAGGTGTTTTCGATAAGAGAGAGGCGTCAGACTTAGGAAGTTCTCGAGAATTATGCAATGTAAGAAACTTAACTAACCGGATTCAGATTAAACACAGGTTCAAGAACTAGAAACACAATGCTAAATAATCCAACTCTCGCTGAGATTATTTTTATATCTACAACCGAGCGATCCAAATCTCTTTGTGATCCTAGATTTCTAAACAAGCATTAAGAAAGAATTCTATCGGTTCACAATTCTCCTAAACCAAATCTCTTTGTATCTAGTCAAATTGCTCACACTACGTTATTTCAGATTATAACTCACACTCTCGTGCCATTGTTAATTATCTCAGATCTAAATCCTAGGTGATCAGTCCAGAATTCAGTATTAAGCACAACTTAGGTGATGAACAAACAAATGGTGAATCCTAATCAATCAATTATCAAACAAGCATAAAACCTTTCTGAAAATTCCTAAATCTAACTAGGTTATTACTCAGACATATTATCAATCAAACAATACATTATGAATAGAAAATCAAAAACTGAATAGATTAAAGTAAGGGGGTTCGAAATTCTTCTCTCAAGGGTTACAAGTAGCAAGAATCAGCCCCAACTCAAAATCTCTCAATCTCCCAAGCAAGAACAAAGTAAGAACAAGATAAAAGTCGTCTGAGTCTGAAAACCTAATTAAACTCTCTAAACACGTTTTGGGGTCAGCTTAGAATTAGGAAAAACTTTTGGGCATTTCTGCAAATCTTCAAAACTCGTCTTCAACTCTCGGGTATTGTTCTGTCGCGCTCAATGTCGACCGACATCAAAGTCAATGTCGGTCGACACTCAATCGTGGTCGAGACACCAACTTCAGCTCGTTGCATAAATCACCGGAAACGTCCTGTAATTCCATCTTTTGCTCCAAACGCAAGCCTACCTGTAGAAGACTCAATAGACTCTAAAAACCAGGTTAAAGACTAAATATATACAACTATATCATGGTTAAAAACCTAGAAAAACCATGATATATCACACCGCCGCGCTAGAGGAGACGCCTCACGATTAGGACGCCAGCTATGACCCCGAGATCTGTTCTGCCACCCACCCCAGGTTTTAGAGGTAGAGTTGTGCACCAGCAGTTGGGACCTTTACGAGGTCAGTGAGAGGGAGAGGCCGACCACAGAAGACGCCCACAGTTGTTCAGTCAGCGTCTGCAGACCCGGTGGATGCACCCAGTGTTCGGAGGCCAGGGAAGGAGCATGTAGTGAAGGAGGGTCATCCCGACCCGCCAGCACATGTGTGCTTTATGACTGTGAGACCCTCAGCCCAGTGTGACCCGACTTATCCAGAGTTTGGACCCGAGATGATTCCACAGGAGGACGACACACCGTGAGCGTTGACATCGAGGCTCAAGGCGCAGGAGCTTCCTCAGGATGTGCCCCGACCATTCCAGATGGTTGGGATGAGTGTGGAGGAGTATCTGGACTTGTTCATCTGGAGAGCAGGATGTACTTACCCTCGATCGCCGATCCACATGATGACCATGTTCGTGGATGGACTGTTACCAGAGATTCGTCAGGGGATGACGGATGATGGAGAGTATGGGGAATACGGTTTGGTTGTGATGGATGCTCGATATGCAGAGGCTATGGAGAGGAATCAGAGGGACATGGCCTACAGACAGTAGGAGAGGGAGAGGAACCAGAGTAATGAGGCGATCAGGCGGCAAGTAATGGCGGAACAACAGAAGGCTTGGGACCATGAGCAAAGGATGAACCTAACCGTTCTATCTTGAGTTTCATTTGCGAACCTCAAGTCCTTTATTTCCATACTTAAACAATTCTAACAACATTCATTCATTCATTTTGTTCCATTCTTAGACTAAGGCAATAACATAAGAGAAATGTACATTTTATTAATCATAAAAGGTACCAATACAATGTAGTTTCAATCGCATTATGCTAATTGAGTATTCGGTCCTATAATGTCTATCTACTTATTACACCACTCGTCCCCGGGTCTTTAAGTCCGCGCCTAAGCAAGATCATCCACATGATCACATGAAAACAAACAAGTTCATGAGATTTCCATAATACAAATATAATCTTTTATGCAACCTAACAATTATGGCGGTTATATACGATCCCATGAACCCAAAATATTATTCAACCCTAATTCGTTCTAAATTCTGTTCATAAGCCACTTGTTCCTGTTACACGTTCATGAACCACGAACACATCTCGGCCCATGGTCGTAAGCGTGGGTCCGCGCGTTCGTGTTCTACGGCCGTACGGTCATGTGTGTGTGTGTGTGCGCGCTGATGATCGCCCATGGTTTGGTTTGCGGTCGACCGTACGTCCGTGTGCGTGTGACCCTACGGTCGTATCGCGCATCCGTGACGGTCGTACCGAACGCCCGCACGCTTGACCTTACGGTCGCGTAGAACGAACGTTACGGACGTACTGTCCGGTCGGCGAATGATCCTTACAGTCATGCCACACGTCCACGATGGTCGTTCTGCGGTCGTTACGCTGTCGGCCCTTGGTCAATTCATACGTCCACGAATGGACGCGACTGTTCGTACGGACGGATGCGATCGCTCCACGGACGGTTGCGATTGTTCCTTGTGTCCGTACATGTGACAGCGGCCGATTCCTCACTTGCGATCGTCCTTGGAAAATCCGTGAACATACTCGCCACACTTCACCAGTCAATAAGCGGTTTGGGACATGCGATCCAATGAACTCTCCTCGGTCCAATTTGACACATGGGCCGGCCGTGTTTTGGTCTCTCGGTTCTCGGCCTAAGCGTCCTCTCGACGTGCCGTTAAACCGTTCGAAACAACATCGACTTATCGGGCCTCTTGTGCGCATGGATCATGTCCGGCCGCTTATTAAACCGCACCATGACCAAGGCCTTAAGGCCCGTCGTGTACTCTAAGAACAAGGCGCTTTTCTAGAAAGGTAGAAGAAGAATTCCGGCCATAGAACAACCGGCCATTGGCCGCTAGGGTTTGGCCATGGCCGAGATGAAAATGATCCGGACTCTAACCTTAGATGTGGTCGTGGCTTTGCCGTGATGCCTCTCCAGCCATCCTTAAACTCTTTCTCTCGCTTATTCCACCACCAAATCTGATCTCCAAACCACCGGCCTTCTCTCTAAGATCCCGGCTTCTCTCTCTCTCTAAAACTTTCGTTTATGTGGCCTTTGCCTTTGGGAGAATTTTCTGAGTGTTTTCCCTCTTAGGTGCGTGCGCAAAATGGCCAAGGAATGGCCTATTTATAGGCTTCCTTGGCACCAAATTCCTCCAAGTGAATGGCCATGAGTTGTTGACCGAAAGGTTGCAACTTCTCTTGGTGACCATTCGCTGGTAACCGCCTGGTCAGCTAGTGTCATTAGCTGACCCGTGACCTTAACACTTGAGCCAGCTGAGTTGAGCTGATTGTCAGCTGACCCAACTGACCAACTCCACTGTTCAGCTCAGCTGAGCTGAACCCTTCACTTCCACACTTGGCCGAGCACCTTCCAGCTGAGTCTCAGCCCTAAATCGCCCATGGAACACTTTGGCTTGTCTCTCCGGACCTTTCCTGTGTGTTTCTGGTTCCATGGCCCGTCCTGTCCGGCTTAAGCTAGTTGGGGGATACTACAGAGGATAAGGAGGCAGCAGGATGCTAGAGACTATGCATGGTTGGATGAGCAGCGGGCTACCTGAGAGCGGATGCAGGAGAGATTGGATCAGCAGCAGGCCGCCTGGGAGCAGGAGCAGAGACAGCAGCAGTAGGCTGCACAGATGCAGGAGCAGGAGGTGGCACCACCAGTGATTACTATCTCAGATTCAGAGCCGGAGTCTGGCCCAGAGGAGTACGGGAGCGAGTTCGACCAGCTAAATCGGGGAGACAAGGATCTTGAGTACCGGGCCCCAGGATCATCGAGTGGCTAGAGTCGGGGGACTTAGGGAGTGTTAGGAGTATGGCTTAGTGTTATTTTATTATTGGGGTTTTCTTTCATTTTTCCGCGGTTTTCGTGTAGTTGGTTTCTTTTCTCCTATTCCATTCATTCGAACCTTGTAGCCATGCGCCTTTGATTTATTATATTCATTCTTTCTTTATATCGTGCCCTTCCGAATGGACTTTCCATAGTGCCAGTCTCTACGCCCTGAGCAGAACAGTACCCTAGAGTTTAGAAGTGATCGAGAAACCGCACACCTCAGAATTCGGGACGAATTCTTTTCAATGGGGGGAGAAATTGTAATGGCCCTGGCCCGTCCAGGGAAAATTTTTGTGAAAAGAGAAGGAAAGCCCAGGACCATTAGCCTCTTTTCCAAAACCCTAGGGCTCCTACTTCTCTTTTCCTATAAATATCACCTCTTTTTCCTCAGAAACTCATTCTCTCTCTTTTTCGGCGAAGCTCTGTCGAGATCACGAGTGGTTCGAAGAACTAGAAAGCTCTATTCACCGTCTCCTTCTTCCCACTCTCACCAGGTTTTGATTATTTTGTAATTCCGAAAATACCCAGAATCCTGAGAAATCTTGACGAGACGAAGCCCCACGCGCCGCCACACGCGCCGCCGACCGAAGCCCCACGCGCCGCCGTACGAGCCGGAGGAGTGCCGGGCGCGTGAGATCCACGCGATCCGAAGACCCACGCGCCGTCGCCGGAGCCACGCGCACGCGCCGGAGTCGCACGCGCTGCCGCCGGACAGCCACGCACCGTCGTCGCCGTTGCCGGAGCGCCGCCGTTGACCGCCGCCGATGCTGGCCATTGACTGACCGGTCCGGTTAGCTGGATTGGTCCGGTTCGATTGCAATTCCAGGTTTAAATCAATTTCTTTTAGATTTGTCGGTTCAATTCAATTTCCTTCTCGTTCAATTAATTTCTTGGTTTAATTCGATATCATTGGGTTATTTGGTTAGGATCTGGTTTAGGATTTGCTCCGGTTATGAATTTGGGCCTGGTTCATCCTGGGTTTGGGTTTGGGTCTGGGTCTAGGTTGAGCTGGTCAACCGGTTGACTTTGACCTGACTGTTGACTTTCAGTCAATCAAACTTCGATTGATCATAACTTGACCATTCTAAGCCCGATTCAAACGAAACGAAAGCCAATCTCACTCGATTTCTTGATTTATTTCCAGATCTGACGTCTGTCCCGGGCTAATAAAGTTCTTAAATTATGAAATTTCCCTTCTTTGGCCAAGGTGAGGACCGTTGGTTATCTCCCTTGCTCTATCTCAATTTCGGTCGATAGTCCACTGTTAATGCCATCTTTCCCAGGTAGTGTAGGGATAGTAAAGCGCTAATGTGATTGATTGTGGAACGTAGAACTGCTAGGTTATCGCTTAAACTGAAAACGTTGATTGTGCGTGATGGATATGAATGATTTAGTATTGTGGTAGGGCCCCCGAAAGGGTGTTGTGTGGCGGGATGCTTACGGGGTGCGTGTCCCTTGAAAAGTTATCGGAGGGGGTATGACGAGCCCGCCAAGAAGGATAAATAAGGATTGTGGGCCTACAGGCTGAAGGGAGGTGTCCATGAGTGTGAAAGCACGAGTGGACGTTAGAATTAAGTGGTGAAGCTTTCAGGCCTGATTGCAAGGTGTTATTGTTGGAATTATGTCCAGTAATCTCTGTACTGTCTCTAGAACGTAAGAGTATGTCAATGATCAGACATAAGTCATATAATACTGGGGGTCATGATGGCTTGCTAGAGTCCGCTCATGATCTATAAGTCTTGGACTTATTGCCTTTATTATATGATCCCATATGGGTCACACGCCTAAGCTAACGGGAAAATACGAAGGAACGGTTTAGCAGAAGTACGGTAAAAGTGCTAGGCATTTACTGTACTTAGAGAGTATAAAGGGCCTGATTAAATCCATGGGATTTAATCAGAACTGAGAATTGGGCCCAAAAGCCCATGAGAACTAAAGGGAGTTTTAATGAATAAAACTTGACCTAAAGCTCTCTAATTTTTCTCAGCTTCTGCGCCTCCCTCCTCTCTCTCTGCGCCTCCTCTCTCAGCTGGTCTAGCAGCCAATTTCCCGGTGTGCGTGTGTGAGCCTTTGGAGGATCCATCCCTTGGTGGTTCTGCTGATCTCTGACCCGTGCCTCCTCTTTCCGCTGCACAAAAAGGTAACAGGTGAGATCTATTATGTTTCTAATCAAGAGAACCTAGATCTGCATGTTTAGTAGGATGAATCAATCTGAGAATTGAATCAGGAGACACTAAACGATCCAACAGTGGTATCAGAGCCATTGGTTCTGTGGTTTTTCTTGTTTAGAATCATGTTTAGGATTGTTTAAAGAGGTGTTTTTGAATCAATCTACTGATAAGAGAAATCACTTAAGAAACAAAGAATTAAAACCTAAACAAACAAGAAATCGCATGATCCAATCTATATGAATTGGTATGCGTCGGATCGTCCGGATCGAGACAGACGCACGAACCGATCGACGAGGATCGTGTTGCGTGGTCGCGTCCCGATCGAAGGATGGATCGCGTCCCGATCGCGTGGATGGACCGAGCGGATCGCTGCGATCATCCCGCTATCGTCCCGCACCGCAGTCGAGACCGAGGGCCGAGTGGATCATCGCGATCGCACGCCTCGTCACGTCCCGATCGCACGGCATGGCTTGTTCCGATCGCGAGAGATGGCCCGGCTGTCTCGTCCCGATCGCACGGCCCGACCGTCCCATCCCGTCCCGAGCATCGACCCGCCGCGGAAGCATGATGGCTTGCGGCTGTCGTGATCGCGTGAAGCTCACGGCTAGGTCGTGATCGATTCACATGATCAAATGGTTCGGTTCGGTTTAAGGCTCGGTTTAAAATTTTATTAAAATTAAACGTCGCGGTTTAATAAACAGATTTAATAATATTTATTAAGTTCTGGTTAAACCGAGATAAGAAATCCAAAGTCGAAAATATTGGATTTGGTGCCTAAACCAGTGATTTTCTAATTTGATTTGGTTGGACCAAATAAATCGAGAAAATCTGGTTTAGTAAATAACCGGTTGACAATTGTGGTCGTCGTAGTAATTAATTTTGGTTAGACCAATTTTAATGAACCAGACCGGTTATGTCATTTAATTGGGCAATTGGGTTATGTCTTGGACATAGACCAATTCTTGGGCCTCGGGCCAAGAAGTTAAAACAATTGGGCCAATTATTTGAGTCTTTTCTTCAGAATTAATTTAAAATTTATTTTTATAAAAAATTATAAAATCGATTTTAAATTAATAAGTTTCCAAATTTTTTGAAATTAGAAAGTTTCTTAAAATAGAAGTTTCTAGATTTGCATGTTTTGGATTTTAGGAAATTTCTATAATTAAAAGTTTCTATTTTTAGAAAGTTTCCAAAATTAGTAGGTTTCCCAAAAAAGAAAGTTTCCCAAAATAGTAATCTTCTATTTTGGGATGAATTTTTAATAAACCTACAAACCTCAAATAATATCAAGCGTTGGATGTCTTGTCCAGTCTATGTCAGCTGTCGAAGCCCATTCAATTGTATTCATGGCCTTACAGTGTGAGGGTGTCTACTTTTGCGTGGATAAGATGGTTTGTGATTCACAAATGTCATTGGGAGTCCCAGACATTAATGATTACATGACTGTATAGTCTGGTTTTCTTGACTAGGCCATCGGGAGTCCCGGGCCTTGAGACATCAGAGTGGATTGGGCCTCGGGCCCAGATTCACAACCAAGAGTTATATCACGGATATAATTAGCCGACATAGGGCTTATCGATATAAGCTAAGGTTGGGTGATGGCCAGTGGCCCACTTTGATCTTAGTTATATGTGGATCTTGGAATCATTATATTCTATTGAGGGTAACTTAAGTTATTGAATATAATGCGTGATTAATCATATTAAGTATAATACAAGATTAATCATATTGAACATATTAACTAATAACCTTTTTATCTTATATTTCAGCTATGACTACTACAAGCACTCAAAACACATTCTCAATCCGGTCTGTTCTCGAGAAGGAGAAGCTGACTGGAACGAACTTCCTGACGTGGTCAAGGAACTTGAGGCTGGTCCTCAAGCAGGAGAAGAAGGATTATGTCCTTCGTGATCCCCTCCCCGAGAGGCCTCCTAACAATGCCGCCAGGACTCTGCATAATGCTTGGGAAAAGCATTCGTCAGATGAAAATGATGTCTATTGCCTGATGTTGGCGACAATGACTGCTGAGCTGCAAATGCAGTTCGAGAGTGTGTTGTCACCCATCGAGATAATGGCAAGCCTGAAATCGCTTTTTCAGGAGCAAGCAAGGACTGAGAGGTTTCAGACAGTTAAGAACCTCTTAGACTGTAAGTTGGCTGCAAATGCGGCAGTGAGTCCTCATGTCTTGAAGATGATGGGTTATCTCGATCATCTTCAGAAACTCGACTGCCCTATCAGCCAGGAACTTGCCTGCGACATCGTTCTGCAGTCTTTACCTGCAAGCTATGATCAGTTCATTCTGAACTTTAATATGCATGGCTTGAGTAAGACATTGCCTGAGCTTCACGGAATGCTCAAGACTGCAGAGCCCAACTTGAGGAAAACAGCCAAGGACCCCAATGTGCTTATGGTACAGAAGGGCAAGGGCTTTAAGAAATCCTCTGCTAAGGATAAGGGAAAGGCTAAGGCTGTCCAAGTCTCGGACAAGGACACGCCAAAGCCCAAGCCCAAGTCTAAGGCTGGGCCTACTGACATCTGCAGGTTCTGTAAAGAACCAGGGCATTGGAGGAGAGAATGTAAGAAATTCCAAGAAGGTCTAAAGGAATTGAAGAAGAAGACTCTCGAGACTTCTTCATCAGGTATTTTTGTTATAGAAGTTAATACAACTACTTCTGATAATACCTCATGGGTTATGGATACTGGTTGTGGGGCTCATATTTGTACTAATATGCAGGCACTCAGCAACAGTAGAAGGCTGAAGCAAGGACAAGTGGAGCTACGAGTTGGGAATGGAGCGAAAGTTCCTGCACTAGCTGTAGGCACATACTTGTTGTCTTTACCTTCGGGATTGATTTTAGAACTCAATAATTGTTATTTTGTACCTGCGATAAGCAGAAATATTATTTCAATTTCTTTGTTGGATTTGGAAGGTTATGATTTTTCAGTTAAGAATAAATTATGTTCCTTCAATCGCAACAATTTGTTCTATGGTTGTGCCCCTCTTACGAATGGGCTTTACATACTTGATCAATCCGCGCCAATTTATAACATTGATACCAAACGGTTCAAACCTAATGAGGAGAACCGAACGTTTCTATGGCATTGTCGTTTAGGGCACATCAGCGATAAACGCATCAAGAGGCTCCATTCGAATGGACTTCTTGGCTCATTTAACTTTGAGTCATGTGAGAAATGTGAATCCTGCATGATGGGCAAAATGACACGGGCCCCCTTTAATAAACCTAACGAGAGGGCCAGTGACTTATTGGGCCTGATACACACTGATGTGTGTGGCCCAATGTCCAAAAATGCAAGAGGAAACTATCAGTACTTCATTACCTTCACTGATGATTTCAGTAGGTATGGATATGTTTATTTAATGAAACATAAGTCTGAATCTTTTGAGAAGTTCAGAGAATTCCAAAATGAAGTACAGAACCAACTTGGCAAAAGCATTAAGGCTCTTCGGTCCGACCGAGGAGGAGAATACTTAAGCCAAGAATTCAGTGATCATCTAAGAGAGTGTGGGATCGTGTCCCAACTCACTCCTCCTGGAACACCTCAATGGAATGGTGTGTCTGAGAGGAGAAATCGGACCTTATTGGATATGGTTCGATCTATGATGAGTCACACAGACCTTCCAATATCCCTTTGGGGATATGCTCTGCTAACAGCAGTGTTCACTCTAAATAGAGCGCCATCGAAGGCAGTAGCAAAGACACCATATGAATTATGGACTGGAGTGGCTCCAGTGCTGTCTTATCTAAGAATTTGGGGTTGTGAAGCCTATGTCAAGAGATTAATCTCAGACAAGCTTACACCAAAGTCTGATAAATGCTACTTCATTGGTTATCCGAAGGAAACCAAGGCTTATTACTTCTACCTGCGTTCCGAGAACAAGATTTTTGTTGCCCGGGATTGTAACTTTCTTGAGAGGGAGTTTCTCTCTAAGAAAGACAGTGGGAGTAAGGTACTGCTTGAAGAAATTCAAGATGAACAGGATACTGCTCAACCTAATGAGGAAGAGCAGCAGGAGGACCTACAAGAAGTTGTAGAGCCTGAACCTGTAGTACCTGAAGTTCGAAGATCCGGGAGGATCCGTCACGAACCCGAGAGATATCAAGGATTCCTCGTGACTAACTGTCATGATCTTCTGATCATTGATGGTGATGAACCATCGAACTTCAATCAAGCCATGATGGGCCCAGATTCCTCAAAGTGGCGTAAAGCCACTGATTCCGAAATGGACTCCATGTCGGTCAACCAAGTATTTTCGTTGGTTGACTTACCCGCTGGTGTAAAAGCCATCGAGTGCAAATGGATCTTCAAAAAGAAGATTGACGTGGATGGAAATGTCCAGATTTATAAAGCCAGGTTGGTGGCAAAAGGTTTCAGACAAGTTCACGGTGTGGATTACGATGAAACCTATTCCCCAGTGGCAATGATGAAATCTATTCGGATTCTACTAGCAACTGCAGCTTTTCATGATTATGAAATTTGGCAGATGGACGTGAAAACCGCCTTCCTGAATGGAATTCTGGAAGAGGATGTGTATATGACACAACCTGACGGTTACATAGATCCAAAGAATGCTGGGAAAGTATGCAAGCTTCATAAATCCATTTATGGATTGAAGCAAGCATCGAGGAGCTGGAATCTTCGTTTTGATGAAGCGATCAAGCAATTTGACTTCATCATAAACGAAGAAGAACACTGCGTGTATAAGAAAACTAGTGGGAGCAAGATAGTATTTCTTATTCTGTATGTCGATGACATACTGCTTCTCGGAAACGACGTTCCAATGCTGAAGTCGGTAAAGGACTGGCTTGGAAGTTGTTTTTCCATGAATGACATGGGTGAAGCCGCATACGTTCTTGGAATCAGGATCTACCGGGATAGATCTAGAAGGCTGATAGGCTTGTGTCAAGATTCATACATTGACAAAGTCCTACAAAGATTCAGCATGAAAGATTCCAAGAAGGGCTTCACGCCAATGGTACATGGCACAACGCTAAGCAAGAAGCAGAGTCCTACGACGGCTGCTGAGCTTGAGCGCATGAAGAATATTCCTTATGCATCTGCAATAGGATCTATCATGTATGCCATGATCTGTACTCGTCCTGATGTTGCTTATGCATTGAGCATGACGAGTAGATACCAGTCAAATCCAGGTGAAAACCATTGGATTGCCGTCAAGAACATCCTGAAGTATCTAAGACATACTAAGGACAAGTTCTTGGTATACGGTGGAAGTGATGTGCTTAAAGTCAGTGGATTCACGGACGCAAGTTTCCAGACAGACCAAGATGATTTCCGGTCACAGTCCGGTTATATCTTTTGTCTGAATGGCGGTGCAATCAGTTGGAGAAGCTCCAAGCAAGACACCGTTGCTGATTCCACTACAGAAGCTGAATATATCGCCGCCTCAGAAGCAGCGAAGGAAGCTGTTTGGATACGAAAGTTCATTATTGAACTAGGTGTGATACCAAATGCGGCTGAGCCTCTGGCACTGTTTTGTGACAACAATGGTGTTATAGCTCAGGCAAAGGAACCAAGATCACATCAGAAATCCAAGCATGTTCTAAGAAGATTTCACTTGATACGTGACATCATTAATAGAAAGGAAGTCAAGATCAGCCGAGTTCAGACAGATGATAACGTCGCTGATCCGTTGACAAAGCCACTCCCAAGGCCTAAGCTCGAGTTCCTGACTGAAGCTGTAGGCATTAGAGACATTGAAATGTAATCTAAATTTGAGTGGGAGTTTGAGGGCTTTATTTAGTTATTTGATATGTTCTTGTAAAACATTTTTCTTATGTTTAATGAAATTATTATTTCAAGATTATTTTAACTGTGATGAAATAATCGTTCCAAAATGATATGAGCCATTTTATAGGTCATCGAAGTAAGTGACTTAATCTTGAGTTATCAAAGTCATTTAGCTTGATCATGAGACCCTATATTTGATAGATGGCTTATATCATCCTGTCCCTAGTCGAAGGTTGTTGAAATTGGAACACCAACAACCGTGTGAGACTAGATTGGTATGTGACTTATGACAAAGTCTCAGTGTGTCATAGATGCGCGGCATCAAAGTCAGTACATAGGTGTATGTAGGGTACATACGACCGGACAAGACCCGATTATAAGAACTCTTCAGGATATTTATATCTGTGTCATAAGAGATTCTTACTACGACTATAGAGTATAGTCCTTAGACCTGAGTTCGCATGCATGTGACTGCACATGAACTAATGCGCTTTGATCATTGTCTAATGCTGTCGTAAAGCGATAGTTATAAGGACCTTGTTTGGGTGTATTATGAAATGAGTAGTTTATAGTGATGGAACAAGACGGGATTTGTCCCTCCAATATAAATGGAGTGAATATCTCTAGGCCAATCGGAGATTTGAATACTGGAAAATGCATGGCCATGCTCAAACGGACCGTCCCGAGTCGTTTGGATTGTCAGTATCAAATCAGAGTCCGATAAACAAGATTAGGCTTTATAAGGATGACACTAATCTTGCCTTATGACTAATCGAGATATTGAGACAAAAGGATTATGAATACAGAGATTCCAGTTCAAGTGGGAGATTGTTGGAATTATGTCCAGTAATCTCTGTACTGTCTCTAGAACGTAAGAGTATGTCAATGATCAGACATAAGTCATATAATACTGGGGGTCATGATGGCTTGCTAGAGTCCGCTCATGATCTATAAGTCTTGGACTTATTGCCTTTATTATATGATCCCATATGGGTCACACGCCTAAGCTAACGGGAAAATACGAAGGAACGGTTTAGCAGAAGTACGGTAAAAGTGCTAGGCATTTACTGTACTTAGAGAGTATAAAGGGCCTGATTAAATCCATGGGATTTAATCAGAACTGAGAATTGGGCCCAAAAGCCCATGAGAACTAAAGGGAGTTTTAATGAATAAAACTTGACCTAAAGCTCTCTAATTTTTCTCAGCTTCTGCGCCTCCCTCCTCTCTCTCTGCGCCTCCTCTCTCAGCTGGTCTAGCAGCCAATTTCCCGGTGTGCGTGTGTGAGCCTTTGGAGGATCCATCCCTTGGTGGTTCTGCTGATCTCTGACCCGTGCCTCCTCTTTCCGCTGCACAAAAAGGTAACAGGTGAGATCTATTATGTTTCTAATCAAGAGAACCTAGATCTGCATGTTTAGTAGGATGAATCAATCTGAGAATTGAATCAGGAGACACTAAACGATCCAACAGTTATTAGCTTAGGACTTGTGCTTCGTAGTTGTGTAGTGTAAGTCTGGATCGGGTTCCTGAAATCCGTCATCACTGGGTAATTGTGTTTGAAACAATTACTCAGTCCTCTTCCCTTTCCATGTCCCCGTTTTCTTGCAAGTCCAAATGCGGGATCGATACAGTCATGTAACGTCATTGGTGGCTTTGAATATGAAAAAAGCGTCGGGTCCTGGAACAATTTGAGTTGGCGTCTTGGTTAGACCGAATCCGGTTCAACGGACGTCTTAATGGCGCGTCTCCGGTTCGCAGGGAGACGGGTGTTACACATTCCTTCAGCATCATCAACGAAAGGATGAAGCTTATGAGCTTCAAGTAGAGCACAGACTTAAAGGTGCCATGTGAGATAATTAGAAGCTCACTACAAGAAAATCTGTGTTTAGCCACGAACGAGCCACGAACTTTTCGTGGCTAAGAATATTCCTGCCACGAACAGCTACGACCCTGCCACGACTGAATTTCGTAGCTAGGTCGTAGATATTCGTGGCTATATAGCCACGAATTGTGTATCGTAGCTATTCGTGGAACCGTAGCGACGAATAGCTACGAGATAGTTCGTGGATACACTTTGCCACGAATAACCACGACAGAGTCCGTGGCTGCTTTGCCACGAACTGATTTCGTAGCTTTTCATAGAAAACCAGCCACGAATAGCGACGAGATTGGTTGTGGAAACATTTTGCCACGAATAGCGACGAAGATTTCGTGGAAAGTTATAGCCACGGCCATTTTCGTGGCTAGTCGTGGCGAAGTTGATATGATAATGGCGCAACCTCACGGGTGTAATAGTCTGATAACATCAGGCTTTATGTCATGACAGGCTTTATGTCACATTCTGTCTCAAAGCCACGACTAGCCACGACTCAAGACGTGGCTACTATGTTAGCGACGAATAACCACGACTTTGTTCGTGTCGATTCGTGGTTAGGAGTATAGCCACGAAAATGTCATGACTATTCGTGGCTAGTCGCGGCTACCCAGCAAATAAAAAACGTTTTCAACTCTCAACCGATTTCTATCCTATCATTCACAAGGCTAATAACTGTGGATGAGTCAGAGAATATATTCTCTCCATAGCCACGACTTGTTTGTGGCTATCCGTGGCTCAGTCACCTTATAAAACTTCAACCGAGAAAGAATTGAAAGTATCAAAGAAAAATTCAAATACATCTATTTTCTTGTGACAAAAAAATCTCTTTTCCAAAAAAAAAAAAACGAAATAATAGAAAATGTCAGAGTTTTTCGAATCGAGGGAGTGGATGTATAAACGTCGAAAACGTCTTGATAATAGTGTGTCTACAAAATTTAGTGAGGGGTTAAACACTTTTATTTCTTTCGCTTGTAGTCAGGCTTCTTATCTTGAGACTGGAGAATTATTTTGTCCGTGCAAAAGGTGCAAGAATCAAAAGCCCCACAATGTTAATACCGTGACGACTCACCTTATGATGAAAGGATTTATGGAAAATTATTATCTGTGGACGCAACACGGAGAAAATTGCTATTACGCTGGTGAAGCTTCAACAAGTCATCCCGTCACGGAGCAAGAGGAAGAAGCGTGGACTGGATATCCTGATACCGCAGCTCCAATCGATCAGCTCCATGATCCCCCTGGACATTTGAACATGTTACCCGAAGGTGGCGAAGCTTTCCAAGAACCAATCTACGAGGAGTATCATGATCCCGTTCAACAAGCGTTAGAAGATGCCAATCAACCTTTATATGATGGATGTGCCGATGGAATTTCGCAATTGTATCTGACGTCGAAGCAAATGACTTGGAAGACGAATTACAATATCCCGGAGGAATGCTTGGATGATATCGCACAAACATTTAATTATGTCCTTCCATCGCCTAATACTGCGCCTAAGTCGTACTACGAGACAAAGAAGCTGACGAAATCTCTTGGGTTACCGTGTCACAAGATTGATGTATGCGAAGAGAACTGTATGCTTTTTTGGAAAGGAGAAGATAGTGAGTTGTCACACTGTCGGTTTTGTGGAAAAGATCGGTATGAGCCTATAGTGGGTCGGTCGGGGAAAAAGATACCAAAACAACGGATGTTTTATCTTCCACTAGGAGATCGGTTGAAGCGGTTGTATCAATCAAATACGACGGCTTCACAAATGAGATGGCATGCTGAACATGTGTCTCCTGAAGGAGAAATGCATCATCCGTCAGATGGAAAGGCATGGAAGCATTTTCAAGAGGTATATCCTTCATTTGCTTCTGAGAGTCGAAATGTCTATCTAGGTTTATCAACTGATGGATTTAATCCAATTGGTATGAACGGACAATCATATTCTGTTTGGCCTGTCATAGTAACACCATACAATTTACCCCCCGGGATGTGCATGAAAAGAGAATATTTTTTCCTTTCCATATTAGTACCCGGTCCAAAGCATCCCAAAAAAAGCTTGGATATCTATCTACAACCGCTGATTGAAGAATTAAAAGATCTTTGGAGTGAAGGCGTGCAGGCTTACGATGTCTCACGAAAGGAAACATTCACCATGCGAGCAGCCTTGATGTGGACAATTAGCGACTTTCCAGCATACGGTATGCTATCTGGATGGATGACACATGGGAGGTTGGCGTGTCCGTATTGTATGGATGAGACAAAATCGTTTTGGTTGCCAAACGGGAGGAAACATAGCTGGTTCGATTGTCACAGAAGGTTTTTGCCCCATGAGCATCCTTATAGACGGAATGTAAGAGCTTTCCTAAAAGGCAAGGCAGTCCGTGATGATCCTCCGCCATGGCTTAACGGGGAAGAAATCTTGCATGAAAGGATGAACAACATCAACGGACTACATAAGACAGTGATTTGCGGTGGCAACGGACATAACAACCCATCTCGAACAATCGAATCGTATGGTGTGCACCACAATTGGGTGAAGAAAAGTATCTTCTGGGAGTTACCGTATTGGGAACAACTTCTTCTTCGGCACAACCTTGACTTTATGCACATTGAGAAGAATTTCTTCGACAATCTCATCAACACAATCCTAAATGTTCCTGGCAAGACGAAGGATAGCGTAAAATCAAGGCTGGACCTTGCTTCATTATGCAGAAGACCTGACTTAGAAGTTACTCCAGATGGAAACGTGCCTATTCCTATCTTTAGATTGTCGAAAGAAGGCAAAGGCAAATTCCTTAGATGGTTGAAGGAAGACATCAAATTTCCAGACGGGTATGTATCAAAATTTTCACATTGTGTTAACATCGAAAATGGGAAGATTTCAGGTCTAAAAAGTCATGACTGTCATGTCATAATGCAACGACTACTCCCATTTGCATTTTCAGAACTACTCCCGACCGCCGTTCATACGGCTATTTCAGGTAAAATAGCTTATATAATATTTGTATATTTTGATATGGAAATATATTTACATGTATATAATTCCTTGATGTTTTACGTAGATATTGCACTTTTTTTCCGAGATATATCTACCAAAGTCCTACGGACCGAAGACGTTGCAATTTTGAAAGAAAATATTGCTGTGAGGTTGTGCAATTTGGAAAGAATCTTCCCACCGGCATTCTTCGATGTGATGGAACATTTACCGGTGCATCTTCCAGATGAAGCTGATTTAGGAGGTCCGGTCCAATACAGGTGGATGTATCCTTTTGAACGATACATGTATCACTTGAAGAAAAAGGTTAAGAACAAAGCACGAATTGGAGGATCGATAGTAGCTCAGTGTGTCATCGAAGAAATCTCCCATGTGGCATCTAATTATATTACTCCTCCAACGGATTCCGCAGAAGATGTCCATGAAATTCGATTCATTTACAATTATCCAGATGTTCCTATCATGTTTCAACAAGTGGGACGAATCGGCGGAAGATTAACAACAAGATGGCTAGATGATGTAGATCATAAAGTGCTTCAGACTTTTTTACTCCTCAATTGTCAGGCGTTTGAACCATACGAAAGGTTTGTTTTTAATTGATAACTTTAAAATAAACATTTTGTTAAATATATATAATCTACTTACTAATCTATATGCAGGATGTATGAAGAAGAGATAAGGAATGATATGCCAGATATTTCTCCAGACGCATTAACGCGACTTAAAGATGCCAATTTTTCAACCTGGTGCAAAAAATATGTAAGAATTATAACTTAAATAAAAAATATAACCATGATATATATATATATATATATATATATATAAATATCTGTCATTTACAAAAATTGAAATATGTGCAGGTTAATAATGCAAGCATATTGTTTGAATTTCCGTTGTGGTTTCTAGAATTTGTGCAAGGACCAATGCATAAAATCACTTCATGGCCCATGTATTTCTCGAGAGGATATCATTACCAAACTCAGAACCATGGGCAAAATAGGAAGACTATGAATTATGGTGTTGCCGTTCATGGAACCACTGAATTAGAGTATAAAATGTATGTTGTTTTTATTTATCATTACTAACACATTGCTTTCTTTTGTAGGCTCTCGAGATGGGCGAAGAACCACCTGCAACTGCGGTGGTTCTTAAGACTCACTCTAACAAGAAGGGAGAAATCATAGATAAGCGAGCAGGGGCTCTTGTTAAGGCTGCAGAGGAGTTGGCTGTGTCCAGATCGCAGCAATCTTCTGTCTCGGATGGACCCCCCCCTACTCCTTCTAACCAAGAGCTCACGGCTGCATACATCGAGGTAAGAATCCATATTTGCTTGTATTGTTTTGTTTTACGAATGGTTAACTGTTATTGGTTTGGAAATGCTTGTAGTGTTTTGTTTTAGGAATGGTTAACTGATTAGAATCTGACTTCATAAGATTAAGTGTTATTGTTTTGCAAATGGTTGTATTGTTTTGGAAATGGTTGTATTGTTTTGAAATGGTTAAGTGTTGATGTTTGCTTATGTTCAGTTCTCTGTTTAGTGTTATTTAGTTTCATTAATGCCGCTCTTTTTGTTTTCATCTCGCAGACTGCAAAGAACAGCAAAGGGCGAGTGTATGGTCTTGGTTCTATCCAGTACCTCACTGCCTCGCCAAATGAGTCTGCGGCTTCTTCGCTTCTCAAGCATGTGGAGACTAATGCAAGGCTCTGCAATGTGGAGCAGAATATGGGTGGGATAAACAAAGGGCTGGGGATTCTCTTAACCTTGGCGGGATTTGATCCGGTGACTTATCAGCCAATTGGACGACCTGCTCCACGTGAGAGTGCTGGTTCTGCACCAAGCAACCACTCAGACCCTTCCCACGAGCAGCCAAACGATCCCAACTTCTCTCCGATCAACCTTGCAAACGCAACTCCTCATTCTCTGTCAATCATCAATGAACAACCTCTACCTCAGGACTAAGTTTAATTTTGTTTTAAGACTGTATGTACTATATTAACCAGGATGTCTAATGTATTTGGAACCTTTGTAGAACTTAAACATCATTTGATGTTTTTTTTTGTTATGTATATATATGAATGCAATTTCTTTATGGCAGTAACGATTAATCAAATCTATAATTCTAGAAATAGTTTTGAATATGATTATTATTAGCATATAAATATGATTCGTGGATATGTGCCAATTCAGCTACGACAATTTCGTGGTTAGTCGTAGCTAAATAGCAACGAATTTATCGTGGTTATTCGTGGCTTATATAGCTACGAATATTTCGTGGTAATTCGTAGCTATATAGCTACGAACTATTCGTGGTAAGTCGTAGCAAAATAGCTACGAACTATTCGTGGTAAGTCGTAGCAAAATAGCCACGAATATATCGTGGATAGTCGTAGCTAATTAGCCACGAATATAGCGTGGATAGTCGTAGCTAAATAGCCACGAATATATCGTGGATAGTCGTAGCTAAATAGCCACAAACTTGTTTGTAGCTATTCGTGGCTATTATCCACGAATAGGTTCGTGGCTACACCGTGGCAAGCTTGCGACGACTAGCCACGACTAGCCACGACTAGACACGGTGAAACATTAGCAACGAGCTCGAAGCTACGAAACAATTTCGTGGCTAGTCGTGGCAAAGGGCGATTTAGCCACGGATTTTTGGCTCTAGCCACGAAAAAATTCGTGGCTAAATACAGATTTTCTTGTAGTGGCTGTGAGCTCGGTAATTGGCGCTATGTTGATCCCGATTAGGAATGTCTTTGGATCTTCACTGTTGTAGACAACAATGATCGGTGCAGATGAATCATGAGATATTGGAAAAGGAAAGAGATGTAAAAAGAAAAGAAAGTTGTTTAGATTGTAGATTCTGATACCGTATAAATTATAAAATTATTGTTTATTGATAATAAGAAAATATACAAGTATATATACAAAGAGTATTAGAGAGTTGACATTATCAAATGCAATATATGTAAGGATATTCTCTAATAGAAGATAGTTTTAACAAATATAATAATATGTATTCGGTCGAGAGGATAAGCGGAAAAATGGTCGATTATGGTCTAAAAAACATTAATTGTAAGGAATATATATTTTTACATAAGGAAAAACTAAATGTGCATATGGTCCAACAAGATTTTCAAAATCACTGGACCAAGAGTACAAGATTTGATTCATGTTGGAAATGACCTACTCTTTCAAAAGAAAAGTAAATTACATAGTTAAAGCCATGTTTTAAGAATATTAGGCAGAGTTTGTCGCCCTTGCATGCGGGGTTTGAATCACTGATTTGGACTATGGAATGCATAAAGTTTTTTAATCAAAGACATATTACATTCGTAAGAGACTGTTCAGAAGTGGTAAAGATAGTGTTGGATCCAGAGAATTGGCCAACCTTTTCAGTTTATATAGAGAAGTTTGAAAAGAGGAAGAGGTTCTTCACGACATTTGATCTCAAGCATATATCTCGCACAAACAACCAGACGACAGGTAAGCTAGCACAAATTGCTCACTGCATACAGTCATTATGCGCGTATATCGATCCGGAACCACCGATATGGATGATAGAGAAATAGCGTTTTATTTTGTTCACATTTGTTGTAAAAAAAAATGTATATCTTGAGAGATTAAAAACCTTCCTAATCATTAAAAAAAGTATATATACATATAGAATTTTCACCACTCCAAATTGTTACAGAGTCACCATATATAACACACGCTATAATTTTAGTCCTTTTTTCAACAGCAAGCTAAAATTTCACTTGAAGATGATTCCTAATCGATTGATAGAGAAAATCTGCCGTTTCTCATCATCCAAAGTATCCCCATTAGGTTCTTACATAAAAAATAGAAAACTTGGATAAAGTAAAAAAAAGAGAGCAACATGAATTTCTCAAATGAGATTTTAGTATTTTCATATGATACTCAAACTACACTTGTCTTCACTTAATCAATTTTCAAAAACTTAAAATTTAATTAATTAATAAATCTATGTTTAAAATAATCATACTAAATTGGTTAGATATTTTTGAAATTTTTTTTTGGACAACAGGGTTTTTTTTTTGGCAACTCCTTGAGAGTATATAACCATTAATAGGCATAGAACTTCGGTTTTTCTGTTTGGTTAAGGTTCAATTACTCGGTTTTCCAGTTTTTTGGTTTTTAAAAAAATTTCCGATCGGTTTTTGTTTTTCCAATTAGTTCGGTTCGGTTCATTAAAACTTCGATCCGATTCGATAATTTCGGCTTGGTTTTATATCCCAGGGCTACATATATATATCAAACACACGAGTACGAACTGACAAATATATATATATATATAGTGGAAGATTGAAATTTTTATGAAAATCAAAATCGATCGACAACTACAAATCTACAATAGTGATTATGTATGGGATTTCGGTTTTTCGGTTCGGTTACTCGGTCTTTCGTTTTTTAGTTTTTAAAAACTACCGATCGGTTTTTGTTCTTCCAATTAGTTTGGTTCGTTTCATTAAAACTTCGGTTCGATTCGGTTCAATAATTTTGGTTCGATTTTTGTATATCAGGTCTAAACGTTAGAAATGTTCTTACTTGTGTGGGAGCAGAGCAATGGCCGAAATTATAATTATATATTGTGAAAAACTAAGATGGTCCAGCGTATTGGCACGGTAAGCCCACCTGGCTACCGCATTACACAATTTTTTGGTTATAAAACTTCAGTTCGATTCGGTTCGATAATTTCGGTTCGATTTTATATATTAAGGCTAACCGTTAGAAATGTTCTTATTTGTGTGGGAGCAAAGCAATGGCCGAAATTATAATTATATATTGTGAAAAACTAAGATGGTCGGGCGTATTGGCACAGTAAGCCCACCTGGCTACTGCATTACACAATTTTTTTGTTATAAAACTTCGAATAAATCTATTTTTCTTCAACAAAATATTTAAAAGGATTGGATATATAAAAGAGGTTCACTGAAAAGTGTAAATGGTAGTAGTAAGAAGAATAAATAGAATATGTGTTAGTGAAATTATGACTAGTGGAATTATGATAAATTACGTTGGATTTTCCTCTTCAAATAAATAAAAGAACAAATTTCACATAAAATATGAATTATCCATATTATTTTACTAATTTAAAAAATATCAGTAAATAGATGATATTTAAAAAAATCTAACTTAATAATCTATTCCATTAGATTTTAGTTCTTTAGAAGTGCAATCATTTGCACCCGAAATAAAAGTGAAGAGCCCGAAACTGAATTTGTTAAGAGAAAGGGATTGGTAAGAAATTAAGTCGTTGGCATCTGAGACAACAATAAGAGGTAAAACTATAGGCACATTTAATAATTCTACACTGCTTGTATTTAAATATGACCAACTTTTGAGGTAATACCAAGAACAAATTCCATTGGTATGGAAGATTGTTTTTTAAATTGGAATATCTAAAATATGATTTAAGATTCGTAAGAGATTAGAGATCTAAATTCCATAATTTCTACAATATTCAAAAAAAGAAAAACCACGAGAGATCATAGTTACATAATAGAAGAAAGTAACACCAAATAAAATCGTTCTTTTATTTTAGTCGAGTTTGTGTTTGGCGAGAAGACTGCTGGTTTGGAAGATTTCAGTCTTCTCCCTAGGAATTGTTCTGATATGTCAGGCATAGTTAGATAAACTTACATAATTTACTATATAAATAAATACCATGTTCAGTTACAGCCACGGTCTAAATGGGCTCCAGACCAATCAAGAGCATATCTTATATAACTAATTAGAAAGTTACAATAGATATTAAAGGATTGACAAACTAAAACAGAATATACACTTCTATGAAAATAATAGAAAAGAAGCTAAAGCAAATCAGTACAAGGTTTCTGGACCAAGGTTCTCTAATAAAAATTGAAAGTTGCATCTTAATAGAGTTACATTACTTTTGGGGGTTAATTATCAAACTACTTGGTTGCCAAAAAAAAAAAAAAAAAAGAGAGAAAAAAACACCGAACTAGATGAATTACAACAGAATAATGAAGTATTCCGAAGAATAGCAAAGAACTTAAAAGAAAGAAGTGGTAACCATTATCTAATATTCTCAAATCTCAACTACAAGTCATATTCTGCTACAATCATATACTCTCTATTAAGGTCGATCTCTACTACGTTAATCTTTAATCTACTTCCCCTGAAAACAATACTCGCTTTCAACGGTATTAACTAGATTAAAACTCATCAACCTCTATAGACTATAGGTGATGAGGGGGACCTTCTTCGCATTAAAACAAAAAGGGGACCATAATTAATGTCTAATACCTTCTTAATGCCTCTTTCACTTCGTATAAACCTATAAAATTAAAGCCATTTTCCTGTTTATGTCCGAAGTTACATCATTGCTCTCATATATAACAGTACTGAGAATAGACGATCCCTATTAAGTGGTTACCAGATAGATTCCAATTCTAATATACGTTTTAACAACCAATAAACATAATCAATTCTAATATATATACCTCTGAAAGAAAACAAGACAAATGTAGATGTATATTTTCTTGAAACATCATGTGAATATTCAAGCTGGAACTATATTTTTTTCGGGTTGAAGGGTATAAAACAGGAATCATCGGTTTATCATCACCTAAAATGACATAGTTTGATGGTTATGAGATGTTTGGTGAGACATAAACGATATTGTTTCCAATTCATTACATACATATTCCACGGATCTTGTAATAAAATAATTAACATTGTGCATGGAAGAGCGACCAACTTTTTATAACAAAAAAGGTGGCCAAACCCTTATTGCCGAGATGACTGAATTGAGATGATTAGGATCCGAATTTAAACTGATCTATATATGAGAGTAGATAATTAGTTATGTAGTAAACAGTTTTTAAGAACGTGTGATACAAATCAGGATAGTTTATAAAATCAGCGAAAGTGTACATTTCTATGAAACACAAGAGGTTTGTTACTTAATTAGCATGTTTGTGATCAGCTATATAATCAGTAACGTGCTACCAGCTAACCCCACTATTATCTCAAGGATTCCGTATTCAGAAAAGCTATAATGCCTTAGGTTAGTAGGTACTAATGAAGTTGGTATCATCATTTAATAAAACTGGTGTTTCATAACTCGGCTATTTATTTCCCTTGCCATCCTCATTCCACATTGCAAATCATCCCCAAAAAAAAAAAATAATAATAATAATCTGAGGTGATGGAGAAGAACTTGTTGATTTCTGCGGTGGAATGGGTATACACTCATTTAAAGTCATCGGACGTGGCTTTAGCCCTAATAGGGCTTTTTCTTCTTAGTTACTTGCGAGAGAAGTTAATGAGTAAAGGCGGGCCAGTGATGTGGCCTGTGTTGGGAATCACACCGATTTTAGCTTTAAACAAAGACGATCTTTTTGGTTGGTGCACAAGAACCGTGGTCAAAGCCGGTGGGACGTTTCATTACAGGGGAGTTTGGTTCGGTGGGCTCTATGGTATCATGACCGTAAATCCTGCAAATATCGAACATATTCTCAAAACCAATTTCAAAAACTACCCAAAGGGTGAGTTTTATAGAGAGAGGTTTCGTGATCTTCTTGAAGATGGGATCTTCAACGCTGATGATGAGCTGTGGAAGGAAGAGAGACGTGTGGCTAAAACGGAGATGCATTCTTCTCGTTTCTTGGAGCACACGTTTACTACGATGAGAGATCTGGTGGACCAGAAGCTTGTGAAACTGATGGAGATGATGGCTAGTTCGAAGAGAGTCTTTGATCTACAAGATGTGCTCTTGCGTTTCACCTTCGACAACATCTGTATCTCGGCCTTTGGTGTTGATCCGCGATCGTTAGAGGTAGACTTACCGGAGATTCCTTTCGCTAAGGCTTTTGAGGAAGCTACAGAGTACACGCTCGCAAGGTTTCTGATGCCTCCTTTTGTTTGGAAGCCAATGAGGTTTCTAGGGATTGGGTGTGAGAGAAGGCTGGAAAAAGCGGTTAGAATCGTTCACGCGTTTGCGAATAAGACAGTGAAAGAGAGGAGGAACAAGATGAGGAAACTCGGGAACTTGAATGATTCCTCTGATCTCTTGTCACGCATTATGCAGAGAGAGTACGAGAAAGAAGAAGATACCACAAGAGGGAACTACTTTTCAGACAAGTACTTCAGAGAGTTCTGCACAAGTTTCATCATCGCGGGTCGAGACACCACGTCGGTGGCCCTCGTGTGGTTCTTCTGGCTAGTTCAGAAACATCCCCAAGTCGAGAAGCAAATCCTAAGCGAAATCAGAGAGATTCGTGGGAAACTTACAACGCAAGAAACCATTGACCCGTTTGAGGCAGAAGAGCTTAGGGAAATGGTGTATCTGCAAGCTGCTTTGACAGAATCACTAAGGCTTTACCCTTCCGTGCCGATGGAGATGAAGCAAGCTTTAGAAGATGACATATTGCCTGATGGGACAAGGGTGAAGAAAGGCGCTAGGATTCACTACTCGATCTTCTCCATGGGGAGAATGGAATCGATTTGGGGGAATGATTGGGAAGATTTCAAACCAGAGAGATGGATCAAAGAGGGAAGAACTGTGAATGGAGATCAGTTCAAGTACGTTGTGTTCAATGCAGGTCCAAGGCTATGTGTTGGCAAGAAGTTTGCCTATACACAGATGAAAATGGTGGCTGCAGCAATCTTGATGAGGTATTCGGTCAAAGTCGTGGAAGGACAGACGATTGTTCCCAAACTCACCACCACATTGTACATGAAGAACGGCCTGCGTGTTACCCTCCAGCCCCGCGACTGGTAATGTAGTTCAACCCTATCCACGGCATTCGGTTGATTGGTATGAAAAAAGTTGGCTCCCTCTGTTAACTATTTTTATAGTATATTTTTAGTACAACTTAATGTGGTTTTAGTATATAGAACTAAAAATATTAGTTTTTTTCATGAATATTAGTACTGTTTGGTTTCGGTATAAGAAATGTTGTTACTAGATGCTTTTTGGTGGCCTAGTGGTCAAGTGGTTAAAGCTTTACACCGGCAGGTACTGGGTTCGAATCTCCAAAGACGCAGTTTTACAAGATTAATGGAGGCAAGCTTATAAAGAAATTTTCAGGAGAAGGTGAAGCCGTTGATCGTGACCGTTGATGGATTCTCGTAGAACGGAGGTAGTATTATCTGTAAAATTGTCTTTGTAATAGTTCTCATAATCTGTATCAGCGTTAAAAAAAAAAAATGAAGTTTGGTTCGGTTTCGACCGAGTAATTTCGGTTTGGACTTAATGTCGTCCACTGTCCCTTGTTCAAACAATGGACATATGATAAAACCAAGACTTGCACGAAAACATTCCATGCTATCATGTAATCAATCTATTGTTATTTTGAAAGCTCTAAAGCTATAAGACAAGGAAGCAGAAAAAGAATAGCAAAAACATTCCATCCAAGAGCACTAGTAACACCTGAATAATCGCGGAATGACGGAATTGTATTTAAAAACGCGATTTCGCAAGTTTTGGGTTTAAACGCAATTCAGCTATTCTGCGAGTTACCAACCAAGTTAATATCAATTCCGCAATCTATATATATACAAAAGACTTTTCTCTCTTCTCCTTATGCCACCTCATCATTTTTAAACATTTATATTAATTTAAATTTGATTTGAATAGTTATATATATACTTAACTTTTATGAAAGAAATACGAAAGGTCACTTTAAAATATATAATAAAATATATAAATATTTTAAGATTATAAATTTAATAAAAATTATACATCCATTAATTTAATCTAAACTAAAACTTCAAATAATATAAATACATTATGGTTTATTTAAAACAAAACTACGTGTCAAAGGCATTTAAAAGTATTTATCATGGCATTAACATTTTTCATATAATCATTTTAACCATTAAAACAATATTAAATCTCATAAATTAAATGTCTGCAAAATTATATAGAAATAATTTTCTATTGTCTAAGTTATCGGTTTAAGACAAAATTAATAAGATAAAATGATTATACAAATTGACTAAAAACAAACATCTAAGATATAAAAAATAATATTTGAATACCAATTCACAATTCTAAAGAAATTTGTTAGATTTTTGTTTATTTGTCTAAATCATCGATTTTAAGAGATCGTGGATAAGAGAAAATGATGATACAATTTGATTAAAAGCAAACGCATAAGATAGAAAATTAATATTTGAATAACAATCTACCACCTTTTTTCAAAGACATTTATTAGATTTGTTGTTGAAATCAATGTAGAACCTATAATGAAAACAAATATAACCAGTTATTATATTTGATAATCTTATATTTATACTGAGATAAGTATATAAACTCTTATAAAAATAGTCCAAAATATTAAACTATTTTCAACTTAAAATTCAACTAAACATTTTCAGATGTATTAGAATTTCCTATATAGTTCGGATTAAGAAAATATTTTGTTTATTCGCTCATCCATCCATAGGGCGGGTTAATTTCCAATTTATTACGATATCCTAAAGATATATATTTTAACATGTCCAAAAGGACAATTTATTATGGGTCTTAAAACAACCACACTATAAAAAATTATTTAAAGCATGTTTATTGATTTAATTGTAACCCAACCCAAAAATTTCTACCCTTTTTCTATATTCTAGCCTTCCATCACATATACTCCATAAACTTTGCAACAATAGCCGCTGATTACACACATTGACAGATCTCTCTTACTCATTCTCCGTATTCCCTACTTCCACACTCAATTGCTGTTATAGTTCCTAGCCATCAAACTATTAAATACCCCTCCTAATCCCCCATTAATATCTACGGGGTTACGTGTTCGTGCGCGGTTTAACTAAGTCTCACTCTTCCACCTCTAACTCATTTATGTACATCTATCCACTCAACTATATATATAGCTCTCCAAAGATAAAGTTTCCACATTCATCTTTTGCTCTCTTTACAATAGACTCTCCTTCAACAAATGAATAATTCTAATGTTGATTTCTCTCACCTCAAATCTGGCCGTGGTTTCCAATATGTTTTCGGTATGTTGATCCAATTTTGGGAAGCCCGCAACATCAAAAAGGCGGCGAGCTCATGGATGTCGACATACTGATTCTCGGCAAAAAATATAAACTTCCTTCTGATTCTATTAACTCTTATCTACCGAATACCCACACTAAAAAGATTATTGCTTCTTAGTGTACGATGATGCACGGCTCCATTCATGTCCACCAACTTTCAATCGTACAACCAATTTTGCGAAAGGGATTAATATATGTTATCACTTTTTTCGATGTGACAAGGAGTAACCACCGATTCAAGATGACCGATTTTCACCTTACCATCCGCTTCAGTCAAACCACTTCGCTGGTTCCACTTGACGATACGTTCTGCTACATCCTAAAAGAGCTATGCAGGTTCCTCACATACAACCAACTAATGGCCCTAGGCAACACCAACAATGAGTTTCTTGATGTGTCCCTCGCACTTATCACACTATTTGCTACTAACGATTTTACTATCTACCCTAACTAACATCTTTCTGATCACATACACAATTGGAGAAGTATGGTCCACAAAAGCATATTTTAACGAAAAAACTTCGGTTTTGGAAATAATTTTGTTTATTCTCCACCTTGAAAGGTACTAAATAATCTCAATCACTGTTTACAATGTTTAAAAATATGTTTCAGTGACAATTTGGTACTCTATGTCATTTACTTCCCCCAATGGCGAGATACTCCGCGCCGGTGCTTTTGATGCTCATGCAAACACACCCAGTCAGATTTTTGCCATAAAGAAGCAGAGACATGTGTGATATTGGCTACAAATATCAATCCCAAGTTTTTTGGAGGTCTGTCATATACAATCTACGTTATTAACATGTATTACAACCACCTATAAAACTCAAATCATATCATTTTTTTCCAATGTAATTTGTACCTCAATGCAACTTATGTGACAAAGTTTGACGGAAGCGTGCAAGCTACCAACTCTCTTTTCCAACGGTACCAATGGAAATTATTCCTACCAAATATAACATTTTTGCTTCACATACTTGATGTATTATAACAAACCACATCTTGAAATGTAAGGAAAACCAAGAGAGCGACGCTGCAACTAAATACTATGAGGTGCAGAAGATTGGGCACGGGCACGTGACAATTATGAGTATATAATTTTCGAAACTAGAATTAGAAGATATAGATGAGTACATTAAGCAACCCCAATAGACTAAGTACATGTACAAACTAATCCAAAATAAAAGTTAAATTTTTTAAATATGCAAATGACAACCCTACTAAAATATGATATACAATAAACTAAAAAAAAAAAAAAAAACTAAAAACTAAAACAAAATTTAATGGGCTAAACCAACAATGTATTAAACCATTAAAATAGGGGTTTAAAGAACGTAATAGAAACATAATAAGTTTCATGATTACTACAATTTTATATGTAGTTTTTTTAAAAGACGGTTAAATAACAAATAAAATAAAAAATTACTGACAATATAAGAATATCAAAAACACGAACAAGCTACATATAACAAAAATATGGGGGAAATCCCCCTGTTAATGGATATGAAAAAAGAAAAATGAAATACATAAACTTAGTGAGGTTTCAGAATTGGATTTAATAGATAAAAGATAACACACACTATAAAACAAGAGAATGGCTAATTTAGAAACAAAAATGAAAGAGATAATTATAGAGGGTATTAAAATATTTTTGTTAATTTTTTAAGGTCAAGAATATTAATTCTCTGTAATTATATTAAAGGTCGATTCGATATAAGTAAAGATAAATGTAAAAACTAACAATTTTTTTATTAAAAAGAAAAGAAAATGAAATATGTAACAACAATAGTTTAAACACGATTTGAAAATCAGATAACGAACGAGATCAAAATGTTAGAAAGAAACCATGATGAAAATCGAAAAGCAAAAGAAAATTTGAGAGTAAAAATATGCAACAACAATCCGCGCGAAGCGCGGAAATCCCCTAATTAATATACAAATCTTACTTTTTCGTGTAATGAATTTTTTTTTTTTTTTTTTTTTGCGAAAACGCAGATCTGCGTTTTCGCGTTTTTTTTTTCTTTATTACACAAGTTTTTATGATTGACTATTTTTTTTGCGGAATGACGTTTTTAAACGCGATTTCGCCATTCCACGTTACCAATCAGTGCCAAAAATTATGTACAGAAAGAATAAATGAAAAACCACTCAAATTTGATTTCCTTTGGAGGTAGAAACATTGGTGAAAAAACTCAGAACACAACGGGTTTCGTTCACGTAGTGGTCCGATGATGATCTGTTGAAAGATAAACCATTCTTTAATAAAGCTTGATACGTAATAGAGACGTGGAATGTTTTCTCCACATTCATGGCAAGCTGATGTTCACAGTTGAATGTCATCTTCTTTGTGTTCTTCGTGTTTTTTTTTAGCAACTTTTTCTTTGTGTTTACCAGACAGATCGGATAAACCTGAAATTGATGTGAAAACGATGATTAAATGAGTGATCAATATGCACCATTTCGTTATGCTCATAAACATATACACTAAAAAATTTATAAGTTAATAATGTTGAGAATTGATATTTTATTAATTTATAGATAGATAAATAATTTGAATGAAATATTTTTTAAATATTTTTTATTTAAAATAAGTAGTTTTCACTAAATAAATATTTTTATTTAAAATAAGTAGTTTTCACTAAATATATATTTTCTATATTTATTTTTGTTTAAAATTTATTTTACATGATTATTTTTATATTTTCACATTGTTTATATTTTTATTTATTTGTTTGTTTTCTTTACTTTTTTGAATACGAAATTTAAAATATTGAACATCTCACATGTTTATATCATCACATTGATTAATATAGACAAACAAGTTTGTACTAAAGATCATTGAGTTTTTTTTGGTCATAGAGAATTTAGTTTTAATCTTATTTCTTTAGCATATAACATGTTTCATACTCTTGCCTTTAATGTTGATGATGAACTTAAATTTGAGATTATGATATGTTTGGAAGCAGTCGCGTAAAAAATAAATTATCGCGTCTAGAATTCTTTACAATTTTTAAAATACAGTTGCATAAGACATCAATTTTTTTTTATACAATAAAAGATTAAATGAATTCCAAAGGATTTCAAATTTAAGAAAAAATAATTAACAAGATTCAAATTGTAGTAGATTATATATATTTGCATAAGTTTTTATATGCTATTTATTAATTTATAGTATTTATGAAACCTATATTTACATAATTTTTTAAAAATATGTATTATTTTATTATTTTATCGAGTTGTGTTATATTTGAAATGGTCTAACTCAAAATTAAATAATTTTATTAATTTATTATCGAATATATATATATATATATATACCTCGGTTTCGTTACTACGAGTTGACAATTGTGGTGCACTGGCGACATTGCTTGAATATGAACTTTGGGAATATTTCCGACACATGCAGTCCTGTTCGTGTAGCATTCATCCATGCAACTGCGGTTAGATCTTGTTTGTTTACTAAGCATAGCATATGGCGATCGGTCGCAGATTTAGTTCTCGCAATTAATCATAACGATTAGTCGTGTGATTGTCAAACAAACAACTTTAGGATCAATCACAGTAATTAGCTACACAATAGTAAAATAAACAATTTCATGACTAATTGCAGCGATTATTCTATAAACGAACCTTTTATGATTTAGTAATTGCCGTCGTGATCACAATCGCAGTTGCAATCACTTGCGATAAAATTGTCAAACAAACATGACATGTTTCTCCTGCTTGCGCGTTTCAAACTGCTACTTCCCATCAGGGTTAAACTCAGTCTCTCCTGGAGAAAATGGTCATTCAATTCACGAACTTTTCGGTCAAAGCCAAAATATACACGAACTTTAAAACACACCAAAAAAGCATGAACAAAATTTGACTTTCTAAATTAAATACAAACTTATCGTTGACTGGCCGTTTTAAATACGTCATTTTGGTGCAAGGTAAAAAAAAGAAAAAAAGATGTTGGTAGGACTCGAACCTAAGATCCTTAGCTTAAAATAGATCTTGACTCGCCACTGTGCCACCAAGCTCTCTTCGGATATAAGTAAATAATAATGTTATTTAACTTAAACCGAGTGCGTTTTTGAATTAAAATGCTAATTACAATTAATAATTTAAATAGTAATCATTATAATAATTAAAAAAATACTATTTTAAAGATAACTTTGAAAAAGAAAAGATTGTTTTATATAACTTTTTTATTTGAAAGATACTTATAAATAACTTTTAAACAATCTTTTCTTTGATTTATATAACTTCTTATATAATTTTTTTATTTGAAGTATACTTATATAATTTATTTGGCTAATATATGATTTGGTTTTGTTTAATGTTTATTTTAAGTATCGTATTTATAAGTATAATTTATAATTTATAAGTATCCTTCAAATAAATAAAAAATATAAGTATCCTTTAAATAAAAAAAGTTATATAAAAAGTTATTTAAAATTTATTTATAAGTATCCTTCAAATAAAAAAGTTATATAAAATAATCTTTTCTTTTTTAAAGTTATCTTTAAAATTGTATTTTTTTAATTATTATAATGATTACCATTTAAATTATTAATTGTAATTAGCATTTTAATTTAAAAATGCACTAGGTATAAGTTAAATAAGATTATTATTTATTTATATCCGAAGAGAGCTTGGTGGCACAGTGGCGAGTTAAGGTCTACTTTATTTATATCAGACTCTACCGACTTGTAGCACCTTGCACCAAAACGCCGTATTTAAAACGGCCCGTCAACGATAAGTTTGTATTTAATTTAGAAAGTCAAATTTTGTTCATGCTTTTTTTAGTTGTTTTTAAAGTTCGTGTATATTTTGGCTTTGACCGAAAAGTTCGTGAATTGAATGATCATTTTCTCGTCTCTCCTGCAACAATTCAACAACTATATATATATGTCAAATATAGTTAGACTCAGATTTAGCACTTAAATGTAACAATTCCAACAACAACAAAAGAAAAACATTAATGTTTCGCTAGCTTTGACAAGATATTTGAATCCTAAGAGAAATAAAATTTGACATTGAATTCCGAAGAGGACTAGAGTTAAGCACTATTACAATGGCATATACAAAACATAAGATTTTGGAAGAAGAGACAAGAAAAAGCAATTTGATCAAGAAATCTTTTCCTTTTTGAAGAAATATCTTAGATGCAAATTGAAATCTCCAGTTGGGCTTAGCTTTTTAACACAGTTGGCCCAAAAACTAACCCAATCTCCACCCGAGATCGATTTGATTTTGCTGCGGGTCAACTTCTCTTATACCCTTATGGGTCTAAAAAAAATCCAGACTACCCCAAACTAATCTCTCATACCCTTCCCACTTTAATGAAATGTAGTTTGACCCTTTTACCCTCGGTTTATGGATCCTGGTTAAATGGTTGGGATTTAAAAATGATAATTGGATGGATTTGGTTTATGAAAAAAAAAAAGAATCCCGAGCCTCGCCTCCGAACCTCGCCTCCGAGCATAGCCTCCTCGTCTCGCATCAACCGGGTTTTGCTCGTCGGCGCCGTCGCCTCGCATCTCCGACCACCATTCGCCGGCTCCGTCGTGCTTCGTCACCATTGGGACTTGCAATTGAGTAGAAATGTACTCCCATCGGTAATATTGGCCGCGGAAATCGATTCAAATTGGAATTTGTGTTGCAGGAGAACTGGAGACAACTGGTAGAACTGGTAGAACTGGTATAACTGGTAGAACTGGTAGAACTGGTATAACTGGTATAACTGGTATAACTGGTACAACTGGTACAACCTGTAAAACTGGTATAATTGGCACAACAAGTAAAACTAGTCATTAATATTGTCAAATCAAGTTAATGGAGCCGTTTAATGCCCCATTTCACGCATGCAGGGGACAGTCAATGAGTGAGTCTCTTCGAAGCTGGCGAACAGTCACATCTCATCATTACAAATGCTTCATGTACAAACAGGGCATTAAAGTTCTTTTACTTGACTCAATATGGGGTATTAAAGTCCTTATATCCATTAATTTTCTTCTTGTACTCTGTAAGACTGTAAAATTAAGTGAATTTGATATCTTGATCACTAACCATACGTTTCACGTTTTAAACATACGTTACATACAAAGACAACGAAAACATACAAAGACAACGACAACGACAATAACCAACAATATAACCACGAACTACATAGAACCAAGCTCGAATTTATGCTTCTTTGCCTTAACAAGTGTTCCCATCACAATAGCAATGATAGTAACACAAATGAGCCCAACACAACAACATTTGATCATCACTCTCCCCTTGTTGAGGTCTCTTTTTGTCACTAATGCGTCTTCCTCCAAGTCATGTATCCTACACTTTAAGGCTTCAATTTCGAAACGAATCTCGGATTTGGCTTTCTCAATCTCAATTTCAATACTCGAGATTTTGGGCAACGCATCATTGACTTCCTCATACATGCTATCCTCCACCCATTTGAACAAATGTTTTTGAGTTTAAAAACAAAAGCAATATGAAGTGAATTATAAGCAAAAAAAACAGAGCATAAATCATTATCCACAAATTATTTGACAATATGCTTACATCTTTCATGGTTGAACATCTGAAGAATGGTCTTCCTGGGTTGTCTTTCGTTTTAGACGTGAGAATGACGACGCCTTTACCGCAGTGACATGATATACCATGGATTTTAGGGATTTTAAACATGGTATATGTGTCATTTATCGAGTCTTTTACTATGTTTTAGAGTCTTTTCAGGTATTTATTAGGTACAAGCACATTTGGAGCATATTTGGTGATTATAGCATTTTCTGGAGCTAATTGGAGTATTTGGCCGAGAGATCAAGTTCACTGTTGATATTCCCGAGCTGCATCGATCGTCACACTTATGGCAACGATCGTTGCACCAGCGAGATGGGCCAAACGACGGTTTAATAAAGAATGAAGAAATTGCAGTTTTGCCCAGAAGTTTCTGATATTTACAAAGAAGCCCCAATTCGTGTTTTAGGTTATAAATAGAGTTTTTAAGCCATTGTTTAGGCTAAGCAGAGATAACTAAGTTTTATTCTCTTAGGAGATTTTAGGGGCTGGTTTTGTTCTCGAAAGAGACTTGATTTCGAACCCCTGTTGATTATTCTGTTTTTATGATATTTGGTTTTCTACTTATGATGTTTTCTGTCTCGATGAACATGTCTGAGTAGATCACCTGTTAGGTTGAAGGATTCTCATAAGGGATTTCAGAGAATTACAGTTCTAATTAGTTAATAAGGATTTATATCTGCCAGTTCTTTATCTAAGTTGTTCTTAATGCTTAATCTGAAGTAGCTAATCAGAATTATGATGTTAGGTTGATTAATTCAGCGGAAGTTGGTTAATTTAACTAGAAAGAACTTAGATAAGCAATTAAACTATTCGCAAACGGAAGTTTGGTCTAGGTTAATTGTGAACATATCAAACCTGGAATTAATGCTAGTTTAATCTGTTAGTTCTCGCAAACGGAAGTTTGGTTTGCTGCACTTAGACTTAGAGAATTATCGCAAAGGAATTTGGTTAATTCTATATCTGTGTTTTGAGTTCTAGAACAGTTATTGATTGGATCCTGATTGATTGATTGCTTGCGTTCCTGATTTCCTGAGAACTCCTGATACCTAACGCTTTGCCCTCTTGCTTACAAACTCACTTAATTCGCTTTGATATTTCGTTTACTGCTTTCACATCTGCTTCGCTTAATTTAATCCGAATTACTAATAATCTATTGTGTGACTGAGAGTCCTCATGGGATTCGATACCTTATATACTACGATTGCATTAACTGTGCACTTGCAGTAGAATAGGGAAAACTATACACCTATCAAGTTTTTGGCGCCGTTGCCGGGGACTCTTTGAGTTCACCGATAGATTTAGTACTAGGATTTAGACTAAGCATTCTTTTTAGTTTTCTTGATTACTCACGTTTTTGATTTTTGGGATTTCAGGAAATCGCTCTGCATCGATCGTTGCTCGCCTTGCAACGATCGACACTAGGCGAAGACAGCGATGCTGAGATCTGAGACGTTCAATAGGTTCCGCGCCATGGAACCTGTGATTTTAATTCGCGGTGAAAACGGCGTTCTACGAGACCAAGAGGGTCACATATGCAACGCAAAAGGTCAGAATATAGATGGGGAAGGAAACCCCATCTTACCAGATTACCATGTATTGGTTGGGCAAGTAGCTGAAATGCAACATAAGATAGATGACATCCACGACATCTTACTTAGGGAGAGACAGCTCCGAGCAGAGGCAAACACTGATAAGTTTGCAGAGGTACGCTACATGGTTGGAGCCGACTCTTATAGACATACCTTGGAACATCAGCAAAGACAGGGTTCTAGGCACGCCCTAGAATCAGGAGACCATAATTATACTTCCAACCTAGCATCACCTACACAAAGGAGCAAACTGGAGATGATGTTAGAGCAAACAATTGAAAGGCAACAACAGAACTCAACTTCTTTCAGCTCGAAGCTAGAGAACCTGTACACAAATTTGAATGAGAAATTTGAATCCTTGAGCATTCGTGTAAAGCAGCTGGACACACAGATGGATCAAATTCCAAGTTCTACTCCAACAAAGGATTCTCATGAAGCTCCTGACAACAACATCCTCACTCAGGATCATGCACAAATGGATCATGGATCATGTCTAGCAGTTAAAGCTGTGGAATTTGTGGAAGACAGAGGGGGATTCGATGTTGAATTACCAGAGCTCGAAAGCTTCGATGCACCTGACTCAGCAGAGATTGACATGGATCTTTTGACTTGGATAGTCCAGATTGAAGCAGGACCAAGCCAAGAAGAGAAATCTGAGTCTGAGACGGCTGGAATGGACCAAGAAACATATAAACCCGAGACTACAGTTGAAACCCGAGTTGAGACGACAGCACCGATCGTTGCATCACACGCACCGATCGTTGCATCCCGAAAGGAACCAGTTTCACCCAAATCTCGAGAACCTGCTAAGGAAGGAGCCTACAAACCTCCGTTGCCATTCCCAAAAGTTCCCGTTAAATCTACAAATATGGCTCAGCGCACATTGGTGGTTGACAAGAAGATGGTGGTTCCACAAGAGCCTATTCTAGCATCATCAAGACCTAAAGCTACTCATAAACGAAAGGCCCCGAACATCAAATCTTTGCCAAAGGTAAAGCATAAAACCTCTAAGTTTAAGCCTCCTAACTCCACTGTTTTGAATAAAGGAAAGAGCGTTAAAACACCCAAGTGTCAATCTCACCCTACATTCCTCCCGACGTTCCTTGGACGACATCATGCTGCTACTGCTTACACACCACCATGGATGATAAGGCATTCACAGAGACACTCAAAGTCTCTGTTGAAACCTCCATGAGTCTGACCCCTTTCCAAAAGTCAAGCTAATGACTTAAAACAAGCGCTGAGTGGGAGGCAACCCACTGTTAGGTTTAACTATTTTTCTTTTTCATATTTAGTGTTTTTCTTAGGATTTCACGTTTTTATTTGTTTTTACTAAGTTTATCAGATACAGAACCAAGTCTGGAGAGGAGTAACGATCGTTGCTCACATGTGCAACGGTCGTTGCAATTGGTCTTAATCGAAAATTAAGGTACATGTCGCTAAACCGGAATCGATTAGATTCAACCAGCATCGATCGTTGCTGCCCTGCAACGATCGTTGCAGCCACGACCAGGTAAGTTACCTTAAAACCCTATTTTCTCTTTTTCTTCTCAAAACTCCTTTGGTCGACACTCCGAGCCTCTACCCGAAAAACACCATTTCTCCATCAAATTTCCTGTTTTCAAGTTCTATTTCACTCGTTTTTAACCGACCAATCCATTTCCTTTAGCCATATCTCAAGAAATCAAGGTAATGTTCTTCAATTTTCAAGCTTTCAGATTGGGTTTTTAGGGGTTCTAGATTGTTAGATTTTTGAGCCGAAATTGATCAATGCATGCCCAAATAGGTATGATTTAGGTTGCTAGATGATATATTGTTGCCGACTGTGTGATAGATTGCATGATTTGGAACGAAATTTGTTGACTGTTGATTGCGGCCAGAATCGCCCTGCAACGATCGCTGCCTTTGATGCAACGGTCGTTACTCGACGATTCTGGGGAAATGTTCGATTACACGGAATCGCCCTGCAACGATCGCTACCTTAGTGCAACGGTCGTTGCACGACGATTCAACAGAGAGTTGCCGAGACTAATTTGTTCAAATTTTCTGTTTTGCAGATGGCAACCCGGAATCAACCCCGCAAGAAACGAGCACAAGCTGCAAGCGCCTCACGACAATACATTCCGCCACCGGAATGGTTACACAGGGAATCAGATCCTCCACAGCCGTATAATTTGGTTCATGCGACCATAGGACAGCCATGGCCAAGGCCAGAGAAAGTTTTGATTGAGTCTGATCGCATCTGGAGCGGTTCTATTAAGGGGATACTAAAATCAGTTGACTTCACAGAGAGGCCGCTACACGAGTACTGGGATGAATACGATACCTTGCTGTATAATGGTTGGTGTGGTATGGAGATAGCGCCAACAAAGTTCGCTGATTACTCAACCTGCAAGAGTCTCGGAATGGACAAGAAGGTGATGGAGCTGTGCAGAGGTATTGGTCTGGGGACAATGCCAATGCAGCCTTACGATTTGTACCCAGAGCTTGTGAGGCAGTTGCTTGCCACGTGCAGGGTTGTATACCCAAACCCAGAGAGCAGGAATGCCCAAGGAGGCACCTTCACTTTCATGTGTCTCGGAGCAAGGTATCGAGTGCCCCTTCTCGATATCTGTAGGATCTACGGGTTCAGCACCACGCAGCCACGCACCGATTTATCCCTTCCGTGGGAACCACCAGAGGCTCGTGATTTCTGGGAGTACATTGGAGGTGGACAATATCACTCACGGCTTACACCAGTGATTCAGGTTAGGCATCCGGTTCTCAGATATGTCTTACGTATCTTGGGACGCACTTTATTGTGCAAGCATGAGGCGAACAAGATGCGCAAGACCGAGATGGAGATTTTATTCAGAGGGCTGAGGGAGCAGTTCAGGGGTACTGATGTGAGAAACCCAGCTGAGAAGGTGAACCTAGGAGCTATATTTGCCCATCACCTTTGCGAGCTGCAGAAGAAGCCTTAAGAAGGCGCGCGCAAGGAGACAGTAGGGAGTCTTCTCACTCCTATTTTCAGACACTGCGGGATCCCTATGAGGGATATGGAGTGCGTTACTGAGCGCGAGTTCCTGGATCTCAGTCACTTGCAGAGTGCTACGTGGCTGAAGGAAGGGCGAGTGTGGGTGTACTATGACCCTGAGGATACACAGTATGGCATAGATCTTCCTGCTGCCAGGTACACTCGGATCGATACCATTGATGATTTGAGCTTCCACCCTTCCGCTAGTGATCGATGTGCAGTACCTACTATGGCTCATCCGCTGGGAGAGCCTTCTGCGAGAGCTTCGTCCTCCTCTGCGCCAGCGCCTCCCCCAGTCGACGATATAGGTCCTTTTCCAGAGCCTACGATGCCTTACGGTGCATATTCTGATGCCGAGTGGAGAGAGAGATCCGATGGCATGTTTCGAGTTGTTTGGAACTTCATGCGCACTTGCAGCTGCAGGAGGCCACCACAGGTCCATCAGCCCGTACACGTTTCTCGACGCAGACATCGATCCCCGACTCCTCCTTCCCCGACTGATACTGATCCCGCAGCTGAGGCAGCCGATGACGATGCACGGTATGGTGGGATAGATGATGAGAGCGAGTGAGAGTGATCCCCATGTTCAGACTTTCGGTTCTGTATTCTGACTTTTTATCTTTTCTTGCACTTTTGTTTTCCATTTATTTTTAGGATTTGCTATGTTTGGATGGTTATGCTTGATCAGACATATTTGTTGTTTCGATTTTACTCTGTTTCTAGTGTTTTCAGCTTGCAGGATTGAAAATTGACATAAACCGACGGACTAACCTGCTAACTTGCTGACTGATCCGATATGCGCATTGCAACGATCGTTGCTGCTTTTAGCAACGATCGACACTCAACGAAAAATCGCCAAGCAACGGTCGATGCACTTAGTGCAACGATCGATGCATGAGCGACAGAGGTAAAACCCGACAGAACTAAAACATCCATTAATAATTTTTCTTTCTTTTTACCAATCCTTCGCTTGACACTACTGGGGACAGTGTGTTTTAAGTGTGGGGGAGGTGCTACTGACTTATATCTTTCTGTTTTCTTAAGAGTCAGTCTGTTTTTCAAAATTTTTGTTTTATTGAGTCAAAACTGTTTAAGTAAGGAACTATGATTTTCTGAGGAGATTTACAAGACTTGCAGGAACTTAAGTAACCATTGGGATGAAGTTGCAAGATCTATCTCTGACTATTAGAAAACCCCATCACAGATCAACCTACTGGGAACACCCACATCACTTCAGGTATCAGAGGATCTTTTACTGACTTCACCCATAATACTGACTTAGATTTCTCACCTAAGGGCTTGGTATACTTTATGTCGGATTCCCTGTTAGTTCTGACACAGCCTGTAAACCTGTCCTATTTAGTCCCCTTCTCCCCTTCTATAAAGTAAAAAAAAAAAAAGATAATAAACTGAGGATGAGTTAGTAACTCCGAAGTGGTCATGGGAATGGTAGCAAACACTATTTTCTCTCATGTGATCCATGGAATGTGTCCAAAGTACACCCCATAACGGGAAGAACACTGATAAAAAAAATAAAATGATACCCAATGTGTGAAAAATCAGTTGTTAAAGAAGGGAAAGAGAAGAAAGGGACTAGAGAAAGATAGTATGGTGGTCTAGAGCTGATTAGGTAAGAATCCATGTGCCTTTAGATCGATACTCCTTAGGTGAGACCGCACTTAAATACTTGCAGAAGTCAGTAGGGAGAATTTGAATGCTTGAATGTGATTGTGGAGTTTACCTAGGACAGTTGCTAAGTGTGGGGGAAGTACATGTTGGTCTTGATATCCTGTGATTGATTCTTTCAGTGGTTTACTAAGGGGAATCTGAGTATTGTAAGCTTCTATGACAAAAAGAGTTTCTGAAAGTTTTCAAACCTCTTGACTACATTTAGTTCTATGTCTTGCTTGAGGACAAGCAAGAGCTAAGTGTGGGGGAGTTGATATACCATGGATTTTAGGGATTTTAACCATGGTATATGTGTCATTTATCGAGTCTTTTACTATGTTTTAGAGTCTTTTCAGGTATTTATTAGGTACAAGCACATTTGGAGCATATTTGGTGATTATAGCATTTTCTGGAGCTAATTGGAGTATTTGGCCGAGAGATCAAGTTCACTGTTGATATTCCCGAGCTGCATCGATCGTCACACTTATGGCAACGATCGTTGCACCAGCGAGATGGGCCAAACGACGGTTTAATAAAGAATGAAGAAATTGCAGTTTTGCCCAGAAGTTTCTGATATTTACAAAGAAGCCCCAATTCGTGTTTTAGGTTATAAATAGAGTTTTTAAGCCATTGTTTAGGCTAAGCAGAGATAACTAAGTTTTATTCTCTTAGGAGATTTTAGGGGCTGGTTTTGTTCTCGAAAGAGACTTGATTTCGAACCCCTGTTGATTATTCTGTTTTTATGATATTTGGTTTTCTACTTATGATGTTTTCTGTCTCGATGAACATGTATGAGTAGATCACCTGTTAGGTTGAAGGATTCTCATTAGGGATTTCAGAGAATTACAGTTCTAATTAGTTAATAAGGATTTATATCTGCCAGTTCTTTATCTAAGTTGTTCTTAATGCTTAATCTGAAGTAGCTAATCAGAATTATGATGTTAGGTTGATTAATTCAGCGGAAGTTGGTTAATTTAACTAGAAAGAACTTAGATAAGCAATTAAACTATTCGCAAACGGAAGTTTGGTCTAGGTTAATTGTGAACATATCAAACCTGGAATTAATGCTAGTTTAATCTGTTAGTTCTCGCAAACGGAAGTTTGGTTTGCTGCACTTAGACTTAGAGAATTATCGCAAAGGAATTTGGTTAATTCTATATCTGTGTTTTGAGTTCTAGAACAGTTATTGATTGGATCCAGATTGATTGATTGCTTGCGTTCCTGATTTCCTGAGAACTCCTGATACCTAACGCTTTGCCCTCTTGCTTACAAACTCACTTAATTCGCTTTGATATTTCGTTTACTGCTTTCACATCTGCTTCGCTTAATTTAATCCGAATTACTAATAATCTATTGTGTGACTGAGAGTCCTCGTGGGATTCGATACCTTATATACTACGATTGCATTAACTGTGCACTTGCAGTAGAATAGGGAAAACTATACACCTATCATGACACTTCGCCGGAAACCCTCGGTCTCCATCTTCAACAGTCGACGAAGATGTATCGCAACTCATGGAGGAACGAGAGGTTCGATAAAATCAAAATTGTTGTTTAAATGAAGAAGAAAGCGAAATCAGGAGGAGCGGAATTGAGAGGGAATTGGAATTGGACGACTGAGCTGAATTGGAAGGATCCGTTGAATATTTCGATTTTTAGGGTTTTGAATCCGTTTTGAATGATTGGGGATTTTTTTTTTGATTCAAATAACACATTTTTCCCTATTTTTCCTCAATAATTAATATCATTGGATAAAAATTATTTAACACATAACCATATGAAATTTGAACTTGTAAAATCACTTTCATCCTAACTATGGTCAATGGGTGACATTACATCAAATTAGATTGGGAAAATCTCTCGACCAAGTAATTCCACCAACAATGTTCATACAACACTAATTCCACCAACAATGTTCATACACTTGCAAGATCATTTTTGGAATAACGGACAAGATAGGTGGATAAGTTTACAAAAATCGAAAGTTGTTACATAATAATATACAGAATCATTATATTCATAGATTAATTGAGTAAAATCAACTGTAAAACTATAAAATCGAATTTAAAGTTCCAGTAAAACTGATTATATTGAAAACAGCCAAAGTACAACTATTAAGAAAATTTGTACAACTACAAACTCCTGTAAAACTATGTATTAAGTTTTGGCGCCAAAATTCCACCGTTTCGTATTACTAGTATAACCGAGAAAAAACTTGTATAAAACTGTGCGTCTCTGTTTTTCGAAGAAGGTTGTAATGATGAGCATCTTTCTTGGGTTTTTCATGAGACGGCTTGTCTTCCTTCTTTGTCCCCTGCATTAAACGTATCATTATTAGAAGCCGGCGAACCGTCACATCAGAAGCTCCGTTTAATGCAGGGACAAGGATGACAACCAGTCGCTTGACAAACCCAAGAAACGAACAGACACATCTCTGCGTCTTATGGACGCAACCCAAACAAGTTTAAGGGTCTATAAATAGAGAGAACTTCTGTGTCTCTCTCATAACAGTTTTCCACACAAAATAAGTTCCAAAATCAGAGAGAATTTTTTTCCGGAAAACAGAGAGAAAACAGAGAAAAACAGAGACTCACCATGGCCAACAGAAGATCGATGGTCTCTCTTCAACAATTTCCAATCGAAATCCTCTCCAAGATCTTACAGAAAGCCGAGAAAAATTCCGGCGCCGATTACTGCAACCTCCGGAAAACATGCAGAATCATGAACGAAGCTGGCAGGAGTCCTGAAGTCTTCTGTTATCTCTCTCTCACACCCCTGGTGAAGAATCTGAAGGATTATAGTGTTTTTCAAGGTTTAATTCCCATATTTCAACCTAACACATAATCTTAACAGATCTAGGTTCTTGCAAAACGAATCATAAAACCAAACCTGTGACATTACCTTTTGCAGCGGATTATTGATGGTAATGACAAGATCAGCTTAGAACAGATGAACAACCTGCTCCTCCTTTGGTATCCACACTCTTACAAGCCGGGATGGCTGCTAGACCAAAGAGATGGATCAGAGAGAGAGTTAGAGAGAGAGACAAGCTCACGGCTGCTCACACAAAATCGAATGGGAATGATTAGTAACCCTAATCGATTTTCATCTCACTAATATGGGCCCAAGAATTAACTAATGGCTCATTTTAGCTTTTGGGCCCAAGACACAAATACAGACAAAACCTGTATTTTGTCTGGCCCAACTCTCTGATCTAATACAGTAAATGCCATTGCATCTTACCGTATTAATTCCATTTAACTTTCCCGTTAGCTATGGTGTGTGACCCTTTGGGATCATACAATACTGGCAATAAGTCCTAAACTTATAGATCATGAGCGGACTCTAGCAAGCCATCATGATCACCCAGTATTTATGACTTATGTCTGATCTCGACATTTATCATACTTTCTAGAGATAGTACAGTAGATTTCAGGACATTCCCAACAATCTCCCACTTGTACTGGAATCCTACATTCCCTAGTCCTTTTGTCTCAATATCTCGATCTGGCATAAGGCAAGATGCGTGTCATCCTTATATAGCCAGACCATGTTCATCGGACCAGATTTGATACTGACAATGCAAACGACTTGGGCAAGTCCGTTTGGGAATGGCCATTCTCTTACCAGCTATCAAGTCTCCGATTGGCCTAGAGATATTACCTCCGTTAAACGGCAGGGACAAATCCCATCTTGTTCCATCACTATGAACTACACAATTCATAATGCACCCAACCAAGGTCCGTATAGCTCCCAGTTACGAAACAGCGTTAGACAATGATCAAAGCGCATTACTCCATGTGCAGCCACATGCATGCGAACTCAGGTCTAAGGACTATACTCTATAGTCGTATATGAGAACCTCTTATGACACATATATTAATATCTTGTAGAGTTCTCATCAGCGGGCCATGTCCGGTCATATGCTCCCCTACATATACCTATGTATCGACTTTGATGCCGCGCATCTATGACCCCTCGAAACTTGGTCATAAGTCTCAACACAATCTAGTCTCTAATGGTTGTTGGTGTTCCAATTCAACAACCTTCGACTATGGACACTATGATTTATGTCATTTCGTTAAATATGGGGTTTCAGGATCAAGTCTACTCATGTACTTCGATGGCCCATATATAATGACATGAATCATTTTGGAACGATTATTTTATATCACAGTTAAAATAATCCAGAAATAAAAATTTCATTAACATTTAAAATGTTTACATGAACCAATCAAAATAACTAAAACAAAAGCCCTCACAACTCCCACTCAAAAAGAGATTACATTTGAATATCTCTAATTCCTACAGCAGCAGTATGCAACTCGTGCTTAGGTCTCGGGAGTGGCTTTGTCAACGGGTCAGCCACGTTCTCATCAGTGGGAACTCTGCTGACCATCACTTCGCCTCTATTTACTATCTCACGAATGAGATGATACCTTCTCATAATATGTTTGGATTTCTGATGATGTCTCGGTTCCTTAGCTTGAGCAATTGCACCATTGTTATCACAATACAGTGCTAGTGGCTCAGCAGCATTTGGGAATACACCGAGTTCAATCATGAAGTTCCTAATCCAAACTCCTTCTTTCGCAGCTTCTGAAGCAGCGATGTATTCAGCTTCAGTTGTGGAATCTGCCACGGTGCTCTGCTTGGAACTCTTCCAACTTACTGCACCGCCATTCAGACAGAAGATGTAGCCAGACTGTGACCGGAAATCATCCTTATCTGTCTGAAAACTTGCATCCGTGAATCCACTCATTTCAAGCACTTCACTTCCTCCGTAAACCAAGAACTTATCCTTAGTATTTCTCAAATACTTCAGGATATTCTTTACGGCAATCCAGTGACTCTCGCCTGGATTAGACTGGTACCTACTCGTCATGCTTAGTGCATAAGCAACATCAGGACGAGTACGGATCATGGCATACATGATAGATCCTATAGCCGAAGCATAAGGAATCCTACTCATGCGCTTAAGCTCATCAGGTGTTTTAGGACACCGAGTCTTGCTTAGTGTAGCACCATGTATCATTGGCGTGAATCCCTTCTTGGAATTTTCCATTCCGAATCGATGCAGAACTTTGTCTATGTAGGAATCTTGACAAAGTCCAATCAGCCTTTTAGATCTATCTCTAAAGATTCGGATTCCAAGAATATACGCGGCTTCACCCATGTCCTTCATGGAAAAACAACTTCCCAGCCAGTCTTTAACAGACTTCAGCATTGGAATATCATTTCCAAGAAGCAATATGTCATCGACATATAGGATAAGAAACGCCACTTTACTCCCACTAGTTTTCTTATACACACATTGTTCCTCTTTGTTTCTAATGAAGTCAAAGTTCTTTATTGCTTCATCAAAATGAAGATTCCAACTCCTCGATGCTTGCTTCAATCCATAAATGGATTTATGAAGTTTGCATACTTTCCCAGCATTCTTAGGATCAATGTAACCGTCAGGCTGTGTCATGTACACATCCTCTTCCAAGATTCCATTCAGGAAGGCGGTTTTTACATCCATCTGCCAAATCTCATAGTCATAATGAGCTGCAGTCGCTAGGAGAATCCGAATTGATTTCATCATTGCCACTGGTGAATAGGTTTCATCATAGTCTATACCATGAATTTGCTTGAAACCTTTTGCCACCAACCTGGCCTTGTAAATCTGGACATTTCCATCCATGTCAATCTTCTTCTTGAAGATCCATTTACACTCGATGGCTTTTGCACCAGCGGGTAAATCAACCAGTGAAAACACTCGGTTAACAGACATGGAGTCCATCTCGGATTCAGTGGCTTCACGCCACTTTAAGGAGTCAGGGCCCATCATGGCTTCTGCAAAGTTCGAGGGTTCATCACCGTCAATGATCAAAAGATCATGGCAATTAGTCACGAGGAATCCCTGATATCTATCGGGTTCGTGACGAATCCTTCCGGATCTTCGAACTTCAGGTACTGCAGGTTCAGGTTCTATTACAGCTTCATGTAATTCATCCTGCTGTTCTTCCTCATTAGGTTGAACAGGTTCCTGTCCTTCTTGAATTTCATCAAGTTGTACCTTACTCCCACTATCTTTTCTAGAGAGAAACTCCCTTTCAAGAAAAGTGCAATCCCGAGCAACAAATACCTTGTTCTCGGATCGCAGATAGAAGTAATAAGCCTTGGTATCCCTAGGATAACCAATGAAGTAGCATTTGTCAGATTTTGGTGTAAGCTTGTCTGAGATTAATCTTTTGACATAGGCTTCACAACCCCAAATTCTGAGAAAAGACATTGCTGGAGCTTTTCCAGTCCATATCTCATATGGTGTCTTTGCTACTGCCTTTGATGGCACTCTGTTCAGTGTGAACGTTGCGGTGAGCAAAGCATATCCCCAAAGGGATATAGGAAGGTCTGTGTGACTCATCATGGATCGAACCATATCTAAAAATGTCCGATTCCTTCTCTCAGACACACCATTCCACTGAGGTGTTCCAGGAGGTGTGAGTTGGGAGATAATCCCACACTCACTCAGATGATCACGAAATTCCTGGCTCAAGTATTCTCCTCCTCGGTCCGACCGAAGAGCCTTAATACTTTTACCAAGCTGGTTCTGTACTTCATTCTGGAATTCTTTGAACTTTTCAAAGGTTTCCGACTTATGTTTCATCAAGTAGACATATCCATATCTACTGAAATCATCAGTGAATGTAATGAAGTACTGAAAGTTTCCTCTAGCACTTGTGGACATTGGGCCACACACGTCAGTATGTATCAGGCCCAATAGTTCACTGGCCCTTTCTGTGGGTTTATTGAAAGAGGCCCGTGTCATTTTGCCCATTAGGCAAGATTCGCATTGCTCACAAGACTCAAAGTCAAATGAGCCCAAGAGTCCATTTGAATGGAGCCTCTTGACGCGTTTCTCACTAATGTGCCCCGAACGACAATGCCGAAGAAACGTTTCATTTTCTTCGTTAGATTTGAACCGTTTTGTATTTATGTTATATACTGGAGCAGATTGATCCAGCATGTACAGCCCATTTATAAGAGGGGCACATCCATAGAACATATCATTGAGATTAAAGGAACACAATTTATTCTTAATAGAAAAATCAAATCCTTGCAAATCCAACAATGAAACTGAAATGATATTTCTGCTTATAGCAGGTACAAAATAACAATTCTCAAGTTCTAAAATCAATCCAGAAGGTAAAGACAACAAGTAAGTGCCAACGGCCAGTGCTGGAACCTTCGCTCCATTGCCAACCCGCAACTCTACTTGCCCTTGCTTCAACCTTCTACTGTTGCTGAGCGCCTGCATATTAGTACAAATATGAGCCCCACATCCAGTATCTAATACCCAAGTGGTATTATCAGAAGTAGTAGTATTTACTTCAATAACAAAAATACCTGAAGATTTAGTCTCCAAGGACTTCTTCTTCTTCAGACTTTCCTGGTATTTCTTACAGTCCCTGCGGTAATGCCCTGCCTCTTTACAAAAGTGACAGATGTCAGAAGGCCCAGCTTTGGACACGGGCTTGGGCTTGGCGTTTTCATTGCTGACTGCCTTGCCCTTTCCCTTATCTGCAGCGGATTTCTTGAAACCCTTGCCCTTCTGCACCATGAGTACAGACGACTCCTTGGCTTTCTTCAGATTAGGTTCTGCAGTCTTGAGCATACCATGTAGCTCAGGCAAAGTCTTTATCAACCCATGCATATTATAGTTCAAAATGAACTGGTCATATGCAGGAGTAAGAGACTGCAGAACGATATCACAAGCAAGCTCTTGGCTTATAGGACAGTCGAGCCTAGTCAAATGATCGAGATAACCCATCATTTTCAGAACATGTGGACTCACTGCTGCATCCTTAGCCATTTTACAGTCCAAGAGATTCTTAACAGTTTGGAATCTCTCTGTACGAGCCTGCTCCTGAAACAACGCTTTCAGATTTGCCATCAGCTCCATGGGACAAGTCAGGCCTTCCCACTGCATCTGCAGTTCGGGAGCCATTGTCGCCAACATTAGGCAAATCACGTCATTAGCATCTGAAGAATGCGTATCCCAAGCATTCTTCACAGATTGTGCGGCATTATTCGCAGGTCTAGGAGAGAGAGCTCTTTCAAGGACATAAGCCTTCTTCTCCTGCCTGAGCACAAGTCTCAGGTTCCTGGACCAGTTCAGGAAGTTTGATCCGTTCAGTTTGTCCTTCTCAAGGGCAGACCGGATCGAGAAAGTGTTTTGTGTTGTTGTGCTTGACATAGCTGAAAATATGAGACAATAGAGATTTAGTTATTAAGTTCATAAAAGAGCAATCTTAACAACTTATAAGAAAACTCGCATTGTATTCAAAATTTCTTTGTTTAACCTCATAAGAATACAATGATTCCGAGACCCATGTTTAGCTAAATCCAAAGTGGGCCACTGGCCGTCACCCAGAATTAGCTTTACTTGGTAAGCATACACACAGCTAGTTATAACCAATAACTCTCGGTTGTGAATTGGGCCCAAGGCCCAATATCACCAGATGTCTCAAGGCCCGGGACTCCCGATGGCCCAGTCAAGGAAACCAATCTCTTACAGCCAAATAATCACTAAAGTCTGGGACTCCCAATGAAATTAGTGATTATATACTACTTTACTTACGCGAAAACAGATACCTCACACTGTAAGCCATATCTGTAATCGAATAAGCGTTAAGTAGCTGACAAGATTGGAAAGACATCCATGCTTGATATTGTTTTTGAGGATTTTAAGTTTTATTTCCAAAAATAGATGATTACTATTTTGGGAAACTTACTTATTTTAGAAACTTTCTAAATTTAGTAACACACTAAAAATAGAAATTTCTAATTTAATATTTTATAAATATTTTGGGTTGGGTCACAAATTATAGGCCCAATTCTTGGCCCAAGACCATAGAATTCCAGTTGGCCCAATAATTTGACATAACCGATTCGGTTTATTAATTCTGGTCCAAGACCAAATTAACTATCAAAACCATCGGTTATTTACTAAACCAGACCAGCTCTAAATTATTTGGTCCAACCAAATCAAACTTAGACCAGCCTTCGGTTTAGGTTAAAATTCAATTTTTGAATTTCAATCCGGTTTAACCAGAAAATAAATAATACCATGTATTAAATAATTTCCAGCAAACCGCGATTCGGGTTAACCGCTTGAACCACCAATTAAATTGGATCGGTTCAGTTAAATCCAAAACCGGGAAGAAACACCTAGTGTTTTAGCCAATTTGATTTAACTTGCGGTTTAAGGCTTTAAACACACGATTAACCGCCAATTAAATGGACCGGTTTAATCGGTGTGGTTTTGGGCAACGAACCGCGAAGCTCGGTTTAACCGATTGACTATTCGCGGGACGTAAAATTTAACGGGCCAAACGATCGGATCCATGATCGGATCATGGACCCACGATCCAACTCGGCCCATCACGCAAGATCACTGGCCCATGATCCATTCGAGACCTAAGCGGCTGCCTTGCGGATCACGCTTGGCCAAGCGATCGATCCACTCGCCATCACGATCGATCATCGATCGATCATATGGCCATCGATCGCATGCCCTGTCCCGAATGTGCGATCATCAATCGATCGATCTAGGGCTGATCACACGGCTGATCACATTATCGATCCATGATCGATTAATACGCCGAGGATCATTATCCCATCGTCACACGATCAGCGGCCCAATCAAGTGATCGACGATCACATGCATGTGATCATAACAAGATCATTATGCGATTAGGGCATAGATCACACATGATCAATTATTAACCTTTTTTTAATCGGCGGCAACACATGATCACATATGAGATCATTACCGAGACCAAAACCAAAAGGCTATTAGGGTTTAATGATTTTAATCAATTTTAATTCATTCAATTGATTCAAAAACCTTTAAACATTCATATGATCCAATTTTACAAGAAACCTAATGCCTAGGCTCTGATACCACTGAAGGATTATAGTGTTTTTCAAGGTTTAATTCCCATATTTCAACCTAACACATAATCTTAACAGATCTAGGTTCTTGCAAAACGAATCATAAAACCAAACCTGTGACATTACCTTTTGCAGCGGATTATTGATGGTAATGACAAGATCAGCTTAGAACAGATGAACAACCTGCTCCTCCTTTGGTATCCACACTCTTACAAGCCGGGATGGCTGCTAGACCAAAGAGATGGATCAGAGAGAGAGTTAGAGAGAGAGACAAGCTCACGGCTGCTCACACAAAATCGAATGGGAATGATTAGTAACCCTAATCGATTTTCATCTCACTAATATGGGCCCAAGAATTAACTAATGGCTCATTTTAGCTTTTGGGCCCAAGACACAAATACAGACAAAACCTGTATTTTGTCTGGCCCAACTCTCTGATCTAATACAATAAATGCCATTGCATCTTACCGTATTAATTCCATTTAACTTTCCCGTTAGCTATGGTGTGTGACCCTCTGGGATCATACAATACTGGCAATAAGTCCTAAACTTATAGATCATGAGCGGACTCTAGCAAGCCATCATGATCACCCAGTATTTATGACTTATGTCTGATCTCGACATTTATCATACTTTCTAGAGGTAGTACAGTAGATTTCAGGACATTCCCAACAGAATCCTCTCAAAGCGTATGAGCACATGCCATTTCTGAACAGTTGCATAGACAATGATTGTTGCGCGGCTAGCTTCGTGCAAGGTATCCTATATAATTTTACTTTACTAGTTTTAATCAGTTTTACCGGTTTTACATCAATAATAGTTTTACTCGGTTTTACATCAGGTATCCTCACATACTTTGAAGAGGGTGATGTGGAGAACGGATTTTTACATTTTGCCAATGCCGCCAGTGGAGAGGACGAGGAAGAGATTCTGGAAGCTACTTACCTATATGGTCTTCTGCGCTTCCTCCATGGCGATCCACTAGGTCAATTTGATGATGTTCCTTTCAGTGTCTGGCGTGAAGAAGATGAGGAGTTGGTGGCCCGCGTTTGGAGAAAGTTGAGGAGGATACTGCATGGAATCAATGTTGAGCAGAAACCGGTTTATATGCAAACATTGCAGAACAATACGCCTCCTCAATCATGCCATCTACTGGATTTGGAAATCGAATGTCCCGATTGCTTCATGTACAAACGGGGCCTGAGATTCTACTACATGAATAAAAATGGGCCCTAATTTCTTTTCTCGTACTTTGGTTTTTTGTTTTTAATTTCTCGGTTATGTAGTACTTTTTTTGTTTTTAAATTTCTCGGCTATGTCTCCATCATTTTCCAAGTAAAAATCCAAAAATTGTTCATATTAATATACTGAAGCATTAGTTTCATAGATTAATCGAGTATAATCAGCTGTACAACTGTAAAATCAAATTTAAAGTTTCAGTAAAACTGACACTGACTATACTGAAAACAGTTGTATTCAGTTTTACCGGTTTTACACAATAGTTTTACTTAGTTTTACCCGTTTTTCATAGTTTTACCAGTTTTCATAGTTTTACCAGATTAACATATTAATATATCCGCGTTATTTTTTAAATTTTAAATAAAAACGGAAAGTTTGAAAACATAATAAAGTGTTTTTGGTTTATTTACACAAAAAATAGATTTAATTTATGGATACCATTTTATTTTGGATTGATCACTTCTCCCCAAATCACTTTATAAGTAATATAACTTGAGTAAATTAACAATATAACACGATAGTTCAGTGACTCTGGTCTGTTTTTATCAGTTTAGCCACCCGAGTTCGAATCCCATCGGTGTCACATTTTTCCTCTTTGTGTTCAGTAAGGTTAAAATCGTAGTTACAAATATTTTTGAGTTGGGCGGATTATCCGATTTGTGGGTTACCCGATCCGGGTAAATCGGGTGAACCACCGATTTTTTTATTTTCTTGATTTATTTACGGTTCCAAATTAGATTGCGGTTTGATCGAGAAAACCGACTGGGTTGTCATGTAATTCAACGAAAATCATAAGGTTTTTTGGTAACTTTACAAGTTTTCGATTAAAAATAAATGTTAATAAATATTCTAATAAATGGAGGGGCATATGAGATTTGTTTCAAGTACGGAGGGTCTAATCCCATACTTCCGTCTGTTTCCCGTCGAATTTGAAGCTCCACCGCTGTAGAAGATCGTCTCTTGTTTCATTGACTCCGGCATATCGTTGTCGGAAATCTACATTATCCCGACAGAGACGTTTATTTGGTAGAAAAGGTTGATTTCGATCTTCCATTTTCCTATTGTGCCTCGTTGCCGAAGCAATTGCGTCTTTTACTTGTACGCCACTGAAAAACCTAGATCGGAGAGAAAGCCCAATCGTCTTCACTGCTCGACGGTGGGAATGGCCAGCGGAGCCGATGAGGACGCAGATGCTGTCCTCAGCGATGTCGAGTCCGATGAACCAGCGCCTGTTGTTTTAAACGATCCGCCCCGGGAAGAGGCACATGACGAGAGGCTAACGGAGCTAATCGCGGAGCTCGATCGCGAGAAGAAAGCTCGAGAAGCCGCTGAGAGTTCGAAATCGGATCTTCAAGCGTCGTTCATACGGCTCAAGGCTTTTGTTCACGAAGCAATCAAGAAGCGTGACGAGTCCAAGCGAGAACGAGACGAAGCCTTGAAAGAGAAGGATAATCTATCAAAGGAGCTGGATAGTGTAAGTAAAGGTAAAGAAGAATTGATTAGGCAGCAGGAAGAGATTTTGAAGAAACTTGATGAGGCTCTGAGATCTAGAGATGGTTTGAAATCAGAGGTTGAGAATTCGTCGCATATGTTGGTTTCTGGGATCGAGAAGATATCAGGTAAAGTAAGCAGCTTTAAGAATTTCTCAAACGGAGGTCTTCCCAAGTCTCAGAAATACACAGGTTTGGCTTCTATTGCCTATGGAGTTATCAAGCGTACAAATGAAATTGTGGAGGAGCTTGTTAAGCAGATTGATATGACTGCAAAGTCGAGGAATGAAGCTAGGGAGCAGATTGACCAGCGGAATTACGAGATAGCCATTGAAGTTTCTCAGTTGGAATCAACAATCAGTAATTTGCGATTAGAGGTTGCAGAGAAGGCTTCACTTGTTGATGATTTAGAGAGGGATGTGAGTGAGAAAGACAAGAGAATTGCTGAACTTGAGAAAGATGATTTAGAGAAGGTAAGTGTACTAGAAGGTGAAGTTGTGGAGCTGAAACAGCTGGTTGATGAGTATGATGGGAAGTTGAAGACTATGGAACTGAAGATGGTAGCTCAGCGTCCTTTGTTGATGGATCATCTGAATCTCGTGTCTAGGATCCATGGCCAGCTTTACGAGGTTGTGAGGATAGTTGACGGAAATAGTTCAGAACAGTCAGAATTGTCCGAGTCTTTCTTTATGCCTCAAGAGACAGAGATGGAAGAGAACATTCGAGCTTCTTTGGCAGGTATGGAATCCATCTTCGAACTGACCAAAATGGTTTCTGGGAAAACTCAGAGTTTGGTGGAAGAGAAGAGCCATGAACTGAAGAATTTGAATGAAACTGTGGGTCTATTAGTAAAAGAGAAGGAACATATTGGTACTTTACTGAGGAGCGCTTTGTCCAAAAGAATGATAACGGAACAGCCATCCGATAAAAGTGAATTGTTTCAAGCTGCAGAGAATGGTTTGAGGGATGTTGGTGTTGCTTTCAAATCCACTAAACCTTTGAAGGATGGGAATGTTCAGGACTCTCTTGGTGATAATACTGATGATCATAGTACAGAAGAGAATGAAATATATTCCCTGGTGAGTGTTCCTCTTGGCCGGTTTTGTTTTATGAGCTTCATTCATTCGGGTACCTTATGAGGTCTCCACATTGGAATGCAGGCAAGCACATTGGAGAATATTGTCAATGCATCTCAGCTCAAGATTGTTGAACTGCAGCATTCTTTGGAGGAATCAAGGCAAGCTTTCTAAAACGGAACTCCTCCTTTATACCTGATAACTTTGATAGAGGACATTCACTGGGTTTCGCCAGGAAGTAAATGATTTGGTTTACCTCAGAGCATTGGCTGGCCTAGGAACCATGTGTATCATTATCCGATCAAGTCCAAATACTAGGAATATGTTTCCACACAGCTTTATGTTTGGAACGCTAACTTCCACATGTGATTGCGACATCTTACTTGATGTTTAATGAAAGCTTGTGGAAGTAACTATTTGAAATGCATTTATGTGGTTTCTTGTCTATTTTTTTATGTCTGATACTCATAGTTCTCCACTGTAGTTTTTTGTCAATAGTGATCATTTGCTTGCTTTTCTTGGCGCAACTTACGTGGGCCTCTTTTTTTTTTGTATAAATTAACCAGGGAAGAGACTAGTTCTCTGAGGAAACAATTGGACTCTCAGACAAAGGAGCTTAACCAGAGAATGCGCCAAATTGAAGAACTTAAAGAAAAGGAGAGAATAGCGAATGAAAATGTAAGTGAATTTCTGCTGGCTAGAGTTGTGAAGTTGATTGTTTGGTGCGTAATTTGTCATTGTATGACTGAATTATAATACGCTGTCCCAGGAGTCTGAGTTGAACTTTGGTTCCCTTTGATGCTTAGGTTGAGGGGTTAATGACTGACATTGCTGCTGCTGAAGAAGAAATAGCAAGATGGAGAGTAGCAGCCGAACAGGAGGCTGCTGCTGGTGGAGCTGTTGAACAAGACTTCACGTCACAGGTTCGTAATAATTTCTCGTGTTAGCCTAGTGCAGGAGCATTGTAAATAACCTTACTGGCTTGTAGTAGATTATGACAGTTTTGTCAGCTCAGCAACTAATAATGAGTCGGTTAGCTAGAGATCTAACAAGTTAAAAGGAAGTTTAGGAGAATGAGTTGGGGTATTCAGGATTGTATACGGTTTGGGATTCAATACTGGGCAGAATTAAAGATCTTTTTAATCAAGTCTGTCTATGGTGTGTAGTTCTTGGGGAAATGAAGAGTCACTGGTTTTGGATTCTATCAGTGGTTTTGGATTCTATCAATGGTTTTGGATCCTATCAATGTGCTCTGTTCTATTTCCTAGGTACGCGTTTCTGACAACAAAGAATGACGGTCTGAACTCTTATTGTCTTTGTTTGGTCAGCTGTATTTGCTTAAAGAAGAACTTGAAGAGGCAAAGCAAGCGATTATAGAGTCAGAAAAGAAACTAAAGTTTAAGGAAGAGACGGCTGCAGCAGCCATGGGTGCAAGGGATGCAGCAGAGAGATCTCTGAGACTGGCAGACAATAGGGCAACTAGGTTGAGGGAAAGAATACAAGAGTTAAACCGTAAAGTTGAAGAATTAGAAAGCCATCGAGATATGAATACTTCAAACAGAGCTAGATATGCGTGTTGGCCATGGCAACTTCTCGGGATTGACTTTGTGGGAGGTAGAAGAATTGAGTCGGAACAACAAGAGAATTCGAACGAGATGGAACTCGCTGAGCCTCTACTATGAGAAAACAAACCGTTACTTTATACATTTACTCTCTGTATTTGTTTTGATTTTTATGTATATACCAGCTGGTAAAGTTTTAACGGTTGAACATGTTTTGTTTCATGTTGTAATGTTTTCTTACTAAAGGAGTTTAATTTTGCTTGGCGAAAAGCAGGGCGGGTGTTCACACGCCTAGTAATCAATAAATTATTTTTTGATAAATAAGCATATCAAGAACATATGTCATCGGAAAATGAGAGAGAGAGACATAACATCCAAATATGAAATAACCAAAATAAAAGGATTTGTTAGAGAGTTAAAATCTCCAAAATGGGATCTCAACCACGTGTGGATACATATATATGCATCGAAATCCAACAAATGGTGCAATGGAATGGATATTACCAAGCAAGCTAATTATGCAGAATAATCAAAACAAGTTTGGTTACGGTTTTTTTGGTCAACTAACATTTTATAAATGCTTAATCTTCATAAGAGAAGTAAAAGTTCTCATGATACAAGCCAATTTGGCAACATAAATAAAAGCTAAATCAAAGCAACGGAAATAACATACAAGGATAGGAGCAACAAATAAAAGTCGTAGAAAAGTTCTCTGAATTCAGCGACGATCAAGTTGATAAGTAAGATGAAGCCAATGGCGATTGGAAAATACACGTAGCGATTTATCACTCGAGATTGGAACAGTAATATATGCATAATTAATAATCTCCAAAACGGCTACAAAGCCTTTGATTCGACTCGAGACCAAAGTCTCTGAAATCTTCAACGAAACACTCCCTGCACCAAGCTCACTTAAAGTAAGAGATAAACAAAGGAGGAAAGACATCTCCAAAAAGGAGGTAAACGGACAACTAATGTCCAAAACAACTCGATTAATGGGAAGAAAGCATGTAATATCCTCATAAAGCGGTAAATGGGTAACATCCTCATAAAAAGATAATTGGATAACATCCTCATGAAGAGGTAAGGAAAATGATAGAACTCTATAACAAAAGGAATAAGATCCTATGCTAAGGCCAATCAGATTCAGCGAATTCCAAGAGATACTTAAAACCTTGCAATTCATAACCGAGTCATGGAACAAAGAGTAGGACCAAGAATCAAACCAGTGTAAGGAAGAAGCCCACGCTGCTCAAGGATATGAGGAGCAGTGGCAAGTGAATAGATAAGGAGAGCAACACGGGTCCGAAGGATCAGGTGGGTCGGGCAGATCTGGCCGGAGACTTGCCTGCCACAACGACAGAGAGATAAAACTCTTTAGTCGTGAAATTGTATTGATTTCCTTGACTTCCAAATGTCGATGTACAGAGGTATTTAAAATGAATATAGTTACAACTGATCCTATTTACACTCTAACAACTTGATGTAAGACTCAAACGATGGGGCCTCACAGGGTGGTGGATGGAAGAAACTGGTTGGCTTTGTCGCTCTCTCCTGTTACTCAAGGGATGGTCGTGTGTAAGGGGTGGGATTGAACAGGCTGGCTTTGACGCTCTCTCCTGTTGAATCGATTGATGGTAAGGCTGGTGGATCAAAGGCACCACAGAGATGATGAACGGGTCTCTGATACTGCACAAACACTTGTCCTCTTTGTGAATCACACACAAGGAACACAAGCAAAACAAGAACAGGAGGCTGCTGATCAAGAAGGATGAAAACGCAAAGGTTTATTGATATGTCAAAAGGCGACTTTCTCAATGTTAAAAAGGAAGTTTAAATGCAGAATTGAAAAAGTTACAAAAAGGAAAACAAATAATCTCGGTGTTGAATGATGAATAACCGAGTTACACAGAAAAGGAAAGTGTGTAATCTTTCCTTGGCGGCCAATCCTTGAGTTATGGGTGTGGGTGGGCCGACTTGCCTCGTTAAAAACCTTGGGAGTAAAACCACTTTGGGATAAAACCACCCAAGGGAAAAAGAGTGCAAGAGAGTCCACCAACTCTCGGACTTAGCATGGGCTGAGCCGGATGGTAAGGACTTGGCATTGTCCGGCCCATGGTTCCCCTAGACGCGTCTTTGGATGAGAAGGTTCAGCTTCCTTGTTGCTTACACAGTCCACGCCTCCTGTGTTATCCACGTCGCTTACACAGTCCAAATCTCCTGTGTTACCCACATTGCTTACACAGTCCAAGTCTTCTAATGCCTCCCGCTTCTTGGGCTCGTTCTTGAGGTAGTCTCCAAGTTCCATTGAGTTCATGAGGTTTTCTACTGCCGTGTTGAATCCTTCCCTGAGTCTCCTTGTCCTAGATCGAGTCATTGGAGCTTCTTTGACCTCAGGTATGGTTTGCGGGTTAGTGCTTGGTTGGATGTCCTCATCATTCCCACCCTCTTCAGAAGGTTTTGTCCTCAAAACTGGATCATCTGCATCATATGGAGATAGATCAGTCACATTGAAGCTATGTGAAATATTGAACTCACCTGGGACTTCTAGTTTGTAGGCATTGTTGTTGATCCGTTCTAGAACTTTGAAGGGACCATCTCCCCTAGGCTCCAGCTTCGAGCTTCTTTTTTGTGGGAACCTCTCAGGTCTCATGTGGAGCCAAACCCACTCTCCTGGCTCAAAGACTAACTCCTTGCGGCCTTTGTATGCTCGCCTCTTGTACTCTTCAGTCTTCTTGAGAATGTTGTCTCTTGCTTTCTGGTGTAGCTTATTAACAAACTCTCCTTTCCTGAGACCATCTAGATTAACTTGTTAAACTTGGGGAATTGGCGACAAATCAAGGGGTGTTAGTGGATTAAAACCATACACAATTTCAAATGGAGACATTTTAGTGGCAGAATGTGTAGCATGGTTATAGGCAAACTCAATGAATGGCAAACAATCTAACCATGTGTTTAAGTTTCTACCAAGAGTGACCCTAAGCAAAGTAGATAAGGTACGGTTTACCACTTCGGTCTGACCATCCGTTTGAGGATGACAGGTTGTGGAGAATAGAAGTTTCGTCCCGAGCTTCTTCCACAATGTCTTCCAAAAATGGCTCAAGAATTTTGTGTCTCGGTCAGATACTATGGTCCTTGGTATACCATGTAAACGCACCACTTCCTTGAAGAATAGATCAGCAACTTGTGTGGCATCATTGGTTTTGTCACATGGAATGAAGTGAGCCATCTTATAAAATCGATCCACAACAACAAAGACAGAGTCTTTGTGTTTAATCTTAGGCAACCCTAGCACGAAGTCCATAGAAATATCCACCCATGGTGCGTTAGGAATAGGTAAAGGTAGATAAAGTCCATGAGGATGTAACCTGGATTTTGCTTTGTGACAAGTTACACATCTTGCACAATGCCTTTCAACGTCTCTCTTGAGGTGCGGCCAGAAGAAGTGATCAGCCACCACAGCTAGTGTCTTGTCCACTCCAAAATGGCCCATAAGACCACCTCCATGTGCCTCCTTAAGCAGTAGCTCACGCATTGAGCATTGAGGAATGCACAGCCTCTTGTCTCGGAATAGGAACCCCTCTTGAAGATAGTATGATCCGAATGCTCCTCTTCCACAGGCTTGGTAAGCCTCTCCTAGTTCTGGGTCATCTTTATATAGATCTTTGATGTGTTCAAATCCTAGAACCTTAGCCTCCATGGTAGCTATCAGGGCATGCCTTCTTGACAAGGCATCAGCTACCACATTATCCTTTCCCTTCTTGTACTTGATTACATAGGGAAATGTCTCTACAAACTCCAACCACTTAGCATGTCTCCTCTTGAGTGAAGTCTGACCTCGCAGGTGCTTAAGTGTTTCGTGATCAGTATGGATGATGAACTCCTTGGATAACAAGTAATGCTGCCATGTCTCTAGTGCTCGCACCAATGCATACAATTCTTTGTCGTAGGTTGGGTAGTTCAAAGAAGCACCACTGAGCTTTTCACTGAAAAAGGCCACTGGTTTCTTCCTCTGGTGTAACACAGCTCCAATCCCTATGCCAGACGCATCACACTCTACCTCAAATACTTCTTCAAAATCGGGTAGGGCCAGAACCGGCGCTTGTGTAAGCCTTTCCTTGAGCAGTTTGAAGGCTGATTCTTGAGCTGGTCCCCATGAGAATGGCACATTCTTCTTTATCACTGCTGTAAGAGGTGAGGCCACCGTACTGAAGTCCCTCACAAACCTCCTATAGAAGCTAGCTAAGCCATGGAAACTCCTTACATGCCCGACGGTTGTTGGTGTAGGCCACTCTCGGATGGCTTTGACCTTCTCCTCATCCACTTGTAGTCCCTGTTCACTTACTACAAAGCCTAAGAAAACAAGCTTGTTAGTACAGAAGGTACACTTCTTTAGGTTAGCATAAAGGCCTTCCTTCCGAAGTGATTTGAGCACTAGTTCAAGATGTGAGATATGATCATCTAGGTTCTTACTATATATAAGTATGTCATTGAAATAGACAACTACAAATTTACTTATGTAAGCACGAAGAACCTGGTTCATGAGTCGCATGAATGTACTTGGTGCATTAGTTAAACCAAAAGGCATAACCAACCACTCATACAATCCTTGCTTTGTCTTGAATGCGGTTTTCCATTCATCTCCTTCTCGCATTCTAACTTGATGGTAACCGTTCTTCAATTCCACCTTTGAGAAGATGGTAGAACCACTCAGCTCATCCAACATGTCGTCTAGACGAGGTATAGGGTGCCGGTATTCGATGGTTATGTTGTTGATTGCCCTGCAGTCCACACACATCCTCCATGATCCATCCTTCTTGGGTACTAAGAGTACTGGCACAGCACAAGGGCTGAGGCTCTCCCTGATGTACCCTCTCTCCATGAGGTCTCTCACTTGCTTCTCGAGCTCCTTAGTCTCCTCAGGGTTCATACGGTATGCTGGCTTGTTAGGTAAGGCTGCGCCAGGTACAAGATCGATTTGGTGTTCAATCCCACGGATTGGAGGTAAGCCAGGCGGAAGTTCTTCAGGGAAGATGTCTTGAAACCTGTCTAACACAGCCTGTACTCCTGTGGGTAACTCAAGCTCACCTGAACCTGAACTCAAACACTCCTTAAACAACATTAGTAGCACAGTGCGCTTGGCACTAAGAGTTTTACAAACAACCCCACTGGATATATAGAGACTGGTTTTGCTAGACTCACTTTCCTTGCTCATATGCACTTGTAAATCATGTACCTCAGTTGGCGTAAGAGGGGCAAGGATGAACTTACGATCCTTGTGTAAGAAGGTGTACTGGTTAGTACGTCCATTATGACTTATGGCTCGGTCATACTGCCATGGTCGGCCAAGCAAGAGATGTCCAGCTTGCATGGGTACTACATCACAAGTAACTTCGTCTCGGTACTTCCCCACACTGAATGGAACAATGACTTGCTCCGAAATCTTCAGCTTTGTCTCATCATTGAGCCATCTCAGCCTGTATGGTCTTGGATGCTTGGTCTTAATAAGACCTAACCTGTCTACCATATGCTTGCTAGCCACGTTAGTGCATGAACCTCCATCAATGATCATATTACATACCTTGTCCTTGACAGTACATCTAGTGTGGAAGATGTTTTCTCTTTGAGCTTCCTCAGGGTTGATCATGACACTTAACATCCTCCTGGTCACGAGTAGCTCTCCAACGTCTGGATATGCAAGCTCTTCTTCCGGTTCGTTTGGATCATCCTCAAGCTCATCTTGTGATTCATACTCGCCATTGTTGTGGATAATCATTACTCTCTGGTTTGGGCACTCTCTAGACATATGTCCCCTGCCTTGACACTTAAAACAAGTTATGTCACGAGTTCTCTGATTAGTGCTAGGGAACTTACCTTGTTCTGGCCGGTTGGGCTTGGGAGCCTCGGCTGTTTTGCCCTTGAACCTGGAGTCAATCTCCACTGTCTTCCCTTTCTCAAATGGTCTGGAGCTACTTGCAGCCCATGGTTGTGTTGGTTTGTTGCGACTTGTCATGGCTGTCTTACGCTTGATTTGTTGTTCTACTTGGACAGCAAGATGCAACAACTCATGTAGTCCACCATACTGAGCTCTCTCCACCTTCCTAGCAATGCGTTCTTGTAGGACATCAATGAACTGTGCCATGAGAGCTTCTTCGGATTCCTCTAACTCCAGTGAGTTCATGAGCTTCTCAAACTCCTCAAAATACTCATCCACACTTCTTGTACCCTGTGACAACTTACGGAACCGCTTTTGTAAGTCTCTATGATAATGTTCAGGGACATACCTAAGTCGTAGAAGGTATTTCATGTCACTCCAAGTGGCTACTTCCCCAAAACGTTGCCTTCTCCTTTCAGCTACAGTTCTGTCCCACCAAGCTAACGCGTTCTCAGTGAGTTGTGCAGCAGCAACAGCAATCTTCTTGCGTTCTCCATAGCCATAACACTCAAAAATGTGCTCCAGCCTTCTTTCCCAATCCATGTACGCCTCTGGATCTGACTTTCCTGCAAAAAGTGGAGGGGTTACTTTAATATCACGGTTTGTTTCTCTAGCCTCACCTTCCCGGGCTGGGTTCCTCCATAGAGGATCTTGACGCCTTGGCTGTGGACGTCTAAAGGGGTCAGGCGGTTGCCTATCCTCCTCTAAGTCCGGCATATCATCATCTTCATCTCCAGCTAGATCTCTTGGTGGTATAGGTGCTCCTCAGATTGGTCCTCTCCTTGGTGGAGCTTCTATGCGTCCTATACGCTCACCAAACTCTTGGCGCATTGTGCCAACTTGCTGGTTTATGTTCCTCATCTCTTCTCTAAGAGCAGTCATCATTTGTATGATAGGATCAACGGGCTGTCTTCCTTCATCTCCCATGGTGTCTATCCTTGTTGTGAGCCGGTTCAGATTGCACTCAACAAAAACAACAAGATATCAAGGTACCACAGAATTGATAGTTGTGTAAAATAAAAACTAAGACAGGATTGCGTAACACAAGACAGAACTCTGTGCAAGCAATAGAATTGGAAAACTAACAATTTTTTTTTTGTTGACTTTTCTGGGTTTTATAGAATAACAACTAGCAAGATAGAATCAAAACAGGAAAACTACTAATTTTCAGAAAGAAAATTCGACCAGGGAGCTAAGAACATGATTTTTATGGGGTTTTCTTATGAGTTAAACAAAAAAACAGAAGCAAGAACAAAACAAACCTAATTTTTTTTGGATTTTAGATTCAATCAAATCAATAACAAAACAAAACAAAAAGATAAGGGATAGAAAACCAAAGGTAGGAACCTTTGGCTCTGATACCAGATGATGTAAGACTCAAACGATGGGGCCTCACAGGGTGGTGGATGGAAGAAACAGGTTGGCTTTGTCGCTCTCTCCTGTTACTCAAGGGATGGTCGTGTGTAAGGGGTGGGTGTTGAATGATGAATAACCGAGTTACACAGAAAAGGAAAGTGTGTAATCTTTCCTTGGCGGCCAATCCTTGAGTTATGGGTGTGGGTGGGCCGACTTGCCTCGTTAAAAACCTTGGGAGTAAAACCACTTTGGGATAAAACCACCCAAGGGAAAAAGAGTGCAAGAGAGTCCACCAACTCTCGGACTTAGCATGGGCTGAGCCGGATGGTAAGGACTTGGCATTGTCCAGCCCATGGTTCCCCTAGACGCGTCTTTGGATGAGAAGGTTCAGCTTCCTTGTTGCTTACACAGTCCACGCCTCCTGTGTTATCCACGTCGCTTACACAGTCCAAATCTCCTGTGTTACCCACATTGCTTACACAGTCCAAGTCTTCTAATGCCTCCCGCTTCTTGGGCTCGTTCTTGAGGTAGTCTCCAAGTTCCATTGAGTTCATGAGGTTTTCTACTGCCGTGTTGAATCCTTCCCTGAGTCTCCTTGTCCTAGATCGAGTCATTGGAGCTTCTTTGACCTCAGGTATGGTTTGCGGGTCAGTTCTTGGTTGGATGTCCTCATCACAACTTGACTAAGTCTGACACTATACTAGGAACCGATATTATCTTTTACCCTCCCTCAGTTAAAACGTCGAAGCATCGAACGTTTAAACTGTGTCTGAAGTCATTGAAGAGTGTAGTCGGTAGTCCTTTAGTAAAAATGTCGGCGTACTGCATTGATGATGGAACATGTAGCACTTTAACTTGTCCTAAAGCAGTTTTCTGCCGCACAAAATGAAGATCAATTTCTATGTGTTTTGTGCGTTGGTGTTGAACCGGGTTGTTGGACATGTACACTGAGCTAATGTTATCACAATAGACCAATGTAGCAGTCTGAACAGGAAGATGTAACTCGAGGAGAAGATTCTGAATCCAACAAGTCTCTGCAATAGTGTTATCAATACCTTTGTACTCTGATTCTGCACTCGATCGCGAGACTGCTTGCTGCCTTTTTGAAGACCAGCTAACCAGATTATCACCAAGATAAATGCAATATCCCGAGGTTGATTGACGTGTATTTGGACATCCCGCCCAGTCGGCGTCGGAGTAGGCCGTCAGCTTGTTCTGATGCGATCTGTAAAACTAAAGTCCATGGTGCAGAGTTCCCTGAAGGTAACGAATCACTCGTTTCAGAGTAGTGAGGTGTGTGGTTCAGAGATCGTGCATAAACAAGCACGCCTGTTGAACCACATACGTCAGGTATGGCCGTGTCAACGTCAAGTATTGAAGCGCTCCAGCAAGGCTTTGATACTCTGTTGGGTTTCAATTGAATCACCATCATCAGCTGATAGCTTCGAGTTTACATCGACATGCGTAGATAGTGGTTTGCACTCTGACATACCAGCTCGATGTATAATGTCTTTTGCGTACTGTGACTGTGACAGAACAAGGCCAGAAGCATTATAATCAACTTTGATACCTAAGAAATATTGTAATCTACCCATGTCGGAGATTGGGAATTCACCTTTGAGGAGTGTTGTAATGATTGAGATGAGTGAACTGTTTGAGCCTGTGAAGATTATGACATCGACATAAAGAAGCAGGTAAGCCACAGAAGATCCTTTCTTGTATACAAACAAAGATGGATTGCATTTCTTGCATCAAAACCAATCGAGGACAGAATGTAGTGAATCGAAGATTCCAAGCTCTTGGTGCTTATTTTAATCCACAGATCGCTTTGTGCAGTTTGCATACGAAGTGTGGATGCCTCTTGCTTACAAAACCAGGAGGTTGATGCATATAAATGTCCTCAGAAATGGTGCCGTGAAGGAAGACATTCTTCACATCAAGTTGAGTGATATCCCACTTACTTGAGACTGCAATATGCAACACAATACGTATTGTTTCAGGCTTGACTACTGGAGCAAACGTCTCATCGTAGTCTATTCCCTCAGCATGTGTTTTCCCATTTGCCACTAGCCGCGCTTTGTACCTAGTAAGTCTGCCATCTCCATCACGTTTATGTTTAAACAGCCATATAAAATTAACAATATTAGCTCCTTTCGGACGAGGTACTAAGCTCCAAGTCTTATTGTCAGTCTGAGCATCATACTCATCATTCATTGCTGGTTTCCAGGCAGGATCAAGAAGAGCTTTTTGGGGAGACTTAGGAAGAGGTGAAACGTATGTGGCAAGAAGAGAGGCGATGTGCTTCGCTTTACTAGGTAATGATATTATCTTTTAAGTAGAGGAAGAGGTTGGATCACCAATTTCGATTGGATCTGTCGAGAGAAGGTCGGGACAAAAGAGGAAGAATAACTTAAACTCAATGATGATGAACCTATCAACAAGAGTCGTAACGCCAAACGAATACTGAATCTCACATGGTGAATCTGCAACAAGCAGCAGCATCGGCTGAGGCTCTATCGACGATGAGAATGGGATCCATGGACACGGTAAAAAACTCAACCAAGAACGAATGAGGCGAAGGCATAAGGCAGTGGCTGAGCCGAGGTTCAAGGGAGGAACATCGCAGGCAAATGAGATACGAACATCGGAGAAGGGTAGCGAAGCTGAGAACTGGATGCCGGAAGCTCCTGGAAGATTAACGACAAGACTTCCCTCAAGCAAGAAACGCACTTGCGGAGTAGCTCTTCTCGAAGAGATAAACGAAAGTCTGTAAAAATCTAAGATATTACCAATTACAGGGTAAAGCTCTGCCGAAGTCAAAATCTTCAAAGAATAGCTCAAACACTCGACGGACATCTCAGATGTTCCCAAATGTTTGAATGATGAAAATCTACAATAAAAGTGTGAAATATAAAGTTTAGATAAATTACTACCATATGATATACATAAACAAGAACACCAGTGTTGTAAATTTAAATTGTTATTTTACTAATTATTGGCTATATATATGTGTGTTTTTTTCAGGAACCATAAATTATAAGCTTTTTATAAAAAATATAAGTTTAATTAACAATTATAGAAATATATATATATATATATATATATATATATATATATATATATATATATATATTTACGGCTAAAAAGTAGTAGAAACTTTTACCCAAAAAAACTAGTAGAAACTTTTGTACCAAAAATACATAACAAACACATACAAAATGTCGAGGTCATATATGCCTAAGATATGGATTTTGTTTCGAAAGTTAATTAAGATTCTAATCTGCGTTAATAAAGCGCATATTTAAGTTTTTTTATAAAAATATCTTTAATCTTAAATTTATATTTTTATAAATAAAATTTGTTAACTATTTAATCCAATATATATTAAGTGAAAAATATGATAATATGATGCTAAATGTATTTTTATATTGTTTTATTATATTTTTAGAATTCGTGACTTATTGTTATTTTTAATAAATGCTTAGCTAATCTTACCGCTGTAAAGAGATTGTATATATTATTTGATATTTTTTTTATTTAAGTTAATTCAAATTTAGTTCAATTCATCATTTCATTACTAAAAAGTTGCTAAAATCAATAACCTTTGTATAAAATACAGTTTTAATAATATAAGTTGTTATATTTGATATGCTAGGTTTTCAATTTAATTATATATATATATATATATAATTATTTGTTTCAAATAGTATATTTTAACACGTGATAAATTTATAAAAACTTTTAATATTTATAAAATTAAGAATATATCAATTAAAATTAGTTAATTCATCTTTCTAAATTATTTTCCAATGAACATAAAAATTTTAATATTTTTATAATCAAAATAAATTAATCTATCTTTCAACTATTCTTATAATATATTTCAACTATTCTTATACTAGTCTAATTTTTTGAAAATTGATAAAACAATACTTTAAAAATTGTCATCATAAAAACATCAACCATAATTAAACTCATTATATATTCCAATAATATAAATATTGAATAATTTTAATATTTTATTAAACTAAAAATATATCAATTGTAATTAGTTAATACATATTTTTAACATGTCTTCTAGAAGTCAAAATTATTTTAATAGTATGGATAATTGAAAATTTGTTAAATTTTTTATTTAAGTTAATTCTAATTTAGTTCAACACGTTATTTCATTCCTAAAATGTTGCTAAAAGCAACCTTTGTATAGAATGCAATCTTAATAATATAAAGTGTTACAATTGATATGCTAAGTTTTGGATTTATAATATATCTATAATTGTTTATTCTAAATATTATAGTTTTAACACATGAATATGTATTTATAAAAAATTATATTTTACAAAATTAAGAATATATAAACTAAAATTGGTTACTTCACCTTTCTAACTATATTTAATGGAACATATGTCTTTTGAAATATTTCTATAATCAAAAACAAATTAATATATATTTCAACTATCTTATTGTAGTCTAAGTATTTTTTAAATTGATAAAACAATTCTTTAAAATCTGTCATCGTACAAACATCAACCATAATTAAACTCACTATACATTTCAATAATATAAATATTGAATAATTTTAATATTTTATAAAACTCAGAATATATTAACTGAAATAAGTTAATATATTTTTAACCATTCTTCCAGTAGTCAAAATTTATTTTTAATAGTATGGATAATTAAAATCAAATAATATGTTTTCAATTTATTTTTTGTTTTGTAATGGTCTACATATAAAGATTTTATGTTAATTTAATTTATCAAAATATAATTAGTTTTTTAAATAAAATTAAAAAATAAATATGAATTTTAAAATTATTTTTCTTAAATCAAGAAGTTAAAAATAGTTTTCTAATTTTTTCTATATATATATATATATATATCAATTAAAAATAAGATACTAAAAGATATTTTAAAAACTGTAAAATTATTTTTTGAATAAAATCATAAAATTAGAAAATATTTATATTAAAATATAATTTAAATTATCTGATAATAATTTAAATAATAAATCAAAACAAATTAATCTACATTTCAACCATTCTTATAGTAGTCTATTTATTTTGAAAAATGAATAAAACAATCCTTGAAAAATTGTCATCGTAAAAACATCAATTGTAATTAAACTCATCATATATTTCAATAATATAAATATTGATTAATTTTAATATTTTATTAAAATAAGAATAAATCAATTAAAATTTGTTAAAAATGTATTTTTAACCCATTTTCTGGTAGTTAAAATTTATCTTTAATATTATGGATAATTGAAATCAGTTAATTTTTTATTTAATTTAATTCTAACTTAGTTCAACCCGCTATTTCATTACTAATAATTTGCTAAAATCAATAATCTTTGTATAAAATGCAATCTTAAACAAATAAGTTGTTACATTTGATTTTCTAGGTTTTCAATTTATTATATATAATTGTTTATTTTGAATATTATAGTTTTAACACGTAAATATAATTTTTTATAAAATTATTATTTTATAAAATTAAGAATATATTAATTAAAATTGGTTAATTCATCTTTCTATCTTATCTTCCGATGAACATAAAATTTTTAAAGTAAATTTATAATAAAAAAGTGACCTATATTTCAACCATTCTTATAGTGGTTTAAGTATTTAAAAAATTGATAAAACAATTATTTAAAATCTGTCATCGTAAAAACATTAAAAGTAATTAAATAATTATATATTCCAATAATATAAATATTAAATAATTTTAATATTTTATTAAGATAAAAATTTACAAATTAAAATTAGTTAATATATTTTTTTAACTAGTCTTCTAGTATTCACATGTCTTAATAGTATAGAAAATTGAAATTAGTTTTCAATTTTTTTTAATGTTTTGTAATGATTTAAATATAAATATTTTATTTTAATTTATTATATCAAATTTTATTTAAAATTATTTAAAATAAATAAATATGAATTAGTAATTAATTTTTTAAATCAAGAAGTAAAAAATAATTTTCTAAATTTTCTATAATAAAATTATATGTATTTATGTTTCAATTAAAAATAAGATACTAAAAGATATTTTAAAATTGTGAAAATAATTTGTTGAATAAAATCATAAATTAGATAATAGTTATATTAAAATATAATTAAAATTAGTTTATAATAGTTTTAATAATGAGTTCCAAATTAATAATTATATTTTAGTAAATTGAAAAAATATTTTTTATAATATATTATATATTATCTAATTTCGAAATATATATATCTAATTTCGAAATATAAATATATTTAGTATAAATATTCTCTTATTTTGAAATATTCTCTATTTTCAAATCTATATTTTAAACTAAAGATATTAAATATTATGAATATATTTTGGAACAAAATAATTAATTAGTGAATATTTGTTATGACACACATATAGTTTAAAATTTAATAATTTTAAAATATCTTTAATAAAATTCATTTTTTTTTATTAAACACAATGGTGCAAACCGTAATATAACACATGATTAGTGGTGATTATTATATGTTATTAAATATTTTAGTGTAATATTTTATAAATTATTATTTTTACAATATTTTAAAGTACGTTTTATAAATATTTAAAAGTTATGTGATACAATTTAATTATTATTAATAGTAAAGACTTTAATGCAAAATTGTAAATATGTGAAACTTCAAATTTGAGGTTTTCTTTTGGAGACAAACACCTTGAAACCTCAAATTTGAGGTTTATGAAATTTCAAAAATGAGGTCTTTTTGGAGATCTCTAATAATATAGATGTGATATGCATTGGTTGCCAAAAAATTGGTATATTAATTATTCATTAAGACGTCTGCTAAAAACGGAAAATATTTCGCCCAGTAGTAACAACCAAATCAACGCCAATTAATTGGAAAAAAAATCTAATTTGTGGGGTAAAAAATCCCACTCTGGCTTCCATTTCCATATACCAAATCAATAACCATATCACTGAAAATCTGAAAATATCAAAAAAGAAAACTTAATTATTTTTTAATTATTATTTTATGAGAAAACAGTTGTCAAAAAAAAAAAAAAAAAAAAAAAAAAAAATTTATGAGAAAACAATAGAGCTTACTGCTTTCACATCCCTTTGAGAAAAAACCAAACCTCACTTGTGTTTTGAAAAGTCAAAGATCTCCAAAAGCGATCACTAATTTGATCGAAACCCATTTCTCATCCTCAAGTTTTCCGGTGTGTTCTACAGATTCATTATTTATTATAATATGTGCTTTCTTTGCTATGCCAATACCGTTTGGATTCAACATCTTAAGCAACATTCTTTGATCCAACGTGAATTGAGTCTTTTGATTAGATAATTTCGTATTGATCACATGTTTGATTGCATCGCTTGACTAATTTGGCTCATGTACGGTTTTGTCTATATCAATAGGAGTAATGAAGTTGATGACGACATTTGGGGCTTAGAATCACTAGTTAAAAAACGTAAACTATGGGAATCTTGTCACGCAGGTAACTGGTTTCTTTTCTTCTTCTCTATGTAGACGCATTAAAATCTTTAGAGCAGGTGATAATCGTTGTTAGTACAGCCCAACTTATAGTAGAAGATCAGAAGATAATGGCATGAAGCTTCTTGCAATTGCTTCGTTTTCTGTCGCTTTTGGAATTCTTCTTGGACTATCTTTTCCATCAATATGGATCACTAAGGTAATTACTCTTCTTTCACCTTCATTCTTTTAGATTTTTCTTCATCTGTTATCATTTTGTATTGTGTAGGCGAATCTACCGAACAACCTTCTTCGTTCCATTGCTATCTCAAATAGAGATTCAGATATTGCAGCTCCTACACAGGCCATTGATATCCCAAAGGTTTGTTTTATATGTGTAATTGTTTTCGATATGTTACATATTTGTTTGCATGTTTCAAGAACAATGTGATTGATCATTTTGCTCAGATATGGATTCCTTCAAATCCTCGAGGCGCTGAGAGATTGCCAACTGGTATTATTGCATCTGAATCAGACTTGTATATGCGCAGATTATGGGGGAACCCTGAAGAGGTTTGTTTCTCAAACCACAATCTCATTCTTATCTTTTACATATTTCATGTGTGATCAGCTTCTATTTTCTTATTTCTGTTTCTTCAGGATCTGAAGAATAAACCGAGATATCTAGCAACATTTACAGTTGGTTATAAACAGAGACACAATATAGATGCATACCTCAAGAAGGTTGTTGCATGCCCTTTTTGTTTTCGGTTTCTTTTTTTTCTTAATAGTAAACTCATTATGTTTTGTCTTCCCTAAATCAGTTTTCAGATAACTTCACCATTGTTCTGTTTCATTACGATGGGATAACAAGTGAATGGGATGATGAGTTTGAGTGGTCCAAGAATGTAATACATATAAGCGTTCAAAAGCAGACTAAATGGTATCAATAGCTTTGCTTATACCTCTCTATTTTGTTTTCCTCTAATTATTTGAGTTTCTTGATCACTCTTATATATATTGTGAATTTAAGGTGGTATGCAAAGAGATTCTTGCACCCTGACATTGTAGCGCGATACGATTATATATTCATATGGGATGAGGATCTTGGAGTCGATCACTTTGACGCAGAAGAGTTGAGTTTCTTTTACACTCACTTCTATTTTCTTTTTCTTCAATCAAATTATTCTAACTAAGTTTGTTTGTTGCAGATATATACATATGGTAAAGAAGCATGGGCTTGAGATTTCACAGCCTGGTTTGGACCCAGAGAAAGGGTGTACATGGCAGATCACTAAAAAAAGAGAACATGTTGAAGTCCATAAGTATATATGACTCATCTACAACTTCCTCTCTTACATGAATGTTTCTTTAACATATATATGGCTTTGAACTTATCAGGGAGACAGATGAGAAACTGGAATGGTGCTCTAATCCTCCTCGGCCTCCATGTGCTGCGTATGTATCTCTCTATCAAACTCGGTGTTCACATCTCCTCATATATAACTCTTCATTGATAACACAACAGATTTGTGGAGATAATGGCTCCTGTATTCTCAAGAGATGCATGGCGCTGCGTGTGGCATATGATCCAGGTTACAGTTACTTTATCATCTCTTGTTTTCTTCGTCGTCTCTTTTGCCCTAACTCTTACTTACACCTTATTATAAACCAATAACAGAATGATTTGGTTCACGGTTGGGGTCTTGACTTTGCACTCAGAAGATGTGTTGAGGTACACAAAACACCTCAGCGTTGTAGAAATGCTCTTTGTTTTTCTTTTATCGATTAACGAAGAGGCTTCCATATTTATATGTGAAAATGAAGGAGCCTGCTTATGAGAAGATAGGAATAGTAGACTCTCAGTGGATCGTTCATCAATTTATTCCTTCTCTTGGCAGTCAAGGAAAGGAAGAAAATGGGAAATCCCCAATCGAAGGGGTAAGAAAGAACAATAACTTGATAAGCAAGCAACTAGATGTGTCCATATACTGTCTTGAACTTGTGTGTGTTTTTGTTTATGCAGGTGAGAGATAGATGTCATATGGAATGGAAAATGTTCGAGAGCAGAGTGGATAACGCTGAGAAGGATTATTTCAAATCGTTACAAGTTCAAAGGCCATCCAATTCAACCACCTTTCAGTAGGACCTTACCAATTTTGTTTCCAAAATTAACATACAGATCTTTATAGATACTACAGATACCTCTTTAATCAGATACTATTGGATAACGGAATGATTGATAATAATTGTTCATGATTTATCAAATCATTTTTGCCAACCAAAACAAAAAAAAACAAAATTTTTTTTGAGGAGCTGAAACAGAACAGGAACAGGTGTTTGTCGGAAAGATTTGTCAGTGTGTCCGTACAGGTAACGTGGTCTGCTTACGTAGCAATAGTGAGAATTGTGTCCCCACGTGTCAGTTGTGAGTTGACCCTCGGGAGACCAAGGAGCTCTCCACGACGCACAATCTGGTTGGCTGTTCACAACACGTATCAAGTTACAACAATCTTGAGAGGGGATTAATCTAAGAGAGACTTTCATTAGTCAACAGTAGAAACTTTGACTTTTTCTGAGAGTTGACTTTTTCTCCCGGGCACTGTTTCTAATGTAGAACCGCTGGTTCTGTTTCGACCATGTTTCCGGTGAGATCCCGCCGCCTTCCACCGCTGGTGAGAGGCTAACCTCCATTCTCTCCAAACCCCCTTAACCTCCATACTCAAATCTTGCTTTCCCCCTTTCTCTATTTCCCCCCCTCTCTCTTTCTCCAATAAAACTGTCCAAATCCAAATTGAAACACTCTCCTTCGTTACCACTTACTCAAACTCACAGTATTTCAGCTGTTGTCCCAACTATTATCCCTTGCAAGAGGTTAAATCTATATATTGATACTGTAATGGCTTCTCCACCCCCAATTTCTGGAAAAAATTCGGGCTTAGACCTAAGTGTGAACCATATTTCCATCGCTTTCTCTCACCAAAATTTCACTGTGTTACCTCCTAAACTGAGCTCCCCCATTCAAACCAATAAAGCTTCAAACTCCTTTATTTCCTGCCCTTTACTCCCAACCCCGACTAACAGCACCGTTAATACTCCACCCCTCTAAATCCCAGTTTAAACACTCAAAACCTTCATCCTTACACCCAATCCCCTGCAGTTTCAATCCCATTTGAGGCTGTTAATAAACGGCCAAACTCTCCTGCTCCTCCCTTGCCTGCTGCTAACCCTTCGCCTGCTCTAAATCTTCCGCCTCCACCAAATTTGGCTGACAAACTCAGACGCTTTGAGGACAAATCCTTAAAGAAACTGGCTCCCGCATCTTATACTGAAACGGGAAGGCCGTGTGTTGTCATTCCTGATGATGTTTTCCAAAAGGGAGCTGAGATGCATAAGGACTTCATAGTCTGTCAATTCAGTGGAAGAGCACCACCATTCATACATATTCAAAATGTTCTAAATCGATTATGGGGCAAAGGAAAAAGAGTTGAAATACACAATAATCCTGTCTCGAGGTCCATGTTTGTCATGATTCCAAGTGAATACTGGAGAAAGGGGTCTGGTACATTGGTGATTCCTTATTTACCACGGCTCAACCTCCACCTCTTACTCTTCAAATTTTGCTTCGATTCAGATATGGGCACATCTTCATGGAGTTCCTCTCGACTTGAGGCATCAAGATGGTCTAAGTTTTGTTGCTGGATTGGTTGGAGAACCTAAAGAAACTGATGATTTTACAAAAAATCTTGTCAGTCTTACACTTTCTCATGTGAAAGTGGAAGTTGATCTCTCAAAACCACTTCCTGATGTTGTTGAGTTTTATAGGGTAAATGGTGAAGCAGTAGAAGTGGATGTAACTTACCCGTGGCTACCTCCTACATGCTCCCACTGCAAAGAGTTGGAACACATTGCTAAGAACTGTCTGCTCCTTCCAGTTGAACCCAAAGATCCAACTGTACCAGCGAAATCACCTGCACAAAAGAATAAAAATGTTCAAACTTATGCAAAGGAGAAAGGTGATGCAGTCATAAATAAACAATCCAACTCCAATGCTACAACAGTGAGTTCAGCCCCTGCAACTAAGGAAAATTTGGAACTAGCAATTTAGTTACAGGAAAATGCGAGTGCAACAACAACGATCGCCACTATACCTACTTCTGATCCAGTGGTTAATAGAGGAAAAGAGCTTGTAGTATCATTAGTTGGTTCAGGTAAAATAAAAAAAAGCCAAACCTTTTAAACCTCGCTTTCCACCCCCATCTCCTTCTTCTGCCATTCATGGCAAAGCCTTCTTCTCTTCTAAATTGTCCTCCCATCCTGCTTATTCTTCTGATGATCTCCCACTTCAAAACTGCTCCCCTGAAAAAAATTGAAATGCCATCTTTAAAGAGATCCCGATCTGATCCATCCTCATTGATTGATTTCCCCTCTTTTAGTTCTCAGCTCTCTTTTATCACTTCCAAACACTTACCGAGCTCTGCTCAACACTCTTCACTAAACTCAAACCCTTTCAATGTTTTGTCTCTCTCTGATTCTCTCTCTCCATCAGGGGAGATCCTTTCTCTTCCTCAATGAGTGCAAAACTCGCTTTTTGGAATGTCCGTGGTCTAAATGATTCGGATAAGCACAATAATTTTCTTCAGTGGTTAGTTAGTCATAATCCTCTCTTCACAGCTCTTTTGGAAACTCATATTAAGGGACATCACCCAAACCAACTAATGAATAAACTCTGCTCCGGTTGGAATTTTAGCTCTAATCATCTCTCAGATGAGGACGGAAGGATTGTAATTATTTGGAAACATCCTGCGGTTGTAAATATTCTCCACCAGACCCGTCAAACGTTCACTTGCGATGTGAAACTGCCAAATTCGGACCCCTTTTTCTTCACTGCTGTCTATGCTTCTAACTTACGGGGGGAGCGCAGTGACTTATGGGTTGATTTGTTAAGCATTCATCAGACTTTCGGCCTAGATGGAAAACCATGGATGCTAGGCGGAGACTTTAATCAGATTCTCCACCACTCTGAGCATTCTTTGGCAGCAGTTAATACTTTGGATACTCAAATGATTGAGCTTCACAACTGCTTTCTCCAACTTGGAGTTTTTGACCTCACATTTCAAGGCCCCCTATTTACTTGGTCTAATCACCAGCCCCTTTCTCCCATTGCTAAAAAGTTTGATCGCCTTCTAGTCAACAATCTTGCCATTTCCGCTTTTCCCCATAGTACGGCCTTTTTCCTTCCCCCCAACATATCTGACAATTGCCCTTGCCTTATTGACCTTTCTCACGTTCTTTCCCAAGCTGGTACAAGACCCTATAAATTCTTCAACTACCTAACTAAGCACCCAAATTTTCTCCAAGTGGTTTTGGAAGCGTGGAATCAAATCGGAAACAATGCCTCAGACATGACTAAGTTGTGCTGGAAACTAAAGTGCATAAAAAGAGTGTTAAAACAGTTAAACAAGGATAATTTCTCAAATATCCAAGAGAGAGTTGTTGAGGCTAACCGTTTTCTTTTAGATGTACATGTACAAGCGCTTCATAACCCTTCCAATGATCTGTTCCAATTGGAGATAGACTTGCATCAGAAATGGGTATTCTTACGACAAATTGAGGAAAGCTACTTTAGAAAAAAGTCAAGAATTCAATGGTTAAAAGAAGGAGATCAAAACTCCCCTTTCTTCTTCAAGATATGTCAAGCTCGAATGAGTTACAATGCTATCCGCTCATTTCTCCTTCCGTCTAGTCTACTAGTTACTGATCCTCAAGAAATGAGTCTAATTGCCATCAATGACTTTAAGAGCATTTTCGGTCCTGACTTAATCCAATTGCCCCCTGTTTTCTCTTCTCCATACTGGTTTCATCATCTAAACCCTTTCTCTTGCACTACTGCCCAACAACAAACGATGTCGATGATCCCTTCTTCAGAGGAAATTTGTAGAGTCCTACTAAAGCTGAATCCCAACAAAGCCTCTGGTCCTGACGGTCTCACCTCGGGTTTTTACAAAGCAGCCTGAGAAGTCTTGGGAACTGAAGTGGTAAACTCTATCAAGCAGTTCTTCACTTCCTCTTTTCTACCACCTGCTGCCAACTCCACTATCCTTGCTCTCATCCCCAAGAGACCTGGTGCATCAGCAATCTCAGATTACCGCCCCATTGCTTGCCTAAATACGATCTATAAGGTGATTTCAAGGCTGGTAGTTAGACGCTTTAAACCGTTACTGCCTACTCCGATTTTACCTAACCAGATAGCCTTTGTCAGAGATCGACTTCTTATAGAGAATACAGTTCTAGCAGGAGAGTTAGTGAATGGATATCACAAGAATAGAGGACTAAAAAGAATTACGATAAAGGTTGATATTGCTAAGGCTTTTGATACTGTCTCTTGGGATTTCTTATCAACTGTCTACAAGGAATGAGGGTTCCGAGCACTTATTTGGGCTGGTTGAAGGCGTGTGTATGTACTCCTAGCTATACTATTGGTTATAATGGGAAAGTGAATGGATATTTCAAAGGAAAAATAGGACTACGCCAAGGAGACCCCCCTTCCACCTTATTTGTTTGTTATAGCTATGAACACACTATCTTTTATGCTAAATAAGGCGGCAGAGGAGGGAAGTTTCAAATACCATTTTCAGTGTGAAGCATCAAAGCTGACCCATCTTTGCTTTGCATATGACTTACTAATATTCATAGACGGGTCACTCACTTCTGTCCAGTCGTAGCTGCAAGTCCTTCGGGAATTCGAATTGTGCTCGAGTCTAGCCATAAGTGTTCAAAAGTCCTCTTTCTTTGCATCTGGCCTGTCACAAAGGGAAGTGGATATCATTAAGTTCTCCACTGGAATGCCGAATTCAACTCTACCGGTTAGGTATCTAGGTGACCCATTAACAACAAAAAGCTCACCTCTGCGGACTGCGAGACTCTCGTTCAACAAGTTAAAGGACGCCTCACCTCTTGGACGGTCAGATCCTTATCCTTTGCAGGCAGATTTCTCTTGATCAAGACTGTCATATGCGGAATCACAAATTTCTGGTGTTCTTCTTTCGTCCTGCCAAAACAGATCATTAACCGAATTAACTCAATTTGTGGTGTTTTTCTATGGCAAGGAGATATTGGAGCTCATCATTCAGCAAAAGTTTCTTGGGAAATTGCCACAAAGCCTAAGGAAAAAGGAGGATTGGGCTTAAAAGATCTCGCTACTTGGAACAAATCTTGTATTCTTAAGCTAATTTGGCTCCTCTTTTTTCAGTCAGGTTCTATTTGGGTTGCATGGTATAAAGAGGAGATTCTAAAAGGTGACCTTTCAAACTTCTGGTGTGTCAATTCAAATAGGAAAAACAGTTGGCTAGCAAATAAGATCATTAAGAGCAGAGCAATTATGTTACTGTTGGGAATGGTCTATCTATCAGGTTTTGGACTGATAATTGGACACCATTTGGTTGTCTCCGACAGTTCCTCAATGAGGACAGAAGCTCAAGGTTGGGAGTTCCTCTAACTGCCTCACTCGCTAGCCTTTACAGAAGCAGAAGCTGGTCAATGACCCCTGCCAGATCAGACAGACAACTAAGCATTCATGCTTTCCTAACCACAATTGATCTGACAAACGAAGAGGATGGCTATGCTTGGGTTTTCTCAGGAAGTCCAACAACTAAATTTTCTACTGGGAAAGTTTATTCAGTTTTAAGAAATGAAAGTGACAATAACACTGCAGTAAACGTACCTTGGTTTTGCGTCGTCGGGTCGAAAGGCGGTATACCCAAGCATAACTTTTTGGCTTGGTTGTTTGTACTAAACAGGTGCCATACAAAAGACCGGCTAATCAAATGGGGTTTTCCAGTCAATGATGTTTGCGTGTTATGCAACAATGGGCAAGAATCAAGGGGACACTTGTTTTTATGTGTGATTATACCTGGTCGATATGGCACCACTTTGCTCTGAAGCTAGATTTCACTACGGGTCAAGACTGGGACAGTGTTCTGGACCAGCTAATAAACCTACAAGGAAGCAAGATTAGGAGGTGGTTAATTTATTTATGTTGGCAAGCTACAATTCATTGGTCATGGTCAGAGCGAAATTGTCGTATTCATAGATCAACATACAGACCTCGGCAGTAACCACTCAACTAATCTCTAGACAGATAAAGGAAAGGATCTTATCTTTTCGTGCTTCTAATCCGATCTTCTCGTCAGCCCTGATGCAATACTGGCTCCGGTAAAGACTATCGCTCACTGACCTCCACCAGTTCAGGATCTACAAGCCTTCTTCATAATTTTGCTCCTCCGGTCTGGACGCTTCTACTCATCTCCTCGGGTTTAGCCTCTTCATCTCCTCAAGATATCTCTGCTAGATCGCTCTCAATTTGATGTTTTCTCTCTGATTGAATATCGATCTGGTACTCCTGTCATCACCTTCGTTTTCGTCTCTGCTTCAGTCTTAACTCTCGATCTGCTTTTCGGTTGGGCAGATGATTAAATTAAAGTCCCGTTTATTTTCCTAACTGATTTGTACGGCTAACTGTTTGGTCCAGTTTAAACTTACGCCACATGGGCTTGTTAACATTTTTATTTCCTTTTCTGCAAATTTTATATGAAAGCCTTTTTTTCAAAAAAAAAAAAAAAACAATCTTGAGAGGGGATGAGTCTCTAGCGACAACCTATCTCTTAGTGACACGTGTTGAGACACCGCTGGTTAAAACAAGAAATTGCCCATCGGAATATGAGTGGCGGCTAATCCTTCCTCTCTCTATTTCTGAAGATTTTCAAACTCTCAAACTTTCAAAAACGTTGCACAATCTTCGTGAATTCGATACAATAATAAAATGCTACAAAATGGGTCTTGCACAATTTTCGATAGCATCAGAAAGAGTACTACCACTTGTGATGATGAACACGGTTGTTTTAGTCACACTGATTGAAGAACATGGTGATGTCAGTTTTCCAAATTGTTGGATACGATCCTGAAGTTTCCATGCAGATTGTAACATCCCAATTTTTGAGTTTTCTATTTTTTTTTAAAAGAAAGTCCAAAACCCAAAAACTCACTCCAAAAATCTTAGGGTTTCCTCATTTTTCTTATAAATAGTTTTAGCCATCAAAAAAGAAGAGACATGTGGAGATCTCCGGCGAGCCATGCCCGTCCGTCGACCTTCAGCCGCTCGCAGCCATCTCTGACGAGCCACCACCATCCGATCTTATCTTCTTTCCCATCCATCTAATTTCCTTCTTTTCTTGGGTTAAGTGATTCCCCATTTTCATCGATTCTCCTCTTTCATTTCTTCTCATTTTCCAGATTTGATCCTCTGTGGTGTTAGAAATGAGATCTAATCTCGGTTCTTCGATCTTTCACTTTTCCCAACGTAGATCTAAGATCGAAGCAATTCTGGTCGTTAGATTGATTATCGGTTTCCTGTTGACCCGTAAGGATCAACGGAACGCACAATATGTCGTTGGAAATCTCTCGGTCTCAGCTTTCCAAAATGGCAAGGATATCACGATCCTGTCTTACCGTTTGGAATTTATGGTTTATTTTCTAAAGCGTGTCTGTTCATGACGAATTTGTGAATTGTCTAGATAGGTCTGTGTTTTGAATTGGGCAAGCGGATCCCGCATGATCCGAATCTTTGCAAGGACTTATTAAGCACATAGAGATAGCTCTCGGTTGAAGTAAAACCGATCTAGAGCTTTAGGTCATGGATAGTCATGTGCTCCTTCCCCGATCTCGATCGCAGTCCGTTCCAGCTGTTATCTATCATCGTCGTCATCAATGTGGCCAAGGTGAGGCGGTTTGTCCTAATTTAAAGAATGCGTATTGTTTTGCTTCGGGATGTCTAGGTTATTATTGAATTGACTTCTTTTCTTGTTGTGTGCTAAGTGTTGATGATTGAATATAGTATCGCTAGGGTTATAAGAAGCATAAGAACCAACAACTAAACTATTCATATACCTATATGTAAATCAAAACATATATATATATATACAAACTATCTTACCTTGTGAATTGATAATGAAGTTAGGTTGTTAGATGCTGTTGAGGGTTCTGTGACTTGTGATAATCGACCTGGCATTGCGTGCTGATTGAGAACCTAGATGGCATGTTAACACGGATAAGGCTATGAACCGGAAACTTGTGTGGTCATGAATGGCATGTGTGAGTTAGTTTTTGTGTTAGGCTCCTATGATGGGCTTATGTGGTGGGGCACGTGTGACCGAGAAGGAATTCCCGTGCCCGGAAAGCTGTCGGAGGAGTGATTTGTGGCCTGCGCAGCGGAGTGATGTGAGGGGCATGCGCGCCGGTGGAGTGATGTTCGGGTGAAAGTCGGGTACGAGCTATATGTCTTTACGGGCCCAGTGGCTTGAACTAGTCTTTTGGATGAGTCGGGTATGGGCTTTATGTTGCTATGGGCCCGGAGGTCACGATGCTTCCATTGTTTGCTGTGTGTTTATATATTTGTATTATGTAAGTATCAATAATATTCCTTGCAGTCGTTTAATTCTCGGCTAGGCGTTAAGTCGTGCAAGGGTCGTATGGTTTGGGTTGGTCCATATCGTTCTCACAGAATAGTTCCCCAATTACTCAACCCATCTTCCTTTCCCTTTCATTTTCCTTTCAGGACTTGTAGCAGAAGTATATTACCGGTCGATTTGGTGGTTTTGAACATGAGGATGCGTTTGCAGAACGTTTGGGAACATTGGGAGGACATGTCGGCTAGCATTCGGGCGTAGACACATGTCCTAACGCCGTCGTTCTAGTTTGCCGGGAGCGGGGTGTTACAATTTGGTATCATAGCCTGGGTTCTGCTTCTGTCGTTTTCTTAAAACCTTATTTCCGTTTGTGAAAAGTGTTTGTGAAAGTTTAGGGGTACCCAATTTAAGTTGGGAAAGTATTTTCAAACCACCAACTAGAGTAGTATGTGACTTCTTCTATATTTTTCTAGTCTAGTTAGATTTTCCGTGCAGGTTGGGATATGTGATTTTGACCTTAGTGGAATCAATTGCCCTTAAGTTGTGTGCTAATATGTATGTCAGGATGTATGCCGGTGGAGGCGTATTTTTTGATGTATGTTGTGGTGTATGACTTCGGGGTAGTAGATTCATAGAGGTGTCCGTTGGAATTGGTGATGTTCGGTGTGGAAACCTATCAGTGTACGGAAAGGTGACAAGTATGTGGTGGCATTCATCGGAGAGTTCAAGAAGTATTTCGAGTGGAGTTCCCGAGGCAAATCGAAGGAGAGATTCCATGGCATTTCAAGTACAATTTCTTTTTGCTTCTTTCGGCTTCCAATCCTTCTTTCCCATGTGATCTCGCATGGTGAATCCTAGCTAATCTTTCCCTTTTCTTCTTGGACTAGAGAATAGTGATGAGTAAGTAGAAGTTGTCGGATGCCATCCGTTAACATCTCTAGGCCCAACTAAGGATGGTCGTTTGATCATGTTCTTGTTTGATTTTTAGTCAAGCGATCGTCCAAGGTCAGAAGGGTTTCAGGGTGTACGGTTTGGAATCCCAACTCCTTACTCATCCTCTTCTCCTCTCATTCCTTGGATTCCAAGAAAAAGTGAGTAGTTTCGCAAGATTTCACTCCTTCCTTCAAAGTGCTTTCCGTGTTCCGTTATTCTGTTCGACAAGATTTCCCTTCAGTGCGAGCTTTCGTACCCTTTGCGAGAATGACACCTTTGAGTTTTGGGGTGTCCGGGTAACCGTCCACCCCAGAATTCGGGACGAAGTCACTGTAAGGGGGGGGGGGGAAGGGGGAGAATTGTAACATCCCAATTCTTGGGTTTTCATTTTTTAAAAGAAAGCCCAAAGCCCAAAAGCCCATTCCAAAAACCCTAAGGTTTCCTCTCTTTTTCTTATAAATAGCTCTAGCCACCATGAGAGAAGAGACATGTGGAGATCTCCGGCGAAGCCCTACCTGTCCGTCGACCTCCAGCCGCCCGCAGCCATCTCCGGCGGGCCACCACCGTCCGATGTAATCTTCTTTTCCATTCATCTCTCTTCGTTCTTCTCTCGGGTTAAGTGATTCCCCATTTTAATTGAGTCTCCTCTTTTATTTCTTCTCCTTTTCCAGATCTGATCCCCTGTGGTGTTAGATATGAGATCTAATCTCGGTTCTTCGATCATTCACCTTTCCTAACGCATATCTAAGAGTGAAGCAATTCTAGCCGTTAGATTGATTCGCGTTTTCCTGTTGATCCGTAAGGATCTACGAAACGCACAATATGTATTTCGAAAGCTATCGGTCTCCGCTTTCCAAAACTGTAAGAATCTTCCGATTTTGTCTTACCGTTTGGAAGTTATGGTTTGTTTTATAAAGCGTGTCTGTTCATGACAAATCTGTGATTGTCTAGATAGGTCTGTGTTTTGAGTTGGGCAAGCGGATCACGCATGACTCGAATCTTTGCATGGACTTATTAAGCACATAGATATAGATCTCGGTCGAAGTAAAACCGATCTAGAGCTTTAGGTCATGGATAGTCATGTGTTCCTTCCGCGATCTCGATCGCAGTCCGTTCCAGCTCGTTATCGATCATTGTCGTCGTCAATGTGGCCAAGGTGAGGCGGTTTGTCCTAATTTAAGTCATGCATATTGATGTGCTTCATCATGTCTAGGTTATGATTGAATTGGCTTCGTTGCTTGTTGCGTTCTAAGTGTTGATGATGGAATATAGTATCGCTAGGGTTATAAGAAGCATATGAACCAACAACTAAACTATTCTCATACATATATGTATATCTATACACACACAAACACACACATATATATATATATATATATATATATATATATATATATATATATACACATATATATAATGAAGTTAGGTTGATAATGAATTTAGGTTGTTAGATGCTGTTGAGTGTTCAGTGATTTGCGATAACCGACCTGGCATTGGGTGCTGATTGAGAACCTAGATGGCATGTTAAAACGGATAGGGCTGTGAACCGGAAACTTGTGTGGTCATGAATGGCATGTGTGAGTTAGTTCTTGTGTTACGTGCCTATGATGGTCTTCTGTGGTGGGGCACATGTCTGATACAGAGAAGGAATTCATGTGCCCGGAAAGTTGTCGGAGGAGGGTGTGACGCGCCCTCCCAAAAGAGTGATTTGTGGTCTGGGCGCCGGTGGATTGATGTTCGGGTGGAAGTTGGGTACGAGCTATATATTTCTATGGGCCCGGTGGCTTGAACTAGTGTTGTGGCTGACTCGGGTATGGGCATTTGATATATCATGGTTTTTACCGGTTTTATGCCATGATATAAGTGTGTTTTAGAGTCTATTTGTGTTTCTTTAGAGTCTTTTGCAGGTTTTATTAGGTACACGCACGTTTGGAGCAAAAGTGGAGATTATGGAGCTATTTGGTGCGTTTTGGAGATTTGATCCGAGAGATAGAGCTCACTGTCCAGATTTGATGACTGCGTCGATCGTTGCACAAGTGCAACGGTCGATGCATAGCGCGAATGGGCCAGACTCGGCGGTTTAATGAAGAATGCCAATATTGCAGAAGTGCCCAGAAGTTTCAGATATTTACACAGAAGCCCCAAGTCGTGTTTTAGCTATTTAATTAGGTTTTTAACTTCTGTTTTACATACTCTATCATAACTTAGAGCAGAGAGTTTTTAGAGCTTTTGGGGCTGATCTGATCTTGTACTACATTCGTTTTGGAGAAGTTTTCGAACCCCTTTTATATTCTAATCTCTTTTATGATTTCTATTAATTCATTGATTATGTTTACATCATCCATGTCTGAGTAGTTTCATAGTTAGGTTTAGGGTTTCTCATAGGGATTTCATGACTTGCTAGATATAATTAATTCAGTTAAGGATTCACATCAATAGATGTTCTTCAAACTAAATTGTGTTTAATGCTAGTTCTAACCTGATCAATTAGAATCTAGATCTTAGGTTGCTAAATACGTCACGACAGTGTGGTTTAGAATCTGAACTATTTAGGTTGAGCAATTTAATTACTCGCAAAGGAATTTGGTTTAATTAGATTGTGAACATATCGAACTTGGAATTAAAGCTGGTTTAATCTGTTAGTAATTGCAAAGGAATTTGGATTACTGCACTTAGACTTAGAGAATGGAATTTGGTTAATTCTATATCTGTGTTTTGAGTTCTAGAACTGAGTTTAATTAGATCCTAACTGATTGATTTATCTGCTTGTCTGATTTCCTGAGAACGCCCTAGACTTAGCGCTTTTAGTTTATTGATTTCAAACAACAAACCTGCTACTGATTTACTTTCTCGCTTGCTTTTAGTTAATAGAATACAATTTGCTTTTTGCTTTCTCCTAGTTTTAATTTCTTTAAGTTCTTAATCCTATCGTTGCCTAGAGTCCTCGTGGATTCGATCTCTAAGTACTACAATTAAATTACTGTGCACTTACAGTTAGTATAGGGTAAAACACGAGACCTATCAAGTTTTTGGCGCCGTTGCCGGGGACTCTTAGAGTCTTCGATAGCTTCGAACTTAGGGTTTTTACTATGTTTTTTTTATTTTTATTTTTCTTTACTGATTTTTTATTTATTTTATTTTTCTCTATTTTCTCTCTGTCGCAGGTTTCGAAATCGCATAGCATCGACCGTTTCACTTCTTGTGTCGATCGACACTAGGCGATTCTGAGATTGAATCGATCGTTGCACTGTTAGCATCGATCGTTGCTTGACGATTACAGACAGTTTATGCAGACGCGTGAAACTAGAAGTAATCAGAACTTGAATCTTGTCAAACTCGGACTTGAAGAACTTGCAAGACTTGAGAGGACAAACAGAACATGTGATCATAAAGCCTGATGCTCAAGGTACCTTCAGGGACCGACACAACAATCCTTACAATGCTGCTGGAGAACCGATATATGCTGAAGGGAATGTCATCCCTGATCCTCCAGAGCAACCACAGCCGCAACAGGAGCAAGGACAAGGTCAAGGACAGAACCAAGGTAGACAGATGGTTGTCCATGAGAGAACTTTAGCTGACTACAACCGACCAGATGAATTTCATGCTAACCGGTCTGGTCTAGTACTTCCTGAATTTGAGAGGAATGATTTTGAAATCAAAACCATCTACTACTCTCTCCTGAGGCAGAAAGCCTTCCATGGCTCTCCAAGTGAGCAGCCAATGGATCACATAGATGAGTTTGAGAGCATAATCACTGGCATAAAGTACGTTGGAGTTAACCAGGACTATTTGTTCCTCAAGCTTTTCCCCTACTCTCTGGCTGGAGATGCTGCAGCCTGGCTGAAACAACTTCCATCTGGGACATTTGTTACTTGGGCAGCTCTGAAGAGTGAGTTCCTGCGTCATTTCTATGATGATGCCCGCTCAGATCAGTCCAGACAGGACATCCTTACCTTTACCCAAGGTCCTACTGAGCCTCTTAAGACAGCCTGGATGAGATTCAAGAAATACCAACGTGACTGTCCGCACCATGGATTCACCGAGGTAACGCTTTTAGGCATCTTCTTTAGAGGAATAGATCTTCCATATCAGACTGCGTTGGACAACTCTAGCAATGCCAACTTCAACACTAGGACTCCTGCTCAAGCTAAGCAGTTGATAGATAATCTGGTAAGCAGTAATAGCTGTAAGACCACTGATGAGAGAAGGAAGAAGTCCAGTGGAAAGATGGAGAACTCTGAGATAGCTGATATTAGATCTAAGTTGGACACTGTTTGCAATCTTCTAGCGGGGAAGAAGGCTGTCCACTTTGCTCAGGAGGTTGAGATGATCAATGATGAAGTAGAAGAGCAGGAAGAGGATGTGAATTACATCGGAGGATCTGGTTTCCAAGGAAACAGGTTTGGTAATCAGTCTGGTAATAGGTTCTTCAATGGAGAACAGAAGAGTGGATTTCAGAAACCTTTCCAGCAAGGTAATCAGAGAACTTATGGATCTTCCTCTTACCAAGCAACTCCTGTAGCTACTACCCATGAAAGTAAGATGGTGGCTATGTTGGAACAGCTGTTGAAAGGTCAAACTAAGAATGCGGCAGACCTCGACAAGAAGATAGGTACTGTCTATGAGGATCTAAACGGGAAATTTGAGTACCTGAGCGCACATATGAAGGAGCTTGATGCTAAAGTTGCAAGAACTGTTGGATATGCTCAGAGGGAAGATGGATATCTCCCAGGGCGGACTGATGCTAATCCCAAGTACCAATGCAATGCAGTGACATTGAGAAGTGGTAAGGAGTTGTCTCCTGGCCAGAAAAAGCCGTTGAGTGTTGAAGAACTCGTGGAAATTGAGGAATTGGAAGATGAGATTCGTGGTATTCGCAATGCGTCGATCGATGCTACCCAGCAACGGTCGATGCAAAGCGAAAACGAAGAGCCTGTCGTAACAAAGTCACCCAGCAACGATCGACACAATACCAACGACGATCGACGCAAGGCGACCACAGAGAGTTCAAGACCAGAAAAGCCGAAACAGTCGAGTGAAAGGGTCTACAAACCTAAAGTGCCTTTTCCCAAAAATTCCAGGAAAGCTAAGAACGATAGACAATATACCAAATGCAAAGAGATCATTAAAAAGGTGAAAGTTGAAGTGCCTTTGATTGACTCTATGGAGACTTCTCCTGTGATGAGGAGATGTCTTAAGGACTTGCTTGTTGGCAAGTGGTCTAATGAGGAGAGTGTAATGATGATCACAGAGGTATGTAGTGCGGTAGTTCAGGGCAGAATTCCTGAGAAGCTGAAAGATCCAGGGAGCTTTGTGTTGGATTGTGCCATCTACATGGAAAGATTTGAAAGATCCCTATGTGATCTTGGTTATAGTGTGAATCTTATGCCCTTCTCTGTCGCTAAGAGACTTGGAATGACTGATTTCTTGCCAACTAGGATCTCACTAGTCTTAGCAGACAGAACCATTAGGATCCCTGAAGGAGTGCTAGAAGATGTGCCTATAATGATTGGTAAATGTGTGATACCTACTGATTTTGTGGTTCTGCAGTATGGAGAGGAACAGAAGGATCCACTAATTTTGGGCAGGCCATTCTTAGCCACTGCTGGTGCGATGATTGACTGCCAAGGAGGTAGGATAATTCTGAATGTGGGTGATCTGAAGATGAGTTTCGATATGGATAAACTGGTGAAGAGACCAACCATCGACGGACAGACCTTCTATGTGGACACACTGGGTGATTTGGCTGCAGAGTACTTTCACAAGTCACATGCTGAAGATCCACTAGAAAGACCTTTACTGAGCTCTATAATGGAGCTGGAACACCTGCACGACGAGCCTGCAATCTGCTATGCAAAACTGATGAATTCTGCTGAGCAAGTGATGAAGGTAGAAGTGTCTGCCGCGACTTTGCATCGATCGACACAACCCAAGCGTCGATCGTTGCAAGTCGACAGAGATTGGGCAGAGGAAAAGGCTCCGAAGGTTGAGCTGAAACAACTTCCATCCGGGCTAAGGTATGCGTTTCTCGGACCTAATTCAACCTATCCAGTGATAGTTAATGCTGATTTGAACAACGCAGAGCTCACCTTACTGCTAAGAAAGCTGCGCAAGCATCGCAAAGCTCTTGGCTATTCTCTTGATGACATTTCAGGTATCTCTCCGGAGCTATGCATGCATCGGATACATCTTGAGGACGAGTCTAAGAAATCTGTTGAGCATCAGAGAAGGCTAAATCCTAATCTACAGGAAGTGGTTAAGAAGGAGATTATGAAACTCCTAGATGCTGGGATCATCTATCCTATTTCAGACAGTGATTGGGTGAGTCCAGTCCATGTGGTGCCTAAGAAAGGCGGAGTCACAGTTGTGAAGAATGAGAAGAATGAGCTGATCCCTACTAGGACTGTGACAGGACACAGGATGTGCATAGATTACAGGAAACTCAATGCTGCAACAAAGAAGGATCATTTCCCTTTACCCTTCATTGATCAGATGCTGGAGAGGTTAGCAAATCACCACTACTATTGCTTCCTCGATGGATACTCAGGTTTCTTTCAGATTCCTATCCACCCAGAGGATCAGGGAAAGACCACATTCACTTGTCCATATGACACATTTGCTTACCGTAGGATGCCTTTTGGACTCTACAATGCACCAGCTACTTTCTAGAGATGCATGATGTCCATATTCACTGATATGATTGAGGACTTTATGGAGGTATTTATGGATGACTTCTCAGTCTATGGATCATCTTATAATGAGTGCTTGGATAATCTGTGTAAGGTACTGACTAGATGCGAAGAAAAACACTTAGTTCTTAATTGGGAAAAGTGCAATTTCATGGTCAGAGATGGCATTGTACTTGGACATAAAGTGTCTGAAGCAGGGATTGAAGTAGACCGCGCTAAGATTGAGGTAATGACCAGCTTTCAGGCGCCTGATTCTGTCAAGTCTATAAGAAGCTTTCTAGGACATGCTGGGTTCTATAGAAGGTTCATAAAAGACTTTAGTAAGATTGCTAGGCCACTAACTGCTTTGCTGTGTAAGGACACCAAATTTGAGTTCACTGCAGATTGTCAGACTGCATTTGAACAAATAAAGCAGGCATTAGTGAGTGCTCCAATAGTTCAGCCACCGGATTAGGATCTACCTTTTGAGGTTATGTGTGATGCAAGTGAATATGCTGTAGGAGCTGTTCTGGGGCAAAAGAAGGATAGAAAGCTTCATGCTATCTATTATGCTAGTAGGACACTAGATGATGCGCAGAGAAACTATGCCACTACAGAAAAAGAGCTATTGACTGTTGTCTTTTCATTTGAGAAGTTCCGCCCCTATCTTGTAGGCTCCAAGGTAATTGTGTACACTGATCATTCAGCCCTGAAGTATCTGATGCAGAAGAAGGATGCTAAGCCAAGATTGTTGAAATGGATTCTGCTGCTTCAGGAGTTTGACATTGAAGTGAGGGACAAGAAGGGGGTTGAGAATGGAGGTTCTGATCATCTTTCAAGGATGCTGGTTGAGGAAGACGTGCCCATTAATGATTATTTGCCCGAGGAAAACGTGAATATGGTCGGGACAGTGTTTCAGGCGGAATTGGGCGAAAATCTGCAAAACTGTCGGATAAATCGCACTGCGTCGATCGATGCCACATCTGTGACGATCGATGCAAGTGTCGAGGATGCGATGATCGATGCAACCCTATGCGACGATCGTTGCAGTGCGGGAACAGAACCAGAGCCTTTCACGGTTCAAATTGGAGACTATGTCTTCGAGGTAGGTGCTGTCGCAACCACTGATCGACCCTGGTACGCGGATATATCTAATTACCTGGCTGCAGAGACTGAACCAGATGATTTGAAGGGGTATGCAAAGAAGAAGTTCTTCAGGGAGCTCAGACGATACTACTGGGATAAGCCTTATCTCTACAAACACTGTTCAGATGGTCTTTACAGGAGATGCGTTGCTGAATCAGAGGTTCCAGACATCCTATTCCACTGCCATGGATCAGATTATGCTGGACATTTTGCTACATTCAAGACTGTGTCTAAGGTTCTGCAAACAGGTTTCTGGTGGCCTACGATGTTTAAAGACACTCATTCTTTTGTCTCTCAATGTGATATCTGTCAAAGGAGAGGGAAAATCAGTAAGAGGCATGAGATGCCTCAGAATTTCATTCTTGAAGTTGAGGTTTTTGATTGCTGGGGCATAGACTTTATGGGTCCTTTTCCCTCATCCCATGGGAATAAGTTTGTCTTGGTTGTTGTGGACTATGTATCTAAGTGGGTAGAAGCAATAGCTAGTCCAACCAATGATTCTTCAGTGGTTATTAAGCTGTTTAAGACCATCATATTCCCTAGATTTGGAGTACCTCGGATTGTGATTAGTGATGGAGGATCCCACTTTATTAACAAGGTCTTCAAGAAGCTCCTAAGAAAGCATGGAGTTCATCACCGAGTTTCTACTCCTTATCATCCTCAGACTAGTGGACATGTCGAGGTTTCTAATAGACAGATCAAGGAGATTTTAGAGAAGACAGTTGGGAAGACAAGGAAGGATTGGGCAGCAAAGCTAGATGATGCACTATGGGCTTACCGAACTGCATTTAAGACACCTCTTGGGACCAATCCATTCCATCTTCTGTATGGAAAAGCATGTCATCTGCCAGTGGAGCTTGAGCACAAAGCAGCATGGGCTGTAAAACATATGAACTTTGACCTCAAATCTGCTGCAGAGAGGAGATTGGTGCAGCTTAATGAGTTGGATGAGATTAGACATTTTGCCTATGAGAACTCAAAGCTGTACAAAAAGAGGACAAAGACCTATCATGACAAAAAGATTGTCTCTAGACAATTTGCACCCAATGACAAGGTACTTTTGTATAACTCACGTTTGCATTTGTTTCCAGGTAAACTGAAATCGAGGTGGTCCGGTCCTTTCAAGATCAAAGAAGTGCGTCCCTACGGAGCTATTGTTCTAACCAGCAAGGAAGGTAATGTATTCACTGTGAACGGACATAGGGTGAAACACTATTGGGCTAAGGCCGAGATTCCAGAAGGTCAGATTTTGCCTCTGGATGATGCACCCTCTGCCTAGATCAGCTGAAACGTCAAGCTATTGACGTTAAAAGAGCGCTGAGTGGGAGGCAACCCACTGTTTCGTTTTTGCTTTTTGATTTTTGGTGTTTTTGTAGGATTTTACGTTTGTTTCTGTTTTTGGTGAGTTTTTGTCTCCAGGTCTCGGCCAAATCGCAGTGCGTCGATCGACACACATTGTGTCGATCGTCACAACACGAAAGAAATCGCATTGCAGCGATCGTTGCGGTCCTGAGCAACGATCGACCATACACGAAAAATCGCCTAGCAACGGTCGATGCATTTGTGCAACGATCGATGCCTGTGCGACAGAGGTAAAAATCAGACAGAACTCAACACATCCATTAACAATTTTTGTTTCTTTTTACCAATCCTTCGCTTGACACTACTGGGGACAGTGTGTCTTAAGTGTGGGGGAGGTGCTACTGACATCTATCTTTCTGTTTTCTTAGAGTCAGTCCGTTTTTCAAAAAATTTTGTTTTATTGAGTCAAAAACTAGTTTAAGTAAGAAACAATGATTTTTTGAGAAGATTAATAGCACTTGCAGGAACTTAAGTAACCATCGGGATGAAGTTGCAGGATCTATCTATGACTATTAGAAAACCCCATCACAGATCAATCTACTGAGGACACCCACATCACTTCAGGTATCAGAGGATCCTTTTACTGACTTCAAACTTAATACTGACTTAATTTTCTCACCTAAGGGCTTGGTATACCATGTGTCGGATTCCCTTGTTAGTTCTGACACAGCCTGTAAACCTGTCCTATTTGGTTCCCTTCTCCCCTTCCATAAAGTAAAAAAGTAATAAACTGAGGATGAGTTAGTAACTCCGAAGTGGTCATGGGAATAGTAGCAAACACTATTATCTCTTATGCGATCCATGGAATGTAACCAAAGTACACCCCTTAAACGGGAAGAGCACTGATAAAAAAAATAAAATGATACCCAATGGGGAAAAATCAGAATGCTAAGGAAGGGAAAAGAGAAGAAAGGGACTAGAGAAAGATAGTATGGTGGTCTAGAGCTGATAAGGTAAGAGTCCATGTGCCTTTGATCGATACTCCTTAGGTGAGACCGCACTTAAATACTTGCAGAAGTCAGTAGGGAGAATTTGAATGCGTGAATGTGATTGTGGAGTTTACTTAGGACAGTTGCTAAGTGTGGGGGAAGTATATGTTGGTCTTGATATCTTGTGATTGATTCTTTCAGTGGTTTACTAAGGGAAATCTGAGTGTTGTTGCTTCTAGGACGAAAAGAGTTTCTGAAAGTTTTCAAACCTCTTCACCATGTTTTAGTTCTCTGTTTTGCTTGAGGGCAAGCAAAGGCTAAGTGTGGGGGAGTTGATATATCATGGTTTTTACCGGTTTTATGCCATGATATAAGTGTGTTTTAGAGTCTATTTGTGTTTCTTTAGAGTCTTTTGCAGGTTTTATTAGGTACACACACGTTTGGAGCAAAAGTGGAGATTATGGAGCTATTTGGTGCGTTTTGGAGATTTGATCCGAGAGATAGAGCTCACTGTCAAGATTTGATAACTGCGTCGATCGTTGCACAAGTGCAACGGTCGATGCATAGTGCGAATGGGCCAGACTCGACGGTTTAATGAAGAATGCCAATATTGCAGAAGTGCCCAGAAGTTCCAGATATTTACACAAAAGCCCCAAGTCGTGTTTTAGCTATTTAATTAGGTTTTAACTTCTGTTTTACATACGCTATCATAACTTAGAGCAGAGAGTTTTTAGAGCTTTTGGGGCTGATCTGATCCTGTACTACATTCGTTTTGGAGAAGTTTTCGAATCCCTTTTATATTCTAATCTCTTTTATGATTTCTATTAATTCATTGATTATGTTTACATCATCCATGTCTGAGTAGTATCATAGTTAGGTTTAGGGTTTCTCATAGGGATTTCATGACTTGCTAGATATAATTAATTCAGTTAAGGATTCACATCAATAGATGTTCTTCAAACTAAATTGTGTTTAATGCTAGTTCTAACCTGATCAATTAGAATCTAGATCTTAGGTTGCTAAATACGACACGACAGTGTGGTTTAGAATCTGAACTATTTAGGTTGAGCAATTTAATTACTCGCAAAGGAATTTGGTTTAATTAGATTGTGAACATATCGAACTTGGAATTAAAGCTGGTTTAATCTGTTAGTAATTGCAAAGGAATTTGGATTACTGCACTTAGACTTAGAGAATGGAATTTGGTTAATTCTATATCTGTGTTTTGAGTTCTAGAACTGAGTTTAATTAGATCCTAACTGATTGATTTATCTGCTTGTCTGATTTCCTGAGAACGCCCTAGACTTAGCGCTTTTAGTTTATTGATTTCAAACAACAAACCTGCTACTGATTTACTTTCTCACTTGCTTTTAGTTAATAGAATACAATTTGCTTTTTGCTTTCTCCTAGTTTTAATTTCTTTAAGTTCTTAATCCTATCGTCGCCTAGAGTCCTCGTGGATTCGATCCCTAAGTACTAAAATTGAATTACTGTGCACTTGCAGTTAGTATATGGTAAAACTCGAGACCTATCAGCATTATGCTGCTATGGGCCCAAGGGTCACGATGCTTCCATTGCTTGCTGTGTATTTATATATTGTATTATATAAGTATCATATAATATTCCTTGCAGCCGTTTAATTCTCGGCTAGGCGTTAAGTCATGCAAGGGTCGTATGATTTGGGTTGGTCCAAATCGTTCTTACAGAGTAATTCCCCAATTACTCATCCCTCTTCCTTTCCCTTTCCTTTGCCTTTCAGGACTTGTAACAAAGTATATATTGGTCGAGTTGGTGGTTTTGAACAGAAGAAAGCGTGCGCAGAACTTCTGGGACCATTGGAGGACATGTCAGCTAGTGTTCGGGCGTAGACGCATGTCCTAACGCCGTCGTTCTGGTTTACCGGGAGCTGGGTGTTACAGAGATAGAAGAATGTTGGATATTAGTTTAACACTGATCCATAAGTTTTGCTAACAGAGCCCGTAAATGCTTTCAGTCTTGAGAACAAATTGAAAGTGGGTGTGTGTTTTGAAGTATAAAAACGGGTTTTGAGGAAGACAAAGAAATTCCGTGAGGAGAAGAAGAATCTCGTTAATGCAATTCAAGTCTTTGTGTGAGACGAGAGAAAAAGAAGAAGAGAAAGGTGGTAGAGTGTTGTTGTTTATGTCTTTGTGGGTTTAAAGAGGAAGAGAAAGTGAGTGAGTTGGCTTCTTGCAAACATTTCTTCCACAGAGCTTGTCTAGACAACTTGTTTGGTAATAATCACACAACCTATAATGAAAATAAATAAATATATATATATATATATTCTTTTTCTGCTCATGTTTGTTGAAATCTTTTTTTTTTCTCGTCGCCCTAATTCGCTCCCAGGCCCATATCCCGAGGACCGCCGCGCGACTGATTTCTGCACCTCTCCGGCGGCCGGCGACCAGCGCCTTCGCCGCCGGAGGAGGTCGTCTTGTGCTTAGCTCTTAGTTGTCTCTCCCTTGACCAGATCCGCCGGTGCTTCCTCTACCTCTCCTCCTCTCTCTGATTTCAGATCCGCCGCCGCCTGTACTTTCGCTGCTCGCCGGAGTCCGTCGCGTCTCTCTGCAGCCTCGTTCCTCTTCTTTCGCGGTCTCCTCTGGCGAGGCCTCTGCTCCGGTCCTTCTTGGAGTTGGTGCTGCGGTGACCGTCGCTCGCTTAATCCGGTCTTCTCCGTGGAGGTGGGTCGAGTCGAGCTGTTCGTGGCTCGATTCGCTTGAGAGCAGAGATCTCTGATTGGTACGAGTGTGGTGCTGGTTTGGCTCAGGGTTTAGTTAGTTTAGTTATTTTCTGTGTTTTTGGTTATTCCGACTTGGTTTAGAACAGCTGGTTTTGCTGGTTAGCTTCTAGTCTAGGTCTGGTTCTGGTCTCCTCTGTTATGTGGGTAGATTGAAGGTCATTGTTCTGCTCTAACTTTTTAGCTTGTATTATTCTGGGTCTTGGTGTTTTGCTTGGTGAGTGCTTCTCAATCCTGTTGTTTATGTTTTAGTGTTGACTGTGAGGTTTTGGATTGGTTAGGCTTCGTTGGAGATTGTGGTTTGGATTTGAGCTTCTATCTAGGTGTTTCCGGGCGCATGTGATTGTGTCAGTACCGTATCCGAGAGAGATTATGAGAACTTTCTTAGGTTCTTTTTTGTCGGGTTGTGAAGCTTTGGGTTTGGTTTCGAGTGTTGAGAGAGTGGTCTCTTTGTTAGTCTCCTTGGAGTTGATGTTATCGTTCGGTGGGCCGTGGGCAACGACGATTTATCTCGCTTCTTGTTCTTTCCGGGTATCAAGATGTGCAAGTTTCTTTTGTTATTGTTAGAAGTTGTCCGTTTTGATCTTTTTCTTTCATAGCTGTAGGATTAGCAACCCCTTGTGGGCTTCAGTAACCCCTTGTGGGCTTCAGCAACCCTTTATGGGCTTTAGTTTCCGGGGATGTTCCGTTAATCCGCCGTTTTAGTTTCCGGAGAAGGGTTTGTCTTCTGCCGGCTTTTGTATTCCAAAAATGTATCCCACCATTGTCAATATAAGTATCCTTTCAGATGAAAAAAAAAAAATATTCTTTTTCTGCTCAGATTATCTCTTTTTGTATTGAAAATAGATTTTCTTAATAAAGGACTTTTTTGTCAACTTAATAAAGGACTTGAATTGCCGTTTTTTGTTGTTTAATGCTAATATCATATTTCAACTCCTAAACTCTTGTATTTACACTTTTTCTTTTCTTTTTCTGTGTTTACATTTTAGTTTACATCTGGTATATCTTTTTTGTCAGCATACATCTGATATATCTTACCATTTCATTTCTTCTATACGATATATGTGATAATAAAGGCTATTCAAAAAAACTTTTATTTTTATAGTAATAAAATTATATCTAAAATTATACAAATAACGAAATAATAAAATAAAATAAAATAAAAAGGTAAATAAACAGAATTAAAAATATATAATATTATTTTATCCATTTAGAATTTACGTAATTTTTAATTACAATATATATTTCATTGAATTTTTCTATAATAAACATATGAAAATAATATATTTTCATAAATTAATATTTTATTTATTTAATAAAAGTATAATTTTGACACATTTTACACATATTAAAAAAACTGATTATGAAAATATCCTTATTTAATATGACATTAAATAGGAAATTGTCTAAAACATAATATTAAAATATAAAATAACATTTTTTTTGAAAAACATGAGAAACTCTAAAATGACATTCTTTGTAAATAGATGGAGTATTTTTTACAAATTTTAGAGTTTTTGTATAAGATACAATTCCATTCAAATGTTTTATAACAATGAATTTAACACCGATTTTAGACGGAATCTGCGAAAATAAACAAAAGAAACAATGGTTTGCACCTCAAATATATTTAATTTGGTTGAAATTAAGGAAATTTTTAGAGTTTTTTCTACATTAACGGAAAAACATATGAAAATCACAACTTTCATTCATATAATACATGACATATAGAAACGTGGGATCATACCTGAGGATAATTTACACACGTGAAATGTGAATTTCTTTTGCATAAAATGGGACTAATTAAGTATCTAGAAATCAAGAAAAAATGGTGAGTGAGGTATGGAGGACAAGTGAATAAGGAAACCAACTGGTGAGGAAGCATAGTTAGAAAATTAGTTTCTGGAGTCAAATAATATGGATTAATGCTTGTATTGTCCCTACAGAAACATAATGTTATTTATGGTGAGTGATGTATGCGGCCATTTAATGCTCATGCCCTCTACAAAAGCAAAACATATCTTATTAGATTTGGCAACTCACACATACTGATTTCCTATGCTCTGCGCCGCCTGTGTCAATATCAGAGACCACACAATGTTATATATATATATATATATATATATATATATATATATATATATATATATATAAGCTTTACATTAATAATTGTTTAATATGCAACAAATATTTGCCAAATAGACAAACTCATCCGCCTATAATAATCAGTGAAGGTTTATATAACATTGACGTTTACTCACATAAGAAATTGTTAGGAAATCAATGTTCATAATAACTTCTCCTCTTTTGAGTTCGTTTCAAAAAGATTGTTCATAAGCATTTACTCCCAAGAAGACAAAGGTAAGCATTCACTATATATATCGTCAATGTATGTTCACTTACTCCTTTTATCTCGTTGAATATGAATTTATACCTGAGGTCATTTTTCAAATTTAGGAGATGGATCATCCGGTTAGGGTTGTGCCCGGGAAGTGGGTGGAGCGTGAGGATGGTGTTTGGTTCCACGAACCAGATTACGACGCTTATCATTGTTCAATATATTTGAAAAAGAGGGTGACTTATGACGAGGTGGTGGATGCACTAAAAGAATATACCCGTGTTAAAGAAGGAGATGGGTTCGAAATAACCTATCAATGGCCCCACTGAATGGTTGGACATGATTGGAATAAGTCTGACCCTATCCAAATAAAAGATGACGAGGATGCCGTCCTGTTCATGGTGATTCATTCTGATCTTGATGAGGTCTTTCTTCGTGTTTGGGTGCTACCATATACCTTGGACTCACCAAAAATTGGGTTGGAAGGGAGTGGGTTTTTACATATGTGAGAGTAGTAAAGGGGCGGGTGGTGGATTGGGTGGCCTATTACGGGGTGACGTCGGAGGACCTGAAGACTTTGAAACACCACCAAAGCCTCATATCATTGATCCATCAGGTCAAGATAATGATGATGAACATTTTTATCCAGTAAAGTTTACTGTATTGTTGATTATAATTACAGTTTTGCAGTTTATTAAGATATCTAGTAAATAGACTTTTATCTCCACTAATGTAGTAGTGGTTGTTGATTTACATACAGTAGTACCGTTTGAGGCTAAGTTGGCTGCTGTGTCCAACTACTTCGCCGCCGGTAAAGCACACATGGAGCAAGGAGATGGGAGTGGGAATGATTTGGATCTCAATCTAGGTAGAAACTATTTGATAATCACCCCGAACTGTTTGTTGGACCCGCACCATCTTCCGGGTTTAGTTACACCATTGCATCCATCTCTTACGCAACGTCAGATGATTTTAACTTTGACATCATTGGAGATAAATCCAAAAGTACTGAAGGTATTGGAAACATGAAACATTTTATTACCACCAACTATCACGATTTACATAGTTATATTTTTATGTTAATATGAAATTTTTTTTGTAAAAAGGTTCTTATGTTAATATGTCACGGCCCTTTGCATAACAAAATAGTTGTCTTTTGTAGAAACTAGCTGTGAACCAATGGTGTATCCCCCCACTCTGTCCTCAACATCTTCTTCAACTTCCAATCTCACTCAACCCGATGGTAGAACATTGGAAGAAAGGAAAAGCTGTTATGGTTGAAGGAAACAATGTAACTGGCCCTTCCATTTCAAGATACACATTGCCTACAATCCCTGAAATAGGGACATGTGGAGGTGAAGTCTTACAACATGGGAATAAAAGAAAAGTTGTGGTGGTTGAAGGAAACAATGTAACTGCCCCTTCCATTTCAAGATACACATTGCCTACAATCTCTGAAATAGGGACATGTGCACGAGAAATCATAAACCCCAGTACTCATATTTCCCCCATAGTCGAGAACCGGATAACACCTGCCTTACACGCAAGGGATGCTCCACCTTATTTTGATGATCCGATTGTTGAAGGTATTTAAAATGACGCGCAACTGAGTTTAATATTAACTTTGTTTACAACATATTTGTGTTTATTGATATGTAAGTTATTGGTAAGGTTGTTAGATAAATGATTAGAAACATAGATTGCTGATAACCAGCGGTTCCAACAAAACTATATTCCCGTTAAATATATTTCAACTGCAAGATTTATATGTTTGTATAAAGAAATTCTGCTTATTGTTTTGGAAACTTATTTATGTAGATGACTTGGACTCAGCTCTGAGGGATGCACACTACGAGGGCGATGAAATTTTCATTGGGTGTATTTTTAGAATTAAGGAGGATTGTCGATTGAAGCTTGCCATCCATGCTATCAACCGAAAGTTTCATTTCCGTTATGCTAAATCTTGCAACAATATCGTTATCGTCGTATGCGTTGGTGATGGCTGCCCATGGAGAGTCTACACAACTTAGATGGATGACTACACACGTTTTGAAGTTCGAAGAGCAACACAGAACCATACATGTAGTGTGGATGCTACGAAAACCTTCATAGGTGTACGTCGATAGCTGATTGGTGATATGATGTGCAACCGCTATACTGAGGGAGGGAGAGGACCTCGAGAAAGCGAGCTAAGGCACATATTGAGGCAGAAATATAGTCTTCACATTAGCTACTAGAAGGCATGGCGAGCCCATGAAATATCAATGGAAAATGCTTTGAGGACATTTATGGGTAGTTACGCCCTCATCCCTGCATATTTCAAACACCTCCTAGAAAGCAACCTGAATTCAGTAGTTGGTTTGCAAACGGAGACTATAAGGTCAGAGTGGAACGATTTAAGTACCTTTTTATATGTTTGGGTGCGTGTGTCGTGGGTATGAGAATATGTGGAAAGTTTTAGTCATAGACGGAACAAACCTTTCTGGGCGTTATGGCGGGTGTCTATTGGCAGCAAGTGTACAAGACGGAAATTTTCAAATATTTTCTATTGGATTTGGGATTTTCAATAGTGAGAATGATGATTCATGGGAATGGTTTCTTAGAAAGATGTTGAAGGAACTCGGCCAATTCTAACAGATTCAGAATTGCTGTCATGTTCCCGAAGCCTAGGATCTAGGGTCTAGTTAATTGAATCATAGATCTGACCTCGTGATTACCTGGAGATTGGCAGCGGAAAATGAATCAGGTAACCGAGATCTCTCGAGCGCCTCAGATGCTGCGCCTCTACTGCAGTCCACACACACACAAGCTGGAATCCGCCGGGATGCTAGTGCCGGGATTCGGATCTCCTGGGAACTGAGTTTCTAGAGGAAGAGCCTCTGTTTTCTGTCAAGAAAACTCTCTGGGGCGGAACTGATCTCTTTGGTCGAATCTCTGAGTCCATTTATTTATAGACTTCGACATAAACCGAAACATCAGTTTCGGTATTCGCCTTGTGTCGACCGACACACCTAATGGTGTCGATCGACACACATCTTGTGTCGACCGACGCACCCAATGGTGTCGATCGACACACCTCATTAAAACTCATATTTGATGTGTATCCAACACACATCGACCAGACCATGTGCCAATGATCAATCCCATACAAAGTGTATCCAACTTGCTTAGGTGTGTGACCCTGTAGGTTCACACGATACCAGAAATGAGTTACAACTCATTTGTCATAAGCGGTTTCTAGCAAAACATTATGACTACCTAGTATCACATGAATTGTCCGATCTCGACAATACAACTATCTCTAGAGTGAGTACAATGTGATTTCAGGACATAATCCCAATAATCTCCCACTTGTACTGGAATCACCTATTCCTATAATCCCTTCGTCTCTATATCTCGATAAGGCATAAGGCAAGAGACTGTGTCATCCTTATTATAGCCAATATCATGTTCATCGAACTCCTGATCTATACTGATAAAAAAACGACTGACAATCACCTCGTTTGAGCACGGCCATGCATTTTCTCAGTATCAAATCTTCGATGGGCCCTGAGATATTTATCTCCTGTTATAGGAGGGACAAATCCCATCTTGTTCCATCCCTGTTTCTACACATACTTCATGATACGCCTAAGCAATGTCGTTATAGCCGCCAGTTACGGAACGACGTTTGACAAGGTCAAAGCGCACCAATTCATATGCTAGAAAGCATGATAAACTCAGGTCTAAGGACTATACTCTATAGTCGTAATGAGAACCTCCCATGACACTGATATAATTATCCTGTGGAGTTCTCATTAGCGGGTCATGTCCGATCATATGTTCACCAACATATATCTATGTGATTGACTGTGATAATCATATCGTTGACTCCATTAAACTTAGTCCAACATTCACCTCACATGCTAGTCTCGCGCGGTTATTGGTGTCTGTTGGTACTGGATTTTCCTCTAGGAAATCTGGCCCATTAACAGACAATACAAAGGCCCGTAATTACAAGCCTGTTCCAGAATCAAAGACAAAGAGGAAAAGCCGACTCCTTTGTTGGGCCCAAGCGAGTAAACGCCCTGACAAGGCCCGGACGATGCCGAAGCCAGAGATAGTCGAGCTCGAGCTCGGCAGAAGATGACGTGGAGATAGAACAACTCGGTCTTGTCGAGTTCAACTGACTCGCGAGAATCTCGGAGATCGTTACGACGACGAGGCCGAAATATCGGAACGGAGAGATCAGAGTCGAGACTATTTAAAAGAAGAAGTGGCGACTCATTCAAGACATTCCAACCCTAGCTAAGAACACTTCGACTAGATAGCTCGATTCCATACTTTGTACTCTCTTTTCGATTGTGTTTGTTCTATCTCGATGATCAATCTCAATAAAGTCTTTGATTCATAGGAAACTATACCATTTCTATATCCTAAAGTCCAAATCCACGAATACAAATTCTTAGTGTGAATCCCGGATCTCACATTTGGCGCCGACTGTGGGGAATATCTATAGTTTTTCCTATCTTAAGAATCAGATCCTAGATCCGATAGATCGAGATGAATCCCGACCAAACTGGCTCTCCCAGCGCCACACCACCAGTTGACCTCCCTCAAACGGTCGACAACGTTCCTCAGAACACCACCGGGGTAAGAAACATGGGTCAGACCGACGGCGTGTTGACAAGCTCTGCCTCAGTCTCCACGACCTCGGCACCAGCCGGCTCCGTCGCTCAAACAATCGCGACAAGCCAGACTCCGAAAAATGTTTTGTCAGGAACTAATGATCCGAGCAGAAACTGGGTGTGGATGAGAAATGATTCAATACCCACCCCAGGAGGTGGATCTGGAATAACCAGACCTAACTCGCCACTACCTTCTGCTCCACAGAGACAAGGGTCAAGCGATCTTGCCGAGATCCGTTCGATGCTAAGCCTGTTGGTAGACCAAACAAGAAATAACGAGGCAAGCGTAAGGGCCCAAGAGGTCGCGAACCGTTCTCTGGCCGCACAGCTCAACGAACAAGAGCGGCGCCTTAACGCCTGTCTTGAAGAGCTCGCCAGTCAAAACCAAGGAGGCAGACTAACGCGAACTCCCATAAGTCCTCCACCGTGTACCCGCTTGGACTTCTCCCAGGTAGTAACTCCTCCGGGAACGTCGGGAAATTTCGGTAATGCGTCAAATAGCGGCTTCCGCCCTACGATGACCCCTATCGCGATACCGACCCCGTTCCGTTCGAGTTCAATGGTCACGGATCCAACCGGATCAAGAAACCGACCATTACCCGGGCCACCACCTTTCCCGAATAACTCTAATATCCGACCAAGGCAACTAGGAGGCTCTGCCTTCGCCTCGAGCTCGGGACTCCTTAACGGATCAAACACGTTTCAGTTCCGAACGCCCCAGATCGACCAGACAAGGTCGGTCCCACCGATCGATCTCCTCGACTCCCATTTTCCAGAACAAATTTCGGGTCAGGCACAAGCCCAGTTCGCACCCGCAGAGGGCGATGAACACGATATGCTTAGACAATACATCGAGCAGGCTAAGGCCCAGTTCAACAGTCTGAGCTCGAAAGTTCACATGGCAACAAGCGCGGCTCCTGACATCGATCGAGTGATCGAAGAAACACAACAAACACAGTTCACGGATCGGATCGCGTTTGCAAGGATCCGAGAAATCAAGAAAACTAAGTTTCCAGAATTCTCTGGGAAATCAGACCCAAAAGCCCACATCAGGGCATTCCGACTAGCGATGGCAAGGGTGTACCTTACTGATGAGGAGAGAGAGCCGGCCTTCTGCAGGCTCTTCGCGGAAAACCTATCGGGCTCCGCCCTAGAATGGTTTGCTGGACTGGAAGAAAGTGTTGGAATTATGTCCAGTAATCTCTGTACTGTCTCTAGAAAGTAAGAGTATGTCAATGATCAGACATAAGTCATATAATACTGGGGGTCATGATGGCTTGCTAGAGTCCGCTCATGATCTATAAGTCTTGGACTTATTGCCTTTATTATATGATCCCATATGGGTCACACGCCTAAGCTAACGGGAAAATACGAAGGAACGGTTTAGCAGAAGTACGGTAAAAGTGCTAGGCATTTACTGTACTTAGAGAGACTAAAGGGCCTGATTAAATCCAAGGGATTTAATCAGAACTGAGAATTGGGCCCAAAAGCCCATAAGAACTGGACAAGGGTTTTATTAAATAAAACTTGCCCTAGCTCTTATTTTTCTCAGCACTTCTGCGCCTCCCTCCTCTCTCTCTGCGCCTCCTCTCTGTCTTGGTCTAGCAGCCAAATTTCCGGTGTGCGTGTGTGAGCCTTTGGAGGAGCTATCTCTTGGTGGTTCTGCTGATCTCTGACCCTTACCTCCCATTCCGCTGCAAAACAAGGTAACAGGTGAGATCTATTATGTTTCTAATCAAGAGAACCTAGATCTGCATGTTTAGTAGGATGAATCAATCTGAGAATTGAATCAGGAGACACTAAACGATCCAACAGTGGTATCAGAGCCATTGGTTCTGTGGTTTTTCTTGTTTAGAATCATGTTTAGGATTGTTTAAAGAGGTGTTTTTGAATCAATCTACTGATAAGAGAAAACACTTAAGAAACAAAGAATTAAAACCTAAACAAACAAGAAATCGCATGATCCAATCTATATGAATTGGTTGCGTCGGAGTGTGGTCGAACCGCACGTCCGGGTCGTGAGACGCACGGACCGATCGTTGGATCGCGTCGCGTGGTCGAGCCGATCACAAGCGCTGGACCGATCGATCGTGTGGATCGGATCGAACGGTCGGACGATCGCGTGAGGCACTCGGCCGTCCCGATCGCGAGCCTGCTCCGTCCCGATCGCGTCTCGGCCAGCACCGTCCCGCGACCCGAGCCGTCCCGTCCTGCTGTCGTCCGAGCATCGTCGCGTGATCGGGATGGACCGATCTCGGATCGCGTCCCGTCCCGTTTCGTGCGGCTGGCCGATGTCTCGTCTCGATTGCGGCTAGGTCACGACCGTGATCGGTTCGTGACCAATCGGTTCGGTTCGGTTAATGGTTCGGTTTAATTTTATTAAAAAAATTAATCGTCACGGTTTAATAAACAGACTTAATAAATTTATTAAGTTCTGGTTAAACCGGGATAAGAAATCCAAAGTCGAAAAATTGGATTTTGTGCCTAAACCAGTGATTTTCTAATTTGATTTGGTTGGACCAAATAAATTGAGAAAATCCGGTTTAGTAAATAACCGGTTGACAATTGTGGTCGTCGTAGTAATTAATTTTGGTTAGACCAATTTTAATGAACCAGACCGGTTATGTCATTTAATTGGGCAATTGGGTTATGTCTTGGACATAGACCAATTCTTGGGCCTCGGGCCAAGAAGTTAAAACAATTGGGCCAATTATTTGAGTCTTTTCTTCAGAATTAATTTAAAATTTATTTTATAAAATTATAAAATCGATTTTTTTAATTAATAAGTTTCCAAAATTTTGAAATTAGAAAGTTTCTTAAATTAGAAGTTTCTAGATTTGCATGTTTTGGATTTTAGGAAATTTCTATATTTAGAAAGTTTCCAATTTTAGGAAGTTTCCAATTTTAGAAAGTTTCCAAAATTAGTAGGTTTCCCAAAAAGGAAAGTTTCCCAAAATAGTAATCTTCTATTTTGGGATGAAATTTTAATAAACCTACAAACCTCAAATAATATCAAGCGTTGGATGTCTTGTCCAGTCTATGTCAGCTGTCGAAGCCCATTCAATTGTACTCATGGCCTTACAGTGTGAGGGTGTCTATTTTTGCGTGGGTAAGACGGTTTGTGATTTACAAATGTCATTGGGAGTCCCAGACATTAGTGATTACATGACTGTATAGTCTGGTTTTCTTGACTAGGCCATCGGGAGTCCCGGGCCTTGAGACATCAGAGTGGATTGGGCCTCGGGCCCAGATTCACAACCAAGAGTTATATCACGGATATAATTAGCCGAGATAGAGCTTACCGATATAAGCTAATTTTGGGTGACGGCCAGTGGCCCACTTTGATCTTAGTTATATGTGGATCTTGGAATCATTATATTCTATTGAGGGTAACTGATGTTATTGAATATAATGAGAGATTAATCATATTATCTATAATGCGAGTTTAATCATATTGAACATATTAACTAAAATTCTTTTATCTTAAATTTCAGTTATGACTAGCACAAACAATCAAAACACTTTCTCGATCCGGTCTGTCCTTGAGATGGACAAGCTGAACGGATCAAACTTCTTGACTTGGTCGCGGAACCTGAGGCTAGTCCTCAGACAGGAGAGAAAGGACTATGTCCTTGAGAGAGCTCTCCCCGTGAGGATCGGGTCCAATGCTTCTCATGCAGTATATGATGCTTGGAATAAGCATTATAATGATGCGGTAGATGTGCGTGGTCTGATATTGGCTACCATGGACTCAGACTTGCGGAAGCAATATGAGAACATGGAGTCGCCAATAGAGATGATCAACAGCCTGAAATTGAAATTTCAGGAGCAGATAAGAGTGGAGAGATACCAGTTGGTTAAGTCTCTCACTAGCTGCAAGCTACCAAATGATCATCCAGTAAGTCCTCATATCAGTAAAATGATAGGTTATATTGATAACCTGAGGAAACTGGATTATCCAGTTAGCCAAGAATTGGCAACTGAGATCATTCTGCAGTCACTGCCGTCAAGCTATGATAAGTTCAGAAGGAAATATATCAAGAAAGGCTTAACGAAGACGCTGACTGAACTGCATGATATGCTCAAGACAGTTGAGCCAAACGTGAAGAGTACCCAGTATAATCTCATAATGGAGAAGGGTGGGTTTATTAAACCTAGTGCTGACAAGGGTGAAGACAAAGTTGTCCAGATTTTGAATCATGGCAAGCGTGTGTCTTCTGAGCCCAAGTCAGATACCTCTTACGTTGGTAAGTGCTGCTACTGTAAAGAGACTGGGCATTGGAAGAGAGATTGCATTAAATTCATGGAAGATGATGAGGAGTTGAAGTTGATGTATGAGACTGCTTCCTCAGGTATTCATGTTATTACTTCAAGTTCTACCTTAAAGGTATTGGATACTGGTTGTGGCACTGATATTTGTTGTAATATGCAGAGCCTAAGCAACAGTAGAACGTTGAAGGAAGGGCAAGTGGAACTGCATGTCTGGAAGGAGCTATGGATGCTGCCTCAGCCGTAGGGTTTTCACTTGTAGATGCCTTTGAGGCTTGGTTTTGTATTAAGTAATTGCTACAATGTACCTGCTTTAAGCAGAGTTGTCTTTCATTTTCTTGTAAGAATTTGAATGTTTTTCATTTTGATAAAAGACAAGTTTTGTTCTTTTGATCTTAATGAAATATTAATTGTAGCACCCTATTCAAGGAATGGGTTTTATATCTTAAACCAAAGAGTGCCTAAATGTAACATAAATACCAAATTGGTTTAAATCTGATGAATTAAACCTGATTTTTCTTGGCATAAAAGTCTTGGTCACATAGAGTAAGTCGGATTCAGAAATCCCATAGTGATGCACTATTGGGCTCATTTGATCGGATATCTTATGAGACTTGAATTCTGTTTACTGGACCAAAAGACAAAGGGGCCTATCTTAGCCGAGCTATAGAAAGGCCCAAAGGCTTATTGGAGATTGAACATACTCATGTATGTGGTCCGATGAGCAGTAATGCCAGAGAAAATTTCCTGTACTTCATTGTCTCTACTGATTAATTCAGTGAGTAAGACTGTGTTCATTTGATGAGACACAAGTCGGAATTCTTTGACATGGTCGAAAGAGTTCCAGAATGAGGTATAGAATCTGAGTGACAGAAGTATTAAGACTCTGAATTAAATCACGAGTAAGAATACTTGAGTCATTAATGGTGTGATCATCTGAATGAGTGTGAAGTCGTTTCACAGCTCAATTCTCCTGAAAACCTTGAGGTATTTCTGTGAGAAAGAATCAGATCTTATAAGAAATGATTAAAGATGAGTCACACGAATCTTCCATGATATTCTTGAAGAATAACGCTCTAGAAATATCTAAGTTTACGCTGAAATAGTTCCACCAATATCAGTTGAAAGACACCACGTAAATGTGGATTGGAATCGATCCAAATTCGTCTTTACTGAGCATTTGTAGTTGAGCTACTTCGCTGGTTGTCCTAAGGAAACCAAGGCTTGTTATCTTTTACGTCCATTCTGTTTTCAAGAAGGGAAGTTACTTTCCAAGAAGAACAGTGGGAGTAAAAGTATGACTCGAAGAAATTCGACAAATACAGGTGGCTGCTTAACCTGTTGAGGGAGAGCAGCGGATGGATTTACAGATTTCTGTAGAATCTACACCTGTGGAGCCTGAAGTTCACAGATATGAAAGAATCAGTCACTAATCCGAGAGTGAATTCTCGTCATTAGTTAAACCTGATGATCATTGAAAGATCGCATGATCTGATGATCATTGAAAGCGACGAATCTGCGAAATTCAATGAAGCGAAAGTGAGCCCGGACTCCGAAAAATTACATTTTGTGTAAGTTAGCTTCATCGATCCATTCATGGATGGAAGCAAACATATCGGAGTTGGAATCTTCGTTCTGTTGAAGTAGTCAAGGTTTTGACTTGAACAGGAACGAAATGGAACTGTGCGTTTACTAATAGATAAGTGGGGGCGATGTTGCATTTCTCATATTGTATGTCGATGACATACTGATTCTCGGAAATAACGTCCCAATACTGCAGTCGGTAAAGGACTGGCTTGGGAGTTGGTTTTGTGATTGACATGGGTAAAGCCACGTAGTTCTTGGATTCTGGATCTAAAGATAGAGATCCAGAAGAGCTGGTAGGACAAAGTCAGGATTCTTACATTGACAAAGTCCTACACGTTTTGAGCAATCCAAGAATGGTTTTGTGCCAATGTCACATGGCATTAAGTTAAGCAAGATACAGTATCCCACGATAACTGCTGAGCTTGAATGCATGGATGAGATTCCATATGCGTCGGCAATTGGATCTATCATGTATGCCATGACACGTACTTGTTTTGATGTTGCTTTAATGTTAAGCAAGACAAATAAAGACCAGTCAAATCCAGCAAAGAATCACTGGATAGACGTAATGAATATTCTCAAGTATTTGGAAAATACTTAGGATATGTTCTTGATTTACGGAGAAAGTGAGGTGCTACGAGTCGGTAGAGTCTGAAAGGCAAGTTTCCAATGGACAAAGATGATTTCCGGTCACAGTCCGGTTATATCTTGTGTCTATCTGGCGGTGCAAGGCACTGTTGCTGACTCCATGACTTAAGCTGAACATTTCGCAGCTTGGGAAGCGGCGAAAGAGGTTGTTTGGAAAGAAGAGTTCGTCACTGAACTTGATGTGATTCCCAGCATAGATGAGACTAGCTGCACATCAGAGGTCCAAACACCTTGAGGGTAGGTATAACCTATTCCGTGAGATAAATGAAAGAGATGTTAAGTAGATCAGCAAGTTTCAACGAATGAGAACGTTGCTAATCTATTAACGAAGCCACTCTTTAGGCCTAAGCACGAGTCGCGGACTGTAGCTGTAGGATAAGTAAAATTAAGATGTAGTCTTAATTTCAGTGGGAGTTTGTAAAGGGCTTTATTTAGTTATTTGATATGTTCTTGTAAAACATTTTATGATGTTTAATGAAATTATTATTTCAAGATTATTTTAACTGTGATGAAATAATCGTTCCAAAATGATATGAACCATTTTATAGGTCATCGAAGTAAGTGACTTGATCTTGAGTCATCAAAGTCATTTAGCTTGATCATGAGACCCTATATTTGATAGATGGCTTATATCATCCTGTCCCTAGTCGAAGGTTGTTGAAATTGGAACACCAACAACCGTGTGAGACTAGATTGGTATGTGACTTATGACAAAGTCTCAGTGTGTCATAGATGCGCGGCATCAAAGTCAGTACATAGGTGTATGTTGGGTACATACGACCGGACATGACCCGATTATAAGAACTCTTCAGGATATTTATATCTGTGACATAAGAGATTCTTACTACGACTATAGAGTATAGTCCTTAGACCTGAGTTCGCATGCATGTGACTGCACATGAACTAATGCGCCTTGATCATTGTCTAATGCTGTCGTTAAGCGATAGTTATAAGGACCTTGATTGGGTGTATTATGAAATGAGTAGTTTACAGTGATGGAACAAGACGGGATTTGTCCCTCCAATATAAATGGAGTGAATATCTCTAGGCCAATCGGAGATTTGAATACTGGAAAATGCATGGCCATGCTCAAACGGACTTTCCCGAGTCGTTTGGATTGTCAGTATCAAATCAGAGTCCGATGAACAAGATTAGGCTTTATAAGGATGACACTAATCTTGCCTTATGACTAATCGAGATATTGAGACAAAAGGATTATGAATACAGAGATTCCAGTACAAGTGGGAGATTGTTGGAATTATGTCCAGTAATCTCTGTACTGTCTCTAGAAAGTAAGAGTATGTCAATGATCAGACATAAGTCATATAATACTGGGGGTCATGATGGCTTGCTAGAGTCCGCTCATGATCTATAAGTCTTGGACTTATTGCCTTTATTATATGATCCCATATGGGTCACACGCCTAAGCTAACGGGAAAATACGAAGGAACGGTTTAGCAGAAGTACGGTAAAAGTGCTAGGCATTTACTGTACTTAGAGAGACTAAAGGGCCTGAGAATTGGGCCCAAAAGCCCATAAGAACTGGACAAGGGTTTTATTAAATAAAACTTGCCCTAGCTCTTATTTTTCTCAGCACTTCTGCGCCTCCCTCCTCTCTCTCTGCGCCTCCTCTCTGTCTTGGTCTAGCAGCCAAATTTCCGGTGTGCGTGTGTGAGCCTTTGGAGGAGCTATCTCTTGGTGGTTCTGCTGATCTCTGACCCTTACCTCCCATTCCGCTGCAAAACAAGGTAACAGGTGAGATCTATTATGTTTCTAATCAAGAGAACCTAGATCTGCATGTTTAGTAGGATGAATCAATCTGAGAATTGAATCAGGAGACACTAAACGATCCAACAGAAAGGTCCATTGACAACTTCACCCAGTTCATGACGGCTTTCCTCAAACAATACTCCGTTTTCATCGAGGAAAAGACTACTGAGGCAGCCCTATTTGGCGTCTCTCAAAAACCTGACGAAACACTTCGCTCGTACATCGACCGATTTAAGAAAATAAAATCCAAAATCGCAAACCCACGAGACGAGGTAGCTATAGAAGCATTAAGATGAGGACTATGGTCCTCAACCAGATTCCGCGAGGAAATAACAGTCCGCGAACCTCAAACGCTCGATGACGCCCTCCATCGCGCATCGGCCTTTGCTCGCCTGGAGGACGAAACCACAGCCCTCAGAGAAAAACACCGAAAAGAAAAGAACCCTTAGGGCTCGCAGAATTCAAACTCGAAAAAGGATTCCCGTAAATCAGGGAACGTCAACGCGGTCGAGAGCCCAAAGAGCTCAAAAAAATTCGAGTTCGACAAGGAAAAATTCTGTGATTTCTACAATAAAAGAGGACACTCGACCGAAGATTGCTATACTCAAGCTAAAGCCGAGGCTCAAAAGCGAGAGTCCGAAAGCAAACAAGACTCCGAAGTCGAGGAGGAAACTCTGCCCGACAAAAAGGAAAATAAACAGACCAAGGAGTCGAACTCCAAAAAGCCTTCTCAGAACAAACGGGAACGGTCAAAAGAGCCGGAGTCCCCCGAAACACTCCCTCAAGGGTCGCGAAAGCGAGTCGAGTTCATCCTCGGCGAGCTCAACCTGAGCGGCACTCCGGGAGGTTCGGCACTATCCCCGCCTCCAGCTCCTGCTAAAAGTTTACGCTCGAGAATCAATCTCCCTCGTCTCTGCGGGGGGGGGGGGGGGGGTGTACGGGCTATACCCCTAAACGAATCGACTTCATCTTCGGTGGCTCCAAGCTTTGCTGCGACTCGATCATTTCGATCAAATCTCTTCAAAGAAGAGTCGAGACCGACAGAGGGGGGGGGGGGGGGGGGGAAACCCCAATGTTGGGTCCAGACCACGAAATCATTTTCTACGAAAGCGAGACAAGAAATCTCGACAAACCACACGACGACGCCCTCCTCGTTTGTCTAGTAGTGGGAGATGTCGAACTCTCAAGGATAATGATTGACACGGGAAGTTCGGTAGATGTCCTCTTTTACGATGCGTTCAAAAAGATGGACTTCAATGACTCCGAGATCGTGGAAGAAAAGACACCACTAGTAGGTTTCGCTGGCGAAACGACGTACTCGATGGGCTCTGTCTTCGCCCCAGTAATCGCTGGAGGAGTTCGAAGAATGATGGAGTTCGTCATAGTAGATCGGCCAGCTCCCTATAACGCGATCCTAGGTCAACCATGGATATACGACATGAAAGCGGTACCATCGACCTACCACCAATGCGTAAAATTCCCAACTCCCAAAGGGATCAAAACCATTTACGGAAGTCAAAAGATTTCCCGTCATTGCTACATGAAGGGATACAAGCAGATCGAGAAATCCCCTGCGTAGCAATTACAGAAAGAGGAGGAGCTCGCCACCATGCAGACCAAAAGGTCGAACGACCCAAGTCAAATAGGACCCCCAAAGGACCTCACGACTCAGGTCTGCATAGACGATGCTCATCCCGAAAGACTCGTTGGCGTCGGAATCGACCTATCAGAGCCAGTTAAAAATGAACTGGTCTCTTTTCTCAAACGGAACGTCGATTCCTTCGCCTGGTCTTCAGCAGATATGAAAGGGATCAATATCGACGTAACCAGCCACGAGCTGAATGTCGACCCAACCTACAAACCGGTAAGACAGAAGCGTCAAAAACTAGGTCCTGAGCGGGCCAAAGCCGTCAATGACGAGGTCGATCGGTTAATAAAAATCGGATCGATCAGAGAGGTCAAGTACCCCGACTGGCTTGCGAACCCCGTGGTGGTTAAGAAAAAGAACGGAAAGTGGAGGGTCTATGTAGATTTCACGGATCTCAACAAAGCATGTCCAAAGGATAACTTACCACTCCCGCACATCGACCGACTGGTCGAGGCTACCGCTGGACACCAGCTACTATCTTTTATGGACGCGTTCTAAGGGTACAATCAAATATTGATGAACCCTGAGGACCAAGAAAAGACTTCGTTCATAACGGATCGAGGCACGTACTGCTACAAAGTCATGCCCTTCGGACTGAAAAACGCAGGAGCAACTTACCAACGCCTCGTCAACAAGATGTTTTCAGGACTCCTAGGCAAAACCATGGAAGTCTACATTGATGATATGCTGGTAAAATCTTCCAGGCATGAGGATCACATCCCCCAACTAAAAGAATGTTTTACCATTCTCAATAAATACAGGATGAAACTCAACCCAGCGAAGTGTACCTTCGGGGTTCCCTCAGGAGAGTTCCTTGGTTACCTAGTGACCGAAAGAGGAATCGAAGCTAACCCCAAACAGATCGCAACGTTCATAGAGATGAAATCTCCCAGAACAACGCGAGAAGTCCAGCGCCTGACCGGCAAAATAGCAGCTCTGAATCGCTTCATCTCAAGATCGACTGATAAATGCCTACCCTTTTACCACTTGCTCAAAGCAAACAAAAAGTTCCTCTGGGACGAAAAGTGCGAAGAAGCGTTCGCTCAGATCAAAGCTTACTTAAGCGAACCACCCATACTGGCAAAACCAGTAGAAGGGGAACCCCTCTACCTCTACTTAGCTGTCTCGACAGCAGCAGTAAGTGGAGTCCTGGTTCGCGAGGAACAAAACGAGCAACGGCCGGTATATTACATCAGTAAGACCTTGATCGACGCTGAAACCAGATACCCCGCCATGGAAAAACTCGCCTTAGCGCTAGTAACATCAGCTCGGAAATTTCGACCGTACTTTCAATCGCACTCGATCATAGTGATGACCTCTCAGCCGCTGAGAACCATCCTTCACAGTCCAAGCCAGTCAGGTCGGTTGGTCAAATGGGCTATCGAACTTAGCGAGTACGACATAGAATACAAAGCTCGAACGTGCCTAAAAGCACAAGTGCTGGCAGATTTCGTAATTGAGCTCCCACCAACTATAGAACTTGACCCGACCTCGGCCCAAAAATGGAAACTCTACGTCGATGGAGCTTCCTCGAGGCAAGGATCCGGAGTCGGAGTAAAGCTAGTCTCCCCAACCGGCGAAGTACTAGAACAATCATTCAGACTGGGCTTCGCCGCATCAAATAACGAAGCAGAATACGAAGCGCTGATAGCCGGGCTTAGACTTGCAATAGCAATAGGAGCCCGGGAAGTAAATGCCTTCAGCGATTACCAACTGGTCACAAGCCAATACCATGGCGACTACGAGGCCAAAGACGAACGGATGGAAGCATACCTACGGGTAGTCCACACACTGGCCGAACATATCGAATTCTTTGATCTAGCACGAATCCCACGAGGGGAAAACACCGCAGCCGATTCCCTAGCCGCATTAGCATTGACATCAGATCCCAACCTCAAAAGGATCATACCAGTCAAAGGGATAGAAAAACCAAGCATCGACATAGCCCTCAAAGCCCTGTCCTTGAAAGAGGACGGACCCGCTGTGAAGGACGATGTCAATCACAAAGAATGTCCTGATGACCTCGAACCTAGAAACGCAGTGTACGTCGCGAACGTCCCCGACGGACCCATTCAAACCGCATCCACTAGTCAGAGACCTGAGCCTAACGACAACGAAGATTGGAGGACTCCGATCATTCGATACATCACAAATGGTGAAGTTCCCGACGACAAATGGGAGGCGCGGAAACTTAAAACACAGAGCGCAAGGTACTGTGTCACGCAAGGAGAGCTCTTTAAAAGGAGCCTCTCCGGACCTTACCTCAAATGCCTTGACAAAAAGCAAGCCCTAGCCGTGATAACACAGACGCATGACGGATCCTACGGAAGCCATTCCGGGGGACGAGCATTGGCCGTACGAATCAAAAGGCAAGGTTATTATTGGCCGACAAAGGCCACCGAATGCGAATCCTTTTCCAACAAGTGCGACAAATGCCAAAAGCACGCTCCAATTATCCACCAAGCGTCGGAGAAACTCTCCTCTATCTCATCGCCATACCCATTCATGCGATGGGGAATGGACATTGTGGGACCGCTAGTCGCATCCGGTAAAAAGAAAGCTACACACCTATTGGTGATGACGGACTACTTCACCAAGTGGATTGAAGCAGAGTCATACCAAAAAGTTAAGGACGTTCACGTTAAGGAGTTCGTCTGGCGAAACGTCGTTTGCCGACATGGACTACCCCACGAGATCGTCACCGATAATGGATCTCAGTTCATATCAAACACGTTCAAAGAGTTCTGCAGAACTTGGAACATAAAGCTAACTTACTCAACGCCATGCTACCCCCAAGGGAACGGGCTAGCAGAAGCAGCTAACAAAGCGATTATGAACGGTCTCAAGAAAAGGCTCAACGAGTGCAAAACAACCTGGAGTGACGAACTCCCAGCCGTACTCTGGGCCTACCGGACTACCCCCCGCAAATCCACTGGCGAGACTCCCTTCTCGTTGGCTTACGGAATCGAGGCGGTAGTACTAGCCGAAATTCTCGTGTCAAGCATCCGCAAGGAAGAATGCCCACGACAAGAGGAACTTAACAACAAGATGATAACTGACGAGCTCGACCTCGTCGACGAAAGAAGGAACCTCGCATTAGCCCGACTCCAGAATTACCAACAAGCCGCAGCTCGCTACTATGATTCCCGAATCAAAACTCGAAGGTTTCAAGTAGGAGAGCTCGTCTTACGGAAAGTGTTCGACCATAAAAAGGAAGAACACGCTGGAAAATTACGAGCAAAGTGGGAAGGTCCTTACCAGGTCACCGACGTCGTGAAGGACGGGGTCTACCGACTCAAATAGGTAGAAACCCAGAAACCTGAACTACGACCTTGGAACATCATCAACCTCAAAAAGTATTTCCACTAGGAGTACATCAACATAATCGAACTACGAAATGGCTTGATCCCCTTAAAAAGGGGTACGTAGGCAGCTCGACTTCGAGCGCAGCCGCCCCCCCAACACAAAGCTCATACCGAGCTCAGCAACTTCTGACGAAGTCACTCTAACTTATCTTCGTGAAATCAAAATAAGTCCCTTAATCCAATTCTTGTTTCTGTCGTAAAGGTTAGAGCCATTGCGAAATACCTCATCATAACATTCCTAAAAGCGATATGAAATTATCTCTTCGAAAGCCAAAGTGATATGAAATTATCTCTTCAAAAGCCAAAGTGATATGAAATTATCTCTCCCAAAATCAAGCGATATGAAATTATCCCTTCCGAGCGACCTGAAATGGCCTCTCCCAAAGTCAAAACGATATGAAATTATCCCTTCCAACCTAAAATTCTCCCGACCTTATACTGCTCGGGAGAACTAGAGGGCCACCCTCTCCCTTTAAGCGAAAATGTCGAAGTCAAGGCAACCGATCACACGGAAAGACCTCTGCGCACAACGAATCTTTGTAAGTCTACCCCGATTTATCATTCCCGTTAAACATCAAACTCGTACGAAAGAACTCGGACTCGAGTACGAATGACTTCGCGCTAAGGTGCTAAAACAGTAAAGTCTATGCTAAGGCATGAAAGACTCAAAAAAAAATTCATTGAAAGGAGGACACAATGTCCTCAAGTCCCGACACTAAAACAAAGCCCCCTCGGGCAAATAGATGTTCAAAAAAAATCAAAAGCCCCTTGGAGAAACGACAAAACAATCAAAATTGCCGCGAGCGGGAAGCATCCGGCGGCGGAGCATGCGCCAAAATAACCGAGTCACTCGACACGGCCGGCAAGTTCAACTTGCCAACACTAAAATCAGACACCGCTGCGGCGTTCATCTCTTCCATGGCCGTCCTCTTTTGGTCGGCCAACCTCAGCACTTCCCGAGTCAGGTCAAGCTCGCCGGAAGCAAACTCCGCGATGAGTTCGATGTTGGCCAGGGTTTCTTGGAGGCGAATCTCAGCGTTGGTTTCAAGCTTCCGCTTCTCGCTCTTCTCCTTGACCTCTTTAAGGATTTCCAAGTATTCCCCGTTCATCTTCTTCCTCGCCTCGTGAGACACGACCTTTACGTCGAAGTCCCTCCCCACAAGGACTCTCTCTAGGTCGGCTCGATCTTAGGCAGCTTGCGCCACCGCGGCACGACTCGCATCTTCAGCGACCAGCGCCCGACCTTCGGCCGCCCGCAGCCTCTGAGAGAGATCCTCCTCACGATTCTCAAGAACCAATAGACGGGCTTCTATCCCCTCGTACCTAGGCAATTTCCTTTCAAGCTCCTCCTCTCGAGCAAAGGAATCCTGCAGCTCCGCGGTCAAAATACGGGCCGATCTCCTAGCGGCCTCGAGCTCATCTACCTGCGATCTCTCGCGAAGCTCGCGCTCGGACTGGTCCATAAGACCGTTCGTAACCTCCAGAAACTACATAAGCACACGAATCTCAAAAATCTCTCGTACAAAAGAAAGGCGAGAACGAGAAACTGCGATTGATACCTTCCCGGTAGCTTCAGCCATCTTGGCGTACAAGTCGCCAAGGGCCATGTCCCCGGCAACCGGAAGCCGAGCACCCGTGGGTCCGACGTGCCTTGACAAACGGGCCGCGCCCCCAGGCGTCCCAACGCCTTCGCTCGAACTGCTCGAGCTCGCCTCCGTATCGAGCCTCCGACGCTTCGGTACGGGGGAGGGGTTCCCGCCCACACTCTGATCATTCGGTCTCCCCGAACCATTCAGACAAGGACCGCGCAAAGTCGGCTCCCTAGACGAGACCGAGTACGCTCTCCGAACAACCGGAGAAGGAGGGATCTCCTTTGTCTCTGCGACCGCATCGCAGGCCCCAGAGTTCGGAGGTATAACCGTGGAAGGGAGAGAAGAAACACACATGGCAAAAAAGAGTGCGTTGCTTAGATTCCCGTCTTCCACCCTTTTCGCCAAATCTATAGGGTCCTTCCCGTTTCGGCGACTCCTCGATCTACGAGATAACTTCTCATGAGATGGAGTGCTAGCATCCCAACCCTCACCCAAAGAAGGACGGCCTGTAGAATAAAAAAAAGAGGAGGGTTTAGACCTTTTCCAAATAACGACGAACAAAACGTCACAAACAGGAGACTCACCCTCTCCTGCCCGCTCGAATATACGAAGCGGAGGTCGGACGGTTTGAATCAGAGAAGCCCGAGGAAGTACAGGAGGGAAAGGCAGTTCCCGAGAGACCCGAGATCGGTCCTGCGGAACCCCTCTTTGGTCGACCCTTAGAGTAGCCTGCACACGCTTAACCGTGAAACTGTCCCAGTTAACGGCACCTCTCCTCAGACGGGTTATTAGGGCCTCCGTGACAGGGTTAAGGTCAAGCGATTCAGGAAACTCTGTAATACAGAACAAAACCGATCAGGAATCGGACTGACAACAAGATAAAAATAAGAGAGATAGGATCGTAAAGGAAAACAAGAGTCCTACCAACATTGGAAGCCCACCGCGAAGGAACGACCGAGCAATCGAACTCTCCAACCGAGTGATGGGTCATCCTAAAGAAAAAATATTGGTCCCTCCATCCGTCCCTCGGCGGGAGACCGTCGAGGATCCTCCCAAACCGAGGAGAAAGACGATACGACCCCGGAAAGCGGGAATCTTGCTTCACCGAGCAAACCCGCATTAACTCCTCGGGACCGAACTCAATCCCTTCGTCCGCGGCCCTGACTCCAAGTCCGATAACGTATCGAACGAAGTTCAGCGTCATCTAATAAAACGCCAGCTGGAGCTGGGCCAGCACTAAGGAAACGAGGCGGGGAATGGGGAAGAAGAGCCCACATTTTTCGAGATACGTGTAGGAGGCTGATATATCATGGTTTTTACCCATTTTAGACCATGATATAGATGTGTTTTTAGTGTCTTTTGTCTTTGTTTAGAGTCTTTTACAGGTTTAATCAGGTTTGGAGCTAATTGGAGATATTTGGAGCATTTTGGGACTTTTGGGACGTTTTGGCCGAGAGCTTAACTCACTGTCTGATTTATTGATCATGCATCGACCGACACACCTTGTGCATCGGTCGACACACTAGCGAGATGGGCCGTACGCGTCGGTTTAATGAAGTTATGAAGATTTGCACTTTGATCCAGAAGTTCCTGATATTTACAAAGAAGCCCCTGGCCGAGATTATGCCTATATAATAGAGTTTTTAGTGTTTTAATTAGATACGCTTTATACGCTTTACAATACACTTTCATAATTAAGAGCAGGGGATTTTTAGAGCTTTTGGGGCTGATCTGAACCTATTACTTCATTTGTATTTGGAGAAGATTTCGAACCCCTTTTACTCTTATTCTTTTATGCAATTTATTCATCATATGGTCATGTTTTCATTATCTATGTCTGAGTAGATTCCTAGTTAGGTTTAGGGTTTCTCACATAGGATTTTATGACTTGATAGACTTGTTCAATTTCAGTTAAGGATTCAAACTATATCTGTTCTTCAATTTAATTGTGCTTAAAGCTAGTTCTAACCTGATCAATTAGAATCTAGATCTTAGGTTGCTAAATACGTCACGGAAGTGGGGTTTAGGAATCTGTACTAATTAAATTGGGCAATTAAACTATTCGCAAACGGAAGTTTGGTTTAGGATAATTGTGAACATATCAAACTTGGGATTAATGCTAGTTTAATCTGTTAGTTCTCGCAAACGAAAGTTTGGTTTGCTGCACTTAGACTTAGAGAATTATCGCAAAGGAATTTGGTTAATTCTATATCTGTGTTTTGAGTTCTAGAACTGTGCTTAATTAGATCCTTGCTGAATGAACTGTCTGCTTGTCTGATTTCCTGAGAATACCCTAGGCTTGACGCTTTTAATTACTTGCTTTCACAACCGTTAATCTCTGCTACTGTTTACTTTCTTGCTTTGCAATTTATTTACTTCACCATCTGCTTATTTCTAGTATTAGTCTCTACTGTTCTGATCTATTGAGACCAAGTGTCCCTGTGGATTCGATAACCCTATATACTACTTTGACATTGCTGTTCACTTGCAGTTTAGTATAGGGATTAATTCTTGACCTATCAAGTTTTTGGCGCCGTTGCCGGGGACTCTTAGAGTCTTCGATAGGACCGAAATTAGGGTTTTTACTAGAAATTTTTCTTTTTGTTTTTGCTTTTTCGTTTTGTTTTTATATTTTGCTAACTTTTTCTCTGTTTCTTTCTGTCGCAGGTACGAATTTCGCCTTGCGTCGATCGTTGCATCCCTTGCGTCGATCGTCACTAGGCGATTCTGAGATTGAATCGATCGTTGCACTTATAGCATCGATCGTTGCTGGACGATTACAGACAGTTTATGCCAACGCAGAAAACTCGAAGTAATCCGAACTCGAGCTTGCTTAATCTCGGACTAGAGGAACTTGGACGTCTAGAAAGGACTATCAGAAGAGAAAAGAGAGAGAGAATGGTACGAGAACGTCTGATCTTGATACCAGATGCTGAAGGTACCCTGAGGGACCAAGATAACAACCCGTACAATGCTGCTGGGCATCGGGTTGATGCTGAAGGGAATGTCATCCCTGATCCTCCTGAGCAACAGCAACAGGAGCTGAACCAAAACCAGGGTCAAGGACAGGCCCAAGGTAGAGAGATGGTGGTTCATGAGAGGACACTAGCTGGCTACAACAGACCTGATGAGTTTCATGCAAACCGAGCAGCTCTAGTGCTTCCTGCTTTTGAGAGGAATGATTTTGAGGTAAAGACCATCTACTACCAGCTGATGAGACAGATTGCTTTTCATGGTCTTCAAGCAGAGCAGCCTATGGATCACATTGACAAGTTTGAGGACATAGTCACTGGCATGAAGTATGAAGGAGTATGCCCGGACTATCTGTTCCTTAAGCTATTTCCGCACAGTCTTGCTGGAGACGCTAGTGCATGGCTGAGACAACTGGCACCTGGTCAGTATACTACTTGGGCAGCCTTAAAGAGTGAGTTCCTGCGTCACTTTTATGATGATGCGCGCTCAGATCAGTCCAGACAGGACATACTCACTTTTTCCCAAGGAGCTGTGGAGCCCTTGAAGACTGCCTGGATGAGATTTAAGCAGTATCAGCGTGACTGTCCACACCATGGATTCACAGAAGTACAGCTGATTGGTATCTTCTTCAGAGGCATAGATCTCCCTTATCAGACTGCGCTGGATAATTCCAGTAATGCTAATTTCAACACCAGGACTCCTACACAAGCTAAGCAGTTGATTGGGAACCTGATTAGCAGCTACAGTTGCAAGACTATAGATGAAAAGAGGAAGAAATCTGGTGGAACTGTAGAGGATTCTAATATGACTGAGATTAGATCTAGATTGGACACAGTTTACAATCTCCTGACAAGTAAGAAAGCTGTCCACTCTACCCAAGATGTAGAGGTAATTCAGACTGAGGAAGACACTCAGGAAGAAGAAGTGAATTACATGGGAGGTTCTGGTTTCCAAGGTAGTAGATTTAGAAATCAACAGGGAAACAGATTCTCAAATGGAGTTCAGCAAGGTGGTTTTAAGAAAGCCAATGAGTCTGAGAGTAAAGTAGAGATGATGCTGAGACAGCTAATGGAGAGTCAGACTAAGTACGCAGCAGATGCTGACGCGAAGATGGATACAATCTACAGGGAGCTGAATGGGAAGTTTGAGAATTTGAACACACACATGAAAGAGCTTGATGCTAAGGTTGCAAGAACTGCTGGACACGCTCAAAGGGAAGAGGGATATCTCCCGGGAAGGACTGATGCCAATCCTAAGTACCAATGCAATGCTGTGACATTTAGAAGTGGTAAGGAGCTGTCATCTGGCGAGAAAAAGCAGTTAAGCGTTGAAGAACTCGTGGAAATTGAAGAGTTGGAAGATGAGATACGCGATATTCGCCGCGCATCGATCGATGCATCTAAGCAACGATCGTTGCCAAGCGAAATCAAGGAACCGGAGGTCGTAACAAAGTCGCCTAGCATCGATCGATGCGATAAGAGCAACGATCGACACAAGGTGACTGCAGAAAGTTCGAGTGCTGAAAACCCAAAACAGTCGGCTGAAAGGGTATACAAGCCTAAGATACCTTATCCCAAGAACCCCAGAAAAGCTAAGAATGATAGGCAGTATGCAAAATGGAAGGAGTTCATAAAGAAGGTAAAGGTTGAAGTACCTTTGTTGGATTCCATTGAAACTTCCCCCATGATGAAAAGATGCCTTAAGGATGCAATTTCTGGAAAATGGTCTGATGAAGAAAGTATAATGATGTTCAATGAAGTATGTAGTGCAGTGGTTCAAGGCAGAATTCCAGAGAAATTAAAAGATCCAGGTAGCTTCGTATTAGATTGTGCTATCTACAAGGAGAGGTTCGAAAGGTCCCTATGTGATCTTGGCTCCAGTGTAAATCTGATGCCCCTTTCAGTTGCTAAAAGACTAGGGATGACAGATTTTATACCAACTAGGATATCACTGGTTTTGGCAGACAGATCAGTCAGGATTCCCGAAGGAGTAATAGAGGATGTGCCTATAACAGTTGACAGGTGTGTGATCCCAACTGATTTTGTGGTTCTACAATATGGACATGAGCCAAAAGATCCATTGATTCTAGGCAGATCTTTCTTAGCAACGGCTGGTGCGATGATTGACTGTCAAGGAGGCAAAATAGTTCTAAATGTAGGAGATCTGAAGATGAGTTTTGACATGAACAAACTGGTAAAGAGAACAACCATCGACGGGCAAACCTTCTATGTGGACACATTGGGTGATTTGGCTGCAGAGTACTTCCACCAATCACATGCTGAGGACCCACTAGAAAGGGCTTTACTGAGCTCTATTTTGGAGTTGGAATACCTACAGGACGAGCCTGCGATGTGCTATACAAGATTGATGGATTCTGTCGAGGTTGCAATGCAAGTAGAAGTGTCTGACGCGGGACAGCAACGATCGACACCATCTAAGCATCGATCGTTGCAAGACGACAGAGACTGGGCAGAAGAAAAGGCTCCGAAAATAGATCTGAAGCAACTTCCATCCGGGCTAAGGTACGCCTTTCATGGACCTAATTCAACATACCCAGTGATTGTTAATGCTAGCCTGAACAACGCAGAGCTCACCTTACTGCTAAGCAAGCTGCGCAAGCATCGCAAAGCTCTTGGCTATTCCCTTAATGACATTTCAGGTATCTCACCAGAGCTGTGCATGCACCGGATACATCTTGAGGATGAGTCCAAGACATCAATCGAACATCAGAGGAGACTTAATCCTAATCTGCAGGAAGTAGTCAAAAAGGAGATTATGAAACTCCTTGACGCTGGAATTATATATCCTATTTCTGATAGTGATTGGGTGAGTCCAGTCCATGTAGTGCCAAAGAAGGGTGGTGTCACAGTGGTGAAGAATGAGAAGAACGAGCTGATACCTACTAGGACTGTGACAGGACACAGGATGTGCATAGACTACTGGAAGCTTAATGCTGCTACTAGGAAAGATCATTTTCCTTTGCCTTTTATTGATCAGATGCTCGAAAGGTTAGCAAATCATCCTTACTACTGCTTCTTAGATGGCTACTCAGGTTTCTTTCAGATTCCCATCCATCCAGAGGATCAGGGAAAGACCACTTTTACTTGTCCGTATGGGACTTTTGCTTACCGTAGGATGCCTTTTGGACTCTGCAATGCACCAGCCACTTTCCAGAGATGCATGATGTCCATATTCACAGACATGATTGAGGATTTTATGGAAGTATTCATGTATGATTTCTCAGTGTATGGATCATCCTATAATGAATGCTTAGATAATCTGTGTAAGGTTCTGAAAAGATGCGAAGAGAAGCACTTAGTTCTTAACTGGGAGAAGTGTCATTTTGTGGTCAGAGATGGCATTGTGCTTGGACATAAAGTGTCCGAAGCAGGAATAGAGGTGGACCGTGCTAAAATCGAGGTGATGACCAACCTGCAGGCACCTGATTCTGTTAAGTCTATTAGAAGCTTTCTTGGACATGCTGGCTTCTATAGACGGTTCATCAAGGATTTTAGTAGGATTGCTAGGCCACTAACTGCTTTGCTGTGTAAAGACACCAAATTTGAGTTCACTGCAGATTGTCAAACTGCATTTGAACAGATCAAGCAGGCATTAGTGAGTGCTCCCATAGTTCAGCCACCGGATTGGGATTTGCCTTTCGAAGTAATGTGTGATGCAAGTGATTATGCTGTAGGAGCTGTTCTTGGACAAAAGAAAGACAGAAAGCTTCATGCTATCTATTATGCCAGTAGGACACTGGATGATGCACAAAGAAACTATGCCACTACGGAGAAGGAGTTGCTGGCAGTTGTCTTTGCATTTGAGAAGTTTCGCTCTTATCTTGTTGGCTCCAAGGTGATTGTACACACTGATCATTCAGCCCTGAAGTATCTGATGCAAAAGAAGGATGCTAAGCCAAGACTGTTGAGATGGATCCTGTTGCTTCAGGAATTTGATATTGAAGTGAGAGATAAGAAAGGGGTTGAGAATGGAGTTGCTGACCATCTTTCGAGGATGCTAGTCGAGGAGGACGTGCCAATTAATGACTATTTGCCTGAAGAAAACGTCAATATGGTTGGGACAATCTGTGAGACAGATTTGGACAGAAATCTGCAAAACTGTCGGATTAATCGCGTTGCGTCGATCGATGCTACGTCAGCGTCGATCGATGCATCTATCGGGACAGCGACGATCGATACATCTGACTGTGACGATCGTTGCAGCGCGGATACAGACCCAGAAACTTTTACGGTACGGATTGGAATGCATGAGTTTGAGATTAATGCTGTCGCAACAAATGATCGACCATGGTATGCAGACATAGCCAATTATCTGGCTGCAGAGACTGAACCAGATAATCTGAAAGGGTATGAAAAGAAGAGGTTCTTCAGAGAACTTAGAAGGTACTATTGGGATGAACCTTACCTCTATAAGCATTGTTCGGATGGCCTTTATAGAAGATGTGTTGCTGAGTCAGAGGTTCCAGATATCCTATTCCACTGCCACGGATCAGATTATGCAGGACATTTTGCTACTTTCAAAACTGTGTCTAAGGTTTTGCAGGCAGGTTTCTGGTGGCCTACAATGTTCGCTGATGCTCACTCCTTTATTTCTCATTGTGATGCCTGTCAGAGGAGAGGAAAAATCAGCAGGAAGCATGAGATGCCTCAGAATTTCATTCTTGAGGTTGAGGTTTTTGATTGCTGGGGCATAGACTTTATGGGTCCCTTTCCCTCATCTTATGGGAATAAATTTATATTAGTTGCTGTGGATTATGTATCTAAGTGGGTAGAAGCAATAGCTAGTCCAACCAATGACTCTTCAGTAGTCATTAAGCTGTTTAAATCCATCATATTCCCTAGATTTGGAGTACCTCGGATAGTAATTAGTGATGGAGGATCTCACTTTATTAATAAGGTTTTTGAGAAGCTCCTGAAGAAGCATGAAGTGCATCACCGAGTTGCTACTCCTTATCACCCACAGACTAGTGGACAGGTAGAGGTTTCTAACAGACAAATCAAGGAGATCTTGGAGAAGACAGTTGGGAAGACAAGGAAAGATTGGGCAGCTAAGCTAGATGATGCTTTATGGGCCTACAGGACTGCGTTTAAAACGCCATTGGGGACTACTCCATTCCATTTGCTGTATGGGAAAGCATGTCATCTGCCAGTAGAACTTGAGCACAAGGCAGCATGGGCTGTAAAACAGATGAACTTTGACCTCAAACCAGCTGCAGAGAGGAGATTGATACAGCTCAATGAGTTGGATGAGATTAGACATTTTGCCTATGAGAACTCAAAGTTGTACAAGGAAAGAACTAAGGCTTATCATGACAAAAAGATTGTCTCCAGACGGTTTAAGCCTAACGATCAGGTACTGTTATACAATTCTCGCTTGCATTTGTTTCCAGGCAAGCTGAAATCAAGATGGTCTGGACCCTACACGATCAAAGAAGTGCGTCCATATGGAGCTGTCATTTTAATTGGCAAGGAAGGTAATGAGTTTGCTGTAAATGGGCAGAGGGTAAAACACTATTGGGCTAAGGCCGAGATTCCAAGAGGTCAGATTTTGCCTCTGGATGATGCACCCTCTACTTGAAAATTCCCATCCATCCGGTCAAGCTATTGACCTTAAACAAGCGCTGGGTGGGAGGCAACCCTCCATTAGGTACTGGTGTTTTTCTACTTAATTTTTGGTGTTTTTGTTAGGATTTTACGTTTTGTTTTTGTTTCTGGTGAGTTTATGTTTGCAGGTCTCGGATAAATCGCAGTGCAACGATCGACGCACTTCTGTGTCGATCGTCACAATACGATCGGAATCGCATTGCAGCGATCGTTGCGGTCCTGAGCAACGATCGACCATACACGAAAATAGCCAAGTAACGGTCGATGCACTTAGTGCATCGGTCGATGCCTGAGCGACAGAGGTAACCCGACAGACATAATTTCATCTTTTCATTTTTTTTCTTTTTACCGATCCTTCGCTGGACACTACTGGGGACAGTGTGTCTTAAGTGTGGGGGAGGTGCTACTGACTTTTGTTTTCTGTTTTCTTAAGAGTCAGTCCGTTTTTTCAAAAAATTTTGTTTTATTGAGTCAAAATTGTTTAAGTAAGAAACTATGATTTTCTGAGAAGATTTACAAGACTTGCAGGAACTTAAGTAACCATTGGGATGAAGTTGCAGTATCTATCTATGACTATTAGAAAACCCCATCACAGATCAACCTACTGGGAACACCCACATCACTTCAGGTATCAGAGGATCCTTTACTGACTTCAACCTTAATACTGACTTAGATTTCTCACCTAAGGGTTTGGTATACTTTGTGTCGGATTCCCTTGTTAGTTCTGACACAGCCTGTCAACCTATCCTATTTAGTTCCCTTCTCCCCTTCTATAAAGTAAAAAAAAAAAAAAAAAAGATAATAAACTGAGGATGAGTTAGTAACTCCGAAGCGGTCATGGGAATGGTAGCAAACACTATTTTCTCTCATGTGATCCATGGAATGTGTCCAAAGTACACCCCATAACGGGAAGAACACTGATAAAAATAATAAAATGATACCCAGTGGGGAAAAATCAGTTGTTAAAGAAGGGAAAGAGAAGAAAGGGACTAGAGAAAGATAGTATGGTGGTCTAGAGCTGATAAGGTAAGAATCCATGTGCCCTTTGATCGATACTCCTTAGGTGAGACCGCACTTAAATACTTGCAGAAGTCAGTAGGGAGAATTTGAATGCTTGAATGTGATTGTGGAGTTTACTTAGGACAGTTGCTAAATGTGGGGGAAGTACATGTTGGTCTTGATATCCTGTAATTGATTCTTTCAGTGGTTTACTAAGGGGAATCTGAGTATTGTAGCTTCTAGGATGAAATGAGTTTTTGAAGAGTTTTCAAACCTCTTCGCCAAGCTTTAGTTCTATGTTTTGCTTGAGGGCAAGCAAAGGCTAAGTGTGGGGAGTTGATATATCATGGTTTTTACCCATTTTAGACCATGATATAGATGTGTTTTTAGTGTCTTTTGTCTTTGTTTAGAGTCTTTTACAGGTTTAATCATGTTTGGAGCTAATTGGAGATATTTGGAGCATTTTGGGACTTTTGGGACGTTTTGGCCGAGAGCTTAACTCACTGTCCGATTTATTGATCATGCATCGACCGACACACCTTGTGCATCGGTCGACACACTAGCGAGATGGGCCGTACGCGTCGGTTTAATGAAGTTATGAAGATTTGCACTTTGATCCAGAAGTTCCTGATATTTACAAAGAAGCCCCTGGCCGAGATTATGCCTATATAATAGAGTTTTTAGTGTTTTAATTAGATACGCTTTATACGCTTTACAATACACTTTCATAATTAAGAGCAGAGGATTTTTAGAGCTTTTGGGGCTGATCTGAACCTATTACTTCATCTGTATTTGGAGAAGATTTCGAACCCCTTTTACTCTTATTCTTTTATGCAATTTATTCATCATATGATCATGTTTTCATTATCTATGTCTGAGTAGATTCCTAGTTAGGTTTAGGGTTTCTCACATAGGATTTCATGACTTGCTAGACTTGTTCAATTTCAGTTAAGGATTCAAACTATATCTGTTCTTCAATTTAATTGTGCTTAAAGCTAGTTCTAACCTGATCAATTAGAATCTAGATCTTAGGTTGCTAAATACGTCACGGAAGTGGGGTTTAGGAATCTGAACTAATTAAATTGGGCAATTAAACTATTCGCAAACGGAAGTTTGGTTTAGGATAATTGTGAACATATCTAACTTGGGATTAATGCTAGTTTAATCTGTTAGTTCTCGCAAACGAAAGTTTGGTTTGCTGCACTTAGACTTAGAGAATTATCGCAAAGGAATTTGGTTAATTCTATATCTGTGTTTTGAGTTCTAGAACTGTGCTTAATTAGATCCTTGCTGAATGAACTGTCTGCTTGTCTGATTTCCTGAGAATACCCTAGGCTTGACGCTTTTAATTACTTGCTTTCACAACCGTTAATCTCTGCTACTGTTTACTTTCTTGCTTCGCAATTTATTTACTTCACCATCTGCTTATTTCTAGTATTAGTCTCTACTGTTCTGATCTATTGAGACCAAGTGTCCCTGTGGATTCGATAACCCTATATACTACTTTGACATTGCTGTTCACTTGCAGTTTAGTATAGGGATTAATTCTTGACCTATCAGAGGCGCAGCAGTAGCCTTCTACGACCGTTTTGGGGGACACCGCCGGGGCAGGAATGACGATTTCAACTTCCGTTGGAATCCGGCAAAGCGCCCTTAACTGCTGAATATGGTCCACGGTTAACGAAGACGGCGGGTGCGGTCCGAATGACCCCGCCGCCGCACTCGTACTCGCTCCCGCAGGGTCTCTCAAGGCCATGAAAGAAAACGCGCCGGAGTAAAGAAAACGGAAAGTTTCCGGGATAAGACTTTTTCTCTAGCGGCAGAGGAAATATGGAGAAAAACTTTAAACAAGAAAGAGACAGAGTAAAAGTAAGGAGGCGAAGGACTCCCTTCGACGATATATACGATTATTTATATCGGGGATTATGCGCAGTATCGTCCGTACGACTCCCAAACTCGTATTAATTACTGAGAGAATCGAGATGGTTTGGACTTCTCGCTTTCCCTCAACTCAAACCGTCGATTCGAGATCAACGGCTGCGGGTGCGCAGTAATTAGGTCACTTCACCAAAAGAATGAGCCCGAAAAGACTTCACGACCTTCGAATCTAGCCGTTGATGATCGACCAGATCCACGGTGGGAGATGAAATTCTCAAGCAAATACACGCTATAACCGTTGACACGCTAAAAAGCAGATCAGCTCGTCCCACGCGCCCGTCCTTGACCGTTGGATCGCAATAAGATCTACGGATGGGGCGAGAATAATCATTAGATTTTTCGACGCACGAGACACGCGCGCGTCTTCCCGAGAACGTCCACCGCCCATTAACCTCGACTTCTCGAAATCAATGGGCTGGGGGGCTATTGTTGGTACTGGATTTCCCTCTAGGAAATCCGGCCCATTAACAGACAATACAAAGGCCCGTAATTACAAGCCTGTTCCAGAATCAAAGACAAAGAGGAAAAGTCGACTCCTTTGTTGGGCCCAAGCGAGTAAACGCCCTGACAAGGCCCAGACGATGTCGAAGCCGGAGACAGTCGAGCTCGAGCTCGGCAGAAGATGACGTGGAGATAGAACAACTCGGTCTTGTCGAGTTCAACTGACTCGCGAGAATCTCGGAGATCGTTACGACGACGAGGCCAAAATATCGGAACGGAGAGGTCAGAGTCGAGACTATTTAAAAGAAGAAGTGGCGACTCATTCAAGACATTCCAACCCTAGCTAAGAACACTTCGACTGGATAGCTCGATTCCATACTTTGTACTCTCTTTTCGATTGTGTTTGTTCTATCTCGATGATCAATCTCAATAAAGTCTTTGATTCATAGGAAACTATACCATTTCTATATCCTAAAGTCCAAATCCACGAATACAAATTCTTAGTGTGAATCATGGATCTCACAGTGTCCCACTTCAACAACCTCGACTAGGGACAATCGTAATTTATGTCATCCTTTACTTATAGGGTTTCATGATCAAGTCCTCAACTTGATGACCTATATGATGACCATAAAATACTTTGGGACCATTACTTAATTATCCAATAATCAAGTAACACCGATGTCAGTTTTAACTTACACAAACTTTTCCATAGCATGTCTATGTAAAGATTACAACATAACTAAAATAACTCCCACTAGAATCAAGATCATCTCTTCAGATATCTTATACCTACAGCAACAGAATAAATTTCGTGCTTAGGTTATGGGAGAGACTGCGGTGTTATTGCTTGAAACAATTCCAACAAACCACACCGCCATTCAGATAAAAGCACTATTCTACGGTCCACTGCTTAGAGCCTTTCCAACAGATAGCACCGTCATTCAGACAAAGAGACATAACCAGGTGGGAACCGGGAATCGTCTTTGTCCGTCTAACTACTTTCAACTGGTTCGTCACTTTATTAGTTCACCACGAACCTATCGTTAGTGTTCCTCAAACACTTGGGATATTTCTGGTAACTGTTCAGTGACTATTACCGGAACATATTGGTATTTTCTCGTCATGCTTTATGCGTAAGCTGCATCTAGACGAGCGCAAAATATGGCATTCATGATGGATTCTATTGCAGCAGCATTAGCAATCACACTCATTAATAATAGCTCAGCTAGTGTCCAAAACACCTCATCTTGCTAAGATTGATGCCATAAGACCTTTGGTATGAAGCCATTCTTGGAATCAAGCACATTTGAACTGTCCAGTACCTTATCAACATAAGGATTTTGACACGATCCAATTAGCTTCCCTGATCCATCCCAATGGATCCTTATTCCAAGAACTTTCACGGCCTTCTCCCATGTCCATCGTTAAATTTGACCTCCGACCCAAATCTTGACAAGACTTTAGCGTCGGAACGTCGTTTATGAGATTAAGTATGTTATCTATATACAAGGTGAGAAATGCAGCTATGCTCCCACTAGTCTTCTTGTAAACGCATGGTTTCATTTCTTTTCTGATCAAGTCAAAACTATTGACCACTTTATCAGAATGTTGATCCCAACTCCAAGATGTCTGCTTCAATCCAGAAACGGATCTGTGAAGCTAACATGCATACCCAGCAAATTTTCGGAGTTGGGGCTCACCATCGCTTCTTTGAATTTCGCATGCTCGCCACTTTTCAATGATCCACAAATCATGACAATTGGTTACGAGAAAACACTCTCGAGTTAGTGACGGATCCTTTCGGATCTGCGAATTTCAGGCTCCACAGGTGTAGGTCCTACAGCACTTTGTAGATCTCACCGCTGCTCTCCCTCAACAGGTTGAGCAGCCTCCTGTGTTTATCGAATTTCTTCGATGTGTAATTTTACTCCCACTGTTCCTTTTGAAAGTATGATCTTTCTCAAAAGACACAGTTCCAGACAACAAAACTTTGTTCTCGGATTGGTTATAAGAGTAGTAAGCCTCGGTTTCCTTAGGACAACCGGCGAGGTAGAACTTATCAGGTTTGGGTTCAAGCTTATCAGCTATCATCCCCAAATTATCAGAAACAACTTACTTGAAAAACTTCCAGTCCACATCCAATGTGGTGTCTTTCAATTGATTCTGATTGAAACCCTTTTCTGCGCAAACACAGACCTTTCTAGAGCGTATTTCTTAAAAGATTATGGAAGATTCCTGTGACTCATCATTAATCAGAGCATATCTAATAAGATCCAATTCGTTCTCTCAGAAACACCATTCAGGTTTTCCAGGAGAAAAGAGCTGTGATATGACTTCACACTCACCTAGATGATCACCCAATTCTTGACTCAAGTATTTTTCCTCCGTGATCTAATCGTGGATCTCAATACTTCTGTCAAATCGAATCTATACTTCATTTTTTTTTGGAATTCCTCAAAGGATTCCTACTCGTGTCTCATCAAATGAACACAGTCATACTTATTGAAGCCATCAATAAGGTAATGAAGTACTGAGGATTTTCTTTGGCACTAATGCTCATCGGGCCGCATACATCAGTATGTGTAAGACCCAATAAGCCTCTGGCCCGTTTTTCTTTTAGCTATGGTAAAAGGGCCTTAGTCATTTGGCCCAGCAAGCAGAATTCATATCTCAAATGATTAATAATCAAATGAGTCCAAAACTATGGAACTTCTGAATCCGCTTCACTTTATGTGGTTAAACGACTATGCCAAGGAAAAGTCGAGTTCGAGTCATCAGACTTAAACCTTTAGTATTTGTGTTATATTCAAAATCACGCTGGTTTAAGATATAAAACTCATTCCAAACGGGGTGCTACCATATGATAATTCATTAAGATCTAAAGAACAAAACTTGTCTTTTATCAAAATGAAAAACATCCAAATTCTTACAAGAAAATGAAAGACATCTCTGCACAAGGCAGATACATAGTAACAATTACTTAATTTCTAAAACCAAGTATGAAAGGCTCCTACAAATGGAGAATCTCTACGGCTCATGCAGCAACCATTGCTTCATACCAGACACGCAGTTCCACTTGTCCTTGAAGGATTGTTTGGTTGATCCTGATTCAATTCTTAGATTCATATCAACCTAAACATGCGGATCTAGGTTCATCTCGAATAGAAACAAATGATGATCTCACCTTATACCTGTTTGCAGCGGAAAGAGATGGTATGTTTGAGATCAGAGAAACACCGAGAGATGAATCCTCCAAAGGTTCACACACGCGATCACAGAAAACGGCTGCTAGACCACAAGGAGCTCGGCGCAGAGAGAGAGAGTTTTCGGCTGAGGACTTAGGGTTAATTGTTCTGAACTTGAGTTTTATCTCATAAAACTTGTCCGGTTGCGTTTGGGCCATTTGGCCCAAACACCAATTAACTCGACGGCATTCGCGCACTGTGTCGACCGACACACCTTGTGTATCGATCGACACAGAGTGGCTAAACCGTTTTATTCTCTCTAAGTACAGTAAATGCCTAGCACTTTTACCGTACTTCTGCTAAAACGTTCCTACACATTTTCCTGTTAGCTTAGGCGTGTGACCCATATGGGATCATATAATAAAGGCAATAAGTCCAAGACTTATAGATCATGAGCGGACTCTAGAAAGCCATCATGACCCCCAGTATTATATGACTTATGTCTGATCATTGACATACTCTTACTTTCTAGAGACAGTACCGAGATTACTGGACACAATTCCAACAATCTCCCACTTGTACTGGAATCTCTGTATTCATAATCCTTTTGTCACAATATCTCGATTAGTCATAAGGCAAGATTGGTGTCATCCTTATAAAGCCTAATCTTGTTCATCGGACTCTGATTCGATACTGACAATCCAAACGACTCGGGACAGTCCGTTTGAGCATGGCCATGCATTTTCCAGTATTCAAATCTCCGATTGGCCTAGAGATATTCACTCCATTTATATTGGAGGGACAAATTCCGTCTTGTCCCATCACTGTAAACTACTCATTTCATAATGTACCCAAACAAGGTCCTTATAACTATCGCAGAACGATAGCGTTAGACAATGATCAAAGTGCATCAGTCCATGTGCAGTCACATGCATGCGAACTCAGGTCTAAGGACTATACTCTATAGTCGTAGTAAGAATCTCTTATGACACAGATATAAATATCCTGAAGAGTTCTTATAAGCGGGTCTTGTCCGGTCGTATGTTCCCAAACATACACCTATGTACTGACTTTGATGCCGCGCATCTATGACACACTGAGACTTTGTCATAAGTCACGTACCAATCCAGTCTCACACGGTTGTTGGTGTTCCAATTTCAACAACCATCGACTAGGGACGGGATGATATAAAACATTTATCAAATATAGGGTCTCATGATCAAGCTAAATGACTTCGATGACTCAAGATCAAGTCATTTACTTCGATGACCTATAAAATGGTTTATATCACTTTGGAACGATTATTTCATCACAGTTAAAATAATCTTGAAATAATAATTTCATTATTAAACATCTCAAATGTTTTACAAGAACATATCAATAACTAAATAAAGCCCTTTACTAACTCCCACTGAAATTAAGACTATATCTTAACTTCACTTATCCTACAGCTACAGTCCGTGACTCGTGCTTAGGGCTAAGGAGTGGCTTCGTTAATAGATTAGCAACGTTCTCATTTGTTGAAACTTGCTGATCTACTTAACATCTCTGTCATTTATCTCAAGGTGTTTGGACCTCTGATGTGCAGCTAGTCTCATCTATGCTGGGAATCACATCAAGTTCAGTGATGAACTCTTCTTTCAAGCTGCGAAAGATTCAGCTTAAGTCATGGAGTCAGCAACAGTGCCGTGCACCGCCAGACAAACACAAGATATAACCGGACTGTGACCGGAAATCATCTTTGTCTGTTGGAAACTTGCCTTTCAGACTCTATCGACTTATAGCACCTCATTTTCTCCGTAAATCAAGAACTTATCCTTAGTATTCCTCAAATACTTTAGGACATACTTTAGGAAACTTGATTCTTTGCTGGATTTGACTGGTCTTTATTTGTCTTGCTTAACATTAAAGCAACATCAAACAAGTATGTTTCATGGCATACATGATAGATCCAATTGCCGACGCATATGGAATCTCATCCATGCATTTAAGATCAGCAGTTATCGTAGGATACTGTATCTTGCTTAACTTAATGCCATGTGACATTGGCATAAAACCCTTCTTGGATTGCTCAAAACGTGTAGGACTTTGTCAATTTAAGAATCCTGACTTTGTCCTACCAGCTCTTTTGGATCTCTATCTTTAGATCCAAAATCCAAGAACTACGTGGCTTTACCCATGTCAATCATTAAACCAACTCCCAAGCTAGTCCTTTACCGACTACAGCGTTGGGACGTTATATCCGAGAATCAGTATGTCATCGACATACACTTTGAGAAATGCAATATCGCTCCCACTAATCTATTAGTAAACACACAGTTCCGCTTCGTTCCTGTTCAAGTCAAAACCTTGACTACTACAACAGAACGAAGATTCCAACTCCGATATGTTTGCTTCCATCCATGAATGGATCGATGAGGCTAACTTACATAAAATGTAATTTTCTTCGGAGTCCGGGCTCACTTTCGCTTCTTTGAATTTCGCAGATTCGTCGCTTTCAATGATCATCAGATCATGCGAACTTTCAATGATTATCAGGTTCAACTAATGACGAGAAATCACTCTCGGATTAGTAACTGATTCATTCATATCTGCGAACTTCAGGCTCCACAGGTGTGGATTCTACAGAAATCTGTAAATCCTTCCGCTGCTCTCCCTTAATAGGTAAAGCAGCCTCCTGTATTTCTCGAATTTCTTCGAGTTATACTTTTACTCCCACTGTTCTTCTTGGAAAATAACTTCCCTTCTTAGAAAACAGAATGGACGTAAAAGTAAGAAGCCTTGGTTTCCTTCTTACAACCAGCGAAGTAGTACAACTACAAATACTCAGTAAAGACTAATTTGGATCGATTCCAATCCACATTTACGTGGTGTCTTTCAACTGATATTTGTGGAACTATTTCAGCGTAAACTTAGATATTTTAGAGCGTTATTCTTAAATAATATCATGGAAGATTCGTGCGACTCATCTTTAATCATTTCTTATAAGATCTGATTCTTTCTCACAGAAAAACCTTCAGGTTTTCAGGAGAAATGAGCTGTGAAACGATTTCACACTCATTAAGATGATCACACAATCAATGACTTAAGTATTCTCACTCGTGATTTAATCCAGAGTCTTAATACTTTTGTCATTCAGATCCTATACTTCATTCTGGAACTCTTTCGACCATGTCAAAGAATTCCGACTTGTGTCTCATCAAATGAACACAGTCATTCTCACTGAAGTAATCAGTAGAGACAATGAAGTACAGGAGATTTTCTCTGGCATTACTGCTCATTGGGCCACATACATGAGTATGTTCCAGGTCCAATAAGCCTTTGGGCTTTTCTCTAGCTCGGCTAAGATAGGCCCTTTACCTTTTGGTCTAGTAAACAGAATTCAAGTCTCATAAGATATTTTATCAAATGAGCCCAACAGTCCTCGACTATGGGATTTCTGAATCCGACTTACTCTATGTGACCAAGACTTTATGCCAAGAAAAATCAGGTTTAATTCATCAGATTTAAACCAATTCGGTATTTATGTTACATTTAGGCACTCTTTGGTTTAAGATATAAAACCCATTGCATGAATAGGGTGCTACAATTAATATTTCATTAAGATCAAAAGAACAAAAACTTGTCTTTTATCAAAATGAAAAACATTCAAATTCTTACAAGAAAATGAAAGACAACTCTGCTTGAAGCAGGTATATTGTAGCAATTACTTAATACAAAACCAAGCCTCAAAGGGATCTATAAGTAAAAACCCTACTGCTGAGGCAGCATCCCAAGCTCCTTCCAGACATGTAGTTTCACTTGCCCTTCCTTCAACGTTCTACTGTTGCTTAGGCTCTGCATATTATCACAAATATCAGTGCCACAACCAGTATCCAATACCTTTAAGGTAGAACTTGAAGTAATAACATGAATACCTGAGGAAGTAGTCTCATACATCAACTTCAACTCCTCATCATCTTCCATGAATTTAATGCAATTTCTCTTCCAATGCCCTGTCTCCTTACAGTAGCAGCACTTACCAACGTAAGAGGCATCTGACTCGGGCTCAGAAGACACACGCTTGCCATGATTCAAAATCTGGACAACTTTGTCTTCACCCTTGTCAGCATTAGGTTTAGTAAACCTACCCTTCTCACTCATGAGATTGTACAGGGTACTCTTCACGTTTGGCTCAACTGTCTTGAGCATATCATGCAGTTCAGTCAGCGTCTTCGTTAAGCCTTTCTTGATATAGTTCTTTCTGAACTTATCATAGCTTGACGGCAGTGACTGCAGAATGATTTCAGTTGCCAACTCTTGGCTAACTGGATAATCCAGTTTCCTCAGGTTATCAATGTAACCCATCATTTTACTGACATGAGGACTCACTGGATTATCATTTGGTAGCTTGCAGCCAGTGAGAGACTTAACCAACTGGTATCTCTCCACCCTTATCTGCTCCTGAAATTTCAATTTCAGGCTGCTGATCATCTCTATTGGCGACTCCATGTTCTCATATTGCTTCCGCAAGTCTGAGTCCATGGTAGCCAATATCAGACCACGCACATCTACCGCATCATTATAATGCTTATTCCAAGCATCATATACTGCATGAGAAGCATTGGACCCGATCCTCACGGGGAGAGCTCTCTCAAGGACATAGTCCTTTCTCTCCTGTCTGAGAACTAGCCTCAGGTTCCGCGACCAAGTCAAGAAATTTGATCCGTTCAGCTTGTCCATCTCAAGGACAGACCGGATCGAGAAAGTGTTTTGATTGTTTGTGCTAGTCATAACTGAAAATTAAGATAAAAGGATTTTAGTTAATATGTTCAATATGATTAATCTCGTATTAATTTAATATGATTAATCATGCATTATATTCAATAACATCAGTTACCCTCAATAGAATATAATGATTCCAAGATCCACATATAACTAAGATTAAAGTGGGCCACTGGCCGTCACCCAACCTTAGCTTATATCGGTAAGCCCTATGTCGGCTAATTATATCCGTAATATAACTCTTGGTTGTGAATCTGGGCCCGAGGCCCAATTCACTCTGATGTCTCAAGGCCCGGGACTCCCGATGGCCTAGTCAAGAAAACCAGACTATACAGTCATGTAATCATTAATGTCTGGGACTCCCAATGACATTTATGAATCACAAACCGTCTTACCCACGCAAAAGTAGACACCCTCACACTGTAAGGCCATGAATACAATTGAATGGGCTTCGACAGCTGACATAGAATGGACAAGACATCCAACGCTTGATATTATTTGAGGTTCGTAGGTTTATTTAAAAAATTCATTCCCAAAATAGAAGATTACTATTTCGGGAAACTTTCCATTTTTGGAAACCTACTATTTTTGGAAACTTTCTAAAATTGGAAACTTTCTAAAACGGAAACTTTCTAACTTTAGAAATTTCTTTAAAATCCAAAACCCGCAAATCCAGAAACTTCTAATTTAAGAAACTTTCTAATTTCAAAATTTCGGAAACTTTAATTTAAAATCGACTTTATAATTTTATAAAATAAATTTTAAATTAATCTGAAGAAAGACTCAAATAATTGGCCCAATTGTTTTAACTTCTTGGCCCGAGGCCCAAGAATTGGTCCATGTCCAAGACATGACCCAATTGTCCAATTAAATGACATAACCGGTCTGGTTCATTAAAATTGGTCTAACCAAATTTTAATTACTACGATGACCACAATTGTCAACCGGTTATTTACTAAACCGGATTTTCTCAATTTATTTGGTCCAACCAAATCAAATTAGAAAATCCTGGTTTAGGCACAAAATCCAATTTTTCGACTTTGGATTTCTTATCCCGGTTTAACCAGACTTAATAAAATTATTAAATCTGTTTATTAAACCGTGACGTTTAATTTTAATCAAAATATTAAACCGAGCCTTAAACCGACCATGTCGATCGATGAACCAACCGTGTCGATCGATCCATCAACCGCATCGGTCGATGCTCTTAGCATCGATCCTGCATCGATCGTGCATCGATCCTGTATCGATCGATGCTCTCACGCATGCACGGAAACGAGCCAAAACCCTAACCGTGTCGATCGATGCACCAACCGCATCGGTCGATGCACCAACATCGAACCTGCATCGATCCTGCATCGATCGATGCTTTCACGCGTTAACAGGTTTTGCCGAGAGTCTGTATCGACCGATCCATGCGATCGTATCGATCGATCCATGCGATCTCCGATTGTATCGACCGATCCATGCGATCGTATCGATCGATCCATGCGATTCTGGCCGATTCTCATTCTCTCGGATTCGATCGCATATCAAATCATATAGCTTGATCATGCGATTTTTTCATATGTTTAGGTTTCAATTCTTGTTACTTAAGTGATTTCTCTTATCAGTAGTTGATTCAAAACACTTTTAAACAAGAAAAACAATCCTAAACTTGAATCTAAACAAGAAAAACCAGAACCAATAGCTCTGATACCACTGAAGGATTGTTTGGTTGATCCTGATTCAATTCTTAGATTCATATCAACCTAAACATGCGGATCTAGGTTCATCTCGAATAGAAACAAATGATGATCTCACCTTATACCTGTTTGCAGCGGAAAGAGATGGTATGTTTGAGATCAGAGAAACACCGAGAGATGAATCCTCCAAAGGTTCACACACGCGATCACAGAAAACGGCTGCTAGACCACAAGGAGCTCGGCGCAGAGAGAGAGAGTTTTCGGCTGAGGACTTAGGGTTAATTGTTCTGAACTCGAGTTTTATCTCATAAAACTTGTCCGGTTGCGTTTGGGCCATTTGGCCCAAACACCAATTAACTCGACGGCATTCGCGCACTGTGTCGACCGACACACCTTGTGTATCGATCGACACAGAGTGGCTAAACCGTTTTATTCTCTCTAAGTACAGTAAATGCCTAGCACTTTTACCGTACTTCTGCTAAAACGTTCCTACACATTTTCCTGTTAGCTTAGGCGTGTGACCCATATGGGATCATATAATAAAGGCAATAAGTACAAGACTTATAGATCATGAGCGGACTCTAGCAAGCCATCATGACCCCCAGTATTATATGACTTATGTCTGATCATTGACATACTCTTACTTTCTAGAGACAGTACCGAGATTACTGGACACAATTCCAACAGTCCTTTCTTCAACATTCTACTATTGCTTAGGCCCTGCATATTTCCAAAATATCAGTACCACAACTAGTATCCAATAAAAACGTAGAACTTGAAGTAATAACACAATACCTGAAGAAGAAGTACCATACATCTCCTTCATCTCTTGTGAATCTTCCAAGAACTTAATGCAATCTCTCTTCCAATGCCCTGACTCATCGCAGTAGAAGCACTTTCTAACACCAGATGGGCCTGACTTGGGCTTATAAGATGACACAGGCTTATCCTGATTCCAAATCTGGACGGCCCTGCCTCTACCCTTGCCAACACAAGATTTCTCAGATCTTTTACCCTTTATGATGTCATGCTCTGCTGTTTTGAGCATGCCATGCAGCTCAGTCAACGTCTTCGTCAAGTTATTCTTGATATAGCTTTTGATAAACTTATCATGACTAGATGGCAGTGACTGCAGAATGATGTCAGTGGCCAACTCTAAGCTGACAGGACATTCCAGTTTCCCCATGTTATCAATGTAACCCATCATTTTAATGACATGAGGACTCACTGGAGCATCCTCTGGTAGTCTGCACCCAGTGAGAGACTTCACCATCTGGAATCTCTCAACTCGTGCCAGATTCTGAAACTGAAGTTTCAGGCTGGTGATCATCTCTGTTGGCGACTCCATGCTCTCGTATTGACTCTTCAAGTCCGAGTTCATGGTAGCCAACATCAGACCACGCACATCTACCACATCAATATAATGCTTATTCCAAGCATCATATACTGCATGCAAGCGATTGGTCCCAAGCCTTTCTGGAAGAGCATTCTCAAGGACATAGTCCTTGCTCTCCTGCTTGAGGATTAATCTCAAATTCCGATACCAATCCAGGAAGTTGGATCCATTTAACTTGTCCTTCTCAAGAACGGATCGCAACGAGAAAGTAGTATTAGACATAAGCTGAAATCCAAGAAAAACAAAGATTTAGTTATGCTTTCCATGAGAAATCTTATCTAATAAGAAAACTTGCATTATATTCAAACAATGTTTCCTCTATGAATATAATGATCCAAGATCCATACTTCACTAAAATCTGAGGGGACGACTCGCCATCACCCAAAATTCAGTTATCTAGGTAAGCAAATCATTGCTAATTGTACCCAGTAAAACTCTTGGTCGCAGATAAGACAATCCATGTCTCATCTCCTCTGACGTCTCTGGGCCCAGAACTTCTGATGGCCCAGTCAAGTAAACCAATCTCTTTAGTCTTGTGACCATTGACAGTCGCATTGCAAGTCTATCAATGATCACCTGCCTTACTCATGTAGCAGTGGATACCAGGGACTCCAAGGCTATCCAAGAAACGAAACAAGTCTTGACAGTAGACAAGATTGGGCAAGACATCAAGGTTACTTGATATTTGGTTGAGGAAACTAAACTCTGAAATGTTAGCAAATCAATCTTTTAGGTCATGTAATTGTTGATGTCAAGCACTGCAAGTCCATCAACATAATTACCTGCCTTACTCACGTAATTGTGGACACCAAGCTCTTGGCTAAACCATCACACAACGAAATGAGTCTTGACAGTTGACCATATTGAAGCTAAGCTTTGATCAAGGTTTAAGTCTAGTTTGGTTTCTGCAAACTCAAGGTTCAATAACCAGAATTGCGAGCACTGTGTCGATCGACGCAGACCATGTCTGTCGATCGACACCACCAAATGAAACCGGACTTCAATAACCGGTCAATCCAATTAACCTGGTTCATTGAACCGGTCATGTCGATCGACACAACCCATGTGTGACGGTCGACATGGACCTAAACCGGATACAATTTTGATAATCGGTCCAATCCAATTGAACCGACTTATCAGATCAAACTGATCTTAACCATTCAAATCGGTTTATACTAATTGCGATAACTGGTTCAATCCAATTGAATCAATTTATCCAATTTAAACCGTTTTAACCAGTTTCAACTGATTGCGATAACCGGTCCAATTCAATTGAACCGTTTTATCCAATCAAACTGATTCAACCCATCGGTTCATGCTAATTGAGATAATCAGTTCAATCCAATTGAACCAATTCATCCAATTTAAACCGATCTGTTCGGACTTAACCAAGCATGATAACCGGTCCAATCCAATTGAACCGATTAACCATTCGCTAGGTCAGTGTCGACCGACACTCAACCTGTGTCGATCGACACAGTAGGCTTTTAGGTTTTCTACGAGAAAACCCTAGCCGCCGAATTTGTTCTGTGTCGACCGACACTCAACCTGTGTCGATCGACACTCGACCGAATCTGTTATGTGTCGACCGACACTTAACCTGTGTCGATCGACACAGTAGCCTTTCTGATTTTTCTTCGCGAAAAACCCTAGCCGCCGATTCTGTCGAATTCACATCTCTGTGTCGACCGACACAAGCTTAGTGTCGATCGACACAGTGCGAAAACAATATTTCATCGTTTCAATTCACAGACAAAAACGAGTTTTTCTTGAACAAAACATGAAACAGTAAGCATAAATCTATTCAACTACATCAGTTTTCGAATTATATGCTTCAGATTCAATAGATTAAAACCCTAAGGCTCTGATACCACTGAAGGAACTCGGCCAATTCTAACAGATTCAGAATTGATGTCATGTTCCCGAAGCCTAAGATCTAGGGTCTAGTTAATTGAATCATAGATCTGGCCTCGTGATTACCTGGAGATTGGCAGCGGAAAATGAATCAGGTAAACGAGATCTCTCGAGCGCCTCAGATGCTGCGCCTCTACTGCAGTCCACACGCACACAAGCTGGAATCCGCCGGGATGCTAGTGCCGGGATTCGGATCTCCTGGGAACTGAGTTTCTAGAGGAAGAACCTCTGTTTTCTGTCAAGAAAACTCTCTGGGGCGGCACTGATCTCTTTTGTCGAATCTCTGAGTCCATTTATTTATAGACTTCGACATAAACCGAAACATCAGTTTAGGTATTCGCCTTGTGTCGACCGACACACCTAATGGTGTCGATCGACACACATCTTGTGTCGACCGACGCACCCAATGGTGTCGATCGACACACCTCATTAAAACTCATATTCGATGTGTATCCAACACACATCGACCAGACCATGTGCCAATGATCAATCCCATACAAAGTGTATCCAACTTGCTTAGGTGTGTGACCCTGTAGGTTCACACGATACCAGAAATGAATTACAACTCATTTGTCATAAGCGGTTTCTAGCAAAACATTATGACTACCTAGTATCACATGAATTGTCCGATCTCGACAATACAACTATCTCTAGAGTGAGTACAATGTGATTTCAGGACATAATCCCAATAGATGTCTGGAGTTGTCCCCAATGATCATGATTTGGTTATTATTTCTGATAGGCATGCTTCGATCTACCCTACAATTAAGAAGGTGCGTTTCCTTGTTGTTACAATTAACTGTTGTTGGTTGTGATTAATGTTAAACATCCAATTATGTTGAAAGATTTGCTTTGGTTATGTAGGTATATTCAATGGCCTCACATACTGCATGTATTGTTCACTTGAAGAGGAATGTGGAAAGCAAATTCAAATCCGTCAATCTGAGTTCTCTGGTGTCTCAAGCTGAACGTTCATACACATTGGCTGAATTCGATAGGATATTTTCTCAAATAACGCAAATTGACCGGGCATGCGCCATCTACCTAACATATATTGGCTTGAGCACTGGACAAGGTCTCATTTCGTCGGAGAAAGGTACAATGCAATGACTAGTAACATCTCTGAGTCATTAAACAAAGTCCTTACAAGTGTTAGAGATTTCCCTTTAAACTCCATTCTTGAAACAATACGCACAACACTTGTGGCATGGTTTGCTCTGCGGAGGGACTCTGCCAATTCAACAAAGGATGTGTTAAACCAAAAATCCAAGAAATGATTGTTAAGAACTACAAGACATCAAGCAACTATGAAGTGATGAAGATTGACGATGGTATCCCTGAGTTCCGAGACAATTTAGGAGTTTCATTCGCAGTCCACCTTTGGGAGGAGAGTTGTACTTGCCGTGAGTTCAAGTTAATTGTAATACTATGTGAACATGCAGTCACAGCAGCGATACGACATGGAATCCTTGTTGATACACTAGTTAACGTGCATTATACCAACAAATACCGTAAACTAGCATATGCAGGCTTAATAATGCATGTCCGAGACATTAACAGGCTTGTGGCGAAACGGGATGATGTAGGAGGTGGAAAGCTTGCACCACCTATGGTTAGGCGACCTTCCGGACATCCAAGTAAGCAGAGGATTCCATCGGTTGGCGAGTTCAAGGTAAGTGTATGTTAACAACCTCTAAAGGTAAGTAAATGTATGTTAGTCATATGTGTTTAAGCTTACATTCCTTTGATTTTGTTGAACAGCGGGTCAATAGGAGAAGGTGTACACGTTGCAGGCAACTTGGACACAGCCGTTCAACTTGTAAGGCCGCAATTACGGTAAGGATGAATATGTTGAATTACTGATGTGGTAAAGCTTTACGTTGCTGAACCCTTGTGATGTTATCAATCTTTGTAAGGGACTTAGCTGAAAGTTGAGGAAAAAATAAAAAAAATTGGGTGGAAAACCGGATCACATAGGATAGGATGAAAGTTGTTACCTGTAGGGCTGTTAGATAAATAACTTTGTGGTGTGATTCATTTTCAATGTTTATAAGGTCCTTACAAACCCTTGTGAGATATTTTCTCATGTGTCTCCTATCCTAGAAATGTTCTTAACAAAATTACGGATGATGTAAATTAATGTAAATTATGTTTTTGTGCATCTACACTCTATTCCAACAAACCTATGAAATTGCTTAAATGATTTATAAGAAACCGATGAGTTCATGGTACAGCTTCATAGGTTCCAAGTAATGAACATAAATCCAGTTGTCACATAACTAACCTTTGCTAAAATGTACTGATCTACACCATCGTACATATGGTTTCGTTGAATTTTGGGGTAACATAGTTGAATGTTATTTTGCTTAATATTATTGATCCCTCATTTCAACAAAGGTATTAAATATTTGGAGATGAACTGGAAATCAAGTGATGAGACGGTTTTACATCATAGGTTCCACAACCAGAAGAAAGTTAAACGAAGTTAGACGAAATGGTTAGTTCAACTATGTTGTTAGTTGAATGAAAAACGAGTTATAGAATGTTAACTTCTATGTTAGCTTCCTTGTTAACCCATTTGTATGGATTGTGATTTTGTATGCTAACTTATTTCCATTTGTAAACCACTAATGTTATATAGTTATTTTAACACGGATACATATAAACTTTACTATATGTAAAACATAGTTATATGTAAACTTAACTTATTGGAAAGTAACTTTACTATCTGTAAAACATAGTTATACATAAACCTAATTTATTGGAAAGAAACATTTAGATCGTGTAGATTTGAACAAAAGAGTTAACATAGAAAGTGTAGATTTGGTTTACATTACATTTAAATATTTGAACCGCTACTCGCCTATTATAGTTTACATCAAAATATTTGAACCACAAAACCATAACATTTTTAAATTTGAGTCTGCATATGAGTTCCATTAAAACATAGAATAAAGGTTCAACAAACATCTGACAATCAAAGGAAATACAAGTTCATAGATAGCAGAGTTTTCAGTTAACCATGATAATGGATAAAAAAGTGAACATGCAAACAACGTCTGTTGCCTATTAAGAAGAGGTCTCTAAAAGTGCAATGACCAGCTTCTTGATTTAAAAGTCAAGAGGCCTAGAGCCGAGGAGATGACACTCAGCCTCCCCACCTGTTCTGTGTGCCCTAATGAGCAAAGTAGCGATAACACCTACATCCCCTATTCCGGTTACCTGAGGTATACCTGCAATCCTGCTGATCTCCATTTATGGTAGATGCTCTTCTGTTTCTTTGGCAACTTCACCACAGACATGGTTGAAGAAGTAAGGCATCATCGCTGCTATGGGATGGATTTCCTTCTTCAAAGTACTCTCATTTTGGATTGCCTTGTTTGGGTCCAGCACGAGAATTTTCATGGATTTGACGTCCACAACAAGGGAGACCCAATGGTTCTTGTCAAAGTTGAATGGCATGTATAGGCAATCTGCATCTGGGTAATTATGTGGCCTGTTTGAGTCGCCACTTCCATTGAAGCCTTCTATAACCCCTTTGGTGAACGTAAACTCATGTGGATTGTTGGATTTGTTGAACTTGGAGAACAATCTAGTGAGGCTTGAAACGAACTTTGTGTCTAGTATGTCAATTCGAGGACGCTGCTTCATTGTTATGTCTACCCGAAGGATGTTTCGTGCCAGCTTCCACAAAGCATCCATCACCTAAGAGGGTAAACGAGAAGTTTATCATCCTTATTAGTAAAATTGCGAAAATAATTTGGATATACGTCAACTTAATTAAACATATGTACCAAATTACTGAGGTCCAACACATCTTTGGCAGATATAGAGGTTGAGTCACCAATGTTAATGTTGCGGCAGAAGATAACAAAATTCATCTTATGTAAACACACTTATTCCAAATAATCAAAAATTAAGCTACCTTTTCATGGAGCGCAATAACTTGCCAAACCTTATCTCCACCATCAGAATTAATATAATTAAATTCAATGCACATAAGTTGTCCTTAAAACAATTGCTAGCGTTAAAAAATATTGTACCTCAACCACTTCGGAAAGTTTTGACGTGTTCTCGGTTGTTAGACCTCTCTCCACCTCAACGGAAGTGTGGACTTGAACATCTACATTAATCTCCTGCAAAACAAAGCAATGGTTAGGTCGGTATTTGAACATGGATGAATATTATCGGTAACTAAGGTTATAATGCTAATAGTCTTTGTACGATAATTGAAATATCATGATATTGATAGTTAACAAGAATAAATATCAATAGTGTTGGTTAACAACTACATTTGAAGTTAGACTAGAGATTACCTCAGATTGTTTGTCAAGTGGGCTCCCATTATCTTCGATAGGACACTTCTCATTGTTGGCTTCTAGAGGGGGGAGTTGTACTGGGGAAGTGGTATCCTTAACAACAAATGTTGTCAGACATGTCAAGTTACAACTAAGTTCGGTGTTAATTGAAGAAAAGTAAATTCACGGGAAATTTATATGTATGTTTAAAAGCCATGAGAATACATATTACCTTCAAAGCATCAGATGGGCCATTCTCCCCATGTAAAATACTCGCATCCTCGACATGCTTCACTTTTGTCTGGTTAAACGTAAATGGGATGACAACACTATTACTTGAACATATGTAAACATAAATTACTGTAAACAATCATACATCCACGGTTACCATAGTGGGTTTCCTGTCAGGGCTGGCCAGGTCCTTGTAATAATTGAAAATAGCAGCAACAATGTCATCATCATTTTCAGGGTTCCTTTCCTCTGCTTTATTTAAGGATTGATCACTCGGCGATGACATCATAAATGTTTCCCGAACACCCCCTCTATTTTCTGTCCCACCATAGACGTGCGGTTTTTTCGTATACACTCCTTATCCAACACGGTCTTGCCTTTTAGAATATATAGTAGACCATTGACTATGGTTAGGTTCATCTGAACTAGTTTTTCCGTAACAAGTCGACCAATTAGCCCATGAGTTTCCTTGCACCATTGGGCAAGCATACTTTTGACGCCCTTGATAACGTCATGGTTGGAGACAATATCACTAGCAACAGAATGACTGGATGAAGATGTACCCCCTTTAGGGCGAAGTATAACTTTTCCTTTCCTTCGACGTCTGTAATTCCGGTTTGCCACTTTGACTGGTCTATCTTGGACAACAATCTGAGAGAGATCATCTCCACCAACAAACATTGAATCCTCAAAATCAAAACCTTCTTCGGCCAAGTTGACCATCATATCCACTCTTGGGTCTTCATCTTCATCAGACCATCTTAAATCTTCATCTTGTAATGCAATGTATTCATCAGGGCAGATAACTGGAAGTACTTCAACCTACAAAGAGAGAAGTTAAAACAACATCCAGTCATACATTCATAGTTAATAATCCCCTGAACATGATTAATCGGTAATCCTAATATTCAGGCAAACCAGAGCACATAAATATCATACTTTACAGTCAACAAAGTTATTCATTTTCTTGTGTATAAACAACCTTCATTGTATCAGTTAACTGAGTTACATGTATAATAACTTTTAGATGTATCAAAATTGCAGATAATATTCATGACATTGCTAACCGATATTTGAAAAATATTGACAATTTTATATTTTAAAAATCTTCACAACATTATCCAGACAAATTACATTTACTAGAATCATGACATATAAGTTAACATACAACAACACCAACCTTACAACAAAACATGGTAGATCAAGTTAGGTATTTCACTTTCATAATCCTTCTTCAAGGATAAACTCTATTCACTTTAATCCAGAATAAGGACAAACAAGATGAAACATATGTGTTGGCTGAGTTATCTGTTGAATGAAGTTTATAAGTATCAACAATGCACATAATAGTTATGACAATGATAAACGATATGTATAAAATATTGAGAAGTTTATATATACGGACAAATCTATTGTAGAATAGCTTAAACAAAAATTACCGGGGCAACAAAATTAACACTAATATTGTAATCCTTAACAAGTTATAGACAACCTTCATGTTATGAGATAAATGTGTTACTCGTAAAGTGAAGTTTAACTATATATATATCTATTATAAGTGAATATCATGTGTTGCGTACAAGTAGTAATAAGTTAACATACAACAAAATTATTCATACACATTTATTTACAAGAAACCTGACAGAGATGTAAACATACAGCAACATCAACCTTATAACAAAACATGGAAGGCCAAATGATACTGCTTTAAAATGTATTCAGTCACATATAATCCTAGTTTTAAAATAAACTATATTTCAAAGTCCAATTTGTGGTATCAAAAAGAAAGTGTGATATCACAGGGTGTGGATAATTGTACAACAACTGAATTCGACTGATAACGAGAATTACTGACATGACGAGTGCATTTTCGTAAGACCAAACCTAACTCCATGTATCAAAGTTTTTCAGAACAACACTATTACTACTGCCACTAAATGCAAAACATGTACCATTAGAAATCATACCTCGCAATCCTTATCCATGTCTCTGATTGGGTTCAGCTTAAGCGTGACTCGCTGGGGTGGGGAAGGAACAAAGTCATCGTCAGGGGGGGTTGGTTCAAGGAATTTAGGGGTCAGGCTTTCTTGGATTGCTGGTACAACTTTTAGGATTACCATTTGTAGCGCGTACACAAAAACTTGCACAACTACGTTAGGTGTGGCCAGCTGTGCTATATCTCTATCCTTCAGCGACGAAATTATCATCTCATAGGACTTCCTACCCCAAGGATATGCGAGGAATTCATCTAAATTGCGCAACATTTCAACATGTTCCGGGTTAAGTTTCACCCGTGGATAGTGCATGGTTTGGACAAGAATACCATCAACCAAGGCGAGGCAGGCGGATTGAAGTCTATCCTCCAGGTCCTTAACAGTCTTCTTCCTCATCATGTTAATTGCCCGCTCTACCGTGACATCTCCATCCACCTCAAAAGTGTTTTTGAGTAAGGTGGCATTCACCTTTCTTCGCTTCTTACCCACAAGAGGCAATTTCCCGCACTTCAGACCCGTCACCAGCTTAAATTCGCGAAGAGAGAATCTTATGGGTGTCACACCAAAAACAACCCAAATCTCATATTCTTTGGTGACGTCTAACTGTCTCACCACGAGAAACAAAGTAAATGTCCTGGACCAGGCGGGTTTAGATGGGAGTTCGAGGAGTTTACCGAACTGGGTTTCGGCTAGGATTTTTTAACTCAGATTCTCCAAGAGCTGATTTGATGGTCTGGATGATAACCATCTTCTGATATGTATTCACCCGTTACCCGCGAAATCACATCCTCGAGCTAGAATTCTCCTCGGAAACACTAAATCACCCATCTGCAAAACAAAATGATAGCACAGTCAAACTAAAATCCTACTTCGCTACAAAGCAATAGCACACTCATACCCGAATTCACCCATATATGTACTGATTCTACATTTCGTACCTTAGACTAATGACGATTGTGAGCAATTTCTTTTTTTATCCACAAGGAAAAACTATTAACACTAAAGAGAGGAGACGATATTTCAGTCTATCTTTTATTTTAATTTGAAAATTGGGAAAGAAGCTCGACTTTTTACAAGAGGCGTCTTCTTATTCGGCCAAAAAACCGCCACACAATAACCAGCTTTCGAAATGATTTTTAGATTTACAGAGATTTTGTTGTCGGTTACGTAATCCAAACCAAGCTACACACGCAACGATAGCCAATATTATAATATACATTTTACAAGTTAAAATAGGGGTTTAACTGATATTTCATCTGAATTTTGCCCTAACGTACAATTCATTTTTCTATGATTTAATTTCTCGGTTATCCTTTGGTAACGAGTGCAATTACTCAAGAAAAAAATACCAATTATAATATTTGTTAGTTTATTTCCATGCACCTTTTTAGCTAAAGGAAACATCATACATCAATTTTGTTACAAAAGTAAAATAAAAACCAAGGTTGCACAAAAAAAAAACAGAAAACGAGCACAATCTATATCATCTCATTTAGTACAATCAATATAAAATATGGTAATGTCCTTATTGTTTCTTACTCATCGTCAATGGACTAGACGGTCTAAGTCATCCACTTACAGAACTTGCTATGCTCAAACCTGATGAATTCCTCTGCTTCCTTATCAACATCCTCTTTTTCTTTTGCGACCTCTCTCCTACCCATCTTCTCGATCTTCGTCCTCCTCACAACCGCATGTTCGAAGACCTGAATTGGTTCTTCAGCTGCATAGGAAACTCGGAACTCCTTCATTGAATCCCGGTGATGATGATGATGACGATGATGATGATGATGATGAGACTTGTGATTGGTGGAGTTTCCAAGTTCCATTCTTCTGAAAATTAAAACCCTTTAAGTTCTTTTTCTTTGTTCCGAGTATGGTTCTGTTAGAGATACCTATGAAAACTATCGGAGGTCTCTTTATATAAGAGATGTAATGTGGTACTTGAACCCAACATAAAACGATGAGGGGGAATCCTATTCCCTTTTTCTTTACGTCTTTCCGAGTATATGTATAAATTAATATATTCTTGGAGGCTTTGGCCGATTCTATGTGCATATCTAAACAAATTTGGGGTAATGATAGTCTGATAGATAAGGATCTAATACGATATAGGGTGTAGGATATTAGCTTCAACAACAAGCAACATTATTGATTCGAGAACATTTTACAGCATAGAGCACATTATTCAAACAACTTCGGACCTTGAGGTGTGGGCCAAGGGTTTATAATGTTCAAGATTATATGCCGTGAGTGTAAAAGAAACGGTTAATAGTAGTTACTGTTGGTTATTCGTCTTAGTTTGATCGAATTAGATGCTTTAATAATGATGCATCTAATGCGAAAGTTTGAGTGGATACAGAACGTAAAAAATAAACTGATTCTCTTTGTCCTATATAAAGATTTGTCTTTGTTGCTCGGTCAAAAAAGTGCAGCTTCTGTGTAGACGAGGTTGATCTTGCCAATCACGTATTTGACTAAGAAAAGCCCAAGAGCTTTAGAAAAAGAAGAGGTGAGGCTGTTACAGGCCCGGGTCCAACTTGCAATTGTTTTTACAGTTTTCTTTCTAATTCGGACCGACTAGTCTGGAGCTGCGTTAGTTCGTTGAATGAATACATCATGTTCAATATTCGAAGTTGACAGTCGTAAAATAAGAAACATAGAGAATTTCTTACATGGATCCAAGGATCTAACTCAAAAAATTGGTTCGAATTAAATGTTGATCTTACAAAATTAACATGTTGAGTATTTTTTTTTTTTGAATCTAATATTAAATTAGACAAAAGTAACATGTTGAGTATACTGATCAAGGATCCACGAATGAATTAAATTCTTTAGAGCTCTTTGACTTTCAGTCAAATTCTCAAATACTCCTCTCATAATAATTAATTTATTTAAGATTTATTTTAATTCGAAAATATCATAAAAGACATATTAAACCTTAATGAATCTAACTATTTACGGAAACATGCCACCGCCTTATTTAACCTAATATATTTCTCATAACTTCTTATTTATTGTGCCTCCTCTCACGATTTCTCCCTTCTCTCTTTGTTCTTCATTCATTATTTAAGATTTATTTTAATTCGAAAATATCATAAAAGACATATTAAACCTTAATGAATCTAACTATTTACGGAGACATGCCACCGCCTTATTTAACCTAATATATTTCTCATAACTTCTTATTTATTGTGCCTCCTCTCACGATTTCTCCCTTCTCTCTTTGTTCTTCATTCATTTTCTCTTTTCCTTCAAGTTCTCTCATGAGAAAACCCAGAAATCCGGTATTTGTTGTTTTTCTTCTTCTTTCGATTTGAAATTTCTTCTCCTTTTCTCTTATTTAGATTTGATTTTTCATTTCTTCAGTTTCGGATTCTCTGAATTTTTTAATTGCTTTGATTTTGTTTATGTTATCTACAGATCTGGATGAAAAGATGAGAAAACCAGAAGTACAGATCTGAAAGAGAAGATGAGAAAACCCAGAAATACGGATTTGGACGAAAAGATACAGAGAAATCGCAGAAGTATAACCACGCAATAGGTATACTAAGTTGTACCAAAATATCGTGCAACTTAGTATAACTCGGTATAACTATAAATTTGTACTCAGTTGAACCAAGTTGTACTCAGTTGAACCAAGTTGTACCATTACGAAGTTGTACTCAGTTGAACCAAGTTGTACTCAGTTGAACCAAGTTGTACTCAGTTGAACAAAGTTGTACTCAGTTGAACAAAGTTGTACTCAGTTGAACCAAGTTGTACCATTACGAAGTTGTACTCAGTTGAACCAAGTTGTACCATTACGAATTTGTTTTGAAATTAAAAAAATCTAAAATTTGAAATTTGAGCTCCAAATTTTGAAATTTGAAATTTGAATTCTGAAATTTGAGCTCCAAAATTTGAATTTTGAAATTTGAAATCTAAAATTTTAAAATAAATTAATAAAAAATCGTAGGGACAAAATCGAAATTACATTATTTCATTAAGAGTAGAGAGTATGGTAGATTAGAGGAGAGTATGACAGACTTTGACTTTGAGTCAAAGAGCATTTGAGAATTTGACCCTCCACGAATCTCGGTCGGATTCGAGTCTTACTTGTTTGGGTATTCGACAGAAACCTGCTAATATATAATATATTAAGTATATAATAGAATATATTCATAATGGGTACGATAAGATCAAATATAACCTAATATGATCCAATCAAACATGTAGTTTTTAGATATTTTTACAAGTTTTCTCGGGTATTTTATAGAACATTTAAATATTTTACAGTTTTCTGATTTTTTAAAGGTTTTTATATAAAATATCTGAAAATACCTGAATCGAATAACATCTCAAAAGTTTGTTTTTACAAATATATTATTGTTAGACCTAAGGTCCTAAACTGACACAATCCCTGAGTAATGAGCTAAAAATAATCGAATATAAATGGGTCTTTAATTTATATATATATATATATATATATATATATATATATATATATATAATTTTTGACCTTGTATCTGTAAAAATCCGATCTGAACCTATTTCAAAGAGTCAAATGCCTTGACTTACTTTCTTTTATTCCCTTATAAACTTAGTTGTAAACAATTTTACATGCACGATTTATTGAGCAATGCCAAATCCACGAAAAACTATTTAAAATTTTGAAATAGAAACATGAGCTTTTAAAATGTGGCCAATTCCACCAAAACTGTAAACGACGTTGTTTTCCGTTAATGGATGTCCACACAGATGACATATAGATTTTCGGTTTAATCTTGTATAAAATTTATAAGATCAAAGTTTTAATATTTTATTTTTAAAAAAATCAAAATACAGTTGAAGAGGATCGAACCTATCAACTCAACCATGGCGGATAATGTGTTCCAGGTTTTCAAACTTTTGAAACAACATCAAGAGACATCGTTCCAGACCCAACAAAGAAGAAACAGATTCATCTGGCCCAACAACAGTGGAGGCCCAAGTGTGTTCAAACCAGAAAAGGGTTGAACAAGTCACAGCCGTTAGATCAAGACATTAAGTCGCAACCGTCATATGTTCAATGATCATATGCGACCAAAAAGCATACTCTGCAGTCTCGTACAATCGGAGCCGTCTATACAGAGAACTGTTTCAATGCTCTCTTAAATCTATCTGACAGTGAGTAATGACAAAGTGAGACAGCTGGCGATTAAAGTTTACAAAGGATCATCCTCTTTGTCCTTGTATAAATATACAGTCTCTGTTTTGTAATCCCTTAAGTCGAATATTGTTAATGAAATGAAATCAAACAAAATATTAGTCTTCATCTCTCTTTCTTAAATTCTATTTTTTCTTATATGGTATCAGAGCAGGGATGACAGGACCATGGATGTTTATGCTCCTCCCTCTCTCAATATCGTTAACTCGGTTACGGTAAAACTCACAGAGAAAAACTACATTCTCTAGAAAAAATCAGTTCACGGCGTTTCTTAATGGCCAGAATCTTCTCAATTTTGTCACCGGCAGGTTTCACCGACCACCTCCGACGATCAACGCACGGAATATCAATGGAACCAACACACTTATTCCTAATCCCGACCATCACATGTGGTTTCAAACAGATCAAGTCATCATGTCCTGGCTGCTTTGTGATACCCCGATCTCGGAACTTGATAAAAATAATGTTATTAAATGTAATGGTATTTTATCACTAATAAAATTAATTATCTTCTTAAGAAATTTATTGGAATTATTTTTGGAAATTTTTGGGAATTTTCATTAAAAACCAGGTTTTTCAAACCGATAAAATATTCGGGTACGTTAGAGAACCCTCTAAAGTCCACCAAAAATTATTAAATTCTGTCTACAGCTCAAATAAAATAGGTAGAAGCTATGGTTAAAAGGATTCAGAAAGATTTGTCTCCCAAATTAAGTTATAAATTTTAGATCATTAATGGGTAATTAAGGACTAAAAATTCAAAATAAAATAAAGGGCACTTGGGCTTGGTTCAGGCTGATTAGAGCTGATAAATGAGATTATTCTGGACCTAATTCATGCCCATTTGGAGGCTTGGGCCACGAAATCATGCAAGAGAAAAGAAGAGGCCTTGTAGTGTTTTTAGTGCAATGAATCTACAAAAATGTGTTGGCATAAATCTAACGGGTTTCTAGAAGGGATCTACAGGTGTAAGATGGATGCTAAAATGAAGTGTTTATGGCCTACTGGTGAGAAGTCGTGGAGCAAGATGGGAGAAGAGAGGAGACAAATGGAGGGTGGAGATCACTCCACTTTTGCTATAAAATGAGGCCTCCACACCTCTCATTCTTCACACCAAAAACTCTCAAAGCAAAGAGAAGTAAAGAAGAGAGAAATAAGAGAGGGAGAAGGGAGGAAGAAGAAGAAGGAGGCGGAGAGAAGAAGAAAAAGAAGGAGGCGGAGAGAAGAAGGAGGAGGAGCCGGGAGGAGGAGAAGAAACCGGAGGAAGGAGAGAAGAAGGTGGAGCCGGAGAGGGGAGAGAGAGAGAGAGAGAGAGAGAGAGAGAGAGAGAGAGAGAGAGAGAGAGAGAGAGAGAGAGAGAGAGAGAGAGAGAGAGAGAGAGAGAGAGAGTAGTGGAGAGTTGGGATGGTGACGGAAGAACGGGAAAATTTTCCTAAGCGGAGATTTTCAATGTTCATCCCAAGTACCGACCTTCTCTTACGTCTTAAGCGACTTTAGTACGGTCCGGAGGTTCGAGTAGTAAAGCTATAACCGTGGTCAACCGCCACAATGTATTGGTGAGTTGGGGTTAATTGCTTCCCTAATATTTTATTACGCAGGTTCCCGACACTAAGTCATGTCTGTTGTGATGGCTAAGACTAGTGTCGGTTTGATTAGTATATAGTAATGTGTGATATTGTTATTATGACTATACTTGGTTGATTGTTTGGCGATAATATTTTTATGGTTGCTTGCGTGGTTGATATTGATATATTGTTGTTATGTTATAACACACCTTTGATTGATGAACCAAGTAATTAATGAATGGTTAAAATGCGGAGAACGGTTAAGTAATGTGGTAAGCAATACAATAGTTGGTTCATGAATGGTTTATTGATGAGATGATGTGATTGTTGTGATGTGGTATGTTTAATGGTTTTCTTGATGTGTTAGTGACATGGTGTTGTAGTGGGCATATGGACTTCCCTACCCGATGGATCCTCGGGAGCGTACCGGCCGGTTCACATACTCTCGGGTCGTTTTACTGGTAGGTGTTAACCTACTGAGTGACGCCGGTAGGTGTGTGGTCCGGAGAATACAGGGTCATGTCCAAGGGCCGGACTGCATGGAAGCTCTAGCTATCTAGGGGTAGCCCGAGTCGCCGCGTATCGATGGACAAAGAACGGTGTCTTACTTGTAGTACTCCGTGTCTATGAGTAAGATTCGAGGGAATCACTACCGTGGGCCTATATGGTAACGGGACGAGTATTCCGAGGGAATGACGATATTTCCATGGCCCGTAGGATGCATATAATTAATTTGTTATGATAATGCTTCGGCTATTTAGTACTGCTTGTGTAACTTTTCATCATTACTTGTGTTTGGGGTTGGGTTGGGTGGACGGTAAGTTACTCATTAGTTTGGGAATCTCAACTCACTGGGTCGATCATAGATCGCTCACCCCTCTCTTTTATATTTTTTCTGGTAACCCATAGGAGTAGCGGATCGCAGGACGTTAGGCCAGCCGGTATAGCGTCGACGTCTCTTTCGCAACGATAATTTCAACTAATGTTGTATTTGTTTTAAATAAATAATGTCCAAGGACCTATTGTATTTCCGCACTTTTAAATAAACGATGTTTTATATTCGTAAAAGCATGTTGATTATATTAGACTCGTCCGGTCTAGTATAACTACAAAATTTTACTAAGGTTGCAAAGCTTTAGTCAAAATTTGGGAAACATGTAATTGAATAAGTCAGTTTAGTTTGATAACGTTATTTGTTAAGCCAAGCCGATTTAATCAAACACGGTAAAAACGTAACGGCTCTGGTCCTGACTGAGAAAAACCGGTGATCATGTTCTTGTTTGATTGTTGGTCATCGGTTGACTAAGGTCGCAGCGGAACAGGGGCGTTACAAAAGGTGGTATCAGAGCATGGTTCCGATTGTGCTCATACAACAATTGTTTTCAGATTTATCGAGTCAAAATGGAGTTGCGAAAATGACATTAGGAAACCAGACACGTACTGTTTAGCTAGGACTTGTCATTACCCGTTTATGATGCAGATGGAGAACTGAGCAATCAGTAGTGGCGGGCATGGTAAGGCTATGGGGTCAGAACAGGTTTCGGAACGCCGAGGATTGGGTTATGAGGAACCGGCCAAGTCACCAGAAAATTTGAGAAACCAGGGAAGGCAGTCAGATCAGGCGCAAGCGACTGCAGAAAAAGACATCGAAGATACTGAATCTAGCAATGATCGTCCTAAGGAGATGCCAAGGAATGATCAGAATGCGGAAGGAGGCCAAGATGTAAACCCGGAGCCGGAGCATACCCTTAAAATGCTTCATGACGTAATGACTCGAGCTATGCAATCACCACAAGTAACCCCCGATGCGACGAATCGACCACCGTTTTTATCTTTGATCTCCTTGATGAAGAAGATGGGGAATACACACTTATCCGGTAGAACTGACCCGTTAGTCGCTGACCGATGGATCCGATTGGTGGAGAAGAACTTCAAGGCTACAAGATGATCAGAGGACTACAAGCTAAGCGTTGGAGCTTACTATCTAGACCGAGATGCAGCCGATTGGTGGGAAAGTCGGGAAACCCATGTGGGACATATGGCGAAGACCTGGTCAGCGTTCAAGGAGGAATTTGAGCGCCAGTAATTTACCTCAGAGTCAAGGCGTCGACTATAATGGGATTTTGCTAACCTCGAACAAGGGAGTAAATCAGTTCGAGAGAATGAATCTGAGTTCATGTGAATTAAGGGTTATGTGGGCAACAATAACGGAGACGAAGAGGGAATGATCACTTTCTGTTCGGTCTTCGACCCAAGTTGGAGAGCAGACTCGCGGTGGGGATCATTGTAAGCCTCACAGACTTGGTGGAGAAAGCGGTAAGCGTAGAAATCGGGTTAGCAGCGGAACGGGCAGCGCGGGGAAACTTCAATTCAAACCAAGACGGACGATCATCAAACCATCAGAGCCGACACTCTGGAAAAAACCGTCGCTTCAAAGACAAATGCAAACAACCCCAAGGATCATCTGACACATTCAAGGGAGCGTCGGTGTAATGACCCTGCCGGGAGCTAAGGACGACCAAAACGTCAACGATGAGGAAACGCGGGAAGAATGATTTCAAAACCTCTATGGAAGAAATAATGAGAGTTTAGGTAGAGATAAAAATCAGAACGGACGAGGAAATCAGAAGACAGCTCACAAGCACCTCCGAGAAGACCGACGATAAAAACAGCCGAGGAAGCTAAAAATCCCGAAATGACTTGGAACAACCCCGAATTAATTCAAGAATCAAGATGGAATCTACTATGATATTTGTTCACAATAAAATCCAGTTGTTCCGAGGGGAAACAAAGATTTACCACAACGGCCTTACAACGACCCGTATGGCTAAATAACGTGAATCGGTAAGGACCGATATGCGGAACGATTCTCCAACAGATCAGCCACGTCAATCTGAGCAGCTTGGGAAGAGGATAACATCATTGTGAGACCGCGTGCCTCACTCCCATTGGCCACCAGAATTCATTCTTATCCAAACAAAATTGGATGATTTTTGTTTACCGGTTTTTTCCTCACAAAAACTAAGCTGCTCAAGGAATGGCATGATCCCATTGGACCAGAAGCATGCTGACATTACATGGAACTGATTTCCCTCATTTGATTGGTTTAGCTTCCCAAAGATGGAGGAGAAATTCCACACTCCCATTGGACCAAAATCTTATCAGTTTCGTGTTATCGTCCGATTGGTCAAAAATTCCCAAAGCTGGAGGAGAAGTGTTTCGACCTCATTGGACCATTATCCCTACTTGTCAGGATGTGAAATGTGTGCCATGTTCTGATTGGTTTCAGGCCTCATCATTATCAGTAAAGAAACATACCTTCTTCCCATTGGTCGAGCTTACCCCTGATCGAAGTAACCTAGGCCCTATAAATAGAACGACCCCCTGCACTCATTTTCACTCATCCACCACTCTTAGATCATAGTAAACTCTAGAAAAAATAAGAGTACGAAGGAGAAAGAAGGGAAATGATGCGGTCATCAGAACCAGACCAGACCAGGCGCTGATTAACTCAATCGCTGACTCAACCACTACGTCAAGCAGCGCAAAGAAACAAAGAGAAGTCAAGGCCACAATGATTTCTGATCCAAAACCAGGCATAGGACTGATTATACATCCAACAATCAATCCTAAGAAGACATATGACCCAGGAGGAATCATACCACATGGAGAAGAGATTATGGAGCCGAGAAGATCCAACAAGGCGTATGAGCTTATCTTAGCTCAAGTGGAGACCAAGGTCAAGACATCTAGCTCAGCTCATCATCAGCATGCCACTAAGAAGATTCATCCCCAAAAGATGACACAAGAAGAAGATACCGAAAAGGAGCTAACCATATGTAGCATCACAGCTAGCTCAGGAAGTAGCATCGGCACTAGCTCAGCAGACTTGCCATATATGGAAGCATTCATATTTGGAAGGTCAATTCAGCACCAAACGTTTACCTATCAAAACTACAGTGTATTGAGCTCCTTTCCATCAAGTCTAGACGTCGCCAGCTGCACAAGACCACACAAGATTCTCCATAACTTCAACAAGTCATACTTACCATTTTTGGAGAAGAAAGAGATCAAACACCAACGACTTATTTCCAAGAATGCAAGCTGAGAGTTGTTTGTCAATCAAGCTGTCCCAAGGATCCTCACTTATCCCTTAAAGCCATCCAGATACAAAGAAAGCAACAAGATCAAGGATCCTCACCAAAATCAGCTCCAACGGCTAGTTTCATTAAGTTTCGATTTTCTTCTTTATTTTTGGTCATATGACCGTTGTGTATAGCTTATATAAGCTTAGCATATTCCTTTGTATTATTCACCTTTCAACCTTCAATCAAAGTATTATTCAGTTTCTTTCAAAGAGTGTATTTGTTAAGATCTTTTGTCTTAGGATTCATTTGAGTGATTCAATTGTTTCCAAGGATTATTGGATTAGATTTGCTTGTGTGACTCAAGTAGAACTAGTTCACCACCGATTGAGAGAGTCAATCAAACCCACCGGTTGAGAGAGTCAATCACTTCATTCATCCTTTTCATCATTCACGATCTAGAAGAGAGAGACTTCAGTCCCTGTTCTACATCACCCACGCTTCCATCTTGCATCATCTGGTATCAGAGCCGAAAGGTTCCTACATCAGGTGTAATCTATCCTTACCTTTCGGTTATTTCTTAGTTTATATTCTCTGATTTGTTTTGTTATTGCATCTAGTTTTTGTTTCATTTCATCTCAAAGAAAAAAACCATAAAAATCGTTTTGTTTTGCATTCTTAATCAAAAGCCATAAAAAAAAATCGTTTTGTTCTGCATCTTGAATAAAAAAAAAGGTTTGTTTTGTGTTCTTTTGTTTTAGATCTTATTTTTGCATTTATCAAAAACAAAAAAAAATTTAACAAAGAAGAAGAAGTTTAACATTTTTGATCCGATTTTCATAAGAATTTTTGGTCCAAAGTGTTTCTTTCCTTTTTGTTTTCTCAAAGAGATTTCGAAAGTTAATATCAAAAGGCTCCTCTTTAATTGGCAAATAATTTGTTTTCCAAATTTTTACCTTACCAAAACGTGTGCCATTTTTAAAAGGAAAGAGTGATATCCTTACCCAAAGTTTAAAAGTTTTCGAAATTTTACAAAAAAAAAGAGAGGAAAGGTTAGAGAACCCATTGATACTCTTCTAGTTTGAATTGTTTCAGGAACTAACTCAAGACATGTATGGAGAGTACCACCCCCTAGGCAGAAGACTGGATTCAAAAACCATGTAGTTACTTCATACCATGTACCAGCTCAACGACAGCTCACTGGTACAAGGAATGCGACAGTCCAACGAACCAGCACGAGGCAGCCAACAAACCGAAGAAGAGGTTCCCTAATGTTTTCAGGAAGAAGCAGTAACCCTGAAGCATACGTGCAATGGGAAAACAACATGGAGGAGTGGTTACAAGTTAACAAAGTTCCAAAAGAAAGGAGGCTAGTACAAGCTGTCTCAGCCTTCATAGGAAAGGCTTATGAATGGTGGCTAAAGGAGAGCACACCAACCATCCTTAAGAAGCCAATACTGGATTGGAGAGATCTCAAGTCCAGGATGAAAAAGGAATTTGTGGAGAAGCTTCAAACCACAACCAAGAGAGTGAAGATTGCATCCGAAGCACAAGCTGCTCCAAAACCCAAGTCTGATTGCTATCAAGAACCTAAGAAGACTCTTCAAGCCAAGCAGGATCAGCAATGGCAGGAGATCATGGAGATTTTGTACCCAAAGAAGCAAGAGCAGAAGCACAGCCGCAAAGCTTCACCCAATGCAACCGGGCCTAGCTTTGATGCCTCACTCAAGTTGCGAGACACGCCAACACAAGGTAAGTGTTCTAACCTTGTAAATTCCAAAGAGCCCACATGTTATAGGTGCCATAGAAGAGGGCATTTTGCTACAAATTGTCCATCTAGGAAGTTGTTCAAAGAAATAACATCAGAGTTGAAATTGGAAGTAACTGACACAAATGATAACTTTGTGCAATCTGATAATTTAATTTCCAATTCAAGACTCATGCACTTGTCTTTGCCCAAGGATTTTGAATCAGGAACAAGATCAGAAGAAGAGCATGGAGGTCAGAGTACACTACCAAACCTGATTTGTTCAAAGGAGAATGAAAAAGTCAAGTGGACCGATGCACCAACATCACAACCTGATCAAGTGATGCTACCAACATCCATAGATGTCACACACCAGACTACATCGCATGGTGACTGCCGTAAGAGAGCTATGGTCATCTCTAGAGAAAGGAGAGTCGCAGCCAAGTAGCTCAAGAGCACACAAGTCAAAAGGACAACAACCGTGAGGTGCAAGCAAACAAGGTGAATTCTGAACTTAGAGTGAATAAACTTGTTTGTCCAACCACTGTTATGATGCACTTGTGTCTGGACCAAAAGGTTCATAAAAGTTTAGGTGTTAAAGAAGAAGTGGAGCAACACCAATGTCATGAGCTACAAGCTAGTGAAGGACAAGAGTACATTCAAGGTACCATCATGACTGATGCACCAAGACATGAACAAGGCAAGGTGAGTAATTGTCTTACTCAAACAGTTTATAATGATTCCAAGGATATGATAATGCATTTGTCTTGTCCAAGAGAACTTGAGAAAGATATAGGTCATGAAGTCAAGTTTCGGACAGAACCATCAACACAAAGGAATCAAGATGAGAAAGATCAGGGAGCTTTAACCAATGATGGCCTAGAGCATAAAACCTCTAGTAGTACATGCACCAGGAGAGATGTGACTCTGAACCAGCTTGTCACATCCATAATGGTAAGCTCCAACCTTGTGCAACCTGTTTTTAAAGTCTCAAACTCAGATATAATTCACTTGCTCTTTCCCTTAAGAGTTGACTTAGGTACAGGTCTGATAAAGATCAAGAAGCCACGGGAAGAAGGAGTCTTGAAAGAGAGACCAAAACCGAGCCATGTTTCCACACATGAGCCACACGCAAACCAAAGGCTTGAATTATATCATGCTTCAACCAAACATGAGGTTGTCTCTGAACTTAAAGTGTCTAACTCTAACTCTCATGCTACTGGTATAATGCACTTGCCCCTAGATTCAAGTGATGAAGAAAGTAGAGCTAAGAGTGTTGGAACCAAAGGAGAAATCAAGGAGAAACCACCAGATCCCACATTCAGACATCTTACCATGGTATCCAAGCTGAATCAAAACACTAAAGGTGTGCATCGGGTAAGTAATTCTTATAATCAGTTTGTTCTTGATAACTCAATGAACTTGTCAAATGAGGAATCAATGTTCTGTCCACGAGGAGAGCAACGGCATTTTGTCAAAAGTATTTTGAGAGCAAGTTTATCTCATCATGAGAAACCCATAATCCACTTGTTTCTTGGCCAAGGTGATGAGATATTTGCAGGTCTTAAGGAGAGCATGAGCAAGATCAGCAAAGGAAGCGTCATATCAGCTCAAAGAAGAGGAGCATTGCTGTCCTATCTACTCAAAGAAGAACCGCCGGATGCTCAACAACTACATCAGAATCAAAATGATTCCCAAGGTAATCTTCTAAACCCTCATACACTTCACTGGACTAACTTGACTTATCTATGTGCAGGTGAACAAGTTTTGAGGTCAAAACTTCTTGAAGAGGGAGGGTATGATGCGGTCATCAGAACCAGACCAGACCAGGCGCTGATTAACTCAATCGCTGACTCAATCACTACGTCAAGCAGCGCAAAGAAACAAAGAGAAGTCAAGGCCACAATGATTTCTGATCCAAAACCAGGCATAGGACTGATTATACATCCAACAATCAATCCTAAGAAGACATATGACCCAGGAGGAATCATACCACATGGAGAAGAGATTATGGAGCCGAGAAGATCCAACAAGGCGTATGAGCTTATCTTAGCTCAAGTGGAGACCAAGGTCAAGACATCTAGCTCAGCTCATCATCAGCATGCCACTAAGAAGATTCATCCCCAAAAGATGACACAAGAAGAAGATACCGAAAAGGAGCTAACCATATGTAGCATCACAGCTAGCTCAGGAAGTAGCATCGGCACTAGCTCAGCAGACTTGCCATATATGGAAGCATTCATATTTGGAAGGTCAATTCAGCACCAAACGTTTACCTATCAAAACTACAGTGTATTGAGCTCCTTTCCATCAAGTCTAGACGTCCCCAGCTGCACAAGACCACACAATATTCTCCATAACTTCAACAAGTCATACTTACCATTTTTGGAGAAGAAAGAGATCAAACACCAACGGCTTCTTTCCAAGAATGCAAGCTGCGAGTTGTTTGTCAATCAAGCTGTCCCAAGGATCCTCACTTATCCCTTAAAGCCATCCAGATACAAAGAAAGCAACAAGATCAAGGATCCTCACCAAAATCAGCTCCAACGGCTAGTTTCATTAAGTTTCGATTTTCTTCTTTATTTTTGGTCATATGACCGTTGTGTATAGCTTATATAAGCTTAGCATATTCCTTTGTATTATTCACCTTTCAACCTTCAATCAAAGTATTATTCAGTTTCTTTCAAAGAGTGTCTTTGTTAAGATCTTTTGTCTTAGGATTCATTTGAGTGATTCAATTGTTTCCAAGGATTATTGGATTAGATTTGCTTGTGTGACTCAAGTAGAACTAGTTCACCACCGATTGAGAGAGTCAATCAAACCCACCGGTTGAGAGAGTCAATCACTTCATTCATCCTTTTCATCATTCACGATCTAGAAGAGAGAGACTTCAGTCCCTGTTCTACATCACCCACGCTTCCATCTTGCATCAGGAAAGAAAGTAGAAAGAGAGGAAGTACCCGATAAGCGAGAAAAACCGAGTCTAGAAAACCGTCTGCCGAAAGCACTATGAGTTATGGTGATGTGTGATTGCTTGCTAGGAATGCATGCTAGATTTTGTGATCTATGTTTAAATGTTTGATTTATGTTGAAGCTTAATAGTATTTGCATGATGTGTTGCATGCTTATCTATCGTTACGTTAGTGTTGTTTCGTTTGAGATTTTCCTTATCTTGCACTGAATTTTGGTAAGTAAATTCATGCTTGAGAGGGTACCTCGTGTTTTAGAATTAAGATGGGTAGGGTGGAAGGTGACGGTTTGATATTTCATTTTGCTGCCTCACTCTAGCGAAGGACCGTCTAGGTAAGAAGACTCGGAGAGACGGGATTGCAGCCTATGGCCGAGTTCTATCCGGCGGGATAGTAGGGATAGCCGCGGTTAGACAAAACCCTGCCGAGATGTTACCGTGGCTATGACATAGGTGTTCACGTTTGGAAGGAAAGATTGAATGCAAGAGACTTAGGACGGGGTGTTAGTATTATGTTGTTATGGTTAAGCTTTATATATTCTATGCTCTGATTGATTGTTGCTTGATATGTGTTATTTTGGGTTTTGGGGGAGGGGGAATTATTGCATGTTAGGGGAGCTATAACTCATTGAGCGAATGGCGCTCCTCCCTCACTCTCTTTTGCAGGAAACCAGTAGTCGGAAAACATTAGCAAGGAAGCGAGGAATGTTAGGCCAGCCAATGTAGGTTTTTGTTGTCTTTGTAAAATCATATGTTTCCAGTTATGTATGATATTTTGGGGGATCTTAGGCCCGAAATGAAGAAACCCTTAAGGACTCTTTTGTATGTTTTAAAAACCAATATATATAAATAAAGATGTGTTTTATATCTTGACTGGGTTTCCTCTGGTATTAGCTTCGTACGAGCTAACACAACTCTCAAACCTTCGTACGGGTTAAAAAGACTTAGGCTTAGGTTGAGAGGTAAGGCACCTTGGGAGGTTAAATCGTAGTATGGTCTTGCCCATTGCTTGAATCAGATAACCATCGGTTGTTAATTGTGGCACGTTCTGTTCTTAATCTTATAGATCGAATCAGGGGTGTTACATGCGATATGCTACAACTATGGCCAGCCCGGTCATATCTCCAAGTACTGTCCAAGGAATTCAGCACAGCAAGCGTCGCTCGGTCTTACCATTTTTCCGATGTGGTCAGAAGGGCCATTATGCTCGAGAATGTTCGAAACCGATCCCAGCCACCCCACTCGCCATCAAGCCTCCACCAGCTCGCCCTAAGATTGAGCCCGCTCGCAAGCGTCAAGCCGTAGATAGTAGGGTTTATGCCATAGAGCTAGATAATAATGAGGCCCCAAAACCCACTATGGGTCCTATCACAGGTACGCATGTACCTAAACCCTAAGTCTTGTGTGTTTGTGAAATCTCTTAAGTTGTTTAAAAATAAATCTTCAATATAAATAAATAAATTGAAAGTATAGTATTGTATCTTAGAATTAAATATTAATGTGGCAGGAACCATACATGTCGCGGTCGTCCCACACATGTATTGTTCGATTCGGGAGACACCCTTAGTTTTGTAATTCCAAAAGTATTCGCAGAAATCAGAGGGAGTTACAAAATAGAAATTTTAGTGTTGCTGTGTTGACCCCCGGAGAGAAAACCCTCCGAATAGATAAGTGTATTCGAAACGTACCGCTAGTCATTGAGGCGAAACAGTTCTTGGCGAATCTGCTAATCACTCCTCTGACACGGTAAGAAGTCATTCTCGGAATGGACTAGTTGTCTGGCTATCAAGCCCAACTAGATTGCGGTCGAGGAAGGATTACATTTCGTGGAGACGGGATGGAGGCGATAGTCTACTATGGGATTAACCCTAGTAAATCAGTGTGCGTAGTGGCGGCTCTTCGAGTTCAAGACTTGATCAAGAATGGGGAATCATTTTTGGTTACCATCACTGCGGGCGAAGGAGCCATCAATGAAGATGACTAGATCGAAGATATTACAGTGGTTCAGGAGTTCAAGGACGTATTCGCGGCACTAAAGGAATTACCTCCACCTCGGAGTAATCTTTTCACCATTAATTTGGAACCAGAAGCAAAGCCTATCGCAATGGCTCCTTACCGAATGGCACCAGCGGAGTTGGTGGAACTCAAGAAGCAGCTTGAAGATTTGATCGAGAAAGGATTTATTCGACCAAGCTCGTCACCGTGGGGAGCTCCAGTGTTATTCGTAAAACAGAAGGATGGGAGTATGAGGTTGTGCATCGACTATCGCGGCATCAAAAACATCACTATCAAGGATAAATATCCGTTGCCTCGAATCGATGAACTTTTGGATCAGCTTAAGGGAGCAAGCTCGTTTTCAAAAATAGATTTGGCATTGGGATATCACCAAATTCCCATTGCTGAGGAAGATATCATGAAGACGGCGTTTCGAACCAGATATGGGTAGTTTGAGTTCGTGGTAATGCCTTTCGAGCTTACCAATGCACCAACAACATTTATGCGGTTGATGAATGAGGTTTTCCATGATTATTTCGGTAAAATTTATTATCATATTTATTGATGATATTTTGGTTTACTCAAAGACCGAGGAAGAACACAGGTGGCATTTAGCGTTAGTTCTCGAGAGTTTGCGGAAGATGAAATTGTTTGCTAAGTTTAGCAATTGCTCGTTTTGGCAGAGGAAAATTGGATTTCTGGCTCATCGCATCTCCGAGCAAGGAGTATCAGCTGATCCCGAGAAAGTTAAAGCAATCCAAGAGTGGCCTCGGCCTACCACTGTAACAGAAGTTCAGAGTTTTCTGGGCTTGGCAGGGTATTATCGGAAGTTTGTTCGTGGATTTTCATCAATCGCAAAATCCTTTGATGAAACTAATCGGGAAAGGAGTTCCCTTTATCTGGAATCAGGACACAGAAGACGCTTTTGCTAAGTTAAAGACTTCTTTGACTTCAACACCAGTTTTGGCGTTGCCAGAGTCCGAGAAACCCTATACGGTGTATACCGATGCATCGCGAGTTGGTTTGGGGTGTGTCCTAATGCAAGAAGATAAAGTCATCGCTTATGCGTCTCGTCCGTTAAGGAAGCACGAAGAGAACTATCGGACGCATGACTTGGATATGGCGGCGGTTGTATTCGCATTGGGGATTTGGATATCCTACTTTTACGGCGAAAGCATAGAAGTATTTACGGACCATCAAAGTCTGAAATACTTGTTCACTCAACCAGATCTTAACCTGCGGCAGCGGAGGTGGATGGAATTCATTGCGGATTATGACCTGAAAATCAAGTATCACCCTGGGAAAGCTAATGTGGTTGCAGATGCACTTAGCCGGCGGAAAACCATGGCTAGTATCGAAAGGGAGCTCGAAACCCTAACTGAAGAACTTAAGTCGGTGAAATTAGCTGCAATGGAAGTGAAGAAAATGAACCACTAGGCTTTCAAGCTGTAAGACCGGCGGATCTAGTTCTTCGAAACCGAGAAGAGCAACAGAGAGATGAGAAGGTTTTAAAAATCATTGAAGAAGTCAGAAATCGAGATGGACCAAACCAAAGCGGTTACAATCTGGCCGATGACGGCACATTATTTCTCAAGGGAAGAATCACTGTACCGGAAGGTCAAGGTCTGCGATAAGAAATTTTTGAGGCAGCACATCATTCCTTGCTTAGTTTCCACCCCGGTAGTTCTAAGATGTACAAAGACGTGAGGAGGTATTACCATTGGCCGGGAATGAACAAGTTCGTAGCTCGATGGGTAGCTCAATGTCCGACTTGTCAGTAGATTAAAGTGGAGCATCAAGTACTTGGTGGTCTACTACAGAGCCTACCTATTCCTCAGTGGAAATGAGATTCCATATCAATTGATTTTATCACCAGAATGCCGACAGCAAAAGGGAGGGCAAACAATGAAATCTGGTTAATTGTCGATTGTCTGACCAATGTGGCCCATTTGATTCCGATAAAGGACATCGATAAGGTGGAAACCTTGGCTGAGCTATATATCGACCAAATTATTCGCCTTCATGGAGTTCCAGCAGATATCGCATCAGATTGGGATCCGCGATTTACCTCCATCTTTTGGAGAGCACTACAAGAAGCTTTGGGAACAGAGCTGCGTATCAGTACTGCTTATTATCTAGAAATGGACGGACATACTGAAAGAACAATCCTGACAATTGAGGACATGTTGCGAGTGTGTGCACTCGATTGGGCCGAAAATTGGGAAAATCATTTACCATTAGTGGAGTTCTCGTATAACAACAACTACCATTCCAGTATCAGAATGTTTCCATATGAAGCTCTATATGGGCGACCATGTAGAACTCCGATATGTTGGTCTTTGGACCCGAGATCGTTGATGAGACGCCAGCAAGCTGCAAATGATTCAAGGCAATATGAAGAAAGCTCACGATCGGCAGAAGAAATTTGCATACCAAGCAAGGAAAGAGGTTAGCTTTGAAGTCGGAGATTGGGTATATTTGAGGGTCTCATCGCAAAGAATAGGGAAACGTTTCGGCAAAGTTGGGAAGTTAGCAGTTCGCTACATTGGACCACACCAAATAATCGGTAAAGTTGGTGAAGTGGTGTAAAAATTGGACTTACCGTCATACATGCGGATTCTGTTGGAAAGCCTAGGATCTAGGGTTTGTGAAATTGAATCATAAATCTCGTGTTTACCTCAGAGATGGCAGCAGAATGAATGGTAATCGAGATCAGCAGCTACTCAGATGCTTCGCCTCTACCAGATACACACACACACAAAGCTAGAAAGTCGGGATGCTAGTGCCGGATCTTGGGAACACTGAGTTTAGGTGGCTCGGCTTTCTCTGCAAAAGAAAACTTGACGGATAGGGTTCCAGGTCGACCATATAAGCCTTTATATAGACCTGGGATGATTAAACCGATATTGGATTAATCCAATTCGTTTAAGTCATGAAATCGAAACGTCAGTTTCGAAACCCGATCTGTGTCGATCGATGCACTCACTGTGTCGATCGACACACCACTATAAAACTCAATATCAATGTGTATCCAATACACATCAACATGATCATTACCATAATGATCATTCCCATATTTATGCTTCCAGTTTGCTTAGGTGTGTGACCCTATAGGATCATATAATACTGGCAGTAAGTATACAACTTACAGACTGCAAGAGGCTTCTAGCAAAACATTGCAACCACCCAGTATTATACAAATATCTGATCTCGACACACAACTATCATTAGGAGTGAGTACAAGCGTGATTTCAGGACACAATCCTAACAATCTCCCACTTGTACTGGAATCATCAATTCCTATAATCCTTTTTCTCTATATCTCGAATTGGCATAAGGCAAGATTAGTGTCATCCTTATTAAGCCAATATCGTGTTTATCGAGCTCTTGATCTATACTGAACCAGACAAACAACTGAACTACAGTTCGTTTGAGTGCGGCCACACATTTTCTCAGTATGAAATCTTCGATAGGCCCTGAGACATTTATCTCCCGTTATACAGGAGGGACAAATCCCATCTTGTTTCATCCCTGTTCCTATACACACTTCATGATACACCTAAGCAATGCCTTTATAGCTGCCAGTTACAGGTCGACGTTTGACAAGGTCAAAGTGTACCAATTCATATGCAAGAAAGCATGATGAACTTAGGTCTAAAGACTATACTCTATAGTCGTAATGAGAACCTCTCATGACACATATATAACTATCCTAGAGACTTCTCATTAGCGGGTCACGTCCGATCATATGTTCATCAACATATGTCTATGTGACTGACTGTGATACTCATATCACTGACTCCATGAAACTTAGTCAACAGTTACCTCACAAGCTAGTCTCTCGCGGTTGTCAGTGTCCCACTTTGACAACCTCGACTAGGGACAAATCATAATTTATGTCATCTATAACTTATAGGGTTTCATGATCAAGTCCTCAACTTGATGACCTATAATATGGCATAAACTTATTTTGGGACCATTATTTAGATCACAATAAATAATGCTGAAATCAAATTTCATTAAACATATCCAAAAGTATGTTTACAATAACATTTTAATATAACTAAAATAAAATAACAAGAACTCCCACTAGAATCAAGATTACATCTTAAGATCTCTAATGCCTACAGCAGTAGTATGACTCTCATGCTTAGGCCTTGGGAGTGGCTTAGTCAGAGGATCAGCGACATTCTCGTCCATCGGAACTCGGCTGATCTTCACTTCGCCTCTATTTACGATATCACGGATCAGGAGATATCTCCTCTCTATGTGTTTGGACTTCTGGTGTGACCTGGGTTCTTTCGCCTGAGCAATGGCTCCATTGTTGTCACAAAACAAAGCCACTGGCTAGGAACCACACCAAGTTCAGTCATGAACTTCTTGATCCAAACAGCTTCCTTTGCCGCTTCTGAAGCAGCAACATATTCAGCTTCCGTCGTGGAATCAGCTACGGTATTCTGCTTAGAGCTCTTCCATCTCACTGCACCGCCATTTAGACAGAAGACGTATCCAGACTGTGATCGGAAATCGTCTCTGTCCGTCTGAAAACTCGCATCAGTGAATCCATTCACCACAAGCTCTTCACTTCCTCCATATACCAAGAACTTATCCTTGGTATGTCTCAAATATTTGAGAATATTCTTGACAACTGTCCAGTGATCTTCACCTGGATCAGATTGGTATCTGCTCATCATGCTTAACGCGTAAGCTACATCTGGACGAGTGCAGAGCATGGCATACATGATAGATCCTATTGCAGAAGCATAAGGAATCCTATCCATGCGTTCTCGCTCAGCATGTGTCACCGGACACTGCTTCTTGCTGAGACTAATGCCATGGGACATCGGTATGAAGCCCTTCTTGGAATCATGCATCTTGAATCTGTGCAACACCTTATCAATATAAGTGTCCTGGCACAGTCCAATCAGCCTATTTGCTCTATCTCTGTAGATTCTGATTCCAAGGATGTACGCGGCTTCTCCCATGTCTTTCATGGAAAAACAACTTCCGAGCCAAGTCTTAACAGACTGAAGTAACAGAACGTCATTACCGAGAATAAGTATGTCATCGACATACAATACGAGAAACGCAATTCCGCTCCCACTAGTCTTCTTGTATACACATGGTTCTTCTTCGTTCTTGATGAAACCAAACTGTTTTACTGCTTCATCAAAACGAAGATTCCAACTCCGTGATGCTTGCTACAATCCATAAATAGACTTATGAAGCTTGCATACTTTCCCAGCATTCTTAGGATCTACAAAACCCTCAGGCTGTGTCATATACACATCCTCTTCCAGAATTCCATTCAAGAAGGCGGTTTTGACATCCGTCTGCCAAATCTCATAATCATAATAAGTAGCAGTTGCTAGAAGAATCCGAATGGATTTAAGCATAGCGACTGGGGAATAGGTTTCATCATAGTCAATACCATGAATCTGTTTGAAACCTTTAGCCACCAACCTAGCTTTATAAATTTGGACATTACCATCCACGTCAACCTTCTTCTTGAAGATCCATTTACATTCAATGGCTTTTGCACCATTAGGTAGATCGACCAAGGACCATACTTGGTTTTCTAACATGGATCCCATTTCGGATTTAGAGGCTCCAAGCCACTTTTCGGAGTCCGGGCCCATCATTGCTTCCGCGAAGGTCGCTGGTTCGTCACTTTCAATGATCATCAGATCATTTCAGTTGGTCACGAGAAATCCATAATTTCTCTCGGGTTCGTGACGGATCCTTCCGGATCTGCGAACTTCAGGCTCCACAGGCGTGGCCTCCATAGAACTTTGTGGATCCAACTACTGCTCTTCCTCAGCAGGTTGAGCAGTCTCTTGTGCATCTTGAATTTCTTCTAGATGTACTTTACTCCCACTGCTTTTCTTAGAAAGAAATTCCCTCTCAAGAAAAGAACAGTCCCGAGCAATAAAGACTTTGTTCTCAGATCGGTTGTAAAAGTACTATGCCTTGGTTTCCTTAGGATAACCAACGAAGTAGCATTTATCTGATTTGGGTGCGAGCTTGTCAGAGATTAAACGTTTTACATAAGCCTCACAACCCCAAATCTCCAGGAAAGACAGACTTGGAATATTCCCAGTCCACAATTCATGTAGTGTCTTTTCAACTGATTTAGATGGCACCCTATTTAGTGTAAACGCAGACGTTTCTAGAGCGTATCCCCAAAAGGATAATGGAAGATCTGAATGACTCATCATAGACCGAACCATATCCAATAAAGTTCGATTCCTCCTCTCTGACACTTCATTCCATTGGGGTGTTCCAGGAGGAGTGAGTTGTGAAACAATTCCACACTCGCTCAGATAGTCACTGAACTCTTGACTCAAGTATTCTCCTCCGCGATCCGACCGCAAAACTTTGATACTTTTGCCAAGTTGGTTATGTACTTCATTCTTGAACTCCTTGAATCTATCAAAGGATTCTGACTTATGTCTCATCAAATAGACATAGCCATACCTACTGAAGTCATCAGTAAAGGTAATGAAGTACTTGTAATTTTCTCTGGCAACAGTGCTCATTGGCCCACATACATCAGTATGAATAAGGCCCAATAAATCACTGGCCCTTTCAGTCGGTTTGTTGAAAGGGGCCCTAGCCATTTTGCCCATCAAGCAAGATTCGCATTTCTCACATGATTCAAAATCAAATGAGCCCAGAAGCCCATTACGATGGAGCCTTTGAATGTGTTTCTCATTGATGTGGCCCAAACGACAATGCCATAAGAAAGTCGGGTTTTCTTCATTTGACTTAAACCGCTTTGTATTTATGTTAAAGACAGGCATTTCTTGGTTTAAGACATATAATCCATTATCTAATGGGGCGCTACCATAAAATGTACCATCACGATGAAAAGAACAAACTCTATTCTTAATAGCAAAATCAAAATCTTCCAAATCCAAAACGGAAACTGAAATTATGTTTCTACTGATCGCAGGTACAAAGTAGCAATTATTCAATTCTAAAACCATGCCAGAAGGTAAAGACAAATCATAAGTGCCTACGGCCAGTGCAGCAACCTTAGCTCCATTCCCGACCCGTAGCTCAACTTGTCCTTTCTTCAGCGTTCTACTATTTCTTAGTGCCTGCATATTAATACGAATATGAGCACCACAGCCGGTATCCAATACCCACGAAGTAGAACTAGGAGTCATAACATTAAGTTCGATAACATAAATACCTGAATCAGACGCATCATACGTCTTCTTCAGCTTCGCATAATCTTCCATGAACTTCTTGCAGCTTCTCTTCCAATGCCCTAGCTGCTTGCAGTAGTTGCATTTGTCCTCAGGAGAAGGCACAGATTTGGGCTTGGGCTTGGGCCTGTCATGACTCTCAGTCTGGAGAGCTTTAGGCTTTCCCTTATCCTTACTAGGTTTCTTGAACCTTTTACCCCCTTGTACCATCAATACACTAGGAGTAGCCTTCTTGAGATTCGGCTCTGCTGTCTTTAGCATGCCGTGCAACTCAGTCAGTGTCTTAGTCATATTTTGCATGTTGTAGTTCATGATGAACTGATCAAAACACGACGGCAAAGACTGCAGAATCATGTCAGTGGCTAGCTCCTGGCTAAAGGCACAGTCCAGTTTCCCCAGGTTATCAATGTAACCCATCATTTTAAGGACATGAGGACTCACTGGATTGTCCTTAGCCAGCTTGCAATCCATGAGAGATTTAACCGTCTGGTATCTCTCTGTGCGAGCTTGCTCCTGAAACAAGGCTTTCAGGCTGTTAATCATCTCAATCAGTGACATCACGTTCTCATATTGCTTATGCAGCTCAGAGTTCATAGTCACCAGCATTAGACCATTAACGTCTTTGACATCAGCAGAATGCTTATCCAAAGCATTCTTGTCTGCCTGCGTGGCATTGGAACGTGGCCTCTCGAGGAGAACTCTTGTAAGGACATATTCCTTGTTCTCCTGCCTGAGAACTATTCTCAGGTTCCGATACCATTCCAAGAAATTTGATCCATTAAGCTTGTCCTTCTCAAGGACGGATCTTAGCGAGAAAGTGTTGATGTGAGTTGGGACAGACATAGCTGTAATTAAAATAGGTAGAGGTTTTAGTTATGATGTTTAAGGAAATGAGAATTCTTATCTAATAAGAAAACTCGCATTGTATTCAAAACTATGTTTCCTCAGATGAATACAATGAACCAAGATCCTTACTTCACCAAAATTTGAGTGGGCGACTCGCCATCACCCAAACTTTAGTTATCTAGGTAAGCAACTCATTGCTAATTGTACCCAGTACAACTCTCGGTCGCAGATAAGACAATCCATGTCTTACTCACTATGATGTCTTTGGGCCCAGAACTTCTGATAGCCAGTCAAGTAAACCAATCTCTTCAGTCTTGTGATTATTGACAGTCGCACTGCAAGTCTATCAATGATCACCTGCCTTACTCATGTAGTTGTGGATACCAAGGACTCTAAGGCTATCCAACAACGAAACGAGTCTTGACAGTAGACAAGGTCGGGCAAGACATCAAGATCACTTGTTATTTAGTTGAGGAAAAGAACTATTTAATCTTGATGCATATCCAATATGCATCCAAGAAGTGTTTTAATTGTTATTAAACATCTAGATTTATTGAGTTTAGGTTAATCTAGAACATAGGATTAAATTTGGTCTGGTATTTGCAAATTTAGGTTTAACAATGAAATCTGCGAGTGTGTGTCGATCGACACATCCTTGTGTCGGTCGACACGACCTAACGAAAACCAAATTGGTTTTTTCGGTTTAATCCAATTGAATCGGGTCGATAACCGGTAAATCTAATTTAACCGAAATCAACCAATTAAATCGGTTCTAAACTAATTGAGATAACCAGTCCAATCTAATTGAACTAGTTCATCCAATTGAACCGATTTAACCGACATAACCATGTGAGATAACCGGTCAATCCAATTGAACCGATCTATCCTTTCGCACAGCCTGTGTCGACCGACACAATTCAGTGTGTCGATCGACACAGTAGGGTAACAAAAATTCGATCTCTAAGATCGAAACCCTAAAATTTTATAAGCGTTTTCGTGGTGTGTCGACCGACACAAGATTAGTGTCGATCGACACAATGCGAAAACACACGATCATCGTTTTTGATACGAAACCTAATCCGATATTATTTTCATCAAAACGAAAACTACCATGCATTAACCTATCCAAATTCATCATTATTTGAATTACGTGCTCAAGATTCAATGATTAAAACCCTAAGGATCTGATACCACTGTTGGAAAGCCTAGGATCTAGGGTTTGTGAAATTGTATCATAAATCTCGTGTTTACCTCAAAGATGGCAGCGGAATGAATGGTAATCGAGATCAGCAGCGACTCAGATGCTTCGCCTCTACCAGATACACACGCACACAAAGCTGGAAAGCCGGGATGCTAGTGTCGGATCTTGGGAACACTGAGTTTAGGTGGCTCGGCTTTCTCTGCAAAAGAAAACTTGACGGCTAGGGTTCCAGGTCGACCATATAAGCCTTTATATAGACCTGGGATGATTAAACCGATATTGGATTAATCCAATTCGTTTAAGTCATGAAATCTAAACGTCAGTTTCGAAAACCGATCTGTGTCGATCGATGCACTCACTGTGTCGATCGACACACCACTATAAAACTCAATATCAATGTGTATCCAATACACATCAACATGATCATTACCATAATGATCATTCCCATATTTATGCTTCCAGTTTGCTTAGGTGTGTGACCCTATAGGATCATATAATACTGGCAGTAAGTATACAACTTACAGACTGCAAGAGGCTTCTAGCAAAACATTGCAACCACCCAGTATTATACAAATGTCTGATCTCGACACACAACTATCATTAGGAGTGAGTACAAGCGTGATTTCAGGACACAATCCCAACAGATTCACCCAGTGTTCAATGTGTCTATGCTATGAAAATTCATCGGTGACCCAAGGGATGTGGAAACATAGAGGATAGAAGATCTTCAGTCGAACCTTACCTACATCGAAGGGCCTATTCGTATTGGAGAAAGACCATCCATAAACTTAAGAATCGAGATTCCGCAAGTTCAAGTCTTTTGGAGAAAGCAGAATCGTGTGATCGTCACGTGGGAGGATGAATCAAGGTTTAGAAAATCATATCCGGAGTTTTTTCAATTAGTAATCAGTAGAAAGGAGTTTCCAAAAACTTAAAGAACTTGAGGACGAATTCTAATAGGGGGGGGGGGAGAATGTGATACCCTAATCTCGGAACTTGATAAAAAAATATTGTTATTAAATGTAATGGTATTTTTATCACTAATAAAATGAATTATATTGTTAAGAAATTCATTGGAATTATTTTGGAAATTCTTGGGCATTTTCATTAAAAACCAATTTTCCGAAAAACCGATAAAATGTTCGGGTACGTTGTAAAACCCTCTACAGTCCACCTAAAATTATGAAATTTTGACCACAGCTCCAATAAAATATGTAAAATCTATGATTAAAAGTATTCAGCAATATTTGTCTCCCATATTAAGTTATAAATTTTAGATCATTAATGGATAATTAAGGACTAAAAATTCAAAATAAATTCAAAGGAGCTTGGGCTTGGTTCAGTCTGATTAGAGATGATAAGTGAGGTTATTATGGACCTAATTCAAGACCATTATGAGGCTTGGGCCACGAACTCTTGCAAGAGAAAAGAAGAGGCATTGTAGTGTTTTTGGTGCAATGAATCTACAAAAATGTGTTGGCACAAAACAAATCTAAGGGGTTTCTAGAAGGGATCTACAGGTGTAAGGTCGATGATAAAATGAAGTTTTTCTGGCATATATCTGGTGAGAAGTCGTGGAGCAAGATGGGAGAAGAGAGGAGACAAATGGAGGGTGGAGATCACTCCACTTTTGCTATAAAAAGACACCTCCACACCTCTCATTCTTCACACCAAAAACTCTCAAAGCAAAGATAAGTAAAGAAGAAGAAGAAGGAGGAGGCGGAGGAGGAGGAGGAGGAGGAGGAGGAGGAGGAGGAGAGATAGAAAGAGAGAGAAATTAGTGAAGAGTTGGGATGGTGTCAGAGGAACGGAGAAATATTTCCTAAGCGGATATTTTCAACGTTCATTCCAAATACCAACCTTCTCTTCCGTCTTAAGCGGCTTTAGTACGGTCCGGAGGTTCGAGTAGTAAGGCTATAACCGGGGTCAACCGCGGCAAAGTATTGGTGACTTGGGATTAATTGCTTGCCTAATATTTTATTACGCATGTTCCCGACACTAAGTCATGATCAGTTGTGATGCCTAAGACTAGTGTCGGTTTTATAAGTATATAGTAATGTGTGATATTGTTATTATGACTATACTTGGTTGATTGTTGGGTGATAATAATGTTATGGTTGCTTGAGTGGTTGATATTGATAGATATTGTTGTTATGTTATAACACACTTTTATTGATGAACCAAGTAATGAATGAATGGTTCAAATACGGAGAACGGTTAAGTAATGTGGTAAGCAATACAATAGTTGGTTCATGAATGGTTGATTGATGAGATACTGTGATTTTTGTGATGTGGTATGTTTAATGGTTTGTTTGATGTGTTAGTGACATGGTGTTGTAGTGGGCATATCGACTTCCCTACCCGGTGGATCCTCGGGAGCGTATCGGCCGGTTCCCATACTCTCGGGTCGTGTTACTGGCAGGTGTTAACCTACTGAGGAACGCCTGTAGGTGTGTTGTCCGGAGAATACGGGGTCATGTCCTAGGCTCGGACTGCATTAAAGCTCTGGCTATCTAGGGGTAACCCGAGTCGCCGCGTATCGATGGACAGAGAACGGTGTCTTACTTGTAGTACTCCGTGTCTATGAGTAAGAGTGGAGGGAATCACTACTGTGGGCCTATATGGTGACGGGACGAGTATTCCGAGGGAGTGACGATATTGTCATGGCCCGTAGGATGCATATAATTCATTTGTTGTGATAATGCTTTGGCTATTTAATATTGCTTGTGTAATTTTCCGTCATTACTTGTGTTTGGGGTTGGGTTGGGTAGACGACAAGTTACTAATTAGTTCGGGAATCTCAACTCACTGGGTCGATAATAGATCGGTCACCCTTCTCTTTTATCTTTTTCTGGTAACCCATAGGAATAGCGGATCGCATGACGTTAGGCCAGCCGGTATAATGTCGACGTCTCTTTCGCAACGATAATTTCAAGTAATGTTGTATTTGTTTTAAATAAATAATGTCCATAGACCTATTGTATTTCCACACTTATAAATAAACGATGTTTTATATTCGTAAAAGTATGTTGATTATATTAAACTCGTCCGGTCTAGTATAACTACCAAATTTTACTGAGGTTGAAAAGCTTTAATCAAAATTTGGGAAACATGTAATTGAATAATTAAGTTGAGTTTGATAACGTAAGTTGTTAAGCCAAGCAAATTTAATCAAACACGGTAAAAACGTAACGGCTCTGGTCCTGACTGAGGAAAACCGGTGATCATGTTCTTGTTTGATTGTTGGTCATCCGTTGACTAAGGTCGCAGCGGTACAATGGCATTACATGCTTGGTTCCTTTTCCGAAGACATTCAAAGCTTGGTCATCAACTGCAGAACCTCACACGATATCTGGGTCGCTCTCGCAAATCATTGCAACAGACCTTGTTTGAGCTTCAGAGAAAACTTCTTACCCTGACCATACTTGAATAGTTTATGTCTGACTATTTACGTGACATAAAAACCGTCTGTGACCACCTCTCTTCAATTGCAAGTACAGTTTCCCAACGTGTGAAAATATTTGTTGCGTTAAATGGCTTGGGAAAAGAATACGAACCCATCAAGATGAGTATTGAGGGTTCCATAGACAATGTTCCTCCACCAACGTTTGAAGATATTGTCCTAAGACTCACTAGTTAGGATGCTTGCCTTCAAAGCTACAACGTTGGATATACTGTCATGCCGCATTTAGCCTTCAACACTGTTCAGTCTCAGGGCTATTTTGGCAACCGTGGACGTGGTCAATATTTTCGTGGCCGTGGATCATTTAACACAAAGGGTAGTGGTTTTAATCAACAAATCACACCATATCAAGGCTCCTCTTCTAGCTCTTCCAATTCATCTGATGATGATAATAGACCTCAGTGTCAGATTTGTGGCCGGAAAGGACATTTTGCTTTAAGGTGTTGGCACAGGTTTGATAACACCTATCAAATGGAAGATATGCACAATGCCTTGGCTGCTCTCTGTATCACTGATATCTTAGATCATGGCGGTCATGAATGGTTCCCTGACTTTGGAGCTAGTGCTCACATCACCAGCCTCCACAACATCTTCAGCAAGTAAAGCCTTACACTGGTTCAGACACAATCATGCTTGCTGATGGAAATTTCCTGCCCATCACTCATACAAGATCTGGTATGCTTGCCTCTACTTAGTTTGTACGGATGTTGCAAAACCCTTACTCTATGGTTCAAAGTTAACAAAAGATTACCCTTGTTCCTTTGAATTTGATTATGATGGAGTAATTGTTAAAGACAAGATAACCAAAAAATTGTTAATGGTGGGAAGAAACAACAGTAAAGGTTTGTATGTGTTGAAGGATGCTCAAGATCAAGCTCTTTTCTCCTCTAGACAACAGTCAGCTAGTGCTCTTGTTTGGAATAGGAGGCTTGGTCATCCTCATGCACAAGTCTTAAATCATCTATCTTCATCAAATGCTATCTCCATCAATAAGAGTACCATTATGTAGTGTGAAGCTTTCCCGCTTGGGAAAAGTAGTCTCCTACCTTTTTCTTCTTCTGATTTTTTAGCTTCAAAAGCACTTCAAAGGATTCATTGTGATTTATGGGGTCCCTCACCGGTTATCTCTGTACAAAGATTTCGTTACTATGTAATTCTTGTTGGTAATTGGTCTCGTTATGATTGGTTTTATCCACTAAGGAATAAATAATTTTTTTCTTTCTACTTTCATTGCCTTCCAAAGACTTGTTGAAAACCAATTCAACACCAAAATCAACATATTTCAAAGTGATGGTGGTGGTGATTTCATTAACACTCAATTTCTTAATCATCTTCAACAAAGTGGCATTCAGCGGTATGTATCTTATCCCTACACACCTCAGCAGAATGAGTTAGCTGAGAGAAGACAAAAATATCATACAGAACTTGGCTTAACGATGATGTTTCAAAGTAATGTTCCTCGAAAGTATTGGGTTGAAGTTTTGTTTACCTCCAACTATATTGGGAATCTTCTTCCTTCTACAGCCATTGAGAGTGATGTTTCTCCATATGAGAAGTTGTTTGGTTCCTCTTCGGATTATTCAGCTCTCAAGACCTTTGATTGCACATGTTATCCAACTCTCAGAGACTACATGGCCAACAAATTTGATCCCAAATCCTTAAAATGTGTGTTTATGGGTTATGTTGCAAATTTAAAGGCTATAGATGCTTGTATCCTCCTTCTGACCGGGTATATCTTAGTCGGCATGTGGTAGTTGAGGAAGAAATTTTTCCATTTCAGAACACTGACCTTCATCTTCAGCCTCAGTCAGCCTCCAAGTTGTTCACTGATTGGCAGAAAAGTTTTCTTTCTACTGACATTCCTGAGAATAGTTCAGTTTTCAACATATCAAAGGGAATACCATGTTCTGTTTCTCCTGGACCTATCTCTGTTCAACCTCTGGATTCTCAATCACCTACTAGGCCTCTGTTCAGTGATAAGGATTTTCCTCCTTTAACTTATGTTATTGCATCTTCTACAAGCGCAACAAGTACGCATGCACCTGCTTCTGTAGTTCCTGATCCTGGTTCAATCACTCCAACTATAGCAACTACTCCTCCAATGTCATCCTCAGTCAGCAGTCATCAGGAACCAGTAGCAGCTTCCCGGCATCCAATGGTTACAAGATTAAAGGATGTGATATCAAAACCAAACCCTAAATATGATCTCATGACTCAAAAGGCTTCATATCCTGAACCAGACAGTAATATCAGCTCTAAAAGATCATGGCTGGAGAGCTGCTCTACAAGAAGAGATTGACAATTGTAAACTCACCAATATTTGGACTTTGGTTTCCTATACTTCTGATATGAATGTTTTGGGTAGTAAATGGGTTTTCAGAACAAAGCGGCACTACAAAATTATCCTTATTGATAGTATTATACAATAGCGCTGATTTCCATTCTGCTATTTTAGATCATTTTCAGATTTTTTAACTTTTAATAGCAATGGTTGAACGCTAAGATAAGATAAGTAGCCCACGTACTTTCCCCTCTTCTATTCCAGTTATACTTAGCTAAAATTCTTAAGACCGCGAAACCGTACAAAAATCCCCCCCCCCCAAAACAATCAGCTCAATCTCAATGTCTCTCTCCTACAGACAAACATAACTCAAAATCAAAGCAGCTCAATCTCTACCACGAAAAAACCCAGAGCTCGCCAACTACTTCCGCAGACACATTCAAGCAGCTCGTAATAGTGTTGCTTGATTTCGGTCAACAAAATCGAAGGTATTTAGTCAAAGATTCTTCTTTTATTAGTCGGTACTATCAATTTCGTTTTGAAATTTTGTGATTTTCGTGAGGATCTATTAGACCTAGGGTTCTTACACATCGATTGCAAAGAATCGTATCTCTTTCGTCTTACAAATCTTTACTTCCTTACATGCATAATTTCATTGCTTGTGTATTTTCTGTGAATCAATTAGATTTAGGGTTATTCATCACCGATTTACAGATTTGTACCCATGTTGGGCTTTCTATATCTTAACTTGTTTGATTCACTTTTTTTTTTGGTCAAAACTTGTTTGATTCTCTATGCTGATGTTCTTATCTCGTAAATTATCAATCAGTTTGACATCAACAACTTGTATAGTCGAAGTTTAAAATGTGTATTTTGCTCATCTCTTTTATCTTTTCAACCCGAGAAGTACAAATTTCTTCTGTGTTATGACTCTCTATTTGTTTTTCAAGTGTTCGTGACAGGTTTTTCCACATCTAAAGCTTCACATTTTTCAGGCCAAAGTTCAGGTTAGTTTCATCCTGATATACTTTGTTTGTTGCACATTTCTTATGCTTCTCCTATTGTCTTCTTGATTGTGTGTGAGATGTTTTGTTTTGTCCTGATTTATATGCAACCGTAAATTATCTAAAATAGATTATTGAAACTTTGGTTGATTTTGTTCTTTGGTTTAACTGCTATGATTTATGTGATTTTATTATGGATAGTAGATTAATGAAACTGTTGTTGATTTATTTCCTCTTGGCTTAATTGTTGATGGTTTCCAACGTCACCTTGTTTCTGTCTGACATAGTGTATGTTCTGTTTGATTTGTATGAGCATGCGTTTATGTGACATAGTGTATACTAACCCTCTACATAGTGTATACCAACTGATTTGTTTGTGTCATCAGTTTGAAATCTTGTTCTTACGACTTAAATAAGGTTAGATCATATAAATGTTGGAGAATAAATGGGTTCATCTTTGCAGGTACTGATCTAACATAAATGGATTACTAATTTTTCGTTTGTGGATTTTAGACTTTAATATTTTAAATTGTCCTTTATCTTAAGACTCGATCATGCATACGAGAAAGGTGCATGGGATTTTGTGAAATCTGTGGCTGCAAATACAGGAGAAAGACAGCTGGTAATTGGCCCTTGCAAGGACTGCCACATTGTAGATCGTCATTTAGGGAGTGATGTAGTAAACCACCTTATAACAAGAGGGATGGATGAGGATTATAAGCTGCGTCTTGGTACCATCATGGAGAAGTCATCTCAGTAGATGAAGGTGAAAGGAGATCAAATGTGTGGAATGAAGAGATTATTGGGTTATACAGAGCTGCTGAGTATCTAGATGGAGAATTGGCTAGTCCGCCTGACTTCTGTGAAATGGCAGAGGGAGATGACAGGGAAGAAGATGAGTTCTTGGCTAAGCTAGCAGATGCAGAGACACCACTGTATCCAAACTGCACACACCATAGCAAGTTGTCTGCCATTGTGTCACTATTCAGATTGAAGACCCAGAATTGATGGTCTGATAAGAGTTTCAATGATCTTCTAGAGACTTTTCCGAAGATGTTACCAGAGGATAATGCACTACATACCTCCTTCTATGATGTGAAGAAGTTTTTAAAGTCTTTTGACGTGGGTTATCAAAAGATTCACGCCTGTATCAATGATTGTTGTTTATTCAAGAAGACATTGAAGAAGCTCGACAACTGTCCTAAGGGCAAAGCTTCTAGGTGGAAAGTCAACATGAGCACTGGTGAGGTGAAGAAAGGTGTCCCACATAAAGTTCTAAGGTACTTCCCAGTAATCCCAAGGCTGAAGAGGTTGTTTAGGTCTGAGGAAATGGCCAAAAACCTTAGGTGGCATTTTACTAACAAGAGAAGGGATGGGAAACTCAGACATCCAGTAGATTCTGTGACATGTGATCAGATGAATGATGGATATCCTGCTTTTGCTGCAGAGGAAAGGAACGTTCGACTTGGACTTTCAACAGATGGGTTTAATCCATTTAATATGAAGAATAGTATGTATAGCTGTTGGCATGTGCTGCTGGTGAACTACAACTTGCCACCTCATCTATGTATGAAGAAGGAGAATATCATGCTAACTTTGCTGATTCCCAGTCCACATCAACCTGGTTACAATATCGACATCTACTTAGAACCCTTAAAAGAGGATTTGAACCAGTTGTGGAGCATAGGGGAGCTAACGTATGATGCCTTTAGTAAATATGTGTTCACTCTTAAAGCAATGCTTCTCTGGACAATCTCAGACTTCCCTGCATATGGTAATTTAGTTGGATGCAAGGTGAAGGGAAAAATGGGATGTCCCTTGTGCGGGAAACACATTGCAGTAGGTGGCTGAAGTATAGTAGGAAGCAGAAGAAGTATAGTAGGAAGCAGGCAAAAAAGTTACAACGAAGAAGAAGAGCAGCACACAAAGACTAACTAAGATTAAGCAAGAGTCCAGCTCTCTCTCTATCTCTTTGGGTTCATTTCTACATCTCATGTTTCTTTGTAACCAATACTAACAGAATCCTGTATTACGGGCTCAACTTGATAAAAGCAGCCGAACTTACTGTATCAGATAGTGTGTTCCTCACATAGCCCAACAGCCCGTTACGGAGCTTTGATCACTTCTTTTGACTCCCATTTATGGGAAAAACCAGATGAATTGACACGTCTCGCATTATTCAGTGGCGTCTGACATGTACACGGAACATCGCCTTGCGACGCAAGCTCCTTCCTCTGCAAGTTTCGTTCTTTTTTTTTTTTCCTTTTTCGAGAAGCCATTTACTTTTCTTTTCCATTTCGTCTTTTCTTTTGTGTTCTGTCTGGAAAAAAGAGAGGAAAGTATACACCTATTGGTCTATAAAACCATCCTCTTTCTCACCGTTTTTTAAACCTATCCATCGCCCTAAAACCCCTTCTCCTGAATCTTTAGATCATCGGAAATTTTTCCCGGAGAGAATTTGTGCAGATCGATTGAGCAGAGATGTTTCCTTCATCTGATTACTCTTTCTCAGCGTCGACCCTGTTTTCAGCTTACGCATCCCTAACCGGATTCTTGATGCTCTTTAGATCGATGCTCCACGATTTCGTGCCGGAGCAGCTCCGATCCTATTTCTCCAGATTACTCGACCGTTTTTTCACTCCGAAGTCAAAGAATCTCACGGTGGTTATCGCCGAGAACTTCGGATCGAACAGGAACCAAGTCTTCGACGCGGCGGTGATGTATCTCCGGAATAAAATCGGCCCCGAGACGGAGCGATTACGCGTCGGGAAAACTCCAAAACAGAAGCATTTCACAATCTCTATCGAGAAAGGAGAAGAGATCGTCGATTCGTTCGAGAACTCCGAGGTGAGATGGAGCTACGTTCAATCGGAGAACGAGAAAGGGGATGAAGTGAAACGGTACTACGAGCTCACATTCGAGAAGAAGTTGAGAGAGAAATTCATAGGCCCTTATTTGAGCCACGTTGTTGCTATATCGGAAGAGATCAAGAAGAATCTGAGAGTGGTGAAGCTCTATAGTCAAGATGTGTATGGGATCGACGACAACGACGATGGATGTGCTGGTGGGGAATGGGGATGTATCAGTCTCGAACATCCTTCGACATTCGAAACGTTGGCGATGGATCCAGGTGAGAAGAAGAAGATAGTCGATGATTTGGATAGGTTTCTTAAGAGGAAAGAGTTTTACAAGAGAGTTGGTAAAGCATGGAAACGAGGTTACTTGTTGTATGGACCTCCAGGAACTGGTAAATCTAGCTTGATCGCTGCAATGGCTAACTACCTCAAGTTCGATGTTTTTGATCTTGAGCTTAGCAGTGTTTATGACAATCGTCAGTTGAAGAGGCTTTTGTTATCCACCACGAATCGTTCCATTCTGGTGATTGAGGATATTGATTGCAATGCCGAGGTGAGAAACAGAGAAGCTGAAGATCAAGAAAGGGAAAAAGGAGAGGTGACTTTATCTGGGATCTTGAATGTCATTGATGGGTTATGGTCAAGTTTTGGCGATGAGAGAATCATCGTCTTCACAACTAACCACAAGGAGCGGCTCGATCCTGCATTGCTACGTCCCGGAAGAATGGACATGCATATCCTTATGTCTTATTGTACAGGCTTAGGATTTAGGACATTGGTTTCTAATTACCTTGGTTTGGATGGCTTGAACCATCCTCTTTGTGAGGAAATCGAGAGGTTGATAGATTCTACTGAGGTTACTCCTGCTGAGTTAGCTGAGGAGTTGATGCAGGGTGATGATATTGATGTTGTTCTTCGCGGAGTAATTAGCTTTGTTGAGAAGAGGAAGGTCGAGAGAACCAAGGTCAAAGAGGATGTTTCTATTTGTACAGAAGTTGTGACTAAGACAAATGATGATGACGAAAAAAAGTGTGGTTCTAAGAATGGTTTGAAGAAGAAGATGAAATCTGGTAAACGAAACGGGACTCGCCAAAAGTTGCGAAGACCTTGATTGGTATTACTAGGTTTGTTTTTTATTTTTAAATTTTATTATTGAAACTTTTATGTGTGGTTTTCTCTAGTAATATTATACTTTTTCTTTCATTTTTACATATTTTATTTCTGTGTGGTTCATTCCTGATATTGTTTTTTAATATAATTTAAATGAATTTTTCTTTTGTATTTATGAGTTGCATGTTTTGTTTTTATATTTATTTTATTTATAGATTATTTGTGTGTAATGTAATGAAAAATTTTATTTTCAAAATAAAACTATTCGTAATTATGATTGTTAGTATTTTTGATTTAAACGTGGCTTTGATAGATCGAAACAATGGCTATGACAAATACCCTTATTTTATGGAAACATCTTTCAATTAGTGTGGGGTTCTCCATAATAGGAAAACATCTATGGCTCTTAAGAGACAGCCGGCCATTACCCTTGTTCCTCGGTTATTTGGACGGTTAGGGTTCCCAACCGTTGTAAGGGATTTAGGGTTTAAAGTGTTTGATATCTTTATAAAGTGGTTAAGTACACATAATCATCCAAAATTATAAAAAAAAATAGTTAAGAGAACAATTTAAAAGAGGTGATATTTTATATACAGATGAAAGAAGAGGAGGCATAAACATTTCTCAAAATCTTTAGTACATAATTTAAATTATAAGAAAACAAACTCTTTTATTCAAGGAGATATAACTAAAAATCAACAATATCCGATTGGAGCTGTAGCTTCCTTAATCTCACGATGTTGGTAATGGATATCCTACAAAGTAAAAATGTTCTTCACCAGTCTCAGACGATTTATGTCTCCTTCCAATAACAGAGAAGAGAAAGAAAAAAACACACTTACAGATGCAAAATGGTTAACGTCACGTGGTGAGCTTTGTCATGGCAATAGCCGGAGCAGGAACATGCACTTGAGTAACATTCCTCCGATCATTATGGGTACTACTGCTACAGTTTTCAGCATCATAGCTCGCCATCCATATCGCATCTGAGTTAATGGAAGAAAGTGGGCATAACATATAATAAACAAGATTTATAAGCACTATAAGAAACACACGACTTTCAATATAATATTATTGAAAAGAGAAGAAATTTTGATAGTTGTCATAATATGAATCAAATGTTTTATTTGGATAATTTCCATTTCACCAGAGATGGAGAATATTTGGAAGAATCTTTGTACCTGGAAGAAAAGATCGGTACGCAAACAAAGAGATTTGACAGTCCAATAAGCTAATCTGTCAAGAAACGTCTTTGGTATATGATGCTTTGACAGATCTATTGTCAAATCAGCTTTATACGTTCCTCATTGCTGCGAAAATCCAAAAAATAATTTCAATTAAATACATCAATATGCTTATGAATCGATGAAGATCAACAATCTATATAATGTACCCTAAAACAGTTCCACTTCCGTTCAGTACCATCTTTTTGGTGATCTTATTCGGTTCAACACCCCAATAACTATTAATTCCTTTCTCGCCCTGGTTTCCACCGGTGGATCATTGGAATACACTAATAATATATGTATACTATTTTGAAAATCTGTTTTCACTTAAAACATTTTCCAACAAAAGGTTCTAAGCTTAAACTAATCTTGAGTCTCTTGTTAAAAGCATCTTACCAGAATCTTGTCGAGAGTGTCGTCAACCTAGGTGTTCCAGGCAGTAAGCCCTAGAGGCAGTGAGACCGTTGGCAAGCCACAGTTCCGTCCGTCCTTGATAAGTACCAGTTATTTTGCATGTTACATAGAGTCTCTAAGTAAAGTCTAAAGCATGGCATCTTCAGTTAGGATGTGTTTTAAATTTAAACATGGTTCTTCTTCTGCATCTCAAAAAACAATTAATTCAAGAAAAATTATGTCAAAAATTATAATTTTTAATAAAGAAATATCGTATGATCAATTACCTCATGTTAATCATGAAAATATATATCAAATAGGAACTTTTGATTTTAAAACTGCATATTCAATAAAAGAACATGAACAAACTATATCTTTACAAAATGAGTTTGAAGAAATTAAATTACTTTCTTCAATGACTTTATAAAGTTATAGACAAAAGAATTTTAATTATATTCATTTTGGATTAATACAAGTAGCTATAAAACTTTTATCTAGAATATGGATAGATTCCCCTATACTTATGTTTTTAAGAGATAAAAAACTATTAAAAATTGAAGACTCTTTATTAGAAGTTGTACAATCAAATTTATGTAACGGAGATGTATATTAAAATTGTGCTCCAAATTTTCAAATAAGCTTACATGACCCTGGTATATTTAATACTTTAGTATTAAATGTACACATACCTGAAATTAAATTTCAACAAGAAATACATGGCTACTTATTGTTATATCGAATTTATTTTAAACAATCTACATCTGAATTTAATCCACGATGTTTATTGCATGATGATAAAAGTGAAACAACAATATTAACTATTCATAGTAAAGATATGATAGGTCTAGTTTTATCCCTATATATACTAACTGCAAGTGCACAGTGATGTAGTTGTAGTACTTAGGGTATCGAATCCACAGAGACTCCGGTCAACGATAGATTAAGAATAGAAGAGATTAAACTAGGTGAAAGTAGTGAGAAAGCAGTAAATCAAGAAAGCAGAAAAGTAAATAGATCGGTTGTAAATCAGAAGGCGAAGGCGTTAAGTCTAGGGAGTTCTCAGGAAATCAGGAACACATGCAATCAATCAAGCGAGATCTAATTAGGAAATGTTCTAGAACTCAAACACAGATATAGAATTAACCAACTGTCGTTGCGAGAATTCTCTAAGTCTAAGTGCAGCAATCCAAATTCCTTTGCAATTACTAACAGATTAAACTAGCTTTAAGATCAAGTTCGATATGTTCACAATTCAATTAAACCAAATTCCTTTGCGAGTAATTCAATTGCTCATCTAGGTTCTTTCTAGCTAATTAACCAACTGTCGTTGCATCAATCAACCTAACATCAATAATCTAAGTGGCCAGTTCAGATTAAGCATTAAGAACAATCCTAGACGAAGAACTAGAAATTATGAATCCCTAACATATTGATTAACCTATAATTCCATAAAATCCCTTGTGAGAATCCCTAAACCTAACAGGTAATCTCTCAGACATGTTCATCGAAACAGAAAACATCATGAATAGAAAACCAAATATCATAAAACAGAATAAAGAACTGGGGTTCGAAATCAGGTCTCTTTCGAGAACAAGATCAGCCCCTAAAACTCTCTCTAAATAAATTAAGACTTAGTAAAAGCGTAGCCTAAACAAGTGGCTAAAAACCCTAATATATAGTCTAAAACACGTTTTGGGCTTCTGTGTAAATATCTGGGCTTTTCTACAATATCAGCATTCTTCATTAAACCGCCGAGTCTGGCCCATTCGCGCTATGCATCGATCGATGCAGGTGTGCAACGATCGACGCAATCCTCAAATCTGGACAGTGAACTCTGTCTCTCGGCCAAACACTCCAAAATGCTCCAAAATCTTCAATTCAGTTTCAAAAGTACTTAGACCTGTTAAATACCTGAAATGACTCTAAAACATAGTAATAGACTCGATAAATAAGACATATACCATGGTTAAAAGCCCTAAAATCCATGGTATATCAAGATACTCCAACATCTACCTACACACCGAAACAATTAAAATGGACAGAAATTACCATCCCCGACCAATGGAAAATAGATATCACTCAACCACCAAGAAATTTTGAACAAAAATTATTACTAGTATAACCGAACAAAGTGATGGAAAAATACTATTAAAATTTGGATCATTTAGAGAACCACCTTCATTAAGAATTAGTTCATTTTATCCTAGGTCTTCTTTCTCTGATTATAGAGTTAGTAGAGCTAGAACTGAATCCAAAAAAGTATAGAACAAATTTTACAAAAGAATCTAGAGAAACAATCAATTAATTTTCAAGCACCTATAGCAGAACCTATGCAAACCCTGAAATAGGATCTAGTTTTCCTACTTCTCCAACACCTTGAGACTTTAAATCAATAAATGTTATTTCTAAAAAATTGAAATGATAAACAATATCTTAAAGAAGAATTTATATACGATAAAAATAAAAATAAAAGACAATGGAATTTTAAAACATTTAATAAAGAAACAACTATTAACTATCGAGCAATATGGTATGATCATATAGAGAACATAGAAGCTAATATTCCATTTTCGTATGGTTTGAAACTTATGCTTTACAAAACAAAATATATTACCCTTATAAAACCGAGTGTATTAACACTAGTTCAACATTATATAACATTTGGGAAATGACTAATGGAGAAAAACTTAAGTCAGTTCATCCACCTTTAAAATATTTAAAAATATACACACCCCAACGTCAAGTCGTAGCTACACCTTTTAGAACATGAGCAAATAGAGATGAAAAAGATATAGTTAGTATGGCAGATATTAAAATAGTTTATAAAGAAACTAATTATCAAAGTCAAATACTTCATACTGTATCACGACAAATAAATCATATAGATAATAAATTTGAAAAGGATGAAACTAATACAATTACACACTATCAACAAGTTTCACCTCCGTTTAGTTCCATACGCCACCTCTATTTACACCTTTAACTAAGCCAGTTAAATTTCCAGTAAATGAAATATTAAAATCTATCTCAGCTAGGTTAGAACGACTGATAAAAATAAAGGAATTCATGATATTGATGAAGATAGTCAAGATGAAATCGATCAAGAAGTGGAAATTAGCCGTATAAAAAGAAAACTTCAATCGTCAAAAAAACCTTATTATCCTGGACACTCTCCACCCGACCTATTATTTGAAAAACACCATAAGTTCCCTACCGCCAAATTTTACACCGGAGAAGGTATATATGAGTGGAATATAGATGATAGATCATAATATGAAATGATGAACTTATTCCAAGAAATGGGGATTACTGCTTTGGCCTATAAAGCTAAAGGCTTACCGGACAAGCAAGCTTGTGTTCTCCTCGTTTCAGGATTTAATGGTGCACTAAAATATTGGTGGGACAACTCTTTAGATACAATATCTCAAGATTCAATAATAAACCATACTGAAACTAGACGGGTAGAAGGGGATGATGGACTTTACGAAGAAGAACAAATCCAAAATGCTGTAGAAGTACTATTACACACAATGACCATGCACTTCGTAGGAAATCCTTCAGAAGAATTATCTAGTAAAAAACTGGTTTTAAACAACCTAAGATGCCCAACCCTAGGAGATTTCAAATGATACAAAGATATATTTATAAAAAATATATTTCAAAGGAATGATTGTAGTCAGCCCTTTTGGAAAGAAAGGTTTATTGCAGGATTACCATCATTCTTTGCAGAAAGATTAATTAGTAAATTAAAAGATTTTTCTGGAGGACAACCAATACCATGGGATTCTATAATTTATGGTCAATTGTTTGCCTTCGCTAAAAAGGAAGGATTGAAAATTTGTCAAGAACATAAAGATAAAAAACAAACTAGTAAATTTAGATTCGGTGCAACTATGGGCTCATTTTGTGAGCAATATGGCTATCACCGTCTTACTCCTCCCTCTAGAGAAAAACGAAAAACCCATAAATATAATAAATTTAATTATTCACGATCACAAAATAGGAATAAAAGTTTCTCAAAAAAGCCTTCTAACTCCTATTATACAAAAAATAAAAAAGTTTTCAAAACCAATCAGACGTGAAAAAATTGTTTGTTGAAATTGCAAACCCTTTCTACAACTCCTAATTCAAGCTGATCGTCCTAGACATAAATCCACCGATTGTAAAATGAAAAAGAAAATTAATGAAATTTTCCATGATCAACAAGATATTAGAGGAAAATTAGAAAAACTAATTCTCTCAGAATCCGAAAACTGTGAAGAATATAGTAGTGATCCTTCCTTAGATATTATAGAAGACCAAAGCGATTCATCATCTAAAAATTCTCAAGATTATTAAGATGATATTTGCAACTGTAAAACAATAAATAGTATCACCAAAGATACCGATAAACAATTTCTAATAGATATAATTGATAAAAGAAATGATCGAGAAATCAAAAGGGAATATCTATTAAAATTAAAGGATATAATACATAAAGAAAACCATCTTTCTACTCCCCAACCTTTTAACCTTAGCAAATTTTAGAAAAATACCCTTCACCTACGTTATTTAAACAAGTAACTACAGAAGAATTACAAAGAGAAGTTAAATGTTTAAAGGCACAAGTAAAAGAATTACAACAAATAGTCCACGAACAACAATTAGAGCAATTAAAAATAAATGCTAGAATATCTTTAATTGAACCAAAATTTCATCACTCCATGCCTTTTATTCCAAAGGAACCATCTACAAGTAACCCTGAAAAACACGATGAAACTAAAGACGAAGAAGAATATATCCAAATTATAGATAAAATAAATTATCAAAAATGGCATACAAAAACTACACTACATATAGGATATGATTTTAAACTGGAAATAATAGCACTATTAGATACATGTGCAGATTATAATTGCATTAGAGAAGGCATAGTTCCAACTAAGTATTATGAAAAAACTTATAAAAAACTTAGTGGGGCAAATGGAACTAGCTTAAAGGTTAATTATAAATTACCAATGGCTAAAATCTATAACAAGAAATATTGTTTTAGTTGACAAAAAAGAAAAACTATTGTTTTAAAACTCAATTTATTCTTGTTAAAAATCTAAGTCAAGAAGTTATATTCAGAACTCCATTTTTTACACAAATATATCCATTTAAGGTCATAGAATTAGGAATTGGTACAAAAATTGTAGGAGAAATAATAATATTTGAATTTCTCCTATGAAAACTAAAGAAATACTAGCTTTACAAAACTCTACAATAGAAAAATCTATAAACTTAATAAATGGGAAACAAAAACATATACAATATTTACAACAAGAAATACAATATCAACAAATAGAAAAACAATTGCATGATCCACTTAGAATAAATAAAATTAGGAAAATAGAAAATGAATTTCTAAACCAAGTATGTTCAGAAATTCCAAATGCATTTTGGGAAAGAAAAAAAACATATTGTTGAAATACCTTATGAAAATGATTTTAACAAAAGAAATATTCCCACTAAAGCTAGACCAATTCAAATGAATAAAAAACTCTTAGAACATTGTAAAGAAGAAATCCAAAAATTACTAGACAAAAAATTAATTAGAAAATCTATATCACCCTGGAGTTGTTCAGCCTTTTATGTAAACAACCAAGCAGAAAAATAAAAAGAAGTACCTCGTCTAGTCATTAATTATAAATTTTTAAACAACGTTATACAATGGATACGATACCCTATACCTAATAAAATAGACTTATTAAAACGACTATATGATGCCTGTATATTTTCAAAAATTGATATGAAAAGTGGATTTTGGCAAATTCAAATAGCTGAAAAGGATAAATATAAGACAACATTTATTGTGCCTTTCGGGCATTATGAATGGAATGTTATGCCTTTTGGTTTAAAAAACGCACATTCGGAATTTCAAAATATTATGAATGAAATATTTAACCCTTATACTAGTTTTTCAATAGTATATATAGATGATGTATTAATATTTTCAAAATCAATTGATCAACATTTTAAACATTTATTTACCTTTTTAAATATAGTTAAAAAGCATGGATTAGTAGTATCCGCCAAAAAAGATGCGAAATTTTCAAACAAAAATAAGATTCTTAGGACATAATATTTATCAAGGAACTATTACACCTATATCTAGATTTATAGAATTTGCCAACAAATTTCCGGATGAAATTAAAGATAAAACTAAATTGCAACGATTCTTAGGATGTTTAAACTATATATCAGACTTTTTACCTAATATAAGAAAAACTATTCAACCACTGTTTCAGAGACTGCAGAAGAATCAAGTATCATGGTCTAGTCAACATACCAGTATAGTTCAAGATATTAAGAAAAAGGTCGCAACATTACCGTGTCTTGTTATTCCACATCCTAATGCATTCATGATAGTAGAAACTGATGCATCAGAAATAGGATATGGGGAATCCTTAAACAAAAGATGTCAGAGTCTACTCAAGAGTCAATAGTACGTTTTCATTCAGGAATTTGGCTAGGACCCCAAAATATTATTCTACAGTCAAGAAAGAAGTTTTGTCTATAGTAAATTGAATTTATAAATTTCATGATGATTTAATAAATAAAAGATTTTTATTACGCGTGGATTGTAAATCAGCAAAAGAGATTTTACAAAAGATGTTAAAAATTTGGTTTCTAAACAAATTTTTGCAAGATGGCAAGCTATTTTATCTGTTTTTGATTTTGATATACAATATATAAAAGGAAAAAAATAATTGTTTACCCGATTTTCTAACAAGAGAGTATTTACAGGGAAAATCGCAGGACTTAGATGATGAGTGAACAAAAAAAGCCAATGTCCGCGGCAGACTAAGTCAAGAATCAGCCACATCTACAAGGAAAACAAGTAACCACCACCTCAAAAATAAACAACCCATCCTCTTCTCAGAAAACTACTGACCCAAAATCCTCATATTTCCTTAAACCACATCGCCAACACCTTCTTACCACTTCCCTTACCAATCCAATATCAGTAAAAGATCTGACCCATTTTACCAACCGTATATTCTATGAGGACAGTCAATACCTTACCGACAATCTTACCAAAACCCGAACCTTTTACGAATTTATCCTTGTCGATACCAAGTCGGCCGAAATAATCCACCATACCGATAAATCTGACCCCAACCTCATCTCATACTCTACTTGTAAGATACTAAAGGTATGCAATACTCAAGATCTCGGGATTTTTTAACTCCCATATCAGAAAAGACTTCTCCGTTTCAGGATTTCCTATTCCAGGGTTCACATATATAGACTACCAAAAAGCCTTCTTGCATGCCTTTCACCTATGAACCTATGACCATTCATGGTTTATATCCTTTGACTTTCACTGCCCCAAGTCAATACCTGGCTGGTTTTACGAATGGTGGTATCGGTTTGGACCATACGACCAAATTTATCCTCCCCAACTACTCAAAGTATCCTTACCCTACTACACTAAACACGAAAAACATGAACCCATTGGTCCCTTACCAAAAATAGCTTTTCATATAGACATGGGCGTACCTTGGATCTTATCATGGCATTTTAACCGCATTCCCTTTTTACCAGATATGCCCTACTCAGTCCGAGAATACCGAGTCAAATGGTGGGACAAATATAGTTTGGACCGCTGCTCTATCAACAACTTAGAAAAATGGATCCGAACCCATAACCAAATTAATCAATCCGTTGCAACAATATCCCGAGAACTACCACCCATTCAAATGAAAACCATAAACTCTGCCTCCCAAAAACAAAAGACACACAGTCCAACAATGTCCACCACTTCATCTTCTGACTCCAAGAAAGGCAAAAGCAAAGACAAACTCAAGAAAATATTGGAAGCTATCGCTATGCAAATATCCTCCTCTGACGACGAAGATGATACACAAGACGCTACACAAGACGATCCATATGGCGGTCCTTTATCTCAAGACCCATTCAAAATTTAAAATTGTAATTTCTAAAATGTAAATTGTAATATATATATATATATATATAAGAAGAAAAGAAAAGAAAAAGAAAATGAAAAAAAAAAAGAAAAAAAAAACGAAAATGAAGAAAACAGTTACAAAAAACTCTTTGGATTTTTTCAGGTACTAGCAACAGAAACCATAATCAAGTTGGCAGCAAAATATTTATTCAAGAAAGAAAAAAAAAATATTTTCAAACAACATTTTCATTCGAAGACAAAATCAACCATCAAGACAAAATCTTCAATCACAACAAACTTTAGACAAGGATAAGTTTTTGAAGTTCAAGAAAAGATAAGTCTGAGAAGTTCAAAAAAAGTATCAAGATTACTCACCATCGTCAAGCACAACTACAAAACACCTCACTCTTTACTTTTTAAAAGTTTATCAATAACTTTGTATAAATATGTCAAGAGAGCTTTTGTGTGAGGCAGAGTAAATTTCAGCGAGACATTACTTGCAAATTCCATGCACTCTTAAAACTCTCTAAGTTTTCATCTTTTTATTTCCACTTTGTATTTTCAAGAAATTCAATAAAAGTAAGTTTTAATCATATAATCTCTCTACATCTTGAATTTTATTCTTTACTCTATATAAACTTTTGTATAAATCAAAGTTTATAAACATATTTACATAAGTTTACATAGTTTACAAAATTATTTACAAAATGGGTTTAATGGCAATAGCCGGAGCAGGAACATTGTCAATATTACCTTTGTCAAGTTCCTTGAGGAATTCAATGTACAAGTGGATTGCATCTTTTTCAAGGTACTCAACTAGACGGTGAGCATATTTTGGGGAGATTAGGTAGCCCATGAAATATGTATTGATGAAGACTTCTTGCACACAGTGATGATAATAGCTCTCTAATACCATTTAGGTTGAGAAAATTCCATGAATGTCATGAGATGCGTCCTCTCATTCTCTGCTTCCTCAAGAAGAGCTTTGATTCATCCTCTGCTTTGCTCAAACCTCCTGAGAGACATGCACTTGAGTAACATTCCTCTGACCATTTTGGGTACTACTGCTACAGTTTTCAGCATCATAGCTCGCCATCCACATCTCATCTGAGTTAATGGAAGAAAGTGGGCATAACATATAATAAACAAGATTTATAAGCACTATAAGAAACACACGACTTTCAATATAATATTATTGAAAAGAGAAGAAATTTTGATAGTTGTCATAATATGAATCAAATGTTTTATTTGGATAATTTCCATTTCACCGGAGATGGAGAATATTTGGAAGAATCTTTGTACCTGGAAGAAAAGATCGGTACGCAAACAAAGAGATTTGACAGTCCAATAAGCTAATCTGTCAAGAAACGTCTTTGGTATATGATGCTTTGACAGATCTATTGTCAAATCAGCTTTATACGTTCCTCATGGCTGCGAAAATCCGAAAAATAATTTCAATTAAATACATCAATATGCTTACGAATCGATGAAGATCAACAATCTATATAACGTACCCTGAAACAGTTCCACTTCCATTCAGTACCATATTTTTGGTGATCTTATTTGGTTCAACACACCAATAACTATTGATTCCTTTCTCGCCCTGGTTTCCACCGGTGGATCATTCCTTCTCCACTTTTTTGGGTTCGAAACATTTCATACATTTATATACAACATGTTGTTCGGAACGGCGCCAAGATGGAGTTCTCCGAAAGTGGCGTAATGTGAAGAAGAATGGCGACACATCAATTTGAGACATTTTTGGTGGTGAGAGTGTTTGAGAGAGAAGACGATAAAGAGAGTCGGTTTTTGAAAGCAGAGGAAGTTGAGAGGATTACATGTTGGTGAGCATCGCTTATTTAGAGATGAAGCCTCCACAGACGATTTGACGAATCGATGTCGTTAAGAGTGCTTCGAAATTAAGGACTCTGTTAACACATGCATTTAATTCCTAGGCCGATGAACGTTTAGAGTGTTGGGCTTTTCAAGCCCATGTCCAACTCTCTTATTAGTATGATATTGTCCGCTTTGGGCCGAAGAGATAAAGTCCGCATGGATTTTTCTTTGGGCTCCTTCCCAAAAGGCCTCATACTAATCAGAGTTGGACATTACTTATATATTAGACACTCTTTGTCTAAACTTCCAATGTGGGACTTTGTTTGCTTTTTTAATCCCAACAAACTTCCCCTCAAACCAAGGACCACATAAATTGTTGTCCTTCTCTCCAGCGAAACTTTGCACCCTTCTTGTACCGCCGTATTTACAAACGAAACCCGCCGCCTGACCTTCTACACTGCCAGGAAGACTTTCGACACAAGGCCCTGGCACCCCTTATTCGCGAGGTCACCTTGAGGACTCCTCCCACATTGAACTTGCAGCCCAACCCATTCTCCAGGTCCACCTTTTCTGAACTTGGCTCTGATACCAATTGTTGGGCTTTTCAAGCCCATGTCCAACTCTCTTATTAGTATGATATTGTCCGCTTTGGGCCGAGGAGATAAAGCCCTTACGGATTTGTCTTTGGGCTCCTTCCCAAAAGGCCTCATACTAATCAGAGTTAGACATTACTTATATATTAGACACTATTTGTCTAAACTTCCAATGTGGGACTTTGTTTGCTTTTTTTTAATCCCAACATAGAGAATAATAGGTTGTTGAAATGCATGTTGTTTCGTCTCCCAAATCTCAGATGAAGGATGTTAGGGTTTTTAGGGTAGAAGGCTAGAACTGGACGGTGAAGGTGATATATAAATCTAGAGGTGAAGGGATATTTTGGTTTGGGCTGGTTCGTGAGCCCAAATAACAACATTTTTTAATGAAGAGCATGTTTAGTAACTTACATGACTATTATTTTTACTTCTTTTTGTGGGATTTTAATGGGCTTCATGTTATTTCTTTTGGCCCAATTATTTTTTTGATGATGTGGCACTCTCTATGGAAAAAGAAGTCTGCTATTATATATAAGTTTTATTCAATTTTTAGGTTCTTCTTAAATTTCAAATAAATCCTCCCCAAACAAATTAGTTCAAAGTTTTGTGCATCTTGGTATTTTAGAAAGTTAAAATCAAATCCCCCATTGAAAATTATTTTCATTTCGAGTACCAATTAAGAGCATTTGATTCAAATTCATGGGCTCTTGCTTTTGATTCTTACTCACAGTGTATAACAGCGGATCTATTAATAGAATTTCGATGAGTGAGTGACGAAAATCGTTGTTGGTAAGATGAGAAGAGAGATTCGCCAACACGGAGAGGTGGACGGCGAAATCAGATTCTTTTGCTAATCTCTTCTTTATTAAAACCCATATCGAATCAGATTGCATAGATGGAAGGAGGATTATGAAGAGAATGCTCAAATAAAATATTAGTATGTTATTAATTTGTAGAGAGAGAGAGAGAGAGAGAGAGAGAGAGAGAGAGAGAGAGAGAGAGAGAGAGATGAAACGAAGGTTCTGAGTTTCTTATTGTTATTGATATGAATAAGTTTAATTAATCTTGCTTGTTATTGTTATTAATATTACCGTCACCACCACATATATCAAAAAATGTTAAGTAGTTCCGTGGCGAACTCAAGACTCGGGTTCGAGTGGTTTTGATCTTATAAATGTTAAACCAAACTAAATCGGAATTTCATCTGTCATCTACGTGGACATTTATTAACAGAAAGTAATGTCGTTTACGATTTTGATGGAATTGACAACATTTTAAAAGTTCATGTTACTATTTCAAAAATTTAAGTAGTTTTTATGTTTTGACATTGCTCGATAAAAAATCGTGTATATAAAATTGTTTATAGAGCAATATGCCATTTTTCCTAAGACGGGACATGTAAAAAAGTTGGACCATAAGGAATTTACAAACGAAAATCTGATATTGTTGTGCATTAAAAGTGAGACTAACTAATGACCCATAATTCAGTAAAATAAATTAGTCTTTATTTGTCTTCAGATTTTGGTCAAGGTTCGCGTTAGTTTCTCAGACCATGTACAATGGTTTTTTTATCAACACTCGTTTTACACTCCACGTCACCTTCTCTATCTTCCACATCATTTTCTCTCTCTTCCACCTAATTATTCAACACCCACTTAATTTTCATCATCTACAATGGTTTTGTTTAATAAAATTCAACACCTTACCCACCATTTTTATTTCATATATTTGTTTTATTATGTTTTAGTTTTTGTAGTTACATATATTAGAATTTTAGCTGTTGAAAGGATTATTGTTGGGATCCATTTCAAACTCAAACAAATATTATAGTAAAAAATAACTTTTTTGTGTGTGTCCAAATCAAATAAACAAGTGTCTATTTATAGTGTTTAAAAAATGATGAATTTTGATATAAAAATATATGTATAGATATATATAATTTGTTAAATAATTGAGTTTGAATAATTGAGATAAAAACAGAAATTAGAAGATCCAATGAAAATCAGACACATAGCACACATCTCTCCCCACCTCACCGATTCACGGCGTTGATAAATAAAAACACCAAAATAGCCACTCAGACCACCACGTGGTTTCAACAACCATTGAAACATTATTTTTTTATTCAACAGTTGATAAAAGTTTTTTCAACAACCATTGTAGATGGTCTCAGAGACTCTTCACTTGAGGCAGCCGCTGCCATCTAGTGATAGACTTCATTTTGACCACATTCTAAGTCTTATTTTCATTAAGTTTTTGAGTTTTGTGTGGTCATTTAGTCTTTATCTAGCCATTTAAAGTCAAAATGCTTTAAGATGAAGATTATAGCTATTAGAGTAGTTTATAGCAAAAATGAGGGAAAAAACCTTAAAAGGTGAGAGACTACCTGGTCCCAGAGAATTTCATGCAGATCGATCGATCTGTAAAGAGATCAATCAATCCCACAAGCCAAGAGGGAGCCATGAGTTTCTATATCGATCAATCCCCAACATCCAGTCAAACCGACTGTTCTAACAGGCCTGATGGACCGCTCCACGAGAAAAAAAAGGAATATAAGGTTTACCCTAATTCGTCCAAAATATCTCTAAATCTTATCCCAACCATTTTTGTGGCATATATTTAAGTTTCATCCTTCATTATACATCACCAAAAAAATCATTATTCACACAAAAACTTTTAGACTTGGGTTTTAAGCCGTTTTTCATCTTGCAATCTCATTAGGGGGTGAGGTTTTAGGTCCTCTTGTGACAGAATTGGAAAAGATTTTTGAACCCCCTTTTATTCCATTTTTTATATCTTTATTCTTATTATGCATTAATGATTTCTTTGTGTGAGTAGATATTAAATGGGTTTTAGGATTTTCAAAAAGAATTTATAGGGATTTTGTCTATTGATTCTTCATATATGGTTCATATCTGGTTGTGTGCATTGCTTAGACTTAGACTGATCACTTCAGTCTATGATTTAGGATATTTGGTGTAGCGATAGTTCGTTGATACATAAATAAACTTAGATGAACAAATACCTGTGAAAGTTGATGTTGTTGCGATATGTAAACATATTAAACATGTACACGTACTAATGCTTGTTTAAAATACTAGCGAAAGTTATGTTGATAGATAAAGTAGATTGTGCAACGACATTTGGTAGCCTATATTATTAATTGAGTTCGAGAATGTTGCCCAATACTTCCCATGGTCTATCTATATTTGCATGCTTGAATCCCTGCGAATTCCATGATATTAAATGCTTCTTATACATTTATTTTGAGGCATATTTACTTTATTTAATTAGCTTTACCAAACAAACAAACCCCAATTTTTGTCTTAGCTTAACTCGACACTTAAGACTTGCAGTGTGACTTTGGTCTCTGTGGATTTGATCACATCTATGCTACTTTGATTTGTTGTGCACTTACAATATCTTATTAAAGGTTTTAAAACTCATGTATCATCTAGCCTTCTTGTGCCCTTCTGCCTCTCCGGTGTTCGGCTTTCATTGGCATCGCTGGAGGGGATCCTCAATGTACATATCTCTTTTTCTTTAGTTTTTTTTTTTGTGTGGATGCCGCCTGTTTTCCTGTGTGCAGCTGGGTCTCGTCTTCCTCCTTCACTGTGCACATGTGTTGGCTTATTCTTGCATGCGACCTGTCGCCGAGGTCCTGCTCTTTTGGATTGCGGCGGATCTGCTTCACGATTGAATTTTCTCTCGTGTCCAGTGTGGACTTTGGTCGTTGGTTATCATTCATCAAAATTTTTGGTTTTTGTTCTCTTTGGCGTCTCTATTCCGGATGGTATAAGTGGTTCTTGTGGTTTTGAGGTGGGGTCGCTTGAGGTTGTAGGTCGGAGTGTGTGGGTGAAGTGGCTCGATCTCGGAATTTCCTCTACTGTTCAGCTTTGAGTCCTTTCTCGTCATTAGGTTTGAGTCGGTATACTATGTTGCTTATCCAAGTCTATCTTTTTTTAGGTTGGTTTGTACCATGGTTAGTTTGGTTCTAGTAAATATCCCTTTTTTGTGTGTATCGGGATTTGGCAGTAAAGTTGTTATTGCTGAGTGTGGTAGTATCATTGTTTTTTCCGGATAGGTACTCTCTAGCAACATGATCTTCTTTGACAGGGTCACTGCGCCGGCTTGAGAGTTTTCTCAACCTTTTCCATTTGTTATGGTTTTGCTTTTGATCTATCAGTTGACTTCTTTTCTCTGATCTTTTCAGGTTTCGTTGTTTGAAGTTCTGCTAGGTTTTTTTTGGGGAATTGTTTTCCTAGATTTTTGCAAGAGCATCTACAAGCCTCTCTCCGCTTCTGCCTGTTTTGTGGGGTAGGTTTTTCAGAGTAATAATGGTCTCATCATTGAGGTCTTCTCTTGGGAGGAGGTTATCGCTCTCTGCTCGGTAGATGGTCGAGATCCGTCAAAGAATGTCTGCGTGTAAGGGATGGAAGTCTTAGGTTGCAGGTTTCCCATTCGGAGGTCAAGATTTTCTCCTTGTGCATGGTTTTTCTTCATTTTTGGGGTCTTGTTTTCGTGGTGGGTAGTTTCTGCCTTGGTCTGTTTGCGCTCATTCTTGTATCTGCTTAGAGTAGTATGGCTAGTTGGGTTTGCATTTCGTCCTTCTTCGATTTGGATCGTCTCGAGATCTTGTTTCTCAGGCTTTCTTTGACATCAATTGGTTACTATGAGAGCTTTTTAGTTTGTGTTGTTTCTCTCATATTCAGTTGATTGGTCGGATCTCTAGCTCATTCAGCATTTAACTTTGGATTTCGGTTTGTAGCTAGTTGTTGTTCTAGTTTATTTATCTTATCTGTCTTTATTTGGAGTTTAGATTGTGGATGGGTTGTTTTTCCTTTCAGTCTTTATTTCTCCATTTGTTTTCGGACTTAGTTTTTGGTTTCTCTATATTTGTATCAACTTTTGGTTAAGTTAATGATAAATCAAGAATTCCAAACGAAAAAAAAAAACTCTTTATTTGTTTCTTCCCATGCACCCCTTTAGCAAAAGGAAACAACATACGTTTTGTTACAAAAAGTAAAATAAAAACCAGATAATTGCGCACACAAAAAAAAAAAAAACAGAAGACGAGCACAATTTATATCATATCTATATAGTACAATCAATATAAAATATGGTAATGTCCTTATTGTTTCTTACTCATCGTCTAGATGCTCTAAGTCATCCACTTGCTATGCTCAAACTTGATGAACTCCTCTGCTTCCTTGTCAACATCCTCTTTTCCTTTTACAACCTCTTTCCTACCCATCTTCTCGATCTTTGTCCTCCTCACAACCGCATGTTCGAAGACCTGAATCGGTTCTTCAACTGCATAGGAAACTCGGAACTCCTTCATCGAATCCTGGTGATGATGATGACGATGATGATGATGATGTTGATGATGATGAGACTTGTGATTGGTGGAGTTTCCAAGTTCCATTCTTCTGAAAATTAAAACCCTTGGAAAAAAAATAAAATCAAAACCCTTGAAGTTCTTTTTCTTTGTTCTGACTTCTGAGTATGGTTCTGTTAGAGATACCTATGAAAACTATAGGAGGTCTTTATATAACCGATGTAATGTGGTACTTGAACTCAACATAAACGATGAGGGTGAATCCTATTCCCTTTTTCTTTAAGTATTTCTGAGCAAATATATAAATATATTTATATATACATTCATGGAGGCTTTGGCCGATTCTATGCACATGTCTACAAATTTGGTACAGTGACAGTCTGATATATATAACGATCTAATACGATGTAGGGTGTAGGAGATAGCTTCAACAACAAGCAATGTTATTGATTCGATAACATTTTACAACATGGAGCATGAACAACTTCGGATTCTTGAGGTGTGGCCAAGAGTTTATAATGATCAAAGGTATATGCCATGAGTTTAAAAGGAACGGTTAATAGTAGTTACTGTTGGTTATTCGTCTTAGTTTGATCGAATTAGATGCTTTAATAATGCGAAAGTTTTGAGTGGATACAGAACGTAAATAAATTAATCTGGTTCTCTTTGTCCTATATAAAGATTTGTCTTTGTTGCTTGGTCTAAAGTGATGCAGCTTCTGTGTAAACGAGGTTGATCTGTACACGAAAAGAAAAATAAGAAAAGCCCAAGAGCCTGTTACAGACCCGGGTCCAACTTGCAGTTGTTTTTACAGTTTTTTTTTTCTTCTAATTAGGACCGACTAGTCTGGAGCTGCGTTAGTTCGTTGAATAAATACATCATGTTTTCATGTTTGTTGACAAAAAAAAAAAAATACATCATGTTTAATATTCGAAGTTGCCATCTAATTGGCCCAATAGTAGCAATGTGAATGTGCAAATTCGGGATTGGATATATCCATATACTTTATGTTCGAGTGCTTAAAATAAGAAACACATGAAATTTTTTTTTACATGGATCCAAGGATGTAATCCAAAAATTCCGTTTGGATTGGATCCAGATCCTAAAAAATTAACATCTTGAATGTCCCGGTCAAGGATCTATAAATATTATGTCGGATTCGGGTTTTATCAAAGATCTGCTCAAATATCCAACATAACCTATTAATATGTATTAAGAATATGATAGAATCTATTAGTAATTGATCCGGTAAAATCCGATAGAACTTGATATGATTTATATGATTTTATAGAACTTGGTAGAGCTTATAGTTTACATATATTTTACAAGTTTTCAGTTATTTTAATAGTTTTTCAGGTATTTTACAAGTTTTTTTTTATATTTTCAGATATTTGTGGATATATAATATCTGCAAATATCTGAATCGAATAACATTTGAAAATTTGGATTTTTATAGAATGTTACTTTTAAACTTGAATCGACACAAACCCGAGTGAACCCAGCCAAACCTGAGCTAAAAATAATCAGATTTTAAATGGATTCTTCATTCTTATATTCATTGGATCTGGTATCAATAAAAATCCGTTATGAACACATTCCAAAGACTCAAATGCTCAATCTTACTTTCTTTCATACAAGACATGACATGACATGCAGAAAAGTTGGAGCATACGTGAGGATAATTTACAAACAGAAAAAGTGATATTCTTAGAAGTGGGACTAATTAAGGAAAATCGGTTTATTCATGCTTTAACATGCATTAACAGTGAGCCACGGTCCCAATCAATACCTGAACTTTGTAGCTGTGCAATTTTATACACAAATTCAATAGAAATTCAAATCTTATGCCCCAACTAAAACAAATTGGCCTTTCCATAATTTGACTAACGGAACGTTAGTTTGACCCACACAGTGTTTAGTTGCTCGGTTACGGAGGATGATGTGGACATCCAGTCACTCTTTAATTAAAACGTCGTCGTTTGGTTCATAGGAAAAATCTGGGAATTTTGTTTCTTCTCTCTTCACAATATCATATCAAAAAACAGGGTTCATATCTTCTATCCTCAAATCGAGCAAATCGACTGGATTTTGTGGTTCTTTGAGTATGAATAAATCGGTTGCATCAGGTAATTCCATTCATATTTAAAAAGATCGTTTGATTGTTTGTTATAGGAGACAATAGTTGTGAGCCAATTTAAAATTGGACAGGAATGAGAAAGCAAAGTAGTGAAAGGGGGTTTCCGAAATCATGTAATTGGTGTGGAGAGAATTCGGTGATGAGAACGTCAAGGACTGTTGATAATCCTAGAAGAATCTTTCACTGCTGCCCAAATGGATCGGAAAAGGTATGAAGCTCGATTTTTAATGGGTAATATGCGATGGTTTTGAGCTTTAAATTGTCTTGTAGGAGAAAAACCATTTGTTTAAATGGACAGGTGAAGGTGTTGTCGAAGAAATCGAAGATATCAAAAGCTCGATTGAAGAAAACTTTGGGAAATTGGATACTGAGACACGCAGAACTCAAGATTTGGTCGCTAGTTATGGGAAGAAGATTGAAGAACTTGGGACTGTTGTTGTTGGGTTAGAAAATGATCTAAAAGAGGTCAAATACAAGATTCATGGTTGGGAGTGTTTATGTTGTCGGGTTATGTAGGAATAAGACTTTGTGACCATGTATTGCTTCTCGGGTATGAACATCGTATGTATTTTTGTTGGTATGAACAAGTAAGAAACACGTTTAATTCCTAAAAACATCTTCTGATTTTCATCATAACATCCATTAACAAAAAAACAGACCATATGGTTCCTAATGCTTATATGAACCGAACATAAAGCTTCTTACCTAGACCGAACATAAACGTCTTTACACCAAAAACAAACCACAAGCTTCGTCCGGACAAGCTTCTTACACCAAAAACAGACATAAGTTTATTACATCTAAAAGGTAAGAAAAACAGACATAGAGCTAATCCAAAGCTGGAGAAGTCTGAGTTGTTTGACTGCATCCGCCACTGTAATCAATGACCATCGACACCGCTTGATCAGTCTTCTTCTTCCTCGGGTAAACCTTCCTAGGCTTGTTAGGAACACCATAGTTAGCACAAGCTAACGCATTATGGCCAGCAATACCACACCTATAACAATGAATGACCTTCCGATGCTTGGACACCTTCTTTCCCTTAGTAGGATTCTCATGAACTGATTTCATTCTCTTCTGTGGAAGCTTCTTTCTACCTTTCTCTGCTTCTCTTGGTGGTGGCTCAAGCTGTGTTCCACAAGTTTCCTTCCAAAATTTCATTCCCTCAACAGGAGTAATTGAGTCACTATACTGTATCTTCCAAATACTAGCCAAGTAGCAGTCATGCACGTAATCTTCTGCATCTATTTTTTTTATCAACAAACACCTTCAAAGCATGCCTACACGGAATACCTGTGACATCCCACTTCCTGCAGGTACAAGATCTTTTCTCAATATTAACAGTGTGAGAAGTTCCTTTCTCAGATACTTCAGAAACACCATTTGGTCCAGGGAAGCGTTTTATCCACGTCCGTTCCTTCTCCTCAACAGCCAATGTCTTCGCCACTTTCAAACTGTACTTAGCTTTGAACTTGATTAGCTTATTCTTCCTCAACTCAATACGCACCATCCTCTGGCTGTGCATAGTTTCCAACATCTCAACCAGTGGAAGCGACCTTTCCTTCTCCAAGCCGCTATTGTATGACTCGGAGAAGTTGTTCAGAGCGTCTTCACAAACCGGATTCGTACTACAGATATCACGACTGCAACTGGTTGGGTTCCTTGCCATCAGGTCGTTAAAAAGCGCAACATCATATTCCTTTACCCTCTTCAGTGCAACTTCATAATCGGCCATATTGAAGCTATCTGCTACTGCCCAAAATAGCTTCTTCAACTCTGGTTTCTTCGGGTGTAACTTCTTCAAGTTTCCGTAGATATGTCTTGCGCACATTCGATGTTCTACATTTGGTAGTTCCTCTTGAACAGCATTTATCAACCCCTGCAATTCAAGAAATTCTTATAAGTACTGTTATAGATTCAAGAAGATTCATAAATGATTGAAAGCAATGTTAGTACCTTCTCAGAGATCAGTGTGAAGCCATCTCCATCCCCAAGACTCAAATCTGTTTTCAGTCTCTGAATGAACCATTTCCAGTTATCGGTATTCTCAACTTGAACAACACCCCAAGCGACAGGGTAAATCTTGTTATTTGCGTCTTGTCCCACGGCTGCTAGTAGCTGTCCTCTTGTCGTAGACTTCAGAAAACAGCCATCTATTCCAAATATAGGTCGACAATGAGCTCACCAGATCGTCTTAAGTGCTTGGAAGCACACATAGGAATTGTAGAAAAGCTCAACTCCATCTTCTGTTGTAAATATTACAAGATCCACTGTCGAGTTTGGGTTAGACCTATCAAACATACGAGAAGAGTTAGATGTAAGTTCGATATAATGTCTGAAAAAGGCTATTTAAACTCGGGTATGAACATCATAATGTATTTGGACTTACTCTAATATTTGATGCTTGTAGTCTTTCATTCTTGAATATTGCTCATCAAACTCAGGTGCTACCATATCAAGTGCTTTATTGCGTGCCTTTCTACAGATATCATGCGTTACTGTCAAGTTATGTCGCTCTTATATGCTGTCTTGGATTGCTTTAGGCTTGAATCTAGGATCATTTCTGATCTCATTTACAAACATCTCAGCAATAACCCGCTCAATCAACAACCTACAATATCCATCTCTCGTACATGAATGGTGTCCTTGATGCGTCTTGACAATATAAAGTCCCACAGACTCCTCGTACGAGCAATAGACCTGCCAAGCTCAGCTTTCACCGCAGATTTAGATTCACACTTATCATATCCCCAACGTGTGTACTTGACATTCCTTTGCTCTTTCAAAGCATTCTCGAGAACGGCTTCCTTGAAACCTTAATACTCCCAAAGACTTGCATAACCTCCAATTCTCCACTGCATTTTATGTATCTCTCATATGCTACACCATTTCTTCATCATCTGAAGCAGGTGGAGTGTTTCTATATTTTTCATTATCCTCTTCCTCATCAACAAACCCAGCAACAATACCTTCTACACGTTCTTCTTGAGGATATCAGGCATTAACATCAACACGTTCCTCACAGTCATCACCAACACTCGCATTCTCTGTCTCACCGTCCTCATTTCTCTCTTTCTCAACGTCCTCATTTCTCTATGTCTCATCGTCCTCATTTCTCTCTGCCTCAGCGTGATCACTCCTCCCTTCCTCAGCGTGATCACTCCTCCCTGCCTCATCATCGAGGACATCTTCATGCTCAAGAAATATTTCAACATTCCTTGTCCAACCAGCAGCGTTACACATACTTGTAAAATTAGAAGAGCCATCACACAGAATCTTCAGCTGCTTCATATCCTCATATGGTAGCTTATACCAAATTATTTGTCGATACATATCAACAATTTCAGCTTCATTGATTCCTATGAATAGACCAGTCGCCTCAACGTGGAGAAAATGTATTTTCCCACCAAGATAGAATGTCTCTCCATTCACTGTGTCGAATTTCCCTCTGTAGTGTATGACAAATGCAATGTCAGTGTCGTCACTGAGACAACAAAACAAAACAAAAAAAATGTCAGTATTGCCAAAAAATGTTCTTTGAGACATTATATCGAACACATGGAGTACTATATCAAATATTCCTAACCATTGAATAAACCTACCCAAATCGTGTCTCAAAGTCATAATAATTAGTCACCCTAAACAATAAAACACAAAATTGAAGTATAATCTACAGCTAGAATCGATTAACCCTAACTTCTGTCTAACAAAATCAGCCACACAAACCTCATTTTAGAACAATGGAAGCACTCCCACCACGATTTTTGCAAGCAGATTCACGAAATTTTTTCTTCTACACCTTATTCACGAAAGAACTTCTTCCCTCAAGTCGAACATTTCTCTCTCGCAGTCTCTGAGTTCTTCGGACATGACTTTTTGTTCTTCGCCATTGATGGTTCTAATTAATTCGAGTTAGCTAAACAAAACGACGTCGTATTCTTCATTTAATTAGTTTTTTTATATATCTTAGAAGATCAACACGTAATTACCATGTAATACTCAGAAATTGCCACGTAATACTCCGTAACCGAGCAACTAAACACCGTGTGGGTCAAACTAACGTTCCGTTAGTCAAAGTATGGAAAGGCCAATTTGTTTTAGTTGGGTATGATATTTGAATTTCTATTGAATTTATGTATGAAATTACACAGCTACAAAGTTCAGGTATTGATTGGGACCGTGGCTCACTGTTGAGGCATGAATAAGCCGATTTCCCGACTAATTAAGGACTTAGTTATGAAAATATCAATTTTCTTACAAGAAAAAATATCAATTATAAAGGTTGTCTGGTAAGAGCTTTGACTATAAATTTCAAATGTAGATTTTTGGTTTTATAAATTTTGGCTGAAAACTGTAATTTTTATTTGATTTTACAATAAAATTTTTGTATTTATAATAACATATTTTTATAAAATCAAGTTTTTACAAAATATAGTGTAATAGATATAAAAACAGAAAATAGATAAAATTAATCTAATACATTAAGTAATAAATAATATATAAATTTACAAACTATTTTAAATATTTTTGGGGAAAAAATCAATTTAAATTTAATTATTTATTTTAGTTTTTTTTTTTGGTAAAGTCTCTATTGAAAGAATTAAAAAGAAAAACAAGATTAAAATATAAAAGCTTGGCTTTAGTAAGGTCTCCATTTATTTAGCAACAAAACCTTATTAGTAAATGAGTTTTAGTAAGGTAATCCATTTTGCCGGAAAAATGCGGAATCTCGTTTTTGGTTGAAACGCGAATTATCGTTTTTGGTGGAAAACACAATATCACATTTTTGGCGGAAAAAAATCAGAATCATATTTTTGGTTGGAAAACATCAAATCACTTTCTTTTTTGGTGAAAAATATGGAACCACTTACCTATTTATACTCGTAAATAACCTTGTTCGAAAAATCGGTCAATGCGGCCGATTAACCGGCGACTAGACTTTAGGCGACGGCCGACCTCCGTGATTTGGCCATACTCGGACAAGAAATCGGAAGTTTATGAAAAAGCCTTTTTGTTTTAACTTGCAGAATCACTCATTTTTTTGACAAATCCATTAGTTTAAAGTATAAATACATATAAAAACAGAATCAAAACGGTGAAAAACGATGGAAAAATTGAAAAAGGGACTCGGCGGCTGCTAGGGTTACAGAGATATGTCTAGGAGGAAGATGATTATAAAAGTACTACTTTGCCCCTCATTAAACGAAATATTGAAAATTAAGGAAAAGTCAAGACGCTGGGTTTCGAACTAGCAACCATAAGCTCATTAAAAGCACTCCAACCACTACATTATGACATGCATTGGTTATTACTCCAAAGATATTTACTCCCTCCATTTCATAAAAAGTGTCGTTCTAGCATTTTTCACACATATTAAGAAAAATAAATAAATTTCTACTTTGCCCTTAATTAATACACTAAAGAAGTTTCTCTCTCTAATTAATAAGCTGAAATAGTAGGGATAAAATAGAGATTTGTTTTAAAAATCTGCATTGAAAATGTAGAATGACATTCTTTATGAAACAAAAATAAGGACCTAGAATGACACTCTTTGTAAAACGAAGGGAGTATTTTATTTATATCAAAGTCCCTGAAATTCCGCCCCGATTAATCTCCGATTAATCTCCGATTTTTTCGTTAGTCGCTAGGCACAATCCAACCGTCCGACTAACGCCTAGCGCGTATTCGAGCAGAGGTAAATACTTTTCTAAAATTATAAAACTAGTATTTAAATTTATTTATATCAATTTAATTAAATATCGGTTTGATAACTATTCATGTGAAATTTGTTATTACTAAAATAAAATAAAATAAACATATATAATATAAATGGGTCTAACTGAGTTTAAATGAGTAGATATAATTTTAGTGGACATAAATAAGTAACTCTATTATACCTTTAAATTAAATTGGTCTTAAAGGGTTTTTGGGGTTTAAATGGGATGTCTCTAAATAGGGTGAGTCTATACATATTAACATTCCTACTCCTTCATTTTACATCAACAGACGACTTGTTATTCACAAAAACAATTTTAGATTAGATTTTCAGCCGCTTTTCATTTTGTAACTCCATGGGGGAAGGTTTCAGATTCTCTTGTGATAGAGTTGAAGAAGACTTTCTAATCCTTTTTTCTTCCATCGCTTATGTCATTATTTCTTGAATTTATGATTTTTTTTGTGTGAGTAGATCTTAAATGGGTTTTAAGGTTTTTCAAGGGGGTTTTCAAGCCTTGATTTATGTAAACATTGTATAGAGATTTATCTATTGATTCTTCATCTATAGTTGTGTGCATTACTTAGACTATAATTGATCACTTTAGTCTATGATCCAGAATATTTGGTACAACAACAATTGGTTATATCTGAATAAACATAGATGAACATTTTTTCCTTAACCCGTGAAAGTTGACGTTCTTGCGATTTGTGAACATATCAAACTCGTACGCGAACTAATACTTATTTATTACAATGGAGAAATTAGGTTAATATACAAATTATATTGCGCAAAGACATGTTGTATACTATAAATTTATGTTTGCGTTCGAGAATGGTGTCCAATACTTTTCTTGGTCTATCTATTTCTAAAAGCTTGAATCCCTGTGAATTCTCTGATGCCCAATGCTTCTTATACATTTATTTTCTGCTTGTTTACTTTATTTCTTATCTTTAGGAATCAAACAAACCCCAATTTTCATCTTAGCTTAACTCGACACTCAATATTGGTAGTGTAACTATCCTTTATATGCTAACTTTGATTTGTTGTTCACAAGCATTATCTTATTTAAGGTTTTAAAATTCGTGTATCATCTAATCTTCTTACCCCCTTCTACCTCTCCGGTGGCTGGCTTTCATTGGCGTCCCTGAAGAGGATCCTCCCTGTACTGGTTTCTCTTTTATTTCGGTTTCTTTTTGTGTTCGCAGCCTGTTTTCTGGTGTGCGGATCGTCTCATCTTCCTCCTTCGCTATGAATAAATGTTGGCTTATTATTGTTAGAATTTAAGAGACTAAAGATAGAGATTTGTAGAATCAACATAACATAAGAGAAGAAGATTAGAGAGAGTTTGAGAGAATAAGAACAAGAGAGAGATTAGAGAGAGAATTTGGAGATGAGAATAAGTCTCCTTAGATTCAAAATTCAAAATCAGAGGTTACAATATAGAGAGTGCTCTTAGACACATTTAGCTTACAAGAGAAGCTAATCTAATAATATCTTGAAGTGACAAGACTGTTTTTACTGTTCATCCGCGGATACTATCCACGGATTCTTCATGGATAGATCGGTTACTCCTCCTAGCATCCATGTGGATTGATAGTCTTTAAGCTATCCATATCTGATCATTAGAACATCATCTGAATCTATGATCTCCAATTTAATACTCCCCCTCAAGCTTGAATTCAAAGGTTGAATTAAGCTTGGAATGACAATGGAGATCGACCTCATTAAAAACCTTCATGAAGAAAACCACATTGGATAAAACTTCATCAAGGGAAAAAGAGTGTGGACTCCACGGCCTTAGAGGATTCAGGAAGCGTAATGAGTCCAAGCTTTGTGTGAATGGACTCGCAGACCTTCAAACTTGCCGCCTTAGTGAAGACATCAGCTAGTTGTTCTTCACTTCTTGTAAAACATGGCAGCACCACTCCTTGCTCAATCATCTGTCTAACCCTATGACAATCCACTTCTATGTGCTTGGTCCTTTCATGGAAGACTGAGTTTGAGGCAATGTGAATGGCTACTTGGTTGTCACAATGCATGGTAATCGGCTTTGATGTTTCAATTCCCAAATCCACAAGAAGAGCTTTGATCCATGCTAACTCGGTTGCTAACTTCCTCATTGCTCTATATTCAGCTTCAGCACTTGAACATGAGAATATTTTCTGCTTCTTGCTCTTCCAAGTGACTAGGTTGCCTCCAATGAATGTGCAATATCATGTGGTAGACCTTCTATCCACTCTATCTCCTTCCCAATCATCATCACAATACCCAACCACTTCTGTGCTTCTATTGCAACCCATCCAAATGCCTTGACAAGAAGCACCACTTAGGTATCTGAATATCCTTTCAACCATATTCCAGTGATGCATCTTGGGGGCTTGCATATGTTGGCTTACTTGGTTTACTGCAAAACATAGATCAGGTCTGGTTATGGTTAGATAAATGAGCTTACCAACCATTCTTCTATATTGTGTAATGTCCTCAAATGGCTTGTCTTCCATCTCCCCCTCTCTTATGACTTTGTAGCCTTCTTCACGAGGTGTCTTAGTCGGTTTTGATCATAGATTTCCTGCTTCAGATAACAAATCAAGTGTGTACTTCCTTTGAGATAAGAAGAGTCCATCCTTAGATCGACAAATCTCTATCCTAAGAAAGTACTTTAGAGCACCAAGGTCTTTAATATCAAAAACAGATTTAAGATAAGCCTTAGTGTCTTGTATACCTGACTTGTTGTTTCCTGAAATGATAATGTCATCAACATATACTAGAATGACTATGATACCTTCCTGATTCTGGAAAGTGAATAAGGTGTGATCTCCCTCAGACTTCTTGAATCCTCTTTGCATAAGTGTTGAGCTCAACTTATGGTACCAATCTCTAGGAGATTGTTTCAGTCCATAGATAGCCTTCTTGAGTCTTAGCACATTCCCTGGTTTCACAATGCCTTCAAGACCAGAAGGTGGTGTCATATACACCTCATCCTCAAGCTCCCCTTGAAGGAATGCATTCTTGACATCCATTTGCCAAAGTTCCCAATCAAGGTTTGTTGCCAAAGATAAGATGATCCTGACTGTATGAAGCTTAGCTACGGGTGCAAAGGTATCCAAATAGTCCTTTCCATAGGTTTGAGTGAAGCCTCTTGCAACCAGCCTTGCTTTGCATCTCTCAACCTCTCCATTGCTTCTATATTTGATAGTGAAAACCCACTTAGAACTCACTGCGTTCTTTCCTTTGGGAAGTTCTGCCTCATACCAAGTCTCATTTCTTTCCATTGCTTTGGTCTCTTCATTCACAGCTTGCATCCACCTCTTATCTCCCTTGGCTTCTTCATAGGTTGTTGGTACTTGTTCTTGATCCAACTGTCCAATGAACACTTGATGTTCCAAAGGTACATGAGTCAAAGTGCATACAGATTGCGAGGGATGAGCTACTACATGATTGTTGAAGTAGAACTTCTTGTTGATCCAAATTGATGAATCCTTCTTTTCTCTAGTGCTTCTTCTGAGTACTTGAATTGGATGGTTAGTTGCCAGTTCAGACTCTTCATTGTGCGGATCATGATCCATCTGAACAGATTCTATCTCATGCTCCTCAACACTATCTTGATCATGTGTAATAGAATCAGATTGTTGCTGTTGCGGTTGTTCTGATTCTTGAGTCTCCCCTTCATGATCAGGATGGGGCTTTTGTGGAGTTTCCGAAGGTAAATCAGGGACCGAAGGAGCTTGACTTGACTTTACCGGTTCCTGAGGTAGACTAATACCAAGACTTTCCATGATTATCCTTAGGTTAGTAGCTCGGTCTGATTGAGAAGTAGGGAGATCCTTCAAGCTTTCCCAATTCTTCTCATCATAGAAACTTCTTGTCTCCATAAACTTCACATCTCTTGAGATTAAAACCTTCCTTGTTTCAGGCACATAGCATTTGTATCCTCTTTGTGTTGTGGAATACCTAATGAACATGGCTTTGGTGCTCTTAGCATCCAACTTGTCTCTTTGTTCTCCTGGTATTAACACAAAACAAATGCACCCAAACACACGTAAGTGATCAACTAATGGATTGGTTTTGTTTAATACCTGAAATGGTGATTGATCTTTAAGAACTTTTGTGGGAGTTCTATTGATCAAGTAGCATGCAGTCATGACTGCATCTCCCCAAAACCTCTTAGGAACATTCTTGTAGAACATCATGGACCTTGCCACCTCCATTAAGTGTCTGTTCTTCCTTTCAGCCACTCCATTTTGTTGTGGAGTGTAAGGACAACTTGTTTGATGAAGAATCCCATGTTTGAATAGGTGTTGTTGGAAGGCATTACTTGTATACTCTCCACCATTATCTGATCTAAATATTTTTATCTTAGCATTGAAATGGTTAGTAACATGATTCTGAAAATTCATGAAATCTTCTAACACCCTATCCTTAGTTTACATCAAGGTTATCCAAGTGTATTTAGATTTTTCATCAATGAATGTCACAAAATACTTATGATTCTCTCTAGAGACACAAGGGGCAGTCCACACATCCGAATGAAAAAGATCAAAGCAACTTTCATAAGTAGTTTTAGAACTTGGAAAAACAGATTTGCAATGTTTCCCAAGGATACAAGCCTCACAATCATGATTTTTAAAAGAAACAGAGGGTAATAAGAGTCCTAAAGCTCTAGAGTGTGGATGTCCTAGTCTAGCATGCCAAATAGAGTCATCCACACCAACATAAGTAGATAAAGCAGTAGATAATTCAGAAGAAGAAGAGTTGGTGTCCTCAAGCATGTAAAGCTCATCCTTTGTAACACCTTTCCCAAGCAACTTACTTGTTTCAATATCCTGAAAAATCACATCATTAGGACTGAAAATAACATTGAAATTAAGATCAGTAGCTACTCTTTTCACAGATAATAAGTTTGTTGTAAAACTAGGCATATAGAAAGCTTTAGATTCTTTGCTAAACAACTTAAGATTTCCTATGCCTTGAATTGGTATCTTATCACCATTTTCAATTACAACATTACCAAGAGCAGGTTTAATGTTTTCTATCAACTTAGAGTCACTGATCATATGGTGAGATGCTCCTGAATCAACTATCAATGATTTGGTTCTTTTTGAAGCAAAAAGGGAGTTACCAAGAGTCATACCAGAGTTCTCCTTGAGAGCTTTGATAAGAGCTTCAAGGTCTGACCTTCTTACCACATCATCTTGAACTACCATGGCAGGAGCTTGATGAACAACCATTGCCCTTCCTTCCTCACCAGCCTGCACTGAAGATGGACCAGATTCACCACCTTGGGAGTATTTAACTCTTTGGTCTTTGAACCGGTTGAAGGATGATGGCCTGAGGTGAGGATGTAGGCGCCATCATTTCTCCTTGAGATGGCCACTCTTCTTGCAATGTTCACAAAACCAGAATGGCCTCTTGTCGCCACCATTCCCTTGCTTCTCTTCAGGTCTGAATGCACTCTTGTGTGCAGTCACAAGCTCACGCTTACCTCCAAAGATACCAAAGGATCCCTGCTCCTTTTGAATTTGAGCACAAACATCATCCAAGGAAGGAAGTGTCTCTGCCCTTAGCATGTATTGGATGAGGCTGGCATAAGATGAATTCAGAGTTAACAAGAGGGCAAACACCTTATCTTTCTCTCTTCTTTCCTGAAGCACAATGGGATCAACAGTAGGTGGCCTTAACATCTCCAACTCTGCCCACAAAGCTCTAAACTTCCCAAAATGTTGTTTGAACTCCATGTCTTCTTGATGGAGATTGTTGATAGCTAGCTTAACTTCAAACACCCTGCTTAGATTGGACATGTTCCCATAAACTTTCTTGAGAGTGTCCCACAAGTCCTTGGAAGTTTCACAGTAAGAATAAGCTTCCAAGAGAGATGGTTCAAGGGAAATTTGTAGAATGGAGAGTACATTCTGGTCTCCTTGAACCCATAGCTCTTCATATTCAAGGGCCGCTTCTTGAGCAGCGTCTTCATCAGCTTGAGTCTCTGCTTCAGTACCAGCCTTAGCCTTGTCCTTAGCTTCAGACTTCATCATTTTAAGTGGAGCAGTGTTGCTCAGAACATGCTTCCACAAACCTCTACCACCAAGGGCAGATTTAACCATCCTAGCCCAAACAAGATAGTTGGCACCTTTAAGGACAACAGGGATTATCACTCTTGAGTTCTCTATTGTTGTGGAGGGAGTATTCAAGAAGAAAAGATCACAAAGGATTTTAGAAACCAAGAGAGAATGAACTAAGAGCAGTTTCTTAAGAAAGTTTCAAGAACAGTTTTAGAACAAGAAAAATCAGAGTTTAAAGTAAGAGTTAGCGGAAATGAATAGGTACAAGAGCTTAATGCTCTGATACCATGTTATAATTTAAGAGACTAAAGATAGAGATTTGTAGAATCAACATAACATAAGAGAAGAAGATTAGAGAGAGTTTGAGAGAATAAGAACAAGAGAGAGATTAGAGAGAGAATCTGGAGATGAGAATAAGTCTCCTTAGATTCAAAATTCAAAATCAGAGGTTACAATATAGAGAGTGCTCTTAGACACATTTAGCTTACAGGAGAAGCTAATCTAATAATATCTTGAAGTGACAAGACTGTTTTTACTGTTCATCCGCGGATACTATCCACGGATTCTTCATGGATAGATCGGTTACTCCTCCTAGCATCCATGTGGATTGATAGTCTTTAAGCTATCCATCTATGATCATTAGAACATCATCTGAATCTATGATCTCCAATTTAATAATTATGGCATGGGAGTTGTCATGGAGGTCCTTCTCCTTTGGAATTCGGCGGATCTTCTTCACGATTGAAGTTTCTCTCGTGTTCAGGGTGGAATTTGGTCGTTGGTAATCAGTCATTAAAGGTCTTGGTTTTTGTTCCCTCTATCGTCTCCGTCTGTATTTTCTCTCTGGTACGTTTGTGGTTTTCAGGTGGGGTCGCTTGAGGTTGCAGGTCGGAGTGTGTGGATGAAGTGGCTTGATCTTGGACTTTCCTATATTGTTTGGCTTTCAGTCCGATCTTGCAGGTCGGCATGTTGTATTATGGTTCTTATCCAACTCTATCTTTAGTTTTAGTTTGGTTTATAGCGTGGTTGGTTTTGTTCTAGTAACTATCCATTTCTCGTGTGTGTCGGAATTTGGTGGTAAATTTTTTATTTCTGAGTGTGAACATATCAGTTCTTCTTGAAGGATGGGTACTCTCTAATAACATGATCATCTTTGACCGGGTCATTGCGCGGCTTGAGTATTTTCTCAACCTTATCCATATGTTATGGTGTTGCTTTTGAGCTATCAGTTGGCTTCTTTGTCTTGATTTTTAGAGGTTTTGTTGTTTGAAGTTCTGCTAGGTTTCATTTCGGGAATCTTTTTTTTATGTGATTTTGTTGCGAGAACATATACAAGCCTATCTTCGCTTATGTCTGGTTTCTGGAGTAGAGTTTTCAGCGGGCCCTTATCCTTCGGGTCTTCTCTTACGAGGAAGTGATCGCTCTTTGGTCGGTAGATGGCCAAGATCCGTGAGAGAGTGTTTGCTTGTAAGGATTGGAAGTCTTAGGTTCAGGTTTCACATTCCGAGTTCAAATTTTCTCATTGTGCCTAGTTCTTATTCGTCCCTGGGGTCTGGTTTTCGTGGTGGGTAGTCTCTGCCTTGGGTTGCTCGCACCCTTCTTTACCTGCTTGGAGTATGGCTGGTTGGGTTCGCGTCCTTCTTCGATTTGGATCGTCTCGAGATCTTGTTTCTCAGTCTTAATTTCTTCGACATCACATGGTTACTACCGTAGTTTTTAGTGTGTGTTATTGCTCTCGGATCCAGTTTGATTGATCGGATCTCTAGCTCATTGAGCATTTAGCTTTGGATTTTGGTTTGTAATTAGTTGTTGTTCTAGTTTTTGATCTTTTTTTTTTTTTTTTTTTTAATTATAATATATTATATTAAAATGAAAATATCAACCGATGCAAATCGGAATCTAGATCTGTTACACAACCGGTTAACCGGAATAAAAGACGGCGACAAGAACAACAACTCAGAGAGCAATAAACAGAGCGAATCAAAAGAGAAAGAAGAGCTGAGGGTGGGGAGAAGACCGGAGCTGCCATAAAAGCCTCTCACTCCGAAGGACAAGCGGAATAACCACCGTCCACTCGCCGCAGGTTCTCGAGTTACCGGGATGTCCTAACTCGGGTCCGATCCGCTGACGACAAAGCCTCAGGTAGTCTCCTACTCTCAGAGGGGTCCCGCGGCCACGCACACCGTTGCCGGAGCAGACAGCCAACAACTTCTCAAACCCTAGATCTCCGCCGATACATCTCCAAGACAAATCCTTTAACCACCGCGCACAACCCAACAAAATCAATCCGGACCAAGCTAACCTCCGCCTCCGTCCATCCTCCCCGCCAGAGGAAAAACTCCAACTGCAGAACCGCCTTAGCCATAGACGCCTCACCACCGACCTCGAGAGAGAAAGAAACCTCTCTAAGCCCGATTGAACCACCGACAAGAAATCCGGCAGGATCTCCACCGTCCTCAGGCAGAGACAGACGCTGCCTTCTCCCTGCGATAGCTCGCCTGAGCCATGGAGCTTCCGCGGCTCCTTTCCTCCACAGGTTACCCTACCACGACGTCTCGGAGATTGAGAGGGGTGCCTTTCGATTTGCCGCCGTGTAACTTCTCACCCATGAAGCACGAACTGGAAACTACGGGGGGAGGTCCCCTCACGGCCGACGAACAATCGCCGGTGACGGAGGAGACCTCGAAGGTTGAAGACGAAGCGCTTTACTTTTGGGAGAGAAAGTTTTAGCGCGTAGATCTACACGCGCCTATTGACGAATTTCGAAAATATGCGCGTTTGTCTTTGGGCTAAGTTTTCCTTTGATGTCTTTTGATCTTGTCTCCCTTTATTTGGATTTTAGACTGTGGGCGGGTTGTTTTCCTTTGATGTCTTTGTGTTCTCCGTTTGTCTTTGGGCTAAGTTTTTTTTATTTCTCTAAATATGTATTAATTGCTGGTTAGATTAATGATAAGTCAGAGACTCAGAATTCCAAACGAAAAAACTCTTTATTTGTTTATTCTCATGCACCTTTTTAGCTAAAGGAAACAACATACATCCATTTTGTTATATAAGTAAAATAAAAACCAGATGGTTGCACACACCAAAAAAAAAACAGAAGACGAGCACAATTTATATTAGGCCCATTTATATTATATCATTTAGTACAATCAATATAAAATATGGTATGTCCTTATTGTTTCTTGCTCATCACAATAGACCAGACGCTCTAAATCATCCACTTACAGAACTTGATATGCTCAAACTTGATGAACTCCTCTGTTTCCTTGTCAACATCCTCTTTTCCTTTTACAACCTGACTCCTACCCATCTTCTCGCTCTTCATCATCCTCATATCCGCGAAGAACTGAACCGGTTCTTCAGTTGCATAGGAAACTCGGTGATGATGATGAGACTTGTGGTTGGAGGAGCTTCCAAGTTCCATTCTTCTGAAAATTAAAGTTTCTTTTTCTTTGTTCTGAGTATGGTTCTGTTAGATATACCTATGAAAACTATCGGATGTTTCTTTTTATAAGACATGTAATGTGGTACTTGAACTATACAACAATGAGGGTGAATCATATTCCCTTTTTTCTTTAAGTCTTTTCAAGAAAAAAATATACATATATATATTTAATTCTTGGAGGCTTTGGCCGATTCTATATGCATGTCTATACAAATTTGGTATAATGATAGTCTGATAGATAAGGATCTAATACGATGTAGGGTGTAGGAGTTAGCTTCAACAACAAGCCATGTTATTGATTCGATAACATTTTCAACATGGAGCATGAACAACTTCGGATCCTTGAGGTGTGTGCCAAGAGTTTATAATGTCAAAGGTAATGCCATGAGTTTAAAAGGAACGGTTAATAGTAGTTACTGTTGGTTATCCGTCTTAGTTTGATCGAATTAGATGCTTTAATAATGCGAATGTTTGAGTGGATACAGAAGGTAAATAAATTAATCTGGTTCTCTTTGTCCTATATAAAGATTTGTCTTTGCTGCTTGGTCAAAAAGTGATGCAGCTTCTGTCCAAACCAGGTTGATCTGGCCCATCTAACGAGGTTTGTTATAGGCCCGGCTCCAACTTGCAATCGTTTTTACAGCTTTTTTATTCGGACCGACGTGTATCTGGGGCTGCGTTAGTTCCAGGCCCGGCTTTGGGGCAGTGCACGAAGTGCAAAAGCACTAGGTCCAAGAAAAAATTCTAATTTTTCTTAAGGATTTAGGATCCAGAAATTTTTAGAAAATAGAAAAAAGTCCAAAACTATTAAAAGTGTTACAAAAACTATCAAATTTTTTGATTTGAAACAGGGCCCAAAATACTTTTGAGCCGGGCCTGGTTAGTTCGTTAAATAAATATATATCTTTATATTAATTGAGAAGTGATTTTGAGCTTATATTCACTCTCAAAACGGTTGATTACTAATTTGCCATTAATGAAATTAAGCTAATTACTGTATTATCCTTAATTTGTATTGATAATTTGATTATGTTTTTAAATTTTATTTTGGAGATAAACATAATATTGGATAAATAAATTTAAAAGTAGGATGAGATGATAAATATGAAAATATTTATAATATTTATTTTATTTTAGAGATATACATAATCTTCGATAAACATACAAAATTAAAATTATAAATACAAAAATATTTATGAAGATCTTTTTAGTTTTGTTTGGTATATGTAACATTCGATAAAAAAATAAAAAGTAAGATGATAAATATGAAAATATTTATGAATTTTTTAAAAGATTACTAAATATGGTTGTAAATAACAAAATTTTATATAGTATATTCATATTATTATATTAATTTTGAAATTATATATATAAATGATAAAATATTTTAAATAAGAAATTTATATTTATTTTATAGATAATTATAATTTATTTTGTTTCTATTAATTTTATTTTAGGATAAATTATAAAATACTTTAATAAGATGTTAAATATATTTATGTTTATATGTATGTTTAATTATAATTAGTCTTATAATATTTTTATAATATTATTGTTATTAAATTAATTTGATGATTTTTATATAAATTTTATGTTTAATAATATTTGTGCTCGTACTTGGTGCGAGCGAATCATACTAGTTATTTAGTAATTCGGGACATAAAGGCAGCCACTTGAGGAAAATGAACTATTATGCTTCTTTGATGCTGGGTGAAAAGAAGATAATTACATGGCAGGACTTGGCTGGATAGTACTGAACAGAGACTCTCATGTCATCAAGGAAAGAGGAAAGACTCGGAACCACATAACATCCCCTCTAATGGCAGAAGCAGCGGCCCTTCTTGATGCAGTTACAGAAGCCTTCGACAGGAAGACGTTGAAGATGACATTTGCTTCTGATTTTTCAACACTGATAGCCTTGAACACGGACAAAACACACATGGAATGCTTCGGGATCCTAAGTGACATAATCAAATTGTCAAAATTGTTTGTAAGGTGCTAGTTTATACTTGTTCCAAGGATAGAGAATAGAAAAGCTGACGAGATAGCCAAAACTCTCTTAGGCAATTCAACTACTCTTTCATCTGTAAATAGCCTAGATTGACTCTTGTTTCATTAATGAAAGTATTATCCTTTGATCAAAAAAAAAGTTGACATCTAATTGGCCTAATCGCGGCAAAGTTGTTGCAAACAGGAATCAAATTTAGGTTTTGCTCCATTCAACTACCACCTAACCATCACTACAAAATTCGTCTTTACAGTTAGTCCTCATTTTGCTCCATTTAACTACCACCTAACCTGCTTGTTAGTTGAGTAATCACGAAGTGTTGGGAAGCAAGCACATCCAAAAGTACGCAGAGCAGAGTAATCCGGTTTCCAAACATGCAGTTTTTTCATATTGGCTGATGTTTCCTGCTAATGAGGAGCTTGGGAGAAGGTTGATGAGATAGTTGGCTGTAAAAAATGCTTCAACCCAGTACTAATCAGGCATCTTACTATCAAAAAGCATGGCAAGGGTAAGCTCAACTATGTGTCTATGTTTGCATTCTGCAAGTCTGTTTTACTGCGGCGTGTATGGACAAGATACATACTGAGAGAAACCGGATTGTTGCAGATGATTGAGGAAGAGTGTACTGGTGAACTCCCCTCCACCGTCACATTGAAACGTTTTGATCTTATAACCCAATTGATTTTCAGCCACGGTTTGAAATTTGCAGAAAGTAGAGTAGAAATCTGATTTCAACTTAAGTGGATAAAACCAACAGCAACGAGACCAATGGTCTATGAATATTACATAGTAACAAAAGCCTTGACCAGATACAATAGGTGCAGGGCCCCATAGATCGCAATGGACACATTCAAGAGGAAATTTGGCTGAAAAACTAGACTCTCAAAATAGTAATCTACTGCTTTTCCCTAGCTGACAGACTTCACAAGCTGAGCTGGTACTCTTGCTTATTTGAATCATCTTATCTGTAGAAAGAAGCTGGAGAAGTTGCATGTGAGAATGTCCAAGCCTTTTATGCCAAACCTCATCTGTTGCATGATGTTGTCTGGAGGAATAAAAGGCTTGAGCTTGCGGCTGACTTTCCAGAACATAGAGACCATCACGGTTTCTTCCCATTGTGAGCAACATCTTTGTGTTCTTGTCCTTAACATGCACACCATTTCCATCAAACTTAAAAGAACATGGATAGTCTGTAGTAATCTTTGAAACAGACAACATGGATTTGGCAATAACAGGACAAACTAGGATATCACAAAGAGGAATAGTACCTGATGTTGACGCAATGGAGGCTGATCCAGTATCGGTGATGGGGAGATAGCTGTTGTCACCAATCATGATTGTATTAGACCCATAGTAAGGTTGAGACTGACTGAGATGACTTGTGGAGTTAGTGACATGAGCGGTTGCTCGTGAATCAGGGTACCATTCAATTCCATCAGTGTCAGTAACATCCGTTATTCGCATAGCTGCCAAGGCTGCAGGAACATCATCTGACTGGTATGCATTGTTGAATCTGTGCCAACATTTTAAGGCAGGATGACCAGATTTTCCACAAATCTGACAAACAGTGTTAGTTCTGCTTTCATAGGACACTACTGAGCTTGAGGAAGAGCTGGAAGCAGGTTAGATTTGCTGATGGAAACCCCTTCCTCGTGTGGAGAAAGAGCCACCACGACCACGGCCTCTGTAATAACTACGTTCTCTGTTGCTGTTGTGATAGCCACCATCAGATTTGCTCATGTTGAAAGCAAGATGAGGACTAACAACAGGCTAAGTGACATAAGCTTGCAGTCTGTCATCGAAAACAGTCAGTTTGGGAACAATATCTTCAAACGTTGGCGTGGGGAAATAGTCGATTATGTTCTCAATAGTTTTTTGATTGGTTCATACTCATGACCCAATCCCTGAAGCGCCGCAAAAATCTTCATCTCATCTTCAAAAGGATGCCCGATTGATGTTAATTGGTCACAAACATTTTTGATCTCTCGTAAGTACTCCATCATCGGTTTCTCTTGTTTGGAGATGGTTTGAATGCGTCGTTGGAGCTCAAACCGCCATGAGGAAGTAACTCTATTGAAGTGTTTTGCCAGGATGGACCAGATTTCATACGCCGTAGAGCAGTCGACCACCACACTTCAGATATCTTCAGCAAACGAACCTAGAAGCCAAGATGAAACCACCTGATCTGTTCTGCACTACTGTTCATGGTCAGTGTTTGACATCTCCGTAGACGTGTTGTTGATGCCGGGAACAAGGATAGTAGCTGGAGGTTTCTGCTTATCGCCGGTAACATAGCCGAATAAGCCTTGGCCACCAAGAAAAGCCGTGAACTGTCGTTTCCAAAGAACATAATTTCTCCCAGTGAGTGTTATGGAAATACAGTGAGTAACATTCAAAAATGGCACTGATTTACCCATGGAAGAATCCTCCATGGCTCTGATACCATGGAGTACTTGAACTTGGAGCGGGGGGTTCACAAACTCCAAGTTTGCGTATGAGATTGATGAATGGTACTTGGAACACTGATCGTCAAACACATTCCCAACTATCTTCATATTGTGGATATCTTCCAAACTTGGAGTTTGTGAACCCCCCCACTCCAAGTTTGAGGGAGGGTATCAAACAAGATATGCAGCCCACTGAACATGAATGGAGGCCCAAGCTGGATCAGCTCATCAAGCCTCTGAAGTCGACCTGCAACAACTCAGCTCTCACCTGCAATAAGGAAAATGACACTCTCAGTCAAAAGCAAAATGAGAACCGTTTTCAACAAACGAAAATCAAAGATTCTCAAAAATGTGTTTTAACCTCATCCACAGCTCAGCAAGCTACAACGGCTAATAGGTTTGTTGTGCTTGAAGATAAAGATGTGTAAAACCCTAAGACAAGTAGCCTATATAACAATCGATGTAACAGTGCTGTAACTTAAGCGAAATATCAATAATACATAGTATTTCAGAATCTTATCTCTTCATTTGATCTCTTCCTAAATCTTTCTCTGTAGTATCATGAAAGAGACTTTATTTGCCATTGTATAGCACTATTATGTCTCTACAGTTTACACTTCAATTAATCTAATAGTGCCCTTTATTATATTTTAAAGGCAACATCTTGAGGGGAGATCGTTTAATACCAAATTATATATATTTCGGTTTCCAACAAAACCTTTAACATTTCAAATATTGTACCAAGATTGACAAGTAAAACGAAATTATCAATATTTTAGTTTATCAGACATTTGAAGAGCATCAGTGTCGGTCCGGTCAAATATTATGTCTAAAACAAATTTAATTTTTTTTGTCTGTAATGAAACTTAAACTCACTAGCTACAAAATATATAAAATCTCCCAAATCACTAGACCAAAAAAAAATGGAACTGATGTCTATAATTTTTTTTACAAATTATGGCGTCTAAAACAGTTGTTTCATGTGCTTTTATTCCGGGACGTATGGCTTCTGATAACATATTGGTTGCGAATAAACTAATGCATTCCTTGAAGTGCCGTAAACGTGTTGCAAAATCTTATATGGCGGTGAAGATTGATATCTCAAAAGCTTACGATCGGGTGGAATGGGATTTCTTGGAGAATACTCTTCAGGCATTTGGCTTCTCAGTTGTATGGATTTCTTGGGTCATGGGAATGGTACGAACAGTAACATACTCAGTTCTAATCAACGGTGATCCCCATGGCCATATCATTCCACAGAGAGGACTCCAACAAGGCGATCCTTTGTCCCCTTATTTATTTATCCTCTATGCGGATATGTTAAGTCATTTGATCCATTCCGCGTTGGTTGCAAAGAAGATCAATGGCATAAAAATTTGTATTGGAGTCCCCACTATAAGCCATATTTTATTTGCTGATGATTCTCTGCTCTTCATACAAGCTAATCACCAAAACTGTCGTGTACTTAAGGAAATTTTTGATACCTATGAGCAACACTCTGGCCAGAAGATCAATACCGATAAATCTACGATAACTTTTGGTACTCAGGTCCCTGGTAATCGTGAATGTCTAAGACTCGTTTTGGGTATCTCAAAAGAAGGAGGTGGGGGAAAGTATTTGGGATTGCTTGAACAATTTGGACGTAAGAAGAGCGATATGTTTAATACTATCTTGGAAAGGGTCAAAAATAAAACAGGTTCCTGGCATGCTCGTTATCTGACACAGGCTGGTAAGGAGGTTTTACTTAAATCAGTAGCCATATCTATGCCGGTTTTCATGGGACAAAAATGTAGTTACCCAAAGCGAAAGGAGGCCTTGGTTTTCGAGATTTAGAGAAACACAATGATGCACTTCTTGCAAAGGAAGCTTGGCGACTTCTGACACACCCTACGACGCTATTTGCAAGACTATTTCGAGCTAAATATTACAAAGATGGTTCAATTCTGGATGCTAAGCCACAGCGACTCCAGCCGTATGGTTGGTCTTCGATTTTGGTAGGGCTGGACCTTTTAAAAAAAGGTTTAAGACATCATATAGGTAATGGACAGGATACTAAGGTTTTTCTGGATAATTGGATCCCTGAGAATACTTCTCGTTCAGCTATCGGTAATCCACATTTGCCAAGTGATGTAGTCAACACTCCACTAGTAGAACAACTGATCAAGTATACAAACGGTATAAGACAGTGGAACGATGAAGCTCTTCAGTTATTTATCCTACCCCAGGAGCATCATATCATCCGCTCCATCTATCTCTCTCAGCATATGGAGCCTGATAAGGTGATATGGGATTTGTGTCCAGATGGTGCTTACTCAGTCCGTAGTGGCTACCTCTTAGCCTTTAATTCAGAACCAAGTAATCAAAACCTGGTACCTCCTTATGGTGATCCCGCTTTGAAAATTAAAGTTTGGAAGCTTCCCATCCCACCGAAGTTACAACATTTTCTTTGGAGTTTAGCTTCCAAAGCTCTGCCAACAACCACCAGACTACGATCAAGAAATCTTAATATTGATCCAATTTGTCAACGGTGTCATCTTGCTGAAGAAACAATCCATCATCTATTCTTTGATTGTCCTATCTCTCGCTTATTTTGGATTAAAGCTCAACTACCAAGTATCGCCTGGTTAGCACAGCCTCACCTTCAAGTCGATGCTAATCTTATTGGTTTGATGGATCATTTTGATATGCCATCTCTGTCGTTAGAGCAAAAACTTATGCCCTTTTGGATTCTGTGGTATATATGGTGTTCTCGTAATGAATTAATCTTCAATGCTAAACCTGTCTGCCCTGTCTCTCTTCTTCATATGGCGTTACTGGATATAAGGGAATGGATACAAGTATCAAATCAAAACTCTGGTCTGCAAAACTCTCGCCCTTGCTCTACCTTATGGACGTTACCGACTCCTCCTTGGTTGAAATGCAATACGGATGCAGCTTTCGATCCTTCTACTGGTTATGCGCGTGCTGGTTGGATAGTGAGAGACCATACAGGTTCGATCATTCTATGGAATTCGAAATCGCTGGAATGGGTTTCATCTCCCCTCGAAGCAGAAGCACTTGCTCTTCTGACCGCTGTTACAGACCTTCATCTTCAAGGTTTAACCAATATAATCATCGAATCAGATTGCCAGCTTTTGATCTTTTATCTCAATCAACTTATACATCATTGGGGTATCCACAACATTGCATTGGATATTACAAACATCGCTTCAAGACTGGGTCCTGTTCAGTTTACTTTTACTCCTAGATCTGCTAATCGAGTAGCTCATTTAATTGCTCATTCTCCTTCTATCTCAATTTATGATAATCCTGAAAGAGCTGAATATCTTATTGATATTATGATTGTAATTACAAGGTATTTATATGCAAATACAAGTAGGGCTTAAGTATACATAATTACATTCGTAGCCTTATAACTACTCTATACACCCCCGCAAGATGGAGGCACTTCCGAGACTCCAATCTTGGAGCAAAGTGTTGTGAACGGTTGGCGTGGTAATGGTTTGGTTAGAGCGTCGGCCAGCTGGTCCGTCGTAGATATATGAGAGACGCGTAAGGCACCAGATTGGATATTATCACGGACAAAATGATAGTCAAGCGCCAAGTGTTTCATGCGTGAATGAAAGACTGGATTTGCACATAAGTACGTTGCGCCCACATTATCACAGTATACCACTGGCATCGAAGGGAGATAGATGCCTAACTCAGTAAGTAGAGAACATACCCAACGGAGTTCTGAAACTGTGTTGGCGACAGCACGATATTCCGCTTCCGTAGATGAGCGTGCCACCCCTTTTTGTTTCTTAGACGACCAAGCGATAGGTGTGGAGCCTAGGTAAACAATGTAAGCGTTTGTGGATACGAAGTCCTCAGGGTCTCCTGCCCAGTCAGCGTCTGAGTATGCGTGGAGCCTTATCGGTGAGTCCTTGTGTAAGAATATACCATGTGAACTTGTGCCCGACAAGTAACGAAGTACACGTTTGAGAGCCTGCCAATGAACGTCTGTCGGTTGGTGCATAAACTGAGATAGACGGTTGACGATGTAAGAAATGTCTGGTCTGGTGAAGGATAAATATTGTAGGCTGCCAACTATCATGCGAAAGTCGCTGGGGTCGTCAAGTTTGTTACCGGATGTGAGGCTGAGCCGAGGATGCTGAGCAGCCGGTGTAGAGACCGGCTTAGAGTCTGCCATATTCGTCTTCTTCAACAGGTCAAGGATGTACCTTTTCTGATTTAGATGCAGGCCATTGCGAGTTCGTGTTGCCTCTATTCCCAGAAAATAGCGCAAGTCCGTCGGTTCCTTCAAAGAGAATCTGTTCGCTAAACCCGCTATAATCTGATCAACAACTGTCGGTGAACACCCTGTGATGATAATATCATCAACGTAAACAAGTAAGAACACCGTAACCGCGTCTCGACGGTATATGAAAACCGAGGTATCGGCAATGGAGTTGACGAAACCGAGCTGCTGTAGAAAGAATTTGAGTTCCTGGTACCATGCACGTGGTGCTTGTTTCAAGCCGTACAACGCCTTCTTCAGACGACAGACATAGTGTGGACGATCCTTATCGATAAAACCCGGTGGCTGAGATACATAAACCTCTTCAGACAATGAACCATGAAGGAACGCATTGTTCACATCGAGCTGTTTGATCACCCAAGATCTGGAAACTGCATACTGTAAAACCATTCGAATCGTCACCGATTTCACCACAGGACTAAATGTCTCAGAATAATCGATCCCATATTGCTGATTAAATCCTCGTGCCACCCAACGTGCCTTGTACCTGTCAAGTAAACCGTTAGGCAAGTACTTAAGCGTGAACACCCACTTACTAGGAATCACATTCTGGCTTGGATGAGGAGGAACCAAGTCATAAGTATGATTTTGTAGTTGGGCGTTATGTTCTGCACTCATCGCTGTCCTCCAATTAGAATCGGCTAGAGCTTGGGTGATATTGGTTGGGAGTTTGGGCTCAGGTTTATGTCTGGTAGCGAGAAGGGATAGCTTGGTTTTTGGTTTTGTGATGTTGTTCTTGTGTCGGGTTCTCATGGGATGGACATTTTGTGGTAAGGGTGGTGGTCTTCGTTTCCGAGCTCGTGGCTGTGCAGCCGGTGGTTGAGGTGCAGGGACTGATATTGGGTGTATAGGTGGGGCATGCGGTTGGTTTATTTGGTTCGACTCACTTTGGTGTGGAGTGGGTGTAGTGTGGGTTTGTGCGGTCTGAATAGATGGGTCAACAGGTTCGGGTTGTGTTTGGTCAGTGCTTAAAGGAGTGGAATGAACTTCTGTACCTGTTGAATGCAAACCCAAGTCAGTTTCAATACCTGTCGGAGCAGGTTGGTGGTGAGGAACGGAGCCGGAGGCCGGAGCAGGAGGAGTTGATACGAGTGACTGCCGTGAGAGAGGAATCAACGTCGCTTGGGAAGGAGAGGCAGAATGGTGATGATGCTGGTCGATTTCAGTGAGTAAGACCGGAGGCGTTTTAGAGAACGGGAATTCGGTTTCCACAAACTGAACATGTCGAGAGACGTACACTCGACTGGTGCGTATATCCAAGCATATGTATGCGCTTTGCGTTAAAGAGTAGCCCAAGAATACGCATTCAGTCGAGCGACTCTCAAGTTTATGGCTTGTATAGGGCTTCAACCACGGAAAACACAGTGAACCAAATACACGGAGCTTTAAGTAATTTGGTGGCTGGCAAAATAACTTGGCATACGGTGACTCGTTGCCAAGAACTGGTGTCGGTAGTCTATTGATAAGATAGACAGCCGTGGAGAATGCGTAAGGCCAGAAGTGCACCGGAACAGATGCTTGTCGAAGCATCGTCATTCCTGTTTCCACTATATGCCTGTGTTTTCTTTCAGAAATCCTGTTGTGCTCCGGTGTATGTGGTGGTGTGGTGAGATGAGAGATACCATTCGCTGTTAAGAAAGATCGCAGGGCAATAAATTCACCCCCGTTGTCTGAATAGAGTGTGCGAATTTTGAGCTGAAAGCGATTTTCGATCAGGGCTTTAAAGGCAATGAAGATTTCTTTGACTTGGGATTTATGTTTGAGGGGATAGAACCAGGTGTATCGGGTATAGTGATCAACGAGAATGAGATAGTATTTAAACGAATCTGTGGAATGAATGGGAGATGTCCAGACATCCGTATAAATACATTCAAGAGGTTGTGAAGAGGCAATAGTGTTGGAATAAAAAGGAAGCTTATGACTTTTATTTGAAAGACAATGATGACAATCCAAGTGTTTAGTAGAAGAAGTAGAAAGCGGTAAAGAAAATTGAGAAACAACAGAATTTAAAGTAGAAGCAGAAGGATGGCCAAGTCGAGAATGCCAAGAAGCGAAAGTGGTTTTGGGAGTTGGTGTGGTATGGAAAGCGGTTGGATTCGTCACTGGCCACTCGTATAACTCATTCCTGGTTTTGCCTTGCAGCAATTTGGCCCCCGTGCGGAGATCCTTCACCTGAAATGACGCAGGAAAGAATTCAACAGATACATTGTTAGCATTGCACATCCGATAAACAGAAATAAGGTTTTTATGTAGGTTAGGGACACAAAGGATTTTATTGAGGAGTAAAGATTTAATTGGAGTAGAGATGAATGCAGAACCTGTATGAGTAATTGGAATACCAGAACCATCAGCCATTAGCACTTCTTCGCCTCCAGAGTACGGCTGGTGCAGTGAGAGGTTCTGAAGATCAGCTGTCAAGTGATGCGTCGCGCCACTATCAAGGATCCAAGCGTTTGGATTGTATTGGTTCGTCGATACCATATGGGCCCGAGGTTGCCACGGAGAGGAGTGTGGTTGCTGCGACATTCCAGAGCTATTGTTCTGGCTCGGCTGCGACAGTTGCGAGCACCGGCGAGCGCTATGCCCGAACACTCCGCATATCTGACATTTGCCCTGATAACCTCTCGGCTGAGAATGCTGGTCCGAGCGAGTGTAAGAGTTGTTGCTGCGACCATAGTACTGTTGTTGCTGCCAGTTTGGAGTGAACCTGGCTTTGTTATTGTACGAGCCTCGAGAGTATGATCCACGGTGCGAAGCAGTGGAACCTCGCGAGCTGGTGGCGACATTGGCCGAGATCGGTAAAGCAGTGGTTTCTTGGCTTTCGTCTGCAGTCGGACCTCATGGTAAATCAGCTTCTCATGTATCTCAGTAAGAGACGGAGGAGTCTCACGACTCTGGATTTGATCGATAACCTGCTTGTACTCATCCGTGAGGCCATCAATAACATACTCAATCTGATCTTCGAGATCTATGGCTTTGCCCAGCAACGCAAGCTTATCGAAACGTGTTGTAAGACCTTGAAAATATTCCGTAACAGACATCGTACCTTTCGTCCAATGCTTCAGGGATTGTCGAAGTTGTTGGATGTGTCCGCGTGTTGGTTTAGCATAGGTGGCCGAGAGCTTTTGCCAAATCTGGGCAGACGTGACCGTCGTCTGAAGCAACGGTTGAATCGAAGTCGTGATGGCTCCGAGCAGTGAGCTATAGACAAGTTTGTCTTGTCGTTTCCAAACTGTGTAGTCGGGATTGGGCTGAACTACGCCAGCAGCGGTGGTAAGAGTCTTCGCCGGAACCACATTGGTGTCTTCAATAAAACCAACCAGATCGTATCCATCTAAGAGAGAGTGCACCTGCTTGCTCCACATCAAATAGTTCGTAGCAGTGAGCTTAGTGACGTTGGTCATGTTAACATGAATGAGAGATTGGGTTTCATTGATATGGATTTCATCATGATTATGGTTAGCCGCCATTGATGTGAGTTGACGAAGGTTTTGCGTCGAAGGTGAGTTTTTGAAAAGAGAAGAGTTTGGCGGCTCTTAGGAAAAAAAAAAATTAGGTTTTTAGGGATCTCTGCTCTGATACCATGAAAGAGCTGAATATCTTATTGATATTATGATTGTAATTACAAAGTATTTATATGCAAATACAAGTAGGGCTTAAGTATACATAATTACATTCGTAGCCTTATAACTACTCTATAAATCCTTCGGTGATTCCTTCATGGTTACATCATTGTATGTATATGGATGTTGTAAACAGTTCTTACGGTTAAATGAAGTTTATTTAGACGGAAAAAATTAATATTTGATAAATTAATAATTCGATTAATTAATAAATTTATTTAATTTTAAATTATGTTCATTTGGTTGATTTTTTTACAAATGAATAACTCTCTCATTTGTTGGGTTCTTTAATTGTGTAACTCACAGTCTACATCAGATCTATTGCCGCATGGCTGGGCTGTAACCAATTTATTGACCGGTTTAGTCTGGTTATCGATCCGACCTAAGTCCATACCACCAATAAGATTTCTAGTCCTTATCCTTATCAAATCTCTAACCAAATGTGATTTTTAATTTAGAGGCTCTTATGAGGAAGTTGATGTGCTTTGTTTTTTGGCTATTAGGTTCCGCATGAAGGTGTGGAATGTCTAATGTCACAAGTCTTCGGATTATTAGGTAGATTATCTCTTAATATCTAATGATTTGTCATAAATCTTTATAATTAACTGATACATATTTCCATTCTCCACCTTTGACTATACTAACTTGCAAGATTAACTGCTATACTTTTTTGGTGTCTTTGATTAATTTACAGCTCCTTCAAAGTAAGAACTCTAAAGAATACTGTTTTCAATACAATATCTCTGGTGTCGCAAGCCTCCTTTTGGTGAACTAGATGATGGTGACGAGATCGTTGTCAGAGTATGAGAAAGAAAACGATATTTAGTTCCCCTCTTGGCTCCACTAAAAATGTGATTACAGCTCCCTCTTTCGCATAATGTTCTCCATCAGTAACAAAACTGAATCTAATTCCTCACCATAAGAACACATGTCCGTTAGTTACTGTTGTGGAACTAAATATTACATGTTACTTACTGTTCCATGTAACATTACCATAAGGATATGGTTTGTAACATGAACCGATTTTACCTTTGCGTTTACATATTCTAATGTTGTTCTTTAACAATTCTCCAACTATAGGGTTGCTGTTGTGGACAGCATTATCATTGTTTACGTCTAAGATTTCGCCTCAAGTGTTCTATGTGAATGTAGTTTTTTTGTTAAATCACTGTCACATCGATTAAATGATCATATAAATATATGCAGCCTTCTTTGTTTTTCCGTCAATACACTTTAATCCAAGATAATTTATCTATTATGAACAAAAAAAATTTTGACTCAAATTTTTTTGAGGACAACATAATTAACAAAATATATATAAACATTTATATTCAAATTGTATTCAATGAAATATAAGTTAAAATATATGTTGCAAAAAATAAATTGTATACTTATGCTGAATGTTTTCAGCCACCTACATAAATATTTTTAAAAATTAAAACAAACCAAATTAGTAAATTAAGGAGATTAGTTTATCATTATCTATTTTTCATATTTGATAAACGTATGCAACTGGTTCATTTACAAAACCATTAGAAGTTTCATGATATTGTTTCTTCTTCATATCAGAATTGTAAATACATTTAAAATACTTTATTTTTTTTAAAGAATCATGTAAATTCAATAATAAAGAAACAACCATATTGCACAAATACTACTACAACAAAATACAATAACAAATATATTTATTTTGCAATATATTAAGATATCGAAAGTGAGAGATGGAACACAACAAAAAATAGGAAACATCGAATTATACAAAAAATATTAAATAATTAGTATAATATTAGAAAAATAAAATATAAATATAAATAGTAGGTGAAAATGAGTATCTATCAGTATGAGGAAAAATAGAAACAAGTTTTAAAGTGTTATATTAATAGTTGACAAAAAGTGTTATATTAATTAAGACCACCATACACATACAAAAAAAAACGCATAAATAACTAGAAGGAACAATGTTTTCGAAAAAGATTGAAACGGCCTAATCAGTTCAACTGGATTTTTACTATTGTCTAAATTTTTATTTATATATATATATATATATAAAACTTCTAATAACCAAAAGTAATCATCAGAAAAAAATAAATAACTAAATATTTTTTGGGTAAAATTTAAATTTATATTAGCACTGGAAAGAACTATATACAATAATTTTGAGTTCGAAAATTAAATGAGAGAACAAATTCTGATCAAACGAGAAGATTAAACATCTCACCAAAGAGAAAAAACAATGTAGTATAACAACAAGTCCATCTCATATGATCGAGTAGTGATATATCATGGTTTTTACCGGTTTTATGCCATGATATAAGTGTGTTTTAGAGTTCTTTTGTGTTACTTTAGAGTCTATTACAGGTATAATCAGGTTTGGAGCAGAATTGGAGATATTGGAGCATTTTGGGGATTTTTGGAATGTTTGGCTGAGAGATTGAGCTCACTGTCCAGAAATCAGCATTGCATCGATCGACACACCTTTGGTGTCGATCAACACACTAGCGAGATGGGCCGATTCGGCGGTCTAATGAAGATTTAAGATTTTGCACTTTGGCCCAGAAGTTTCCAGTATTTACAAAGAAGCCCCAGCCGAGATTAAGCCTATATAATTAGGATTTTGGTGTTTTATTTACTTACGCTTTCATAATTAAGAGCAGAGAGTTTTTAGAGCTATTGGGGCTGATCTGATCATGTACTTCACTTTATTTTGGAGAAGATTTCGAACCCCTTTATTTATTTAATCTCTTTTATGCAATCTATTAATTCATTGATTATGTTTACATCTTCTATGTCTGAGTAGATTCATAGTTAGGTTTAGGGTTTCTCATTAAGGATTTTATGACTTGCTAGACTTGTTTAATTCAGTTAAGGATTCACATGAATAGAATGTTCTTCGATCTAAATTGAGTTTAATGCTAGTTCTAACCTGATCAATTAGAATCTAGATCTTAGGTTGCTAAATACGACACGAGAGTGTGGTTTAGAATCTGAACTATTTAGGTTGAGCAATTAAATTATTCGCAAAGGAATTTGGTTTAGTTTAATTGTGAACATATCGAACTTGAAATTAATGCTGGTTTAATCTGTTAGTAATTGCAAAAGAATTTGGATTACTGCACTTAGACTTAGAAAATTCTCGCAAAGGAATTTGGTTAATTCTATATCCGTGATTTGAGTTCTAGAACTGTGCTTAATTAGATCCTGACTGATTGATTTGTCTGCTTGTCTGATTTCCTGAGAACGCCCTAGACTTAGCGCATTTAATTAACTGCTTTCACCACCGATAATCTGCTACTTGTTTACTTTCTCGCTTTGCTATTTAGTTTACTACAAATTGCTTTCTTCTTAGTTTAAATCTCTATAGTTCTAATCTATCGAGACCAGAGTCTCTGTGGATTCGATACCCTATACACTACAATCACTTAACTGTGCACTTGCAGTAGAATAGGATTAAAACCTGACCCTATCAAGTTTTTGGCGTCGTTGCCGGGGACTCTTAGAGTCTTCGATAGGATCGAACTTAGGGTTTCTACTAGGATTTTTATTTTTTTGTTTCGTTTTATTTTTATTTTTATTTTTTGTTACTAAATTTTTCTCTGTTTTCTCTTTGTCGCAGGTACCGATTTCGCTTTGCGTCGATCGTTGCACATTTGTGTCGATCGTCACTAGGCGATTCTAAGATTGAATCGATCGTTGCACTGATAGCATCGATCGTTGCTCGACGATTACAGACAGTTTATGCAGACACGTGAAACTAGAAGTAATCAGAACCTGAACCTCGTTAATCTCGGACTTGAAGAACTTGGACGACTAGAGAGGACTAACATAAGAGAAAGAAGAGCAAGGATGGTGGTACATAAGGTAATCATTATGCCTGATGCTCAAGGTACCCTGAGGGACCGAGATAACAATCCGTACAATGCTGCTGGGTATCAGATTGATGCTGAAGGGAATGTAATCCCTGATCCTCCTGAGCAACCGCAACAGGAGCAGAACCAAGGTCAAAGACAGGCCCAAGGTAGACATATGGTTGTCCATGAGAGGACTTTAGCTGACTACAACAGACCGGATGAGTTTCATGCAAACCGGTCAGCTTTAGTGATTCCTGGATTTGAGAGGAATGATTTTGAGATCAAAACCATCTACTACTCGCTGATGAGACATAATGCCTTCCATGGTTATCCAACAGAGCAGCCTATGGATCACATTGATCAGTTTGAGGATATAATCACTGGCATGAAGTATGATGGAGTTTACCAGGATTATCTGTTTCTTAAGCTCTTTCCGCACAGTCTCGCTGGAGACGCTGCTGCTGCATGGATTAAGCAACTGCCAGCTGGGCAGTTTACTACTTGGAATGCCCTGAAGAGTGAGTTTCTGCGCCACTTCTACGATGAGGCGCGTTCTGATCAGTCTAGACATGACATTCTGACATTCTCTCAAGGCCCTGTGGAGCCTTTGAAAGCTGCATGGATGAGATTCAAGAAGTACCAGCGTGACTGCCCACACCATGGATTCACCGAGGTCACATTGTTAGGTATCTTTTTCAGAGGCATAGATCTTCCATATCAGTCTGCGCTGGATAACTCCAGTAATGCAAACTTCAACACCAGGACTCCTGCACAAGCTAAGCAGTTGATTGAGAACTTAGTAAGCAGCAACAGTTGCAAGACTATGGATGAGAGGAGGAAGAAATCTGGTGGAAGTGTAGAGAATTCGGAGATTGCTGATATTAGATCTAAGCTGGACACAGTTTGTAATCTCCTAGCTGGTAAGAAGGCTGTCCACTTTGCTCAAGATGTAGAGGTAATTCAGACTGAGGAGGACACTCAGGAAGAAGATGTGAATTACATTGGAGGATCTGGTTTCCAAGGTAACATATTTGGTAATCAGCAGGGAAACATGTTCTTCAATGGAGGACAAAGGAGTGCCTTCACAGGCAATCAGAACTCTTCTAGCTTTGGACAGACTAGTGGTTTTCAGAAACCTTCTGGACAAGGTACTCAGAGAACGTATGGATCTTCATCTTATCAAACTCCTCCTGCAGCCACTGCTCATGAGAGTAAGATGGAGGCAATGATGAAACAACTGTTGGAGAGTTAGACTAAGAGTGTTGTAGACTTCGACAAGAAGATAGGGACAGTCTATGAGGAGCTGAATGGGAAATTTGAATACCTGAGCGCGCATATGAAGGAGCTTGATGCTAAGGTTGCAAGAACTGCTGGATAGGCTCAGAGGGAAGATGGATATCTCCCAGAGAGAACTGATGTTAATCCCAAATATCAATGCAATGCAGTGACATTGAGAAGTGGTAAGGAGCTGTTACCTGGCCAGAAAAGGCAGTTGAGTGTTGAAGAACTCGTGGAAATTGAAGAATTGGAAGATGGGATCCGTGACATTCATAATGCATCGATCGACGCCACCAAGCAACGGTCGATACAAAGCGATAACGAGGAATCTGTCGTAACAAAGTCACCCATCAACGATCGACACCCTACCAGTGACGATCGACGCAAGACGACTACAGAAAGTTCAAAACCAGAGAAACCGAAACAGTCGACCGAGAGGGTTTACAAGCCTAAGGTACCTTATCCCAAGAATCCCAGGAAAGCTAAAAACGATAAGTAGTACGCCAAGTGCAAGGAGTTCATTAAAAAGGTAAAAGTTGAAGTGCCTTTGATTGACTCCATGGAAACCTCTCATGTGATGAAGAGATGTCTTAAGGATATGATTGCTAGGAAGTGCTCTGATGAGGAGAGTGTAATGATGATCAATGAGGTGTGTAGTGCAGTGATTCAGGGCAGAATTCCTGAGAAGTTGAAAGATCCAGGAAGCTTTGTATTAGATTATGCTATCTACAGGGAGAGATTCGAAATGTCTCTATGTGATCTTGGTTCTAGTGTGAATCTTATGCCTTTCTCAGTTGCTAAGAGGCTCGGGATGACTGACTTTATACCTACTAGGATATCACTGGTTTTGGCAGATAGAACAATCAGGATTCCCGAAGGATTATTGGAGGATGTGCCCATAATGATTGGCCAATGTGTGATTCCTACTGACTTTGTGGTTCTGCAATATGGAGAGGAACCAAAGGATCCACTAATTTTAGGCAGGCCTTTCTTAGCTACAGCTGGTGCGATGATTGACTGTCAAGGAGGTAGAATAGTTCTGAATGTGGGTGATCTGAAGATGAGTTTTGATATGGACAAGCTGGTAAAGAGACCAACCATCGACGGACAGACCTTCTACGTTGATACACTAGGTGATTTGGCTGCAGAGTACTTTCATAAGTCACATGCTGAAGATCCACTAGAAAGAGCTTTACTGAGCTCTATATTGGAGCTAGAGTACCTACAGGACGAACCCGCGATGTGCTATGCAAGATTGATGGATTCGGTTGAAGTGGTGATGCAGGTGAAAGTGTCTGACGCGACGATGCAACGATCGACACTAACTAAGCATCGATCGTTGCAAGTCGACAGAGATTGGGCCGAGGATAAAGCTCCGAAAATAGAGCTGAAACAACTTCCATCCAGGCTAAGGTACGCATTTCTTGGACCAAATTCAACTTATCCAGTGATTGTCAATGCTAGTCTGAACAACGTTGAGCTCACTTTACTGCTAAGCAAGTGTTGGAATTGTGTCCAGTAATCTCGGTACTGTCTCTAGAAAGTAAGAGTATGTCAATGATCAGACATAAGTCATATAATACTGGGGGTCATGATGGCTTGCTAGAGTCCGCTCATGATCTATAAGTCTTAGACTTATTGCCTTTATTATATGATCCCATATGGGTCACACGCCTAAGCTAACAGGAAAACGTGTAGGAACGGTGTAGCAGAAGTACGGTAAAAGTGCTAGGCATTTACTGTACTTAGAGAGAATAATTGGGTTTGGCCACTGTGTGTCGATCGATACACAAGGAGTGTCGATCGACACAGTGCGCGAACGCCTCGGAGTTAATTGGCCTTTGGGCCAAATGGCCCAAAACGAACTGAACGAGTTATATAAACTTAAGACAAGTTCAGGTCGAACAGATGCCCTAGCCGCGAGCCTCCTCTCTCTCTCTGCGCCGATTCCCTGCTGGTCTAGCAGCCTCTTCATGCTCGGTGTGCGTGTGTGAACCTCTGGAGGAGTCATCTCTCGGTGGCTCTCTGATCTCTGACCTGTTCCCCCTTTCCGCTGCAATTAACAGGTATAAGGTGAGATCATCATTTGTTTCTATTCGAGAAGAACCTAGATCAGCATGTTTAGGATAATCTGAATCAGAGAATTGAATCAGGATTCATCTAAACATTCCTTCAGTGGTATCAGAGCTTTAGGTTCTGGTTTTTCTTGTTTAGATTCAAGTTTAGGATTGTTTTCTTGTTTAAAAGTGTTTTGAATCAACTACTGATAAGAGAAATCACTTAAGTAACAAGAATTGAAACCTAAACATATGAAAAAATCGCATGATCAAGCTATAATGATTTGATATGCGATCGAATCCGAGAGAATGAGAATCGGCCAGAATCGCATGGATCGATCGATACGATCGCATGGATCGGTCGATACAATCGGAGATCGCATGGATCGATCGATACGATCGCATGGATCGGTCGATACAGACTCTCGGCAAAACCTGTTAACGCGTGAAAGCATCGATCGATGCAGGATCGATGCAGGTTCGATGTTGGTGCATCGACCGATGCGGTTGGTGCATCGATCGACACGGTTAGGGTTTTGGCTCGGTTCCGTGCATGCGTGAGAGCATCGATCGATACAGGATCGATGCACGATCGATGCAGGATCGATGCTAAGAGCATCGACCGATGTGGTTGATGGATCGATCGACACGGTTGGTTCATCGATCGACATGGTTGGTTTATGGCTCGGTTTAATATTTTGATTAAAATTAAACGTCACGGTTTAATAAACAGATTTAATAATTTTATTAAGTCTGGTTAAACCGGGATAAGAAATCCAATGTCGAAAGAATTATTGGATTTAGTGCCTAAACCAGGATTTTCTAATTTGATTTGGTTGGACCAAATAAATTGAGAAAATCCGGTTTAGTAAATAACCGGTTGACAATTGTGGTCATCGTAGTAATTAAAATTTGGTTAGGCCAATTTTAATGAACCAGACCGGTTATGTCATTTAATTGGACAATTGGGTCATGTCTTGGACATGGACCAATTCTTGGGCCTCGGGCCAAGAAGTTAAAACAATTGGGCCAATTATTTGAGTCTTTCTTCAGATTAATTTAAAATTTATTTTATAAAATTATAAAGTCGATTTTAAATTAAAGTTTCCGAAATTTTGAAATTAGAAAGTTTCTTAATTTATAGAAGTTTCTAGATTTGCATGATTCGGGTTTTAAGAAATTTTTAAAGTTAGAAAGTTTCCGGTTTTAGAAAGTTTCCAATTTTAGAAAGTTTCCAAAATAGTAGGTTTCCAAAAATGGAAAGTTTCCCGAAATAGTAATCTTCTATTTTGGGAATGAATTTTTTAAATAAACCTACGAACCTCAAATAATATCAAGCGTTGGATGTCTTGTCCATTCTATGTCAGCTGTCGAAGCCCATTCAATTGTATTCATGGCCTTACAGTGTGAGGGTGTCTGCTTTTGCGTGGATAAGACGGTTTGTGATTCATAAATGTCATTGGGAGTCCCAGACATAAATGATTACATGACTGTATAGTCTGGTTTTCTTGACTGGGCCATCGGGAGTCCCGGGCCTTGAGACATCAGAGTGGATTGGGCCTCGGGCCCAGATTCACAACCAAGAGTTATATCACGGATATAATTAGCCGATATAGGGCTTACCGATATAAGCTAAGGTTTGGTGACGGCCAGTGGCCCACTTTAATCTTAGTTATATGTGGATCTTGGAATCATTATATTCTATTGAGGGTAACTTATGTTATTGAATATAATGCGTGATTAATCATATTAAATTTAATACGAGATTAATCATATTGAACATATTAACTAAAATCCTTTTATCTTAATTTTCAGTTATGACTAGCACAAACAATCAAAACACTTTCTCGATCCGGTCTGTCCTTAAGATGGACAAGCTGAACGGATCAAATTTCTTGACTTGGTCGCGGAACCTGAGGCTAGTCCTCAGACAGGAGAGAAAGGACTATGTCCTTGAGAGAGCTCTCCCCGTGAGGATCGGGTCCAATGCTTCTCATGCAGTATATGATGCTTGGAATAAGCATTATAATGATGCGGTAGATGTGCGTGGTCTGATATTGGCTACCATGGACTCAGACTTGCGGAAGCAATATGAGAACATGGAGTCGCCAATAGAGATGATCAGCAGCCTAAAATTGAAATTTCAGGAGCAGATAAGAGTGGAGAGATACCGGTTGGTTAAGTCTCTCACTAGCTGCAAGCTACCAAATGATAATCCAGTGAGTCCTCATCTCAGTAAAATGATGGGTTACATTGATAACCTGAGGAAACTGGATTATCCAGTTAGCCAAGAGTTGGCAACTGAAATCATTCTGCAGTCACTGCCGTCAAGCTATGATAAGTTCAGAAAGAACTATATCAAGAAAGGCTTAACGAAGACGCTGACTGAACTGCATGATATGCTCAAGACAGTTGAGCCAAACGTGAAGAGTACCCTGTACAATCTCATGAATGAGAAGGGTAGGTTTACTAAACCTAATGCTGACAAGGGTGAAGACAAAGTTGTCCAGATTTTGAATCATGGCAAGCGTGTGTCTTCTGAGCCCGAGTCAAATACCTCTTACGTTGGTAAGTGCTGCTACTATAAGGAGACAGGGCATTGGAAGAGAGATTGCATTAAATTCATGGAAGATGATGAGGAGTTAAAGTCGATATATGAGACTACTTCCTCAGGTATTCATGTTATTACTTCAAGTTCTACCTTAAAGGTATTGGATACTGGTTGTGGCACTGATATTTGTGATAATATGCAGAGCCTAAGCAACAGTAGAACGTCCTTAAAGGTATTGGATACTGGTTGTGGCACTGATATTTGTGATAATATGCAGAGCCTAAGCAACAGTAGAACGTTGAAGGAAGGGCAAGTGAAACTACATGTCTGGAAGGAGCTTGGGATGCTGCCTCAGCCGTAGGGTTTTTCACTTATAGATCCCTTTGAGGCTTGGTTTTGTATTAAGTAATTGCTACAATGTACCTGCTTTAAGCAGAGTTGTCTTTCATTTTCTTGTAAGAATTTGAATGTTTTTCATTTTGATAAAAGACAAGTTTTGTTCTTTTGATCTTAATGAAATATTAATTGTAGCACCCTATTCATGGAATGGGTTTTATATCTTAAACCAAAGATGCCTAAATGTAACATAAATACCGAATTGGTTTAAATCTGATGAATTAAACCTGTTTTTCTTGGCATAAAGTCTTGGTCACAAAAAGAATAAGTCGGATTCAGAAATCCCATAGTCATGGACTGTTGGGCTCATTTGATAAAATATCTTATGAGACTTGAATTCTGTTTACTAGACCAAAAGGTAAAGGGCCTATCTTAGCCGAGCTAGAGAAAAGCCCAAAGGCTTATTGGACCTGGAACATACTCATGTATGTGGCCCAATGAGCAGTAATGCCAGAGAAAATCTCCTGTACTTCATTGTCTCTACTGATTACTTCAGTGAGTGTGACTGTGTTCATTTGATGAGACACAAGTCGGAATTCTTTGCATGGTCGAAAGAGTTCCAGAATGAAGTATAGGATCTGAATGACAAAAGTATTAAGACTCTGGATTAAAATTACGAGTGAGAATACTTAAGTCATTGATTATGTGATCATCTGAATGAGTGTGAAATCGTTTCACAGCTCATTTCTCCTGAAAACCTAAAGGTGTTTCTGTGAGAAAGAATCAGATCTTATTAGAAATGATTAAAGATGAATCACACGAATCTTCCATGATATTTTAAGAATAACGCTCTAGAAATATCTAAGTTTACGCTAAAATAGTTCCACCAATATCAGTTGAAAGACACCACGTAAATGTGGATTGGAATCGATCCAAATTTGTCTTTACTGAGTATTTGTAGTTGTGCTACTTCGCTGGTTGTCCTAGAGAAACTAAGGCATGTTACTTTACGTCCAATCTGTTTTCTAAGAAGGGAAGTTATTTTTCCAAGAAGAACAGTGGGAGTAAAAGTATAACTCGAAGTTTTCTTAAGGAAACCAAGGCTCGGTACTTTTACGACCATTCTGTTTTCTAAGAAGGGAAATTACTTTCCAAGAAGAACAGTGGGAGTAAAAAGTATTTTTACGACCATTCTGTTTTCTAAGAAGGGAAGTTACTTTCCAAGAAGAACAGTGGGAGTAAAAGTACAACTCGAAGAAATTCGAGAAATACAGGAGGCTGCTTAACCTATTGAGGGAGAGCAGCGGAAGGATTTACAGATTTCTGTAGAATCTACACCTGTGGAGCCTGAAGTTCGCAGATATGAAAGAATCAGTGACTAATCCGAGAGTGAATTCTCGTCATTAGTTCAGCCTGATGATCATTGAATGTTCGCATGATCTGATGATCATTGAAAGCGACGAATCTGCGAAATTCTAGGAAGCGAAAGTGAGCCCAGACTCCGAAGAATTACATTTTGTGTAAGTTGGTTTCATCGATCCATTCATGGATGGAAGGAAACATATCGGAGTTGGAATCTTCGTTCTGTTGAAGTAGTCAAGGTTTTGACTTGAACAGGAACGAAGTGGAACTGTGCGTTTACTAATAGATAAGTGGGAGCAATATTGCATTTCTCAAAGTGTATGTCGATGACATACTGATTCTCGGATATAACGTCCCAACGCTGTAGTCGGTAAAGGACTAGCTTGGGAGTTGGTTTAATGATTGACATGGGTAAAGCCACGTAGTTCTTGGATTTTGGATCTAAAGATAGAGATCCAAAAGAGCTGGTAGGACAAAGTCAGGATTCTTAAATTGACAAAGTCCTACACGTTTTGAGCAATCCAAGAAGGGTTTTATGCCAATGTCACATGGCATTAAGTTAAGCAAGATACAGTATCCTACGATAACTGCTGAGCTTAAATGCATGGATGAGATTCCATATGCGTCGGCAATTGGATCTATCATGTATGCCATGAAACATACTTGTTTGATGTTGCTTTAATGTTAAGCAAGACAAATAAAGACCAGTCAAATCCATCAAAGAATCAAGTTTCCTAAAGTATGTCCTAAAGTATTTGAGGAATACTAAGGATAAGTTCTTGATTTACGGAGAAAGTGAGGTGCTATAAGTCGATAGAGTCTGAAAGGCAAGTTTCCAACAGACAAAGATGATTTCCGGTCACAGTCCGGTTATATCTTGTGTTTGTCTGGCGGTGCACGGCACTGTTGCTGACTCCATGACTTAAGCTGAATCTTTCGCAGCTTGGGAAGCGGCGAAAGAGGTTGTTTGGAAAGAAGAGTTCATCACTGAACTTGATGTGATTCCCAGCATAGATGAGACTAGCTGCACATCAGAGGTCCAAACACCTTGAGATAAATGACAGAGATGTTAAGTAGATCAACAAGTTTCAACAAATGAGAACGTTGCTAATCTATTAACGAAGCCACTCCTTAGCCCTAAGCACGAGTCACGGACTGTAGCTGTAGGATAAGTGAAGTTAAGATATAGTCTTAATTTCAGTGGGAGTTAGTAAAGGGCTTTATTTAGTTATGGATATGTTCTTGAAACAACATTTAAGATGTTTAATGAAATTATTATTTCAAGATTATTTTAACTGTGATGAAATAATCGTTCCAAAGTGATATAAACCATTTTATAGGTCATCGAAGTAAATGACTTGATCTTGAGTCATCGAAGTCATTTAGCTTGATCATGAGACCCTATATTTGATAAATGTTTTATATCATCCTGTCCCTAGTCGAAGGTTGTTGAAATTGGAACACCAACAACCGTGTGAGACTGGATTGGTACGTGACTTATGACAAAGTCTCAGTGTGTCATAGATGCGCGGCATCAAAGTCAGTACATAGGTGTATGTTTGGGAACATACGACCGGACAAGACCCGCTTATAAGAACTCTTCAGGATATTTATATCTGTGTCATAAGAGATTCTTACTACGACTATAGAGTATAGTCCTTAGACCTGAGTTCGCATGCATGTGACTGCACATGGACTGATGTACTTTGATCATTGTCTAACGCTATCGTTCTGCGATAGTTATAAGGACCTTGTTTGGGTACATTGTGAAATGAGTAGTTTACAGTGATGGAACAAGACGGGATTTGTCCCTCCAATATAAATGGAGTGAATATCTCTAGGCCAATCGGAGATTTGAATACTGGAAAATGCATGGCCATGCTCAAACGGACTGTCCCGAGTCGTTTGGATTGTCAGTATCGAATCAGAGTCCGATGAACAAGATTAGGCTTTATAAGGATGACACCAATCTTGCCTTATGACTAATCGAGATATTGTGACAAAAGGATTATGAATACAGAGATTCCAGTACAAGTGGGAGATTGTTGGAATTGTGTCCAGTAATCTCGGTACTGTCTCTAGAAAGTAAGAGTATGTCAATGATCAGACATAAGTCATATAATACTGGGGGTCATGATGGCTTGCTAGAGTCCGCTCATGATCTATAAGTCTTAAACTTATTGCCTTTATTATATGATCCCATATGGGTCACACGCCTAAGCTAACAGGAAAACGTGTAGGAACGGTGTAGCAGAAGTACGGTAAAAGTGCTAGGCATTTACTGTACTTAGAGAGAATAATTGGGTTTGGCCACTGTGTGTCGATCGATACACAAGGAGTGTCGATCGACACAGTGCGCGAACGCCTCGGAGTTAATTGGCCTTTGGGCCAAATGGCCCAAAACGAACTGAACGAGTTATATAAACTTAAGACAAGTTCAGGTCGAACAGATGCCCTAGCCGCGAGCCTCCTCTCTCTCTCTGCGCCGATTCCCTGCTGGTCTAGCAGCCTCTTCCTGCTCGGTGTGCGTGTGTGAACCTCTGGAGGAGTCATCTCTCGGTGGCTCTCTGATCTCTGACCTGTTCCCCCTTTCCGCTGCAATTAACAGGTATAAGGTGAGATCATCATTTGTTTCTATTCGAGAAGAACCTAGATCAGCATGTTTAGGATAATCTGAATCAGAGAATTGAATCAGGATTCATCTAAACATTCCTTCAGCAAGCTGCGCAAGCATCGCAAAGCTCTTGGCTATTCTCTTGATGGCATTTCAGGTATCTCACCAGAGCTGTGCATGCATCAGATACATCTTGAGGATGAGTCTAAGACATCTGTTGAGCATCAGAGAAGGCTTAATCCTAATCTACAGGAAGTGGTTAAGAAGGAGATTATGAAACTCCTGGATGCTGGGATTATCTATCATATTTCAGACAGTGATTGGGTAAGTCCAGTCCATGTAGTGCCTAAGAAGGGTGGAGTTACAGTTGTGAAGAATGAGCTGATCCCTACTAGGACTGTGACGGACCACAGGATGTGCATAGATTACAGGAAGCTGAATGCTGCAACCAGAAAGGATCACTTTCCCTTGCCTTTTATTGATCAGACGCTGGAGAGGTTAGCTAATCATCCTTACTACTGCTTCCTCGATGGATACTCAGGTTTTTTTTCAGATTCCTATCCACCCAGAAGATCAGGGAAACACCACTTTCACTTGCCCATATGGCACATTCGCTTACCGTAGGATGCCTTTTGGACTCTGTAATGCTCCTGCCACCTTCCAGAGATGCATGATGTCCATATTCACTGATATGATTGAGGAATTTATGGAGGTATTCATGGATGATTTCTCAGTCTATGGATCATCTTATAATGATTGCTTAGATAATATGTGCAAGGTGCTGACTAGATGCGAAGAGAAGCACTTGGTCCTTAACTGGGAAAAATGCCACTTCATGGTCAGAGATGGTATTGTTCTTGGACATAAAGTATCTGAAGCAGGGATCGAAGTGGACCGCGCTAAGATTGAGGTAATGACCAACCTTCAGGCGCCTGATTCTGTTAAGTCTATAAGAAGCTTTCTTGGACATGCTGGCTTCTATAGACGGTTCATCAAAGACTTCAGTAAGATTGCTAGGCCACTAACTGCTTTGCTGTGTAAGGATACCAAATTTGAGTTCAATGCAGACTGTCAGACTGCATTTGAACAAATCAAGCAGGCATTAGTGAGTGCTCCAATAGTTCAGCCACCAGATTGGGATCTGCCTTTTGAGATTATGTGTGATGCAAGTGATTTTGCTGTAGGAGCTGTTCTGGGACAAAAGAAGGACAAAAAGCTTCATGCTATCTATTATGCTAGTAGGACACTAGATGATGCGCAGAGAAACTATGCAACCACGGAGAAGGAGCTGTTGGCTGTTGTCTTTGCATTCGAGAAATTATGCCCCTATCTTGTTGGCTCCAAGGTGATTGTTCACACTGATCATTCAGCCCTGAAGTATCTGATGCAGAAGAAGGATGCTAAGCCAAGATTGTTGAGATGGATTCTGTTGCTTCAGGAGTTTGACATTGAAGTGAGGGACAAGAAGGGAGTTGAGAATGGAGTTGCTGATCATCTTTCAAGGATGCTGGTTGAGGAAGACATGCCCATCAATGATTATTTGCCTGAGGAAAACGTCAATATGGTTGGTACAATTTTTCAGACGGATTTGAGCAGAGAGTTGCAGAACTGTCGGGATAATCGCACAGTGTCGATCGATGCCACATTGGCAACGATCGATGCAAGTATCGGGGAAGAAACGATCGACACATGCACACGCAACGGTCGATGCATACCTGATACGAATCCAGAAACTTTAAGGATCAGAATTGGGAACTATGACTTCGAGATTGCTGCTGTAGCAACCACTGATCGACCCTGGTATGCAGATATAGCTAATTACCTTGCTGCTGAGACTGAACCAGATGATTTGAAGGGTTAAGCAAAGAAAAACTTCTTTAGGGAGCTTAGAAAATACTACTGGGATGAGCCTTATCTCTATAAGCACTGTTCAGATGGTCTTTACAGGAGATGCGTTGCTGAATCAGAAGTTCCAGACATCCTCTTCCACTGTCATGGATCAGATTATGCTGGATATTTTGCTACATTCAAGACTGTGTCTAAGGTTCTGCAAGCAGGTTTCTGGTGGCCTACAATGTTTAGAGACACTCGTTCTTTCATCTCTCAGTGTGATGCCTGTCAGAGGAGAGGGAAAATCAGCAAGAAGCATGAAATACCTCAGAATTTCATTCTGGAAGTTGAGGTTTTCGATTGCTGGGGCATAGATTTTATGGGTCCTTTTCCCTCATCCTATCACTACAAGAAAAATCTCTATTCTTAGCACACGAAAAACGCCATGGTATGTATATGATGGCGTTTTTGAAAATGCTATGTCTGCCCCAGCTATAATAGGTAGGCCAGATACGATAGCGTTTTTTGTCTGTGCTATAATATTGTTCACTATAATAGCGTTTTTGAAATGGCTATGTCTGCCCCAGCTATAATAGATCAGCCATATATAATAGCGTTTTTTGCTCGTGCTATGATATAAAACACTTATGATAACGATGTTGTTCTTTGCTATTGGATCTATCTGTTATAGCTTTTTTTATTTGTCATAATATCTTTTATAATAATTGATAATTATGGCTAATTTATATTTATAATATAATTTTTTCTATTTTGGATTCATACAAAAATAAATATAATTGAACTTTTAAAACTTTCTTTAATAACTCAAAAATGTATTACACAAAACATTACAAAATCAAAACTAAAGTAAACTACATTACAAAACTCTAGCTTGAGGCTCAAAATTGAATAAGTCATATACATGTATAAGTCATCACCAGTTATTGTATCTCCCTCGAATGCAACATCATCTTGTAAGTAGCCTGATCAAAAAACATCTCAGGAACCCATTTGTCGTAAGTAGAATGATCTTAACAATATGATTTAAAGTTACAGAAACGAGAATTTCAATATAAACAAAATCACTAACATTTGACTAACTTGTGGAGAATGCATACTGGTGAACAATGTGTTTGTGTATTGTTACCTGAGAGACGTGTGCCTTCTGCTCGGATTATCTCTTGTACAACAAAATGCAAGAGAGTTGTTTTCCCATCAGCACTTTTAATCCGATTATCACTGATGTTGCTCACGTCATTCTTGATTGCAGGCAGGTTCAGGGCTGTTTGAGGAGGAGGGATTTTGGATAAGTCTTTAAGAGCCCCCTGAAATTATCAAAGACAAACTGTTATAATAATATATAATTGGAATAGACAGACTGAACAATGAGACAACAAGTGATAATAGACGAGGTGATCAGTCTGAAAAAAACGAAAGTAATTAGCTTACCTTGTTTGCCCACATTAGTCCACATGCATTACAAAGTGTTCTTGGCCCTTCAGGTCCACGTCGCATCATTGGAGTTGACTTCTCACTGGTTCCACAGTGCAGACATCTTAACATGTTCACAACCATTAGAAGATAAAAAGGTCAGAGAAGCTTTTGTCAATTAAGTACACCAAGCTATAAATAACTTCACCATCTATAAAGACTTAAAAGGTGATAACATAGTCGCTCTCAAATAAGAATTAGTTCCACATATGAAATGAGGGATGCTTTGATGATAACCTAAATTTCAGAGTTGTAGTCTCTTCACATAGTTACAGAGTTAAAAGAACCTCCTCTTAAAACAGTAACCAAATCAATTATTTTCATAATATAGTAACAGTTGTAAGAGTTTAAAAGCAATTTTCAACTTACAAAGCCTCTGGCTTCTGAGTTTCACTCCCTTCCAAGGCCCAGCTCTGGCTTGATCCCCAATCCGATCCTGTGTTTTCAGAATCCTCATTCCTTGACTTGGCAGATGTGAATGACCTTTCTTACGCTGCATTCTGCAACGCTAATCTGCCAGTACAGCAAGATCAAACAAGATTCAGACTTACTTGAAGCTTTTCTACATACTTTTGAACCATCCCAAAAGGAGCCAATTTTGTCTGAGCAAATTCAAGAGCTTCATCGCTACACACACAGAGAACAGTTTAAAGACTCAAGGCACTGAGAAAAACACTGAGATCCTAATGGCAAAAAGATAATAAATTCTCACCGCTTCCCATCACAGACTAGCTCCACAAAATGAAGGGAAAGAAGATAAAATGCAAATCCTTGTGTTTCTCAAGCAAGTCTTGTGCTAGTTGTTCAGTTAGTTCAACAGCCTTCAACGCATTCTTCTCCAGTATAGAATGTATTATTTCTGAAAGTTTAACAATCAATCAAAACAGATAATCACAGACATTTAACAGTAGGGTCAAAAGTATGTTGTACTCACGTTTTCTTCTCTCCATGTTATGACGATCAATTGCGGGTTGCTTTATTTCGTAAGTAGAAGCAAGAGAGTCCGCAGTTTCGTTGAAGCAATTGTGTAGAAGATAAGACATTACTATGCTATGAATATCATTATCACTAACAACCTGTTAAGAGAACAAAAAAAATCTCACTTTAAGATATGAAAGCACAACACAGTGGAATAATCATCAAACTCAAAAATGAAGGCACTCTGAAAACGAATTAAAAAAAGCTCAGAACAACGAATCCCTAATTCGCACAAAATGTTCCTGGCTTTGAAACAATCCAATTGAATCTGAGAACACAGTGGAATAATCATCAAACTCAAAAATGACGGCAGTCTGAAAACGAATTAAAAAAAGCTCAGAACAACGAATCCCTAATTCGCACAAAATGTTCATGGCTTTGAAACAATCCAATTGAATCTGAGACAAAATGAATCTCAGGATTAAGATCTTAAAAAGGGTGCTTATGAATCGCAAAGAAAGAAACTCGTTACCTCTTTGTAAGTAGGTAACTCTCTTAGTCGCTGGCCGGCTCCGTCACCGTCGTCAATAGTAGGACCATTCTCAACCTCGGTCGTCATCGGAAATTATTGTCTGACGTTGCTTGAATAGAGATGCTAGAAACTATGAAATTAGTTGCAAGAAGAGGAAGTTATGAGGACGCAAGCTGATCCACTTTGAAGAGATGGAGTAAGCGCTATGGTTTTGTAGAGTAGGAGGAGGTGGGAAGGAGAAATTAGGGCTTGGTTTAGGAGGAGGACGAAGGACCTTGAGGAGGAAGAGAGGAAATCAGTCGGAGGATCGGTGAGAAACGAAGGAGGGAGGAAGGCGGTGGAGGATTGGTATAGAGGAGGAGAGGAATAAACACGAGATGTAAAAGATTCAATCTGTACAAGAAGACCTAACACAAAAATTTTGCCTTTTTGTTTAGTCACCAATTAAGTTTTTACCAAAACAAAAAAAATTAGAGGGAAATTTTTACACCAAAACAAAAAAAAATCTAAGTGTTGGCGCTCATAATAAAATTTGGGCGCTAAAACCATTCTTTTGTTTCTATTTAGTAAAATTTACGTTTAGCATTAATATAATGCTATTATATAGTAACCAAATTCAGAAAATCATATGTTATAGCATTTATGAAAACCGTGCTATCGTAATCTGCTATCAATGTCCCTTATTTTTGTAGTGTATGGGAATAAGTTCATCTTGGTTGTTGTGGACTATGTGTCTAAGTGGGTTGAAGCAATAGCTAGTCCAACCAATGATTCTTTGGTGGTCATTAAGCTGTTTAAGACCATCATATTCCCCAGATTTGGAGTGCCTCGTATAGTGATTAGTGATGGAGGATCTCATTTTATCAATAAGGTCTTCGAGAAGCTGCTGAAGGAGCATGGAGTTCATCACCGAGTCGCTACTCCTTATCATCCTCAGACTAGGGGACAAGTCGAGGTTTCTAACAGGCAGATTAAAGAGATCCTAGAGAAGACAGTTGGAAAGACAAGGAAAGATTGGTCAGCAAAGCTGGATGATGCATTATGGGCTTACAGGACAGCATTCAAGACACCACTTGGGACCACTCCATTCCATCTGCTATATGGAAAAGAATGTCATCTGCCAGTAGAGCTTGAGCACAAAGCAGCATGGGCTGTAAAACATATGAACTTTGATCTTAAATCTGCTGCAGAAAGGAGATTAGTGCAGCTTAATGAGTTGGATGAGATTAGACATTTTGCCTGTGAGAACTCAAAGCTGTACAAGGAGAGGACTAAGGCATATCATGACAAGAAGATTGTCTCAAGACAGTTTGAGCCTAATGATCAGGTACTTTTGTATAACTCTCGTTTGCATTTGTTTCCAGGTAAGCTGAAATCAAGGTGATCTGGTCCTTTCACAATCAAAGAGGTGCGTCCATATGGAGTTGTCGTTCTAACTGGCAAGGAAGGTAATTAATTCACTGTGAATGGACAGAGGGTGAAACATTATTGGGCTAAGGCCGAGATTCCAGAAGGTCAGATTCTGCCTCTGGATGATGAACCCTCTACCAAAATCAGCTGAAGCGTCAAGCTATTGACGTTAAACAAGCGCTGAGTGGGAGGCAACCCACTATTTTCGTTTTTGCATTTTAATTTTAGTGTTTTTGTAGGATTTTACGTTTTGTTTCTGGTTTTGGTGAGTTTTTGTTTGCAGGTCTCGGACAAATCGCAGTGCGTCGATCGACACACTACTGTGTCGATCGTCACAACAGTCGATCGTCACAACACGAAAGAAATCGCATTGCAGTGATCGTTGCGGTCCTAAGCAACGATCGACCCACAACGAAAAATCGCACAGCAACGGTCGATGCACCTAGTGCAACGATCGATGCCTGAGCGACAGAGGTAAAAATCCGACAGAACTTAACCATTCCTTAAACAAATTTTTCTTTCTTTTTGCCAATCCTTCGCTTGACACTACTGAGGACAGTGTGTCTTAAGTGTGGGGGAGGTTCTACTAACTTCTTTCTTTCTGTTTTCTTAGAGTCAGTTAAATTTTTAAAATTTTGTTTTATTGAGTCAAAACATTTAAGTAAGAAACAATGATTTTTTGAGAAGATTAGCAGCACTTGCAGGAACTTAAGTAACCATTGGGATGAAACTACAGATTATCTCTGACTATTAGAAAACCCAGACATGGATCAACCTACTGAGAACACCCACATCGCTTCAGGTATCAGAGGATCCTTTTACTGACTTTAAACTTAATTCTGACTTAGATTTTCTCACCTAAGGGCTTGGTATACTTTGTGTCGGATTCCCTTGTTAGTTCTGACACAGCATGTAAACATGTCCTATTTAGTTCCCTTCTCCCCTTCCATAAAATAAAAAAAAAGATAAAAAAACTGAGGATGAGTTAGTAACTCCGAAGTGGTCATGGGAATGGTAGCTACAACTTTCATATCCTGTGCATCCATGGAATGTGTCCAAAGTACACCCCTTAACGGGAAGAGCACTGATAAAAAAAAAAAATGATACCCAATGGGAAAAAATCAGAATGCTAAGGAAGGGAAAAGAGAAGAAAGGGACTAGAGAAAGATAGTATGGTGGTCTAGAGCTGATAAGGTAAGAGTCCATGTGCCTTTGATCCATACTCCTTTGGTGAGACCGCACTTAAATACTTGCAGAAGTCAGTAGGGAGAATTTGAATGCGTGAATGTGATTGTGGAGTTTACTTAGGACAGTTGCTAAGTGTGGAGGAAGTATATGTCGGTCTTGATGTCTGCAGGTTGATTCTTTCATGTGGTTTACTAAGGGGAATCATAGTGTTGTTGCTTCTAGGATGAAAAGAGTTTCTGAAGAGTTTTCAAACCTCTTCACCATATTTTAGTTCTCTGTTTTGCTTGAGGGCAAGCAAAAGCTAAGTGTGGGGGAGTTGATATATCATTGTTTTTACCGGTTTTATGCCATGATATAAGTGTGTTTTAGAGTCCTTTTGTGTTACTTTAGAGTCTATTACAGGTATAATCAGGTTTGGAGCAGAATTGGAGATATTGGAGCATTTTGGAGATTTTTGGAGTGTTTGGCCGAGAGATTGAGCTCACTGTCCACAAATCAGCATTGCATCGATCGACACACCTTTGGTGTCGATCGACACACTAGCGAGATGGGCCGATTCGGCGGCCTAATGAATATTTAAGATTTTGCACTTTGGCCCAGAAGTTTCCAGTATTTACAAAGAAGCCCCAGCCGAGATTAAGCCTATATAATTAGGATTTTGGTGTTTTATTTACTTACGCTTTCATAATTAAGAACAGAGAGTTTTTAGAGCTATTGGGGCTGATCTGATCCTGTACTTCACTTTATTTTGGAGAAGATTTTGAACCCCTTTATTTATTTAATCTCTTTTATGCAATCTATTAATTCATTGATTATGTTTACATCTTCTATGTCTGAGTAGATTCATAGTTAGGTTTAGGGTTTCTCATTAAGGATTTCATGACTTGCTAGACTTGTTTAATTCAGTTAAGGATTCACATGAATAGAATGTTCTTCGATCTAAATTGAGTTTAATGCTAGTTCTAACCTGATCAATTAGAATCTAGATCTTAGGTTGCTAAATACGATACGAGAGTGTGGTTTAGAATCTGAACTATTTAGGTTGAGCAATTAAATTATTCGCAAAGGAATTTGGTTTAGTTTAATTGTGAACATATCGAACTTGAAATTAATGCTGGTTTAATCTGTTAGTAATTGCAAAGGAATTTGGATTACTGCACTTAGACTTAGAGAATTCTCGCAAAGGAATTTGGTTAATTCTATATCCGTGATTTGAGTTCTAGAACTGTGCTTAATTAGATCCTGACTAATTGATTTGTCTGCTTGTCTGATTTCCTGAGAACGCTCTAGACTTAGCGCCTTTGATTAACTGCTTTCACCACCGATAATCTGCTACTTGTTTACTTTCTCGCTTTGCTATTTAGTTTATTACAAATTCCTTTCTTCTTAGTTTAAATCTCTATAGTTCTAATCTATCGAGACCAGAGTCTCTGTGGATTCGATACCCTATATACTACAATCACTTAACTGTGCACTTGCAGTAGAATAGGATTAAAACCTGACCCTATCAAGTAGCAGGCATAGTCTAGGATTTTCACCATTGTTCAGAGAAGTTATCCGGTTACGTATAGTGCGGTCGATAAGACGCACAAGTACAGTCACTGGGGAAGGTGGACATTGATGAATTCTCCCGTTCCTTTTCTGCTAGAGCATATAGATCGTCGTTTGGAGGGCTAGTCTGAGCAAGATGAAAGTAAGTTGATTATAATGTTGAGAGAGAAACATATCAATAGATTCCGACTTGTCAGGATTCGCGAGTCCATGTAACAAGCCTTCACATACTTCAATCCATAGAGATAAAGAGTAAGGGCAAGCAAAAAACAAGTGGTATCTTGTTTTATCTCTCTCACCATAGAACATGCATGGTTGCTCCACACCCCACATCCTCATTCTATCGCCTGTGGATAACCTGTTTTTAAATGCAAGCCACTCAATGAAAGCATAACAAGGAACACCTTGTGAGAACCACACTAACTTGGCCCAAGGGACCATATCATGCCTATTCCGAAGTAGGTCCCATGTTTTCCTAGAGGAGAAGCATGGTTTATAAGTATTATTGTCGTGTCGCCATAGCAATACATCCTCCCCGTCTGTAGGCGATGGGGGTGTTACTTGCATAATCTCATCAATAATATCATTTACCAAAGGGGATCGAGATTTCCTCATATGCCACTCACCATCTCTAACTAGTGAGCATAGTTTTTCCCATCTTCAAATACCCAATTGTCTCACACGGTGCTCAATAATCAGATCAGTTAGTCTCCCCATAGGTAGCCACGGATCTGACCAGAAAAAATGGATTCACCATTATGTATTTCCCACCTTACATAATTCCATGCCAATGGTCTTAATTTCAGGAGTTTATGCCATATCCACAACCCCCTTGTAGAAGATTTTACATCCCATAACGATCCTTCTCTGATTAAATGTGAATTGACCCAATCAACCCAAAGTGACTTCTAATTGGATAGGAGTCACCATATTAAGCTTGGACTGTAACAAATAGAGTCATCTCTTAGTCTTCGGATCCCTAAGCCCCCTTCGTTCTTTGGCATACAAACTTCCTCCCATGAAACTTTTGCACCGCCTTTACTCGTAGGATTTTCCTTCCACAGAAATGCACAACATAGCCTCTCAATTTCATCAATGCAATTTTTCGGTAGACGAAATGCCGCGCACCAGAATGATGTAATACCCGATATCACCGAAATCACCAACTGGAGCCGACCTGCAAAAGATAAACAATGTAACACCCCCTTCCCGTTTTCCGCTGACCGACAAGCTGACCGGCCAACAATCAAACAAGTACAGGACCGATCAAACCCGAGCAGCCATACGAGAAGAGTTTGTCACAATACGTACCAAATCGTCAACAATCAAACAAGTACATGTCCAGTTTGAGTCAATGGCTCGAACCAAATCGTCATTGACTCCATTTAACTCGTTTCCACGTTACAAAGCTTTTCAACATGTACCGCCTCCACGAGTTGTGTTCGGTTCGGACTAAACCGTATATCAGGGAATTATTCAGTTTTATTACTTAAAAATTATAAATCTTATACATAACAATTTACGGTTTTATACAAATCATTTAGCGGGGTCCCCACAAAATCCGAAACCGAAAATAAAGTCAAAATGCGTAAACAACCCGATGCCAAATGCCAACTCGAGCCTACTCTGAGTGTTCTACGCGTCCGCCGAGCTATTCCGAACCTGAAAAACATAAAAGAGTCTAATGAGCAATTTAAGATTACCCAGTGAGACGGCTCCCTGAAATAGCAGAAGATATGAACTTCAAGTAGATAACACAGACGATATCAAAAACCAACTTATTATTAGAATTCTCTTGAACAAATTACACAGTAATCTTGTTCAATCAGATTAACACGTCTTTACACTTGTGAAACGCCACTAACCAAATCCTAATCTACCCAATTCTTTACCGTACAACAACAGTTACACAACTCTCTTGAATTCACTCACCAGAAGTAACACAAAAACCCTTATGCTCTTAAGACTTCTTAGCACACACGTTTTCTCGATCTTTCTTTTCTAAAAACGGCTAACCTAATTCTTTCAGCCAACACCTCATATATATTGCGTATCTCGCGTCCATATCTCTGCATAGGAAATTTTCTATATTCTCGCCATATAGAATATTTCCATATCTTCAATATTCAACTCACGATTGTTGACTTGTCCACCACGTCACGTCTTTGTGTAGTCCATGTCATCTCTTGTATCACGTTCATAAGTCATTGAGTTCTTTTGAGCTTTCATTCTCCCCCTTTTTGTCTAAATGTATGCACCATCTCACCTGTCAAACTAAAACCAACCAGCAACATACATTCCACACATAACATTTCTTATGATCCATGAATTAAAAAAAACATCTTTAGTCTTAAACCGCAAAAACCGCACCACATGTTCACATTGTCCAAAAGAAATCAAAAGTGGAACACATTAGTTCAAAGCGATAAGATTAAGAGTCTAACATTGAAACAGAAACACAAAACACAGACAACTAGTAATAACATCAAACAAACTAGTCATCTCGCTCAATCTCCGTGCTCGCCTCATCTTCATAGTCTGTGTCATACTCGCCATTTCCTGTCTTCTTAGGGTACTGTGGATATTCTCCCCATGAGTTGGTCACACATTTGACAAAAACACAAGCTCAAGAGAACCAAGAAAATTGACATAAACACAGAGAGAAAGAAAACATATTGCGTATACGGCGTTGAATGTAGCATAGCCCTCAAATTGTTTTCTCAATGTCCTTTTCCATATTAGGGGCTTGAGCTTCTTCTTCATTATTGGAGCCACGGCCAGCTTTAGGATCCAATGTGATGTTGAGCGGATAACCTATCGGGCACCATCCACAGTGGTCACATTAACATCCCTCTGAAAGTATATCGTCTGAAAAATAATATTTGGAAAGAAGATCTTATTATCAGCTTGTGGTGAGTGAGCCATATCCATGATATGATCATATACCAAGCGTCCGAAATTAAACTTTTCTCCTTGATTCAGCATGTATAGAAATCTAAGTCTCTCTCGGACCAACGTTGTTGTGTTTGAACTCGGAATCCAGTTTGAGCAGCACAGTTTGTAGAGAACCTGGAACTTCGGAAGCAAGTGCTTAGATTGGAATCCTTCCCACCGTTTGCGTCGTCCACCAGTGAGGACAGAGACTGCTTGATCGATGTCTTCTTCATCCCAATCAGTTGGATGCCTTGTATCCGATGTGAAGAACATCCGGTTTATCAGATCAGGGGTAAAATCATACATCTCTCCCCTAACATATACGACCGAGACCCATAGCCTCCGAATCACACAGATTTGTGAGAAACTCCTTAACTAACCGAGGATAATAAGATGACACATGTATGACAGTATAAATCAGTCCCGCTTTCTCTACAATTTTCCTTACCTCATCAAGTTTGGAATATCCCAGTTGGAGAAGTTTCTGATCAAGGAAAGCTCGAGGCTTCAGCTGAGCATAGCGATCTTTGGTGACATCCGATGAGTAGCAAAAATTGAAGGGCTGTTTGTTAAGACGAACCATCTTCGGATACTTAAATATCCGAGAACACTTGCCGATTCGCTGTGTAATGTTCTTCGAAATCCCAGTATGGTGGTTTGTGTTGTGTTGCGAGCTCTTCATCATCAGAATTTAAGTCACCAATCTTAGGCGATGGTGGTGCTGGTTCTTTTCCAGCACATTGACTTTTCTTAGAACTTCCTTCGGGTTCTTGTCCGGAGCGATGAGATCGATGCGAGCTACTCATCGGTTCTGCATGTGGTGAGGAATCGTCTGAGAGTTCCCACGAAGCTCGATGTTGTTGATTTCCAGAAGGCGAGGCACCTAGTCGTCGGACTGAGCGTCGCGAGCCATGCGATTTGGCGGTTGAAGACAAGTCGACTGTGGGTGTTACTGCAGATGTCCGATTCGTCAGATTCCGATGGAGCTCAGCTTCAAAAGCGTCCATCATCAATTTTGTGTTATGGGAACGAGTCGAACGGCGAGGAGGCGTCGACATCTCTATATTGCTGAGAGAGCGAGCTGTGAGTTGCTATTTTCGACCTAGAAGCACAAGATCGGCTGCGTGACTCAGAATAGAGTTCCCTCTCCCTCTCTCTTTTTTAAATCTGAAATCGAAACACACATAACCCTGCAAGGCCTTGTTGGGCTTATTTGTCAGAAAATTATAACTTGTAAGAGCAAGCCCATAACAACACATTCAGATTTATGTGAGACATCTCTTTCTGGGCCAAATCAATTCAGCCCATACCACTTGTTTGCAATACTTAGAACAATTTCGACTATATTATTGACAGTTCATTCAGAACTAAGAGTGACCCTTGCTAATCAATCTGGCATTTTGCTCTGAGAGACACTGATTATAAATTATCTAAGCTAATAGAGAAATATCTACATAAGAACCTTACTTATGAGAAGTATGCCACGATCGTAGAAGCCGGGTGCCCACATAAAGATTAACTTGCATATAAATAGCAGAGAAAGACAAGATAGACAGCTTTTCTTAGCCAAGATGCTTTCATCATATCCAATCAGTTAGCATGATCCTTCCACTGACATCACACACTCTTAAGGAACACTACTAGAGCCGAATCATGCGTTATAATCATAACATCGAAGGAATGGAGCTGGTCATTCTTGAGTGAAGTATTCTAAGCAAGTTTACAAGCAGTGGGCAGCTTTCCTCAGTCGAGGTGCTTTTATCCTCAAGTAACCAGATGCCTTATATCCACAGTCAAATGCTAGACAGCTTTCCTCAGCCGAGGTGCTTTCATCTCAGTGAACCTTTTAGTAATTTATGACTGTGGCATACGTTTGAATTTCACATTTGACTTAGCTATCTCATACTCTTTCACACAGAAGATCTCATACCCTCCTCTTATCAGAAAATGATCAGCTCTTAGTAATCAATCAAAACAGTGATCTCATTCAAATGTAAACTGTTTTAGCAGCCTATCCCAAAGAAAGTGTTTATCATTTTGAGCGGTCACATAAGAGTACTTGTTTCGTGGGGTATACTCTTGATTTTTCTTTCTTTCTTTCTTTTATGATGAGTATGGTCTTTGTTTGTGTTCCCCAGTCACTCCATGATGCGTTATACTCTCAAATATCCTGTATCATGTTTTAAAACTCGCAGACTCCAAGAGTCTTACACAGATACAAAAAGCTGTTGAAATCTAAAGGTTTCGTAAAAATGTCAGCAAGCTGTCTCTCAGAAACAACATGTCATATGATAGTTAGGTTCTCCTCAACTAGTTCTCTAACAAAGTGATGTATAATGTCTACTTGCTTTGTTCTAGAATGCTGAACAGGATTTTTAGAGATGTCAATTGCACTTTTGCTATCACAATGGACTAAGAAGGATTCAGTGATGATACCATAGTCATTGAGCATTTGTTTCATCCACAAAAGTTGAGTGCAACAGCATCCAAGCGCAATATACTCCGCTTCCGCAGTGGAAAGTGACACATAGTTTTGCTTCTTGTTATGCCACGATACCATGTTGTTTCCAATATAAAAACAGCCTCCAGATGTGCTTTTCCGGTCATCCAAACATCCTGCCCAGTCTGCATCACAAAAACCTGCAAGATTTGTGTTAGTTTCAGATGTGTAATTCAATCCATAGTTCAACGTTCCTCGAATGTACTTAATGATTCGTTTTACAGCCAATGGGTGAGATATTCGCGGACTGGCCTGATATCGAGCACACACTCCTACACTGAAACAAATGTCTGGTCTAGATGCAGTTAAATAAAGCAAATTTTCGATCATTGCTCTGTATTTCCATTCATCGACCTTCTATCCATCTTCGTCTCTAGAGAGCTTACTCGTTGTGCTCATAGGAGTTTTAGCTATCTTGGACGTCTCCATCTCGAACCTCCTGACCAGATTTCGAGCATATGTACTTTGGCAAACAAAGATCCCTTCCTCAGTTTGTTTAACTTGAAGTCCAAGAAAGTAGTTAAGTTCACCAACCATACTCATTTAAAATTCCCGAGTCATTGTTCCAACAAACTCATTCATCAATCCTTCTTGAGTAGCACCCAAAATAATGTCATCAACATATATGTGAACTATGAGCATGCCTTGTTTGTTATCCAGAATGAACAAGGTCTTATCTACATTTCCCCTCTTAAAGTCTTTTGAGAAGAAACTGAGTTAGTCTCTAATACCATGCTCGTGGAGCCTGCTTCAGTCCATAGAGAGCTCTCTTGAGTTTATAGACATGATTTGGAAACTTTGGATCTTCAAATCCCTTAGGTTGTGCTACATACACTTCATCTTGCAGTATCCCATTCAAAAAGCACTTTTAACATCCATCTGATACAGTTTAATCCTGAGGTAACACGCTATTCCGAAGAGCAACCGAATTGATTCAAGTCTGGATACTGGAGCAAATGTTTCATCGAAGTCTACTCCCTCAATCTGTGAATAACCTTGAGCCACGAGTCTAGCCTTGTTTCTAACCACATTACCGTCTTCATCGATTTTGTTCTTGTATACGCATTTTGTTCCAACTACATTCACTCCTTAAGGGCATGTCACCAAGTCCCACACATCCAGTCTAGTAAACTGCTCAAGTTCCTCATGCATAGCATGCATCCAGTATTCATTATGCACATCATCCTGTATGTTCTTGGGTTCAATGAACGAGATGAAACAAGCTAAATTGACCATCTCCTTGAAATCAATCTTTCTATTACAAGTTTATCTTACATCTTGTATGTCGCCTATAACATCTCCTGTAGAATGATCTCGATTGACTTTTCCAAAACCGGTCCTTCGTGGGTTCTGACTAATTTCTGCCATGACATCCTCAAGATAAGACTGCTTTGGTGCTTCAATTTCCTCTGAATTATTTTCTTGGTTCGGTTCGTGAGTTAGTTCCTCAATATAATACTTGTTTCAGTCATCAAACACAATATTCACAGACTCACTTATCATACGAGTTCTTCGATTGTAGACCCTAAAGGTTGTACTGTTGTTCGCATAGCCCAAGAAGATCCCTTTGTCACTTTTAGAATCGAACTTACCGAGTTGGTCCTTGTCATTCAGGATGTAACATACACATCCAAACACATGAAAGTAACTTAAGTTTGGTGTCTTCCCCTTCAAAATTTCATACGGCGTTGTCTTAGTTCCTCGCTTAACATACACTCTGTTAATAATATATCAAGCAATATTGACAGCCTCTGCCCAAAATCTAGGAGCTATCTGATTCCCATGGAGCATTGCTCTTGCCATCTCTTGGAGGGTCCTGTTTTTCCTCTTGACAACTCCATTTTGTTGCGGTGTTCTTGGAGCTGAAAATTGATGACGTATGCCTTGAGATTCACATAACTTTCTGAAGGTTTCGCTTTGAAACTCACATCCATGATCAATTTTAATATGTATTATACCTCCTTTCTCCTTCTTTAAGTCTATAGCCAGTATTTTAAAGCTATCGGCAGCTTCCAACTTCTCTCTCAAGAACCTTACCCACGTAAATCTTGAGAAGTCATCGACGAGTACGAAAATATATTTTTTACTTGTGATGCTTTATGGATTAACTGGACCCATAAGATCAATGTGTATCAACTCCAGTATCTTCTTTGATCTTATTTCAGTAAACTGTTTATGTTGAACTTTTACTTGCTTTTCCTGACAACATGCCTTACACACCGTAGTAGTTGACGCTTCGAGTTGCGGTACTCCTCTGACTACTTCAGCACTGATCAACCGAGTGAGGCCATTTACACTCATGTATCCAAGTTTCTTGTGCAATAAATCCAATTGTGATTCTGTTGAGCTTAAACATTGGTTAGTTGCTTTCCACATATAGAAATTGTTTCATGATCGTAAGCCCGTAAGTACAACAGTTCCAAGCTCATCCATTGCTTGACAATCAATCTTGGTAAATAGCACCTTTAATCCCTCATCACATAATTGCGAAATATTGATCAAATTTTCCTTTAGTCCTTTTACCAAGTAGACATTTTCCAGCTGTGGTTTTCCGTCAGAGAACATTTTTCCAACCCCGGCAATCTTACCTTGTCCTCCATCTCCAAAAGTCACATTTCCTCCTTTAACTGGAACTATCTCATCAAGAACATCATTGCTTCCAGTCATATGTCGTGATCAACCACTGTCGAAGTACCATGACCCCTTTCTTTCACTTTCAATAGAGGTATATGCAACATTACTCATCATGCAAAGATTGCAGATCACATCAGCAGTGACTTTTGTAGGAATTTTCTTGATCTCGTATGTTGAATACAAGTCGGCCTTTGCCATCTATACCATACCAAACGTTTTGGTTCTGTGTAGCACTTTTTTGACTTCCAAGCTACCGATATCTTGTTCCAGTAAGTCTAGAAGGTCGCTTTTCTGTGACTAAGTTTACCACAAGCGAAGCATTCCCTTTGATTTTTGGTGATATTGACATACACTTGCTTTGTTACGCCTTCTTTAGGTTCTGTGATCTTCTGAGTAGCTCGTACAAAATTTATCTTTCCTCCTGTTAGACTTGACTCTGCTCCTCCTTGGTACCCAAGATCCCAGTTGACTTTTGGGGGTTGTCCCATGGCAAGAATCTGATCCAAACTTTCCGTTCCTTTGCTTAACATCCCGATTTTTTGTGATTTTCAGTCAGATTCTGCTCAAGTCCTCTGTTTTTGTCCTGTTCTTGAACAATAGTCATCTGCATTTGTGCGATTTTTCCTTCAAGAGTTTTGTTCCTCTCTCTTTCCTTAGTGAGTTCTTGCTCAAGCTGATTTTCAACTTCACCTACTTCCTCAGAGTTAGGTAACTTGTTTCCAGGAGGTGTTAGTTCCATTTGCAGGATGTTAACTTGAGCCTTCAGCATAGCTTTCTCTTTAAGAAGTAGGAGATTCTCATGACTCAGTTTAGTGCAGTTTTCATACAGAGTTCGGTATTCTTTTTCAGCATCTACCTCTTCATCTGAGTCCGAATCAATGACATCAATTCCTTGTTTGTCTTGAGATACCAATGCCACAAAGTTCAGCATGCAGTCTTCATCATCCTCTTCTTCTTCTGAATCAGTATCACTGAAGCATAGAAGGTACTTTTCTTTTCCTTTGGTTATACTCGGACATTCAGGTTTAGTATGTCCAATGCCTCTGCGTTCGCTGCACTTAAGTTCCTTTCTCTTCACCAAAGGACACTCATTTCTGAAATGACCAAACCCTTCACACTGATGGCACTGCATCTTTTTTTTTTCTTGATGACCTCTCACCTTCAGTTGATGACCTCTCACCTTCAGTTCTGAATTTTCGGTTTGCATTTCTATCAGAATCATTTTTCTGAAACCGAATGAAAGTCTTATTCTGACCTTTATCGAGTCTTTTGAACATCTTGTTGAAATTCTTGGCCATCAGTCCCATATTTTCCTCCAGCTTCTTGATTCTTCCATCTTCATGTTGAGCATTAAAAGCAATTCCTTGACTTTGCTTGGACTGATCACATGTTTCTTCCATTTCTTGTGACTTCAGCATCCCTACTAGTTTATCAAATTTCATCTCATCCGTATTCATTGAGCATTGCAAGATCGCTTTCTGAGCTGAGAATTTTGCAAAGAGTCATCAGATGAGTTTCATTACCAGCTTCTTTTCATGATACTTTTTGCCAAGAACTGAGGCTTCATTGGCAATTGTGCTGAGTTTTGCTGTAAAGCTGCTTATGGTTTCGTTTTCCTCCATTTTGAGGTTTTCGAATTGAGAACCCAGAAAATCGAGACGTGTTGATATATCATGGTTTTTACCGGTTTTAGACCATGATATAAGTATGTTTTAGAGTCTTTTGGTGTTTCTTTAGAGTCATTTACAGGTGTTATCAGGTCTAGACGCGTTTGGAGCGGATTTGGTGATTATGACACATTCTGGAGCACTTTGGAGATTTAACCCGAGAGATAGAGTTCACTGCCCAAAACAGAGGAGTGCATCGATCGACACATCATGTGCCTCAATCGACACACATGCGCATAAGACATTCTCGGCGGTTTAATGAGAGATTTAGAATTTGCAACAAAGCCCAGAAGTTTCTCATAATTACAAAGAAGCCCCAGCCGTGATTAGACCATTATATTAGGGTTTTAAGCCATTGTTTAGGCTACACTTTAGACACGTTTACTTACGCTTTCATACTTGGAGGATAGAGATTTTTAGAGATTTTGGGGCTGATCTAATCATGTACTGCTTCCTGCTTTTGGAGAAGATTTCGAACCCCTTTTATTCTTACTCTTTATTTATGCAATATATTTATTCTATGATTTGTGTTTCATTAATCATGTCTGAGTAGATTCATAGTTAGGTTTAGGGATTCTCGTTAGGGATTTCATGACTTGTTAGATTAACTTATCAATTTAGGATTCATAACTTAATTGTTCTTCAACCCGAATTGTGCTTAATACTAGTTTCTAACTTGATCACTTAGAATCTAGACTTTAGGTTATTAAATTGACACAAAAGTGTGGTTTAGAATCTGAACTATTTAGGTTGAGCAATTGAATTATCCGAAAAGAAATTTGGTTTAATTGAATTGTGAACATATCGGACCTGCACTTAAGGCTAGTTTAATCTATTAGGAATTGCAAAGAAATTTGGTATCTGCTATTAGACTTAGAGAATTCTCGCAACGAAAGTTGGTTAATTCTGTATCTGTGTTTGAGTTCTAGAACCAGACTTAATTTGATCATGACTGATAGTTTATATGCTTGTCTGATTTTCTGATAACTCCCTAGACTTAGCGCTTTTAGTTAATTGCTTACAAACCACTCCTGCTATCTGATTTACTTTTTTGCTTGCTATTTAGTTTCTATATCTGTTTCTCCTAACTTAACTTGATAATTCTACAATCTATCGTAAGGTCTAGAGTCTCTGTGGATTTCGATACCCTATAGACTACTGTCACGTCTGTGCACTTGCAGTATAGATCTAGGGATTAAAACTCTGATCGTATCAAGTTTTTTGCCGCCGTTGCCGGGGACTCTTTTGAGTCTTCGATAGATTTGAACTTAGGGTTTAGACTAGGTTTTTCGTTTTTGTTTTTGGTTACTGGTTTTTCTGTTTCTTGCGTTTCAGGTACGCCTAGAATCGCATTGCATCGATGGACGCTCTTCCTGCATCGATCGACACCTTTCGCGGAAGCACTAAAAAGACTAAGAGATCCGTAAGGATGATGTATCAGAATGGTTTTTTCAGCTCAGGGATTGACAGCTCAGGGATTGACAGCTCGCAGATAGCTGGGCTGAAGAACAAATTTGACTCTCTGCATAGTCTTCTACTTGGAAAGTATGCGCAAGAAGCTATCAACTACGTTGGAGGGACTGGATTCTACAATCAGGAATCTGCTTTTCAGAAACCCTTCCAGCAACAGAGTAACTCCTTCTCGAGGAACTATGGTGTTTCTTCTTACCAAGCACCGCCTGCTCCTACACATAAGAGCATATTGGAAGCCATGATGGAGCAGTTTCTTGAGGGACAACAATAGATCACTGTGTCCTTCAACTCAAAGATATATGCATTGTATGAAGATATGAATGGGAAGTTTGAATCTTTGAGCACACATGTGAAGAAGCTAGATGTCCAAGTTCAACAAACAGCTGGAGCAATACAAAGGAAAAATGAAGCTGAGAAAGCTGAACAAAAGCAATACGTTAATGTTGTGATCACAGGAGATGAGATTGACTTGCTACGAGAAGAAGAGAGCATAATCTCGAATTTTTTGGAAGAATTTTGTCTGTCTGAGGCATGCATCGATCCACACTTGATGTCGATCGATGCAAACCCGATACGTCTGTTGAAACTGTTCGAAATCGCCTTGTATCGATCGAAACACCTACTGCATCGGTCGACACATATCGCAGACGGGACCAAAAACCTGCAACAGTCCTAGAGCGAGTCTATAAGCCCTCTGTGCCATATCCAAAGGTTCCTCAACTATCTAAACAGGAGCTAGAACTGGCTAACTGCATGAAAGTGATGGAAAAGAAGCTGATTCAGATTACAGAAAAGATACCAGACCCAGGAGCCTTTGTGCTCGACTGTTCCATCTCTAAGGACAGATTCAAGCGTTCTCTGTGTGACTTAGGATCATGTGTGAATCTCATGCCGTACTCTGTGGCTGAGAGATTGGGAATGATGGAATTCCAGCCTACTAGGATCTCTCTTATCCTAGTTGATCGTTCCAAGCGATATCCGGAAGGAGTTCTTGAGGATGTTCCTGTCAGAATTGGAAACTACTTGATTCCAACGGACTTTGTAGTGCTGAAGTATAAAATTGAGCCAGATGATCCTTTGTTACTTGGTAGACCTTTCTTAGCTACTGTTGGAGCTGTGATTAATGTGAGACATGGACTGATTGATCTCCACGTGGGAGATGATCTATTGCGGTTCAAGATGGATAAGCTGCAGAAATCTACCATTGATGGACAGAGCTTCAGTGTGGAAGTGGAACCAGAGAATCGTGTTGGAGAAGAGAAGATGGCAGTTCATTCTGAACATGCTCTAACATCTTCAAATCCTGCAACTTCTCTTAAGCAGAAAGCTCCAAATCTCTTCCATCCACCAAAGCACATGTATGACTCTTCTAAGCTCAAACCTCCTAACCACAAAGCTATGAATGCAGGAAAGCGCAGAATACCACCCAAGCTTCGCTCCCACCCTGGTTCTCTTCGCTCTTTCCTTGGGAGATCTCATGATCCGAATGCTTATACGCCACCTTGGATGAAGAGACATTCACAGAGACACTCCGAGTCTCTGTTGAATCCCCCATAAGTCTGATCTCCTTTCCATAGTCAAGCTATTGACTTTAAACAAGCGCTAAGTGGGAGGTAACCCACTAGTAGGTTCGTTTTTCTTTTCATTTTTCGTTTTGATTTGGTGTTTTTGATTTTCTATTTTTGTGTGTTCAAAGGCGTGAGAAACAGGCAGAATCGCACTGCATCGATCGACATACATAGTGCCTCGGTCGACGCAGTTGCGATTTACGGTTTGCCGATTCAATTGTGGCTCAGACACCGGTTATCTACTTAACCGTGGGCATAATCGCCTTGCGTCGATCGACACCCTAGTGGCATCGATCGACGCAGACCGACGACAGGTAAGTGTTCTGACCCTTTTCAGTTTGTTTCATTCTGATTTCTTTTCTCACCAAACCTAGGCTTGACACCACTGGGGACAGTGTGTTTCAAGTGTGGGGGAGGTAGCTACTGACGCACGCTTTCTGTTTTCTTAGAGTCAGTCCAAAAAATTGTTTTATCGAGTCAAAATAGTCTAAGTAGGAAACAATGAATTTTTGAGAAGTTAACAACACTTGCAGGAACTTAAGTGACCACTGGGACAAGATTGCAGGATCAATCTATGACTATTAGAAAACCCCAACACAGATCAGCCTACTGAGAACACCCACATCACTTCAGGCATCAGAGGATCCTTTACTGACTTCACCCTTAATTTTGACTTAATTTTCTCACCTAAGGGCTTGGTATACCTTGAGTCGGACTCCTCTGTTAGTTCTGACACAGCTTGTAAACTTGTCCGAGTAAGGTTCCCTTCTCCCCTTCTCTAAAGTAAAAAAAAAAAAGAATAATAAACTGAGGATGAGCTAGTAGCTCCGAAGTGGTCGGGGGAGTGGTAGAGACCCCCATTACCTCTTGTGCATCCATGGAATAAGTCCATAGTACACCCCATAACGGGAAGAGCACTGATAAAAAAAAATGATACCCAATGGGAAAAATCAGTTGCTAAGGAAGGGAAAAGAGAAGAAAGGAACCAGAAAAATATAGTATGGTGGTCTAGAGCTAACAGAGTAAGAATCCATGTGCCCTTTGATCGATAATCCTTAGGTGAGACCGCACTTAATAGCTTATAATTTGAATGCTCTGAATATGATTGTGGAGTTTACTCAGGATAGTTGCTAAGTGTGGGGGAAGTATATGTTGGTCTTGATGTCTTGCAGGTGAATCTTTCAGTGGCTTACTAAGGGGAATCTGAGTGTTGTTACTTTTAAGATGAAAAGATTTTCTGAAAGTTTTCAAACCTCTTCACCATATTCTAGTTCTCTGTTTTGCTTGAGGGAAAGCAAAGACTAAGTGTGGGGGAGTTAATATACCATGGATTTTAGGGTTTTTAACCATCGTATATATCTTATTTATCGATTCTTTTATTATGTTTTGGAGTCTTTTAGGTATGTTTACAGGTCTAGGAACGTTTGGAGCAGATTTGGAGATTATGGTGCATTCTGGAGCATTTTAGAGATTTAACCCGAGAGATAGAGTTCATTGTCCAAAACAGAGGAGTGCATCGATCGACACGTCTAGTGCATCGATCGACACACATGCACATAAGACATTCTCGGCGGTTTAATGATAGATTTTGAAATTGCACTTTGGCCCAGAAGTTTCACATAATTACAAAGAAGCCCCAGCCGTTATTATACCATTATATTAGGGTTTTTAAGCCATTGTTTAGGCTACGCTTTAGACACGCTTACTTACGCTTTCATACTTGGAGGATAGAGATTTTTAGAGCTTTTGGGGCTGATCTAATCATGTACTGCTTCCTGCTTTTGGAGAAGATTTCGAACCCCTTCTATTCTTACTCTTTATTTATGCAATTCACTTATTCATTAATTTGTGTTTCATTGATCATGTCTGAGTAGATTCATAGTTAGGTTTAGGTATTCTCTTAAAGGTTTTCATGACTTGTTAGATTACTTTATCAGTTTAGGATTCACAACTTAATTGTTCTTCACCCTGAATTGAGCTTAATACTAGTTTCTAACTTGATAACTTAGAATCTAGACTCTAGGTTATTAAATTGACACGAAAGTGTGGTTTAGAATCTGAACTATTTAGGTTGAGCAATTTAATTATCCGCAAAAAATTTTGGTTTAATTGAATTGTGAACATATCGAACCTACACTTAAGGCTAGTTTAATCTGTTAGGAATTGCAAAGAAATTTGGATTTCTGCTATTTGGCTTAGAGAATTCTCGCAACGAAAGTTGGTTAATTCTACATCTGTGTTTGAGTTCTAGAACCGTGCTTAATTTGATCCTGACTGATAGTTAATTTACTTGTCTGATTTCCCGAGAACTCCCTAAACTTAGCGCTTTTAGTTAATTGCTTACAAACCACTCCTGCTTCTGATTTACTTTTCTGCTTGCTATTTAGTTTCTAATTGATTTCTACTAGCTTAACTTGATAATTCTACAATCTATCGTAAGGTCTACAGTCTCTGTGGATTCGATACCCTATATACTACTAGTCACGACTGTGCACTTGCAGTATTAACTCTAGGGATAAAACTCTGAGCATATCAGTTCTTTTAACACTTGCATCACCTTCAAAGTGGTTAACAAGTGTGTCTGACGCTTCCTTGGCTGATTCACACCCTTGAATTATTTTGAATTGCTATGTGTCCACGGCTAACATGATAGTGGATATAGCTTTAGAGTTGTATTTTGAGTACTTTCTTTCCTCTTCAGTCCATTTTCAAGAGGTTTTCAAGCCTTGCTATTATCTTCCAGTATCTCCAATGGTTCTTCCCAACCATTCTCGACAGCATACCACGCAGTCTCGTCGATAAATCGTATTATATGTCTCATCCTGAATTTCCAGTGGCCAAAGTTGTGTTCCTCCAGCATGATGGTTTCAAAACCGACAACAAATCCTTTGTCTCCATATCTTCTCCAAGATCTCAACCTGTAAAGTAGATTGCCCGCTCTGATACCAAATGAAATAGCAGAAGATATGAACTTCAAGTAGATAACACAGACGAAATCAAAAACCAACTTATTATTAGAATTCTCTTGAACAAATTACACAGTAATCTTGTTCAATCAGATTAACACGTCTTCACACTTGTGAAACGCCACTGACCAAATCCTAATCTACCCAATTCCTTACCGTACAAAAACAGTTTCACAATTCTCTTGAAATCGCTCACCAGAAGTAACACAAAAAACCCTTTTGCTCTTAAGACTTCTTAGCACACACGTTTTCTCGATCTTTCTTCTAAAAACGGCTAACCTGATTATTTCTACCAAACACCTCTTATATATTGCGTATCTCGCGTCCATATCTTTGCTTAGGAAATATTCTATATTCTCGCCATATAGAATATTTTCATATCTTCAATATTCAACTAATGATTGCTGACTTGTCCACCACGTCATGTCTTTGTGTAGTCCTCGTTCACTTGTCCACCAAAACGAAACCCTTCATTCAAATGTGACACAAAGAACCGTCCTTGATGATTTTTTCTAACCAAGCAAACTCAAACACCTCTAAGAAAGTCTACATTCGGGATGTGTCAAAGCCAGATAATTATGATACTTCTTCCCGTCAATTCACTGTGTGTGTTGCACATGCCATGAGGCAAAATCCTGCTTTAAGGTCGTTGGCTATCCAGAGTTGTGGGGATAAAGACCATGAAACCGAGCTGATAATCGAAGTCAATCAGCTGGACGAGTTCAGAGTTCTACACAGCGAGAAAATCTCACTAAAATCGAAGCTGCTGCATCAACATCAGCGGCATCAAACATAGTCCTCACGGACAGCAATCGACAAGGTCTAAGTGGACTAACAGATGATCAATGGAAATGATCAATGGAAACAATTCAACATCTTATCAATGCCAAAAAATCAAACTCTCAGCAAAGTGGTAAAACTAGTGCATTGTTATGGATCCTTGATACATGGGAACGCAAAATATGACAGATGCATAGATCTTCTCTACGAAATAAGATAGATTGCTCCTACATCAGTATCCTTACCGACTGGACAAAATGCGTTTTCCACTAAACAAAGGACGATTCATCTAATTCTCAAAGTTTCTCCGAAAAAAGTATATCTAGTGGAAGGATTTCACATGAACTTGATCTCGCTCGGGAAACTAGTAATCGGTAACTACTTGGTTAGCCAAATGACTAATAAACTGATAATTTTGCAGGACCAAACTACGAGGATGTTTATTGGATCCGGTGAAAGAGAGAGAGGGGGATTGTACCGGTTTCAGGAAATAAAAACTTTGAAATTTCTGCAAACAAGTGTTCGTGATGATTTGGTTTTATGACATCACCGGTTGGGTCATCCGTCTCCCCAAGTTAATGGAATGGTCCCCTATGTTCAGACATCTACTAATAATTGTAGAGATTATTTGCTTAAAAATGCAATATATGCTTGCAAGCTAAACAAACTCGCCAGCCTTTTCCGGATAGTTTGAATAAAGTAAAATATGTTTTTGATTTAATACACTTCGATTTATGGACTCCTTATTCAACTACATCCTTATGCGGGTTCGGGATATTTTTTAACCATAGTCGATGATTATTCTCGTGTTATTTGGTTATACCTACTTCCAAATAAAACAATGGTGTCAAAACAGATTTGGGAGTTTGTGGCAATGATCAAACGACAATTTCAAAGAAAGTAAAGAGGATACGAAGTGACAACGGCACTGAATTCCATTGTCCCACCCGATTATTTCATGAGAAAGGTATCATTCATGAAACCTCTTGTGTGTATACACAACAACATAATGGACGTGTAGAGCGGAAGCATCATCATATCTTAAATGTTTATCGAGCTCTGTGATTTCAAGAGAAACTTCCAATAGAGCGGTGAGGAGAACGCGTACTCACGGCTGGATACTTAATCAACCGAACACCCTCCATTATTCTCAAAGACAAAACGCCATTCCAGAAATTATATGGACATGCCCCGGGATACAAACATATGCGGGTTTTCGGTTGCATGGCGTATGCTCACAATATGGATACTAATTGAGATAAGTTTGTATCAAGAAGCATAAAAGGGGGGTTTATTCCTAGATGAATTTATGTGGAGTTGGTTGATTTGAAAAGTTGAGAGATTTGTTAATTTTGTAAAGAGTTTTGTTAGATTTGGTAAGAGTTTGTATATTTAGAAAATATATCAAAATGTTTTTACCATATTGATTTTGAGAATCTAAGGTATATACATAGTATTTTGAAAATATTGTTCTATGAGTTAAATTGTTTAAAATCTATGTCCCAATAACACAAGATTTTGATAGAATCATAAAATCATAAAAATCAAACTTTTTGAATAACAATTGATTTTGTGTGGATTTTTAAAATCATCAAACCAATAACAATAGATTTTAATAAGAATGTTAGAGTTCATAAACCAATAACAATAGATTTTGAAAATTTTAACAATCATTTGAAATTCATCTACCAATAACCCCTAAGTGTCTATTTCTTGGGTATCCATACGCAAAGAAAGGGTGGAAACATTACGATTTAGAGCATAAAAAGATGTTCGCCTCACGAGATGTCATGTTTGAAGAGGAGAGTTTTCCATTTTCTTCGATTGACTCAAAACTTACACAAGACATACATACCTTGACACCACCCGTGATGATCTCATCTTCCGAGAACGAACTTGACACCGAAGTTACAGCAGTGAAAGGAGAACAGAGTCGGGTGTTGAACAGACTCTGATAACTTGATCTCCGCACATTTCACTTGAGGATATTGTTATCATACCGACAATTGATAAAAATCAAACAATAGTACCTACAGCTGAACCCCTTGGTCGTGGTCTTCGAAACAAACAGCCACCAACTCGGTTTAAGGACTAGTTTGTTGGTACAGTCACCGTTAAAGACCCTCTCTCTCACACATTCTTCTCACTTGCTCCTCAACCCCCCCTCGGGTTCGTTATATCATATTTTCAGTTTTGTTTCGTTTGACAAATTATCATCCAAACATTGCAGCTTCATAGCGGCTTTTTCTTCAAACATTGAACCTCGATCATTTACGGAAGCTATGAAGCATGATCAATGGGTGAAAGCTGTAGAATCAGAATATGGTTCGCTTGAAGCAAATAAAACATGGAGACTTGAAGAGTTACCGCCACATAAAAAAGCTCTTGGATGCAAGTGGGTCTTCACAACAAATTACAAATCCGACGGGGAAATTGAACGACACAAAACTCGTCTGCTTGTACTTGGAAATCCTCAAGAAGAGGGGGTTGATTATGAAAAAACCTTTGCACCAGTAGCTAAAATGACTATTGTGCAGTTGCTTTTGGATTTGGCGGCTAAGAAGAATCTTGAAGTCCATCAAATGGATGTTCACAATGCATTCCTTCACGGAGACATGAATGAAGAAGTTTCTATGAAACTTCCACAAGGCTTTCAAATGCTTGGGGAAATGTGGGTGTGTCGTCTGTTGAAATCATTGTATGGTTTAAAACAGGTTCCCCGATGTTGGTTTGCTAAGTTGGTCGATTCGTTACGCACATACGGTTTTGTTCAGACAAATCAGACTACTCATTTTTTATTTACAACAAGAGTGATGTTTCTCTATGTATCTTGCTATATGTGGATGACTTGATAATCTCGGGAAATCGTCTGAAGCAATTCGAGTTTTCAAGAACTATTTAGCAACATGATTACATATGAAAGACCTTCGAGCAGTGAAATACTTTCTAGGCCTCGAAGTAGCATGCAGCTCGACTGAATTCTATCATTGTCAAAGAAAGTATGTATCTGACATTATCGAAGAAGTCAGCCTTAGTGGTTGCAAACCAGCTGGATCACCAATTGACCAAAACCATAAGTTAGCTATGGTGGATAGTCTTTTTCGCTGATCCAGATAAGTAAAGGAGACTTTTGGCGTTTTATCTGGCTGCAACACGGCATGACCTTACGTACGATATACATGTTTTATCACAATTCATGCATAGTTTGTGCGCCGAACATTGGTTATCAGCATTAAAGGTCGTACGGTACCTTAAGGGGACTCTTGGTCAATGATTACTTCTTCGATTAGATCCTTAATTTCATCTTCGAGGATGGTGCGATTCTGACTGGGATGCATGCCCATTGGCCCGACGATCGTTAACTGGATGGATTGTACCGTTAGGAGACTCACCCATTTCATATAAAACTAAGAAACATGACACAGTTTCAAGGTCTTCGGCTGAAGGAGAATACCAAGCAATGATATAGGTGACAAGTGAACTGCGATGGCTGAAAGGATTGCTTTTGAAACTCGGCATTGATCCACTACAAGAAAACAGGAAATTAGCTACTGGATTTAGCGACTGATTATGTAGTCGCCAAATTTAGCGACTAAACTGCGACTACGTCGCGACTATTTAGTGACCCCAAACATATTAGTCGCACATTAGTCACTAATTTGCGACCAAATTATTCAGTCGCCAATTCGTCGCGCGACTGATATGCGACTATTAATAAGTCGCTGAATGATAGTCGCATAAAAGTCGCTAAATAGCAACGAATTGGCGACTAAGAGGATTGTCGGTGAAGAAAGAGCATGTTTTATGCAATCCGAGTTAGGTGTACCTGTTTTGTATCTAATTTTAGCGACCAAAATTATGCAGTCGCAAATCAGTCGATTTTCAGTCGCCATTAAGTCGCCATTCAAACTATATATGCAACTCCACATTTTCTTCTCCTCAGGCCAACACATTGTGTTGATAAGTTTCGGAAAGAAAAAAAAATTGGAGAGGAAATAAGGGTTTTTTCAAAAAATGTCCGGAAATTACAATTATATGGAGTGGATGTATAAGCGGATCGATGAAGAGACGGGAAATTTCTCGGCAGAGTTTGAAGCGGGAGTGGATCAATTCATACAATTTGCAAATAATCAGCCTCTAGCTCAGAGTAGTGGCGGTATGTTTTTTTGCCCCTGTAATCGTTGCAGAAACGAAAGATGTTTGCAAGGGAGAAAATTTTCGTTTCATTTGTTTAGTAAAGGATTTATGCCGGATTATTATGTTTGGTATAAGCATGGAGAAGATATCGAAATGGATTTAGGAACGAGTTATGTTAATACAACCCATATAGGTGGGAATGAAGAAGAAATGGGTAATGTAGTAGAAGATAGTTTTGTGGATATGGTGAATGATGCATTCCAAGGTAACTATCATCATCAAGGTGATTATAACTATTATCAAGATGATAGTTATTTGAATGATCAAGAGCCCGTACGTGACCATCCACAAAAGTTTTACGACTTGTTAGAAGCTAGGAAAGAACCATTATACGATGGTTATCGTGAATATCACACGAAGTTATCCTTAGCTGCTCGGTTTATGCAGAATAAGGTAGATTATAACATGAGCGAGAAGTGTGTAGATTCGTGGGCCTCCTTGGTTAAAGAGGTTTTACCAGATGGAAATCAGGCAACCGGTTCACATTACGAGACATAGAAATTGATGGGAAATTTAGGCCTCCCATCTCATAGAATTGATGTTTGTATAAACAATTGTATGATCTTCTGGAAAGAGGATGACAAGTGGGAGGAATGTCAATTTTGTCGAGCACCAAGATACAAGCCTAACACAGGACGACGTTCACGAACCAGAATACCATATAGTCGTATGTGGTATCTACCTATTGCTGACAGATTGAAGAGAATGTACCAGAGCGAGAAGACTGCAGCGGCAATGAGATGGCATGCTGAGCACCAAGCAAAGGATGGGCAAATGTCTCATCCCTCTGATGCTACGGAGTGGAGATATTTTCAAGATCAACAACCCCGGTTTGCAGAAGAACCTCGAAACGTCTATCTTGGATTATGCACCGATGGGTTCAATCCATTTGGAATGACTCGTAATCATTCGTTATGGCATGTGATATTGACTCCTTATAATTTACCCCCTGGTATGTGCATGAAAGAAGAGTACATGTTCCTTACAATACTGAATTCTGGGCAAAATCATCCGAGAGCCAGTCTCGATATTTTCCTGCGACCTCTTATCGAGGACTTGAAAGAATTGTGGTCAAATGGAGTTGATGCATATGATGTCTCCTTGAATCAAAATTTCAAATTAAAGGATGTGTTGATGTGGACGATAAGCGACTTCCCGGCGTATGGCATGTTATCAGGATGGATAACCCATGGTAAACTTTCTTGTCCAATTTGCATGGAAGATACACAAGCTTTTTATCTCCCCAGTGGAAGGAAGACGTGTTGGTTTGATTGTCACAGAAGGTTTCTTCCCCGAGGCCATCCACTAAGAAAGAATAAAAAAGACTTCTTGAAGGGTAGATCCGCTATGAATGATGAACCACCAGAGTCTTTGAGCAGTTATCAAGTTTATACCGAGAGGATAAAACAAGTCAATCCTCTAAAAACGTCTGAGTGCGGTGGAAATGGTCATGAGAAAAAGAAGTCTGGATATGGAAAATGGCATAACTGGCACAAAGAAAGCATCTTCTGGGAGTTGCCATACTGGAGGGACCTAAGCCTCCGACATAATCTTGACGTGATGCATATAGAGAATAAATTTTTTGACAACATCATGAATACTCTTATGAGTGTGGCGGATAAATCGAAAGACAACGTCAAGTCGAGATTGGATATAGAACGGTTCAGTGATCGGGCACACTTACATCTTGATGTGAATGGTGAAGCTCCTTTTCCAGTATACACATTGGAAGAAGTCGAGAGAAAAAGATTATTAGAATGTGTGAAAACGGTACAATTTCCACACGGTTATACATCAGACTTGGCTAGTTGTGTAGATTTCGACAAGGGAAAGTTTTCGGGCATGAAGAGTCATGACTGCCATGTTTTTATGGAGCGGCTAATTCCATTTGTCTTTGCAGAACTCCTAAAATGGAACTTCCGCCTTGCATTGTCAGGTAACTACATATAGTTCTACGAATTGGTAAACGTAATATATATGATTATACGATTTTGTTTGATGAATATGTTATCATAAATGTAGGTGTTGGAGGATTCTTTCGTGACTTATGTTCCCGAACTTTGCAAAAAGAACGCGTCCAAATTCTAAAACAAAACATAGTGTTAATCATATGTAATTTGGAAAAAAATCTTCCCACCATCATTCTTCGACGTGATGGAGCACCTGCCTATACATCTCCCATACGAAGCTGAATTAGGAGGTCCTGTGCAGTTTAGGTGGATGTATCCTTTTGAAATATTTTTCAAAAAGTTGAAAGGAAAAGTGATATATCATGGTTTTTACTAGTTTTAGACCATGATATAAGTGTGTTTTTAGTGTCTTTTGTCTTTGTTTAGAGTCTTTTACAGGTATAATCAGGTTGGGAGCTGAATTGGAGATAATGGAGCATTTTGGAGATTTTTGGAGTGTTTGGCCGAGAGATAGAGTTCACTGTCCGAAACAGAGGAAGGTGTCGATCGTTGCACTCTAGCATCGATCGATGTACCAGCGAGATGGGCCAAAAACTCGGCGGTTTAGAAGAGTAAAGAATTTACACTTTGATCCAGAAGTTCCTGATATTTACAAAGAAGCCCTTGGCCGAGATTATGCCTATATAATAGAGTTTTTAGTGTTTTTATTAGAGAGGCTTTATACTTTTTACCATACAGTTTGATAATTAAGAGCAGAGGATTTTAGAGCTTTTTGGGGCTGATCTGAAGCTGTTACATCATCTGTATTTGGAGAAGATTTCAAACCCCTTTTACTCTTATTCTTTTATGCAATTTATTCATTCTATGATTATGTTTTCATTATCTATGTCTGAGTAGATCCATAGTTAGGTTTAGGGTTTCTCACATAGGATTTCATGACTTGCTAGACTTGTTCAAATTCAGTTAAGGATTCATAACTATATCTGTTCTTCAATTTAATTGTGCTTAAAGCTAGTTCTAACCTGATCAATTAGAATCTAGATCTTAGGTTGCTAAATACGTCACGGAAGTGGGGTTTAGGAATCTGAACTAATTAAATTGGGCAATTAAACTTTGCGCAAACGGAAGTTTGGTTTAGGATAATTGTGAACATATCAAACTTGGACTTATTGCTAGTTTAATCTGTTAGTTCTCGCAAACGAAAGTTTGGTTTGCTGCACTTAGGCTTAGAGAATTATCGCAAAGGAATTTGGTTAATTCTATATCTGTGTTTTGAGTTCTAGAACCGTTCTTAATTAGATCCTTGCTGAATGAACTGTCTGCTTGTCTGATTTCCTGAGAATACCCTAGGCTTGACGCTTTTAATTACTTGCTTCACAACCGTTAATCTCTGCTACTGATTTACTTTCTCGCACCGCAATTTATTTCATTCACTATTTGCTTATTTCTAGTATTTATTCCTATAAGTTTGATTCTCTTGAGACCGAGTGTCCCTGTGGATTCGATAACCCTATATACTACTTTGACATTGCTGTTCACTTGCAGTTTAGTATAGGGAAAACTTAGAACCTATCAAGTTTTTGGCGCCGTTGCCGGGGACTCTTTGAGTCTTCGATAGGACCGAACTTAGGGTTTTTACTAGAAATTTTTCTTTTTGTTTTTGTTCTTTTTCGTTTTTATTTTTGATTTTGCTGATTTTCTTTTTTCTCGGTTTCTTTCTGTCGCAGGTACGAATTTCGCCTTGCGTCGATCGTTTCATACCTTGCGTCGATCGTCACTAGGCGATTCTGAGAATTGAATCGATCGTTGCACTGATAGCATCGATCGTTGCTGGACGATTACAGACAGTTTATGCCAACGCAGAAAACTCGAAGTAATCCGAACTCGAGCTTGCTTAATCTCGGACTAGAGGAACTTGGACGTCTAGAAAGGACTAACAGAAGAGAAAAGAGAGAGAGAATGGTACGAGAACGTTTGATCTTGATACCAGATGCTGAAGGTACCCTGAGGGACCAAGATGACAACCCGTACAATGCTGCTGGGCATCGGGTTGATGCTGAAGGGAATGTCATCCCTGATCCTCCTGAGCAACAGGAGCTGAACCAAAACCAGGGTCAAGGACAGGCCCAAGGTAGAGAGATGGTGGTTCATGAGAGGACACTAGCTGATTACAACAGACCTGATGAGTTTCATGTAAACCGAGCAGCTCTAGTGCTTCCTGCTTTTGAGAGGAATGATTTTGAGGTAAAAACCATCTACTACCAGCTGATGAGACAGATTGCTTTTCATGGTCTTCAAACAGAGCAGCCTATGGATCACATTGACAAGTTTGAGGACATAGTCACTGGCATGAAGTATGAAGGAGTATGCCCGGACTATCTGTTCCTTAAGCTATTTCCGCACAGTCTTGCTGGAGACGCTAGTGCATGGCTGAGACAACTGGCACCTGGTCAGTATACTACTTGGACAGCCTTAAAGAGTGAGTTCCTGCGTCACTTTTATGATGATGCACGCTCGGATCAGTCCAGACAGGACATACTCACCTTTTCCCAAGGAGCTGTGGAGCCCTTGAAGACTGCCTGGATGAGATTTAAGCAGTATCAGCGTGACTGTCCACACCATGGATTCACAGAAGTACAGCTGATTGGTATCTTCTTCAGAGGCATAGATCTCCCTTATCAGACTGCGCTGGATAATTCCAGTAATGCTAATTTTAACACCAGGACTCCTACGCAAGCTAAGCAGTTGATAGAGAATCTGATTGGCAGCAACAGTTGCAAAACAATGGATGAAAGGAGGAAGAGATCTGGTGGAACTGTAGAGAATTCTGATATAGCTAATATAAGATCCAGATTGGACACAGTCTACAATCTCCTGACAAGTAAGAAGTCTGTCCACTTTGCACAAGATGTAGAGGTGATTCAGGCTGAAGAGGAAGCTCAGGAAGAAGATGTGAATTTCATAGGAGGTTCTGGTTTCCAAGGTAATAGATTTGGTAATCAACAGGGGAACAGATTCTCCAATGTTGGACAGACTGGTGGTTTTTAAAAGACCTATGGACAAGGTAATCAGAGAACCTATGGGTCTACATCCTATCAGACTCCTCCTGCACCTACAGCCCATGAGAGCAAAATGGAGGCTATGATGGAACAACTGATGGAAAGTCAAACCAAGCTTTCTGTGGACAACAATAAGAAGCTGGACGCTGTCTATCAAGACCTCAATGGGAAGTTTGAGTCACTGAGCACTCACATGAAGCAGTTGGACACTCAGGTGAACCAGATGTCCAGCTCACTGAAGGGAAAAGGAGTTGCAGAGACTCATATTAAGGCATGGTCTGTACTCATTAATGATGGATCTTATCTAGGGGAGAAATTTGAGCTAAGTACAGCTGAGTTGGTGACTGAGGCAGAATTTTCGGATTTCTGTGAAAAACTCTCGGGTAGAAACTGCAATGATGCAACGATCGACACACAACTGGCATCGATCGATGCAAGTCGTGAACGAGCAGAAGACCCGTGGGATGAAAGTGAGATTGATGCAGAACTAGCCCGCCTATTCCCTGATGTATCTGAGATCACTCAAGAGGATGTTTATGCACAAGCCATTAGGCAATATCCCAAGGTGTCTGAAGTGATTAAACAAGAGATTGAAGAGCTGAAAAAGCTAGAAGAGAGTGGTGAAGACTTGGAAGAAATTCCACCTTCTGATGATCCACCTTATCACCCATGTGTTCAGAGATATTTGAACAAGATGTTGCCTTTAGATGAGGAGCTGAGAGAATGGGTGGTAATAGTTCCTCAGCATATTAGTGATGTTCTGCTAACCAAGGTCCCGAAGAAGTTATCTGATCCTGGAGTTTTTGTGCTAGATTGTTCTATCTTTGAAGATAGCTTTAGACGTTCTCTATGTGATTTAGGAGCTGCTGGAAGCATAATGCCTTACTCTGTGGCAGAGAAGCTGGGAATGTTGGATTTTACTCCTACTAGGACTTCTCTTATCCTAGCTGATCAGTCCATACGAGTTCCTGAAGGACTTCTTATGGACATTCCGGTGAGAGTTGGGAACTACTTAGTTCCAACGGACTTCCTTGTGCTGAAATATGATTGTGATCCGGATGAAGCTTTATTGCTTGGGAGACCATTCTTGGCTACAGCAGGAGCTGTGATTGATGTTAGACAGAGTCTAATAGACCTCCACCTGGGAGATGAACCACTGCACTATGAGATGGATAAGCTGCGAAGGCCACTGATAGATGGGCAGACATTCACCATAAGGGACGCAGATTTTGAGCAGCCAGATGAGACTGCAATTATAGATCCTAGAGCGCATTTTACTCCATCTTTTCTTGGCCATGAGCATTCCGCAACAGCCTACTCACCACCTTGGATGAGGAGACTTGAACAGAGACAGAAAAAGTCTTTGTCAAGACCTCCTGGTACTTAAAAGATCTCATCCGTCCGGTCAAGCTATTGACCTTAAACAAGCGTTGGGTGGGAGGCAACCCACCATTAGGTACTAGTGTTTTTCTTTTTCTTTTTTGGTGTTTTTGTTAGGATTTTACGTTTGTTTTTGTTTCTGGTGAGTTTATGTTTGCAGGTCTCGGTTAAATCGCAGTGCAGCGATCGATGCATTTCTGCATCAATCGTCACAACACGAAAGTAATCGCATTGCAGCGATCGTTGCGGTCCTGAGCAACGATCGACTATACACGAAAATCGCCAAGTAACGGTCGATGCACTTAGTGCAACGGTCGATGCTGAGCGACAGAGGTAACCCGACAGACAAAATTCCACATTTTCAATTTTTATTTTCTTTTTACCGATCCTTCGCTGGACACTACTGGGGACAGTGTGTCTTAAGTGTGGGGGAGGTGCTACTGACTTTTGTTTTCTGTTTTCTTAAGAGTCAGTCCGTTTTTCAAAATTTTTGTTTTATTGAGTCAAAATTGTTTAAGTAAGAAACTATGATTTTCTGAGAAGATTTACAAGACTTGCAGGAACTTAAGTAACCATTGGGATGAAGTTGCAGGATCTATCTATGACTATTAGAAAACCCCATCACAGATCAACCTACTGGGAACACCCACATCACTTCAGGTATCAGAGGATCCTTTACTGACTTCAACCTTAATACTGACTTAGATTTCTCACCTAAGGGCTTGGTATGCTTTATGTCGGATTCCCTGTTAGTTCTGACACAGCCTGTAAACCTGTCCTATTTAGTCCCCTTCTCCCCTTCTATAAAGTAAAAAAAAAAATAATAATAAACTGAGGATGAGTTAGTAACTCCGAAGTGGTCATGAGAATAGTAGCAAACACTATTATCTCTCATGTGATCCATGGAATGTGTCCAAAGTATACCCCATAATGGGAAGAACACTGATAAAAAAAATAAAATGATACCCAGTGGGGAAAAATCAGTTGTTAAAGAAGGGAAAGAGAAGAAAGGGACTAGAGAAAGATAGTATGGTGGTCTAGAGCTGATAAGGTAAGAATCCATGTGCCTTTAGATCGATACTCCTTAGGTGAGACCGCACTTAAATACTTGCAGAAGTCAGTAGGGAGAATTTGAATGCTTGAATGTGATTGTGGAGTTTACCTAGGACAGTTGCTAAGTGTGGGGGAAGTACATTGTGGTCTTGATATCCTGTGATTGATTCTTTCAGTGGTTTACTAAGGGGAATCTGAGTATTGTAGCCTCTAGGATGAAATGAGTTTCTGAAGAGTTTTCAAACCTCTTCACCATGTTTTAGTTCTCTGTTTTGCTTGAGGGCAAGCAAAGGCTAAGTGTGGGGGAGTTGATATATCATGGTTTTTACTAGTTTTAGACCATGATATAAGTGTGTTTTTAGTGTCTTTTGTCTTTGTTTAGAGTCTTTTACAGGTATAATCAGGTTGGGAGCTGAATTGGAGATAATGGAGCATTTTGGAGATTTTTGGAGTGTTTGGCCGAGAGATAGAGTTCACTGTCCGAAACAGAGGAAGGTGTCGATCGTTGCACTCTAGCATCAATCGATGCACCAGCGAGATGGGCCAAAAACTCGGCGGTTTAGAAGAGTGAAGAATTTGCACTTTGATCCAGAAGTTCCTGATATTTACAAAGAAGCCCTTGGCCGAGATTATGCCTATATAATAGAGTTTTTAGTGTTTTTATTAGAGAGGCTTTATACTTTTTACCATACACTTTGATAATTAAGAGCAGAGGATTTTAGAGCTTTTTGGGGCTGATCTGAACCTGTTACATCATCTGTATTTGGAGAAGATTTCAAACCCCTTTTACTCTTAATTTTTTATGCAATTTATTCATTCTATGATTATGTTTTCATTATCTATGTCTGAGTAGATCCATAGTTAGGTTTAGGGTTTCTCACATAGGATTTCATGACTTGCTAGACTTGTTCAAATTCAGTTAAGGATTCATAACTATATATGTTCTTCAATTTAATTGTGCTTAAAGCTAGTTCTAACCTGATCAATTAGAATCTAGATCTTAGGTTGCTAAATACGTCACGGAAGTGGGGTTTAGGAATCTGAACTAATTAAATTGGGCAATTAAACTTTGCGCAAACGGAAGTTTGGTTTAGGATAATTGTGAACATATCAAACTTGGACTTATTGCTAGTTTAATCTGTTAGTTCTCGCAAACGAAAGTTTGGTTTGCTGCACTTAGGCTTAGAGAATTATCGCAAAGGAATTTGGTTAATTCTATATCTGTGTTTTGAGTTCTAGAACCGTTCTTAATTAGATCCTTGCTGAATGAACTGTCTGCTTGTCTGATTTCCTGAGAATACCCTAGGCTTGACGCTTTTAATTACTTGCTTCACAACCGTTAATCTCTGCTACTGATTTACTTTCTCGCACCGCAATTTATTTCATTCACTATTTGCTTATTTCTAGTATTTATTCCTATAAGTTTGATTCTCTTGAGACCGAGTGTCCCTGTGGATTCGATAACCCTATATACTACTTTGACATTGCTGTTCACTTGCAGTTTAGTATAGGGAAAACTTAGAACCTATCAAAAAGCAAAAAACAAAAGATATGCGTCAGGATCGATTGTTGAATCATATATCAATGACGAGATAGCTTATTTCACAGAACACTATTTTGCCGCGCATATTCAAACGAAGTCAAGGTAAAAACCCACTATTCTTTCTACAAACATATGTTATATATTAATTCCTTTTTGTGCAATGGTATATATTAGTTCTAATGTGATTTTGTTGACACGATCTTAACTGGTCATAGGTTTACAAGATTCAATGAATGTGAAGTCCCCGTATATCATGTCTCTGATATACCTGATATATTCACTCACATAGGTCGCCCAAGTGGAGAAATGAAAGAAATATGGCTTTCGGAGAAAGACCATCATTGCGCACATGCATATGTTCTGCGAAACTGTGAATATTTCCAACCTTTGGAGAGGTATATATATAAATCATTTGGCATGTCTCAATTTATATATTTTACCATAATACCCTATGATTACTAACATATATATATATATATATTTCACAGAATGTTCGAAGATTTGATTCCGCTAAATATCCAGACCTCTCCGAGAAAGAACTCTCTGTGAAAAGAGCAGACGAATATTCCATATGGGTAAAGGATTATGTATGTCAAGAAAATTAATGTGCACTTAACTAAGTATATAATTTTTATAGTATGTTAATAAAGTGTGCATAAATATGCACGTTCTTTACTGGAACGACACAAATCCTTTTCCTTTATGGGTCCAGTATATAGTGCATGGACCGGTGAATAAGGTCAAAACCTGGTCCATCTATTTCACAAGAGGATATGTGTTTCACACCCAAAATCACGGTATGGGACGAAAGACATGTAACTATGGAATATGTGTTAAAGGCGAAAATTATAGTAATGCATCCGATGAAGTTGATTTCTACGGGATCTTGATTGATATCATGCAACTAGAGTATGAGGGGATGGTCAATTTGAGAGTCACACTTTTTAAGTGTAACTGGTATGACCCTGTTATTGGTAGAGGCACTCGGAGGAGCAATGGTGGTGTTGTTGATGTGCTTTCCTCGAGGAGATATGCTAAATACGAACCATTTATTCTATGTATGTATGTAGATATACATATATATTTAAATGTGAGATCTTATATACATATTCTATGCTTTACATTTTGATGTTCTACAGCCTCTCAAGGGGATCAAGTTTGCTATGTCCCATATCCATACAAAAAAAAAAACCGAAACAGTTGTGGCTCAATATTCTGAAAGTTTCTCCGAGGGGAAATGTTTCAAGAGAATATGAAGACAAAGAAACGACTCTTTTGCAAGAAGTAAACGATGATGCTGTGATGTTGACTACCATTGAAGATCTTGTAGTTGACAATTTGGTACATCGGAATGCAAGGCCAATTCAACTTGATCATGATGTCCAAGATGAGGAACCAGAAGATGAATTTCGGTGTAATTTATCGTCTTCTGATGATGATGAAGTCGAAGATCCCTATTGTGAGATCCGGGATTCACACTAAGAATTTGTATTCGTGGATTTGGACTTTTGGATATAGAAATGGTATAGTTTCCTATGAATCAAAGACTTTATTGAGATTGATCGTCGAGATAGAACAAACACAGTCGAAAAGAGAGTACAAAGTATGGAATCGAGCTATCTAGTCGAAGTGTTCTTAGCCTAGGTTGGAATTGTTTTTAATGAGCCGCCACTTCTTCCTTTAAATAGTCTCCACTCTCATCTCTTCGTCCTGATATTTCGGCCTCGTCGTTGTAACGATCTCCGAGATTCGTGCGTATCAGTTGAACTGACGAAGACCGAGTTGCTCTATCTCCACGTCATCCTCAGCCGAGCTCGAGCTCGATCGTTTCCGGCTTCGGGCTCGTCTGGGCTTCTCCAAGGCGCTTGCTTTGCTTGGGCCCAACAAGAGAGTTGACTCTCCCGTCTATCTTTGATTCTGGAATGGGCTCGTAATTACGGGCCTTTGTCTTGTCTGTTAATGGGCCGGATTTCCTACAGGGAAATCCAGTACCAACAATATCCCCCCAGCCCATTGAATTCGAGAAGTCGAGGTTAATGGGCGGTGGACATTCTCGGGAAGAGGTGCATGCTTTGGATGCGACGAATCCAATGATTATTTTCTTCCCATTCATAGATCTTATATCGACGGTTGAGATCGCACGGGACCAAAGGATCACAACTGCCTCGATCTTTTTCGTGATTATTTACAAATTTCAAATCGAGCGGTTGGGATTGTGGGATACCAAAAATCCCACAGATCTCGAGCACGAGGTAGTTTAAAAGGGGAAGTTACCTAGCACGATTCCCATTACTGCTCACACTGCGAATCGTCAAGGTAACTTCCTCTCCTCCATTATATCCTCTTCTTGCCTCTTGCTCATATTCTCTTTTTCGTTGTTTCGAGATTTTCTCTCCCTAGAGATTTCGTTTTCCCTCTTTCCTTGAAGGAAACTTTTGATATTCCGAACTATCATGGTTCGAAAGAGTACAGCCAGGGTTAGTCCTTCTGTGGCGGCTGGTCCGGTTGGTCCTTATCCTCCGTCCAGTTTGACTGTTGACCAAATACGGAAATTGCGGACGAAGTGCCAGATTCCGTCGGAGGTGGAGATTCTTATCCCATCGCCGGACATGTCTCCGGAAACTGTCGTCGAAGGCCATTGTTGCGCTTCTTATACCTATTTCGATAAATGCGGATTGTTTTTTCCAATCCCTCGCATTATCTCATAGGTTTTAGCTCAGCTCCAGCTGGCCTTTCACCAGATGACTCCGAATTTTGTTCGGTATGTCGTCGGGCTCGGGGTTAGAGCTGTCGAGGAAGGCATCAATTTTGGAGTCGAGGAGTTGATGAGGGTTTGTTCGGTAAAACATAACACTCGTTTTCCCGGAACTTACTACCTCTCTCCTCGCCATGGGAAGATCCTTGATGAGATCCCGACGAGGGATGTGTGGAAGAGTAAATACTTCTACTTCAGGGTCAACCATCACTCGGTCGAGGATTTTGATTACTCGGTTATCCCGACGAGATGGGCGGCTAACGTTGGTCAGCTTATACGGCTTAATAGTTTCCCTAATTGCTGCGGCGTCTTTTATTGATACCGAGCTGTTTGCTAATGACCTTTTTGGTTCCATTGCAGAGGCTCCTGAATCATTACCTTTGGACCCGACTACATCGAGTTTGATAGCTCGCCTACGGAGAGGAGATATTCGTTGGTGTAACTTCACAGATCAGCGAATCCGAGCCGCTTTAGGTCCTGCTGCTCGACAACCTCCTCTATACCAACCTCGTCTTTTGCGAGACGAATCACACCTCCTTCGCCAGCCTTCTTTGACTCAAGTCGTTCAGGCTCCGCTTCGGGTTAACGAGCGGACTGAAGAAAGTAAGTGTTCCGGTTAGTCTTTCTGGGGGGGGGGGGGGTCATCGCGCGTTCTGCCCTTCGTTTGCCGGGCTGACCCGAATCTGTTTTATTTGCAGATCGACCTGTTTCGGACGATAGTTCTACTGTAAGCACCCCCTCTCTTGAAAAGATGTCGCGAAGATCTAGCAGCCGTCGGAACGGGAAAGATCCCGTTGATTTGGCAAAGAAAATGAAGGCTGGCGACTTGAGCAACGCCCTTCTTTTTGCCATGGACGAGGGGCCTCCTCCTCCTCCTTCGATCCCTCCTCCTAACCCTGTTCGGGTTTCTCCCGTGGTTGCAGGATCCAGAGAGGCAGACGTGGAGGCGGAGGATTTACCTCCTATTCCGGCCAGTGAGGAGCCGGTTCGGGCCCCGTCTAAAGAGCCTGCCTTGCGCAACTCTCGGTCGAATGGTTCGAGAGGGTCGAACGGCCGGAGTCGAGGCGGTCCTCCTCCGGCGGCGAAGTGCCGAAGGACTGATGCAGAGGTGAGCTCGAGAAGATCGGGCCAGAGTGTTGAGGCGAGGCCTGCTTCCTCTGGGTCCTCGGGGTCTTTCAACTGGCGCTTTAGGCACCAGAAGGAATGCCCGATTGCGGACGACCCAACGGGTGTTGCCTATCTGCTAAGGCATTTTAAGCCGGCAGGTGTTCAGCTCCCGGCCGTCGGGGATATGGCTCTTGGTGGTACTTATACCGAGATGATGGCGTCTTGTGGGAAGGTAATGATTTCTTCCTTTCGTTTTGTTTCGTGCTTAACTTTCTTCACACATTTCCTCTTTCTTTTGTAGGCCTTGGAGGCTGCGAATAGGTTCGCGGCTAGGGCCGAGCTCGAGCTGCGAGAGATACCACAGGTGAGCGAGCTCGACACCGTTAAGAAAACGGTCAGCGACCTGAAAGCGCAGCTGCAGGGGGCCTTGGCTCGGGAAGAGGAGCTAAGGAAGAAGGCGGGCGGCCTGGATGGGGAGTTACAGGGCGCTCTGGCTCGGGTTTCGGTTGCGGACGTGCGGGCTGCGCAATGCCAGGCTGATCTGGATAAGGTTCTCGCCGACCGAGAGTTTGATGTTAAGATGGCAGCCCATGAGGCGAGAAAAGGGCTAAACGGTGAATATCTTAAGATTCTCGAGGGGATCGCAGCGAAAGAGAGCCGGAGGAAGGTCGCCGTGAGTGCTGAGATGAGGCTCCAGGAGGCCTTGGCTAATATCGCGCTTATCGCCGAGTTCGCCTCTGGTGAAGTGGACTTGACCAAGGAGGTGATGGATTTGGCCGAGAAGAAAAGATTGGCCACGGAGGAGATGGACGCTGCGGCGGTGTCGGACTTCAGTATCAGCAAGCTAAATTTGCCGGTGATGTCGGACGACTCCGTGATCCTTGCGCGCCCTTTAAGCCAGGCGGCTACTCGCCTTGATCAGTATGGGTCGAACCTCCCGACCGGAGTTAATTCGCGAGTTAGCGATGAGGTCGAGGGTCAACTCGAGGAGGACAGGGCGACCGATGGTCAGACAGGGGATCGAGACGAGGCTTCCTCTCCTTCCAAGCAGTTTTAGTCCTTTTATCTGTTTCCGCCCGAGGGGGCTTTTTAATTCAGATTTTTTGTTGCCCGAGGGGGCTTTTAATTTCTTTTTCAGACTTTGGTTGCCCAATGGGGCTTTAATTTTCTGTTCGAACTCGAGGACATCATGTCCTCTACTTTTTTTTAAAAGAAAAATCTTTCATGCCTTAGCATAGATTTCATTGTTTTTATGCTTCAACGTAAAATCTGAGCCATTGTGGCGATTCGAACCTTTCTAGAGGGACCGGGAAGATAACTTGTTGTGTCGCCTTAGAAGGTTCGTTGTGATCTTTTAAGTCAGTCGCATTTGAGCTCGAGCTTTCTGCTAGGAATAGTAAAGATCCGACTTGGAGTACGTAGAGGTCGCATGCTTGATTAGCTGTCTTGACCTCGTTATTTTGCTTAAGGGGTGGGGCAGCCCCCCGATTCTTTTAATCCGTATGAGGCTTTAGAAGAATTGTATGTTTTTTGGAGAGATTATTCTGAATCTCTTTCTTTGTGACGATCATTTCAGTTCGTTCGAAGTGGGAGGACCGTTCTAGGTCGTTTGTTTTTGGGACTATCATTTCAGTTCGTTCGGAGTGGGAGGACCGTTCTAAGTCGCTTGTTTTTGGGACGATCATTTCAGTTCGTTCGAAGCGGGAGGACCGTTCTAGGTCGCTTGTTTGAAGGGATAATTTCATATCACTTGGTTATAGAAGGGATAATTTCATATCGCTTTGAAGAGATAATTTCATATCGTCTTGTTATCTGGAAGAGGCCATTTCAGGTCACTTGGGAAGGATAATTTCATATCGCTTTGACTTAGAAGAGATAATTTCATATCTTTCGTTTCGGGAAGGGATAGTTTCATATCACTTGTTTTGGAAAGGGATAATTTCATATCACTTTGCTATAGAAGAGATAATTTCATATCACTTTGGTATTGGAGGAGATAATTTCATATCAACGTAATGGCTCTAACGTTTGCGACAGGAAGAGACGTTTGATTGGAAGACTTATTTTGATTTCACAAAGATAAGTTAGTATGACTTCGTCAGAAGTTGTCGAGCTCGGTGAGAGCTTTGTGTTTGGGGGGTGGCTGCGCTCGAAATCGAGTTGCCTACGTACCCTTTTAAGGGGATCAAGCCATTTCGTAGTTCGATTATGTTGATGTATTCCTAGTGGAAATACTTTTTGAGGTTGATGATGTTCCAAGGTCGTAGTTCGGGCTTCTGGGTTTCCACCGACTTGAGTCGGTAGACCCCGTCCTTTACGATGTCGGTGACCTGGTAAGGACCTTCCCACTTCGCTCCTAATTTTCCAGCGTGTTCTTCCTTTTTATGGTCGAACACTTTCCGTAAGACGAGCTCTCCTACTTGAAACCTCCGAGTTTTGATTCGGGAATCATAGTAGCGAGCCGCGGCTTGTTGGTAATTCTTGGGTCGAGCTAATGCGAGGTTCCTTCTTTCGTCGACGAGGTCGAGCTCGTCAGTTATCATCTTGTTGTTAAGTTTCTCTTGTCGCGGGCATTCTTCTTTGCGAATGCTTGACACGAGAATTTCAGCTGGTACTACCGCCTCGATTCCGTAAGCTAGCGAGAAGGGAGTCTCGCCAGTGGATTTGCGGGGGGTAGTCCGGTAGGCCCAGAGTACGGCTGGGAGTTCGTCACTCCAGGTTGTTTTGCACTCGTTGAGCCTTTTCTTGAGGCCGTTCATAATCGCTTTGTTAGCTGCTTCTGCTAGCCCGTTCCCTTGGGGGTCGCGTGGCGTTGAGTAAGTCAGTTTTATGTTCCAAGTTCTGCAGAACTCTTTGAACGTGTTTGATATGAACTGAGGTCCGTTATCCGTGACGATCTCGTGGGGTAGTCCATGTCTGCAAACGATGTTTCGCCAGACGAACTCCTTAACGTGAACGTCCTTAATTTTCTGGTATGACTTTGCTTCAATCCACTTGGTGAAGTAGTTTGTCATCACCAATAGATGTGTGGCTTTCTTTTTGCCAGATGGGACCAGCGGTCCAACGATGTCCATTCCCCACCGCATGAATGGGTACGGCGATGAGATAGAGGAGAGTTTCTCCGACGCTTGGTGGATAATTGGGGCATGCTTTTGGCATTTATCGCACTTGTTGGAGAAAGATTCGCATTCGGTGGCCATTGTAGGCCAATAGTAGCCTTGCGTTTTGATTCGCACGGCCAATGCTCGTCCTCCGGAATGGCTTCCGCAGGATCCGTCATGTGTTTGTGTAATCACGGCTTGGGCTTGCTTTTTGTCAAGGCATTTAAGGTAAGGTCCGGAGAGGCTCCTTTTAAAGAGCTCTCCTTGTGTGACGCAGTACCTCGCACTTTGCATTTTAAGTTTCCGCGCCTCCCATTTGCCATCGGGAACTTCGCCGTTTGTGATGTATCGAATGATCGGAGTTCTCCAATCTTCGTCATTGTTAGGCTCAGGTCCCTGACTAGTGGATGCGGTATTAATTGGTCCGTCGGGGACGTTCGCGACGTATATGGTGTTTCTAGGATCAAGATCATCATTAATCTCACTGATGTTGCTATTAGTGTCTCCGGGACATTCTTTGCGTTTGACATCGTTTTCACAGCGGGCCCGTCCTCTTTCAAGGACAGAGCTTTGAGAGCTATGTCGATGCTTGGTTTTTCTATCCCTTCGACTGGTATGATTCTTTTGAGGTTAGGATCTGATGTCGATGCTAATGCGGCTAGGGCATCGGCTGCAGTGTTTTCACCTCGTGGGATTCGTGTTAGATCGAAGAATTTGATCTGTTCGGCCAATGTATGGACTACCCGTAGGTATGCTTCCATTCGTTCGTCTTTGGCCTCGTAGTCGCCATGATATTGGCTTGTGACCAGTTGGGAATCGCTGAAGGCATTTACTTCTCGGGCTCCTATTGCTATCGCAAGTCTAAGCCCGGCTATCAGCGCTTCGTATTCTGCCTCGTTATTCGATGCGGCGAAGCCCAATCTAAACGATTGTTCTAATACTTCACCCGTTGGGGAGACTAATTTCACTCAGACTCCGGACCCTTGTCTTGAGGAAGCTCCATCAACGTAGAGTTTCCATCTTTGGGCCGAAGTCGGGTCGAGTTCTATAGTCGGAGGGAGCTCGATTATGAAATCTGCCAGTACTTGTGCTTTTAGGCATGTTCAAGCTTTGTATTCAATGTCGTACTCGCTAAGTTCGATAGCCCATTTGACCAATCGACCTGATTGGCTTGGATTGTGAAGGATGGTTCTCAGTGGCTGAGAGGTCATCACTATTAACGAGTGCGATTGAAAATACGATCGGAGTTTCCGAGCCGATGTTACTAGCGCTAAGGCGAGCTTTTCCATGGCGGGGTATCTGGTTTCAGCATCGATCAAGGTCTTACTGATGTAATACACCGGCCGTTGTTCGTTCTGTTCTTCGCGAACCAGGACTCCACTTACTGCTGTTGTCGAGACAGCTAAGTAGAGATAAAGGGGTTCTCCTTCTACTGGTTTCGCCAGTATGGGTGGTTCGCTTAAGTAAGTTTTGAGCTGAGTGAATGCCTCTTCACACTTTTCGTCCCAAAGGAACTTTTTGTTTGCTTTGAGCAAGTGATAGAAGGGTAGACATTTATCAGTCGACCTCGAGATGAAGCGATTCAGAGCAGATATTTTCTGGTTAGGCGCTGGACTTCTCGCGTTGTTCTGGGAGATTTCATCTCTATGAACGTTGTGATCTGTTTGGGGTTCGCTTCGATCCCTCTTTCGGTTACTAAGTAACCGAGGAACTCTCCTGAAGGGACCCCGAAGGTACATTTAGCTGGGTTGAGTTTCATCCCATACTTATTGAGAATGGTAAAACACTCTTTTAGTTGGGGAATGTGATCCTCGTACCTAGAAGATTTTACTAGCATATCATCGATGTAGACCTCCATGGTTTTGCCTAGGAGTCCTGAGAACATCTTGTTGACGAGGCGCTGGTAAGTTGCTCCTGCGTTTTTTAGTCCGAAGGGCATGACTTTGTAGCAGTACGTGCCCCAATCAGTTATGAACGAGGTCTTTTCTTGGTCTTCGGGGTTCATCAATATTTGATTGTACCCTGAGAACGCATCCATAAAGGATAGCAGCTGATGTCCAGCGGTGGCCTCGACCAGTCGGTCGATGTGCGGGGGTGGGAAGCTGTCCTTTGGACATGCTTTGTTGAGATCCGTGAAGTCTACGCAGACCCTCCACTTCCCGTTCTTTTTCTTAACCACCACGGGGTTTGAGAGCCAGTCGGGGTACTTGACCTCTCTGATCGATCCGATTTTTAATAACCGATCGACCTCGTCATTGACGGCTTTGGCCCGTTCAGGGCCTAGTTTTCGACGTTTCTGTCTTACCGGTTTGTAGGTCGGGTCGACATTCAGCTCGTGGCTGGTTACGTCGATGTTTATCCCTTTCATGTCTGCTGAAGACCAGGCGAAGGAGTCGACGTTCTTTTTGAGAAAAGAGACCAGTTCGTTCTTGACTGGCTCTGATAGGTCGATTCCTATGCCAACGAGTCTTTCGGGATGAGCCTCGTCTATGCAGACCTGAGTCGTGAGGTCCTTTGGGGGTCCTATTTGACTGGGGTCGTTCGACCTTTTGGTCTGCATGGTGGCGAGCTCGTCCTCTTTCTGTAATTGCTACGCAGGGGATTTCTCGATCTGTTTGAAACCGTTCATGTAGCAATGGCGGGAAATCTTTTGACTTCCGTGAATGGTTTTTATCCCTTTGGGTGTCGGGAACTTTACGCATTGGTGGTAGGTCGATGGTACCGCTTTCATGTCGTATATCCATGGTCGACCTAGGATTGCGTTATAGGGAGCTGGCCGATCTACTATGACGAACTCTGTCATTCTCCGAACTCCTCCAGCGATTACTGGGGCGAAGAAAGAGCCCATCGAGTATGTCGTTTCGCCAGCAAAACTTACTAGTGGCGTCTTTTCTTTTACAACCTCGGAATCGTTGAAGTCCATCTTTTTGAACGCGTCGTAAAAGAGGACATCTACCGAACTTCCTGTGTCAATCATTATCCTTGAGAGTTCGACATCTCCCACTACTAGACAAACGAGGAGAGCGTCGTCGTGTGGTTTGTCGAGATTACTTGTCTCGCTCTCGTGGAAAATGATCTCGTGGTCTGGACCCAACATTGGGGTCTTTCCCCTTCTGTCGGTCTCGACTCTTCTTTGAAGAACTTTGATCGAATTGACCGAGTCGCGGTAAAGCTTGGAGCCACCGAAGATGAAGTCGATTCGTTTAGGGGGTATAGCCCGTACACACCCCCCCCCCCCCCCCGCAGAGACGAGGGAGATTGATTCTTGAGCGTAAACTTTTGGCAGGAGCCAGAGGCGGGGATAGTGCCGAACCTCCCGGAGTACCGCTCAGGTTAAGCTCGCCGAGGATGAACTCGACTCGCTTCCGCGACCCTTGAGGGAGTGTTTCGGGAGATTCCGGCTCCTTTGACCGTTCCTGTTTGTTTTGAGAGTGCTTTTTAGAGTTCGACTCCTTGGTCTGTTTGTTTTCCTTTTTGTCAGACAGAGTTTCCTCCTCGACCTCGGAGTCTTTTTTGCTTTTGGACTCTTGTTTTTGAGCCTCTGCTTTAGCTCGAGTATAGCAATCCTCGGTCGAGTGCCCTCTCTTATTGTGGAAATCACATAATTCTTCCTTGTCGAACTCGAATTTCTTCGAGCTCTTTGGGCTCTCGACCGCGTTGACGTTCCCTGACTTACGGGAATCCTTTTTCGAGTTTGAATTCTGCGGACCCGATGGGTTCCTTTCTTTCCGATGTTTTTCCCTGAGGGCCGTGGTTTCGTCCTCGAGGCGAGCAAAGGCCGATGCGCGATGGAGGGCATCATCGAGCGTTTGAGGTTCGCGGACTGTTATTTCCTCTCGGAATCTGGTTGAGAACCATAGTCCTCGTCTTAACGCTTCTATAGCTACCTCATCTCGTGGGTTCGCGATTTTGGATTTTATTTCCTTGAATCGGTCGATGTACGAGCAAAGTGTTTCGTCGGGTTTTTGAGAGACGCCAAATAAGGCTGCCTCGGTAGTCTTTTCCTCGATGAAAACGGAGTATTGTTTGAGGAAAGCCGTCATGAACTGGGTGAAGTTGTCAATGGACCTTTCTTCCAGTCCGGCAAACCATTCTAGGGCAGAACCTGATAGGTTTTCCGCGAAGAGCCTGTAGAAGGCTGGCTCCCTCTCCTCATCGGTAAGGTACACCCTTGCCATCGCTAGTCGGAATGCCCTGATGTGGGCTTTCGGGTCCGATTTCCCAGAGAATTCTGGAAACTTAGTTTTCTTGATCTCTCGGATTCTTGCAAACGCAATCCGATCTGTGAACGGCGTTTGTTGTGTTTCTTCGATCACTCGATCGATGTCAGGAGCCGCGCTTGTCGCCATGTGAACTTTTGAGCTCAAACTGTTAAACTGGGCTTTAGCCTGTTCAATGTATTGTCTAAGCATATCGTGTTCATCGCCCTCTGCGGGTGCGAACTGGACTTGTGCCTGTCCTGACGTTTGTTCCGGAAAAGTGGGGTCGAGGAGATCGATCGTTGGGATCGACCTCGTCTAATCGACCTGTGGCGTTCGGAACTGAACTGAGTTTGATCCATTAAGGAGTCCCGAGCTCGAGGCGAAGGCAGAACCTCCTAGTTGCCTCGGTCGGGTGTTAGAGTTACTCGGGAAAGGTGGTGGCCCGGGTAATGGTCGGTTTCTTGATCCGGTTGGATCTGTGACCATTGAACTCGAACCAAATGGGGTCGGTACCGCGATAGGGGTCATTGTTGGGCGGAAACCGCTATTTGACGTATTACCGAAATGTCCCGACGTTCCCGGAGGAGTTACTACTTGGGAGAAGTCCAAGCGAGTACACGGTGGAGGACTTATGGGAGTTCGCGTTTGTCTGCCCCCTTGGCTTTGACTGGCGAGCTCTTCAAGATGGGCGTTCAGGCGCTGCTCTTGTTCTTTGAGCTGCGCTGCCAGGGAACGGTTTGCGACCTCTTGGGCCCTTGCGTTTGCCTCGTTGTTTCTCGTTCAATCTACCAACAGGCTTAACATCGAACGGATCTCGGCAAGATCGCTTGGTCCTTGTCTCTGCGGAGCGGAAGGTAGTGGTGAATTGGGTCTGGTTACTCCAGATCCTCCTCCCGGGGTGGGTATTGAGTCGTTTCTCATCCACACCCAGTTTCTGCTCGGATCATTAGTTCCTGACAAAACGTTTGTCGGAGTCTGGCTTGTCGCGATTGTTTGAGCGACGGAGCCGGCTGGTGCCGAGGTCGTGGAGACTGAGGCGGAGATCGTCAACACACCGTCGGTCTGACCCATGTTCCTTACCCCGGTAGTGTTCTGAGGAACGTTGTCGACCGTTTGAGGGTGGTCAACCGGTGGTGTGGCGCTGGGAGAGCCAGTTTGGTCGGGATTCATGTCGATCTATCGGATCTAGGATCTGATTCTTAAGATAGGAAAGGCTATAGAATGTCCCCACAGTCGGCGCCAAATGTGAGATCCGGGATTCACACTAAGAATTTGTATTCGTGGATTTGGACTTTTGGATATAGAAATGGTATAGTTTCCTATGAATCAAAGACTTTATTGAGATTGATCGTCGAGATAGAACAAACACAGTCGAAAAGAGAGTACAAAGTATGGAATCGAGCTATCTAGTCGAAGTGTTCTTAGCCTAGGTTGGAATTGTTTTTAATGAGCCACCACTTCTTCCTTTAAATAGTCTCCACTCTCATCTCTTCGTCCTGATATTTCGGCCTCGTCGTTGTAACGATCTCCGAGATTCGTGCGGATCAGTTGAACTGACGAAGACCGAGTTGCTCTATCTCCACGTCATCCTCAGCCGAGCTCGAGCTCGATCGTTTCCGGCTTCGGGGTCGTCTGGGCTTCTCCAAGGCGATTGCTTCGCTTGGGCCCAACAAGAGAGTTGACTCTCCCGTCTATCTTTGATTCTGGAATGGGCTCGTAATTACGGGCCTTTGTCTTGTCTGTTAATGGGCCGGATTTCTTAGAGGGAAATCCAGTACCAACACCTATTAATTACATTTCATGTTTAAATGTAATTTTCAATTCAGTGTTAAATTAATAATGTATTATTATGTATGTAATGCACCAAATTTCAATTTTTTTACCTAACTATTCACTAAACCAAGAAAAATATCTTATTCCCTCCCAAACTAAATTTTTTTTTTCTGGTTCCCTCCTAATTTAGTTCTGATTCCCTCCTAAACCAAAGCAAATTTCAATTTTTTTACCTAAATATTCACTAAACCAAGAAAAATATCTTATTCCCTCCTAAACCAAAATTTTTTCTGGTTCCCTCTTAATTTATTTCTGATTCCCTCCTAAACCAAAGCAAATTTGGGCCCAGAAAATTGGGTTAGCCCCCGTAAACCTCGTCTCTTCTCGTCTCGCGTATGTCAAGGTCTCTCATTCTCTGACATTTCACTTTTCTCTCTCGGAGATTTCCGTTCTCTCTCCACGATCCACGATCTCTCTCTTTTCTGATCAACGATCTCGTCTCTCTCTCTTTTCCGATCCACGATCTCGTCTCTCTCTCTTTTCCGATCCAAGATCTTTTCTCGTCTCATCTCTCTTTCCCTTTTGATTCGCGAAAACCCTAACCCCAAATTTCGTCTTTATCTCCCTTCCGATCCACAAACTTTTCTCCTCTCATCTCTCTCTCCCTTTTGATTCGCGAAAACCCTAACCCCAAATCTCATCTCTAGCTCCCTTCCGATTCGCAAACATTTCTCCTCTCGTCTCTCTCTCCCTTTTGATTCGCGAAAACCCTAACCCCAAATCTCATATCTAGCTCCCTTCTGATTCGCGAAAACCCTAACCCTAATCAAATCGTAACGATGGATGGCCGTGGCAGAGGAAGGGGAAGAGGCAGAAAAGGAGGAAGAGGGGATGGCTCGAACAACGCCGGGAAACAAACACCGATCGATACCGGTCCTTCTACTCAGAGACCCGGCAAGGCACCGCGTTTACCCAGTCAGTACGAGTTCACGCCGGCGATCCGTCCACCATCACTCTCTACACCAAATCGTCTCCCTGACCTCGAGAGACAACCGGTTCCTGGTGTCAGAGACTACCCACCGCCAATGGTACTCTTCCAGACGAATAGGAGCGCCACTGAAGCGTCTCCAGTGTCAGCCAATCGACAAGCTGTTCATGGGCAGTCTCAGCATACTCAGTCTCTTGGTCCTCTTCTGGTTCATCCCGGTGGTCAGCCTCTACCGTCTCCTACTGGTCAGCCTCAAACATCTCCTAGGAGTTCTCATGCCCAAAACTCACACAACGACCAAGAGGATGACGATGTTGAACATACAGGAGCACCAACTCTCTCCGAAGATAGGCTGGCTAAAATCACGGCGATGCATCTCGAGCCAGGCAGGGGTCTCTACACTACTGTCCTTTCTCCCTCTCTGGAGCCTGGAACAACATGGTAAGAGTTGTAAGTTCTTGTTTTATGATTAAGTTTCACTTGCTTTGTGTTACTATGATACCTAGGATATTGGCTAATATGTGATGTGTTGTCTGGTTCTTGTTCGAAATTTACAATTCACATTGGCTAATGTGTGATGTGTAAGACTGTGATTTCGTTTCTGTAAACTGGAACCATTTTTACTGTGATTTCGTTTCTGTAATACTGAGTGTGATGTGTAAATTCATGACGTGTGATGAGTGATTTCGTTTCTGTAATTCATGTTGACAGTAGTATCTGAATATCGGTATCCTCTGATGTTTATAGTTGGATGATGTGTGATGATTATTGAGTTGTTTTGTTTGTCTAGAAAATATGGTTTAGTTTTGTTTGTTTAGATTGGTTCTTAAAGAGTTTTGTTTGTTTAGATTGGTTTAGTTTTGTTTGTTTACATAAGTTACTACTACTTCAATTCATTACTATGATTATCTTAGATTGGTTCTTAAAGAGTTTTTCTTTGATGTCAGTTTCTTTTTTGGATAAGCTTTGATGTTTGAAATGATTAATGTCGAATGTGTTATGTTTCAACAGTTGGATTATACTCTTGTGGGTTGTCTGAACTAATTTGTTGTCTACTTGCAGGTTCGGATTTGACAAGTCAAAACTGACCAGGAAAATTACCAAGGTCATGACAAACAAATTTGACGGGGCTTACTACAGTTGGAGCTGGGTGTCCACTGATAGACGCGAACGATACTTCTTCGAATTCGCGGTAATGTACTATCTCTATTACCTCCATATGTTTATACAGTTGATTAGATATTTGACACTAACATCAATTTTCTCCTTTGATTTGTAGAAAACACATATCTGGGTTCACTCAATAATCGTTGTAGTTCAAGGCAGATTCGAGAAGATCTGTCGAATCCGTTTGAAAGACATGGTTTCAAAGGCTAAAGCCTCAAGAGAGAAACCGAATTAGATTTGCGATACTCTCTGGACAGAAATGACCAAGTACTGGGACACTGAAGAAGCCAAATCTAAGAGTGGAACCACATCAGAGGCTCGTTTGTCTGATCGCAATGGTCTTGGAGCTCACAAGCACATAGCAGGACAAAAATCATTCACACAAGTCAAACAAGAAATGGTATGTTCTCAGTTTATTGACAGTTTGTAACATGGTTTGTTTGCGTTTCAGACAGTGGAATTGGGAAGACCAGTGTCGTATGGCGAAGTCTTCATCAGGACGCATACAAGAGCAGATGGGACTTACGTTGATATGAAGTCGGAGAGAGTTGTCCAGACTTATAAGAAGAAGAAGGAAGACAAGTTGGCTGAACTCGGGACAGACGAGCCTTCGGAATGCACTTCCGGTGTTCAAAAGCTCTCCATAGAAAAAGATAACCAGTTTTTCTCGAGGTATAGCTTCTGCTTCATATCATTTGATATCTATGTTTTCGTTTTTGTTTTTATCAATGTTTATGTGTTTCTGTTTTTCTGGTTGTGTTTTTGTGGTTATCAATGTTTCAATTTTTTTAGAGTTGTGTTTCTGGTTTTCTGTTTAATTGGTTCTATTCATATCTGAGACTTGAAAGAATTGGTAGAATATCTAACTTGTTCATAACTTTTTTTTGGTTTATGCAGTCTACTTTCACTAATGAAAGAGGAGAAGTCTACGGAATTGGGAACCTAGCTTCTTACATCAATGGGAAGCGAAAGTACCCATGCAGCTCGTACCCAGGCAGCTCGTCTTCTTTGACCAGCCTTCAACAACAGTTGGCTGAAGCTAACCGCAAGATAGACGAACAAGCGGCTCTTGCGGCGTCGCGTGAAGCAGAGCATTTGCGAATTGTAGCTGATCAACGAGAAGAGATCAAGAACTTGGATGTTCTGAAGAAGTACTTGAGCACCGACTCGAAGTTTGTAGCCTTTCTCGCTGCTCAATCAACAGATCATGCCACTACTGAAACCGGTACGGATGATGCCACTGATTAGATCCAATCCTTCACTTTACCTTTGAACCTAATAGCTATGTGTTGTGTCTCTAGACAAGCTTTTAAAACTATCGGTTGGACATAAGTCCTTTCTCTTTTGGTATGTTTGGTTGGAGATGATCTCTTTTGAATGCTTGGTTGTACATAAGTCCTTATGTATGTGAATGTGGATATTCTCTTTTGGTTGTTAATATTGTCTTTGTTGTTTAAAACTTTCAAGTTGGTGTTGTTGTAATAGTTCAAACTATCATCAAAGCAAACATGTTATCAAAACTACCAAACCAAATTGAATTACAACAAAATCGAAATACCAAACCAAACAAAACCCAATTATAACAAAACCGTACCAGACCTAATTAGAGAAAACCAATATGTAATCAGTAGTCGCTAATCAGTCGCAAAATCAGTCGCAAAATCAGTCGCAACTCAGTCGCTATATCAGTCGCTAGTTGGTAGCTAATTTGTCGCTAAATTTAGCGACTAATTAGTTACTGAAAATAATCAGTCGCATCTTAGTCGCATATTGGTCGCTAACTTTAGCGACTAATTGGCGACTAATATGCGACGTCTATTTTGTAGTCGCCAATTAGTCGCTATTTAACGACTATTTTGCGACTCAAATATTTAGCGACGCACTGTTTAGCGACTGTTTATTTTAGTCGCCATTCGGTCGCAGAACCTTGTTCTTCGACTGACTAGCGACTAAAACTGCAGTCGCTGTTTCTCTGTTTTCTTGTAGTGATCATAAATACCCAATGACGATCTTATGTGATAGCAAACCAATATACATATTAATGCAAATCTGGTCTTCAATGTAAGAACAAATCACGTCGAAGTGGACTGTCATTTCATACGAGATGACATATTGTGAGGATTGATCAAACCAGTTCATGTGTTTACAAAAAATCACCTCGCAGACATTCTTATGAAGGTTTTAAGACGGGAAGAATTTGATGTTTTTCTTCCTAAGTTGGGTATTCAAAATTTGTATACTCTAACTTGAAAGGAGAATATTAGAATAAAAAAATAAAAATAAATATTTTATTGTGATATTAACAAATTTGTCGTGTATATCTCGACATATATTCGAGTCTATCTAACTTGTTATAATGGCTATATAAGTCTAATGGCCTTGAGCCTTTGAGAATAAAATCATAAACTTAGATTCAAAATTTGTCACCTACCATTTGTAATACATCAGTATGCTCTTGAAACACTACATGGATCAAAAACTTGCACAATACACAAACGCCTCATATTAAGCGAATCCAGCGCGTGTCTAAACGGAATATTCAAGTCATATTTAAATTTTTTGACGGGCTGACGGCTTGCAATACTAGTAAACGCAGTTGAGAATTTGGCTTTTTGTCTAAAAACGAATATTTGTTCGTGGAAAAAATACTATATTTTAATTAATAAAAATTGATTTTTATCGATTGTTCCCTATTAAATTATATGATTACTTAACGAAAACTAATATACATTTTTTTTTACTACTACACATGCAATGATGTATATTCTAGTAAATATGTGGTTATCCATCGAGTTTTCGTGGAACAAATACTTGGACCTTTGCTGAAACCTCTAGGATCTGTGACAGTTTACCGGCAAACAAAGGTGTAATGATAGGGCGAACTTCAAAAAATGTGCTTCCGATGATTTGAGAATGTAAGAAAAAAGGAGAAAAAGCAAGAAGACAGAGGCTGTCTTTTTGGATTTCGAAGTCAACTCAATAGAAAAAAAAATATCTAGTTATCTAGAGATCTCTTTTTGTCCTTTTGGTGTTGTCTTCATTTCCCCCCACGAGTATTTTATAATTAATTTCATATATTCTTTAACTTTCCTCATACTCATTTACTAAAGAAAAAGACTTTTCATACTCGGATAATAAAAATTGTGCTTGCGAGAACAATCTATCATGCCAGATGAATTGATCAAACAACTAGACGAAGAAAGAAAAGACAAGAGACTTTGAGTTAGTTACCCCTAACCTCATTTCTCATATAACCCTAAAAACAGTGGAGTAATCAGCACGTAAGAATAGCAACAATAATGTTCTAATAATCATGAAAGCAATACTGATAAAACATCCCGCCATTTCCATTCTGATGCATCTTAGCTGAATCAAACGCACTCTCATGGTCGACCCAGCCCAACTCTCCATTATATTTTACCTGACCGAATCCGTTTCCTTGGACATTGACGTGATCTGATAAACCGAGATCTGTCTGAAAACCGGTCTCTAGCATTGTCGGGAAAACATCAACCAACGGTTGGTTGGTTGTTATAGGTGTAGAATCTTGTTGAGCGATAGGTTTTGGCAAGAAGCCTTGAACAATTTCTTGAAGAAGACCAGATCCAGCTGGTTCTGGTTCTAGGATTGATATCATGCTCTCGTTGTCAAGGGTACTTGACCTTTTCGCTTTAGGCGAGTGATCTTCGGGGACATCGTTAACGTTAGCGAAGGACTCGTGAACGAGGCCGCTTACGTTAGAGAAATTACAAGGTGGGTAAGCGAAAGGAGAAAGAGACTGAGAGTTCAAGACGTCCCGGAGATGGAACATGTTCATCGGAGGAGGCGAGAAAAGATGGTAGTGATAAGAGTCAAGTGAAGGAATTGGGTAGACGAAGTTGGTTCGAGCTTTAAGACCACGCATGGCTCGAGCAGCGCAGTCGTATGCGCAAGCCGCTTCCTCCGCTGTGTCAAATGTTCCGAGCCATCGTCTCTCCTTCGACATCGGGTCGCGTATTTCAGCAGCGTAACGACCCCATGGCCTACGCCTCACGCCTCGGTACCTAATGGTGGTGCCACCAGAAGCGCCGGCCCCAGGGGCCGCTTTTGCGTTGTTTACACCTCCGGTAGAGATAGGAGCGGTGGAGGAAGTTCTTGATGGCTTTCTCTTCAGAGAAGGGTTATTGGCTTCTCTGTGCTCGGCACCTTCAAGACTCATGATTGCTTCTTCCATGGTTTCACTTGAGGGGTAAGCAAAAAAAGTATTTATTTTGATATGTGGTTCTCTTAGGGTTTTGAGGCACCTGAAATATGTGATGATGGTAGCTGCTAGCGTATTTATAGAATAGAAAAATCACACCATCTTTTTTAAAAAAAATAAACGAAGTTTTACGTCATTTGACTTTTGATCACTCAATGAGAGATGTAGAAAGTAAAAGTACGTTTAACGAAGTTCATGTTCTACGTTCGAACTTATGTCTTTATTTTTCTACGGACTTGCATAAAATTGCAGTAATAAGTTAACATGTATTTTTGATAAGTATCAATACCGTAATTATTATATTCTATTTTTATCTTAACCCTTGAAACCCCTCTTCCTTGTTGTCAGAGTTAAAGGTGTCTCGATAATGTTAATTTATATCTTTTCGATTTATTCTTTTGTTTTAGTGTTAGACATAAATGTTTCAGAAAACTTTCTTCAAAACAATTTATAACTAAACTAATAAAAAATGGAACACTGGATCACCATTTTAAAAGGTTCATCCGTTCTGAATAATTTGACAATACAAAAAATTGTTTTGACTAATTATTTTTGGAAGTTTTGAACAATTTTCACTACAAGAAAAAGGCAATATCATGACAGTTGAAACGGTGGAAAAATCGTCAGAAATGGACATTCCTTATCGATTTCTGATCGAGATAGACAGTCAGTTTGAAATGGTCAGAAATACTGAACCCGTCAACAAACGGTCAGAAATTTTTGACGGCATCAACCCTCAGTAAGTCGTGGGTAATTACTGACCGTTCTTTGATCACAATTTCCGACGAACTACCGACCACTTACTGACCACATATAATGACGAACTCCCGATCAGTTTCCGACGACATATCCCGACAAACTTCCGACCATTTTCTGACGATATATGCCGACGATTTTGCGACCGATTACCGACGGATCATATTTAAAATTTCTGACCGCATACTGACGAATCATATTTAAAATTGCTGACCGCATACTGAATGGTTATATTCAAAAAAATTTACCGAATATTGACGGACACGGTTAATTTTACTTTTTATTTATTTATTTACTATATATTATTCAATATAAATCATATCAAATACATAAATTAATATTTTGAATTAAAATAAGAAAATAAAACTAAGATTGATATTAAAGTTCTACAATAATACAAAAAGCATTCAACACTAAAAATAAATTTTCTACAACAAAAGATTAGTATACAATCCATTTTTTTTAAACATACTAAACATCCTAACTAAGATGTTGCTGCTAGAAAATTCTTAGAAATTTTTTCTGTTCGGCAAATAGAACGCTTTCGTGCTCTCATGATAATACGTACACGATAACCTTCCATGTGTTGACCATCCGGATAGCATACCATATGCTGGAAAATCGCTTATGGTCCACATAAGCACCACTCGCATCGTAAAATTCTGATGCAAAGAAACATCGTCCACTTCGGTTCCATGCTCCCACAACTGTTTCAACTCGTAGATCAATGGCTGTAAAAAGACATCAAGTGATCCCGTAGGATTCTCTGGGCCGGGAACGAGAATGGTGAGAAACAAAAACTCTTGTTTCATGCACAGTGATGGAGGAAATTTATACGGTGTCACGATTACTGGCCACAGTGAATACTCCCACCCGTTGTTCCCAAAAGGGTTGAACCCATCTGTACATAAGCTGAGGTATACGTTCCTCTTCTCAGCCGCAAATTCAGAATACAATGACTGAAAGTGTTTCCATGCTTTTGCATCTAAGGAATGCGCAATTTCTCCTTCCGCTGTATGTTTTGCATGCCATCTCATAGGTTCTGCTGTGCGCTCTGACTGGTATAACCTCTTCAACCTCTCTGCTATAGGCAAATACCACATCCTCTTATATGGGACCTTTCCACCTCTTTCCTTGAACCGGTCTTTATAACAATGTTTGCATTTCGTTCGATCTGAATCGGCTCCCCAATACAATATACAATTGTTGATGCAGACATCTATCATCTGATACGTCAAACCAAGACCTTTGACCAATGCCTCTATTGCACTGTACGATGCAGGTGCAAGGTTGTTTTCAGGCAAAATGTCTTTCACTAAATCAGCCACCGCATCCATACATTCCTCGCTCAAATTGTGATCCGTCTTGATACTCATCATTCTAGTTGCGACATATAATGGCGAAAGACCGTTTCTACAACCATCATATAATGACTGGTTAGCCTCGTCTAACATACCATAGAACCTTCGGGCTTCCAAATTAGGTTCCTCTCTAACTCCATCATCAACATTCATTGTTATATGTTTCCGATATGCATCGTTAACCATCTGAATGGTACCTACAGGCTCTACATCCGGTATTGGTTCCTCTAACATATCTGCAACATGATGTCCACTACTACTACCATAATCCACCATTGAATCAGTTTCCCCGTGGTAATACCAAACTTTATAACCCGGCATAAACCCGTCATCATACATATGGTGCAATACTTCATTAACGGGTATGAATCTACGATTACGACAAATAGCACATGGACAGTATATCTTACAGGTTTTCTTGGTCTGGTCATGTTGTGTGAAAAAATCCATGAATTGTTTAAGACCTGCGAAAGAGACATACCCACATAATTATTAGGGAGGTCAATTAACCTTTCATCTAAATTTTTATTTGTCTTATTGCAAAAATAAAATAAAATCAAAGTCCCATATGATGATAACATATTCCATGTCCCTTGCATTTACATTTGCGAAAACCTTCATTGCCTAATTTATATGTAACCTTTTTAATTTTCTAATGTTAAGTAAATAACTGTTTAACTTTAGATACAATATATTTAGTCAAGTTCACATTCTCGAGCAACAACCCAAGTATAAATGGTAGTGTCAATTGGTTTATCGTTTTCAGTTCCAGAGACTTGGCATTAATTCAGAGTTTTCACCATTACGTACCTAACTAGTTATTAAAACATAAAATTGAGGTTTCATTCAAATGAAAAATATCAAATTTATAGGGGTCAAACATAATTAAATATGCCAAATTACCTATTTTTACGTGAAATTTTTGAATTTTTAATATTATAGGAATGTCAGTTTGAACCTTAAGGCCTTAATCATAACATAAGTGCCAACGCCTATAATTGTAACGGAACAAAAAAATATACTCCCTCTGTTTCACAAAGAGTGTCATTTTGACACATTTTACACATATTAAGAAAATCTATACTTATACAAAAATGCTCTTATTTATTACATCAGTAATCGAATTAAAATGACTTAGATTTAAATAAAGTGAGCTTTGAGTGAAGGATAAAATAAGAATTCAATGTAAAAATAGTATTAGAAATGTAGAATGACATTCTTTATGAAACAAGAAAAACAATGTAGAATGGTACTCTTTGTAAAACGGAGGGAGTAGTTTTTAAAAAATACAATTTGTGAAATGCAATATATAGAGAGATTCTCACCAAATTACAAAATATTAATATAACATTTATCTATTATGATTAAAAAGAAAAGTTCTTAAGAAATTTTCATTCAAGGGACAAAATAGCAAATGTGTTCTGCTCTTAAAATATTCCTCAATTATTATGATTCATAACCAACAATCCAAAAAAGAGAGAAAATAGGGAAGCAATTTAACCAGGGCCGTATCGTTAATATGATTTATAAATTTAATGTTTAATTTTTTCATACAAAATTATACATTAAGAAATTTTATGAAAAATGTAAGCATCCACACATAACCAAACTAAACTTGAGATGACTACTAATTTTAACAAGTTAAAAAACAAACGGTGTCAGAATTTAATGATAAAAAAAATTATTGGTTTGTCACTCACCTGCAATAAATTCATTTGTAGCTGTTCCAGATCCGTCAATTTTTTTGTGTGGTTTATCCATCCACCATCGAAAATAATTATAAAAATCTAAAGATGACATTTTTTCGAAATCTCTTAGCAAATGAGAATGAAAGGTGAAATGTAGTGAATGAGGAATGACTTAAATTTATAGTTGTTTGGAGAGGTTTTCTGACCGAATGCTGACCGAATAGTGACTGAATACTTACCGAATATTGACGGCATATTTTCTGACCGAATATTGACGGATTCGCCTATATCTCCGCAATTTTTCAAATATATCAACAACTATATACCTCGGATTCGGTCAAAATTGTTTTTACGGATGATAGTAGTAAAAACTTGGTCAATTTTTTTGTGACATATGTTGAACCATGAAAAATCGGTCAAAAACGTTTTAACAATTATAATTGGTCATAATTCCATCAAAAATTTTTGACTGGGTATTCAAAGATTGTTACCATCAATTTTTCCTAACCGATAACTGATGGCAAGGATAGTTCTTCCAAAAACGGTCATAAATCCGTCACTAATTAGTGGCGAATCAATATTGGTCATGATTGCCATGAAATCAATATTCTCTTGTAGTGTTCAAAGATTACCATTCTAATGAAACATTATTGCCTTTAGAGACCTTTTCGTGAATAGTGTTTTTGGATTAGACAGTAGTTTGTGGATTGGAAAATAAATTATGATGTTGGCAGTTGAATGGAGAGGGGTTGAGAATCGTGAAATTATGATTCTAAATTAATAACACTGGCGGCGCTCAGAAATTGTTCCTTCTACATGAGGTTATGTTTTGTCTGTTCTTTTTACGAGATTATGGTCGATTTGCTTATTTAGGGTTTTGCTTTATTTTTATTTCATCTGTAAACCTAAAGTCACGTGGATTTGTCTCAACTAGGGCTCTTTCTTCATGGCGTGCAGCCTCATTAGGGCTTTTCTACTGTTGCTCGATTGTGACTAATGACCTCTCGCGTTTACAGAAATCAATCTCCACCACTAATTTCATATCTTGTTTTTGTTATTACAGAAATTAATCTCCAACTAAATAAATCATCATATACACTACAAGAAAACAACCGGGAACCGACGGACATAACCGTCTGTTCTCCGTCGGTAAAGGCCTTTTCCGAAGGCTTTCCGACAGTACAATTCCGTCGGTTCTATGGCGTCGGAAAAAATTATCCGTCGGAAAACTGTCAGTATTTTCCGACGGGTTTCCGAGGCAAAAGTTTCCGACAGTTTTCCGACAGTTTATCGACGCGAAATAAACCGACGGGTTACCGACAGTTTATTGACGGTGGTAAACCGACCGTAAACCGACGGTGCATAACCGACGATAAACCGACGGGAAATAACCGACAGTAAACCGACGATAAACCGATTGTAATTACCCGATGGTAAACCGACGGATTTTGACCGACGGATTTTGACCGACGGTAAACCGACGGAATTAACCGACGGTAAACCGACGGAGATAACCGACGGTACACCGACAGAAATAACCGACGGTAAACCGACGGATATAACCGACGGTAAACCGACGGAAATAACCGACGGTAAACCGACGGAAATAACCGACGGATAGAACCGACGGAAATAACCGACGGTAAACCGACGGAATGAACCGACGGTGAACCGACGGAAATAACCGACGGTTGTAAAAATTATTATTTTTAAAAATTAAAAATTAATTATAATTATTTTAAAATATATTAGATTTTTTTTTCTATACGAAATATTTTATAAATTTATTAATTATTTTAATTAAAATTTTATAAAATTTATTAATAAAAAGTATTTATTAAAATTACATGGGATCCCCAGCGGATCCCGTACCCAACCCGTCAACCGAACCCGCCCGTGTATCTGTTGCTCCCGATCCCACTACATTGGGTGTCCCGTCCGTTCCTCCTCCTGCAGTAGATCTGCCCATCCGGATGTAGTTCATGATCTGATCGTGCATCTCCTTCATCTTCCTCTCATTTTCCTCTCTTTCCTCTTGCAACCGAGCTTCGAAACTTATCTTCAAAGCTGCAATTTCAATGTCTTTCTCGCGCAAAGCTTCGGTGAAGACGTCGCTCTCAGGTCGCAAGCGGGAATGCGGTGTCGAGGATCCCTCCCCCACGTTTCCTAAACCGAAAATACGGCCCTTCCTGCATTGCGTTTCCTGCAAAATACATTAATAAAATGAGTTAAACAAATCAAGTAACGAAGAGTTATGTAAATTTTGAATAAACAGATGAACTGTTACCTCAAGGAAAATCTCGTTGATCCTTTGTGACGGTACCTCCTCCGTTGAACCGACTTCCTCGGACTGTTGAGTCTGCACCTCGATAACTCGCCTTTTTGCTGATTCGACGATCCTCCGGGCGAGGGGATCTTGGATCTGGCCCGTAAACTTGTTCGTATGGCCCTCCTCGGTGAGCTGAAGATAAGTCGGTTCCTTTCCTGTCTTTTGCAACTGCACATTTTAAAAACAGTTAGCCAAATCCAAGTAATTACATTATTGAACATATTAAGATCAATACTTACAAAGTCAATCTTCCGCTGTGTGGTGCTCTTTGCTCCCGCGTTGTGAGTTGCTTTCCCCATACCGTTTCTTTCACTGTTGCGGTTTTGGGAATGCTTCGCAGAATCCGCTGCTGTAGTAGGTTGGGACCAATGACGGATGAACCCCTGGAGCAGCGTCGGGTTCACTCCCTTCGGGTCTTCCGCTTGAAGCCACTTCTGCTTCCACTCGTTCAGGACGTGAGAGTAGTGGGACCGTGCCTTCTTGTGGAAAGCCTTCTCCACGATGGCCGTATGGTGTCTGTCCCAAGTGTACTCTTGCTTTAAAAAAAAATGAATTACGTTAGCATTGATTTAAAAACTAGAGATTTGATAGAAACCAAATAGGAATACACATACCGCAAATGCTCGAAACCAGTTATGCTGGTCCGACGGGGGAAGCTTCCTATAAAGCGGGTAGGGATGACGGAGCATGCTACACATCATTCCTAGAATGCACTTGGTGATCTTCGAGGACGTCATATCGAACCTGTATCAAGTTCATTTAAACAATTTATAAGTAAATTGCAAATTTTAAAAAAAAAGTAAAATGTTAAAGCATGAACAACTTACCAATAAGTCCCAGGGTTCTTATGCGGCTCGGGATGTAGTCGTTTCAGTGTTTCCCGGCCTGGCTGTTCGACCACCAACTCTATCTCTGGTGCTATCGTCGCTGGGGCATCGTCGTCCGGTGTTGCCGGGACCTGCGACACAGAATGGCTACCGGTGGTGGGTTGCTGCGATACCGGTTGCGGCGGTCTAATCTGTGTCGACCGAGGTCGGCGCACAGGTGCGGATCGGGTGGGCAGTGCCGGGTGAGGATGTGAGGGTGGTGCCGGCGGAGGCTGAGAAGTAGGTCCGGGCGGATGTTGAGAAGTGCTCCCCGGAAACAATCCATCTGTCTGCGACAAGAACTCCTCGAAATTTTCGTAATCCCTACAATACATCCAAATATCGTTTTTAAATCATAAATTTTAAAAACATACATCCAAAGAATAAAAACGTTTCACATTTATTATAAAAGACGGTTGTGTTTTAAGCGCAAGAATTTAAAATACAAAAACGTGTTTAAATGTAATGTAAATTGCCTATAAATCATTAAAAATTTCAGAAAAAATAAATAAATTATTTACAATATTAAGAAAACGTTATAAATTTTTAGGAAAATCGTTTTTTAATATTTTTAAATTTGAAAAACCTTTTACATATTTATGATAATGTTTTGATATTTAAAAATAAAACCCACACATTTTGTTTACTATAAAAATAAAAAAACGTTTTTATAAATAGTGTTAAATAGTCGAAAAATACAAAAAAGGGCTTGATAATTTATGGAAAACGTTTTTAATATTCAACAAAAAATTTTGAAAACATTATAATACCCAAAAAAATTTATAAAAAACGTTTACTATATATATATAAATGATAAAAATTTGAAAATTGTTAAACAAAAACAAACCTAAACATATTATCAAACAAAATCACCACCAACAACCTATTTAGGATCTAAAACCTTGTTCTTCAACCCTATGAACTACATGCAAACGAAATCAAAATCGAAACCCTATAACATCCTAAAACTTCTAAATTTACAATTTTAATCGGTTAATAAGTGAGCTTACATGGTTAATCGGCTTTGGGCGGTTGGATTTGGCGTGTGGTGGCCGGAATTGCGCTCGGAAAGAAGAGAGCTGGCGGAGGTCGCTCGGTAGAGAGAGAGAGAAAACGCAGAGAAAATGGAGAAGAAGAAGAAACTTAATCGATATAATATTTTAATAACCGACGGATTTCCGAGGGATATTAAATTTCCGTCGGAAAGCCGTCGGTTACTAAGCGGTCCAATTATTTGGCGGTAACAACGAAATTGGTACGCGGTAAATCGAAACGATTCGTAAAATTTTCATTTCCGACGGTTATTGATGTCCGTCGGAAATCCGTCAGTCAATAAAAAAGCATTGACGGGTTTCGAACCCAGGTCTCGTACAACGTAACAAGGAGCGTAAACCACTATGCCATTGTGTACAGCTTGTCATTTGAATACGTCTAAAAATATGTAACTCAGTTTTATTGTTTTCAAAACCCGAGGCTAATATTTTGTTATACGATAGGATCACGTTAAAGTTTATTGATTGAAGAACGAAACATAACATCTTATTTAAACAAGAACATTATTCCATAATTAAGGAAACACAAAGGATGGATCAGTTATTATAGTTTGGAAACTGGTTTCCGAACCAATTCTCCTCGTCAGTGTGCCTCCACTTGCGGATCATACGGTTCCATGATCTTGCGGGAATCCACTCCGGTTTTTCTCTACCACTTTCCGCAAGTGACTTCAAACGGCGCATTTTTGTCTGGAAAACACGTCTAGCTGTCTTATGAAATTCCCGCCAGACGGATAAGAGGTTTTCAGGGCCAAAATTGAAGTGATCCTGTTATGGTAAATTAAAAATTAGAAAAATGCATAATTATTTCACAATAACATAGATAGAATAACATTAGACTACCAAAAAATGTTTGAACCACGCAGCTCTAAGGTCGTCCGGAATAGTGTAGTATGTGACGTTACTCCCCGACCACTGATTCTCGATGATTTCGCTGATGGTATACAAAATGCTTGCATGGTAACCAAACCAAATAGAACGGTTTTCTCGGGACGGGTTAAGAACGGGAAGATGTCCCCTGCCAAGCTTACGGATTTCCCGCAGGTAAATATCGCGGTTGTCAGGAGACATATAGACAAAATCCATTTTGAGTGTTTTTTAGGTTCGTTGGTTTTGGGATGAAATGAAACGAAGATCACATATTTATACAAAATATTCCGACGGCAAATCCGACGGGGTCCGTCGGAAATTATAAATCAAGCATGAGGAGACGTTGCACTGAAACGCACAGGAAAGATTCTCGACTACTAGGCCTGCCTTATGCAGCCTTTGACTGGTTTCCGACGGATTTCCGACGGCATTTATATATCCATCGGAAATCCGTCGGAAATTACCGACGGATTTTCCGACAGATTATATTTAGGGTTTGTTTAGGGGTTAGGGTTTGTAGATTACTGAACCCATATACTAAAACTAGACATGGGATTCATTACATTTAGGATAAATCCTCTTAAATAACAATATATATATTTTCGAAATCGGTGTTAGGAACGGTTAAGTCTTTCCGTAAACGATATTGTACGTTAAGGACTAATTTCGTCCGACTCATTTTGTAATTTTGTTCTAACGCATAAGATTAGGTTTGCGATTATGAGGTCTTTCAAAGTTCATAGAAACAATAACAGTAGCAGAAGAGAGCTATCAATTAGATGTTTAGGGTTTGAAACCCTAAACCCTAAATCTTGTGTTGTAGTCGGAAATCCGTCGGAAAAAACCGACGGATTTATGACGGAATTAATGCATTCCGTTGGAAATCCGTCGGAAATTACAATAGGTGTTAAACGCAAAACTTTGCACCGCATGGTATCGAAGCCACGAGTAGATGGTGTCACAGGGATAGTTTGAACCAGTTAAGCTGTCTGTCAAGGTGTTGTATTCTTGAACATTCTAAATATTATTGACACGATGTTCACAACTAATAAGAAACACAAATTGTTCTAAGTTTTTCCCTAATTGTTTAATTATAGATTTAAAAATAGAAACATACATAAAACAGTACTACTTGTTTCCTTTTGGTGGATCAGTTCTTATTACAATTATTTTAATCCGCATCATTATCTGAATCGTAGTCAGTTGAAATTGAATCTGTGTCGTCGTCGAATTCCCCCCTCTCTTCTTCGGAATCCGAATGGAGAACCACGTTTCCAAAATGAGTAAAATCAACGACGAGATTAACTTCAAGGGATTCTTCAATCGGAGCTATGTAATCACTTTGCCTTGCTTGAAGTGGTTCTTGTTCTTCAACTCCTTGAACTCTCCCGCGTGGATAAATTTTGGTAGCTACTACCCATGGATCGTTCTTGTATGTTAGTCGAGGATAAGGGATATAACTAACCTACATTAGTAAGATGTAAATTAGCATACGATGCTCTATGTAGTCACATTATAGTAGATGGAAAAATAAATGTAGAGTGTTTATATAAATACCTGATCGGCTTGAGATGCAATAATGAAGGGGTCAAATTTTTGAAGCTTTCTAGTCGTATGTATAGACGTAACGCCAAACTCATCTATTGATACACCTTTCCCGTTAACAGGGTTGTACCAATCACACAAAAAAACCACGCATCTCATGCCAAGCTTTCCGATGTATTTGACTTCAAGTATTTCTTTAAGCACACCGTAGTACACAACTTCGCCGGATGTAGATGAGACACCGTGTTCAGCCGTCGTTCTAGAGGACCCTTCTGACTTCACTTTGAAAGCATATCCCCTGGTGCAATATCGTGGATAAGACTTTGTGTTGTAGTGGAGACCGTTGACTATGTCTATTAACCAATCTGCTGGTCTCCGACCATATTTGACTTCGGTTTCCACCTAAAAGATACCATGTAGAACGTTTTAGTAAATGACCAAATTTATTGGCTTTAAGGTTAAATGAAAATACAAAACTTACATAAAATTTTAACCAAGCGCAGAAGTATGTGTCTTTCCACTCCTCACACTCCTCCGTGGTCAACTCAGGATGACGATGTTGTAGTGACTCCATGTATAACCTATAAAAAACAACCAATGCAGGGGTTAAAATTGCAAGTGATTATGAAGTTTAAATGCATTGATGTGGACGAAGTAAACTATACATACCTCTCGTACTCAAATACTTCCTCGCAGTTGTTTAGAATATATTTTTGAAGGTGGGCGTGTTCTTGGGTCGTTAATTGTCGCATTACTACTTTACCGCTTAACCGACCAACTTGTTGAAAAATACTGGGAACCGATGACGGATAAAATGGTCTTTCGCCTCTGTCATCGTTTCTGGCCGGGCGCCGACTCTTTGTGCGTACTTGTGAAGGGAAATAATAACCGGCAAATGTCGCGGCTTCCTCATTGTGGTACTGAGCAGCAACTGAACCCTCAACTTTAGCTGGGTTCTTAACCTTTTTCTTAAGGTGGAACATATAGCGCTCAAAGGGATACATCCACCGATATTGTACCGGTCCACCTAGTCTAGCTTCTCTCGGTAGATGAATGGGTAAATGCTCCATAACATCAAAGAACGACGGTGGAAATATCTTCTCAAGATTGCACAGGATCTTAGGAATGTTATCCTCCAAAGTTTGAATGCCGTCAGCCGTAAGCGACCTCGTGGATATGTCCCTAAAAAACGAACCGACCGCGGCAATTGCTTTGTGAACATCCTTGGGTAGGAGATGAGCAAATGCAAATGGCAGTAGTCGTTGCATCACCACATGACAATCATGACTCTTCATCCCAATAAACTTGTCCCCATCAGTATCAACACAATGACGCAAGTTTGAAGCGTAACCGTCAGGGAATCTTACTCTGCGCGTAATCCACTCGAAGAACTCTTCCTTTGATTTCTGATCTACCCAGTACGATGGAATTGGAGGTTTACCATTCTTTTGAATATGAAGTTCAGGCCGGTGACAAATTTCAGGCAAATCAAGCCTAGACTTCACATTATCTTTCGTCTTTCCTTGGACGTTGAGAACGGTGTTCATGATGTTATCAAAGAAATTTTTCTCAATATGCATGACATCAAGATTATGCCTTAGTAGCTGGTCCTTCCAATATGGTAAATCCCAGAAGATGCTCAGCTTGTGCCAGTTGTGGACTACACCAGCTCCATATACATTCTCATGACCGTTACCACCACATTCACGAGTTCTCAATGCACCAAATCCATCTAATAGGCCCAGAGTAGTCGAACCATCATCTTGGAGAATAGGATCATCAAACACTTTCCTCTTCTTCGTAAAAAGTTTAGTGTTTTTCCGGTATGGATGATCATGCGGTAGAAATCTCCTATGACAATCAAACCAACACGATTTGCGTCCGTTCTTTAGCTGAAATGCATCGGTCTTTTCCTGACAATACGGACATGCTAACCTTCCATGCGTAGTCCATCCTGATAACATACCATAAGCCGGAAAATCGCTAATGGTCCACATCAATGCAGCCCTCATCAAAAAATTTTCCTTACATGAGACATCATATGCTACAATACCGGGCAGCCATAACATTTGCAGCTCGTGTATCAATGGCTGCAAGAATACATCAAGCGATCTTCTAGGATGCTCTGGACCGGGAACTAGTACGGAGAGGAAAAGAAACTCTCGCCGCATACACATAGACGGCGGCAGGTTATACGGAGTTAAAATAACTGGCCACAACGAATATGGTCTCCCATGCCTTCCAAACGGGTTAAAACCATCTGTGCATAATCCGAGGTACACATTACGTGGCTCGTATGCAAAATCTGGATATACGCTCTGAAAATGTCGCCACGCTTCTGCTTCAGACGGATGCGCAATTTGTGCTCCTCTTCTATGCTCAGCATGCCATCTCATTTCCCCTGCAGTTCGCTCCGATTGGTACAAGCGCCTCAACCTATCGGTTAACGGCATATACCACATTCTCTTAAAAGGAACCTTAGCTCTTCCCCTGGTATCCTCATAACGCGGCTTCTTACAGAACTTACATTCCAAGCGGTATTCGTCTTCTCGCCAATATATCATACAATTGTCGATGCAAACATCTATCATCTGATACGGTAATCCCAGCCCTTTAACAAGTTTCTCAACCTCGTTGTATGAACCTGGCGCAAGATTATCTTCAGGAAGAACATCTTTCAGGTATTCGCAAAAAGCATCCACACATTGCTCGGCCAAATTATAATCCGTCTTTATTCCCATTAGTCTGGTTGCAGATGATAATGGCGAATGTCCCTCTTTGCAACCATCATAAAGCGGACGCTTCGCTGCATCTAACATATCAAAAAATCTCCTGGTTTCAACATTAGGTTCCTCATCTACCCTAGGAATTTGAAATTCACCTACTTCCTGGATATTTTCTCTAAAAGCATCATTAACCATCTGAATTGTACCTACACCAACATCTTCATCCGCAGTATAATGTTCACTAGAACTAACATTAGGTTCCCCCGTACTAGTACTCCCAAAAGGTTCTCTACTACTACTTGCACCATCAAATGTCTCCCCATGAAGATACCAAATCTTATAACCCGCCATAAACCCGACTGAGTACAAGTGGTGCCACACTTCGCCAATCGTAGGATTTCTAACATTTCGGCAGTGAGTACAAGGACATTTCATCTTACCCGTTTTTTGCGTATGAGGTTCACTGCAAGCCAGCGTCATGAATTCCACAATACCAAGCGCATATGGTTTGTGCACTAAGTCCGTCGTCTCATCAACCCTCGGACCGTCCATCCACGATCTGAAGTAATTCGACGAAGACATGTTACCCTAATAAGAAATATGTTTAGAGAGAGAAATCGGAAAGGAGTAGAGAGAGAGTGTGGTGTGGAGGAGAAGGAAGAAATGTTTGGTTTATAATGAAAAATAACCGACGGAAAACCAACAGATAATCCGTCGGAAAATCTGTCGGCCCAACGGTCATATCAACGGCTACTTCGGCCCAACAGTGAAAAATTTCCGACGGATTTCCGACGGTAAATAAAACCGACAAAAACCTGTCGGAAAGCCGTCGGAAATCCGTCGGAATGTTGTTGGTAAACGGTCAAAAGCATTTACTCACTTCTCTTCCCAAAGCAACGTATGGGTAACTGTCTTTTCGGAAATAAATCTGAAAACCGACGGAAAACCGACTGAAAGTCCGTCGGAAAATTTTGTTTAAATAAACCACCGAGTTTCTCCCCTCTTCCATCGCCAAAAAACAATAAAAAATAATTATGGATTACGTATACTTGTCTCCCGAAGCCCACGATTCCGTTCTTCAAACTATCGCACAACCTGGTCGGGAGTCGCTGCCAAATCTCGACCCATCTCGACTAGCCCACCATGCCGTTTGGTTTGGATCTAATGCGGTCATCCACTCTGTCATCAGCGACATCATCGAGCATCGCTGGTCTGGACGCTATCTAACGTATTTTAACGTCGCGAGAAGCCTAAAAACTGCATGGTTCAATGATTTTCTTGTAAGTTATTTCTTCTTTTCATATATTTTAATTAATTTTCAAATTTCACTACAATTAATTTCTTTTTCAGGAATACTATACATTTTCTCCGGATAATGTTATCATTGTCTGGCGGGAATTTCACCGGACGGCAAGGAAGGTTTTCAAGACAAAGGTGCGGCGGATGAAGCTCCGGTGGGAACGAGATCAAGGAAGACCGGCTTGGGTTTCGGCGGTAGAATGGAACCTCATGGTCGACCTATGGATGGAGACGACCGACGAATAATTACGATTAAAAACTTTAATAATGTAATTTATATTTTAAATAATAATGAACTTTTGTTTTTTGGGTTTAATGCATAAAAAAATTTGTTTTTTTTTAAATATAATCTAGTAATTTCGTGATAAATAGCTAACGTTAAACTATATAAACGAATAGCACAAAGTGTCACAGTGGTTTGAGTATTGACTTAAACCCAACAAAGGTCTCGGGGTCGAGCCCCTTCTTCTACAATTTTTAATGGACCGACGGCTTCCCGACAGTTTATCGACAGACTATTTTCCTGTCGGGAATCCGTCGGAAATTTTCCGACGGCTTTTACTTCCGTCGGTATATACCGACGCAATTCCGACGATATCATAACCGTCGATAATTCGTCGGAAAGTCGTCGGAATTACCGACGGATATTTTTCTGTCGGAAAATCCGTCGGTTTGAGGGCTGTATTCTTGTAGTGATATCTCTTTCACCATCTTGATTAATGTCGGTAATCTTAAACCGATAGTGAGATCACATCCTTACCGTCCGAACCCTAACACATGGGTTGCATACTTGCATGCAAATTTTTTAGAACTTCATATCAAAAATTAAAAACAAAATTTTAAAGAGGTTATGAAGTCTTCTTTATATTTGGAAAGTATCACGTACGTTAGTTGCAAGTTGCAACATAATTATTGTTATATATCGCATGAAGTTCTTCTCATTTAATTGCAATCTTCTTCTACAAAATAAAACAATGATATGCAATTTTGCTCATCGCATGTAGAAGTAACGGTCATTTCGGCAAAAAAACATAAACTAGGTTTTCTCAACTAAACGTTGGCGAAATCGTGTATAGGAGAACATAAGATATTAAAGAAAGATGAGTCTTTAATTCCTTGTGGCAATGACCAAAGGTTCATGGCCAAGTGGTTTCTCATGTACTAGAAACTCTTATTACTATGAGATTATGTAACATAAAATCATGGCCGGCCCGAGACTAAAGCTGGTAAAACCCAGACATTAGGCGCTAAAAATATATAAAAATATACTATATATAAGAGCATTATATAATAAAATATTCATTGTGATCTAGTGTTTGGTTTTAGGCGTTCAATAGTAACGGACGGGCTCTGCATAAAACATAATATGATATTATGGTATTATGGTAAAAGAGTTATGCGTACTAGCTAGATTTAGGATTTTTGTTGAAATAATTTTGTAAAAAATTAGGGTAAACATATTGAATTCGAGCATGTGTGAGTGTTCTTTTTGAAAGGCCAGGTTATACTACTTACAAAAACAAAAAATACGTAGCTCAACTAAGAGCTAATCTAGTATAGGAAACTTCAAAATATAACTTATTTTGGTTAATATTTTGGGTCCCAAAAATAATACTCCCTCCGTTTTTTATTACTTGTCGTTTTAGGTTGAAGCACACAAATTAAGAAAACATTTAAGTTTTCATTTTTCCTAAACAAAAACATCATTAATTATCCACCTAAACACAATTCAACCAATGATAAAACAATCTGCAGAATACGAATGGTCATAAAACATAAAAAAGTTAATAAATTTTACATTGAAAATCGAAAACGTCAACTAATTTGAAACAAAACAAAATGTCTAAAACGTCAAGTAATTTAAAACGGAGGAAGTAGTTATTTTCTAAAAGATGTAAATGTGAGCTTGACGGAAACGTAACGGTCCATTTTACCGCATAATAGTTTGCTTAATATTTAGATGAATTAAAGGATTATAAATAAGGTCGGTGTAACAAAAAAAAATAGAAGGCAAAGATGAAGGGGCAAAGCTATGAAAGTAGGTTACATGCAACGATACGACATTAAAGTTGATACCAGAACTGTCTCCTCTCCCCTTAACGCGTGGGTTTTTTCTCTGCACAATGCCTCACTCTCTATGACTATATGTTATGCATATGTGTTTGACTTTCTTTTTGCACACACGAACGCGATTAGGTAGCTAAAACCTAAACTACTTTAGATGTATATGGTCAACTAGGGCATGTTGCATATATACGCATGTCAACTAGAAATAACGCATGTTTAGTTACAGTTACAAGAATATAATTATATATAATGCAATCTAACATGCATTAACAAGCAAAAAAGTGTGTTGTAAATTATTCTGTCTCTAATTCTGTCACGGTTTCTGTGTAACGAATTTTGTTTTTCGTTCTTTCTTTTTTTTGGGCGAAACATTTAAAGATCAATTTAGCCAACAGTTACATGTCAAATTTTCATTTATTATTTTCTTACAAAAGTTTATATGATCCTTCCATAGTTAAAACTTTTTATGTTGTGCGATGAATAATTTCCCCGGCTACTTTTTTCACCACCCTCGCCAGTTTGTTGCCATATTTTGTCTAACCATTTTTATTTGTAATACTTAGAAAGCAATATTGTTACTACAGTTGGTCTTAATATATATATAGTTACAATTTTTAAATTTGGAATATCAGAATGCATGTCATAGTTAAAAGCCATGATATTGTTTGAGCAAAGATCCCCGGACCGTATAGTTCATGTGCTAGAGAACGACATCAACTCAGAACTGATCAAGTGAACTTGTTATGTGTTCGTGTTTTGATCGATTTTGATTACACTGGATTAGCTTAGATGTTTGACTTATATATACGGTACTATAATATGATTATTCCGATTAGCTTAGATGATTATACCCTATAAAGTTTCTAGCTAGGGGCTTTAATTAGCTTGCTAGAAAGATATGGATATTAAAAGCAAATATTTGGGTAGATACTGGTTCCCTCTTAAACAAACACCAGGTACAAATTATAACCTAAACCTATACAAAATTTACCAGGTCACGCACTGACGCACGTACGTATGATTCATCACTCGCTTTCACGTGATCTTCATCTCTTTATCATGTTTACATCTATATAATAATTATTCATCTCTTTAACATGTTTGATCTATATAGTCATTATTTTAGTTTTTTTTGGCGGAGATCAGACTCATAATTAACGAAACAGTTCAAGTGCCAAAAACTTTTCAAATGAGCTCCATAATTTCCTTTTTTCCACTATTGAATAATTACCATCATTTGTTTTATTTTGGAGACCCTTTCCGGTTGGACTATAAATAGTATGTAAGCCTTCAGAAAAAAGAAGTAAAAATACAAATTAACTGTTGAACTGAGAGTTACTTCAGGCCTCTTCTGAACAAATTGTCCCCTATGTTAATAAAGCTACCTTGTTAATAACTTTATATGTAGACTAGATATACACATTTGGCATTTATTTTTTGTCGTCATTTGGAAAGTATATTAATACTAACATTATTTTTAGTCAGCGTAATTCTCATCCACGAAGCGCAAATATCTTTATATATATATATCTTTATATATAAAGATATATATATATATATATAAAGATATATATTTACCCAAACCGGAAAATGTGCTGATTTTTTTTTTTGAACTTTGGAAATGTGGTGATTTACAAACATTTAACTAAAGACAAAGATAGATTAAACCGGATTCTAAAAACCATAATTTAAAATCTACTAAAAAATAAAAATAAAAATAAAAATCAAACATTAGAATCGTTGCGGCCAATGAACCGTCGGCTCTCCGGCAACTATAAGGGGTAAGATTGGAGGTTCACTGCCGATCTCGTTTGTAGGCTCTAGAGAACCAATTCCTTCTTCTAGATCCGAGACTAGAAGCTCACAATGTTCTCCAAACCCTTCTGGCGAATCAAATTAGCGGAGCGATCCATTCGGTCATAACCGAAAGTTCATCAATTGAAAAAAACTAATACCAACTCCAAAACAGAAGATTTACATATCTCATGGATAAAAAAATATGACCCATCTCACCGGACTTTCCGCGATAACAATCTCCAATCCGTTCCACCACCGCCACAACGATGTAACACCTTCCGGCCCATGATTAGCCTCCCTTTAGCCCTCAGTGCCCTCCTCATAGAAGGAATATATCACCAAAGAAACAAAACCGAGATGGCGTAACAAAACCACCGCGCATGAGCAACCACCCATCAAGCCTGAGCCACGATTTTTACCACAAGCCAAGCCTTTGCCGCCATGAACCCTTTCGTTACATGCTCCATCGTCACCCTCAACCAACTCTGCAGCCTTTCGAGATCTATCGAGTCACGGCCTTGTACCCGCTGCCACACTGCTCAGCTCACACACCAAGAAACACCAAAGAAAGACCACTGTATATGAAATCTACTCGCAACCACACTTATTAGTGGGAGCGAAAGCAAGCCTTTCTCTCACGTCTCACGTCGCCGGCGATGAAGCGGAACGGCGGAGAAAGACTTGCGAGATCTACTTTAGGTATTGTCTCTCTTACTATTTTATATTTTTTTAGTTAGATATGTGTGTGTGTTTCTTTATCTACACTTTTATCTTAACAATTTGTCCAAATATTGACACCCAGTCCCCGTATGTTTATTAATTATGATGTCAAAAAATTCGTAACCTTCAGTCTTCGACAGAAAAAATAGTGAAAAGTTACATAAAATTCTGAATTTTTTTTATTTAATTTAGATTGTAAAAATCAAGTCTAAAAGCCTAAACTATAAATTATATTATTTAAAAAGAAAAAGGAAATGTTGTCTTGCGCTAGAGTTCTTACAGTTTTTTGTACTGGATTATTATTTAGGTGAATAATAAACAAAGTTAGATTAATTAGTCCACCACCATTTTAAAATGAAGAAGCGGCCTCTTATAAAAAGCGTTTACAGAGAGTGCTGTGGTGTAGGTTTAAACGTGTATTCTGTTTTCAGTTTTATAAAATTCATTAGGGCATCACCAATATAGAACTCAATTTTTTAGTGTAAAATAGAATTGACTTCTAAATGAAGTAGATTTTTAACTCTACTCCATTTTGAAGTAAAAAATGGAATGATGACTAAAAATAGAGTAAACCTATTTGTTATTTCATATTTAGAATAAACTCATTTATTACTTTATTTTCGAGTGAGATATGAAGTAGAGTTGGAAATTTTTTTGCATTTTACTCCATTTTAAAGTGAGATTTAGAGTGTGATTAGAGATGGTTTTAGAGCATCTCCAACATTACTCTATTTTTTTACTCTAAACTCTATTTTAGAGTAAATGTTTTTCTAACCCCACTTTATTTTCCATTCTAAAATAGCGTAAACCTATTTTTTACTCTATATTTTAAGTAAACATATTTCTTACTCTATTTTAGTGTTAAACTTTTTATTTCTAAAATGGTCTTTTAACTTTTAATTTTTTAATTTATATCTATAATAAATAATAAATTTAATAATAATTTATTATAAAGTCATTACTAAAACTATTAAAAATTCCAAAATACAAAAGTGCCAAAATTAATAATAAACAACGTAAAGTACTGAAATTTAAGATAAATAATATAAAATAAATATAACACACCACATATTATAACTTAAAAATTGAGTAAGCCGCTTCCGGGTCTTCCAAAATTGTTAAAGTATTGTCCGAACGAAGTAGATAGTGAAAAATCTTGTTGATCTCGTTATTCATCTCGTCTTTGATTTGTCTTATATTTATTAATTAGCTAATGCATGTTAAAATAGTGATGGTGAAGTTTTAAAAAAAATTATTGTCTAGAAACAAAAAATGAGAGACCAAATCAATGGTATTGTCCACCATTGTCACACAACTCTTAATTGTTTTGTCCACAATTGTATTAAATTATAATACATCTATAAATATCATTTGAGTGTTATGGAAATTGTCATTACAATAAAATTTATGAAAATTTTGCAAAGAATAAAATATATGTGGTTAAATTGTAGATTTTATAAACAAAGAGTATTAGTAATAAAACAAAAAGTAGAATATACTTAGAATATTTTATTTTTTTGAGTGGAAAATAGAATAATACATTGTAGTACAATCCAACTCTATTTTAGTGTTAACTCTATTTTAGAGTAAAATATAGAGTTTTACATTGCAGATAGTCTTAGCTCTACAAACGCATGGTGTGCAATAATTACAGAGAGTGATGTGGTATAATTAGTACGAAATTATAAGTACAGTAAAAACTCTATAAAATAATAATATGGGAACTGCGATATTTTACTAATTTATCAAATTTTTAATTTATTTATAAATTAACATTTATTAATTTAAAGAGATAAATCCATATTTTCTATATAGTTTCTCCTATTTTCGGTTTAAAAAAATTTCTTTTATTTTCCAATTAATATTCAACAAAAAGACAATAGCAAATTGCTTCCAACACTAAAAAATTCGTTCAGAAGATGTTGTATCAAGAAATTTAGATGGTTGAAGATGATATGCTATATGAACTTTAGGTTATGATTAATAATATTGGCCACCACAATAAAATGAATGTCAATAGCCTACTATCCATGGGAAAATGATAATATCCAAAAGTTCAGAGTTATGTTCTAAAAATTCAGAGTTTAGAAGAAATTGTGGCCACAATCGTTAATGTTTATGATGGGACTGAAGATGATATTATTGTACCTTTAAAAATAGTTACACGTAAGGAAGCAATTATCGCTTCTAGAGCTATTCACAATTTTTTATGCGATTCAAAAAGATGCCACCAGAAGCTTTTGATTCAATAAAAAAAATTAGAGATAAACTCCAACAAGATTTAAGCTTCAAGACAAATCAAACAACACTAAAATCATATTTTACTAATTTAACTTAACTATGTATGCATAAATTTATATACCTAGTTATTAATATATGATATTATTGGGACCACATATTTACAAGGGGGGTTTTAAAAAATATTATCTTATTATTTTATCGAGTTTTCTAAAATTTTACATTGTCCCAACTCATAACCGAATAAATTTATTAATATATCGTATTTACTAATTTATTAAGTATTAATTTAAAGAGTTTCTGCTGGTCATTATGTCACATATAAGTTGGATTTTGTTTGAGGGTTTCTTAAATCTAACAAGTACATAAACATATACTATTAAAACATTAAGATTTTTTGAAACTAACATTTAGTTGACGTTTTTATTACGATGTATGTCATTAGAATTAATAGGTATTTTAATTATTTATTAGGGTTATTTTAGGTTTAATAAAATTATATTATATGTGAGCCGTACTAAATCTAATTAATGATTTTATTATCAAAAATATTCATAATATTTTTAATATCTTTTGTCTTAAATATAAGTATATATTTTATATTTTTTGATTTTATGAAAATAATTATTAATTTCGTATTTATTAATAAAATTATTATAAAATAATTTTATTTAAATTTTAATCTAATATTCACAAATTTATAATTTTATTCAAAATCTATTCATAATAATTTTTAAAATATAAACATATATTTTATATTATAACAAAATCTTACAAAAATATTTGTAGTTTCTTGATTTCTTAAGAAAAACAAGTACTTAATTCGTATTTATTATTATAATTTATTGAAAAATAATTTCAGTTACATTTTAATATATAAAATAAGCACAAAACTTTATATTTAGATCATTATAAAACGGTTTAAAAATACATTAGTCAATTTTAGTTATTATTAAAAATAAACTTTATCTACTGAAAGACGGATTAAAAAGATGGATTAACAAATTTTAATTAATATATTCTTAATTTGATAAAAATATAAAAATACTAAATATTTATATTATTCGAATATATGATGAGTTAGATTAGTTTTTATGATCGCAGATTTTAAAAGGTTGTTATATTAAATTTTCAAAATACTTTCACTACTATAAGATGTGTTGAAATATATATTAATTTGTTTCAAATATAAAATATTTAATAAGATTTATATTCACTGGAAGAGAAGTTAAAAATATGAATTAACCAATTTTAATTATACAAATATTAGAATAAACTTAAATCAATAAAAAATGAACATATTATCATATTTTAGTTACATTTTTATCTATAATATAAATATAAAAATCTTTATATTTAAAATATTATAAACGGGTTAAAAATAAAGTAACCAATTTTAATTATCTATACTATTAAAAACATTTATCTATTGGAAGACGAATTAAAAAGATTTATTAACCAATTGCAATTGTTATATTCCTAATCGGATAAAATACTAAAGTTATTCAATATTTATATTATTCTAATATATGATGAGTTAGATTACGGTTGATGTTTTTTAAATTTTTTTAAATCAAATTTTTAAAATACTTACACTACTATAAGATGGGTTAAAGTATAGATTATCATGTTTTGACTTTCATAATATGTAATATATTTATATAAAATTATAAATTGAATTATTAAAATGTTAAAAACGTAAATAAATTTGATATATGATCATGTGATATTTTATAAAATATTTTAAATCAATACAATATAAATTATACTTGTATCTCATAATTTTATCATGACTATTTTATTAAAAACATATTGTAAAATTATTTTCAAACAAAAAAACTTATTAAAATCAAATAGATTGGTTCAATTTTTTTTAAAAAAATATATATATATATGCGCTTTTTTAGCGCGGGTCAAAATCTAATAAAACCCTAAAATATAAACGCGAAATTTCGACTTTGATTTTGGTTTGAGGGTTTCCTAGTCCTCAAGGACCTCAACCACTGAAACACTGCCTACAGTTAAATGTGGTGAAATTGTCACACCATACCTCTTTTATTTTTAGTTTGAGTTTTCTTGAATCTCAAACACTCTTTTATTTTCTTTGATTTTGTTGTTGTTTCTAGAAGGAAAATACAGTTATCAAACTAATAGTTTAAACAATAACTATGACAATTTTCCAGCATAGCTTTTTTAATACCGTGGAAGTTTCAAAGGCCGATAGTTTTTCACAAATCAGAAATTAACATTTAGATCTTTCAATTTAAAAAATGCCACTTCATACAAAAAAGCTTTAAACCCATGACACAAATAAACTAACTTCTTCTATTATTACCATGCTAGCACATATTTGGTAAACCAACATAGCATAGTTCTACTCTAAATTTTTTGAGAACTAAAATAATGATTTCTTGTTTTTATTTTTATTTTGCTTCAACTATTTAAACTTATATCGTTCTTGGCAATGTGTTTTTTTTTGTCAACAATAACTCATATATTAAATCAAAATTTCTCAATATGATCCCGGCAATATTTTGATTGTGCAATAAATTTGTTTTAAAACACAAATTAAGATATTTATTGTTGCATTAAGAAACAAATTCAGTATAGTTTAACGTTTTATTTGCATGATATGTTTTATAGATTGTCGCTTCAAGTTGGATCCATATTATGCACGAGAATAGTATACATTCTTCTTGGACATTAACACGAATATAAATTTTTTATTTTCGGTTCATTTGATTATTGGAATATGGATTTATTATTTTTTTTCCCCTGGAATATGGATTTATTATAAGTTGTATCTTTCCCAGATATTTAGTCTCAATCCTTCTGCTAGAGATATGTAGAAGAACACAAACTTTACTCTCTCTCTTCTCTCTCCCGTATCCTTCAGAGAGAGAGAGCGATGATCGGAGCGATTTCTGGTGCGCCGGACTTCGTGTTTTTGCTGTAAATCGCCTCGCCGTGAGGCTTCTTGTCGGTTCTTTCTTTTGTTCTGATCGAGGTTTGTCCTTTGCCTCGCTCTTAATAAACTCGGATTTCCTTCTATGGCTGCTGTCTCTTCCGATGTATCGGACTCCTCCGGGTTATCCCGGCTTCCCGCTTGTAGCGGTTCTCTCGATCTTACTCCCTTTCTCTTTTCTTGCGCCATCCCCTCCGGTTTGTCTTGCGGTGCTCTGCTCTGTACCTCTGGTGGTCGGGATTAATATCGTGGCTGTGCCACAGCTTGAGGAAAGCTTTTTGTGGCTTCTGTTAGGCTTTGTACCTAACGACGGCGGCGTCTCCTTTGCTCCGGCGGTCCTTGGTAGAAAATCTTTATCGCTTCTCTTTGGTTGCAGGTTCGGATGGTGTTTCGGGCAGTTTAGATCGGCAATCGGCGTCAGTCAGTAGCAGTGTGGTGGTCCGGTGAGCCTTACCCTGTTATCCTCGACGCGGTGAGCTTCTCTGGCGGTTCTTCTTCCGAACGGCGTGAATGGTGCATGCCGGCTTCGTTTCGGTTGCGACGCGTGGCGATCCAACCACGTGTTACTCTTATCCATTTTCGACTGTTTTTGCCACATTTGTACTGGGCCTTGGCCCGTTTGTTTTATTAATCGTGGCCCATGAATGAAAATTTGTTGACAAAAAAAAAAAAAAAAGTCTCAATCCTTCTATAAGCCTAGCCGTATAGGATCATCCTGAGTCATAAAAAAATTCTTCATAAAAGAATACTTTCAAAACCGTTTACACTAGGACGCGGCATATATAAAGCCTTACGTATTTATGTATGTATGAGAGTTGACAAAAAATGTGTGTGTATGAAATATCTTCTTTTATTGGTCTTGTAACTAGGGCTGAGATTATTATCCGGGATCCAGATCCGATTTGGTATCCGCTCCGGATCCGCTCCGAAAAAACGGATATCCGGAGTGTCGGATCCGGATAGTAAAATCATGGATCCGTCAGAACCGGATCCAGATCCGGATAATAGAAAATTTCAGAACCGGATCCGATATCCGTTTATATTATATTATAATATTTTTATTATTATATATGTTATAGTAAACATCCTAAATTTATTTGTATTAACCATAAATTATGGAAATGTGGAATCATATGTCCATAATGGTAATGGATATGTACAAATGAGTGCTTACTGCGTGTAATCATTTTGAAAGTTAACACTAGTTGCGATCATGTCATTTTCCTTAAACTGATTGTATATTGTTTGTTAAGCTTGAAATTTTTGATGGGTAGAAAATCCAACCATAATTTTAGCTGTTTTTTTTCCAGTTATATAAACACATATGCAATTAATACAGAAGTTGACATGTATTAATTTAGTTATATAAAAATTTTTTCAGTCATATAAACAGTCGTAATGCAGAAAATAGACATGAACTTGAAGATACAATCTCTTTTGCTTTTTTATCTTATGTTACTTGATCTTTTGTTAGTTAAGCTATTTCTTTTTATCTCTTTCACAATGATCTTTTGCTATTATATTTTTGTGTGAAAAATGTAAATTCTAAAAGATTTAGTTAAATTCCATATCGGATCCGGATATCCGTGGATATCCGGTATTATTACGGATATCCAAAAACCGGATATCCGAAATAAGCGGATCCGGATCCGAATAATCATATTGCATATCCGGTCGAACCGAATCTGTCCCAGGCCTACTTGTAACAACGATGAAACACACAAATATCGAAACTTTTTCTACGTTAACCGGTGTAAACAAATCCTCGGTCATAGATGGAAACTGATTAGACCCGCCGTCGAATCTAAGATCGTTTGTTTGACCGTAATTGAACGGCTACAATTTTCTACATCGGAAAAGGGAAAATTCTATCAGAAAGTTACACGTAATCTGAGTTTGATTGGAAGTATAGGTCCCACTGAGCGTGGGATTGATTTGAAGAGATCAGTTTTTTCTTTATATTTGATGCTCTGACTTTGTTTTCGGTCGTTGTAAATTCGACGCTCTAAACGTTGGATGCGGTTTATACCCTACGGTAACTGTTTTTACTTTTCTCGAGGTCATTTTTGAAAATGGTTTCGATGGTACCTTTTATACTCACTCAAATTTTTACTAACAAATGTTAATAATTTAGGCGGGAGACTTCGGTTCTTCGATTCAGTTACGGTTCAGTTACTCAGTTCTTCGGTTTTTTCGGTTTTTCAAAATACTGCCGTAACTAACCGAATTTAGAAACTGTTCGGTTCGGTTAACGGTTTATTTGGTTTTTTTTGCCGAGTAAAAACCGAAATAAATGAAAACTGGGTTTTGTTCCGTTTAAATTTGTTTAATTTCGGTTGTTCGGTTAGTTCGGTTATTTTGGTTAGTTCAGTTATTTTGCAGTTAGTTCGATTATTTTTCGGTTATTTTCGGTTAGTTCGGTTATTTTTTGGTTAGTTCGATTTTTCAGATAAAATAGTGTAATTTCAGTTATTTTGTTGAAAGCATTGAAATAAAATAGAGTATGAATAATGGTTATAGAGTATTTATCAATAGAAGAAATTAATATAGAATATTGATAGAGGTTATATCATCTTTCATTACAAAAGCAAACAAAAGTTGTTTGTTGAATGCATCAAAGTTAAAAAACAGAGATCAAAAAGTGATTAATTCTCTGTTTTAGAGTTTTCAAGCATCAACACAACAAGAAGAGAACCATACTTGAATACTTCCATTCCAACTTACAAGTTCTAAGCCATATAATACAAAACCAAAAATGATGATTTCTCATGTCTTCTTGTCCTGTTTTAGATTCAATGATCACCTTAAACTTGACTCCAAGGCTCTACAACCAAAAACAATGTTAGAAAAATGAAGCAAGTATGAGTAGTCAACTATAGAAAGACCACGTAAGAAAATAACAAGAAGCAAGTATGAGTACTAAACCGTAGAAAGACCACGTTAAACAAAAACATATAGATGTTGCTTTAAGTCCAAACACTAAGGAAAACATGCTGCCTTAAGTCAAAGAAATATAAAAAATATATATAGAAAAAATCAGGACAGTGTAGCAATATGTAGAAAACTATCATTTAGAAAGTCAGGCTGCTGTTCAATCATATTACTTAACTATTACTTTGTCTATCATGATCCTATTTTCAAACTTTTAATCGAAATTGTATAATCCCTAAGACAGACTTTGGTTCAAGACATTTAAAGAAAAAAACACACCACAATCATTTAAACACATGTAAATGACAAAGACTTAGAAGAGCAACATACCAAATAAGTCATGAAATTCGTTTTCTTCAATCATTTGATCCAGGTTATGCAGCTTTGGTTCCGCTTTGATCGACATTCGCAGCCATTGTTAATGGCAAATGAGAGTCTCGACCATAGAAGGTGTGAGACAGCTTCGATAGGGATCTAAGACTCGACCACTGGTGCTAAACGCAGATTCCGAAGCAATAGAACTCATTTGAACCGCAAGAACATCTTTAGCAATCTCCGATAAGATATGATACCTAGCACTATTGCGTCTCCACCATCCCAAGACATCATATTCTAGTCTTAAATTGTTTTTTTTCTCGTGGAACACGAGGCTCTAACATATACATATCCAGCTTGGTTCCCATTTCATTTGCAGTTCCCTTATCGTCCATCTCAGAGTATATATCCATCCTTTCATCTATTTCTTCATCAGATAAGTTAAACATCTCACCTCTAGATAATATCGGACTTCTGCTTCGGGAGCTATCGCAGTGGGAATTAGACGGCTTCAACAACGACACATACTCATCATATATCTCTCACAATACTTTCAAAACCCCATTCTTCAGCTCATCATACTCCAAACTACCTTTACCGTACAACTTCTCGAAACACAATGTAGCAAATTCCAATTTGTTTCTTGGATCAAACATACTAGCTATAATCACTAGGGGATTCATATTTATGAGTTCATCCCAATATTTATTAAACTTGGCTCTCATGCTCATTGCTTGATCCTTTAGTTTTACATCAGCATTGAGACTTAGTGTTATGAGTCTCTTTTCGATTATCACTATCTCATGCTAACACAATGATGAAGTAACCTTTTGAGAAGCTGAAAACGCTAAGGTGCAATTGAAGAATAGTTTCAGAAACTTTGCTAACCTTGAAACTTCATCCCAGTTAGAATCAACATGCGGTCCTACCCGTTTCTCTCCATTCTCTTTTTTTTGAAGGAAGTAATCAATATAGAGTTTGTCTTTCTCTAACATCTTCTGAAATGTTCCTCTTAGCTTAATGGCAGACGTTAACATGAGATAGGTAGAGTTCCAACGGGTCTTGCAAACCATTGGCAAACTTCCTCTATTAATATTTCTTGCCTCAGAACGCATTGCAAAAGATTTAACTCTATTAAAGGATGATCTCACGTACTTAACTGCATTCCTTATACCCACAACACTCTCATTCACATGCTCCAAACCTTCCCTCACTATAAAGTTCAGAAAATGGGCACAACAACGCATATGTAGCAATGAACCATCTCTAACCAAAGCATTAGCTCCCTTCAACCTCAAAGCCAGTGTGAATAACCGTAGACCCTTGTCATTAGCCTTGGCATTGTCACAAGTCAGTGTGAATACTTTCTCTATCAAAGGATGATCTCACGTACTTAACCGCATTCCTTATACCCACAACACTCTCATTCACATGCTCCAAACCTTCCCTCACTATCAAGTTCAGAAAATGGGCACAACAACACATATGTAGCAATGAACCATCTCTAACCAAAGCATTAGCTCCCTTCAACCACAAAGCCTGTGTGAATAACCGTAGACCCTTGTCATTAGCCTTGGCATTGTCACAAGTCACTGTGAATACTTTCTCTATTCCCCATTCTTCTACACAACTAACTAAGGGAGCTCCAATGGTTTTACCTTTGTGATCAGTGACTGGTTTAAAGAATATTATCCTTTTCTACAACTCCCAGTTAGCATTAATCCAATGCGTTGTAACAACCATGTAGCTCAACGATGTCGTAGGAGGTACCCATATATCAGTGGTGAGTGACACTCTTCTTTTCATGACCAAACAAATTCTTCAACATAAGTTTCTCTTGCATAAACAGTCCGTGGATATCCTTAGTGGTTGTCTTCCTGCAGTGAACTGTGTACAAGGGGATGACATTATGACAGAATCGCCTAAATCCCACTGATTCCACAAATGAAAAAGGCAGCTCATTAATCACAATTATCTCATTGACCGATCTTCGAAACAAGTCCTTGTCATACCTCAAGTTCATAACTACACCTCCTTTAGAATAATTAGTCATCACATGTTGAGTACCAGCCTGTGTAAACACATGGAACATCATGCATCTGGGATTGTGAGCAATCATTGCGCTTGTCCCGTTAGACTTTGAGTCACAACCAATCTCTGCTCCGCAATAATTGCATACTGCCTTTGACGGAGCAGACTCATTCGTAGTGAAATGAGACCACACAACTGCCCTTTTAGGAATTTGTTTCCTCTTTTTATTCTATTTAGGAGGCTGAACAGTTGGTCTCTGACTTTGAGCCTGTTTCATTCCAACAGAAGGTTTTTCAGCGTCTTTTGTGTTAGTCTCTTCATCATTATTTCCTTCGTCGTTGTTATCTTGAGAAGAAACCAGAAACATCTGCCAAAAGTAAAAAGCTAAACCGTTAGAGCCTCATCAAAACAAGTCAATTACTTGTTAACACTAACAGTTTAACATTAATAGTCTGACACTAACAACGCTTTCTAAACTTAAGATTCACAAAGTCATCAGAAACATGAATATATCGGTAAAAAAGATACAACCATCAATTGGCGGTAAAAAGACAAAATAAAATAAAAAGAATAGCAGAGATATACACGTACATAAGAGATATATCCACTATGGTCAAACATCATGTTTCTCTGTTTGTACTAAAGATACAACCTCAGTTCAAAAAAAAAAGTACTAAAGATATTAAGATACAACTAAAGATGGGTTCTCGCTTTGTATCTATTAGCGAGTATGATGAAATGAAGGAGGAGAGGCTGAAGTCATGAAGACAAAGCCGAGCCTCACTCCAAAGATGAAGCTATGTGAAGGAGGAGAGGCTGAAGTCATGAAGACAAAGCCGAGCCTCACTCCAAAGATAGAAGCTATGGTGTTGATCACAAGAGCCCAAGATGCATCAATCACTTAGAAAAAGCTAAGATGAAGGTATTAAGGAGGCTGAAGTGAAGTCTTGAATATATGTGTCACCGACGATGTTGGAGACATGAATGCTAAAGTGAATTTTGAACTCTATGTATCATCGACGATGTCGGCGACATGGATGCTGGAGTGAAGTCTAGACTATGTGACATCGACGATGTCAGCGTCGATGTCATAAACGATTCTATTGATATGCTCAGAGTTTAATTCCCTAATGTAAACTGCAAGTGCACAGGACAATTGTAGCTAGTAGGGGTCGAAACACAGAGACTCAAGACTCTTACGATAGATTATAGAAATTCAGGTTAAGCTAGGCGATGCAAATCAGAAAGCAGTGAATTAGAGCAAAAAGTAAAGTAAACGGTTGTAAGCAAGAAGGTAAAGCGTCAGGTCAAGGGAGTTCTCAGGAAATCAGGAACATAGGCTAATCAATCAAGCGAGATCTAATTAAGAACTGTTCTAGAACTAGAATCACATAATTATAACAGACCAACTTTCGTTGCGAATATTATCTATATCTAACAACCTAGCAAGCCAACTTTCGTTGCGAATCCTAGAGTTCTAAACAAACATTAATCTCAGGTTCTTTCGTTCACAATTCTCCTAAGCCAAATTTCTTTGCGAATAGTCAAATTGCTCATCTAAGTGCTTTCTAGTTAATTAATCAAATGTCGTTGCAGAAATCAACCTAATATCAATAATCTAAGTGTGGCCAATTCAGATCAAGCATTAAGAACAACCCTAGATGAAGAACTAGAAAGTATGAATCCCTACAGATTGATCAACCTATAATTCCATGAAATCCCTTTTCAGAATCCCTAAACCTAACTGGTAAACTACTCAGACATGATCAATGAAACATATATCATAATGAATAGAAAACCAAATAGCATAAAATAAAATAAGAAACTGGGGTTCGAAATCTCTTCTCTCTCGAGTACAAGATAAGCCCCTAACTCTCTCAAAGTAAAATAATGCGTAGCCTAAACAAGTGCTTAAAAACCCAAATATAATGATGTAATCACGGCTGGGTTTTTTTGTAATTATGAGAAACTTCTGGGCCAAAGTGCAATTTCTACAACTCTTCATTAAACCGCAGAAAAGTCTGACTCGCGTGTGTGTCGATCGATGCACATATTGTGTGGATCGACACAATAGTCTGATGTCGATAGTGAACTCTTCTTCTCGGGCAAATGCTCCAAATAGCTCTAGAATGCGCCATAATGTCCAAATCCACTCCAAACATACTTAGACCTGTAAATACACATAATAGGACTCCAAAAGACTCTAAAAATCTCAATAGCAAAGACATATACCATGGTTGAAAGTCTTAAAAACCATGATATATCAACTCCTCCACACTTAGCTTTTGCTTGCCCTCAAGCAAACAAAAAACCAAGATCAGGAGAAGAAGTTTGAAAACTTCAGAAACTCGTTTCATCGTAGGAGCACCACACTCAGATTCCCCTTAGTAAGCCACATGAAAATGAACCTGCAGACATCAAGACCAACATATAATTCCCCCACACTTAGCAACTATCCTGAGTAAACTCCACAACCACATTTTGGGCATCCAAATTCACCATACTGACTTCTATAAGCTATTAAGTGCGGTCTCACCTATGGGGTATCGATCAAAGAACACATAGACTCTTACTCTATTAGCATCTGACCACTCAACTGTTGGATCCCCTAGGATCTAGGGTTTGATATATTGAATGAAAACCAACCTCGTTCTTACCTTTGAACTGGCAGCGGAATGAGAATGGTGAACGAGATCAGTGGAACAACGCAGATGCCTTGCCTCTACCAGACACGCACGCTCGCTCGCTGGAAACGGGATGCTAGTGCCGGATCAACGGGAATCGAATCTCTCTGGTGTGTCTACTGTTTCTGTCAAGAAAAGTGGACGGCTTACTGTTTAGGTCGAAACTCTCGAGTTTTATTCGACCTAAACATGCTTAACGGGCCAGACTTAATTAAGTCCCAACCTGAAAAGCTGTTTCGGAAATTCCGAACTGTGTCGACCGACACACAAGCTGTGTCGATCGACACAACACCATTATATCGATTATAATGTGTATTCAATACACATTAATATGATCATTACCATAATGATCATTCCCATGTCGTAGCTTCCAGTTTGCTTTGGTGTGTGACCCTATAGGATCATATAATACTGGCAGTAAGTATACAACTTACAGATTGCAAGAGGCTTCTAGCAAAACATTGCAACCGCCCAGTATTATACGAATGTCTGATCTCGACAATCAACTATCACAGGAGTGAGTACAAGTGTGATTTCAGGACACTATCCCAACAATCTCCCACTTGTACTGGAATCATCAATTCCTATAATCCTTTTGTCTCTATATCTCGACATGGCATAAGGCAAGATGGTGTCATCCTTATTTAGCCAACATCGTGTTTATCGAACTCCTGATCTCATACTGAAACATTACAAACAACTGAACTACAGTTCGTTTGAGTGCGGCCACACTTTCTCTCAGTATTCAATCTTCGATAGGCCCTGAGATATTTATCTCCCGTTATACAGGAGGGACAAATCCCATCTTGTTCCATCCCTGTTTCAACGCATACTTCATGATAAACTTGAACAGTGCCGTTATAGTCGCCAGTTACGGGTCGACGTTTGACAAAGTCAAAGTATACCAATTCATATGCAAGAAAGCATGATGAACTCAGGTCTAAGGACTATACTCTATAGTCGTAATGAGAATCTCTTATGACACAGATATAACTATCTTGTAGATTTTTCATTAGCGGGTCATGTCCGATCATATGTTCACTAACATATATCTATGTGACTGACTGTGATAATCATATCATTGGCTCCATGAAACTTAGCCAACAGTCACCTCACAATCTAGTCTCTCACGGTTGTCAGTGTCCCACTTTGACAACCTCGACTAGGGACAAAACATAATTTATTAACTTATAGGGTTTCATGATCAAGTCCTCAACTTGATGACCTATAATATGTTATAAACTTATTTTGGGACCATTATTTAGATCACAATAAATAATGCTGAAATCAAATTTCATTAAAACACTTCCAAAGAATGTTTACAAGAGCATCTTATTATAACTAAAACAAAACTAAAACTCCCACTAGAATCAAGATTACATCTTAAGATCTCTAATGCCTACAACAATCGTATGACTCTCATGCTTAGGCTTTGGGAGTGACTTGGTCAGAGGATCAGCGACATTCTCGTCTGTCGGAACTCGGCTGATCTTCACATCACCTCTATTGACGATATCACGAATCATGTGATATCTCCTCTCAATGTGTTTGGACTTCTGGTGTGACCTGGGTTCTTTCGCCTGAGCAATGGCTCCATTGTTGTCACAAAACAAAGCCACTGGCTCCAAGATACTAGGAACCACACCAAGTTCAGTCATGAACTTCTTGATCCAAACCGCTTCCTTTGCCGCTTTTGAAGCAGCAACATATTCAGCTTCCGTTGTGGAATCAGCTACGGTATTCTGCTTAGAGCTCTTCCATCACTGCACCGCCATTTAGACAGAAGACATATCCAGATTGTGATCGGAAATCATCTCTGTCCGTCTGAAAACTCGCATCGGTGAATCCATTCACCACAAGTTCTTCACTTCCTCCATACACCAGGAATTTATCCTTAGTATGTCTCAAATACTTGAGAATATTCTTGACAGCTGTCCAGTGAACTTCACCTGGATCAGATTGGTATCTACTCGTCATGCTTAACGTGTAAGCTACATCTGGACGAGTGCAGAGCATGTCATACATAATAGATCCTATTGCAGAAGCATAAGGAATCCTATTCATGCGTTCTCGCTCACCATGTGTCGCTGGACACTGCTTCTTGCTGAGACTAGTGCCATGAGACATCGGTATGAAGCCCTTCTTGGAATCATGCATCCTGAATCTGTGCAGTACCTTATCAATATAAGTGTCCTGGCACAATCCAATCAGCCTGTTTAATCTATCTCTGTAGATTCTGATTCCAAGAATGTACGCGGCTTCTCCCATGTCTTTCATGGAAAAACAACTTCCGAGCCAAGTCTTGACAGACTAAAGCAACGGAACGTCATTACCGAGGAGGAGTATGTCATCGACATACAGTACAAGAAACACAATTTTGCTCCCACTAGTCTTCTTGTAGACACATGGTTCCTCTTCGTTCTTGATGAAACCAAATTGTTTAACTAATTCATCAAAACGAAGATTCCAACTCCGTGATGCTTGCTTCAATCCATAAATGGATTTATGAAGCTTGCATACCTTCCCAGCGTTCTTAGGATCGACAAAACCTTCAGGCTGTGTCATATACACATCCTCTTCCAGAATACCACTCAGGAATGCGGTTTTGACATCCATTTGCCAAATCTCATAGTCATAATGAGCGGCAATTGCTAGAAGTATCCGAATGGATTTAAGCATAGCGACTGGGGAGTAGGTTTCATCATAGTCAATACCATGAATTTGCTTGAAACCTTTAGCCACCAACCTCGCTTTGTAAATTTGTACATTGCCATCCACGTCAATCTTCTTCTTGAAGATCCATTTACACTCAATGGCTTTTGCACCATTAGGTAAATCGACCAAGGTCCGAACTTGGTTTTCTGACATGGATCCCATTTCGGATTTAGAGGCTCCAAGCCACTTTTCGGAGTCCGGGCCCATCATTGCTTCCGCGAAGGTCGCTGGTTCGTCACTATCAATGATCTTCAGATCATTTGAATTGGTCACGAGAAATCCATAGTATCTCTCGGGTTCATGACGGATCCTTCCGGATCTGCGAACTTCAGGCTCCACAGGCGCCGGTTCCACAGAACTTTGTGGATCCAACTGCTGGTCTTCCTCAGCAGGTTGAGCAGTCTCCTGTGCATCTTGAATTTCTTCAAGATGTACTTTACTCCCACTGTTTTTCTTAGAGAGAAACTCCCTCTCAAGAAAAGAACAGTCCCGAGCAACAAATACTTTGTTCTCAGATTGGTTGTAAAATTAGTATGCCTTGGTTTCCTTAGGATAACCAACGAAGTAGCATTTATCTGATTTGGGTGCAAGCTTGTCAGAGATTAAACGTTTGACATAAGCTTCACAACCCCAAATCCTCAGGAAAGACAGACTAGGAACATTCTCAGTCCACAGTTCATGTGGTGTCCTTTCCACTGATTTAGATGGTACCCTATTTAGTGTAAACGCAGACGTTTCTAGAGCGTATCCCCAAAAGGATAATGGAAGATTTGAATGACTCATCATAGATCGAACCATATCCAATAAGGTTCGATTCCTCCTCTCTGACACTCCATTCCATTGGGGTGTACCAGGAGGAGTGAGTTGTGAAATAATTCCACACTCGCTCAGATAGTCGCTGAATTCTTGACTCAAGTATTCTCCTCCGCGATCCGATTGCAGAACTTTGATACTTTTGCCAAGTTGATTCTGTAGTGGCTAATGGCACAGTCCAGTTTCCCCAGGTTATCAATGTAACCCATCATTTTAAGGACATGAGGACTTACTGGACTGTCCTTAGCCAGCTTGCAATCCATGAGAGATTTAACCGTCTGGTATCTCTCTGTGCGAGCTTGCTCCTGAAACAAAGCTTTCAGGCTGTTAATCATCTCAATGGGTGACATCACGTTCTCATATTGCTTCTGCAGCTCAGAGTTCATAGTCACCAGCATTAGACAATTAACATCTTTGACATAAGCTGAATGCTTATCCCAAGCATTCTTTTCTGTCTGCGGGGCATTGGAACGTGGCCTCTCGGGAGAACTCTTTCAAGGACATAATCCTTGTTCTCCTGCCTGAGAACTATTCTCAGGTTCCGACACCATTCCAAGAAATTAGATCCATTTAACTTGTCCTTCTCAAGGACGGATCTTAGTGAGAAAGTGTTGATGTGATTAGAGACAGACATAGCTGTAATTCAAAAGAGGTAGATTTTAGTTATAATGCTCAAGAAATGAGAATTCTTATCTAATAAGAGAACTCGCATTGTATTCAAAACTATGTTTCCTCAGATGAATACAATGAGCCAAGATCTTCAGATTACTAAAATTCGAGTGGGCGACTCGCCGTTACTCAAACTTTAGTTATCTAGGTAAGCAAATCATTGCTAATTGTACTCAGTACAACTCTTGGTCGTGGATAAGACAAACTATGTCCAATCCACTCTGATGTCTCTGGGCCCAGAACTTCCGTTAGCCCAGTCAAGTGAAACCAATCCTTTTCTGTCTAGCGATCACTAACAGTTGCACTGCAAGTCTGTCAATGACCACCTGTCTTACTCATGTTGCAGTGGATATCAAGGACTCCAAGAATATCCAACAAACGACACGAGTCTTGACAGTAGACAAGATCGGACAAGACATCAAGATCACTTGATATTTAGTTGAGGAAAAGAACCGTTTTTATCTTGATGCATATCCAATATACATCCAAGAATTTATTAATTTATTTAAAACATTCAGTTTTATTAGTTTTAGGTTCATCTAGAACTTTTAGGATTAAACTGTTCTGGTATATGCAAATTTGTGGTCCAACCAGTATATCTGCGAATGTTGTGTCGATCGACGCCAACCATTGGCATCGGTCGACGCAACCATACTTAAACCGGTCTTCGATAACCGGTCAAACCGGATCGAATTTACTTAACCGATTCAATCCAATTGAACCGGTTCGGTTTAATGGTCCATGTCGATCGTCACACACTGTGTGTCGATCGACATTACCAAACCAGAACCAATTGGTTAATTAAAATTAACCGAGCGAGATAACCGGTTCAATCCAATTGAACCGATCTATCTAATTGCTTTGCCTGTGTCGACCGACACACCCAGTGTATCGATCGACACAACAGGAATACGGGTACTCGATCTCAGATCGAAACCCTAAAATTATTTGCGGATTTTCGCTCTGTGTCGACCGACACACGCTTTGTGTCGATCGACACCCTGCGACAAACCCTAAAATTTTACGTGTTATTTCGCGGCGCGTCGACCGACACACGCTTTGTGTCGATCGACACAGTGCGATTTCAACAGTTCATCGATTTTTCAACATGCATACAATCCGAGATTTACACAAGAAAACGATTTAGCAGGCAATTTTAACAATTCAACAACCACAAGTTTCGAATTAATTGCACCAGATTCAATAGCTAAACCCTAACAACGCTCTGATACCACTGTTGGATCTCCTAGGATCTAGGGTTTGATATATTGAATGAAAACCAACCTCGTTCTTACCTTTGAACTGACAGCGGAATGAGAATGGTGAACGAGATCAGTGGAGCAACGCAGATGCCTTGCCTCTACCAGATACACACGCACGCTCGCTGGAAACGGGATGCTAGTGCCGGATCAACGGGAATCGAATCTCTCTGGTGTGTCTACTGTTTCTGTCAAGAAAAGTGGACGGCTTACTGTTTAGGTCGAAACTCTCGAGTTTTATTCGACCTAAACATGCTTAACGGGCCAGCCTTAATTAAGTCCCAACCCGAAAAGCTGTTTCGGAAATTCCGAACTGTGTCGACCGACACACAAGCTGTGTCGATCGACACAACACCATTATATCGATTATAATGTGTATTGAATACACATTAATATGATCATTACCATAATGATCATTCCCATGTCGTAGCTTCCAGTTTGCTTAGGTGTGTGACCCTATAGGATCATATAATACTGGCAGTAAGTATACAACTTACAGATTGCAAGAGGCTTCTAGCAAAACATTGCAACCGCCCAGTATTATACGAATGTCTGATCTCGACACACAACTATCACAGGAGTGAGTACAAGTGTGATTTCAGGACACTATCCCAACATCAACTATCTTTTTCTGGTTCCTTTCCTCTCCTTTTCCTTCCTTAGCACTGATTTTTCCCCACTGGGTATCATTTTATTTTTTCTATCAGTGCTCTTCCCTTTTTTTCGGGGTAATACTTTGGACATGTTTCTATGGATGCACAGGAGGTAATAGGGGTCTCTACCACTCCCATGACCACTTCGAAGCTACTAGCTTATCCTCAGTTTATCTTTTTTTTTTTTTTTTCAAGGAAGGGGAGAAGGGAATCAAAATCAGACAGGTTTACAAGCTGTGCCAGAACCAACAGAGAAATCCGATCCAAAGTATACCAAGCCCATAGGTAAGAAAATTAAGTCAAGTTAAAAATGAATTCAAGTAATGGATTCTCTGAATACCTGAAGTGATATGGGTGTCCTAAGTAGGCTGGTCCGTGTTGGGTTTTCTAATAGTCATAGATCATCTGCAAATCATCCAATGGTTACTTAAGTTCCTGCAAGTGTGGCAATCTCCTCAAAAAATCTTTGTTTCCTACTCAATTTGACTCAACAAAACAGTTTTTGACTGACTCTAAGAAAACAAAAAGCGGTGGGTCAATAGCTACCTCCCCCACACTTGAAACACACTGTCCCCAGTGGTGTCAAGCTTAGGCTTGGTGAGAAAAGAAATCGGAATGAAAACTAACCGAAAAGGTTCAGAACACTTACCTGTCGTCGGCTTGTGTCGATCGATGCCACAAGGGTGTCGATCGATGCAAGGCGAATATGCTCGCGGCTATATAGATAACCGGTGTTTGAACCGAAATTGAATCGGCAAACCGTAAATCGTATCTGCGTCGACCGAAAAAATATATGTGTCGGTCGATGCTGAGCGATTATGCCTGTTTCTCACGTCTTTGAACACAAAAAACAGAAAAATCAAAGCACACAAAATCAAAACGAAAAATAAAAAGAAAAACGAACCTACTAGTGGGTTGCCTCCCACTCAGCGCTTGTTTAAAGTCAATAGCTTGACTATGGAAAGGAGATCGGGCTTATGGTGGATTCAACAGAGGCTTGGAGTGCCTCTGTGAATGTCTCTTCAACCAAGGTGGTGCATAAGCTTTCGGATCATGAGATCTCCCAAGGAAAGAGCGAAGAGAACCAGGGTGGGAGCGAAGAGAGGGTGGGATACTGCGTTTTCCTGCATTCACAGCTGATGGATTAGGAGGTTGAAGTTTAGAAGATGCATACTTGTGCTTTGGTGGATGGAAGAGATCTGGAGCTTTCTGCTTAAAAGCAGTTGCAGGATCTGAAGATGTTAGAGCAAGTTCAGAATGAACTGCCATCTTCTCTTCTCCAAGAGGAATCTTTGGTTCCACTTCCACACTGAAGCTCTGTCCATCTATGGTGGATTTCTGCAGCTTGTCCATCTTGAACCGCAAAGGCTTGTCTCCCAGATGGAGATCAATCAGTCCATGTCTCACATCAATCATTGCTCCAGCAGTAGCTAAGAAATGTCTACCAAGTAGCAAAGGATCAGCTGGCTCAATGTTATACTTCAGCACTACTAAGTCCGTTGGAATCAAGTAGTTTCCAACTTTGACAGGAATGTCCTCAAGAACTCCTTCTGGATACCTCTTTGAACGATCAGCTAGGATAAGAGAGATCCTAGTAGGATGGAAATCCATCATTCCCAATCTCACAGCCACAGAGTATGGCATGAGATTCACACCAGATCCTAAGTCACACAGAGAATGCTTGAATCTGTCCTTAGAGATGGAACAGTCTAGCACAGAGACTCCTGGGTCTGGAAGCTTCTCTGTAATCTGAATCGGATTCTTTTCCTTCACTTTGATGCATTTAGCCACATCTAGCTCATGTTTAATCATCTTAGGAGCTTTAGGATAGGGCACATAAGGCTTATGAACTCGTTCTGGGACTGTTGCAAGTTTCTGGTCCCGTCTGCGTTCTGTGTCGAACGATGCATAAGATGTGTCAATCGACACAAGGCGATTATGAGCAATTCCATCAGACGTATCGGGGCTGCATCGATCGACATCGAGAGTGTGTCGATCGACACATGTCTCAGACAGACAATATTCATCCAGAAAATCCGAGATAATGCTCTCTTCTTCTTCCAGCAAGTCAATCTCATCTCATGTGATCACAACATTGACGAATTGATTATGTTCAGCTCTTCCTGACCCATTCTGCCTTCACCCTGCTCCAGCAATCTGCTGAACCTGAACATCTAGCTTCTTCACATGAGTGCTTATAGCCTCTATTTTCCCATTGAGATCAAGGTACATAGCATCTATCTTTCCATTGAAGTCCACTGTACTCTTCTGCTGTCCTTCCAAGAGTTGTTCCAAAAGACCCATCATCTTATCATTCTGCTCATTTTTAGGAGGAACATGCTGATATGATGAAGAACCATAATCTCTAGTAAATGTGCTGTTCTGCTGGAAAGGTTTCTGAAATGCAGACTTTGGTGCGAAACCTGAAGTCTGTCCTTGCTGATTTCCATACCTCTGACCTTGATAACCAGCTCCAGCTATGTAATTAACATCCTCAGTCTCCTGGACATCCACTTTCTTACCAAGTAAGATGCTATGGACATAATCAATCTTCTTGTTCATCTCAGCTATCTGTGAGCTATCAGCTTTGTCACCAGATTTCTGTCTCTCTAAATCAGCATTCTTGACACTATTGCTAGTCACCAAGTTCTCAATAAGCTCCTTAGCTTCTTCTGGAGATTTAGTGTAGAAGTTTCCAATACTTGCAGCATCTAAAGCCATCTGATACCACAAATCAACTCCTCTGAAAAAGATACACAACAGTTGCACCTCAGAGAAACCATGATGAGGGCAATCTCTCTGGTATCTCTTGAATCTCACCCAGGCTGTCTTAAAAGGCTCTGTAGATCCTTGCTTGAAGGTCAAGAGATCCTGTCTAAGCTGATCGGACCGAGCATCATCATAATAAAAGTGTCGCAGAAACTTCTCCTTTACTGCACTCCAAGTAGTCAAAGTCCCAGGTGGAATCTGACTTAGCCAGTCAGCAACTTCTCCTCCTAGAGAGTGAGGAAAAAGCTTGTAGTGCAGGTAGTCGTAGGTTACTCCATTGTGCTTCATTCCAGTCACTATAGACTCAAAGTGCTCTATGTGGTCCATAGGATGCTCATGTGGAAGTCCGGTGAAGACACGCTGTCCCACAAGTGTGTAGTACGAGGTCTTCAACTCGAAGTCAGTACGCGGAAACGCAGGAGGTACAATCACAGACCTGTTGGCATAGAACTCATCGGGTCGATTGTAATCAGCTAGTGTCCTCCTAGTAGGAGGATTAGGCGGCTCATCAGCTCGGGGATTTCCTTGTCCAACTTGAGCTTCTCCATCAGGTTTAACAAGCTGCCTCTCAGGCTCAGGAATGACATTCCCTTCTTCATCGAGTCTCTGACCAAGCGCATTGCAGACTTGGTTCTCCGAATTCCTTAGAACACCTTCAGTATCCCTAATCAGGATTATACGATTGGGATTAGCCATCTTGGCTAGCTTCTGGGCTTTCCTATTCTCTCTCTCAAGCTTTGCAAGTTCCTTAAGTTCGAGATTCACGAGCTCCTTATCCGGATTACTTCTCAAGTCGCGATCAGTCATAAAATGTTCAGTAACCTAAAACGCAAGGCGCAAAGATGTGACGGTCGACACACAGGACCGTGTCGATCGATGCAGTGCGAATCTAGGCGTACCTAAAATGCAAGATAAACGAAAAATCAGTAACCAAAAACAAAAACAAAAAATCTAGTCTAAACCCTAAGTTCAAATCTATCGAAGACTCAAAAGAGTCCCCGGCAACGGGGCCAAAAACTTGATATGCTCAGAGTTTAATTCCCTAATGTAAACTGCAAGTGCACATGACAATTGTAGCTAGTAGGGCTCGAACCACAGAGACTCAAGACTCCTACGATAGATTATAGAAATTCAGGTTAAGCTAGGCGATGCAAATCAGAAAGCAGTGAATTAGAGCAAAAAGTAAAGTAAACGGTTGTAAGCAAGAAGGCAAAGCGTCAGATCAAGGGAGTTCTCAGGAAATCAGGAACATAGGCTAATCAATCAATCATGATCTAAATAAGAACTGTTATAGAACTAGAATCACATAATTATAACATACCAACTTTCGTTGCGAATATTATTTATGTCTAACAACCTAGCAAGCCAACTTTTGTTGCGAATCCTAGAGTTCTAAACAAGCATTAATCTCAGGTTCTTTCGCTCACAATTCTCCTAAGCCAAATTTCTTTGCGAATAGTCAAATTGCTCATCTAAGTTCTTTCTAGTTAATTAATCAACTGTCGTTGCAGAAATCAACCTAATATCAATAATCTAAGTGGCCAATTCAGATCAAGCATTAAGAACAACCCTATATGAAGAACTAGAAAGTATGAATCCCTACAGATTGATCAACCTATAATTCCATGAAATCCCTTGTGAGAATCCCTAAACCTAACTGGTAAATTACTCAGATATGATCAATGAAACAGAAATCATAATGAATAGAACACCAAATAGCATAAAATAAAATAAGAAACTGGGGTTCGAAATCTCTTCTCTCTCGAGTACAAGATCAGCCCCTAACTCTCTCAAAGTAAAATAATGCGTAGCCTAAAAAAGTGCTTAAAAACCCTAATATATTGATCTAATCACGGCTGGGGCTTCTTTGTAATTATAAGAAACTTATCGGCCAAAGTGCAATTTCCACAACTCTTCATTAAACCGCCGAGAAAAGTCTGACTCGCGTGTGTGTCGATTGATGCACATATTTTGTCGATCGACACAATAGTCTGATGTCGACAGTGATTTCTTCTTCTCGGGCAAATGCTTCAAATAGCTCCAGAATGCGCCATAATGTCTAAATCCACTCCAAACGTACTTAGACCTGTAAACACACATAATAGGACTCCAAAAGACTCTAAAAGACTCAATAACAAAGACATATACCATGGTTGAAAGTCCTAAAAACCATGATATGTCATATATTCTATACTACAATTGTCAAATAGAATAGAACGACGGAGACATGTTGTCCTCTTATGAATTCAAATTCAAATGGTTTCCTTTTCCCACCAAAAGCTTAGTTCGAAATGTTAACCCATTTAGGGCTTCCTTATGTTCTCCTCCTCTATATAAAGAGGTGTAACATGAGCTGATATGATATACAGAAATATGTAACTCATTTTGATACACATAAACTTGTTTGTAAGGCTTTTCTCTCTTCATATTGATTTTGTATTTTATCTTCATTGTGTTCTTGAGTTCAACACAATTTAGCTTCTGTAAGAGCCACGATTTGGCTGCTTAAGGCAGCCTAACATCATGCTTGGATAACTCTTCCATATTTAATCTAAGTATGATGAATAATCGGTTCATGTAAAGCTCTTACTCTTTTTATTTAGGATAACTCCTTGCTAATTGCTGATTTTGTCCAGATTCATGAGTAAATTCTCTTGATGAGTAGTTAAGCTCCTGGATATGTTTTCATATAGCTAAGGAGCTCCTCTTAAACACTAGATTACTAGCTTAAGATCTTCTCTAGAGTTTAAAGCTCCAATAGGGTTGAATCTAAGACTAAACTAGTTGTTCTTTCTTTCTACAGAATTAATTTCATCTTATTCTCGATTTGTTTTTGTTCTTGATGTTGTTTCTGGTTCAGAGCTCCTTATGGATGTCTCATGAACCTAAGTTGATAATCAGAGCTTCCTCATGGATGTCTCTGAAATTCTAACAGTCTCGACTTCTTAATTATATTACAACTCACATTGTGTTCACGTGTGTATAAATCAAACACACAATATATATATATTGGAAGATTGAATCTTTTATGAAAATCAAAATCCATTGAAAGACCCATGGTTTCAAATAAAGAACAAAGAGCTAGTCAAATAAAAACCCAGGAAATACGGCACATGTACGTTACTCTAATCACTCTCCTTTCTTCAGTTTAAACCCAAAAAAAAAAATTCAAGAACAATTTAACCACAAGCTATCCTTCAGCCAAACACACGGAGAAGAAAGGCAATAGAATATTAATCAGTGGAGTGTAAAAAAAAAAGAGTAAACTAAGAAGAAAGGTCCATGGTTTCAGTTTCAGTCACTATACATTCACGACAGAGTAAATTCAAGATAGACAAAAAAATCACAAAATTACAAAGAAATATGAAATTAGGTCACAAAAATAAAAGATGATTGGAGAGTTTAAGATGAAACTAGCTTGGGATTTGATTTCTATTGAGATTAAACCAGGATCGGGAGAGATGAGAAGGAGAATGGCGAGACAGGGTAAGGTTAATCGACAGAAGCATAGAAGGGATAAGGAGGAAATAAAATTTTATATCTTTGGTTTCGGTTCATTCGGTTAGGGTAAACCGAACCAAACTGAACCACAAACCAAAGTATTTTCAAAAATCTGCTGATCGATTTTTGTTCTCCCAATTAGTTCGGTTCGGTTCTTTAATTCAGTCTGATTTTATGTCCCAGGGCTAGATAATATGCTAGAGAAAATAAAAAAGATGGTAATTCTCTTTTATATAGGTCTAAAAAGTTAAAAACAAATTACTTTACACATATCATTACTTCTTCTTTTTTAGATCAAAACACATATTTTTACTTATTTCTAATTTTACACTAGATAATATTTTGTAAATTTCAAATATTAAAATGTATAGTAATTTAAAATTTAAAATAACTCAAGTAACACAATGATATATTATGCAAACTATTGTAGAAACTCTATAAATTAATATTTGATAAATTAATAACTTAATTACTTAATAAATTTATTTAGTTTAGAATTATGTTTTTCACTAACTGATCACATCATAAATTAAATTTTCTAAATTAATAGAATATTAATGTCTCAACATACAGATCCCAACCTCCTAATCACCGGGAGACTAGCAGTCCTGTAATGCGTTGGCAAGAAAAGAGACGACTGCCTTCTCCTAAGTCGCCTATCCATGAGCTGCCCAGAAGGAAGAGCCTACCACTGACAGATGAAATCCCTTCTACAGCGAGAAACAGCCCTGCTGCAATCCCTCCTTCCCAACTCAGCCAAGCTTTTGATGTGGCTATTGGTGAACTTCGAGAAGTTATGGTTCAGTACACCAGTTGTACTGACCCCTCAGAAAGTGCTGCGCGCAAAGAAAGATATAGACAAGCTGAGTTGAATGGAAAACTGGAGGAAACTGCTTCTGCTATGGCCACAAATTCATTAGCCAAGCAGACTGATACTAATCATCCTGATTTCTCTTCTGAGAATCAGGACAGAATCCCGGCAGTGCTAAGACTTGGCCCTCCACCTCTGATCAAATTCCAAGCAAGATCAAAAGGAAACCAGGTCGTCCTCCGACTAAGAAGCCTGCGCAATCAAGTACAAGACCTTTATTAGGAATAAACTCACGTAAGCGAAAGACAACTCAAATCAGAGCATCTCCAAAAAGAAAGGCTTCTCAAAATATGGGTCACAGTGTGGATCAAGTTGCAGGACCAAGTAGCTCCTCTGCACCACCCAGTATAAATATTGTCCCTGCGATGGTTAAGCGGTCGATGGATTTTCTGGATCCATCTTCCCTGCTTCCTTAACAATAGCAAGCTGAAATTGTCAAGGGCTGGGGAACCCCTTGACAATCCAACGCATCAGGGAAATTCGACTCCGGCTTTTCCCTGACATTATGTTCCTCTCGGAGACCAAAAATCCAGATCTTTTTGTCTTCGATAAACTCAAGTGGATGGGCTATGCACATTACAAGATAGTATCTCCAATCAGCCTAGGAGCAGGCGGTCTAATGCTCATGTGGAAGGCAGACGTTAATCTTAGTGTCCTGTCAGCTTCTCCAAATGTGATTGACTCAAAGATAGAAGTTGAAGGTAAAGCATTCTATGCAACCTTCGTCTATGCAGACACAGACAAGCCTAAAAGAAGAGAAGAATGGAACAAATTAGCGGATTAGGCAAAGAAAAGGAATGCCCCCTGGTTGCTTACAGGAGATCTTAACGACATAACTAATGAAAATGAAAAACAGGGTGGCATTCAGAGACCTGAATCTTCATACAGCGACTTCCGCACTTTTCTCTCTGGAAGTGACCTTTTGATCTTCCTCACTCGGGTGACTTCTTATCTTGGAGGGGAGTAAGAGGCAATGATGTGGTAAGATGTTGCTTGGATCGATCCATTGCAAACAATCAATGGTCAGAAGACTTCCCCATGAGCATATCAGAATACCTCCGCTTCCTAGGATCAGATCATAAGCCTATTATAACATATGTGAAGCCGGAAAAAAAGAAAACGGAAAGCTCTATTCAGATTTGACAGAAGGCTAAAAGACAATAGTGAGGTCAAGGAAATCATTGATACTCTGTGGAATTCAAATCCAATACTCTCTGTTGCGGATCGAATCATCCTGGTCAGAGGTGCAATAGTTCAATGGAGTAAGGAGAAGCAAAGGAAGTCCAACGAAGTTATTGATGAGCTAAAAGACCAATTGGAGAAAGCTATGACCTCTATTACACCGGATGCCTCCCTCATCTACTCCATTAATTCCAAACTTGCGGAAGCTTTCAAAGCCGAGGAAAGCTTTTGGAGGCAAAGAAGCCGCATCATCTGGCTCCAACAGGGAGACAAGAACTCTAGCTATTTCCACGCTATCTCAAGAGGAAAAACAGCAATCAATTGAATGTCAGTAATTGAAAATGAATCTGGAAATGCTTTCTACAAGGAAAATCAGACTACCAAGCTCATTTCTGAGTATTTCAGTGAGTTATTTACCACCAATGGTGAAGCTCATCCGGAAATAGTTGCTCAAGCCTTGCAACCAAAGTTTACTGAGCAACAGAATCTCTCACTCATAGCAATCCCCTCTGCAGATGAGATCAAGCAAGCTACCTTCTCAATTCACCCTGACAAGGCACATGGCCCGGATGGCTTTTCAGCCAGCTTGTTCCACGCAAAATGGTCTTCTGGTTGTCCTGCTATCGTTGAGGAGATCAAGAGCTTTTTCACTTCCGGTATCCTGCCACATAATATAAACGAGACTCACATTAGACCCATCCAAAGGTCAACAATCCCAAGAAGATTAGTGAGTATAGACCCATTGCTTTATGCAATGTTTACTATAAAATCATCACAAAGCTCCTGACAAGAAGGCTAAAGAAGTTTCTACCAAGTCTTATTTCAGAGAATCAATCCGCTTATGTGCCTCAAAGGGCAATAGCACACAATGTCGTAATTACTCATGAGGTATTAAACTATCTCAAATCATCAAAGGCCAAGAAACACTGCTCTATGGCTGTTAAAATGGACATGAGTAAGGAATATGACCGTTTGGAATGGAATTTCATTCAGTATGTTATGCAAAGGCTCGGACTTCACTCTATTTGGATCAACTGGATCATGCAATGCATCACTACAGTTCACTATTCCTTCCTAATCAATGGAGAACCTAGAGGAAGAGTGGAACCTCAAAGAGGAATTAGACAGGGAGATTCTTTATCTTCTTACCTGTTTATACTGTGCAGTGAGGTTCTTTCTGGACTTTGTAATCAAGCACAAGAGAATGGTGATATCCAAGGTATTAGAGTCTCAAAAGAAGGTCCCCGAGTCAACCATCTATTATTCGTGGATGATACAATGATGTTCTGCAGGACAAATGACAAGAGTTTAGAGACAATTAATCGTATCCTAAGCCAATATAAAGCAGCCTCAGGTCAGTGCATAAACTACCTGAAATCGTCCATCACTTTCTCAAGAAATGCTCCGTTGCACCTAAAGGAAAAGATCAAAAACTTCTTACAAATCAATAAAGAAGGTGGCATTGGTAAATATCTGGAACTTCCCGAGCATTTTGGTAGATAGAAGAAAGATCTTTTTACCTCAATTGTCGATCGCATTCAACAGAAGGCTGCTAGCTATGCAATGAGCTACTTCAAGCTCCCTGGTTCCTCTCACAGGCTGGAAAACTTATTATGCTCAAGAGTGTCCTTGCAACGATGCCAACCTATGCAATGAGCTACTTCAAGCTCCCTGGTTCCCAGTGAAAACGAATTCAATCAGTTTTGACTCGGTTTGGTGGGACTCAAATGCTAACCCGAAAAAAGAAAGATATCATGGGTTGCTTGGGATAAACTAGTCAAAGCTAAAAAAGATGGTGGTATGGGATTCAGGGATATTCAGAGTTTTAATGATGCCCTACTAGATAAGATCAGCTGGAGGATTCTCAAGAACCCTAATAACCTACTTGCGAAAATCCTCTTTAGCAAATATTGCAAGGGTTCCAGTTTCTTAACCTGCCAAATCCGAGACTCTGCCTCTCATGGGTGGAGAGGAATTCTCCTTGGAAGGGACCTTATTAGCAAGCATCTAGGATGGGCGATTGGAAATGGAACCTCTGTTAATTCGTGGAAAGATCACTGGCTATCTACTAGATCAAAAGCAGCACCAATGGGCCGTGCCACTCTGGAATCAGCTCATCTCAAGGTTTCTGATTTATTCAAGCCTAACTCCACAGTATGGAACCTAGATCTCATTAGGTAAACTCTACCCTATCATGAATCAGATATCCTTCGTATTAATCCAAGCAAAAATCAAGCAAATGATGAACTTATATGGCTTAAGCATGCATCAGGATCTTACACTGCCAAAACAGGATACTTTTCTGCTCTAGAGGATAATCAAGATGAATACTCAGGAATGCAGGGCCTACCTCACCGTGGATTGCAGATATTTGGGCAGTGAAAACTGCTCCCAAAGTCAAGCTCTTTCTATGGAAGGCTACAGCGAACGCCATTCCTGTAGGGGAGCAACTGGCTTATCGCATGATGCAAGTGGATCCCAAATGTAAGAGATGTGGCCAACTGGAAACTGTTCCTCACATCCTATTTCACTGCGATTTCGCTAAGGAAATATGGAACATCTCACCTCTAGCTAATTCTGTCAATCGTGCAAATATTTCAAGCTCTGCCGGATTTCTCAATCTTTGGCACAAGCTCAGAACCCTTCAATGCCTTCCTCCAACAGGTATCACAAATGCACCTCTTACTCCTTGGATCTGTTGGAACATCTGGCTAGCAAGGAACAATCTTGTGTTCTCAGGCCGACTGCTTTCTTGCGAAGATGTTGTTTCAAAATCAATTGTTAAAGCAAAAGAATGGATGCTGGCCCAGGAATCTATTCAACCTTTACCTTCCAGGGATGTATCCCAAATGCCCAATCATGTCACTAGCCTGGTCTGCAAATCTGATACCGCTTGGCGCAAGGATAAAGCAGCGGCGGTATTTGGGTGGATCTTCTATCGGGACGATACCATTTTATCAACTCATTCTGATGCATCAGATCGCGTTGATTCACCACTGATGGCTGAAGCAATTGCAATCAGATCAGCTATGGAGAAAGCCCTGGATCTACGACTGCTATTAGTGGATTTTCAATCCGATTCTCTCCAACTCATCAAAGCCATATCTACAGGCTCATCTATTTCCGATCTCCATGGTGCGATCTCGGATATCTTCATTTATGCTCTTCGTTTTCACGCTGTCTCCTTTTCTTATATCCCAAGATCTCAGAACTCTTCTGTAGATTCTTTGGCAAAAAGCGCTTGTCGCAATTTGTAGCTCACTCTTTTATCTTGAAGTTATTCTAAGTTTAGTGACAAAAAAGAAGGTAATTCTCTTTTACATAGGTCTAAAAAGTTAAAAACAAATTACTTTACACATATCATTACTTCTTTTTTTTAGGTAAAAAATCATATTTTTACTTATTTCTAAATTTTACACTAGATAATATTTTGTAAATTTCAAATATTAAAATGTATAGTAATTTAAAATATAAAAATAACTCAAGTAACACAATGATATATTATGCAAACTATTGTAGAAACTCTATAAATTAATATTTGATAAATTAATAACTTATTTACTTAATAAATTTATTTAGTTTAGAATTATGTTTTTCACTAACTGATCACATCATAAATTAATTTTTCTAAATTAATAGAATATTAATGTCTCAACATTATTGATTTATTGAGTTTTTACTATAGTTCATGTGTTGTTTCATGAATCTAAGGATTGAGTTATTTTTATTAAATTGTGGTAAAATTTTCTTTCTCAGACATTTTGATTACTTTTACAAGTTTGATAACGGTTTTAGTTGACATCTTAGAAAATATGTAAGTTATATATGATATAACATCAAAAATTCAGAAGTGATTAGAGAGGCCATCTAATTAAAAAGATACCAAACAAACAGCATATAACGTGTAAATCTAAGTTTGGTTTAGATCTTGATTGGTAAGCTGTGAAATGGCAGAATTGCGTTTAAAAATATGATTTGGCAAGAATTTTACCGATCATAAAAATTGGGGGAATAGAAGAAAAAACGCGAAAACGCTGAATCTGTATTTTCGCTTAAATAAATACAAAGAAAATTTCATTAAACAAAAATTGAACTTTAGGTGGATTATTTGCGGAATTGAGTTTTTATATATATATTTTTGATTAGGAACATGCAGAATGGCATAACTGCGTTTAAATGCAAAACTTGCGTAATTGCGTTTTAAACACAATTCCACTATTCCGCAAGGTCACCAATCAAAGCCTTAATTTGAATAATCCCAATTAGAAACTCATGTATGGTTGCCTCAATCGGTTTAGAGACTAGAGTAAAACTATTTTTGTGTTACTGTATCTGAATTCTAGCCTTATGTGGTATATAATGAGGGATGACTTGTGTTTATGGCTTGACAGAAAAAAAAGAAAGAAAAAATTGTGTTGATGGCACGGCCACAAATATTATCAAACAAATATCTCGATTTTGAAAAACTATATGGGACAAAAATGCGAATTAATTTGAATGCCTACCGGCAGTACATATATAGGTTCTTTCTAAAATCCCCACAAATCCGAATTTTTTTTTTCCGACATCAATATTTACAAACATGTATTATTTGTTTTGTAGATTACTGAAACGTTCTGATACAATTTTCCACCTATACTAGCATAAGGTAGTGTATGGGTCGACTTCCTCGCCTAGCCTTAGGCCATTTTCGAAAATTCCCATACTTAGAATTATTTTTGCGTTTTTCATTCCGAACTAAACAAGCATTTTAAGCATAAAAAGACTTAGATAGATTTCGAGGTTTAAGTACAATGACCAGTTTGCCACAAAGCTATTACATTCATAGATAACCAAATTTACCCAAATCCTAACATCCTTTCCATCCAGCTGCCTTTATCTCACGTCTAAGCCTTCTCAGAACAATCACATGCATCCACAAAGGAGGCATAAGCAAACGCATTGCTTAGTGAGAGCGGTCATCCCGTCTCACTTAGCCACATAAATAATCACGCAGATAAGCCGTTCATTCAGTCAGTCTATCATGCTTATTATCAGAACATGCACTTGATCCGATATAGCTGTTTCAAGTAGGCATGTGACTTCGGTTCGGTTACGGTTCGGTTATTCGGTTTTTGGTTTTTTTTTTGTTTTTAAAAATATACCGATCGGTTTTTTTCTTCGGTTCGGTTCGGTTTCGGTTCATAAAACTTCGGTTCGGTTCGATAATTTCGGTTCGATTTTATATTCCAAAGCTATATGTGTGTATATATATATATATCAAACACACAAATACAAACTGACAAAAGTATATATATATATATATGGGAAGGATTGAAACTTTTATGAAAATCTAAACCGATCGACAACTACAAGTCTACAATAATGAATAATAGGTCAGGGACTTCGGTTCTTCGGTTCGGTTTTTCGGTTTTTTCTATTTAAAAAAAAACTACCAATCGGTTTTTTTCTTCGGTTCGGTTCGGTTTCGGTTCATTAAAATTCGCTTCGGTTTCGGTTCAATAATTTCGGTTCGGTTTTATATCCCAGGGCTAGTTTTAAGTCAAAGAGCCATCATCTCAATGAAAGAAACCAGTCAATCGAATAAGTCAGCAGAAAACAGAATGGCTTGAACAGACATACACTTAATCCGATCTGAACATTCCAAGTCAAAGAGTCATCTTCCACGATCCCGCATCAAGTCTTAACGAGCAAACTGCCCTTATGCACATAATCTGATCTAGATGCTCGGTAAAAGGAATCGATCAGTCGATTAAGCCAGCAGAAACAAAATAATCGATAAGAAAGCAATAAGAATAGTTATAGCCAACCTAAACTCAACGAATCTATGCAAGCAAACAGTCATAAATCATAGCCACGGTCACACACTCACCTTAGTCTTTCGGTTCAAATGATGAGAGCAGTTTTTCCGACACATCTTGTGCTCGATCCAACAGAACAGTCAACGATCCAATCAATATAGCAATTCCAGCCAATCACTTGTCCAAATCTCGGCCAAATCTCCACTTTTCTCACTCTTCATAATTTCTCTCTTAATCTTTATGAGTTCTTGGTCGTGGAAACTGATAAATCGCCTAAGGGCTGATTTTATAGGTTAGTGGACGATTTCAGTCAAGCCAACTGCCCAGAAACCGTCCCAAAACCGCTTCAGCGTCTTTCTGATTGACCCAAGCCAATCCAACTACCTTCCCCGCGCTTTCATCACTTGGCTGCGCGGATTTAATCATAAACTTGTTCACACTCTTTTTCCTTGGGTGAAAATGTTGAGTTCGGCCAATAACCGTTCCGCCAAAACCCAGTCAGACAATCAATCTGCGGATTTCAACTTCAGCCGACAGTCTCAACTGTCTTGTCCGAAATCCGACCAAACAATGTAGGAATCCTGACCAAATCAGCTCAACAACCACTCTTGCTACGAAAATCACGGTCTGGACTCATCCAGTTCATTTTAGCTTGGCTTTCACACAACAAACCTTACTTATCCAGAAGAACCCCCTAGTTTTTAATATTCTTTGTCTTAAAAGGCCATTTTAGATGACCATCACGGACTGATCCCGTTCAGTCATAGAACTTGGGCGATATAACTCTCCCCCACTTAGCTTAGACTCGTCCTCGAGTCTTACTCTTCTTCCCTGGATTTTCCTTAAGTTTCTCAAACCACGTAGGGAATTCAGCTTGCATTCTTGCTTTCGGTTCCCAAAGTATTTCCTCCTCACCATCACGATCCCAAACAACTTGGATCATTCTAACATTCTTTCTTCTGCCAACGTTCTTGATTTTAATTTTCATCCAAAACTCGGACTGGTCTTCCTTCCACTGTAGATTTTTTCCTTAAGTCCGAAAGTGGTTCACAAACCACATTATGCATGTCACTTATGCATTTCTTTAGCATAGAGACATGGAAAACGTTATGGAACACATACATAGCCGAAGGCAACTCCAGCTTATAAGCCACTTCTCTGATTCTCTCCAAAATCTTGTATGGTCCCATGTACCTTGGACTTAACTTTGCATTCTTTGTTGCTCAATCTTTTCCTTTGTATGTGACTGTCTTGATATAGACTAGGCCTGGACATTCGGGTATTCGATTCGGTTCTGGGTAAGAACCGATCAGTTCCGGTTCTTTCGGTTCCTAAGTTTAAGATCCAATGGTTACATTTTTCGGTTCGGTTCCCGTCGGTTCCGGTTCGGTTCGGTTCCAAAATTGAAGAACCGTAAAATACCCGAAATCGACAAAAATACCCGAACGTTTCGGGTATTAAACGGTTTCAGGTATTTTTACCCAAAATCAACAAAAATACCTGAAATAACAGTTAAATACCTGAAATCAACAAAAACAAAATCTGGATATTTGGTATCCAAAATAGCAATTTTATTCCTGAAATGTGAAATAATATCCGAAATGACAAAAAACACATGGAACCAATAACCAAAATATCAATAAAATATTCAAAAACCTATAAACTACCTGAATTATCAACCTATCCTAATACTACATATGTAAGTGTAAATATATGTTCGGGTATTCGGTTCCTTACCCGGAACCGAATCGATACCCATGGATCATAATTACATGATCCAATAGGTACTTTGGCCAAAACCGAACCGAATTTTTTGGCCAGTTCTGGTTCGGTTTTTTTTGCCCATGCCTAATATAGACCATATCTCCAACCAAAAATTCCAACTTTTCCTCCGCTAATCGGCATAACGTTTATGTATGTTATGCACTTCTTTCAACTTAATATTCAAAAGATAACCCTTATCCTTTCAGTCGTTTCTTCAACAAAGTCTCGACCAAAAATGCTTCATTCCCCCCACTTGAGTCCAACACAACGGTGTTCTGCATCGCCGTCAATAAAGTGCTTCATAAGGCGACATTTCGATACTAGCTTGGTAGCTGTTGTTGAAAGAGAATTTGTACAAATGCAAGTACTGATCCTAATTACCGCCCCAATCCAGAACACAAGCTCTTAACAAATCTTCAAGTGTTCAGATCGTCCTCTCCGACTGTCCATCCGTTTGAGGATGATAAGATGTGTAACATCCCGGAACCGAGTACCCCACCCTAGGAGGATTGGGGAAAGGAGACTTGGAACCAAAAGGGTTTACGACTCGTCGTGAATACTAAGAATAAGTGTTCCAAGGTCTTAAAGAAGCTAAGCTCAGCTGAAAGGCAGCTTAGCTAAGAGGAAACGATCTGAACCAAGAGTGTTCAGCTGAAACGAGCTGAACAGCTCAGCTGGTCAGCTAGGTCAGCTGGCAACCAGCTCAACCCAGCTAGCTTGAGTGTTCGAGTGTTGGGTCAGCTGGTCAGCTAGTGACACTAGCTGGCCAAGGGGTGCAATAGCGAACGGACACCAATGAAGGATTGTGTCCATTCGGCCAACCAATGCAACCCTCTCCAAGGGGCAGTTGTGAGCGAGTTTGAGGGCTATAAATAGACCCCAACAAGGCCATTTTCGCACATGATCTGACCAGGGACAAACCCCTGATTTTCCTAAGGCAAAGGCCACCCAAATCATGAGAAAAGAGTGGATTTTGGCCCCAATACTCATGGGTATTGGCCGGCTGTTTGATGGTGATTTTGGGGATGATTAACAAGGGAATCAAGGCTGGAAATCAGGAGGAGAAGCCCAGAAAAAGGTTGAAGATCGGTTGAAGAATTGAAGAAAAATCCGAGCAACCGTCCGTGGGTCGCTCACGGACGACCGCGGGTCGCGCACGGTCGACCGCGGGTCGTTCACGGACGACCGCGGGTCGTACACGGTCGACCGCGGGTAGTCACGAACGACCGTAACCGTCACGGACGAACACGGACGTGCACGGACGAACGCGGATGGTGCTCGGGTCGTCTACGGACGACCGCAGGTCGATTGCGGACGACCGCGGGTCACGTACGGACGACCGTGACCGTTCACGTACGGTCGTGTCCGTTCACGGACAGTCGTGTCCGTTCACGGACGACCGTGGGACGATCACGGACGACCGCGGTTCGTTTCCGGACGACCGTGGGTCACGTACGGACGACCGCGGGTCATCACGGACGACCGCGGGTCATCACGGACGACCGCGGGTCATCACGGACGACCGCGGGTCATCACGGACGACCGCGGGTCATCACGGACGACCGCGGGTCGTCACGGACGACCGCGGGTCGTGTACGTACGTCCGCAGGACGTGAACGGATGACCGCGGGCTATCCACGGACGCATGGGAGCGTGAACGGACGAACGCAGGACGTGAACGGATGAACGCAGAGAGCGTGAACGGACGAACGCAAAGCGTGAACGGACGCGTCTCTTCGTGAACGTGGATGAGTAGTCAATACACATGTCTTACGGTTAAGGGACAAGGAGCGATCGATGGAGGGACGGTTGCATGGTCGGGTCGCGGAGGAAGGCAGGACAGTCGAGAGAGTCGGGTCGCGATTGGAATTGACCGAAGGCCGGGAAGGCTGAGGAGGTGATTCAACGGACACCGGGAAAAGGGCTGATCCGGCCACGGGTTGGACCCGCGCGATGGGTAAACCGAGTATGGATCATACCTCACCTAAGATTGGTTCCGGCTTCCAACCGATAAGATGGTGTATTAACGAGTGGTCTGATCGGGCAAGGAAACGAGGGAGCTAAACGGACCTAGCAATTCCATAAGGAATCACTACAAGGGTTAAGGTAACATTAAATAAGCTTTAACATAACCTAAGTGTTTGGGTGTAACAGGAAAGGAATGGTGGCCAAAGGAATAACAAGAAGACCTCTTTTGTACTCGGTCATGTGGGGATGGTTGGTTGAATGACTAAGTACAAAGGGGGTGTGTTCTAAAGGGTGCGGAACGGATGAGCTAAGCTGAGCGCGGAGCTAGCTTTGCACCGGCTTCACCAAAGGCTAAGGTACACGTTTCGAGTACTCTTCTATTGTTCTAAAGAATGGTTAGAGCTGAATAGGAGAATGAAATGATCTAAGTAAGTGACTTAGGTTGTTAGAACGGGATAGTTAATGAACGGGACCTCATAAGGGTTTTAAGGAAACCTAAGAAAGTAATAGGAGGTACTTGGACAGTTCGTTATTTAGAAGGACGATGTAAATGTTAAGTAAGGATTCCGCTGCGTAATATTAATTAAGTATGAAGGATCTAAGACTAGAAGTCAATAGTAGATCCGAAGAATACTTGTTCCTAAGGGAAAATTTAAAATAGGACGGGTTCTCGGGAGGTTCAAGCCTGGGTTTGGCCTGACCACTGGAACGCATCGACCGGGGCCTAGGAGGGCCGGGTCGGGGTGTTTCAAGATGTACTCATATGGACCTTTCTCCCCATTTCCTTCTGCATTGCCCTTCAGAAGGTTGATTTTAACTTTTCATCATTGATACAATGCTCTCCGGTACTCCATGCAATCTCACGATCTGTTCCACATACAAGTTGGCCAATACTGCCGCATTATCCTTCTTGTTGATTTCAACAAAATGTGCCGACTTAGTCAGTATGTCCACAATAACCCAAATTGCATCCTTGCCATTCCACATTGGCAATACGGTAACGAAGTCCATCGTGATCTTTTCCCATTTCCACTCTGGAATGGGTAAGCTTTGCAACAATCCGCTTGGAACTTGATGTTCAGCCTTAATCATCTGACCGATAGGGCATCCATCAACCCACTTAGCAACGTCACGCTTCATTCCAATCCAATGATAGTACCTCTTCAAATCACGGTACATCTTAGTCGTCTCGGGATGTATCGAGAATCTTGACTGATTTGCTTCCTTAAGGATTTAATCGTGGAATCCGTGATCATCTGGAACACAAACTCCTCCATTCATAACAATCGTCCTTGTTTGAATTCGGATACTTGGTATTTTCTTTTCCTACCTCATCGATCAAATCTTGATCCTTCTCCTGAGCTAACCGCACCCTGGTCATCAAATCTGCTTGATCCGCTGCACTTAAACCCAACGGTTCCACTTCCCTGGTTAAGGCAGTAAGACACAATGTACTGATCATGCTGACTAATCCTTCCATGTCTTTCTAAGAATCCGAAGCCACTCGCTTCCTACTTAAAGCATCAGCCATTATATTTGCCTTTCCCGGATGATAGGCAATATCCAAATCATAACCGGCCACTGTCTCCATCCATCTTCTCTGTCTCAAATTCAGTTCCGGCTGTGTGAAGATGTACTTCAAACTCTTATGATCCGTGAAAACTTGGACCTTTGCACGATAGAGATAAAACCACCGCATCTTAAGGGCGAAAACAACTGCGGCCATCCCTAGGTCATGAGTCATATATTTTCCTTCATGCTTCCTTAAATGTCTTGATGCATAGGAAAAATGGACATCTTTCCCAGTGAGTCGAGTCATTGGCTGATCCATACTCACAAAACCCTTAACAAACCGTCGGTAGTAGCCAACTAATCTCAGAAAAATCCTTATCTCTGTCGGATTCCTTAGTCTACGCCAATTCGCAATTGCCTTGATATTTTCTGGATCCACAAACACTCCTTTGTTCGAGACCACATGACCTAAGAGTCCGATTTCCCTTTGCCAAAAGCTGCATTTGCTGATCTTAGCAAACAACTGATGTTCCCGCAGTCTGTTCATAACCGTCCTCAAATGAGCCTTGTTCTCTTCCTTATCCTTAGAGTAAACCAAGATATCATCTATGAAGATGATCATGTATTCATCCAGGGAGTCTCTTAACACGTTGTTAATTAGCTTCATAAAATCTGCAAGCGCATTAGTCAATCTGAAGGGCATAACCACAAACTATTAATGCCCACACTTTGTCCTGAAAGCTGTCTTCAGAACATCTGACTCAGCGAGCGGAATCTGATGATAACCCTGAGCTAAATCGATCTTTGAAAACCAAGTAGCACCTCGGAGTTGGTCCAACAACTCGTCTATCCTTGAAAGAGGGTATTTGTTCTTCACTGTCACTTTGTTCAACCCATGGTAGTCGATGCAGAGTCTAAAACTCCCATCTTTCGTCTTAACAAACAGAACCGGTGCGCCCCAAGGTGAATTGCTTGGTCGCCCAAACCCTTTTGATATATCATGGTTTTTACCGGTTTTAGACCATGATATAAGTGTGTTTTAGAGTCTTTTAGTGTTGCTTTAGAGTCTTTTACAGGTATTAGCACGTTTGGAGCGGATTTGGTGATTATGGAGCTTTTTGGAGCATTTTGGTGTTTTGACCCGAGAGATAGAGTTCACTGTCCAAAACAGAGATCTGCATCGATCGACACACATTGTGCATCCATCGACACACGAGCGAGATGGGCTTATCTTCGGCGGTTTAATGAAGTTTGGATATTGCACTTTGGCCCATAAGTTTCCAAGAATTACAAAGAAGCCTCAGTCGTGATTAGGCCTTTATAATTAGGTTTTTACATCAGTTTTTAGATACGCTACACTTTACCTACGCTTTCATACTTTGAGCTGAGAGTTTTTAGAGCTTTTTGGGGCTGATCTGAACCTGTATTGCTTCCTGCTTTTGGAGAAGATTTCGAGCCCCTTTGTTTCTTACTCTTTTATGCAATCTATTAATTCATTGATTTTGTTTTCATTATCTATGTCTGAGTAGATTCATAGTTAGGTTTAGGGATTCTCATTAGGGATTTCATGACTTGCTAGATTTATTTATTTCAGTTAAGAATTCATATCTTATTTTGTTCTTCAATCTAAATTATACTTAACACTAGTTTTTAACTTGATCACTTAGAATCTAGACTCTAGGTTGTTAAATTGAAACGAAAGTGTGATTTAGAATCTGAACTATTTAGGTTGAGCAATTGAATTACTCGCAAAAAAATTTGGTTTAATTGAATTGTTAACATATCGAACCTGAACTTAAGGCTAGTTTAATTTGTTAGGAATTACAAAGAAATTTGGATTTCTGCTATTAGACTTGGAGAATTCTCACAACGAAAGTTGGTTAGTTATAATTCCGTGTTTGAGTTCTAGAACCGTACTTAATTTGATCTTGACTGAATATCTGATCTGCTTGTCTGATTTCCTGAGAACTCTCTAGACTTAGCGCTTTTAGTTAATTGCCTTCAAACCAATCTTGCTACTTGATTTACTTTTCTGTTTTGCTTTTAGTTTCTCACTACTTTCTCCTGGTTTAACTCGACCGTCCTTAAATCTATCGTTGCCGAGAGTCCATGTGGATTCGATACCCTACATACTATAATTTCATTAACTGTTCACTTGCAGTAGAATAGGATAAAACTTACAACCTATCACCTTTCTCCATCAATTCGCTTAATTGTTTCTTTAGCTCGACCATCTCTGCTGGAACCATCCGATATGGAGCTTTGGAGATTGGAGCCATCCCAGGCTCAAGCTTGATTGTGAACGGATCAGAACGAGCATGTGGTAATCTAGTCAGTGACTGGAACACATCCTCAAATTCATTTACCCTCAGAATCTCACTTAGTTCAGTATCTGGCCCAACTTCCACCGTAGTGATTGCAGCCAAATACGCTTCACATCCCTTCTCTAGCATCCGTTCTACTTGAATTATCGAAACAATAAAGCTTCCATTAGTCGGTCTAACTCTCTGATACTCTAGATTTCCTTGGTCGGTTTCAAACTTAACTCGACTGCGGTGACAGTCTAAATGTGCCATGTGTTTCCCAAGCCAATCCATACTGAGGATCACATCGGAAGACTTCACCTGAAAATTCATCAGATCGGCTGGCATATTCACTTCACCGATCATCACCAAGAATTTTCAGACTTTTCCCATTGTAAACGTAACCTGCCCTCCAGCTGCTTGAACCCTCATAACTTCTCCATCCGTTTCCTTTTGAAACTCACCGAGTCCTATCATATACGGATTCATGAAGCAGTGCGATGCACCGGAATCAAACATAACATGAGTCGCCACACCACCCATGACTAAGGTCCCTACACATTTATCATCCTGAATGCTAATAAACCTAGTTCTAAACACGCAACAAGAAAATCACACAGAACTGCTAAGGTAAGTGATAAGACTTACCAGTGATCGGATGAGAGGTGGTAGGATCCTGAGACTCATCTGCGATTGTGTACACACATGACATGATGGCTTGCCTCTTCGCGTTTGGTTGTTGTCCATCAGTTGGACGTTTCCCAGTCTGCTTTGCCAACTTAGGAAAGTCATTCTTGAAATTTCCATCTTCACCACAGTTGTAGCACAACCGCTCTTTTGCACCTTTGACATGTTCCTAAAGCCTTGTATCCTCCTCTGGACAGTCACACACCTGATGCTCTAGACTACCACACCTGTGACATGCTCCAGAAGCAGTTCTGCATGATCCTACATGCATCTTATTGCAAGTCGGACACACACTGCGAGCAGTAGATGACTTGCCATAAGGGTTGTTCTTCCTAATCTTCTTGTTCTTCCCAGCATCATTTCCAGTTTCCAACAATTTTTCTTCTACTTTCAATCCTTCTTCCTATTCCGCAGATTTTTCAACCAGCTCGGCAAAAAATCATACTTGCGGATCCTGCAACGAGTTTTCAGATCCACACGCAATCCACGCATGAACTTGCGGACCAAGGATTTCTTATTCTCTACCTCACAATAAGCATGCTTCTTAAGTCTATTGAACTTAGCTTCATACTCCCTCACGGTCATAGACCCTTGTTCCAGATTAAGGAGCACACCTTCCAACTTGTCAAATGTTTCAGCCGGAAAGTACTTGCTCTAGAACTTCTCTCAGAAAATCGCCCAAGTGCAATGTTTGTCGCCCATCTGAATTGCCACACCCTTGCACCAAGTGTGTGCATCTCCATCCATATAGTGCACCTTGATGTCCTTCTTGTAGGCATCAGGACAGCGGACTGAGTCAAAGTTCCGCTTCAACCTTGTCAACCACTCATCCGCATCAATCAGCTTTGTTCCACCACAAAAGAACTTCGTTCCTAGCTTCCTCATGTGATCCATCACTTGGAGGTAGGATGGATTCCTAAGCGCATGCAAAACATCCTCCTCTTCTACCACAATTTGTTCCACATTCACAATAACTTGTGCAGCATTCAGAATAGGCGCAACAATAGGCAGTCTTTCCAAGACTTGCGCCAACAATGCTAATACTACCTCCAAACCCATCGGAGTAGCAGCATCATTAGCAGCATTCTCATCATTCGCAGAAATCCTAGCATTTGTTGTGTTCTCATCATCATGAAATTCCTCATCCCAGCATTCATGGCCGCATTGTTCCTTGATGTCTCTCCAGTTTCAGAAATATTCCTCCTGGTGCGGTTACTCTTAGCCATCTTCAATAACCAGATCAGTCAAGTTAGCCCCCTCACTAACTTGTTAACAGAATGACTTACCGCGAGGCAGGCGCTGGAAGGATGATCTAACCCACTAACCCATTTATGCTTAAATTGTCCTAGAACCGAACTACGCTCTGATACCAACTTGAAACATCTCGACCCAATGTTTCCCACCCGTGACTAGCACAAGGTAGTGTATGGGTCGGCTTCCTCGCCCAGACTTAGGCCATTCCGAAAATTTCCATACATAATTATTTTTGTGTTTTTGAATCCGAACTAGACAAGCATTTTTAAGCATAAACAAGACTTAGATAGATTTCTAGGTTTAAGTACAATGATCAGTTTGCCACTAAGCTATTACATTCATACTTAACAAAATCTACCCAAATCCTAACATCCTTTCCATCAAGCTGCCTTTATCTCGCGCCTAAGGCTTCTCAGAACAATCACATGCATCCACAAAGGAGGCATAAGCAAACGAATTGCTTAGTGAGAGCGGTCGTCCCGTCTCACTTAGCCACATAAATAATCACGCAGACAAGCCATACATTCAGTCAGTCTATCATGCTTATCATCAGAACATGCACATAATCGGATCTGACTATTTCAATTCAAAGAGCCATCATCTCAATGAAAGAAACCAGTCAATCGATTTAGTCATCATAAAACATAATGGCCTGAAAAGACAAAAACTTAATCCGATCTGAACAATCCAAGTCAAAGAGTTATCTTCCACGATCCAACATCAAGCTTAACGAGCAAACTGCTCTTATGCACATGATCTGATCTAGATGCTCAGTGAAAGGAATCGATCAGTCGATTAAGCCAGCAAAAACAGAATAATTGATAAGCAAGCAATAAGAATAGTCTTAGCCAACCTAGACTCAGCGAATCTATGCAATAAAACGGTCATAAATCATAGCCACGGTCACACACTCACCTTAGTCTTTTGGTTCAGATGATGCGAGCGGTTTTTCTGACACCTCTTGTGCTCGATCCAACAGAACAGTCAACGATCCAATCAATACAGCAATCCCAGCCAATCGCTTGTCCAACTCTCGGCCAAATCTCCACTTTTCTCAGTCTGAACGGTTTAACTCTTCATAATTTCTCTCTCGATTTTTATGAGTTCTTGGTCGCGGAAACTGAAAAATCGCCTAAGGGCTGATTTTATAGGTTTGTGGGCGATTTCAGTCAAGCCAACTGCCCATAAACCGTCCCAAAACCGCTCACGCGTCTTTCTGATTGGCTAAGCCAATCCAACTACCTTCCGCGCTGTCACAACCCAATTTTTACCCATGAGTTTACTTGATGATAACGGGCCGGACCAAGAGAAGACCCAAGATACTACAAGCCCATCTTCTAGAAGCTTGAAGAGTATCTTAAATTATTGTAGATATTTGTAGAAAAGTGTGGAAGAGTGTGGAAGAGTGTAGAGGATTAATCTTAGCCCTTAGATTAGATTAATCTCCACCGTTGGATCTTGGTGAAAACTTGTATATAAGGAGGTGTGAGCCTCACTTGTAAATCATCCAAGCATTGAGCATTCAATACAAGTTCTTCTAAACACACTCTCTCTCTCTCTCTCTCTCTCTCTACAAATTTTGTAGCTTTCTCTCTCTAAGGGCCGAAGTCCTATTTCGGAGCAAGGCTGACTTAGCTACTGAAAGGGGCAGAAAGGAGCTAAGGCCGCACTGACCGATTGTGAGAAATCAGTCTGTGACAGTTGGTATCAGAGCCAGGTTTCGACCGAGGTAACAAGGAAGAACGATGGCCGAATCGAATGAGAGTTCCAACCCAGAAACCAACATCACCGCCGAGGAACGAGGAAGGGATGTCGCGATTACCCAAGCTAAGAAGGGAAGCCGGCGTGATAAGAGCGTTACCCGGGAAATGTTGGCCATGGGGTTGGAAAAAGTGGGGGAAAGGATGGATAGGCTGGAACACAACTCAGAGGCGTTGGAGGAGCTGGTGATGTCGGAGTTGGAGGACATCAAGAAGAATGTCGTTGACACCGACTCACGGTTCATTCAGCTGGAGGAGTTGGTCCGGTCTTTCCGGGATGAGCTGATACCATGCTTGCGTAATGAGATCATGGGAAGGCTGGAAGGAGTGGAGGCGGACATCACTCTATGCAGGAGGGCTGCAGCCAACGGCGGCCAAGGTGAGCCAGTTGGAGTTGGGAAGATTGATATCCCGAAACCGTCGAATTTCAATGGGGCGCGAGATGCTAAGGAAGTTGACAACTTCCTATGGCATCTGGAACATTACTTCGACAATGTCAACATGACGGATGAGAGGACTAAGGTCAAGACGGCCACATCGTACTTGACCGATACTGCGATGTTGTGGTGGCGGAGGAAGCTTGCCGACATCGAGAGGGGCGCTGCCCAAGTGGGAACGTGGGAAGAGTTCAAGAGAGAACTCAAGCGATAGTTCTATCCAGAGAATATCGTGTATGAAGCCCGGAGGAAGTTGAGGGAACTTCAGCAGAAAGGTACGGTCCGTGACTACGTTAAGGAATTTACCAACATTATGTTGCAGATTCCTAGCATGTCCAACGAGGATCTTGTCTTCCATTTCACCGATGGATTACAAAACTGGGCAAAACAAGAGCTGCAACGAAGGGGGGGTTCAGACTCTTGACGAGGAAGTTACGGTGGCCGAATCCTTGATCGACTTTCGCTCCCAAAGAACATCCGACTCACATAAGAGGAAGGATAAAGAGAAGGTCGTGGCTAAAAGTGGGGGAGAAAGGCGTAATTATCGCCCTCTACCCAGCGGGAAGGATAAGATCCTAAGTCGGGATGACTATGAGGCAAAGAAGATGTAACGCCCCTTTCCCATTCTCCGCTGATCGTCGAGTTGACCGGTCAACAATCAAACAAGAACATGACCGATCGAACCCGAGCAAGTCGAACGGGAAAGGTTCGCCACAAGACGAAGCCAAAGTTAGTTCGGTTTGAGACAAAAGGCTCGCACCAATCTATCTTCGACTCCGCTATCCTCATATCCGTAGTACAAGCAGTACTACTTGCACTACTTCAATGAGTTGTGTCGGTTCGGACTAAAACTTCATATCAGGGAAACAATTCCATTTCTGAGTAATCAACGTTGAGTACAACGTTTATTAGAATTTCACAAACAATCGTCAAGTCAAATATACAAAGAAATCAACACACGAATAACAATAACGCCGAACCGAGAAAACACCCAAAAATCCCGAATCAAATCCCGTCACAAGCAACCCGAAACCACAGCGAGGACCTCCCGCGTCCGTCGCTGCTAAACCTGAAAAACACAAAAAGAGTCTAATGAGCGATCTAAGATCACCCAGTGAATCGGCTCCCCCACTAACGGCTTCTAATCTATCTAAAGTCTACGAATTCCCGTCCCAAACCCAAAATAACAATCAACATGAATAAATGGTCGATCACGCACTACCATGTCGTGATAAACCCACACACACAATTAATACCCAAGATAAAGAGAGTTAAGGGAAATCTAAGGCACTGCGGCACATGTCCTCGATTGACACGATCTATCTATCGCGCAATAAAGGAATAACAAAAGAACACTGGGCCCTACGATCTCGGTAACTCCCACGGGTTTACATCGTCACCTATATGGTAACTAACCCACGACTCCTAAACGTGTACACAAGGTCCCACGAGTAGGACACCGTTCTCTGTCCATCTATACGCGGTGACTCGGACTACCCCTAGATAGCCAGAGTTTCCATGTGATTCGGCCCTAGGACATGACCCCGTATTCTCCGAATCACACACCTACCGGCGTCACCCGATAGGTTTGTTGGATCTCATAGGATCTAGGGTTTGTTATATTGAATTTACCAACCTCGTTCTTACCTTGAACTGGCAGCGGAATGAATTGGTGAACGAGATCAGTGAGCAACACAGACGCCTTGCCTCTACCAGATACACACGCACACAAGCTGGAAAACGGGATGCTAGTGCCGGATCTATGGGATCTAAGAGTTTCTGGTGTTTCTGCTTTTCTGTCATAGAAAAAACTCGACGGCTAGGGTTCCAGGTTGAAACTATATCACTATATAATGACCTGGAATGACTTAAACCGAACCATGATTAATTAGATTCGTTTTAAGTCATAAAACCGAAACTCAGTTTCGGAATCGACCCTGTGTCGATCGACACACATACCGTGTCGATCGACACACTATTCGAAACTCAATATTGATGTGTATCCAATAAAAATTAATACGATCATATAATACTGGCAGTAAGTCTACAACTTACAGATTGCAAGAGGCTTCTAGCAAAACATTGCAACCGCCCAGTATTATACGAATGTCTGATCTCGACACACAACTATCATCAGGAGTGAGTACAAGTGTGATTTCAGGACACTATCCCAACAATCTCCCACTTGAACTGGAATCATCAATTCCTATAATACTTTTGTCTCTATATCTCGATTTGGCATAAGGCAAGATTGGTGTCATCCTTATTAAGCCAACATCGTGTTTATCGAACTCCTGATCTTATACTGAACATTACAAACAACTGAACTACAGTTCGTTTGAGTGCGGCCACACATTTTCTCAGTATTAAATCTTCGATAGGCCCTCAGATATTTATCTCCCGTTATTCAGGAGGGAAAAATTCCATCTCGTTCCATCCCTATTTCAACGCACACTTCATGATATACTTGAACAGTGCCGTTATAGTCTCCAGTTACGGGTCGACGTTTGACAAGGTCAAAGTGTACCAATTCATATGCAAGAAAGCATGATGAACTCAGGTCTAAGGACTATACTCCATAGTCGTAATGAGAACCTCTCATGACACAGATATAATTATCATGGAGACTTCTCATTAGCGGGTCACGTCCGATCATATGTTCACCAACATATATCTATGTGACTGACTGTGATACTCATATCATTGACTCCATGAAACTTAGTCAACAGTCACCTCACAATCTAGTCTCTTGCGGTTGTTATTGTCCCACTTTAACAACCTCGACTAGGGACACATCATAATTTATGTCATTTGTTACTTATAGGGTTTCATGATCAAGTCCTCAACTTGATGACCTATAATTTGACATAAACTTATCTTGGGACCATTATTTAATTATCCAATAGTCAAATAATGTCGATGTCAGGTTTTTCATAAACATGACCACATATATCTGAACATCATAACTAAACTAACTCCCACTAGAATCAAGACCAAGTCTTCAGATGTCCAGTACCTACAGCAACAGTATTCAACTCGTGCTTAGGTTTTGAGAGATGCTGCGACGTTCTTGCTTGGAACCATTCCAACAAACCACACCGCTATTCTTTAATGAGCACTATTCTACGGTCCTCTGCTTGGAAACCTTTCCAACAGACAGTACCGTTACACAGGCAAAATGTAATAACCAGGTGTCAACCGGGAGTCATCTTTGTCTGTCTAACTACTCATAACTGATTCGTCTTTTTCTCAGTTGTACAAGAACCTATCCTTAGTGTTTCTCAAACACTTGGGGATATTCCTTACAACTGTCCAGTGACTCTTACCGGAACAAATTGGTATCTTCTCGTCATGCTTTATGCGTCAACTGCATTTAGACGAGCGCAAAAAATGGCATTCATGATGGATTCTATTGCATAAGCAAAAGAAATCACACTCATAGACACTAGCTCAGCTAGTGTCCAAGACACTTCATCTTGCTAAGATCATTGCCATAAGACCTTTGGTATGAAGCCATCCTTGGAATCATGCATATTGGAACTGTCCAGTACCTCATAATCATAAGGACTCTGACACGATCCAATTAGCTCTTCTGATCCATCTCAATGGATCCATGTTCCAAGAGCTTTCGCGGCTTCTCCCATGCCCATCCTTAAATTTGAATTCCGACCCAAATCTTGACAAGACTTTAGCGTCAGAACGTCGTTTATGAGATTAAGTACGTTCTAAACATACAGTTTGAGAATTGCAACTACGCTCCCACTAGTTTACTTGTAAACGCATTGTTTCTATTCGTTCCTGATCGAGTCAAAGCCTTTGACCGTTTTAACAGAACATAGATTCCAACTCCAAGATGTTTGCTTCAATCGGTGAAGCTAACATGCATAACTAGCCAATTTTCGGAGTTGGGGCTCACCTTCGCTTCTTTGAATTTCGCAGGCTCGTCACTTTTCAATGATCAACTGATCACGATAATCGTTCATGAGGAATCACCCTCGGTTTAGTGACGGATCCTTTCGGATCTGCGAATTTCAGGCTTCACAGGTGCAGATCCTACATCACTTTATAGATCTAACCGCTGTTCCCCTCACCAGGTTGAGCAGCCTCCTGTGTTTCTCGAATTTCTTCGAGCTGTACTTTTACTCCCACTGTTCTTCTTGGAAAAATAGAGTTCCGAACAACAAAACTTTGTTCTCGGATTGGTTGCAAAAGTACTAAGCCTCGGTTTCCCTAGGACAACCAGCGAATCAGCACTTATCAGATTTGGGTTCAAGTTTGTTTGTTGACAACTGCCTCACACAAACATTGCAATCCCAATTAATCAGAAAAACATATTTGGAAATCACCCAGTCCACATCCAATGTGGTGTTTTTCACTGATTCTGATAGAAAACTTATTTAGCGTAAACATGTTCATTTAGAGCGTATTTTAAAAGAATAATGGAAGATTCATGTGACTCATCATTAATCGGAGCATATCCAATAAGATCCGATTCATTCTCTCAGAAACACCATTCAAGGTTTTCAGGAGAGATGAGCTGTGAAATGACTTCACACTCACTTAGATGATCACCCAATTCTTGACTCAAGTATTTTCCTCCGCGATCTAATCGAGGATCTTAACACTTCTGTCAAATCGGTTCTATACTTCATTCTGAAACTCCTTTGATCATTCCAAAGGATTCTGACTCGTGTCTCATCAAATGAACACAGTCATACTTACTGAAGCCATCAATAAGTCAATGAAGTATTGAAGTTTCCCTTTGGAACTAATGCTCATCGAGCCGTATACATCAGTATGTGTAAGGCCCAACGAGCCTCTGACCCGTTTCTTTAGCTCTGCTAAAGAAGCCTTAGTCATTTGGCCCAGCAAGCAGAATTCATGTCTCAATTGATTTACAATCAAATGAACCTGAAGCCCATTACTATGGAACTTCTGAAGCCGCTTCACTCTATTTGGTCAATATGACTATGCTGAGGAAAAATTGAGTTCAAGTCATCAGACTTAAATCGTTTGATATTTATGTTATATTTAAGCGTATGTTGGTTTAAGATATAAAAACCCTTTCAAAGGGTGCTACCATATAATATTTCATTGAGATCAAAAGAGCAAAACTTGTCTTTTATCAGAATGAAAAGCATCCAAATTCTCACAAGAAAATGAAAGACATTTCTACATAAAGCAGGTACATAGTAGCAATTACTTAATTCAAAACCAAGCTTGAAAGGCTCCTATAAGTGGAGAATCTCTACGGCTTATGTAGCAATCATTGCTCCATACCAGACACGCAGTTCCACTTGTCCTTTCTTCAACGTTCTACTGTTGCTTAGGCCCTGCATATTTCCAAAATATCAGTACCACAACTAGTATCCAATACATATGTAGAACTTGAATTAATAACACAATACCTGAAGAAGAAGTACCATACATCTTCTCCATTTCTTGTGAATCTTCCAAGAATTTAATGCAATTTATCTTCCAATGCCCAAACTCTTTACAGTAGCAGCATCTATAAACATCAGATGGGCCTGACTTGGGCTTAAAAGATGACACATGCTTATCCCGATTCCAAATCTGAACGGCCTTGCCTTCACCCTTGTCTATACAAGATTTTTCAAATCTTTTACCCTTTTTGATGTTTTGCTCTGCTGTCTTGAGCATGCTATGCAGCTCAGTCAACTTCTTCGTCAAGCCTTTTTTGATATAATTCTTAATGAACTTATCATAACTTGACGGTAGTGACTGCAGAATGATGTCAGTAGCCAACTCTAAGCTGACAGGACAATCCAGTTTCCCCAGGTTATCAATGTAACCCATCAGTTTAATGACATGAGGACTCACTGGAGCATCCTCTGGTAGCTTGCACCCAGTAAGAGACTTCACCAGCTGGAATCTCTCAACTCGTGCCAGATCCTGAAACTTCAGTTTCAGGCTGGTGATCATCTCTATTGGCGACTCCATGTTCTCGTATTGACTCTTTAAGTCCGATTCCATGGTAGCCAACATCAGACCACTCACATCTACCACATCAATATAATGCTTATTCCAAGCATTATATACTGCACTCGAGCGATTGGCCTCAAGCCTTTCTAGAAGAGCTTTCTTAAGGACATAGTCCTTACTCTCCTGCTTGAGTATTAATCTCAAATTTCAATACCAATCCAGGAAGTTTGATCCATTTAACTTGTCCTTCTCAAAGACGGATCGCAACGAGAAGGTAGTTTTAGACATAGGCTCAAAATTTTAATCAAAGAAAATTCTAGTTATGATTTTAGGAAATGAGGAATCTTATCCAATAAGAAAACTCGCATTATATTCAAACAATTTTTCCTCAATGAATATAATGATCCAAGATCAATACATCACTAATATCTGAGTGGACGACTCGTCATCACCCAGAGTTTAGTAATCTAGGCAAGCAAACCATTGCTAATTGTACTCAGTACAACTCTTGGTCGTAGATGAGACAATCCATGTCTCATCCACTCTGACGTCTCTGGGCCCAGAACTTCTGATAGCCCAGTCAAGTAAACCAATCTCTTCAGTCTTGTTATCATTAACAGTCGCACTAAAAGTCTATCAATGATCACCTGCCTTACTCATGTCACTGTGGATACCAAGGACTCCAAGACTATCCAACAATGAAACGAGTCTTGACAGTAGACAAGATTGGGCAAGACATCAAGGTCACTTGATATTTAGTTGAGGAAGTCGAAATCTAAAAGTTTAGTAACTCAATCTCTTAGGTCATGCAATAGTTGATGTCAAGCACTGCAAGACCATCAACACTACTACCTGCCTTACTCATGTAATTGTGGACACCAAGCTATTGGCAAGACTATCACAACAACGAAATGAGTCTTGACAGTTGACCTTATTGAAACTAAGCTTTGATCTAACACACATCCAATGTGTATTAGACAGGTTTAGAACATTTTACTTCTAATTTTAATTAAGTTTTAATCGTTCTAATTTCAGTGGGTTAGGTCATTCGGTTCGGTTTCTTAATCATTTGGTTCAAAACCAAACGATTACGGTTCGCATCGTCACCATATGCGTCGACTGACACACTTGGTCGACTCTTGATATGCAACCTTCAGATCATTCGAGATAACCGGTCAAATCCAATTTAACCAGTCCATCTAATTGAACCGATTCAACCAGTTTTAACTAATCGCGATAACCGGTCCAATCCAATTGAACCGACTTATCCAATCAAACTGATCTTAACCAATTAAATCGGTTTATTCTAATTGAGATAACCAGTTCAATTCAATTGAACCAATTCATCCAATTTAAAACGATATCTTCCTTAACCAAGCATGATAACCAGTTCAATCCAATTGAACCGATTCAACCAATCGTAAGGCTTGTGTCGACCGACATTAAACCTGTGTCGATCGACACAGTAAAGTATTAGGGATTTTGAATTAAACCGACATAACCATGCGAGATAACCAGTTCAAACCAATTGAACCGATCTATCCATACGCATAGTCTGTGTCGACCGATGCACCCAGTGTGTCGATCGACACAGTGCGATTTCAAATCTTTTGCATTTTTGCGGTGCATCGACCGACACACCCAGTGCGTCGACCGATGTTGTGCGAAAACCCTAATATCTTTTACGAGTTTTCGCGATGTGTCGAACGACACAAGATTAGTGTCGATCGACACCATGCGACAAACCCTAAATTTTATTATGCGTTTCGCGGCGTGTCGACCGACGCAAGCTTAGTGTCGATCGACACAGTGCGATAACAACTGTTCGTCGTTTTCAACAGAGACTTTAATCCGAGATTAACTTCTATAAAACACGATTTGGCAGGCAATTAACTAATCAAATTCATCAGTATTCGATTTTAAAAGCCTCAGATTCAATAGACTAAACCCTAACACGCTCTGATACCACTGTTGGATCTCCTAGGATCTAGGGTTCGTTATATTGAATTTACCAACCTCGTTCTTACCTTGAACTGGCAGCGGAATGAATTGGTGAACGAGATCAGTGAGCAACGCAGACGCCTTGCCTCTACCAGATACACACGCACACAAGCTGGAAAACGGGATGCTAGTGCCGTTTCTATGGGATCTAAGAGTTTCTGGTGTTTCTGCTTTTCTGTCATAGAAAAAACTCGACGGCTAGGGTTCCAGGTCGAAACTTTATCACTATATAATGACCTGGAATGACTTAAACCGAACCATGATTAATTAGATTCATTTTAAGTCATAAAACCGAAACTCAGTTTCGGAATCGACCCTGTGTCGATCGACACACATACCGTGTCGATCGACACACTATTCGAAACTCAATATTGATGTGTATCCAATACACATTAATACGATCATTACCATAATGATCATGCCCATATTTTAGCTTCCAGTTTTCTTAGGTGTGTGACCCTATAGGATCATATAATACTGGCAGTAAGTCTACAACTTACAGATTGCAAGAGGCTTCTAGCAAAACATTGCAACCGCCCAGTATTATACGAATGTCTGATCTCGACACACAACTATCATCAGGAGTGAGTACAAGTGTGATTTCAGGACACTATCCCAACAAGGTTAACACCATAACCAGAATCACCATGATCCGGTTAGGTAAAACCCGAGGATCCAATCGGGTCGGAAGTACTGGAACGTAAACAAAACCTAGGCTTGCGGAATCTAACGCACCCTAGAGTCCTAGTACAGAAATATAAACACGCATACTCGCCGGGACTCTAGCACAGATCAAGCAATAATCAACAACAATAATAGTAATAACAGTTCCCAACCATTCCGCAAGCCACTACACTACCACACCACCGCTCTGACTAGGTAAGATACCTAGTCAGCACCAACTAACTTACCCGGTCCCGTGACCGGAGTAAGTGTCCACAATGACTGCTCGGCCCAACACCGAGCAGTCTAACAAACCTGCACACAAAGCTCAACACAGCACAATAATCACAACAATCAATCACACAATCACAACACAAGCAGGCTTATTAGGGTTTCTAAGTCTTTTAATCCATTCTCATCCGCTACCTTAGGTTAGCGGATTGCTAACCCGTAGACGGCGTATAATTCACCCCACTTCTTTATTTAACCCAATCTAGATATCTTTTATTAACTCCTCGATCTGTCGGTTTAGAGTTAGTAAACTTACTAACTCCCCGACGTCTCATTATTAACTAACTTTATTCATTACCCAATCCCGCTATTAAACCTAAAACCCGATCCCGTTACAATTTTCTATATATTCGTTTAGGTTTAACTCATATTTTAATGTCGTCTTAATTCCCGTACATAGATTCATTAATTATCGTCCTTATACATATATAGATGCATATATGGTCCTAAACAACGGTCTATATGAATGCATCACCCAATCATTACTAACAACCTAGCGGCACACAATCGATTAACCTTTTTAATTCTAAAACCTTAACATGCTTAGTTAATCTTATCCGGTTTAACATTAAACGTCCAATTAATTATTAATTACTAATCAGGTTAATTAACAGGTATGCAATCCTAGTACTACGGTTTATTAATTCCCGGTCTATATGTAATTAAAAGGTTTGTGAGCCGACTCACAGTGAAGTAGTCGCGGAATGACGCCTCGATGCGAGTGTGAATCCCGAGATATCCGACACGAACTCCCGAACCTCGAACTCCGAACACACCTGAAACCTAGGAATGGACGTGGACAAAGCGTTGACTGGCTGGGTCTCCGGCGTTGGCCGACGGTTGACCGCGTTGACCGGTGGTTGACCGTTGACCCGAGAGTTGACCGTTGACCGAAGCTTGAACCGTTGACTACCCCAATAAACCGGCTGAACTAGATAAACGAAATCAATTGACCGGTTTGGTTAAACTGGTTTTGGTCAACCGTTGACCGGGTTGACCAAATGCGTTGACCGGTTTAACTAAACCGGTTTCTTCTCTAAACCAATGATTAACCAGCTGCAACCCATCCCAAACAATCCCAAGGTGAACCGGCTGAAGATTTGGAAGCGGAGGAGCTTCACTGGCGCGACACTCCGGCGTTGACCGCGGCGGTGAAGGGTTGACCGGCGGCGGAGATGACTTTTCCGGCGACTTCTGAAGGTGAACCACCCACCAAACTGTTCAGAATTTCAAGATCTATCCACCCATGACTCCAAAATATCCAGATCTGATGAAGAAAAGAAGAGATCCTCCCAACCCTAATCGGCGATTGCTTCTTGGCCGGATTCCGGCGAACTCCGGCGGCGGCGACGGCAAGAGGAGGGTGGCGGTTGTAGCTGAGGAAGGGAGGGATCTACTGGGCTTGACAGAGAGTGATTTGGGTCTATAGATCAAGAATTATGGACTTTCTTGTTCTTCAAGTCATGAAGAACAAGTTAGGGTTCTTGGGTTTTCTTTGGAGATTCAAAGAGTCTTGATGATTTTCTGGGTTTGGTTGATGAATCTGGGGAGAGAGAGAGAGAGAGAGAGAGAGAGAGAGAGAGAGAGAGAGAGAGAGAGAGAGAGAGAGAGAGAGAGAGAGAGAGAGAGAGAGAGAGAGAGAGAGAGAGAGAGAGAGAGAGAGAGAGAGAGAGAGAGAGAGAGAGAGAGAGAGAGAGAGAGAGAGAGAGAGAGAGAGAGAGAGAGAGAGAGAGAGAGAGAGAGATTAGGGAGAGTTGGTTGTGCAATGAATTATGATTAGATGGGTCTTGCATGCAATTAGATTCATGCATATTCTCATGCATGCATGCACACATGGAGAGGTGGCGGCCTGGGGAGTGAACACCTGTCTCTCTGGGTGATTTTGTTGTCCAAAAACTCTGCTTAAACCAGCCTTAACCAACCACTAATCCCCACTAACTCCAATGCTCGGTTTGACGGTTTTTGGGTTTAATATTTTAGAATATCTCCGGATGATCCCATAAATCCTCAAACCTTCATAATTAGATTATCCATGCTATTTTATGAATTTAGCATTTTGAATCACTCCGTTCGGACTTACGTAGCTCCGGATATGAATTTTTGAAGTTTCTTCGGGTTTGTCGGTTTCCATTCCCGACAAGCCGAAAAACACACTTCTGCTCCGTTTCTTCCAATTTTGCTCTTATAAACATTCTTTATGTTAAAACATAAGAATATTTGGCCCGCCTCGGCTTCCGTCTCGAACTTTGGCAAAATTACCATTTTGCCCCTCACTTGGCAAAAATGACAATTTTACCCTCGATTGACTTTCTGCTGCCCGTTGACCGTATTTTGGAGACGGGGTATCACAGAAGAAGTCTTTCGTGCCGAGAGGTGGGTGTTTTGTGTGCAAGGGGCCACACACAATGAAGGACTGTCCAAAGATGGGGTCACTTTCCGCGATGGTTGAGCAACGGGATGCCGAGACTCAAGGAGAGGAATCAGCATTACAACTCCTTAACGCCCTTAGAGCTAGCCCAGTTACCAAGACGGTCAACAAAGGGCTTATGTACGTCGAAGCCCGGATCAACGGGAAGACGTCTCGAGTTATGGTGGATACGGGAGCCACACATAACTTCATGGCTGATGATGAAGCCAAAAGACTCGGGATTCGTTGGGATAGACGGGAGGGCTGGATGAAAACGGTGAACAACAAGGCCCAACCATTTCAAGGGACGGCTCGAGGAGTAGTGATGAAGCTGGGCGAGTGGGTTGGTCCGGTAAACTTCTCGGTTGTCCCGATGGACGATTTTAAGGTGGTGATCGGCTTGGACTTCATGAGACAAGTCCTAGCTATACCGATGCCCGCTCTCAGCTCGGTATGCATCCTTGAGAAAGGATCGCAGTGCATGGTCCCGGTCATGGAGGAGAAAGGCGAAATGCCTAAGCAGCTGTCCGCGATACAGCTTACCAAGGGCGTGAAGAAGGGTGAACCCACGTTCTTGGCTGTGATGAAGGTGGAGGATGAAGGCGGAAAGAGTGGACCGCTACCACCGGTCAATGAAGCTGTCCTTGAAGAGAACAAGGATGTTATGCCCGCTAAGTTGCCCGAGAAGCTACCTCCAAGGCAGGAAGTAGATCATCGGATCGAGTTGGAGGTAGGAGCGAAGCCACCCGCAATGGCTCCGTACCGAATGGCTCCATGTGAGCTTGAAGAGCTCAGGAAGCTGTTGGACGAGTTGCTGGCTACGGGGAAGCTCAGACGGTCGAAAGCTCCCTACGGTGCCCCGGTTCTGTTCCAAAAAAGCATGACGGTTCGTTGCGGATGTGTGTGGACTACCCGGCACTGAAAAAGGTAACCATCAAGAATCGTGACCCAATTCCTTTGATCGCTGATCTGTTCGATAGGCTGGGAGAGGCGAAGATCTATACCAAGATGGACTTTCAGAAGGGATATTATCAAGTCCGGATTGCCGAAGGAGATGAGCCGAAAACAACATGCATCACTCGGTATGGGTCGTTTGAATGGCTGGTGATGCCCTTTGGCCTCACAAACGCCCCAGCCACGTTTTGCACGCTAATGAATCAGATCTTGCAGCCTTTCCTTGACCGATTCGTGGTGTGTTACCTGGATGACATCGTGATCTATAGCAACACGATGGAGGAGCATGTCGAGCATTTGCGGACAGTTTTCCGAGTTCTTCGAGAGAACGAACTGTTCATGAAAAAGGAGAAGTGCACGTTTGCCACCGAGGAAGTTCAGTTCTTGGGGCATGTCATCAGGTATGGAAGGCTCAAGATGGATGAGCCGAAGGGGAAAGCAATCACTGAGTGGGAAGCTCCGACGAAGGTGACGGAGTTGAGATCCTTCCTTGGACTGGTAAACTACTATCGCCGGTTCATTGAAGGATACTCGAAGAGGGCTGCTCCCTTGAACGGCTTGATGAAGAAGACGAAGAGTTGGGAGTGGTTGGAGAAGTGTCAAAAGGCCTTTGATGAGTTGAAGGCCGCAGTGAGTCAAGAACCTGTCCTTGCCTTACCGGATTTCAAGCTGCCCTTTGAGCTACATACGGATGCGTCCGACTTTTCGATTTGAGGAGTATTGATGCAAGAAGTTCATCCCATTGCCTTCGAAAGTCGGAAGTTGAATGAGACGGAGAGGCGGTATACGGTGCAGGAAAAGGAGATGACGGCGGTGGTCCATTGCCTTAGAGTTTGGAGCCATTACTTATTGGGATCGCACTTTGTGATCAAGACGGATAATGTGGCCACGAGTTATTTCCAAACTCAAAAGAAGTTGTCGCCTAAACAAGCTCGTTGGCAAGATTTCTTGGCGGAGTTTGACTACACAATGGAGTACAAGCTCGGGAAGGCTAACGTAGTAGCTGACGCGCTAAGTCGGAAGGCGGAACTGGCGTCAATGAGTATGGCTGAGGGAAGCATCTTGGGCCGGATTAAAGAAGGGCTGGAACGTGATCCAATGGCCCAAGAGCTGATGAAGTTGGCTGGAGAAGGAAAAACCCATCGGTTTTGGGTTGAAGACGGTTGCTTTACGCCAAAGGACGTCGACTATATGTTCCGAAGTGGGAGAGCCTCAGACGGGATATCATTCGGGAATGTCATGATACTCTATGGGCAGGACATCCGGGGCAGAAACAGACGTTGGCGTTGGTGGAAGCAGCCTACTTTTGGCCACGGATGCGGGATACCGTGGAGTTGTATGTGAAGACTTGTCTCGTCTGCCAACAAGACAAGACGGAGAACAAGCAATCGGCGGGTTTGCTGGAGTCTTTGCCGATTCCGGAGAGACCATGGGAGTCGGTCTCGTTGGATTTCATAAGTGCCTTGCCTAAGTCGGAAGGGTTTGGATCCATCATGGTAATTGTGGATCGATTCTCTAAGTATGGAACGTTTGTGGCTTGCGATCGGGATTGCACAGCCGAAGGTGCCGCAAGGGCGTTTTTCAAAAACGTGCTGAAGTATTGGGGGTTGCCGAGGAACATTGTGAGCGATCGGGATCCCGCTTTACCGGGAAGTTGTGGACGGAGTTGTTCAAGTTGCTTGGGACGGACTTGAACTTCTCAACGAGCTTTCATCCTCAATCGGATGGGCAAACGGAAAGGGTGAACGCTTTGTTGTAGTGATACCCTTGACACTTTGTGAGCGCGAATCAGCGAGATTGGGCTAAGTTGCTGGACATTGCCCAATTCTCATACAACTTACAACGAAGCGAGTCGACTGGTCGGAGTCCATTAGAACTAGCAAGGGGCAACAGCCTTTGACTCCGCATACGTTGGCAAACCCCGGTTCAGAAGGAAAGAGCCCGGGAGCGATGAAGATGGCCAAAGCATGGGAGGAACATGCTGATTTGGCCCGTGTGTGCTTGGAAAAGTCTCGTAAGCGGATGAAGAAAAGGGCGGACGAGAAGAGAAGCTTTTCCGAGTACTCGGTGGGAGACTTGGTCTTTGTGAAGCTGCTGCATCAACAATTCAAGGCACTTCGAAGTTTACACAAGGGCTTAGTCCGGAGGTACGAAGGACCCTTTGAAGTGATCGCGAAGGTCGGGAAGGTGTCCTACCGGCTTGACTTGCCGGATACGCTGAAGATCCACCCGGTGTTCCACGTGAGTATGCTGAAGCCTTACCACCGGGATGAAGAGGATCAAAGTCGGGGAGAATCGAGCCGAGCACCACCCATCGTGACGAAGTCTTACGACAAGGAGATTGGGGAAGTGCTCGGGAAGAAGGAAGTCAGGAAGCTAGGCGTTCCGCGTCAAGCTCACTTCTTGATCAAATGGAAGGGATTGCCGGAGTCAGAAGCTACTTGGGAACCTGAAGAAGACTTGTGGCAGTTCCGCGAGAAGCTGAAGGAGTACACGGCGACGAGGACGTCTCCGCAATAAGTGGGGGAGGATGTCACGGCCCAATTTTTACCCATGAGTTTACTTGATGATAACGGGCCGGACCAAGAGAAGACCCAAGATACTACAAGCCCATCTTCTAGAAGCTTGGAGAGTATCTTAAATTATTGTAGATATTTGTAGAAAAGTGTGGAAGAGTGTGGAAGAGTGTAGAGGATTAATCTTAGCCCTTAGATTAGATTAATCTCCACCGTTGGATCTTGGTCGAAACTTGTATATAAGGAGGTGTGAGCCTCACTTGTAAATCATCCAAGCATTGAGCATTCAATACAAGTTCTTCTAAACACTCTCTCTCTCTACAAATTTCGTAGCTTTCTCTCTCTAAGGACCGAAGTCCTATTTTGGAGCAAGGCTGACTTAGCTACTGAAAGGGGCAGAAAGGAGCTAAGGCCGCACTGACCGATTGTGAGAAATCAGTCCGTGACACCGCGATTTCATCACTTGGATGCGTGGATTTAATCATAAACTTGTTCACACTCTTTTTCCTTGGGTGAAAATGCTGAGTTCGGCTAATAACCGTTCCCAGTCAGACAATCAATCCCCGGACTTCAGCTTCAGCCGACAATATCAACTGTCATGTCTGAAATCTGACCAAACAATGTCTGAATCATGACCAAGTCAGCTTAACAACCACTCTTGGTCCGAAAATCACGGTATGAACTCTTCCAGTTCATTTTAGCTCGGCTTTCACACATTAAGCCTTAATTATCCAGAAGAACCCCCTAGTTTTTAATATTTCATGTCTTAAAAGGCCATTTTGGATGGCCATCACAGACTGATCTCGTTCAGTCATAGAACTCGGGCGTTACAATTACCCTCGGGTAACATAAATAATAACTTTCCATGGATTTTATGATATATTTAGAAAAGTATGAATGAAATGGTCTACAATCACATTGACAGAGATCCTCAGGAGACGCTAAGGATGGTAGAGATAGAATCTGAAACTTGGGGGGTGCACAATCAAGTGAGGATAAGTTATCTGTGGACAATATAGGTGCAACAAGGATTGAGGACAAAGACTTGGAACAAAAGGAACAATGGTGTTTTGTGGATGGATCTTGGAAGGAGGGAGATCTTTTTTAGGACATGGGTGATATAGTTGTTATGAAAGAGGCGTAAATGTAATGATGGGGGCGATGAACATCAAGACAAGCTTGCCATCTCTTAATGCAGAATATGAAACTCTATTATGGGTTATGAAATGTATGAAGTATTATCCGCAATCTCATATTACATTTGCAACAGACTGTTCAGAATTGGTTAAGATAGTGTCTGAACCAGAAGAATGACCGGTTTTCGCAATCCACCTAAAGAAGTTCTATAGAAGGAAGGTGTATTTCATGTTTTTCGAGCTCAAGCATTTCCCATGGACAACAAACTTGACAGCAGATATATTAGTATAGAGCACTTGTCTCATACAGGCGATAAGTGTTCATGTTGGACTGAAGCCACCAATATAGATTATAGAAACTTACATTCTTTATATATTTTGATGTCAAAAATGCGAAATTTCGCTAACCATTTCTTTAAAAAAAAATCCAATTTATTTATTTTATTAATAAAAAGACAAATTAGATCCTTTAAGTCCCATGCTAGTCTTCTCTTAAGAGGTCCATGTTAGTCGTCTCTCGTCAAATAAAAGCATTTCCTACGGAGTAGTTTCAAGTCTCTTTCAACTCTTCTCAATTCAATTTGTTTAGCTTCTAAACTCAAAAAAAAGAAGGTCAAAATCTTGAAGAGTCTTGGTCTTCGGTTTAAAGAAAGAAACGGAAATTGAGAATTGCGTACCAGTAATCAACACTAATTCACAAGTGTCCTGCCTTTATTGCCGACAAGTAAACACAACTCACCCAACACCGACCCTCTTTTTCATGCTGTTTACAAGGAAGAATGATACGGCTCTTCTTTCTTTCTTTTAGATCATTACAAATTCTTAGATTTTCATCATATATTATAACACACAAAGATAGAGAGATGTGTAAGAGACTAATTTGGCGTTGCCCACCAACCTAACTTCCCTTCTACTTCATCAACAACTCGTGTCATCAAGATTACTATTATAAACACGCCTCCCGCGTGAAAGTAAAACATCATAAGAAACATACAAACAGATTTCTTCTGGCTTCACTGCCGATTTGTGATGGAGGAGAAGAAGGCCAATCATGGAGAAGATGGGCATGATTGTGTTCCTCCTATCCACAGCCAAGTCGTGAAGATAAAGAAAGAGTTTGAGAAGATACACCACCCGTCTCTCAGGCAGCCCGAGATGCGGAGGGTGCTTCGAGAGATCACGAGTCCACGGCGTTCTCGTTCTCCCCTTGGCCTAGGAGAGAGAGACAGACCTATCTCCGTTGGGAATTGATAACAAAGGGAGAGAGAGAAAGAGATATGGAGATAGGTGATCCTTTGTGTATTAGGGTTTCCCTTTATCTTTCAATGTAAATATCTTTGGTTAATGTAATGAGTCTCCTGTTTAATATCTTTTGCTTCTCTTTCTCTCTCATGTGTTCTAATCTTTGAGGGGTAAACCAACTAGTTCACAGAGAAGTCTCGATTGCTTAAAATGAACAATCTTAAACAGATTCATTTGAAACAAGTAAAGCCTAGAGAACTTACAAGATGATGCTTATAATTATGAAGCACTTGCTGTCTCCTGAGATGATAGTAACTTAACCCTTCTTGTGAGATCTTTCATGACATCTATGATCACTGATTTCTTCTGGATTCGGTAATTGATACTCAATTCCGCTGTGGCTGAAACACCTTGTTTCAGTATAGCCTCGTCTTCCATTATCTTTGTCGGAAAGTGGCTCAATGCAATCACACAAAGAGCGATTACAGTGCGGAAAACGGTAATCTCGTTGGCAATTCCAAGAGGGGCTATGGAGGATAAAGATTTGAGCGTGTCCAAGTCATGCTTCTCTACCTCCACCAATTCTCCAGAAAGCAGTATTCTTAAGGCTGCCAGTAATCGTCCCTCTACGGGCTCTGGACCTCCTATGGTTACCTATCAGAATAAGAAGAAAATAATCAGAGAGATGGTTCAGTTTCATTCCTTGAAGCTTCTTCTAGGAAATAAAGACTGCTTTTTCATCGAGTTAGATAGATAACAGTTTGAATACCTTGAGGTTTGGCATTTCCCCGGCTAAATTCAATCGGGAAAGCAACTGATGTTGCCATGGAGCTGGTGAAGAGAATTTTGGAGAAGTAACACCAGCCGCCATGCTTGCAGCGTCCAAGAGCTGTTCATCGTATTTCAGCTCAATGGTGTCGTATGGATTTGACTCAACCACAAATCCATAGTCCAAAAGGAAAAAATCGTTGCTAAGGCAACCATAATTGAGTAGCAAAGGATCGTTTTCTTTGACTACGGTCTCTGCAACAACCTGATTCACAAAGAAAGAGGCTGTTCATTTGCGTTACCACTCTAAAAACAGAGGTCCAAAACGCAAACCTTAACAAGGGTGTTTGAGTCAGCTCCATTCTGTTCTTGAATGATCCGAACATTCGGTGTGAAGCTGTGGTTGCACATATCTATCAGAGGAAGCATCATGGGAACATCATCAGAAGATCCACCTTGAAGCTTTTTATTGCCATGTAAACGAAATGCTCTAGTTGAAACAGCCGACATGGTCCACCCGAGGGCGGATGCATTTACATCTTGGCTGCTAAAAGGATGATCAATGGCCTTAACATCTTCAAGAGTACGTCTAATCTCTTGCTCAAACTCGAGAAGAAAACGGCATCTTTTATTGACCTATAACACAACAAAATCTTGCATTATCTAACGGAGTGATAAAGAATGAGACTCATCTCGATTAGGCCCTGTAGAATTGTATCTAACCTGGTAGAGAAGAGGTGCATATTGCAAGTTCTTTATATCTTCTCCGGGAAAGAATATTGGAACGGTGTAAGTTTCCGGGAGATTGCTAATGTATGGCCACCAGAAAGAATCTGCATTGGCTCTTTCTTGCAATAGTCTCAATCCCAATTTCATTGCCCACAATTCTTCTGCCAAACTTATCGCAATCAGTAACTCTCAAAATCATCCAAAAGCTGGAAATTTGATTTTACAAAACTCTATGAGCTAAGCTTCAGATTCCAGAAGATATAACACCAAACTGTACTGTAAAGTAGGATTCCAAGAGGACTGATCATTTGATCAAGCTCAAATCTCTAAAATTATCATTTTATCTGGGAACATTGAACACGAGCAAGAAATTAACACTTACCAGGAACTCGACGGGCTAGAGCGGCGAGGAGAGAAGACGATGGGGCATCATCTGATTCGAAGCGTAACGGAACGTGAGGAGGAAGAGCAATTAGGTTGGTGCCTTCAGCGATTTGCTCGGTGGAAATCAGACCAACACCAAATGGAGTCTCCTGAGACAGCTTCACGGCGTGGTGAACGAAGCCGCCTTCTCTCCTGATCCAACGGACGAGGTCCGGCGGATGAGGCGCCAGACGTGACGGCTGAGACGCGGCTAAACATGTGAAGGGACGAATGTGAGCTGCCAGAGAAGCCATCGCCATTTTCGAAGTGGCCATGACTTGCGACGACGCGGACTCGGTCCACTGTTGCTCGAGGATGAAGAAAGATCCGGAACAAGGCGAACGGACCAGGTTTAGTTTGTATTCGGGTCGGGTAAGACTGCTGGGTCAATTGATACTTGATGTAAGGGGAAGTTGCAAATTTCGTCTTAAATCTCTAATGGGCTTTTTACTAACTGAACTTTCTGTTTTGGCTCAAAACTTCAGATAATGTGTTTGTAATTGTATTGTATATTTTCGAAACAAAATTATAAACTAATATTTTACACAATATCTAAAGTTTTTTTCCACAAAGAAACAATTTCATTAATCTCAAAACGAATTAAAAAAAATTATTACAGAAATTTTGAAAACAAATTATTACATAAAAAATACGTGTTATATATTGAAGTTGATATAAAAGACGATTCTTTCTTTAAAATTTTATTCTAGAGAATCCGTTATTTTTCTTCTCTTTAATTAATCTTCTGATGCAATTACGTGTGGTTATCTTTATTGTACATCAACTTCATATTACGCAATGCATCACAAAACTCAATACTTTCGATAATAGTTTTGAACAATCAACAATATGATATCTATTAGTTTGTATCAGTGTCATATAAAAAAATGGTGACTTTAGATTGTTCTCAAAACAATTCCAAATAAATATAAATATGTCATATGAACGATCTTCTTCAGTGATTTATACCCGTCAATTCTCCGATCGAAATTCTAAATTACATTCCCAAACCATAAAGTATTGGAGAATAAAATTTGCTGAAAGTAATGTACCAAATTTTGACCAAATAGAGTAAATTGGTACCAAAAATAAAACCAAACAATCTAAAAAATAGCATCGGCAATACAACCGCAATTGACACAGGAAAAACACTCCATTGCGAAGACGAACGGTGGTTACCATGAATCAACATAAACGTTTGATCATGGTGGCGAGAAAGGAGTATAAGAAGATAGAGACCACAACAAAGACATCAAAAACGTGGGCCAAACTGTGGTCTTCATTGGCATGGGTCCGCTGAAACACGGTGAGAATAGATAATCCATTATTGATTATCTCACTGATTCTGAATTGTTGTGGATCCGACATTGTCCACAGTTTATTTATCTCATTACAATCATACACTTTCTTCTCACAGATTTTAATGGCGGCAGACATGTTCACATTTGTGAACTATTTGTCACGGACTAATTCATCAGAATTGGTACATGCGGCCTTAACACATTTTTACCTTTGTGATTGTTAAGTCAGCCTCACTCAAATTCGAACTTTGAAACTTAAAAAGATAAATAGACAAACTCTTTAGAGAGAGAAAACTTACAGAGATGTTTATAAGAAATTGTTGGATGATAACAAATAAAAACTTCACCCCCCTTATATACAAATTCTCAACCCAAATGAACGGGTCGATATTAAAACGATCTAACAATGGAGATTAAATCTTACCTACTCTACCATCTCCACTATCTCCACTATCACACTCCATTATCCCAACATCATTATTACAATCTCACACCACAATCCACTATCTAAACTTTCTAGAAACCTTTTAGATAATTACAATTACATAAGTAAAAAATACTTAGTAATTCCTTAGTGAATTTACCCTCTCGGTTAGGCCCATCTGTAGATTTATCCGTTATATGTATTAGGCTGAAAATGGGTCGTGACATCCTCCCCCACTATTTCGGTGACGACCTCGTCGCCGTGTACTCTGCTAGCTTGTCCAGGGACTGCCACAAGTCGCCCTCTGGCTCCCATGTTGCTTCAGACTTAGGTAAACCCTTCCATTTGATCAGAAAGTGGGTATGGTGCGGAACACCTCGTTTTCTCACTTCCTTCTTCGCGAGCACTTCACCTATCTCCTTATCATAAGACTTAGTCACAACAGGTGGTGCTCGAATTGAAACTCCTCGAGTTTCATCCTCTTTGTCCCGGTGGTAAGGCTTCAACATACTGACATGGAACACTGGGTGAATCTTCAGAGTAGCCGGTAACTCCAACCGGTAGGATACCTTTCCGACCTTTGCAGTTACTTCAAAAGGACCCTCATACTTCCAAACTAAACCTTTGTGAAAGCTCCAAAATTCCTTGAACTGTTGAAGAAGGAGCTTCACTAATACCAAGTCACCCACCGAGTATTCGAATGGTCGTCTCTTCTCATCCGCCCACTTCTTCATTCGTCTCCAGGATTTTTCTAGACATACCCGAGCAAAGTTGGCATGTTCCTCACATTGTTTAGCCATTATAAATGCCCCTAGACCTTTTATTTCAGTCGTCGGTGCGGCCAAAGTGTGTGGTGTTAGAGGTTGTTGTCCCGTCGCAAGCTCGAATGGACTTCGTCCTGTGGACTCACTTCGTTGCAAATTATAGGAAAAATGGGTGATGTCCAGCAACTTGGCCCAATCTCTTTGATTTGCACTCACAAAGTGTCGGAGGTAACACTCTAGCAATTCAGCAATTCATTCACCCTTTCCATCTGCCCATCAGTCTAAGGGTGAAAGCTTGTTAAGAAGCTTAAATCCATTCCAAGTATCTTGAATAACTCCTTCCACAAGTGTCCAGTAAGTTGGGGGTCGCGATCACTCACGATATTCCTCCAAGAATTGGATGTTACAGCGGGAGTCAGACATAAGCTTGGTGTCTTTACCAAAAACCTAACTTGAGAAAAAACCTAACTTAACCTAATTAGAATGTGGAATGTTCCTTTATTTACTGATCGAAGATAAGGAGAAATTTTATTTTCTGGTGAACTGTTACAAACGAAGAAAAAAAAATTAAACATGTCAGGTGATGGTGAAAGGAGAATGGGAGAGACGTGCTTGCTTGGCAAGGCAGTCTGCAAGCGAATTAACAGTCCGGGTGACATGGAGAAGACGAGAGGAAGGATCCAGCGAAGTAAGGAGATCTATGAAAAGATGATGCAGTGGGAATGGGATGGAGCGTAGAGCCAAGTGGGACGCAGACCGTTGCAAAGGCAAGAACAGAGAGAAAGCATCTCCACAGTAAGTAACAGCGAGATAGCCAAGACATATCAGATGGAATACAGCTTCACAAAGAGCAAGTCCCTCCGCTTAAAAACTGGATGAAGTAGGGTCAATGGAAGCTGACGCTTGGAGAACAAGTTGGCCAGTCGACGAATGAAGTGTCCATGCTATGCCGGCTGGGGATGACGAGTCTTGCCAAGAGGCATCCGTGCAGCAACAGAATGTGGATAAATGTTGCAGAAGTTCCGGGAAAGTAGACGGTGCACGATCAACTGGAGATGTCGGTTGCAGAGTATTGTGGTTAGAAGCCGAGGAAGCTTCGTGCCACAATTTAAAATTCGAGATGGCCGAATGGAGGATGTCGAGGATATGCCATCGAGAGTGATCAAAGAGCAAGGCATTGCGAGCCTCCAAATCCTCCAACCTATAAAAGGAAACAAAGTTTGACCTGGTGGATTGGAGGTGAGAGTTCCCAAACCTCGCGAGCAACACCACATTGGAAGAGAAGGTGGTTAAGCGTCTCAGGGGCTTCCTCACAAAGGACGCAGTCATCTTGAATACGAGGACGTCGACGAAGAAGAGCAGACACAACAAGGTGGGCATCATGCAAGACTTTTCACCAAAAATACTTGGGTTTGGGCGGAATGTGGAGGCGCCAAATAGTTTTGCAGAGGTGGGCCTTGGTCTGGGACACAATATCAGTAGAGAGGGACGGCTTAAGAAGTTGGTGATAGCCTGATTTAACGGTGTACATCCCAGAAGAAGTGTGAATCCAATAAGGCACGTCAGAACTTGGATGGACTGGTGGACGAATTTTGAGAACAAGGTGTGTTGGGAATGTCCTGAAATCTATTGTACTTGCTCTTAAGTAAAAGTCGTATTGTCGAGATGAGACAATCATATGACACTAGGCAGTCATAATGCTTTGCTAGAAGCCACTTATGATCAATGAGTTAAGAACTCATTGCTAGTGTTATATGATCCTACAGGGTCACACACCTAAGCAAACTGGACGTTGTATATGGGGTTGATCATTAATGTCATGATCGGGTGAATGCATATTTGATATGCATTCAATACCAAGTTTCTGGGGCAGTGTCGATCGACGCAATAAGTGTGTCGGTCGATACAGATCGGCAGTGTCGATCGACACAATAAGTGTGTCGGTCGACACAGCTCGCGAATTGCCAGATTAAAATCGGTTTAATCGCTGGTTAATTCGGTTGTGGTTTAAGTCGACATATATAAGATATATGGTCGACCTAAAAACTAATCTAACCTAATTCACAGCCACCAGAACGGTTAGAGAAACCTCTCAAGAGATCTGATCTCTAAAGGCACTAGCATCCCTCCTGTTCAGTTTGTGTGCGTGTGGATACCAGTAGAGGCACATCGATTGAGGTGCTTCGTGATCTCGATTATCTGCAAAACCTTCCGCTGCAAATAACCAGGTAATCCTGAGATCCTAATGATTCAATTACATGAATCCTAGATCCTAGGCTACGGAATTAAGACTAGGGCTGCCTAATTGGATTACGAGCTGCTAGAAATTCCTTTAGTGGTATCAGAGCCTTAGGGTTCCATTGAATCAGTAGCATGTTGATTAGATTAGTTGAATCTAGATCTCTGTATAGTTGATACAAACATGCCAAAATTCGTTTTCATGAAAGTAATCTAGTTTTAGGTTTTTTGCTTGAAACGTTTAGGGTTTATCGCCCTGTGTCGATCGACACCAATCCGGTGTCGGTCGACACAGAAGGATAACCCGAATAAAACTTAGGTTTCGCCTAGTGTCGATCGACACAAGAGTTGTGTCGGTCGATACAAACCTCGCGAAATTGATAAATCGGTTCAATTGGATTGGACCGGTTATCGAGCTTGGTTAATAATGGTTAAACGCTAAGAACGGTTTATTGCGATTGGTTTGATTAGGTTAGCATCGACCGACACTAATGTAGTGTCGATCGACACTGACTGGTTATCATAAAACCGGATCAATTGGTTAACCTGCATCGATCGACACTAAAGTAGTGTCGGTCGACACAAGGTCCGATGTTTTAGGTTATTGAATCTGAAATCACATAACCAAACCAAAATGAACCATTTTAATTAGAAGAATTAAAACATAATAAAACTGAACGTTTTAAAGGTTCCGTTCCTAGACCTAATATCAAGTGATCCTTGATGTCTTTCCAATTTTGTCAACTGTCAAGGCTCATTTCATTGTGCGATAGATTTGCAGTGCAAGGTGTCCACAATTACATGAGTAAGACAGGAGGTAATCGTGTTGATGGACTTGCAGTGCAAGACATCAACAATTACATGACTCAAGAGATTGGTTTACTTGACTGGGCCATCAAAATCGTTTTGGGCTCAGAGACATCAGGTGGATTGGACATGAGATGTCAGTCCACAACCAAGAGTTATATTGGATATAACTAGCAAAGAGTTGCTTACCTAGATAGCTTAAAATTTGAGTGATAGACAGTGGCTCACTCAAGTATAGTGAAGTATGGGTCTTGGATCATTATATTCATTTGAGGAAACATTGTTTGAATATAATGCGAGTTTTCTTAATTGTTAAGACTTCTCATTTCTTGAACATCATAACTAAACCTCCCTTGTTTTTCCAGCTATGTCTAGCACAAACCATCGTAACAATTTCTCCCTGCGATCCGTCCTTGAGAAGGACAAGTTAAATGGATCAAACTTTCTTGAATGGTATCGGAACTTGAGAATTGTTCTCAAACAGGAGAAGAAGGGCTATGTCCTTGAGAAAGTTCTCCCCAAGAAGTACCGAGCCAATGCCTGGCAGTCAGATAAGGATGCTTGGGATAAGCATTCTAATGATGCGGTAGATGTGAGTTGTCTCATGTTGGCTACCATGAACTCGGAATTGCAGAAGCAATATGAGTACGTGGAGTCGCCAATAGAGATGATCACTGGCCTGAAAAGTATGTTTCAGGAGCAGGCACGAACTCAGAGATACCAGACGGTAAGATCTCTGATTGAGTGCAAGCTACCAAAGGGCGAACCAGTTAGTCCTCATGTCATTAAGATGATGGGTTATATTGATAACCTGGGGAAACTGGATTGTCCCATTAGCCAAGAGTTGGCTACTGACATCATTCTGCAGTCACTGCCGTCAAACTATGATCAATTTGTTATGAACTATAACATGAACAACTTGACAAAGACGTTGACTGAATTGCATGGGATGCTTAAGACTGCTGAACCTAACATCAAGAAGAACACCCCAGTTGTCCTTATGGTACAAAAGGGTAAAAGGTTTAAGAAACTTGGTAAGAACAAAGGTGATGGCAAGACGAGCTCGATTGTGAATCCAAGCGAGCCTGGCCATGCTCCTAAGGTTAAAACAAGTCCTTCTGAAGATGTTAAGTGCCGTTATTGTAATGGTTATGGACATTTGAAAAGAAACTGCAATAAATTCTTGGAAGATTATGAGAAGCTGAAGAAGACGTACGAGACTTCTTCTTCAGGTATTATGTTATAGAAGTAAATGTTACTTCTTATAGTCCTACTTATTGGGTATTTGATACCAGCTGTGGTACTCATATTTTATGAAAATGTGCAGGGCCTGAGGAAAAGTAGGACTATGGAGAAAGGACAAGTGGATCTACGCGTGAGAAATGGAGCAAGAGTTGCTGCATTAGCCGTAGGAGTATTTCATTTGTTTTCTTTTATGGCATGTTTTGAACTTAAAACTGCTACTATGTACCTGCTATGAGCAGAAAGATTATTTCTAATCCTTGTTTGGATATGGAAGGATATCAATTTTCAAATTAAGAATAAGTGTTATTCATTTGATTACAATGATATATTTTATAGTAGCAATCCATTAGAGAATGGACTTTATGTTCTAAACCAAATCTTGCCTGACTATAACATTAGTACCAAGAGATTCTAGTCAATGGATACGAATCAAACATTTTCTCTGGCACTGTCGTTTGGGCAACATAAATGAGAAACATATTCAGAAAATCCATAGTGATGGGCTTTTGGGCTCATTTGATTATGAATCATATGAGAAATGCGAATCTTGTTTATTAAGTAAAACGACAAAGGCTCCTTTCAACAAAGGTAGTGTCTATCGACACAAATGGTGTGTCGGTCGATACAGGTTGCGAACGATCAAAATGAAAGGGCCAGAAGCTTATTGGATTTTATACATACGGATGTATATGGGCCGATGAACACAAGTGCTAGAGAAAACTTTAAGTGCTTCATTACCTTTGCTGATGATTTCAGTAGGTACGGTTATGTCTTATTTATAAGACATAAGTCAGGATCTTTGAAAAGATCTAAGAGTTCCAAAATGAAGTACAGAATCAATTTGGCAAAGGTATTAAAACTCTACGATGAAATCATGGAGGTCAATACTTAAGTCAAGAATTTAGTGATCATCTGAGAGATTGTGAAAGTGTTTCACAATTCACTCCTCCTGAATCGGACTTTATTAGATATGGTTCGATCAATGATGAGTGATATATCATGGTTTTTACTAGTTTTAGACCATGATATAAGTGTGTTTTTAGTGTCTTTTGTGTTCTTTTAGAGTCTTTTACAGGTATAATCAGGTTGGGAGCTGAATTGGAGATAATGGAGCATTTTGGAGATTTTTGGAGTGTTTGGCCGAGAGATAGAGTTCACTGTCCGAAACAGAGGAAGGTGTCGATCGTTGCACTCTAGCATCGATCGATGCACCAGCGAGATGGGCCAAAAACTCGGCGGTTTAGAAGAGTGAAGAATTTTCACCTTGATCCAGAAGTTCCTGATATTTACAAAGAAGCCCTTGGCCGAGATTATGCCTATATAATAGAGTTTTTAGTGTTTTTATTAGATACGCTTTATACTTTTCACGATACACTTTGATAATTAAGAGCAGAGGATTTTAGAGCTTTTTGGGGCTGATCTGAACCTGTTACATCATCTGTATTTGGAGAAGATTTCGAACCCCTTTTACTCTTATTCTTTTATGCAATTTATTCATTCTATGATTATGTTTTCATTATCTATGTCTGAGTAGATTCCTAGTTAGGTTTAGGGTTTCTCACATAGGATTTCATGACTTGCTAGACTTGTTCAAATTCAGTTAAGGATTCATAACTATATCTGTTCTTCAATTTAATTGTGCTTAAAGCTAGTTCTAACCTGATCAATTAGAATCTAGATCTTAGGTTGCTAAATACGTCACGGAAGTGGGGTTTAGGAATCTGAACTAATTAAATTGGGCATTTAAACTTTGCGCAAACGGAAGTTTGGTTTAGGATAATTGTGAACATATCAAACTTGGACTTATTGCTAGTTTAATCTGTTAGTTCTCGCAAACGAAAGTTTGGTTTGCTGCACTTAGACTTAGAGAATTATCGCAAAGGAATTTGGTTAATTCTATACCTGTGTTTTGAGTTCTAGAACTGTGCTTAATTAGATCCTTGCTGAATGAACTGTCTGCTTGTCTGATTTCCTGAGAATACCCTAGGCTTGACGCTTTTAATTATTTGCTTCACAACCGTTAATCTCTGCTACTGATTTACTTTCTCGCACCGCAATTTATTTCATTCACTATTTGCTTATTTCTAGTATTTATTCCTATAGTTTGATTCTCTTGAGACCGAGTGTCCCTGTGGATTCGATAACCCTATATACTACTTTGACATTGCTGTTCACTTGCAGTTTAGTATAGGGAAAACTTAGAACCTATCAAGTTTTTGGCGCCGCTGCCGGGGACTCTTTGAGTCTTCGATAGGACCGAACTTAGGGTTTTTGCTAGAAAATTTTCTCTTTGTTTTTGTTCTTTTTCGTTTTTATTTTTGATTTTGCTGAACTTTTTCTCTGTTTCTTTCTGTCGCAGGTACGAAATTCGCCTTGCGTCGATCGTTGCATACCTTGCGTCGATCGTCACTAGGCGATTCTGAGAATTGAATCGATCGTTGCAGTGATAGCATCGATCGTTGCTGGACGATTACAGACAGTTTATGCCAACGCAGAAAACTCGAAGTAATCCGAACTCGAGCTTGCTTAATCTCGGACTAGAGGAACTTGGACGTCTAGAAAGGACTAACAGAAGAGAAAAGAGAGAGAGAATGGTACGAGAACGTTTGATCTTGATACCAGATGCTGAAGGTACCCTGAGGGACCAAGATGACAACCCGTACAATGCTGCTGGGCATCGGGTTGATGCTGAAGGGAATGTCATCCCTGATCCTCCTGAGCAACATGAGCTGAACCAAAACCAGGGTCAAGGACAGGCCCAAGGTAGAGAGATGGTGGTTCATGAGAGGACACTAGCTGATTACAACAGACCTGATGAGTTTCATGCAAACCGAGCAGCTCTAGTGCTTCCTGCTTTTGAGAGGAATGATTTTGAGGTAAAAACCATCTACTACCAGCTGATGAGACAGATTGCTTTTCATGGTCTTCAAACAGAGCAGCCTATGGATCACATTGACAAGTTTGAGGACATAGTCACTGGCATGAAGTATGAAGGAGTATGCCCGGACTATCTGTTCCTTAAGCTATTTCCGCACAGTCTTGCTGGAGACGCTAGTGCATGGCTGAGACAACTGGCACCTGGTCAGTATACTACTTGGACAGCCTTAAAGAGTGAGTTCCTGCGTCACTTTTATGATGATGCACGCTCGGATCAGTCCAGACAGGACATACTCACCTTTTCCCAAGGAGCTGTGGAGCCCTTGAAGACTGCCTGGATGAGATTTAAGCAGTATCAGCGTGACTGTCCACACCATGGATTCACGGAAGTACAGCTGATTGGTATCTTCTTCAGAGGCATAGATCTCCCTTATCAGACTGCGCTGGATAATTCCAGTAATGCTAATTTTAACACCAGGACTCCTACGCAAGCTAAGCAGTTGATAGAGAATCTGATTGGCAGCAACAGTTGCAAAACAATGGATGAAAGGAGGAAGAGATCTGGTGGAACTGTAGAGAATTCTGATATAGCTAATATAAGATCCAGATTGGACACAGTCTACAATCTCCTAACAAGTAAGAAATCTGTCCACTTTGCCCAGGATGTAGAGGTGATTCAGACTGAAGAGGAGACTCAGGAAGAAGATGTGAATTTCATAGGAGGTTCTGGTTTCCAAGGTAATAGATTTGGTAATCAACAGGGGAACAGATTCTCCAATGGTGGACAGACTGGTGGTTTTCAGAAGACCTATGGACAAGGTAATCAGAGAACCTATGGGTCTACATCCTATCAGACTCCTCCTGCACCTACAGCCCATGAGAGCAAAATGGAGGCTATGATGGAACAACTGATGGAGAGTCAAACCAAGCTTTCTGTGGACAACAATAAGAAGCTGGACGCTGTCTATCAAGACCTCAATGGGAAGTTTGAGTCACTGAGCACTCACATGAAGCAGTTGGACACTCAGGTGAACCAGATGTCCAGCTCACTGAAGGGAAAATGAGTTGCAGAGACTCATATTAAGGCCTGGTCTGTACTCATTAATGATGGATCTTATCTAGGGGAGAAATTTGAGCTAAGTACAGCTGAGTTGGTAACTGAGGCAGAATTTTCGGATTTCTGTGAAAAACTCTCGGGTAGAAACTGCAATGATGCAACGATCGACACACAGCTGGCATCGATCGATGCAGGTCGTGAACGAGCAGAAGACCCGTGGGATGAAAGTGAGATTGATGCAGAACTAGCCCGCCTATTCCCTGATGTATCTGAGATCACTCAAGAGGATGTTTATGCACAAGCCATTAGGCAATATCCCAAGGTGTCTGAAGTGATTAAACAAGAGATTGAAGAGCTGAAAAAGCTAGAAGAGAGTGGTGAAGACTTGGAAGAAATTCCACCTTCTGATGATCCACCTTATCACCCATGTGTTCAGAGATATTTGAACAAGATGTTGCCTTTAGATGAGGAGCTGAGAGAATGGGTGATAATAGTTCCTCAGCATATTAGTGATGTTCTGCTAACCAAGGTCCCGAAGAAGTTACCTGATCCTGGAGTCTTTGTACTAGATTGTTCTATCTTTGAGGATAGCTTTAGGCGTTCTCTGTGTGATTTAGGAGCTGCTGGAAGCATAATGCCTTACTCTGTGGCAGAGGAGCTGGGAATGTTAGATTTTACTCCTACTAGGACTTCTCTTATCCTAGCTGATCAGTCCATACGAGTTCCTGAAGGACTTCTTATGGACATTCCGGTGAGAGTTGGGAACTACTTAGTTCCAACGGATTTCCTTGTGCTGAAATATGATTGTGATCCGGATGAAGCTTTATTGCTTGGGAGACCATTCTTGGCTACAGCAGGAGCTGTGATTGATGTTAGACAGAGTCTAATAGACCTCCACCTGGGAGATGAACCACTGCACTATGAGATGGATAAGCTGCGAAAGCCACTGATAGATGGGCAGACATTCACCATAAGGGACGCAGATTTTGAGCAGCCTGATCATACCATGGTTATAGATCCTGGAGCACATTTCACTCCATCTTTTCTTGGACATGAGCATTCCGCAACAGCCTACTCACCACCTTGGATGAGGAGACTTGAACAGAGACAGAAAAAGTCTCTGTCAGGACCTCCTGGCACTTGAAAGATCTCATCCGTCCGGTCAAGCTATTGACCTTAAACAAGCGCTGGGTGGGAGGCAACCCACCATTAGGTACTAGTGTTTTTCTTTTTCATTTTTGGTGTTTTTGTTAGGATTTTACGTTTGTTTTTGTTTCTGGTGAGTTTATGTTTGCAGGTCTCGGTTAAATCGCAGTGCAGCGATCGATGCATTTCTGCATCGATCGTCACAACACGAAAGGAATCGCATTGCAGCGATCGTTGCGGTCCTGAGCAACGATCGACTGTACACGAAAATCGCCAAGTAACGGTCGATGCACTTAAGTGCAACGATCGATGCCTGAGCGACAGAGGTAACCCGACAGACATAATTCCACCTTTTCAATTTTTATTTTCTTTTTACCGAGCCTTCGCTGGACACTACTGGGGACAGTGTGTCTTAAGTGTGGGGGAGGTGCTACTGACTTTTGTTTTCTGTTTTCTTAAGAGTCAGTTCGTTTTTCAAAATTTTTGTTTTATTGAGTCAAAATTGTTTAAGTAAGAAACTATGATTTTCTGAGAAGATTTACAAGACTTGCAGGAACTTAAGTAACCATTGGGATGAAGTTGCAGGATCTATCTATGACTATTAGAAAACTCCATCACATATCAACCTACTGGGAACACCCACATCACTTCAGGTATCAGAGGATCCTTTACTGACTTCAACTTTAATACTGACTTAGATTTCTCACCTAAGGGCTTGGTATGCTTTATGTCGGATTCCCTGTTAGTTCTGACACAGCCTGTAAACCTGTCCTATTTAGTCCCCTTCTCCCCTTCTGTAAAGTAAAAAAAAAAAAAAAATAATAATAAACTGAGGATGAGTTAGTAACTCCGAAGTGGTCATGGGAATAGTAGCAAACACTATTATCTCTCATGTGATCCATGGAATGTGTCCAAAGTACACCCCATAACGGGAAGAACACTGATAAAAAAAATAAAATGATACCCAATGGGGAAAAATCAGTTGTTAAAGAAGGGAAAGAGAAGAAAGGGACTAGAGAAAGATAGTATGGTGGTCTAGAGCTGATAAGGTAAGAATCCATGTGCCTTTAGATCGATACTCCTTAGGTGAGACCGCACTTAAATACTTGCAGAAGTCAGTAGGGAGAATTTGAATGCTTGAATGTGATTGTGGAGTTTACCTAGGACAGTTGCTAAGTGTGGGGGAAGTACATTGTGGTCTTGATATCCTGTGATTGATTCTTGCAGTGGTTTACTAAGGGGAATCTGAGTATTGTAGCTTCGAGGATGAAATGAGTTTCTGAAGAGTTTTCAAACCTCTTCACCATGTTTTAGTTCTCTGTTTTGCTTGAGGGCAAGCAAAGGCTAAGTGTGGGGGAGTTGATATATCATGGTTTTTACTAGTTTTAGACCATGATATAAGTGTGTTTTTAGTGTCTTTTGTGTTCTTTTAGAGTCTTTTACAGGTATAATCAGGTTGGGAGGTGAATTGGAGATAATGGAGCATTTTGGAGATTTTTGGAGTGTTTGGCCGAGAGATAGAGTTCACTGTCCGAAACAGAGGAAGGTGTCGATCGTTGCACTCTAGCATCGATCGATGCACCAGCGAGATGGGCCAAAAACTCGGCGGTTTAGAAGAGTGAAGAATTTGCACCTTGATCCAGAAGTTCCTGATATTTACAAAGAAGCCCTTGGCCGAGATTATGCCTATATAATAGAGTTTTTAGTGTTTTTATTAGATACGCTTTATACTTTTCACGATACACTTTGATAATTAAGAGCAGAGGATTTTAGAGCTTTTTGGGGCTGATCTGAACCTGTTACATCATCTGTATTTGGAGAAGATTTCGAACCCCTTTTACTCTTATTCTTTTATGCAATTTATTCATTCTATGATTATGTTTTCATTATCTATGTCTGAGTAGATTCCTAGTTGAAGGAATGTTTAGATGAATCCTGATTCAATTCTCTGATTCAGATTATCCTAAACATGCGGATCTAGGTTCTCTTGATTAGAAACGATTGTTGATCTCACCTTTTACCTGTTTATGCAGCGGAAAGGGAGAACAGGTCAGAGATCAGAGAGCCACCAAGTGGTAACTCCTCCAGAGGTTCACACACGCACACCAAGCAGGAAGAGAGGCTGCTAGACCACACGGTAATCGGCGCAGAGAGAGAGGAGGCTCGCGGCTGGCTAGGGTTAAATTGCCTGAACTCATCTCAAGTTTTATTTATAAAACTTGTCCAGTTCCGTTTGGGCCTTTGGCCCAAAAACCAATTAACTCGACGGCGTTCTCGCACTGTGTCGATCGACACACCTTGTGCATCGATCGACACACAGTGACTAAACCCATTTATTCTCTCTAAGTACAGTAAATGCCTAATACTTTTACCGTACTTCTGCTAAACCGTTCCTACACATTTTCCTGTTAGCTTAGGCGTGTGACCCATATGGGATCATATAATAAAGGCAATAAGTCCAAGACTTATAGATCATGAGCGGACTCTAGCAAGCCATCATGACCCCCAGTATTATATGACTTATGTCTGATCATTGACATACTCTTACTTTCTAGAGACAGTACTGAGATTACTGGACACAATTCCAACAATCTCCCACTTGTACTGGAATCTCTGTATTCATAATCCTTTTGTCTCAATATCTCGATTAGTCATAAGGCAAGATTAGTGTCATCCTTATAAAGCCTAATCTTGTTCATCGGACTCTGATTTGATACTGACAATCCAAACGACTCGGGACAGTCCGTTTGAGCATGGCCATGCATTTTCCAGTATTCAAATCTCCGATTGGCCTAGAGATATTCACTCCATTTATATTGGAGGGACAAATCCCGTCTTGTTCCATCACTGTAAACTACTTACTTCATAATGTACCCAAACAAGGTCCTTATAACTATCGCAGAACGACAGCGTTAGACAATGATCAAAGTGCATTAGTCCATGTGCAGTCACATGCATGCGAACTCAGGTCTAAGGACTATACTCTATAGTCGTAGTAAGAATCTCTTATGACACATATATAAATATCCTGAAGAGTTCTTATAAGCGGGTCATGTCCAGTCGTATGTTCCCAAACATACACCTATGTACTGACTTTGATGCCGCGCATCTATGACACACTGAGACTTTGTCATAAGTCACGTACCAATCCAGTCTCACACGGTTGTTGGTGTTCCAATTTCAACAACCTTCGACTAGGGACATAATGATATAAGTCATTTATCAAATATAGGGTCTCATGATCAAGCTAAATGACTTTGATAACTCAAGATCAAGTCATTTACTTCGATGACCTATAAAATGGTTTATATCACTTTGGAACGATTATTTCATCACAGTTAAAATAATCTTGAAATAATAATTTCATTAAACATCTTAAATGTTATTTCAAGAACATATCCAATAACTAAATAAAGCCCTTTAATAACTCCCACTGAAATTAAGACTACATCTTAATTTCACTTATCCTACAGCAACAGTCCGCGACTCGTGCTTAGGTCTAAGGAGTGGCTTCGTTAATAGATTAGCAACGTTCTCATTCGTTGAAACTTGCTGATCTACTTAACATCTCTGTCATTTATCTCACGGAATAGGTTATACCTATCCTCAAGGTGTTTGGACCTCTGATGTGCAGCTAGTCTCATCTATGCTGGAAATCACATCAAGTTCAGTGACGAACTCTTCTTTCCAAACAACCTCTTTCGCCACTTCCCAAGCTGCGAAATGTTCAACTTAAGTCATGGAGTCAGCAACAGTGCCTTGCACCGCCAGATAGACACAAGATATAACCGGACTGTGATCGAAAATCATCTTTGTCTATTGGAAACTTGCCTTTCAGACTCTACCGACTTGTAGCACCTCACTTTCTCCGTAAATCAAGAACTTATCCTAAGTATTTCTCAAATACTTTAGGACATTCTTTACGGCAATCCAGTGATTCTTTGCTGGATTTGACTGGTCTTTACTTGTCTTGCTTAACATTAAAGCAACATCAAACAAGTACGTTTCATGGCATACATGATAGATCCAATTGCCGACGCATATGGAATCTTATCCATGCATTTAAGCTCAGCAGTTATCGTAGGACACTGTGTCTTGCTTAACGTAATGCCATGTGACATTGGCATAAAACCCTTCTTGGAATGCTGAAAACGTGTAGGACTTTGTCGGGATTAGAATCCTGACTTTGTCCTACCAGCTCTTTCGGATCTCTATCTTTAGATCCAAAATCCAAAAACATACGTGGCTTTACCCATGTCAATCATTAGAACCAACTCCCAAGCCAGTCCTTAACCGACTGCAGCATTGGGACGTCTTTTCCGAGAATCAGTATGTCATCGACATACAATATGAGAAATGCAATATCGCTCCCACCAATCTATTAGTAAACGCACAGTTCCAATTCGTTCCTGTTCAAGTCAAAACCTTGACTACTTCAACAGAACGAAGATTCCAACTCCGATATGTTTGCTTCCATCCATGAATGGATCGATGAAGCTAACTTACATAAAATGTAATTTTTCGGAGAGTTCGGGTTCACTATCGCTTCTTTGAATTTCGCAGATTCGTCGCTTTCAATGATCATCAGATCATGCGAACTTTCAATGATTATCAGGTTCAACTAATGACGAGAAATCACTCTCGGATTAGTAACTGATTCATTCATATCTGCGAACTTCAGGCTCCACAGGTGCAGATTTCAATGATTATCAGGTTCAACTAATGACAAGAAATCACTCTCGGATTAGTAACTGATTCATTCATATCTGCGAACTTCAGGCTCCACAGGTGCAGATTTCAATGATTATCAGGTTCAACTAATGACAAGAAATCACTCTCGGATTAGTAACTGATTCATTCATATCTGCGAACTTCAGGCTCCACATGTGCAGATTTCAATGATTATCAGGTTCAACTAATGACAAGAAATCACTCTCGGATTAGTAACTGATTCATTCATATCTGCGAACTTCAGGAATATGTAAATCCATCCGTTGCTCTCCCTCAACAGGTTGAGCAGCCTCCTGTATGTCTCGAATTTCTTCGAGTTATACTTTTACTCCCACTGTTCTTCTTGGAAAGTAACTTCCCTTCTTAGAAAACAGAATGGACGTAAAAGTAACAAGCCTTAGTTTCCCTAGGACAACCAGCGAAGTAGCTCAACTACAAATATTCAGTAAAGACGAATTTGGATCGATTCCAATCCACATTTACGTGGTGTCTTTCAACTGATATTGGTGGAACCTTTTCAGCGTAAACTTAGATATTTCTAGAGCGTTATTCTTAAATAATATCATGGAAGATTCGTGTGACTCATCTTTAATCATTTCTAATAAGATCTGATTCTTTCTCACAGAAAAACCTTCAGGTTTTCAGGAGAAATGAGCTGTGAAACGATTTCACACTCATTCAGATGATCACACAATCAATGACTTAAGTATTCTCACTCGTAATTTAATCCAGAGTCTTAATACTTTTGTCATTCAGATCCTATACTTCATTCTGGAACTCTTTCGACCATGTCAAAGAATTTCGACTTGTGTCTCATCAAATGAACACAGTCACACTCACTGAAGTAATCAGTAGAGACAATGAAGTACATGAGATTTTTCTCTGGCATTACTGCTCATTGGGCCACATACATGAGTATGTTCCAGGTCCAATAAGCCTTTGGGCCTTTCTCTAGCTCGGCTAAGATAGGCCCTTTACCTTTTGGTCTAGTAAACAGAATTCAAGTCTCATAAGATATTTTATCAAATGAGCCCAACAGTCCATGACTATGGGATTTCTGAATTCGACTTACTCTATATGACCAAGACTTTATGCCAAGAAAAATCAGGTTTAATTCATCAGATTTAAACCAATTCGGTATATATGTTACATTTAGGCACACTTTGGTTTAAGATATAAAACCCATTCCATGAATAGGGTGCTACAATTAATATTTCATTAAGATCAAAAGAACAAAACTTGTCTTTTATCAAAATGAAAAACATTCAAATTCTTACAAGAAAATGAAAGACAACTCTGCTTAAAGCAGGTACATTGTAGCAATTACTTAATACAAAACCAAGCCTCAAAGGGATCTATGAGTGAAAAACCCTACGGCTGAGGCAGCATCCCAAGCTCCTTTTATACATGTAGTTTCACTTGCCCTTCCTTCAACGTTCTACTGTTGCTTAGGCTCTGCATATTATCACAAATATCAGTGCCACAACCAGTATCCAATACCTTTAAGGTAGAACTTGAAGTAATAACATGAATACCTGAGGAAGTAGTCTCATACATCAACTTCAACTCCTCATCATCTTCCATGAATTTAATGCAATTTCTCTTCCAATGCCCTGTCTCCTTACAGTAGCAGCACTTACCAACGTAAGAGGTATCTGACTCGGGCTCAGAAGACACACGCTTGCCATGATTCAAAATCTGGACAACTTTGTCTTCACCCTTGTCAGCATTAGGTTTAGTAAACCTACCCTTCTCATTCATGAGATTGTACAGGGTACTCTTCACGTTTGGCTCAACTGTCTTGAGCATATCATGCAGTTCAGTCAGCGTCTTCGTTAAGCCTTTCTTGATATAGTTCCTTCTGAACTTATCATAGCTTGACGGCAGTGACTGCAGAATGATCTCAGTTGCCAATTCTTGGCTAACTGGATAATCCAGTTCCTCAGGTTATCAATGTAACCCATCATTTTACTGACATGAGGACTCACTGGATGATCATTTGGTAGCTTGCAGCTAGTGAGAGACTTAACCAACTGGTATCTCTCCACTCTTACCTGCTCCTGAAATTTCAATTTCAGGCTGCTGATCATCTCTATTGGCGACTCCATGTTCTCATATTGCTTCCGCAAATCTGAGTCCATGGTAGCCAACATCAGACCACGCACATCTACCGCATCATTATAATGCTTATTCCAAGCATCATATACTGCATGGGAGGCATTGGATCCGATCCTCACGGGGAGAGCTCTCTCAAGAACATAGTCCTTTCTCTCCTGTCTGAGGACTAGCCTCAGGTTCCGCGACCAAGTCAAGAAATTTGATCCGTTCAGCTTGTCCATCTTAAGGACAGACCGGATCGAGAAAGTGTTTTGATTGTTTGTGCTAGTCATAACTGAAAATTAAGATAAAAGGATTTTAGTTAATATGTTCAATATGATTAATCTCGTATTAAATTTAATATGATTAATCACGCATTATATTCAATAACATAAGTTACCCTCAATAGAATATAATGATTCCAAGATCCACATATAACTAAGATAAAAGTGGGCCACTGGCCGTCACCAAACCTCAGCTTATATCGGTAAGCCTTATGTCGGCTAATTATATCCGTGATATAACTCTTGGTTGTGAATCTGGGCCCGAGGCCCAATCCACTCTGATGTCTCAAGGCCCGGGACTCCCGATGGCCTAGTCAAGAAAACCAGACTATACAGTCATGTAATCATTAATGTCTGGGACTCCCAATGACATTTATGAATCACAAACCGTCTTATCCACGCAAAAGTAGACACCCTCACACTGTAAGGCCATGAATACAATTGAATGGGCTTCGACAGCTGACATAGACTGGGCAAGACATCCAACGCTTGATATTATTTGAGGTTCGTAGGTTTATAAAAATTTCATTCCCAAAATAGAAGATTACTATTTCGGGAAACTTTCTATTTTTGGAAACCTACTATTTTAGGAAACTTTCTAAAATTGGAAACTTTCTAAAACCGGAAACTTTCTAACTTTAGAAATTTCTTTAAAATCCAAAACCCGCAAATCTATAAACTTCTATTTTAAGAACCTTTCTAATTTCAAAATTTCGGAAACTTTAATTTAAAATCGACTTTATAATTTTATAAAATAAATTTTAAATTAATCTGAAGAAAGACTCAAATAATTGGCCCAATTGTTTTAACTTCTTGGCCCGAGGCCCAAGAATTGGTCCATGTCCAAGACATGACCCAATTGTCCAATTAAATGACATAACCGGTCTGGTTCATTAAAATTGGTCTAACCAAATTTTAATTACTACGATGACCACAATTGTCAACCGGTTATTTACTAAACCGGATTTTCTCAATTTATTTGGTCCAACCAAATCAAATTAGAAAATCCTGGTTTAGGCACTAAATCCAATAATTATTTCGACATTGGATTTCTTATCCCGGTTTAACCAGAACTTAATAAAATTATTAATTCTGTTTATTAAACCGCGACGATTATAATTTTAATAAAAATTTTAAACCGAGCCTTAAACCCAATCGTATCGATCGATGAACCAACCGCATCGATCGATTCATCAACCGCATCGATCGATTCATCAATCGCATCGGTCGATGCTCTCAGCATCGATCGATGCGTTCACGCGTTGAGCAGGCTTGGCCGAGATATGCGAAATCCATGCGATCGTTAGATCGATCCATGCGATTGCAGTCGATCTCTCGCGGTTGTATCGACCGATCCATGCGATCGTATCGATCGATCCATGCGATCACAGCCGATACTTCTTTATGAAAATCGCATTCCAAATCAATATAGCTTGGATTTGCGATTTCAAGTGTGTTTAGGTTTCAATTCCTTGTTGCTTAAGTGATTTCTCTTATCAGTAGTTGATTCAAAACACTTCTTAAACAAGAAAACAATCCTAAACTTGAATCTAAACAAGAAAAACCAGAACCAATAGCTCTGATACCACTGAAGGAATGTTTAGATGAATCCTGATTCAATTCTCTGATTCAGATTATCCTAAACATGCGGATCTAGGTTCTCTTGATTAGAAACGATTGTTGATCTCACCTTTTACCTGTTTATGCAGCGGAAAGGGAGAACAGGTCAGAGATCAGAGAGCCACCAAGTGGTAACTCCTCCAGAGGTTCACACACGCACACCAAGCAGGAAGAGAGGCTGCTAGACCACACGGGAATCGGCGCAGAGAGAGAGGAGGCTCGCGGCTGGCTAGGGTTAAATTGCCTGAACTCGTCTCAAGTTTTATTTATAAAACTTGTCCAGTTCCGTTTGGGCCTTTGGCCCAAAAACCAATTAACTCGACGGCGTTCTCGCACTGTGTCGATCGACACACCTTGTGCATCGATCGACACACAGTGACTAAACCCATTTATTCTCTCTAAGTACAGTAAATGCCTAGCACTTTTACCGTACTTCTGCTAAACCGTTCCTACACATTTTCCTGTTAGCTTAGGCGTGTGACCCATATGGGATCATATAATAAAGGCAATAAGTCCAAGACTTATAGATCATGAGCGGACTCTAGCAAGCCATCATGACCCCCAGTATTATATGACTTATGTCTGATCATTGACATACTCTTACTTTCTAGAGACAGTACTGAGATTACTGGACACAATTCCAACACTAGTTAGGTTTAGGGTTTCTCACATAGGATTTCATGACTTGCTAGACTTGTTCAAATTCAGTTAAGGATTCATAACTATATCTGTTCTTCAATTTAATTGTGCTTAAAGCTAGTTCTAACCTGATCAATTAGAATCTAGATCTTAGGTTGCTAAATACGTCACGGAAGTGGGGTTTAGGAATCTGAACTAATTAAATTGGGCATTTAAACTTTGCGCAAACGGAAGTTTGGTTTAGGATAATTGTGAACATATCAAACTTGGACTTATTGCTAGTTTAATCTGTTAGTTCTCGCAAACGAAAGTTTGGTTTGCTGCACTTAGACTTAGAGAATTATCGCAAAGGAATTTGGTTAATTCTATACCTGTGTTTTGAGTTCTAGAACTGTGCTTAATTAGATCATTGCTGAATGAACTGTCTGCTTGTCTGATTTCCTGAGAATACCCTAGGCTTGACGCTTTTAATTATTTGCTTCACAACCGTTAATCTCTGCTACTGATTTACTTTCTCGCACCGCAATTTATTTCATTCACTATTTGCTTATTTCTAGTATTTATTCCTATAGTTTGATTCTCTTGAGACCGAGTGTCCCTGTGGATTCGATAACCCTATATACTACTTTGACATTGCTGTTCACTTGCAGTTTAGTATAGGGAAAACTTAGAACCTATCAATGAGTCACTTAGATCTTCCATTATCCTTCTAAGAATACGCTCTAGAAACGTCTGCGTTTACACTGAATATGTTTCCATCAAAATCAGTTACAGAGACACCACAAGAGATGTGGACTGTAAATATTCTTGATTTGTATCTCGTGAAGATTTGGGGTTGTGAGGCTTATATAAAACGTTTAATCTCTGATAAGCTCACACCCAAATCTGATAAGTGCTACTTCATTGGTTGTCCTAACGAAACCAAGGCATGTTACTTTTACAACCAGTTCGAGAACAAATTGTTTGTTGCTCGAAACTATGTTTTCTTATGAAAGACTTTCTTTCCAAGAAGAACAGTGGGAGTAAAGTACAACTCAAAGAAATTCGAAAATCACAGGAGACTGCTCAACCTGATGAGGAAGAGCAGCAGTTGGATCTACAAAGAGTTGTAGAACCTGCAACTGTGGTGCCTGAGGTTTGCAAGGATCTGGTGAATGTATATTCGATATACATTCAAATGCGAGTTTCTGAAGAGGTGTCGATCGACGAAAAAGTTGTATCGATCAACACAAATAGCGAACCAAAATATTTTTGGTTTATGACTTAATTAACTACGGTTTGAATCTTGGTTAATTAGGTCGTGGTAAAAGTTTACATATGAGATATGTGCACTGTAGTATCCCCCAACCGGCCTAAGGAAGATGGGACGGCCATGGGACCAGAAAACTTGAACGGGAAGTCCGGAGAGACTAAATCAAGTGTCCCATAGGCGTGTTAGAGCTGAGACTCAGCTGGAAGGAGCTCAGCCAAGTGTGAAGTGAAGAAGTCAGCTCAGCTGAGCTGAACAGTCCAGCTGGCCAGCTAGGTCAGCTGGCAACCAGCTCAACTCATCTGGCCGGAGTGTTAAGCTCTTGGGTCAGCTGGTCAGCTAGTGACACTAGCTGACCATGGTGGTTACCAAGCGAATGGACACCAAGAGGGGTCACACCCATTCGGCCTCAAACTTGTGCCCATTCGCTAGGGGTGGTTGGCGATCAACAAAGGGCTATAAATAGCCCATCTCCAAGCCATTTTGCGCACGCCTACAAGGCACAAAAACACACAAAATTCTCCCAAAGGCACAAGGCCAAATCGAGAGAGTTCTAGTGAGAGTGAGAAGCCGGAATTCAAGGAGAAAGGCCGGCGGTTTGAAGAAGGATTGGTGGTGGAATAAGCGATTGAGAAGAGTGCAAGGATAGCTGGTGATGCGTCCACAACTCATGGCAAAGCCACGACCACATCTAAGGTTAGAATCCGAGTCTATTCATCGCGGCCTTGGCCAAACCGTGAAGGCAAATGGCCGGTTGTACTTAGGCCGGATTTCTCTCTTTTCTTATTTTTATTAAGCGCTGAATTTCTATGCACGACCGGCCTTAAGGCCTTGGTCGTGGTTAAGATTCTCGATCGGATGCAAGCGAAACAGAGCATGCATGGCCCAAGGATTGCGGTCGCCTCGAACGGTTTAACGGCAAGTCAAGCGGACGGATGGCCGAGAACCGAGAGGCCAAGACGCGACCGGCCAGTGTGTAAACGAACCGGGGGAATGTTCGTCGGATCGCTAAGCAAACCGCTCGTCAATCGGACCCAAGCCATGTACGCCATCGCGGACCGTCTAAGGATGGTCGCGTGTGGTCTTAGGGCCGTGGTCGATCGAATGGACGCAAGGACCGATCGCAACCGTCCGCGGAACGATCGTGTCTGTCCGTACGAACAGTTGCAACCGTTCGCGGTTATGCGACCCGACCGCGGCCGAACGTATGACGGGCTCGGTACAGACGCGCACGGACGTGCATCACGACCGTAAGGATCGTCGCTGTCCCGACGATACATCCGCTACGATCAGTTCACGCGACCGTAAGGTCAAGCGTGAGATCTCGCGGTACAATCGACACGGACATGCGCTACGACCATGCGATCACGCATACGCGCCAGCGCTCGTCCGGCCATAAACCCGCATGCGATCAAAACCTTCGGTACATGCGCATATGACCTTCCAGGCTTACCGCGGACGCACGCTCATTACCATGGGCCAAGTTGCGGTCGCGGTTGTATGAACGTGTATGGACTAAGCGGCTTATAAGAATGGAATTATAGGAATGTTAGTATTGCTTGTATAATATAAAGTTTGTGGGATCATATAGAATATAAATGCTAGGATGCATGAAAACGATTATAAACGAATATGGAAATCTCACGAACTTGTTTGTTTCAGGTGATCATGATAATGAACGGACTTAGGCGCGGACAAGACTTGGAGCGAGTGGTGTTAGTTGGGTAGACATTGTTCTAGGACCGAATACTTATTAGCATAATGCGTTTGAACTACATTATATTTGGTACCTTTTGATTATTAATAAAATGTCTACTTTTGCCTTAGTCTATATATATAAATCGAAGTGAATGAACGAAAGTGATGGAAATCGTTTAAGTATTGAAATAAGGGGCTTGAGGTTCACAAACGAACCTCAAGTTAAATTGAATAAGTAGTGGCAATCCGTTCTGGCCCTATGGCCGGGATAGGCCTTGTCATGCACGACTTTTACACAAAACTGAAGTTCGCAGATCCAAAAGGATCTGTCACGAACCCGAGAAATGTGGATTTCTCGTAACCAATTGTCGTGATCTATTGATCATTGAAAGTGACGGGCCTGCGAATTTTGAAGAAGCAATGATGGGCCTTGACTCCGAAAATGGCTGAAAGCCGCTGAATCCGAAATGGGATCCATGTCACATAACCAAGTGTGGAATTTGGTCGATTTACCCGATGGTGCAAAAGCCATTGAGTGTAAATAGATTTTCAAAAGGAAATTGATGTGAATGGTAATATCCATAGCTGGATTGGTGGAAAAGGTTTCAAGCAAATTCATGGTGTTGACTATGAAGAAACCTATTCCCCAGTCAACATGCTTAAAGTCCATTCGGATTCTCCTAGCAACCGCCACTCATAATGGTTATGAGATCTGGCAGATGGATGTGAAAACAGTTTTCCTTAATGGAATTCTGGAAAAGGATGTGTACATGACACAACCTGAAATTTTCATTGATCCTAATGAATCTAGGAAGATATGCAAGCTTCGCCGATCCATTTATGGATTGAAGCAAGCATCTCGGAGTTGGAATCTTCGTTTTGATAAAGCAGTCAAAAGGTTTGACTTCGTCATGAACAAAGAGGAACCGTGTGTTTACAAGATGACTAGTGGGAGCACAGTTGCATTTCTGGTATTGTATGTTGATAACATACTACTTCTCGGAAATGAAGTTCCATTGTTTCAGTCTGTTGAGACTTGACTCGAAAGTTGTTTTTCGATAATAAATATGGGAGAAACCGTGTACATTCTTGGAATAAGAATCTATGGAGATAGATTGGACAAGCTAATTGGATTTTGTCAAGATACTTATGGTGATAAGGTCTTGCACAGGTCCAGTATGCAGGATTCCAAGAAGGGCCTCGTGCAAATGACTCTTGGTATTACTCTTAGCAAGACGCAGTGTCTTTCGACACACGCTGAGCAAGAGCGAATGAGGGTCAGACTACTGCTAAAGGCATTAGATGTCTTAAGATGTGATCTTAATTTTAGTGGGAGTTGTTGATGTTAATTTTAGTTATGATATGATGTTCGTGAAAACATAATTTGATTATGTTATTGAAATCTGACATCTGTATTATTTAATAATGGTTATTAAATAATAGTCCCAAAGTAATTTATGACATTTTATAGGTCATCAAGTATGTGACTTGATCATGAAACCCTATAAGTAATAAATGACATAAATTATGTTAGTCCCTGGTCAAGGTTGTTAAAGTGGGACACTAACAACCGCGTGAGACTAGTATGTGTGGTGACTGATGACTAAGTTTCATGGAGTCATTAATAAGAGTATTAAAGTCAATCACATAGATATGTGTTAGAGAACACATGATCGGACATGACCCACTGATGAGAACTCTACGTGATAGTTATATAAGTGTCATGAGAGTTTTCATTACGACTATAGAGTATATTCCTTAGACCTGAGTTCATCATGTTTTCTTACATATGAATTGGTCCGCTTTAACCTTGTCAAACGTCAGCCGTAACTGGTGACTATAAATGCATTGATTGGGCGTATCATGAAGTGTGTGAAGAAACAGGGATGGAACAAGATGGGATTTGTCCCTCCTATATAATATGAGATAAATATCTCAGGGCCCATCGAAGATTTGATACTGAGAAATGTGTGGCCACACTCAAACGAGGTGATTGTCAGTCGTTTGTCTTGTCAGTATAAATCGGAGTTCGATGAACATGATCTTGGCTAAATAAGGGTGACACAGATCTTGCCTTATGCCAGATCGAGATATAGTGACGAAGGGATTATGGGAATAGATGATTCCAGTACAAGTGGGAGATTGTTGGGAATGTCCTGAAATCTATTGTACTTGCTCTTAAGTAAAAGTTGTATTGTCGAGATGAGACAATCATATGACACTAGGCAGTCATAATGCTTTGCTAGAAGCCACTTATGATCAATGAGTTAAGAACTCATTGCTAGTGTTATATGATCCTACAGGGTCACACACCTAAGCAAACTGGACGTTGTATATGGGGTTGATCATTAATGTAATGATCGGGTGAATGCATATTTGATATGCATTCAATACCAAGTTTCTGGGGAAGTGTCGATCGACGCAATAAGTGTGTCGGTCGATACAGATCGGCAGTGTCGATCGACACAATTAGTGTGTCGGTCGACACAGCTCGCGAATTGCCAGATTAAAATTGGTTTAATTGCTGGTTAATTCGGTTGTGGTTTAAGTCGACATATATAAGATATATGGTCGACCTAAACACTAATCTAACCTAATTCACAGCCACCAGAACGGTAAGAGAAACCTCTCAAGAGATCTGATCTCTAAAGGCACTAGCATCCCTCCTGTTCAGTTTGTGTGCGTGTGGATACCAGTAGAGGCACAGCGATTGAGGTGCTTCGTGATCTCGATTATCTGCAAAACCTTCCGCTGCAAATAACCAGGTAATCCTGAGATCCTAATGATTCAATTACATGAATCCTAGATCCTAGGCTACGAAATTAAGACTAGGGCTGCCTAATTGGATTAGGAACTGCTAGAAATTCCTTTAAGGTGTTGGTCCTCGAAAGTAAGACGTGAACGAAGCAGGGGGAGGTTCCAGCGTCCCATGGAAGGGAGAAGTAAATCAGAGACCAGCTTATCTGAGGTAGATGCGGAGTTAGGACAGGCTGGTCGAGGGGGATCATCAAGCCACAAGTTTTTCCAAATAAGAATATTCTGGCCGTTACCAACCTGCCAGCGAAGACCTTCTCGGAGAAGCGAACAGCCTTCATAGATGCTGCGCCAAGTATGGCTCGGTCGGGATCCTAAATGAGCTTCTAAAAGGGTGGATGACTGGTAATACTTGGCTTTAAATACTTGGGCCAAGAGAGATGAAGGCTGGGTAAGAAATCGCCAGCTCTGCTTAGCCAAGAGTGCAATATTAAAGAGATGCAAGTCTTTAAAGCCCATACCTTCATGAATTTTAAGTTGTGTCATACGATGCCAAGCTACCTAGGGGATCTTATGCTTTTTCCTCATAGGGAGACCACCAAAAATTACGCATAAGTCGAGAGAGGTAAGAGGAGAGCGTTTTCGGGAGAAGGAAACATGACATGCAGTATGTGGGAAGTGCAATGATAACAAATTTGATCAGAACTTCACGTCCAACAAGAGAAAGAAATCGAGACGTCCAGTTTTCAATCTTATGTTGTACCCGTTGAGCAATATAAGAAAACGTATCAAACTTATTGCGACCGATTATTTCGGGGAGTCCCAAGTATCTGCGAAACCCACCAACCTTAGAAATGCCCGTAAGGGATGCAATGGAGGCCTAAAGCTCCAGAGGAACCGATTTCCAAACATAATTGCCGACTTTGCGAAGTTTACATATTGTCCAGAGACAGTCGAGTACTGCTGTAGAAGATGTAGCAGGTGATGACATTCCGACGGGGTAGCTTCACAGAACAGAAGAGAATCATCCGCACAAAAAAGATGTGAAAATGCAGGTCCTCCGTGGCTAGCTTTAAATTCATGGATCAATTTGTTCTGAGAAGCATGCGCGAGAAGAGCAGACAGACTGTGAGTGCAGAGCAGGTATAGATACGGCGACAATTGATCACCTTGGCAGAGTCCACGGTGAGGAGATACCAGTTCCCCTGGTGAACCATTTAACAAAATCGAGTAAGAGACATAAGTGATACAGCTCATGATCCATTGGCACCATTGGTCAGAGAATCCAAGCTTATGAAAGATAGCTTCAACGTATCGCTAGTCTACCCGCTTAGTCTTCAGAGAATGGAGCAATTCATGGCCTATAAGCACATTATCAGTGATAAGGCGGCCAAGAATAAATGCCGATTGAAATTCCGTAATGATCTCGTGAAGAAAGGGCTTAAGTCGCTCCGCCAGAATCTTAGAAACAAGCTTATAAGCCACATTACATAGACTACTGGGGTGAAAGTCCTTAACCTGAGTGGGAGAAGTAGTTTTGGGAATAAGACACACTTGGGTACGCTTGAGTTCTGGATCTATCGAGCTTGTGGTAAAGAAGTGCTGAACGTAGTGAATAACACTGGATTTGATGGTGGACCAGTGGAAGCGGTAAAACCCGACATTAAATCCTTCTGGACCGGCAACTTTATCCACATTCATAAGACACAAGGCCTGATAGATTTCAGATTCAGAGACAGGCCTAGTGAGTTGGGTATTCATGGCAGCAGTGACCTTGGGCTGAACATGGCGGAGAACAGGGTCCAGCGAGGGAGGGGAGGATGCTGTGTAAAGCTCAGTAAAGTAGTGATGAGTGAGGTTATTCAAGTCGGATGCAGAAGTAAAGACGTTGCCGTGATCATCCTCCAAGGAAGTAATCCGATTAATGCTGCGGCGTTGTTGCGTAATGGCATGGAAAAATTTAGAATTTTATCGCCGGATTGCAGCCATAAGATCCTGCTCTTAAGAAGCCAGTATTCCTCTTCGAGCTTGTATTCTGAAGCCAATTGAATTTTGAGATCAGTGATATTACTGTAATCAGGAGGAGGAGAAGAGGCGTAGGCCTGGTGAAGCAATTGCTGCAATGAGTGGATCTTGCGAAGAGAATTGGTAGTGTGCTGGGCTTTCCAACGAGAAAGACTGGCTCTACAGCGTTTAAGTGCCGTGGCAAAGCTAGAAGGAGGAAGATGGTCGCAGTTAGAGGCCCAGAAGGTATTAATCAGCTGATGGATGTCTGCAATATGTCTCCAGCGGTTGTCGTATTTAAACTGCTTGCTTCCTTTCCAGTGGGTATCATCGGTTTGCACCAGCAGGGAATGATGGTCAGAACCATTCCACTGAAGGAGCTGCACGCCAACCGTGGGGTATAAGTCACTCCAACCGGAGGTGGAAAAGGCACGATCTAGTTTAGAGCGGATAGGGCCGGTAGATCGAGTACCCATCCAGGTGTAATGACCACCATACGTACGTAGTTCATGAAGATCTGAAGCATTAATAAGACGACGAAAGTGAGCAAAATGCGACTCAGGTTTAGTGGTACCTCCTAACTGCTCATTGTTGCTCAGCTAAGCGGTAGAACTCATTGTCACTGGCGAATTTTCCCATTCTGTTCTAGTTTGCTCAGGGATTCTCTACTTTCTCGGCAGCGAACGCAGAGAGATTTTGAAGGATGATATACAGAGTATAAACGCTAAGGAATCAGATCTAGGGATCTCTGAAGAGGCCTCGTGGCACGCCAAGTACAAAAATTCCGCCAACATCTACGCCGGAGGCTTAGCTTACGACCTCACCGAAGGTGATCTCCTCGCCGTTTTCGCCCAGTAAGTGGTTGCTATAACCTGTTCAGTAGCATTCTCTTCATAGATTTTGGTTTTGATAAGTTTTTCTTCTTGATTTGTAGATATGGTGAAGTCGTTGATGTCAATCTTATCAGAGACAAGGGAACTGGAAAATCTAAGGGTTTATCGTTTCTTGCATACGAAGATCAAAGAAGTACAATTCTCGCTGTTTGTTAGTCGAATGATTCTCTTACTTGGACACTGGTTTTAAAATTGCAGATAATCTGAATGGAGCTCAGGTGTTGGGGCGGACCATTAAAGTGGATCATTGTAGCAAATACACTAAGCGAGAAGAGGAAGATGAAGAGACGCAAAGGCAGAACAGAGAGGCACGTGGTGTATGCAGAGCTTTTCAGAGAGGAGAGTGTACTCATGGAGATTCTTGCAAATTTTCCCACGATGAGAAAGTAAGCTGACAATATATATGCTTTTAGTAGCTGATGAATTTGGATGCTATCGTACTTATCCTTTAAACCCAGATGATAGAAAGAAACATTCTTGTTGATGACTTATGTTGTTCTTCTCATTTATTTTCTTTTACACTTTGGTTATGGACAGAGAGCTGCAAATACTGGTTGGGGTATTCTAGATTAGAGAGGCCCCAATAAGACCTCAGTATGATAGCTGAACTCCTTTTGTATAACAATAGTTTCAAAGGAAGCATCCCTTCTAGTCTTAGGAACTGCAGTTACCTTCTTTACCTAGGACTTAATTTCAACATGCTGCATGGCTCTATACCTCATGAGCTCATGGAAGTTCGATCTCTGGTCTCGTTAAATATTTTATATAATACTTTGACTGGACAGTTCCCAATCGAAGTAGGAAAGTTGGACAATCTTCTTCAACTAGATGTTTCACACAACCAATTATCAGGACATATACCGCAAACTATGGGGAATTGTCTCTCCTTGGAAGAGCTTACTTTAAGTGGAAACTTTTTTTGAAGGAAGCATCATAGATATCCGAGGGTTGAGGAACCTCAAACTCTTGGATCTGTCGAAAAATAATCTCTCTGGCTCTATACCAGCATATCTGGTAAACCTCACCTCGATTCAGTATCTAAACCTCTCTGTAAATAATCTTGAAGGGCCAGTGCCAACTGAAGGAACATTTCGAAACTTAAGCCAGTTTTCGATATTTGGAAACAGAAATCTTTGTGGGAGCATTCCTGAACTACATTTAAAACCATGCTCTGTGCAAGGAGAAATTAGAAAGAAAATCGCCATTGGCATTGGTGTTACTTTGTTTGTACTTTCAATAATGGGTATAATCTCTCTGTGTTGGTTCAAGAAACGAAACAAAAACGACAGGGTTCACAACACAAGTAATATGGATAATTTTGTGCTTGTACATGATATTGATCATGTATGTTTCAATAATGTGAAGTCTGCTTCACAAGTCTGATTCACAAGTCTGCTTCACAAGTCTGCTTCACAAGTCTGCTTCACAAGTCTGCTTCACAAGTCTGCTCACAAGTCTGCTTCACAAGTCTGCTTCACAAGTCTGCTATGTTCATTTCGGACCAAAATGACAAAATGTCTAATTTGTCCTCTATCTAATTAGGTTTAGGGTTATTCTTGTGTACCCATCCTATATAACTTGTGTAGCCACCAAATATCAAAAGTTAAGTCATTTTTGTGACTATTCTCTCTTCTTCTCTTGAGCAAACAATTCTCCCATTTCTGAACCTTCAAATCTTTCTTAAAACTATCATGGTACCAGAGCAATAGAGTTATTGTTCTTTGATTCTCTCTATTCTCTTATTGATTCTACTCATTCTTAGTTCTAAATCTGTGTTTTTCTCTTCATTTATGCTCTTCCAATTGTTTCTCTTTTCTGAAACCTTCAAGCTTCATCAATGGAAGACACTGTCCAAGTAAACTCAAGCCTCAAGCCTACTGTCATTCCTGTGGTTCTCAAGGGTTTAAACTACAGGACATGGCAGAGAACAACCAAGACCGCAATCTGTGGCAGAGGACTTTGGGAGCACATTCTTGAGGACAAGACACCGCCTGATGAAGATCCAAAGGAGAAGAAAGATGAGGCAACAAAGAAGGAGGAGGCAAGGTGGTTTCAAGAAGACCAATCAGTTCTGGGTTTTCTTCAAAACTCACTAGATCCATCCATCCTTGAAGCTTACTCCCATTGCGAAACTGCTAAATCACTTTGGGACACTCTGAAGAAGGTGTATGGTGATGTCTCTAACCTCAGCCGTGTGTATGAAGTGAAGAAGACAATCAGTGACCTTCACCAAGAGGATTGTGAGTTCACCAAGTATCTTGGGAAGTTCTCATCTGCTTGGTCTGAGCTTGACATGTTAAGGCCAAGCACCATGGACCCAAAGGTTCTTAATGAAAGGAAGGAGCAAGACAAGATCTTTGGACTCCTCCTCAATCTGAATCCGGTCTACAATGATGTTATCAAGTCCATTCTAAGGGAAACTACTCTTCCTGACTTTGAAGAAGTGTGCTCAAGGATCCAAAAGGAACAAGGGAACATTGGGCTGTTTGGAGGAAAGGGGGAGCTTGTCACCGCCAACAAGAGTGTGTTCAAGCATGAGGACAGAAGCGTGTTCAAGCAAGAGGACAGGAAGCACATCTCCTGTGATCATTGCAAGAAGAAGGGACATGCCAAGGAAAAATGCTGGATCCTCCATCCACACCTCAAGCCATCCAAGTTCAGGGATTCAAAAGCCAACATCTCTCAAGAAGTGGCTGAGCAGGCGACTTCATCTACTCAAGGAGGAGAGCTTGCCTTGTTCACTAACACTGAGTATGTGAGGAGAAGTGATCTGGAGGATCTCATCAAGGCTTATGCCTCTAAACTCTCTGGTATCACACTTCTGTCTCATAAATTGCTTGCTCAATCTGATCATAAAATGGTAGTAGACTCAGGAGCTTCTCACCATATGATTAGTGACGCTAAGTGGTTAAAAGATATTAAACCGGCTCTAGGTAGAGTAACTATTGCTGATGGTCAAAGTATTCCCATTGTAGGAACAGGAAAGTTAAGACTCTTTAACAAGGATAGTGATGCTTTCTTTGTGCCTAAGTTTAAATCTAATCTTCTGTCTGTGAAAAGGATTACAAATGATCTGAATTGCAATGTTATATTTGGGCCTAATGAAGTTTGCTTTCAGGATATTAAGAATGGCAAGGTACTTGGAAGAGGTGGAACACAAGATGAGCTTTACCTCCTTGAAAACACTTCTCCAAGCAATTTGGATTCCTTAGCTTTCAATTCCTGTTTTTCTGTTAATCAAAATGTTTTGTGGCATGCTAGACTTGGACATCCTCATGCTCGTGCTCTCAGTTTAATGTTGCCTAATGCTAACTTTGATCATTCAACTTGTGAAGCTTGCATCCTTGGCAAACATTGTAGAACTATATTTCCTAAATCTACTACTATCTATGAAAATTGCTTTGATCTAGTGCATTCTGATGTTTGGACTTCACCATGTCTGTCCAGAGATAGGAACAAGTATTTTGTGACATTTATAGATGAAAAATCAAAGTATACTTGGGTCACCTTGCTTCCATCTAAAGATAGAGTTTATGAAGCATTCATTCATTTTCATAATTACATTACTAATCAGTTTAATGCCAAGATCAAAGTGTTTAGATCAGATAATGGAGGAGAGTATACAAGTCAAAGATTCAAAGCAAATCTGAACAAACATGGAATCCTACATCAAACAAGCTGTCCACATACACCCCAACAAAATGGAGTGGCTGAGAGAAAGAACAGACATCTTATGGAGGTGGCTAGATCCATGATGTTCCATGCAAATGTGCCTAAAAGCTTTTGGGGAGATGCAGTCTTGGCAGCTTGCTACCTCATTAATAGGATTCCAACCAAAGTTCTACAAGACATCTCACCATTTGAGGTATTAAACAAAACTAAACCCTTTATTGAACACTTACGTGTGTTTGGGTGTGTGTGTTTTGTCCATATCTCAGGTGATCAAAGAAACAAGCTAGAGGCTAAGAGCATCAAGTGCATGTTCCTTGGATATTCAACTACTCAAAAGGGATACAAATGCTATGATCCAATCAACAACCGCACATATGTGTCAAGAGATGTTAAGTTCATTGAGGGGCAGTGGTACTATGATAAAAGGGATTGGGAAGGACTGAAGGATCTTTCAAGATCACCGTCTGACCTTGCTACAAGTCTGAGGTTTCTCTTGAATCATTTGGGAAATGTCCCTCATAAAGTACCAAGACAAGGGGAAACAGAAACAGGAAGGCATCAAGAAGAGTTGCAAGAAGAAGAACCAGTGACAGCTAATCAAGAACCCACTCAAACTCAAGAGGAAGTTCTACCTCAGAATCAAGATCAAGACAACTTGAATATTAATGATGAGGAGATTATTCATCATGAAGAAGAAGAGATGGGTGTAGAGGAAGTTGCTCAACCGGTCCAACAACTCAGAAGAAGCACTAGAGAAAAGACGGATCTATCAAGCTACATCAACAAGAAGTTCTACTTCAACAATCAGGCTGTTGCTCATCCCAACCAGTCCATGTGTTCTATTGACTTGTTGCCATCAAGTCATTGTGCTTTTCTTGGGAAGATAGAGATGAATCATGTTCCTAAAACTTATGAAGAGGCTAAAGACACCAAGGAGTGGATGGATGCTGTGATTGATGAGAAGGGAGCTATGGAAAAGAATCACACTTGGAATGTGGAGAAGCTGCCAAAGGGAAAAAAGACTGTCAGCTCAAAATGGGTCTTCACAATCAAGTATAAGAGCAATGGAGACATTGAGAGGTACAAGGCAAGGTTGGTTGCAAGAGGGTTCACGCAAACTTATGGAGAAGACTACACTGATACCTTTGCACCGGTAGCTAAACTCCATACAGTAAGAGTCACACTGTCCCTGGCCACAAACCTTTCATGGAACCTATGGCAAATGGATGTTAAGAATGCCTTTTTACAAGGAGAGCTTGAAGAGGAAGTGTACATGACTCCACCACCGGGACTAGAGCCTTTGTGTAAACCTGGTGAAGTATTGAGACTAAGGAGAGCAATCTATGGTTTGAAGCAATCACCAAGAGCATGGTACCATAAGCTAAGCCATACACTCATGGACTATGGATTCAAGAAGTCTCAATCTGATCACACATTGTTTACTCTTCAAAGCCCTTTAGGAGTGGTGGTGGTTCTGATCTATGTGGATGATTTAATCATTACTGGAAGTGATAATGAGGGAATTCAGTCCACAAAGGCTTTTCTCAAAAGTTCGTTTGACATCAAAGACCTTGGAGAGTTGAAGTATTTCTTGGGTATTGAAGTATGCAGATTCAATGATGGGTTGTTTCTGTCTCAAAGGAAGTATGTTAAAGACTTGCTGACAGAAACAAGAATGCATGATTGCAAGATAGCAAAGACTCCTCTTGAAGATGGCTACCAAGTCAATAGAAAGGGGGAGAAATCAGATGAGGAGAAGTTCAAGGATGTCTCCTTGTATAGAAGACTGGTTGGGAAGCTTATCTATTTAACTCTCACTAGACCAGACCTATGTTTTGCTGTGAATCAAGTCAGCCAGCATATGCAATCACCCACAGTTTATCATTGGAGTTTGATTGAGAGGATCCTTAGATATCTCAAAGGCTCAACAGGACAAGGAATTTGGATGGGTAAGAATGATAGCACTGAGATTGTCGGCTACTGTGATGCAGATTGGGCTGGTGATAAGAGTGACAGGAGATCCACAACCGGTTATTGCACCTTCATTGGAGGTAACTTAGTGACTTGGAAGACAAAGAAGCAGAAAGTGGTCTCATGTTCAAGTGCTGAAGCTGAGTATAGAGCTATGAGGAAGCTTACAACAGAGTTAACTTGGTTGAAGGCTCTACTAAAGGACTTTGGCATTGAGCAATCAAGTCCCATTACCTTTCATTGTGACAATCAGGCTGCAATACATATTGCTACCAACTCTATGTTTCATGAAAGGACTAAACACATTGAGATAGATTGTCACAAGGTTAGGGAGAAGATTGAAGATGGGACGGTTCTACCTTGCTACACAAAGAGCGAAGATCAACTAGCAGACATCTTCACCAAGGCTGCAAGTCTCAAGGTTTGCGATCATATTTTCAGCAAACTAGGACTTGTAGACCTTCCTACCCATGATTAGAACTTCCCTGATCATGTGCAGCATACTCTTTTTCCCTTGATGTGGTTTTGTCCCAAGTGGTTTTCTACATCAAGGTTTTTAATGAGGTGTTGCCATGATCATTCCAAGTCCAGACTTTAGGGTGATTCCAAAGTCTGAACTTGAGGGGGAGTATTGATCATGTATGTTTCAATAATGTGAAGTCTGCTTCACAAGTCTGATTCACAAGTCTGCTTCACAAGTCTGCTTCACAAGTCTGCTTCACAAGTCTGCTTCACAAGTCTGCTCACAAGTCTGCTTCACAAGTCTGCTTCACAAGTCTGCTTCACAAGTCTGCTTCACAAGTCTGCTCACAAGTCTGCTTCACAAGTCTGCTTCACAAGTCTGCTATGTTCATTTCGGACCAAAATGACAAAATGTCTAATTTGTCCTCTATCTAATTAGGTTTAGGGTTATTCTTGTGTACCCATCCTATATAACTTGTGTAGCCACCAAATATCAAAAGTTAAGTCATTTTTGTGACTATTCTCTCTTCTTCTCTTGAGCAAACAATTCTCCCATTTCTGAACCTTCAAATCTTTCTTAAAACTATCACATGAAAGGGTAAGGTACGAGGAGCTTCATAAAGCAACTGATGGCTTTTCTTTAGGAAACATGATTGGGTCAGGGAACTTCGGTGCTAAGTATTAAGCATTACTCGGTCTTGAGAACAGAGCTGTTGCCATTTTAGTGTTAAATCTCAAGAAGCCTGGAGCTGCCAAGAGCTTTAGCGCAGAATGTGAAGCCTTGAAGGGTGTAAGGCATCGCAACCTTGTGAAGCTCATAACAGCTTGCTCGAGCATCGATTACAAGGGTAATAATTCAGAGCCTTGGTATATGGGTTCATGCCAAGTGGAAGTTTGGATATGTGGCTGCACCGAGAAGAGCTAGAAGGGACCAGCGATACAAGGCCCTTTACCCTTCTTGAAAGGTTCAACATTGCCATAGACGTGGCGTCTGCTTTGGAGTATCTTCATGTTAATTGTCATGACCCTATAGCTCATTGTGATCTTATTCCAAGCAACGTCCTGTTAGAAGATGATCTGACTGCCCTAGCTCGACTGCTCCTCAAATTCGACCAAGAGTCTTTCCTCAATCAACTCAGCTCGGCCGGTGTCAGAGGAACCGTCGGCTATGCTGCACCAGGTAAAAATATCACACATCTATCACTTAAAATGAAGAAACGTTGTGTATTATGTTATCACTTTCCTCTTTCTTTTTTTTTGCTGTGGATTTTGGTGCAGAATTTGGAATGGGAGAACAACCATCGGAAATGTTCACCCGAAACGACCAACTAATGAGTTATTTGACGGAAGTCTTACACTATACAGCTACACCAGGTCGGCATTGCCTGAGAGGTCTCATTGTCGGATTCCCTGTTGCTGAGTGCTTGACAATGGCTTTGGAGTGAAAAGTTAAGTGAAATGACTCTTCTGATATGTCCAGAGAAGTTACTTAAATTTTGGTCTGGAACGTGTCGTAGCATTGCCATAGCTGCTGATGCGGTGGTCAATGACATAACAAGAACAGAGATTTGGCTTAGCGTACTCAGATGTGCCTTTGTTGTTATTATGGATCAATGCAACGCTTTCTGCTCCTATCCATATCAGAGGTAAACTGTTATATATATATATATATTTTCGAATTTGAACTCAGTCCAATTGACAGGTCTATGAAATGCTTGTACAATACTATATATCTTGTGATTACTTCAAATTTCTTCTTCTAGGAATAGTTGAGACATTTTGAATTAGAGTATAAATAAGTTATTATTAATTAGTTTGCTGAACAATGTATAGAAGCAAGTTGGTATATGAAAAATTGTTTCTCGGTCCTAGGAACAAGAAGCATAGTAGCCTTGCCAAAATATGTATCGAGTGTTTATTTCAATGGAGAACGTCTGTTTTAACTTATGGTATCTAACGAAAAGTCATAAAGACTAGTAAAAATGTCCTTGCTGATTACTTGACAACGATAAAAGTTCATTCCATCAAATGATTGGTGCAATAATATAATGAGTTTTGGCTTTTGAATTTTAATAATGCTAAAGTGACAACTTGTTTTTGATGAGTAATACAAGTCGCAAGAAAAGAAAACTGGGGGGCATGATACATTGTAAATCCCTTAAAATATTGTTTTCTTTCTTTCTAAAGTTGCATTACCAAGACAACGATCAACGCTTTTGGCATTCGCTTCGTCTCATATATTCAAATTTCTGCAAAATATGAGAAGCACAAAAAAGCTTTTAAACCAGAAAATAGCCAGTGTTCTCAATTTATTTTTGATTTATTGAAAACGTGAGAAAGACATTCCCATGTCGTCCTCACGAAGTACCCGTCCTCGAAACGTTACGGGTATGGGTACAGACAGCAAAATGTGGTCCCCATGCTACATAGCTGAAGACAAACAAGTTGTATTGTCGTCGTGGAATAACTCATTCCCTCTCTGCGATTGGAAAGTGTTACATGTGGCCTCAAACACAATAGAGTTACTCATTTGAACCTCACAGGGTTGCAATTGGGCGGAGTGATATCACCTTCTATTGGTAACCTTTCTTTTCCCATCTCACTTGATCTCTCTGATAACTTTTTTGGTGGATCCATCCCTCACGTGGTGGGAAATTTGTTTAGACTGAATACTTGGATATGGGTATTAATTTTTTGGGAGGAGTGATTCCAACCAGCCATTTAACTGCTCTAGACTGTTGGAACTTCGTTTAGATAAAAATAATCTTGGAGGTGGTGTTCCTTCAGAACTAGGATCATTGGCTAAGCTTGAAAAATTATATCTTGGCAAAAACAATCTGAGAGGGAAGTGAAACGTCCTGACCCAATTTTTTCCACCCGAAGGTAGTGTCCAGGTCGACTTCCTCGACCAGACTTAGGCCAATTTCAAGTTTTTCCATACTTAGAATTATTTTGCGTTTTCCAATCCGAACTTGACAAGCATTTTAAGCATAAAACAACTTAGATAGATTTTTCGAGGTTTAAGTACAATGATATCAGTTTTGCCACTAAGCTATTACATTATACTTAACCAAATCTACCCAAGATAACCATCCTTTCCATCCAGCCGCCTTTAGTCTCGCGCCTAAGCCTTCTCAGAACGATCACCTGCATCCACAAAGGAGGCATAAGCAAACGGATTGCTTAGTGAGAGCGGTCGTTCCGTCTCACTTAGCCATAGAAATCAAGCAACAAGTCATATATTCAGTTGGTCTATCAAGCTTATCATCAGTATAGACACTTAATACGATCTGATTGTTTCAAGTCAATGAGCCAGCATCTCAAGGCAAGAAACCAACCAGTCGATCAAGTAAGCAGAAACAGAATGGCCTAAACAGATAAACGCTTAACCCGATCTGATCATTCTGAGTCAACAAGCCATCTTCTACGATCCAGCATCAAGCCTTAACGAGCAAACTGCCCTTAAGCGCATGATCTGATCTAAGATGCTTGAAGAAGAGAATCGATCAATCGGTTAAGTCTCAGCAGAAATCAGAAGTATCGATAAGCAAGCAATCAGAACAGTCCTAGCCAACTAGACTAAACGAATCTATGCAAGCAGACGATTAATCTATAGCCACGGTCACGCACTCACCTTAAATCTTTCAGATTGGATGATGAGAGCGGTTTTCCTGACACCTCTTGTGCTCGATTCCCAACAGAACAGACGATCTCACAGCCTTGCTTGATCACGGTAAGCCAACTCGATCAAACACTTAGCCAAATCTTGGTTTCTCTTTCAGATTTTATCTCTCAATTCTTTCTGAGTTCTTGGTCGCGAAAACTGAACAAAAATCGCCTAAGGGCTGATTTTATGTGCTTATGGTCGATCTCGGTTAAGCCAACTGTCCCGAAAACCGTCCCAAAACTGCTTCCGCGTCAATCTGATTGGCCAAGCCAATCCAACCGTTCTCCCCGCGCTTTCATCACTTGGCTGCGCGGAAAATCCTTTAAACCTGTTCCCGCTCATTTTCCTTGGTCAAAATGCTGAGTTTCGGCCAATAACCGTTCCCGCCCAAACTCGGTCGAATAATCAACCCACGGACTGAAGCTTGGTCCGACAATCATAACGCTCTGTCTGAAAGCCGATAAAACTTGTCCGAATGCTGACCAAACTTGTCTGAATCTCGGCCAGTTAGCTCAACAACTCACTTCTGGTCCGAAAATCACGGTCTGAACTCTTCAAGCTCATTTCTGCTCGGCTTTCACTCAGTAAGCCTTAATATCAGATGAACCCCCAAGTTTTTAATATTCCCTGTCTTAAAAGGCCATTCTGGATGACCATCAATAACCCAATCCGTTCGTCTTTGATCTGATTTCGTTCATCCTTAGAACGCGGGCGGAAGCTCCCTGCATCTTTAAGAAACTTGACATCACTCATACGATTCAGCTTTGGAGCAAACAAGATACAAGGAGGAAATCCGGATGATATAGCTAGATTGACTCAACTGGTGACTCTTGCATTCTCTGCAAACAAATTCTTAGGCGTTTTTCCTCCCTCCATCTACAATTTGTCTTCACTTGAGTTCTTGAGCATGTATGGTAATGGTTTCTCGGGTAGCCTGAAACCTGATTTTGGTAATTTACTACCAAATCTGCGACATTTCACTTATGGGAAGAAATAATATCACAGGACCAAGATGATAGGAAGCATTTCTTCCCGCTTTGGAAAACTACGGAATTTGAAATACCTAGGACTCCTTTGTAATTCTTTGGGAAGTTACTCTTCTGGAGATCTTGAGTTTCTTAAGGCTTTGACTAATTTCACCCAGCTACATACATTACCTGTTAGTGAAAATCGGCTTGGAGGTGACTTGCCTGCCTCTATTACCAACCTGTCCACCAAGCACCAACCTCCACAAATTAGACCTTGGAATAAATTCCATCTCTGGAACCATTCTGTATGACATGGGGAACCTTAAAAGCCTACAAACACTTTTGTTAGACCAAAACTTATTGAACGGACCCCTACCAAGTTCCATTGGAAATCTTTCTAGATTGGTTAGATTAGACCTCAGCTCAAATAGAATGTCAGGAGAGATACCTTCTTCAATAGGTAACATCACTCGGTTAGAAAGGCTCAGGTTGTCTAACAATAGTTTTGAAGGAACCATTCCTCCGAGTATTGGTAAGTGCAAATACATGCTATATTTGTGGATTGGGTCTAATAAGTTGAATGGGACTATACCTCGGGGGATCATGCAAATTCAGTCCCTTGTTCACCTGGACTTGTCATATAATTCCCTGACTGGCTCTCTGCCATCTGCGAGCCAATTAAAACATCTTGGCACACTGTCTGTTATGCATAATGAGTTATCCGTGCAACTCCCACAAGATTTGGGAAAATGTCTCTCTCTGGAAAATCTTTATCTACAAGGAAATTCTTTTGATGGTGATATTCCAAGTATAAAAGGGTTGATGGGCGCTAAGAGACATGATTTCTCAGATAATAATCTCTTTGGAAGTATACCTGGATATCTTGCAAATTTTTCCTCCTTAGAGTATCTCAATCTACCTTTTAACAATTTCGAGGGGAAGGTGCCAACAGAAGGAAAGTTTCAGAATGCTACTATAGTTTCAGTATTTGGAAACAATGATCTATGTGGAGGCATAAGGGAATTGCAACTAAAAACATGCATGGCGCAAGCACCACCAAAGGAGACAAAGAATTCCTCTCATTTAAAGAAAGTTGCAGTTGGAGTCAGCGTAGGCATAGCTTTGATTTTGCTGTTTTTCATAACTTATATCTCTCTACGTTGGTTTAGAAAAAGAAAGATGAACCAGCAGACCAATGATCCAACTTCATCCACAATAGAAGTTTTCCATGAAAAGATAAGTTATGCATATATCCGAAGTGCAACGGATGGCTTCTCTTCCAGAAATTTTGTTGGATCAGGCAGTTTTTGTACAATGTTTAAGGCATTCTCCCAACAGAGAACGTGGTTGTTGCAGTGAAAGTTCTAAACTTGCAGAGACGCGGAGGTATGAAGAGCTTTATGGCAGAATGTGAAATCCTAAAAGGACATAGGCATCGTAATCTTGTGAAACTGTTGACGGCTTGCTCGAGTATTGATTTTCAAGGAAACGATTTCAGAGCTCTAATCTATGAGTTAATGCCAAATGGAAGCCTAGATATTATTAAGTTATATGGGCTTTCAACCTAAAACCAATTGGTGATAAGTGGAGTTGCCCATATCCCTTATATATTACTTGAGATCCCTTCCAAATACCGATGTGGGACTTATGTCCCTAATACGCCCCCTCGAGATAATGGTCATTTGGCCATTAATCTCGGAATGTTCGGGCTTGGATCGACGGCACCAAATTGGCCTGGTTTGTCGATGGTTGGACCAACTTTGGGTCGGATCGGGTTGGATTGCATGGATCTGGGCTCTGATACCATATTAAGTTATATAGGCTTCCAACCTAAAACCAATTGGTGATAAGTGGAGTTGCCCATATCCCTTATATATTACTTGAGATCCCTTCCAATTACCGATGTGAAACTTATGTCCCTAATAGATATGTGGGTTCACCCAGAGGAAGCGGAAGAGATTCGTAGGCCCTCAAGAACCTTAACCCTCTTTGAAAGGCTCAACATTGCCATAGATGTGACGTCTGTTTTGGACTATTTTCATGTTTACTGCCATGAACCTATATCTCATTGCGATCTCAAGCCGAGCAACGCCCTTCTAGACGATGATCTGACTGCCCATGTTAGCGACTTTGGCCTTGCTCGATTGCTCATGAAATTTGTCAAGGAGTCTTTGTTCAACCAACTAAGCACGGCTGATGTCAGAGGAACCATCGGCTATGCCGCACCAGGTAAAACTATATCACACATAGGTACTGTTTGAATGAAGAAAATTATTATGTTCTGTTTTCACTACAATCTAGCAATGGTGCAGAATATGGAATGGGAGGACAACCATCAATACACGGTGATATGTATAGCTTTGGGGTTCTCATTTTGGATATGTTCACTGGGAAAAGGCCAACCAATGAGTTATTTGGAGGAAACTTAACCCTACGCAGTTACACCAAGTCGGCTTTGCCGGAAAAAGTATCAGAAATTGGAGATGAATCGGTTCTTCACAGCAGTCTTGGACTCGGTTTCCCTCCTGCTAAAGAGTGCTTGACACTGGTTTTGGAGGTGGGGCTTAGGTGTTGTGAAGAATCACTAACGAACCGGATGCCAATGAGTGAAGCGGGAAAGGAGTTAATCTCAGTCAGGGAGAGGTTCTTTAAAGCAAAAAGAACAACCAAAAGTTGAAGTTTTTCTGGTTTTCTCTACAAATTTTGCATCCCACTTAAAAGGAGGAATCTGAGTTATATCGTCTTTAATAATTTGTATATTTTACTCAATTAAAAAAAATGCTTACGCTTGCAGAATGATACGTTATATGCAGACAATAGAATGAGTGTTGTGTTACCAGCTTTATAATTGTTAATCCCCACATCTCTGATTATGTATTTATGCTCTTCTTTCCCTTGGTAATCGATATGTGTGTTTTTAAAATCTGGATGATGAAGAAGAGTTTTAAGAGGGCTAGTAGGTAACAGTCCAGTGTCCTATTAACTTATTTTTTGTTTCACTGAAACCTGTAAAACATTAAACAGAGGTTCGAGGTTCTGGTATTTCTTTCCTGAGAATGATATAACTGAATTAGACAGACTGTCCCCTGTATGAAACAGTGACTGTTTTGGTGGCTTCATTGATCATTTGTTTATGTTATTAGTTGTAAGATCTCAACTCGGTCTATCCGAAGATAAAAAGTTTTTTAGGGTTTCTTGAGGGATTCTTAAAGAGGATTCGAACTCGGTTCAATGAAGGAAACCGAATTAGGGATTTGCTAGGTTTCCAGGAAGAAATAAAGCAGATGGGTAAAGGTGTTTAGTTCATCGGAGAACGCTTTGTTTATATCGGCTTATGCCAAGAGCTCTCTGAAAACTTGTATCGAAAATTGAGTGTATGTTATTAGATTAATTCGGTGCCCTTAAATAGGCTTACAGAAGTCAACAAAATACAGAAAAACCCTAGCATAATTATGGAATATTTCCTAATACTCGGCGCGAGTATCATCAAAACGTATCTCTTTGTTCGGTGTTATGCCTACGCGCGCCGCCTTCTTTCTTATCAGACTGACCTAAATTCCTGAATGACCCTTTTGGGAAAGATGCTAATCTTGACTCCAACAATAAACCCCCTCAGTGCGGCGATTTGAATTTAATTGGATCTGCGGTACGAGGAGAATACCAATTGGTTTAACAAGTGATTTAGGTTGGCCGATTTTGGCGATTTAACTCCGGTTTTAGTTGACTTGAATTTCGGTCGAACCGGTTCGTAGGTGCGAGAAAAGAAGCGTCGCCTAGGTAATGATGGCTTCTCGAACATGACGCACATTTTGTCTATAAATGTTTCGATTTCACGCTCACGTCTTCATTTCTGCTCAAGTGAAGAGAAAAGGTATTTTTCTTTTGCTCTCTGCCGGTTTTATTTTCTTATTAACCCTCCGATGTTGCTTAGCCATAGTCTTCTAGGATTTATAGATCGAATCCCGTTGTTCTGCCTCGATCTTGCTCTGTTCATCATCAAATTATGTCTTTGATCCGCTGCTCTGGAAATAAGGACAAGGAATTTGTTTCCGTATCGTCGGGAGATAACTCACCAAGTCGGCAAGACGTCCCTGCCGACTCGTCCTCTTGTAGGAATTGAGGTATCATCCCGGCCACCATGCCTTTAAAGAACTCGAACGTCAGCACGAGTTATCTCGGCTGACTGGTGCTGCGTAAAGCTCGGGCCGAAATGAGTTTGTGATTCCTCAGCTTAGAGATTCTGACTCTGATGAGTCGGAAGAGGGCGAGATTGAAGCCGAAAAGGGTGAAACTGAAGAGGGCGACAGTGAAATTGTTCATTTTGAGGGAAATGAAGGTGCATTTGTTTCTTTTGGTGGACTGCCGAATGCTCCGACGGAACAGTTTGCCAATGTCTTCCCGATTCGGTCTACTAAGATTTCGGTTGTCTGTGGAGCCGACCCAAAGATCTATTTCATCATTCCCAGCCCGATGGACCGACCTTAGACTCCGTCTGCCGGTTATGTCTCCTTGTATGAGTCTTACTTACTCAATGCAGACTCGCCGGGTTGCCAACTTTGGCTACCTCTCCCTGATATGCTCGTTTCGTACTACGCTCGGCGTGAGATTGCGATCTTGCAGCTCTTAGCAGCCGCATTTCGTCATATGGTAGGACTTGTTCTGGATGCCGAGTGTGATATCACGATTGACGTTAGGATATTCGAAGAGATGACTTCCATCATTCAAATGACAAGGACTAGCCCAAGATGTTATGCTGTAAGGATGAGACCGGATCAATGAGTTGTTCTGGGGGCGCTGAGTAAAGTTCGTGTTTGGCATAGATACTATTTCTATGCCGAGATAACGCCTCTGGTTTTCCCTGAGCCGCATAGGGAACTTAGATCATCGTGGAACACTAGTTTCGATAGATATTGTTCCGAATTTCTTGATCCTTTGTACGTATTATTTACTTATTTATCTTCTTCCTTTGCAGTGTGTCACCCCTTTTTCAAGACTTATCCGAACAACTTCTTCTCTATTGTCGAGGTCATCCGAACCCCTAGCCATCGCAAATGGAATCACACCACTCGAGCGCGCATCAATCGATCCCATTCACATATCTCCAAAGCTAATAATATTCTTTTGGGTTGCTCGGTTCCTTCGCCGAGTTATGACTTTTCTCTTATATTTCAGTTAAGTGGGTTACTCTAAAAGAAGTCGATCCCGCCGATTTGGCGAAGACGAAAATAGGCAAGTTGAAGAAAATAACGGTTAATTATTCAAAGAAGCTTACCTCGAATCCTTCTGCTGCGACGGATCCACTCAAAGAGTCCGAGACGACTCTACCATTGGCCGAAGGTAGCGGCGAACCGTTATCTGCGGTGACCGAAGCACCTACTGATCCTTCTCAGAGGAAGGAGAAAACGATAGAGGGTCAGAAAAGCTGGTTCCGCTAGAGACGACTTTGCCACAGAAGAGAGCAACTGTGGACAAACCAGACGGTGAAAGTTCCGCCAAAAGGTTGGCTGTGGAGAATCCATCTAGGGCCAAGCTCGGAGATCCGTGGAGGCGTTTAACCGTGGAGACCAATGAAGGATATGTTTCTGACTCCGGTGAGAAGGTGCCTTTCGTTTCTCAGAAAGATATTGTCATGGTGTTACCCCGTGGCTCGAAGAAGGATGTTGGGAGGCGGCCTTCAATTCATAACTTCGCCTATAAGTACGATAGTGAAATCCCTTTCATCAACAACAGTCAGGCTTGTTTTGACCTTCTTACTTGTCTGAGGGGATCCGAGAAGGATATGCCAGCTTTGAATGATCTCGCTGCGTCCGAGGCAATTGTAGATTAGAAGAAAGCTGAGGCAGCGATAAAGTATCTTCTTGTATTTCCTTATTATACCTCCAATTGGTTCTTTACAATGACAATTTTCTTTTTAGGTGACCGCGTTGTCGAACCGAGTACTTCTCGAGAATGCATGGGATACGAAGAAAATGGTGGATTCAGTGAAGAGGAGAGACGTTCAGATCGAAAAGTTAAAGGAAGATATTGACGGGCTCACAAAATCTAAAGACGCGTTGAAGGCCAATAATCTTGAGCTCAAGAACAAGCTTCGTGAAGCCAAGGAGAAGGCAAAGGTTGACTTTTCCATATACCAGTCTGAAGGGAAGCGTCTGCGCAAACTCTGTGAAGACTCGATATCGAAAAAGAGAAGTCGTGTTGAAGCCGAGATGAGGGCGAAGACCTAATCTTATTTCGATCTTTTTCGCTGATTTGTCGACGAACAGGAAGAGGGCGATGATCAAGCAGGTTGAGCAAGGCCAGATTAGTGACGTCAAGGATTGGTTGGACCCTGTTTTTTCCTCAGTTGGAAACTGCGTCTAGAAACTGCATCCAGATGTAGTTCTTTGTGCATTTAAAAATTGCGTTTGACAACTGCGTTTGGATGCAGTTATGTTTCTTTGTGTGTTTGTGTATTGTAGTTGGATGCATTATTTTGCGGCTTTGACGAGAAAACGAGATTTTGTGGTTTTAACGGGAAAATGCGATTTTACATTTTTGAAGGAAAAAAGATTTTGCAGTTTTGGCAGGAAAACACGATTTTACGGTTTTGGCGGGAAAACGCGATTTTGTGGTTTTGGCGAGAAAACTCGATTTTGCGGTTTTGGCGGAAAAACACGATTTTGCCGGTTTGACGAAAAACACGATTTTGTGGTTTTGGCGGGAAACACGATTTTTGAGATTTTGGTGGGAAAACGCGATTTTGCGGTTTAGGCGGGAAAACGAGTTTTTGCGGTTTTGGCGGGAAAACGTGATTTTGCGGTTTTGCCGGGAAAACGCGATTTTGCGGAAAACACGATTTAACGGTTTTGACGGGAAAACACGATTTTGCGGTTTTGGCGGGAAAACACGATTTTGCGGTTTTGGCAGGAAAACGCGCTTTTGCGGTTTTGGCTAGAAAACACATTTTGGCGGAAAACACGATTTTGCGGTTTTGGCGGGAAAACGCGATTTTGCGATTTAGACGGGAAAACGTGATTTTGCGATTTTGGCGGGAAAACGCGTTTTGGCGGAAAAACACGATTTACCGGTTTTAGCGAGAAAACGCGATTTTACGGTTTTGACAGAAAAATGCGATTTTGCGGTTTTGGCGGGAATACACGTTTTTTGCGGTTTTGGCGGGAATACGCGTTTTTTGCGGTTTTGGAGGGAAAACGTGATTTTGCGGTTTTGGCGGGAAAACGCATTTTGGCAGGAAAACACGATTTTGCGGTTTAGCGAGAAAATGCGATTTTACGGTTTTGACGGAAAAAAAGATTTTGCGGTTTGGGCGGAAAATGTGATTTTGCGGTTTTGGCGGGAAAACGCGATTTTGCGGTTTTGGCAGGAAAACGCGATTTTGTGATTTTTTGTAGAAAATCACAATTTTGCGGTTTTAGCGGAAAATGCGTTTTTGCGGTTTTTGTGGAAAAACATAATTTATTTGTTTTGGCGGGAAAACGCCATTTTACGGTTTTAGGCAAAAATGCTATTTAAAAAAAATGATAGTATTTTAGATTTTTGGTAATCGAGACGCACTTTGGTTCGTCTCAACTCAACTTTCAAATGCATACAGAATTTCCAACTATTTTGGATGCAATATCTGATTTTTGCATCTGGATGCACTTCTTAAGTACCACTAGAAGAACAACATCTTGTTTTTGCATCGAGATGCAGTTTATCAACGCACAAAAGAACAGCACCTTGATCAAACTGAGTGAGGAAAGAGTGCTGAACCCTCAATCGGTATTGGATCAGCTCGTCGCGAACAAAGCCAATATCAACCAAGAGATCGAGGGTATGAACGTCCTTGAGAAAGAGGACCTAAAATTTGATCTTTCTCCGAATCGGCATCCTTTATTGGGTCCTCTCCTTCGCGATTCTCCTACTCCCACTCCGAGAAATATTGACAAGTTTGGGACAAATCGCGGGGTGATTCCTCAGGTTCTTCCCAACGACATCCTTAACGTTCAACTGTTGAGAGTCGAAGTCCCGGAGGATCAAGTTCGGCCCGAAGTGTCTTCTAAGTCTCAGGAGCGAGATGAGGGTTCTCTGGCTGGAGACTCCAAAAAGGTTATGGACGATGGTGGACCAGAGAAGGCGGTTAGAAAAGAAGTTGGGTTGAAGCCACGTAGAACTTAGCTTTTGCCAATGTTTTTTTCCTTTTTAAGTTTTATTTTGTTAAGTATGTAAACACATTCTCCTTGTTTGAAGGAGGTACTTGTTTATCGGAAGTAAGTTATCTTTTCCTTTTCGGGTGTTTATGTGGAAAGCGCATTTCTTTTTCCTTTTTAGTGTTAATCAGGTCGTTCTGGGTCGTTCTCTAATCCGTTTACATACATCTCGGCGAACAGCGATTAAAAAGTAGATCGGCGGAAAAAAACCCGGCTTAGATCCTAAGGCTTACGTTCCACCTGACCTATCTGTGAGCTTATATGTGCTCGGCCTTTGCCGTTCCAAGGACGAGACGAATGTGCAAGGCTTGAGTGCTCGGCTTATTTATCATCGCCCGTCTCAGAGAACATACGGGTAAGTGCCCGGTTTTTTATTTATTATCGTTCATCCTCCAATTTTTAGGCTGATATGCATCTCATCATGTAAAAAAGACCATACTCCTGGCCAGGGAGCATGATGCTATTGTGCGAGACTTACTAGTTGCTCGGCTTACCAACGAGGCGTGTGTTGCTCAACTTTGCAAACTAAGGGGCTCGGCTTTATAGCTTACGTCTTTTGGAAAATTTAACTCGGCATCGAGTTAGAGGGAATTTATGGTAAGCCAAGGTGGATAAGTTATTTTACTCGACATGAGTTAAGAGGAAAATTTAACTCATATAAGTTAAAGAGAGGATTTAAGGCGGCATAAGTTAAAAAGAGAGGTTAACTTGGCGTGAGTTAGAATAGGCATGTTAAAGATAGTTTAACTCGGCAGGAGTTAATGAGAATTTAACTCAGCGTGTTAAAGAGAGAATGTAACTCAGCATGAGTTAAGAAGAAATTTTAACTCAGCATAAGTTAAAAAGAGAATTTTATTGAATTTGTGACTGTGCCAATGAAGGATGCCTACATATCTTTCGAAAAAGAATCAAGTCACTCATAGTTCATACAATGGTCGTTCACTCGTAGTTCTCTTTTCTTGCTGGAGAAGACATTAAAACAAGGCGAGGTGAGATGGATGTTTAATAGTATTCCTTTAGACTGGAGGAGTTCCACGATCGCGGCAAAGCTTTGCCCTTCATTGATTCGAGTTTGTACACTCCGGGTTTGATTACCTTTGTGATTTTGAAGGGTCCTTCCCATCGTGCGTCGATTTTTCCTGCTCTCCACTCTTTAATATTTCCGTATACTTCTCGAAGCACATAATCACCAAGTTTAAAGTGACGTTTGCGTACCTTCTTATTGTAGAACCGAGGAGAATGGGGTGGCTCCCGTTGCGCGGCGAGGGGTTGTTCTGTTTGACCAGAGAACTCCGTTGAAATCGTCGGCCCATACTCTGATAACAAGGATTTTAGTCCCTTGAGAGGTATCAATTTCTCAATGCCTATCGTGTAGCATGAGGTATCAAAACACTTTTGGGATTGGATATGACGAAAATGAATTCACTAAACCTTAAAAGTCAAGCAATCCAATTCAAGAAGTGATAGCCTAATGTTCTAAAGAAATTAAAGTGAAATGCAATTAACCAAACAAGTGAAATAAGAGGATTTAAAACTAGAAATCAATATTAGAAAACAAGTATATGGGCTAAGGTCAATCACTAGAACTAATTAGAGCTAACAAGGACACTAATTCAATCAACAAGATGCTAATCTCAAGCAAGGAACACTAAACAATTGACTAATCCAATATCTTCGCACTAATCAATTTTCCTAATCATAAATCAAGAACAAATTCTCATTTGTGAATTAAGACAATGCAAGCATTAAGATCAAGTTCCATTAAGCTAATAATCACTCTAAACATTCATTCTCATGAGTTAGAATGTGAAATTTCTCTTAAAGACTCTATCAAGCATTTCATCGAACACATGGTGTGTAATAAAAACCAAAGCATCTAGATTAACTTGATCATGGTCAACCTAGCATTAAGAACATCTAAAAGGGTGAGATCAATCATAAATAAGCCCTCAGCATCCTTGATTCACTCTAATCAGCCCTAATCTACCTAACCCATAAACCTTGATGAAGACTACTCACTAATCATGCTAAGTTCAACAAAATCATGAGAATAGTGTTAAACATGATGATTAGCAAAATATTAAAAGAAGAAGAGAAGAAATCAACAAAAAATATCTCTTAGATTAACCCAAGATTCAAACTTGTCTTAAAAAGGGTTTTCAAACAAAAACAAGCTTAAGGGACACAAAATGAGGGTTTTAGGCTTATAAATGAACACTGTTCGAAACCGGGTCAACCCGGAACAAACCCGGTGTTGACCCGGTTTATGTTGGATAAATTTGGTTCGTGGGAAGAATAACGAGCTTGAATGCTCGATATTAGAAGTCGATATTATGATATCGATCCTTGGTACCCCGATGAGATGCTGCGGCTTGATCGATGGCACATCCGGCTTTTTCCTCTTTGCATTTGGGGAGAAATATCGAGGTTGAGTTGCCCGATATTCTGTGTCCGATATTACAATATCGAGCTTGGTAAGCCCGATACAATGTACCCGATAGAATGATATCGAACATGTATGGCCCGATGAAAGCATTCCCAGGTCGATGGTAGAATCGGCTTTTCATCCTTTATATTTTGGGTAAAATATCGAGCGAGGAGTGCTTGATATTCCAGCTCGTTGGAACGGTATCTAGCCTCACAGGTCGACGAAAAGGGCTCGATGGAATCGTATCAAGCTTCACATGTCGATATAATGGGTCGATAGATTGGATCCGAGCTCCTTTGTTCTCCTTATGCTCAATTAAGCTCCTTTAAGTCTCCATCCTTGCTCTTCAAAGCTCCTACACTCCAATAACCTAAAATTCGAAGAGAAAACACTCCAAAAGACACAACAATGCATGTTTCCCACATCTAAAGACACATAACTCCTAAATGCAATAAGGAACAAGAATTAGCTAAACATGAATGCAAAAAGAAGCCAACATATGAACCTAGAACTAGCCTAAACACACTAAAATGCAAGAATATCAATTCCACCAAACTTAAACCTTGCTTGTCCACAAGCCAGTATAAAGCATTCAAAGCAAGTTGGAGAGAAAGGTTTGAAGGTGGGAGTTCATATCCAAAGACAAAACCAAGATCAACAAGCTCCAATTCAAGTCAATATCTCTAGGGTGTAATCAAGGCAAGCTTACTCCAAAAATTTAGTCATACTCATCATGACAATACCTTTAGCCCAATCCTCAACTTCAACAAGCATTCCTATCCACTAGCTCTTTAACATTCATTAAGCTTTTCAAGTGAATCATATTCAATGCAATGTGATCAAACTCATTTGGCAAAGGGATATGGTTTTGAGATAAAAGTGATCTCAATCAAAAGAGGGGTTTCTCCACATGCATAAGGGTTCTCTCATGAAGAATGAATGAACTTTGGCAAAATGCTAAGAGTTTAAAAGCAATTTCTGCATACTAGGTTGATTTCCAACTACCCATGCCCCAATAACTTCCACTCCTAGTCTAGCCCACCTAATAGATATCTACCCTTTATCCAAGGCTATTTTTTCCTTCTCCTTTTCAATGATTCAACACTTTCCCAATGAAACTCTTCAAGGATCAATCAAGCAATTCAAAACTATGGTAAATCATTCTTTTAACTTACCTAATTACTTTCTTTATCTTTAGTCTCTTTTTCTTTTCTTCTTTAAGGTGAGTCTTTGGCTTCTTTTCATTACACTTTTTGAGACTCTTTCTTTTCAAACACTTAGAGCTATCTTTTACTTTCTTTTACCAACAACTTTGATCCCACTTCATTCCCTTGTTCATCTCTTTCCTTTCTTTCATTCTTTCCCTTTCCCAAATCCCCCAAACTTCAATCCTAGCCTATTGCAAAGCTAAAGAATGTCAAGCTTGCATCTATATGGAAATTTCTCCTAGTCGCCTCCAACTCAACACTTTTTGCTAAGCTCATTCCAAAAGGCCTTACCTCTCAATAGAGTGTTTATGGTTTGAAAGAAGGGTGGTGAAAGGCATGAAAGTCTATTTGAGCAAGCAAGAGTGGTAAAAAGGATAAGAATGCTCAAATATTTTCAAGGTATCCATGAGTTTAACACACAAAGCATGAGTATGATAATTAGATGTCATCATTAAGGTTCTCACTTAGGTAGAGCTAGTGTCAATTCAAAGCCTATTTCAGTTTTAGATTGAGGTTCAAAGAAAGAATTCCGAGCATGGTTCGTCTTAACTTTCTAGCCTTTCTTGATACGCAATCTTAGGACAATCAACTAACTCAAACAACTAGCATAAGGAACAAGTTTTACTTAGTCAAGCCTTACAAGGAAATAAAATCATTGTTCCCAATGCATGCAACCAAAATGACAATCTAGACTCAATCCTAGAATACAAATGCAACTACATGCTTTCTTTTTGTGGATTCTTTTTTGAAAATTTTCAATTTTTAGGGGTTTTCTATGCCATAAGTGAATGCATGAGACTCAAAATGCAAGAAGGAAAAAAAGATCAAAGAAAACTCAAGATTAGCAACTGGACCTTCCCTCATACTTAAATCACGCAGTCCCTTGTGTGATCCAAGAAGGGAAGAAAGACCGAGAAAACAAACAAATGAAAGAAAAGAAAAGAAACAAAATATGTACAAAAATGGAGTCTTACCTTGTTCAGTTGTGGTGGGATGGGATGGAGGAATGGGAGGTGGATGCTATAGAGTTCCGCCCAACTTGGATGAGAGCTCGGTTCTTCTTCAATTTTTTCCATGACCTTTCCTCTTTCTTTCTCCCAACGCCAAGACCTATATAGCCTAAAACCTTGAAAAGCTTAGCAAAAGCATCAACAATGACTATCTAAACAAATATGTACAAGGATAAACATGGTAATATCTCCCAAGTGCGCTTTTTTTTAAAGTCGGTAAACTCGACTTTTGCAAACCGGTTTTTAGGCGGTTGAAGAGTGTGGCCTGCTCTCTAGAGTGATGGTCAGGACTTGAGAAGTTAGCTCACTGAGATTAATTGAATCACCTTGAAACCTTGGACTGCTTAAAGCTTTTTCACTTGCAAATGGCCTAGACTTTCCCTTAGACATGACCTTGTACTCAATGTAGTCATCCTTTAGACCCAATGGATGCAAGCTTAAGCAATTGAGAGATGTAGGAGTTTCAATAGGCATTAGAGTTTTCAGCTTTTCTTTATGTCCTTTCTCAGCTCCTTTAACTACATCTAATCCATTGGTTAGAGCATTTCCATTATGCTCATCAAACAAAGATTGTAGAATCTCACCATTCATCATTTCCTTTCATACTCTTGAGCCTTTGGATGATTTTTAGAGACCTTATCCTTTCCAGCCATTGCAACCTTTGGAGACATCTTTTCAACATATCTACAACCTTCTCTTTTGGTGCTTTATCCTCATTGGTGGTCAGCTTCATTGAAGAGATGGATCCAACATACTCAATCCTTTTGGTCATAAGAGGAGCTCCAATACCTCTATCCACCCCCTTTTTTTGAGCACGTCCCATGTGCTCACTTAATGATCCATAAGTAGTGGGTTTAGGCCAAGCTTCCTTGCCTACATTTTCAAATAGCCTTGCTTCCTCTAACATATCATCCTCATTAGGAGAGAGGATGACACCGCAAGTGTGGAGAGTTGTGCTCCTCAAAGGATAGTAAACCTTGTTGTCAACATTAGTTAGCACAGAAAATTTCATTTTGAAGTCCATACGAGCTCCAGTGGTATTGAGGAAAGAGGTACCAAGTAGAAGAGGAAGTTAAGTACTCTTCTTCATCTTCATGACAATGAAGTCAGTTGGAATAGTGCACTCACCAACTTTCAGTGGATAGTCTTTGAGCATTCCCATTGGAGTTTTGGAGTAAGAGTCTCCAAATGTAATAGAAGATGGGTACCTTTCCAGGCTCTTAATCCCAAGAGTTTTCACCATGTCAAGAGATATCACACTCACAGTAGAGCCGGAGTCATACAATGCATCTGTAATCTCCAAGTCTCCCAAAGTACAACTAATTGTGAATTTACCCGGATTTCCAAGCTTGGGAAGTACCCGTGGTTTTGGTTGGACAGTAGGCACAGTATCTTCAAAAGAAATTTCAGTGGCACTCATCTCCTCAGCTGGTGCAACATAGGGAGACTCAACTACAGTGGCATTCATCTCCTTGAGAAGAACCGGTGCATCATGCATAATTGCATAACCATAGAGAAGTGCTTCTATCTCATCAACCTCTCTCTCATGGTCTAGTTTCACATGATCAACAGTAGAGAAGATTGCATTGCAATATTCTTTGGGGTTCTTCTCCGGGGTTCCGGGCAATGTACCTGTAGGTCTAGAAGTGGAAGCGTGCGTGTTTTCAACATTGATCAAGCGAGAGGTCAAATGTTGCAGTTCATTCTTTAAGTTCTTTACTTCCAATGCCCTACTTGCTTTCACTTGGATGAGTTGCTGCATCATACCCTTAAGCTCATTATCCAAACCTGAAGAAGTAGAGGCTTTGTTGCTGGTGTTGCCCAAAACCGGGTGGAGGGTATTGTTGCTTGGGAACATAGCCTTGTTGTCCCTGAAATTGAGTCTTAGTGCCAAACCCTTGTTGGTTGTTGTAAGGAACATAGGGTTTTTGTTGAGTAGCTTGAGTGAATCCTTGTTGCACTTGAACTTGTTGTTGATTGGCTTGAGGGTAGATTTGATCTTGAGGATTAGCTACATTGGTGCTTCTATAGGAAAAGTTAGGGTGATTCCTATAGTTGGGGTTGAAGCCTTTGTTGAAACCACCTTGGCCAGCTATTAAGTTCATATCCTCCTAAGTCATGTCATCCTCCTCACTTAGGAGAAAGGGTTTTGTCTAATCATGGTTTCCTACAAAGTGGACTTGTTTTTGGTTAGAGCTGATCATCTTGTCCAACTTCTCATGTAAGGACTTGATCTCTTTCTAATATTTCTCTTCAATTGATGATGATCCCCTATTAGTTCTGTCGTAGTCTTCATTATAATTGCCATCACTGGTAGCTAGGTTTTTAATGAGTTCCATGGCTTCATCAATCCCTTTTCCTAGGAAGTGACCATTACTAGATGATTAAAGCATAGCTCTCATTTTATGGAGTACACCTCTATAGAGATTAGCGAGGAGAGTCTCCTTTGAGAAGCCATGATGAGGGCATTGGTTGGTGAGCCTCTTGAAGCGCTCCCAAGCTTCAGAAAAGCTTTCGTTGTTGCGTTGGACAAAACCGGACAACTCATTGCGGAAGCGTGCTGTCCAAGTAGCAGAGAAGAATTTCTTAAGGAAGGCTTTCTTCAGCTGAGCCCAAGTGGTAATGGAACCTGAAGGGATGTTATTCTCCCACTCTTGAGCTCTATCAGCGAAGGAGAAGAAGAAAATGCGCATCTTCAAGCTGTCATCTGTGACACCATTAAGGCGAGTAGTGGCACAAATCTTGTCGAAGGTGTCTAGATGCTGCAGAGGATCCTCGGAAGACAGCCCGTGGAACTGGTTGTTTTGCACCATATTGATCAGAATAGCCCGTATTTCGAAATTGTTGTTGTTAGCCGGAGGAGGAATGATTCCATGTCAGTTTGCATTGGTATCCGGCGCGTCCCCATCCCCAATGGCTCTAGCTGGCCTCTCGGGATGAACCGGTATCCTGTTTCCCTGTCCATCTCTAGCATCCTCGCCCTGAAGATTAATCTGCTCTTTGTGACCCCGTTGGCCACCTCCTGGACCATGTTGATCCATACCCGGCTTCTCAATACCCACAAAGTCTTGCTGAACCTCTACAATTGGTTCCAACCCAAGTCTTTCCAAGTGTACAGCCCTCTCTAATGCTCTTCGTTCCTTTGATAACCGTCGTTCGTGTGCTTTGATGTCTTCTACCCGTCAAACTAGGTTCGTAGGGCCTCGGCTGCGTAGGTTCATGCGCCTATCATCAAAGCAAAATGAAGAAGCAAGATTAGTAACCAAAGACTTGAACTAAAGAGGAATAGAAATCTAATTGATCAATCCTTAATCCCAAAATGGCAACGGCGCCAAATTGATAACAAGGATTTTAGTCCCTTGAGAGGTATCAATTCCTCAATGCCTATCGTCTAGCATGAGGTATCAAACCACTTTTGGGATTGGATATGACCAAAATGAATTCCCCGACAACGGCGCCAAATTGATAACAAGGATTTTAGTCCCTTGAGAGGTATCAATTCCTCAATGCCTATCGTGTAGCATGAGGTATCGAACCACTTTTGGGATTGGATATGACCAAAATGAATTCATTAAACCGTAAAAGTCAAGCAATCCAATTCAAGAAGTGATAGCCTAATGTTCTAAAGAAATTAAAGTGAAATGCAATTAACCAAACAACTGAAATAAGAAGATTTAAAACTAGAAATCAAGATTAGAAAACAAGGATATGGGCTAAGGTCAATGACTAGAACTAATTAGAGCTAACAAGGTCAATAATTCAATCAACAAGATGCTAATCTCAAGCAAGGAACACTAAACAATTGACTAATCCAATATCTTGGCACTAATCACTTTTCCTAATCATAAATCAAGAACAAATTATCATTTGTGAATTAAGACAAGGCAAGAATTAAGATCAAGTTCCATTAGGCTAATAATCACTCTAAACGTTCATTCTCATGAGTTAGAATGTGAAATTTCTCTTAAAGACTCTATCAAGCATTTCATCGAACACATGGTGTGTAATAAAAACCAAAGCATCTAGATTAACTTGATCATGGTCAACCTAGCATTAAGAACATCTAAAAGGGTGAGATCAATCATAAATAAGCCCTCAGCATCCTTGATTCACTCTAATCAGCCCTAATCTACCTAACACATAAACCTTGATGAAGACTACTCACTAATCATGCTAAGTTCAACAAAATCTATGAGAATAGTGTTAAACATGATGATTAGCAAAAGATTAAAAGAAGAAGAGAAGAAATCAACACAATTAACTCTTAGTTTAACCCAAGATTCAAAATTGTCTTACAAAGGGTTTTCAAACAAAAACAAGCTTAAGGGACACAAAATGAGGGTTTTTAGCTTATAAATGAACAGTGTTCGAAACCGGGTCAACCCAGAAAAAACCAGGTGTTGACCCGGTTTATCTTGGATAAATTTGGTTCATGGGAAGAATATCAAGCTTGAATGCCCGATACTAGAAGTCGATATTATGATATCGATCCTTGGTACCCCGATGAGATGCTGCGGCTTGATCGATGGTACACCCGGCTTTTTCCTCTTTGCATTTGGGGAGAATTATCGAGGTTGAGTTGCCCGATATTGTGTGTCCGATATTACAATATCGAGCTTGGTAAGCCCGATACAATGTACCCGATAGAATGATATCGAACATGTATGGCCCGATGAAAGCATCCCCAGGTTGATGGTAGAATCGGCTTTTCATCCTTTATATTTTGGGTAAAATATCGAGCGAGGAGTGCTTGATATTCCAGCTCGATGGAACGGTATCTAGCCTCACAGGTCGATGAAACGGGCTCGATGGAATCGTATCAAGCTTCACATGTCGATATAATGGGTCGATAGATTGGATCCGAGCTCCTTTGTTCTCCTTATGCTCAATTAAGCTCCTTTAAGTCTCCATCCTTGCTCTTCAAAGCTCCTACACTCCAATAACCTGAAATTCGAAGATAAAACACTCCAAAAGACACAACAATGCATGTTTCCCACATCTAAAGACACATAACTCCTAAATGCAATAAGGAACAAGAATTTGCTAAACATGAATGCAAAAAGAAGCCAACATATGAACCTAGAACTAGCCTAAATACACTAAAATGCAAGAATATCATACTCCTTTCTTCTTGTCGAGACATTTTTGATGCCGTCAATGATAGTTTTATTGGTTGCCTCTGCCTTGCCGTTTCCTTGAGGATATCGCGGGGTTGGCTTGCTGAGTCGTATATCCCATCTTTTGAAAAATCCTTCAAACATGTTTGACGTGAATTGAGATCCATTGTTGGTGACGATCTCGTATAACAACCCGTACCTGCAGATGATGCATTTCCAGAAAAAGTTCTGAACTTGAACGTCATGGATTTCTACATAAGCTTTGGCTTTGACCCATTTAGTGAAGAAATCTGTCATGGTCAAAATGAAACACCTTTGATTTGATAGCGGCAACGGTCCGACAATATCCATGGCCCATCTCATAAATGGATATGCCAATGTGGACGTCATAAGTAGTTCTGTCGGCCGATGTATGAACGGTAGATGGCGTTGACACTTTTCGCATTTGTTGGAATAGGTCTCGTAGTCGGTTACCATGGTTGTCCAGTAGTGACCGTTCATCTTGATTTTGAGAGTGAGGGCTCGGCCTCCCGAGTGATTTTCACATGCTCCTGAGTGTGTTTCTTCAAGAACTCGGTGTATTTCGTCCCCGTATATGCATCTAAGGAGGATCATGTTGGTTGTATCCTTTTATAGGATGCCATTATGCATCGTATACCGTGCACTTAACTTTTATTCGGCGCACAACCCACTTATCCTCGGGAATTTTTCCCTCGGTTAGATACAAATGTATTTCTTCCCGCTAGTCCGTTTTAGGATCCGCTGAGGACGTGTTGAGATTGGCAGGTGTGACTTGATCGTCGTCTGGGCTGACTTGATCGTCGTCTGTACCATCCTGATTTTCGTCTGGATCATTAATTGCAACAATCGTATCATCAAAAGGATCTTGGTGTTTGCTTCTCGGCAGCGAGATACTCGGTTCATGGATCACTTCTACCAGAATACGTCGGTAGAGCTCGGGATTTTGTATTGATGCTAGAGAAGCAAGGGAATCCGCCGGGGTGTTCTCATTCCTCGGTATCTGAACTATGTCAAAGAATTCAAAGGAGCTAGTGAACTCTTGTGCCGCCTTGAGATAGGCTCCGATCCGCTCTTTTTGCCTCATATTCGCCATTAATTTGGTTAGCAACGAGCATTGAATCACAGTGTACCAGGACATTTTGTACGCCAATTTCCTTAGCCAATCTGAGACTGGCGAGCAAAGCTTCGTACTCGGCTGTGTTGTTGGACGCCGTGAATCCAAGTCGAAAAGATTGCTCTAAGTTTTCACCAGTCGGTGATAGGAGACGTACTCCTACACCCGCTCCTCGTTTCAAAGAGGTACCGTCAACGAACAACTTCAAGTTCTTGTCTACTTCCTGAGTACCATCATTTAGTTCTGGTGAGAGATCAACAAGGAAATCAGCTATTACCTTAGATTTAGCGCTTCTCCGGTTCTGATAATCGATATCGTACTCGCTGAGTTCCAGTGCCCACATGACCAGGCGGCCAGACAGACCTGGAATATGCAAAATCGTCCGGAGGGGTTGACTGCTTAGGACGGCTATCATGTGAGATTGGAAGTAAGGGCGTAACTTTCGTGCCGAGATCACGACTGCTAGGGCTAGTTTTTCCATTGCGGGGTATCTCGTTTTGGCACCGTTCATTGTTTTAGTGACGTAAAATATAGGCTTCTGTTCTCCGTTGTCTTTGCGGACTAGGACTGCACTGAGGGTTGTCGTCAAGACAGCAACGTATAAGAAGAGTGTTTCGCCGTTTCTAGTTTAGATAACACTAGTTGGTTTGGAAGGTAATCTTTCAGCTGAACGAAATACTCTTGACCGTTATCGTCCCATATGAACCATTTGTTGCCTCGAAGGAGTTCGTAGGACGGCAGTCACTTATCCGTCGAGCGCGAGATGAACCTGTTCAACGTGGCAATGCGGCCAGTAAGGAGCTGCACTTCGCGAGTGTTCCTCGGCGATGGTAAGTCAATGATGGATGAGATCTGTTTTGGATTTGCCTCGATTCCTCTTCGGGTGACGACAGAGCCGAAAAATTTGCCTGATGTAGCAGCAAAACTTTACTTTGTTGGGTTCATCTTAATTACGTATCTATTGAGGATACTAAAATATTACTTCAGATGTCCGACGTACTGAGATGCAATAAAAGAATTGACGAGCATATCGTCGATGTACACCTCCATTATCGTGCCGAGTCGACTTGCGAACATCTCGTTGACCAATCGCTGATAAGTTGCTCTGCGTTCTTAAGGCCAAAGGGCATAACCTTGTACCAGTAGGTGCCGCGATCGGTTATGAAAGCCGTCTTCTCACGATCATCCGGGTTTATGAGTATCTGATTGTACCCAGAAAAGGCATCCATGAATGAGAGCAGCTCGTTTCCGGCTGTTGCTTCCACAAGGCGGTCGATGTGTGACAGAGGAAAATTGTCTTTCGGACAAGCCTTGTTGAGATCCGTGAAATCGACACAGACCCTCCATTTACGGTTTTTATTTTTGACAACGACGGGATTGGCTAGCCAATCAGGGGAGTTGACAACCTCTTCAATGACGGCTTTGGCTCTTTCGAGATTGAGGTTGCATCTTTTCTGTTTGATTGGTTTATAAGTCGGATCCACTTTGAGCTCATGAGTTCTGATGGAAGGGCTTATACCTTTCATGTATTTGACCGAACACGTGAATATTGAAACGTTTTGTTGGAGGAAGCTGATCAGCTCGCTTTTGATGTCATCTTGGAGCTCTACTCTGATTCCTACACACCTGCTTGCATCCGATTCATCGATGATGACTTGCTGGACGAGTTCTTTCAATGGGCCTTTATTGTCTTGCTCCGTGTTGATCATAAATGACGGCACTCTCATCTATGTTCTCTTACGAAAAATGACCGACTTGCACTCTGGCATTGATGGGAACTTCAAACATTGATGATAGGTCGATGATACCACTTGCATGTTGTATAGCCATGGAGTGCCGAGGATGGCTTTGTAAATGGTTGGTTTATCGATGACATGGAATTTAACCAACTTTGTTACTCCGCAAGTGTAAACGGGTAACTTAATCGTTCCAATAGTATATGTCGTCTCGCTCATAAAGACGGTGAGTGGTTTAGCCTTCTGCTTGATATCTTCCTCTTTGATTTCCATATTTTTCAATGTGTCCAGGAAGATCAAATTAATAGAGCTACCTGTATCGACTAAGATCTTTGATACTTCGCAGTTACCGACCAGGAGTTCGACTACCAAGGGGTCATTGTGAGGGTAATGAGTCCTTGACAGATCTTCATCGGTGAAGGTAACATGTGGTTCGTCGGTGAGAATTGGCCGGTGAACGTTTTGCGCAGAAAAAGCATTGAGCTCGTACCCCTTGATTTACCGGACTGAGTCATTCACCGCGAGCAAGCCGCCCATGATCATGTTGATCATACGCACGGCCCTTAGGGCTTCATCATCTTCGTCTTCATGGTCGTCACGGTTACGTTTCTGAGCATTGTTGGAAGGTCGACCCTGCTTTCTTCCCTGTTTAGGTGACTTATCGCCGGGCTGCTCCTCTTGGTTACGTTGCGCTTCACTACTTAACTATTCTATGGATGTCTTTATCTTGCCGCTTTTAAATTGGGCGTATAATGCCTTTTTGAGATGTCGACATGACAAAGTGTTATGCGAGGTGGTTCTATGGTATTCACAAAACCGCTAACCTTCTTCTGGTTCAGTGGCAGCTTGCGGTGTTGTCTCCTTTTCCTCTCGGCTCCACTTATTCCAAGGCTTGGATGTCGGACGTTGATTTCCAGTGTTGCCGACTACCATGGTCAATTTCCAGTGTTGTCTCGGCTCGTGATCTTCATTCTTAATGGTGTGTTTAGCGGAGCCAAATTTCTTGGCTAAGGCCACTTTTTGTTCATCTAACTCGATGAACTTGTTTACTCAATGGAGATAATCTTGGATCATCAACGGCTTGTTGAGGAAAAAATCTTGGTAACAGGGAGTTTCGTGCCATACGGAGTTTGTCAAAGTCGTGATGGCGAATTTATCTGGGACTTCAGCGCGTGTGATGGTTACTTTAAAGTGCTCTATGAAGGCGCGTAAAGTCTCCTTTTGTGCTTGTGACATGGACATCAGTGTGTCCAGAGAGGTGTCCTTGTTCACGTATGCAAAGTGATGTCGCATGAAAGCTCGTGTTAGCTCTGAGAAGCTATCGATTGACTCTGCCGGAAGCCTAGAGAACCAAGTCAAAGCCACTCTTTCCAAAGTTTCCGCAAAGAGTTGACATATGTGAGAGTCGAAACTCACACGGTCAAAACTTGTAGAGCAAAAATTTTAGGGAACAAAAACTTTCAAGGAATAACCACGAAACTATCAAACCCGGAGGACGTTTTGTTGATAAGAAATCGAAAAGAGTACAAAGATCGTAAAAGAGAGTAACAGAATCGGAAAAGAAATACAAAAGAACTCGGAAATCGGCTAAGATAAACTGCTAAGTTCTTAAGTCTAGGTCTAGGGTTTTTCGCGCTGCCTTTCTCGTCTGGCTTCTCCCTCTTTTTATAGCTTCGGTTCGTCGGCTTTTGAGAATATTTCCGCAAGATTTGCGGAAATCTTCCTGTTCTTATCTTTTTCCTTTTCTCGCTAAAATGTACATTTCTATCTCGGATTTTCCTTTTTCCAATCTCTTTCTTTACTTCTTCGTCTTTCCGCGGCTCGACTCGTTTGCCGGATGGGCCGAGATTTGAACGTTCCGAGTCTGTTAACGTATCAACTCACTTATTTGGTTTAGAGTTTGTCGTATGCTTGGGCCCAATTTCCCATCTCTCTCAATCTCGATTCATCAGCCCAAATCATCGGTCCAGGAAGGTATGGGCTGATGTTTCCGAAGGTGGGTTGCGACAAGTTATGCGTATCGGCAAATGTTTGGTTATCCGTTCGGAAAGTTCAGTTCGGAAAACCAGAAACGGTTTACCTTGGAAATCCGAGATGGTTCAGCTCAAAGGTTCAACTCGGGATTTCCGGAAGGGCAACTCGTGATCGAGACGGGATGGATTTAGATCCGAGCTGGTTCAGCTCGGTTTTCCGAGCTGGTTTAGCTAGGAATTCCAAGCTGGTTCAACTCGGTTTTCCGAGCTGGTCCAGCTCGTCCTTTGCTTTGTTTGGATGTTCCGTCGATCCGTAGTTCCTGTCGAAAGATATGTTTGGCCGATTATGGTGTCGTTTGTTTTGCCGAAACCTTTTTTCCGATAAATCGTTTAGGTGAGATTGTCGGCATTTCGTACTACTTTGTCACTTATACGAGACCTTGAACGTCTAATGTAAACATTCGCTCGTACCCGACTATTTAATCCTGTCTTTCGGCTATTTTTTTCGTCGAGGAGGTTTTTGACCTCAACAGTTAGCCCCCCAGCTCGTTATATCCGAATGTGGTGATGAAGAGGTTGTTTCGTTTATTCGAGGCGAAAACAATTGTCTGAGAGAATTTCATCCGTTGCTATCGTCTCCGTGATAGCGGGTCGTATGAAGCATTGCCTTTCGGTCGTAGCCACTTCCTCCATGCCGAGATATTTTGATACCACACCTACTCATGGGCTTCTTTGTCGTGATTTTTTTGGGCAAGCTTGCGACAACATGAATGAAAAGTAATCATTTTGAAATTCCATGCCTTGGTGAATTCTATAAATATTCATTTTTCCATTCTTCACTTCTTACTCCTCTCCAAAGATAATAACCCAAAGGTAACTTCTCTCTCTAGCTTCTTTTTAGTTTCCTTGTGAGTTTTGTTAAGGCTACCAGCTTTGTTCTTGTGAATTAGAGGCTTTAGATCTTTTTGAGCCTCAATTTCTTGTCCGGTAGTGTTCTCGACTAAGATGGTGGATCACGAACCGGAATATGGTCATGTCGGTTCATCCGCAGGGGATCTTCCGGGGTTCGGCGTGCAACCAGGCATCACACTACTCGTCCTTGTTCTTTGGCCACAGCGGATGCATCAATCAAGGATGAATTCGAAGGTGCCCGAGTTAGTCGGGAAGAATTCCTTCGTCATTGGGATTATCCTCCAGATGTGTCAAAGAAGAAGCGTCCGAGGAGAAAAAAGGTGATCCCTGATCCTGTCGGTTCGACGTTGTCGTCGACGGAGTCAATTGCGACGCCCCGGCGCGATGCTATGATTCCCGAGAATGTTATGATAAGGATACCATCTTCACGCGACCGTGTGGAATCCCCACCAAAAGGGTATTTTTCGGTGTACGAAATCTTCTTCGAGTCATGCTTTCTCTAGTTCCCGATCCATGAACTCATCATCCGTTACCTTCGACGCCTTAGATTGGCCCTGACGCAAATCACTCCTAAGGGTTTAAGGCATCTGGTGGGCATACTGGTTCGTAGTTTCGAATGTGGATTCAGCCTCCGAGTGTTACATCTCCGAAACATGCTGTACGTGGTTCCGACAAAACGCGATTCTGAGATCCTCATCGGGCGGTCATATCGGGGTTCGAAAAGAAAGATTGTGAATGGAGGCATCATTTCTTCTACGTCTTGATTGACAAAGCGTCTGTTGGGAAAGCTTGCGTTCCGTTGATGAAGTCGAAATGGGGGAAGCTTGGTAGCGGACTTAGTTTGTTTTTTGTCGTCTAGATTTTTATCAAGCTGATCTTCTAACGAATAGTTTCTTTATTTTCAGAGAAGGATATCTGTTTGACGTGCCCGCCGTGATTGATTCCTCTCATTTGGGAAATTCAGGAAGGTGGCACGAACTGGTTACAACACTTTTCGATTGAACGTGTTATCAGTGCCAGTCAAATGGAAGCGGCTCGTAAGGTGGCGGGACCCGACGAGAAGGCGGACGTTGATGGCGAGTGTCTGGACGATATCTTTGTTGAAGACATTGGTTCAATATCTCTATGGCTTGCGGAAGGAGTTGATCTTCTAGAGTTCGACTTTCATGGCTTTGATGACTGGATTGATCAAGGCTCCATGGTGGGTGAAAGCACTTCAAGAACTTATGCCGATGCTGATAATTGCGGTGCGGGGACGAACGTTTTTCAAGTCCCTATGCCGGATTCACCGGATCAGGTCGTTTCTCCCGAGTCTAGTCGAAGACCTGCGAAGAGACATGGGAAGGATTTTGAGGTGCCGCAGCCCGAAATCCCGGCATGGTATTGTGATGGCGATGGGTCTATGTATACTAATGCTGATACGATTTCTAGCTTTTGCGCGGATGTCCGCCATCCGGGTGATCTCCCCATTCGGTGCGAAGACATGATTTGCGGTGAATCATTTGCTGCTGCCGGGCAAGATATGCTGAGGGTTAGCTTCTTTACTTTTCCGTGAAGCATGCGGTCTTATCCCATCACTTTGCTAACTTGTCTAAGTTTGTTTTTAGGCGTGGGCTTCGGTCAATCGTCATGCTGCTGGGGTCGATACGAGGCTTCGTGGAATTCGGGATCGCTTCGCGAGGCGTTCTGTCGATAATGCGCGCTTGGCGGATTCAGTTGCGGCCATGAGAGTTTCTATGGAAGAAGGAAGGAGCAAATTCAAGACGGCGAGGTTTTCCCTCGATGCTGCGAAGACTGCGGCCCTAACCGATGTTGAGGCCTTAAGAACCTGACTTGCCGAGAGAGAATTTTTCCGTGAGGTATCTCTTCGGATCGCGGCCGAGAAAGCGAAAAGGGGAATGTTGAAGAAAATCGCGTCCCGATTCTCCAAACTTAGAAAGATTTTCTCGAAATTGCCCTCGACTATATAAAGGCAAAGCCGGTTCGTCGCGGCAAGAAGTAATCTGGATTTGATCACCGACTTGAGATCTGAACATCCTTCGGCGTTTGAATCAGAAGAGGCTGATCTAATGTCGAGAGCTCATTCGGGAGAGGGAGACGTCTTCGAATATACCCAGCTGATTGCCGAAGCCAGTGACTGTATTGATCTATCTTCGTTTCATGGTGAGGATGCCAACTCGTCTCAAGGAGACTCTTTGTTTTAGGAGCACGGATATGATTTGTGTTTCAATGATATTTTTAAAGCGGTGGTCGTTGTAATATCATGTGTTTGAATGTTTTAACGCCTTTAACCTTCCCTTGTATTATGAAGTAGAAGATTGCTTAATGTATGATATTTGACTTGGTTTCCCTTTTTGAGATTCGTTTCGCAGACTGCATTGTCTTGATTGAAAGTTCAAATTGGTCGAATTTGAGATTTCCGAATCAATGCAGCTTGGATCCGAACGGACTCAGCTCGGAACTGGCTCAGTTCGGACCGGTGTGCTTAGGGAATGTTATACTGGATTTCTTGGTGATTAGACCAGTGTGCTCGGAGGCGTCTTACTGGGTTTTGAATCCGAGAGATAACAACGCGTTTCTCTCTCGCGGATTAGTAATGTACAAACCAATGTGTTCGGAAACGTTCTTACTGGATTTTTGGGAGTTTCACGGTTGATTTTGGTACTAGTGCGGGATTTGCCGTCTTACATTCCCAAGTCGGCCGTGTACTTGATAATGAAGTCGTCGAGACCAGTGTGTCGTATTTTATTGGGTTTAGATTTTCGATCCCGATTTTCTGCGAGATTTTAGCCTCGCATTTTTCATTTTTCAAAAATAAGTCAGTATCCACAGGACCACCTTTCAAAGATACCGAACCAAGATATACTTGGCTAAAACGTCACTTTACCAGCGTGCTGAGTAGCGTCATGCTGGGTTCTTTTTGGGAGGGTTTATTATCGTCTCTAGTACTGGTGCGGCGGGTTTGAAGACCTGTCAACAACCTGATTCGGGATTTTACGTCAACTTCTCGACTTATGTTCCCTTTGCCGATAATAAACATACCTTGGCGGTATTTTATAGAATTTTTATAGCACGCTTTTATCCTTTTGTTGGATGTATAGTGCCTTAGTCCACATAGGACGTGTCGGCTAATATCCGTGTAGGATGTGTGGGTTTGTCTACTGCGGCCGTCAGTGGACAAAGTAAGTAGTTCCTAACAACTATGTAATAATCTAGCAGGCTAGATCTAAATTCCGAAACTTGTATTCTAACTTTGATAAATGGTATGAAAGTAAAAAAGCGGAGTTCATTTTATTACCTGGCGATTTTACGGGTTTGGTTGGAAAGTTGAATTTTTGCGGAAGGCGGCTAACTTTAGGGAAGGTTCAGCTTGGATCTTTGGGGTGTCCTCCTATGATTCGAGGATTTCCGAGATGTTGAGTTTCGGATCCGCGCTGTTTCAGCTCGGATTTCCGAGCTTGTTGAGCTCAGATCCGAGCCAACAGCTCGACCGGTTGGTGGATGGTTGGAGCGTGTCTCTGGCATTTTTCACACTTTTGAGAAAACCTTTCGCAGTCTTTCAGCTTGGATTTCCGAGCTGGTTGAGCTCAGATCCGAGCCGTTATAGCTCGGATTTCCGAGGTGGTTGAGTCTCAGATTCGCGCTGTTTCAGCTCGGATTTCCGAGTTGGCTGAGCTCAGATCCGAGCTGCTTCTGCTCGGATTTCCGAGCTGGCTGAGCTCAGATCGGAGCTGCTTCTGCTCGGATTTTTGAGCTGGCTGAGCTCAGATCCGAGCTGTTTCAGCTCGGATTTCCGAGGTGATCTCGATCCGAGCTGCTCCAGCTTAATTAGTTTGGGTTATTTGTGTTGCTCAGAGATTCCTAGCTGTTTCTGACCCAGAGTTTCCGTTATGGTTCTTTCCGGATCTCTGGTTAGCTACTGCGGACGAGTTTTGAGAATTGTTTCAAAAATTTGTGAGTTCCGATATGGAAGTATATATGTATACGGACCCACTCCCCCCCTTTTTGAGAGGGGGGACAGCTGAACCGATCAAGAAGATCGGCTGCCTACGTACCCCTTATGGGGATCAAGCCGTCCCGTAGTTCAAAACGTTCCGTAGATGATTTTTTTTTTTTTTTTTTAGTATCAGAACCTTCTTAGGTGCATTTTGTTCCATCCAATCTTGGTGTTGTCCATGGTTTCGAGCTCGTATACCTCAAGATGGATCTCTCTCGTTATCATGTAGGGTCCTTCCCAGTCTGCTTCGGTTTTTCGAAGTGTCGAGCTTCGTCAGATTCTTCTTAGGACAAGGTCTCCTACGGAGAAGCGCTGGTCGCGATTGTCGGTTCGGCGAAATGGGCAGCTTCTCCCCGTTGCATTTGTCTGGTGTCCTGATTCTTCGTGCTGGGGATTGTCGGGGATCCGACGTTCCTGAATTCCCCAAATCGTACTAATCCCGAAAGGGGTTGGGAACTTGACGCATAGATGATAAGTTTACGCCCATTTTCTTTAGAGTCTCGCAGAAGATTAGGTCCACGGAACTTCCGGTATCGATAATTATGTTCGGTACACGACGATTCCAGATGATTAGCTCCACGACCAACGGTTGTTTACCTGGATGGCTGGCACCCGACCTTGGTATATCGTCGAATGTTATCGTAGGATCTGAACAACGTGCTGATGCTCGCTTCCTGATGCTCCTTCTCGGGACAGATGCATCCTGTGACCGTCGAGGATAAGGGTCGATAGAAATTTTTTTGTCTTGGACGGTACTGTGGTCCTTCCACGATCATGTTTATCTTTTGTCTGCTGGCTGCTTTAGGATCTTCATCGTTTACTTTCCTCCGCTTGTTGTTGCATGTGGCAATTTGTCCCTCCTGATGGCTTCGTTCTCGATCCGTTTTGTTTGGATTGTTGTTTTTGTTCGGCTTACTCGATTGATTTCCTGTCTTTCCATCGTCGAGGTCCCTCACAGTTATTGTATCTCCTAGTTCTACGCTTAACTCCTTGAGGGTATCCCTTAACTCTATTATTTGTTGTTTGACATCGTTGGGATTGGCTCCTCGGATGGGTGTTTCTTGAATGTCGTTGGGGTTGTGAGGTGTGCCGCGTTCACGACGTGGGTTGTGATCTCGGCGTAAGTCGTGTTCATGTTATGTGTCACGCTCGCGATGTGAATCACGTTCATGTTGTGAGTCGCATTCATGGTGAGAATCATGTTCATTGGTGTGAATCATGTTCGCGATGCGGATCACGTCCTGGAGTGTTATAGACCAGTCGTCTGAAGACGTCTTCCTTTTCCTTGGAAGGAATAACTCGTTGGTATTTAGATGGATATTTCGGCTGTTGCTCGGAGCGAATTTTGTCTTGCTTGATCTGCAATTGGTCGACTTTCTCCGAGATTTCTTTTAGCAAATCGTTGTGGGAATCGATTTTGGCTATCAGAGTGGCTAAAAAAAAATCTCGTTCGGCTTGTTTTGTTGTTTCATCGGCCGACGGGATGTCCCCATCGCCTTTCTGGGTTTGCCCAGACTTGGGGTCTTGTCGCGGATTGTCGTTATTAAGTTCCCTAATCTCTCCATCTTCGGGATCACTGAGGTCGTGATCGCTGAGTTCGCAATTGACCATAGGATTGTTCTAAGGGTCAACGTCGTCGAGGTTTCCAGTCATCATAAGTTCAGAATTTTCTAAAGAAATCCCCATAGTCGCGCCAATTGTAAAATCTCAACTCGACATATCTGGAGATAGAAAGATTTTTAGGGTTTCTTGAGGGATTCTTAAATGAAGGATTCAAACTCGCTTCAATGAAGGAAACGGAATTAGGGATTTGCTAGGTTTCCGGGAAGAAACAAAGAGTCTGGGTAAAGGTGTTTAGGTCGTCGGAGAACTCTTTGTTGATATTGGCTTATTCCAAGAGCTCTTTGAAAACTTGTATCGAAAATTGAGTGTGTTGTTAGATTAATTCGGTGCCCTTAAATAGGCTTACAGAAGTCGGCAAATACATAAAAACCCTAGAATAATTACGGAATCTTTTCTAATATCTCGGCATGAGTATCCTCAAAACTATCTTCTTGTTTGGCGTGATGCCTACGCGCACCGCCTTCCTTCTGCCGCCTTTACCTGTGTTAACTGAATTTATTTCGCCGTTGGGCCGAGTTGAGAAAATACTTCAATATCTGGGCCAAAATTGACCTACACTTTCCTTATCAAACCGTCCTAATTCATGAATGGACTCTTTTGGGAAATGTGCTAATCTTGACTGGTTCTGGCTCAGACTTTGTGCACAACAACTGGCCGTTTTGTTAAGCTTGGGGATAAAAAACATGAATCCGTCTTATCAAGAATGAAGGAGAGTGCCTCAAAATCTTAGAACTCCGTCTCTGGATGTATGCATATTGGCATTACAACTAGGAGGAGAAAAAGAAAAATTGCCGCCACCAGTTTAGTTTTAATCGTATAGACCAATAAAGAGCGATAAGGAGATAACAGGTCATAGACTCATAGCTGCATCTCTACATTTGAACTCAGTCCAGTTGACATGGTCTATGAATAAACTTGAATCAAAGAAGTGTGTTTGTACATATTTATTATCTTGTGGTATCTCTAGTTTTCTTCGGTTAGGAATGATTAAGTCATTTTCAATTAAACTAGAATTATGATATGTATTATTATATTGGAGTTCTCTGAAGACTGTATAGAAGAAAGTTGGTATATTAGGTCATATATCAAAGATGTAATTCCACTGCTAATATCTTGATTAACATTTGTGTCAGTGCTGGTATATCAGGACGTTTGTTAATTACTTCTGTCGGTGGCTTCTCTATGCCGGTAGTACATACCCAAAAAAACGAAGAGTGTTAAGGATAACGACAATGAGAATGACATAATCAAAATTGATATGAACCTTTTTCAAGTTAGAAAGAGATATAAGATTTAGGCTAAACTTCTTCTTAACCCTAATCTTCTTGGAGATTAAGGTTAATTATTGTAAGTTGATTTATTATTCATCAATAGAGACCCTTATATAGGTCTTACTATAACTGATTGATAATTGATAAACCTAATGCAAAAAATAAAACACTGTAAAACCTAATTCCTAGAAGAAAACACCAAAAATCATGGGCTGTTTGCAAAAATGCCCCTGAAATTGAAGTCAACCCTGATTATACCCTCGGCCCTCTCCTTCCTCTCTCGCGCTAATTTATCCCCTTAGTTATCTTAGTTATTCACGAGAATGCCATCGTCAGACTTCATATGAAGTCTGACATTTTAGGTAAAAGACAAAAGGGCCCGAAATTTGTTTGGATATTCACGAAAATACCATCACCATCAATGCTCAACAACCACGACACCCACCATCGCCGACGAGTTAATGTGTAATCCAGCTCGTTTTGCCACCATTAAAGCTCAATTAAAGCTCAAGAATAGAGCTTGGACGTTATCCCGACCGATTTCTCCCTTTTCCCCTTTTATTTTTCGATTCAAAAGTTGCGAAATCGTGTATCATCTTATAAAAACAGCTAAACACGTCTCGGATTCGTGTTTCCGGTGATATTAGACGTTCTGGGAAATCGTCGAGGCTAAGAACAAACTAAAAACGGACATTGGTAAGAATTTTTTTCATATCGTCGATTTTCAGATCTGAATTGTACTTTCAGTCTGCCGTTTATGTCTTATCTTTTTTCGTAAACTTCAATATGGTCAACGTGAGGGTAGTTTTGCAATTGACTTTCAATTGCCAGACCTCTATAGAGGTCTGTCAAAATCCTTTGCAAAAAAAAAAAAAAAAATCAGACTTCACTAAAAAGTCTAAATAAGAAAAGGGTAGATTTGCAATTGATTGTAATTTGATTTTTTCGTCAGACTTCTTATGTTGTCTGGCAAAAAATTGACCGATTGTTGACTTTTTGTCAGACGGAATCCGATGTCTGACAAAAAGGAAGGGTAGAAATAGCAATTGACCCAAATTTTCAGATGTTGACCAGGATTAGCGAAAAAATCATCAGACATCTAAAGCTGTCTGAAAATAAGCAAAAAAAGTATCAGACGGCTATAGACATCTGAAATTCTAAACTTTTGCCAGACGGCTATAGACATCTGAAAATCCGAATTTTGGTCAACGATGGATAAAAACCGTAAATGCGATGTTTTATGTCAGACTTCCATAGATGTCTGAAAATTTTGTCAGACAGCTCAAGCTGTCTGAAAGTTTTCAGACTTCTTGTTGAAGTCTGACATTTCAAAATCAATTGCAAAACTACCCTCGACTACTTGTCAGACTTCCCTGAGAAGTCTGAAAGGTTTCAGACTTCTTTAAGAAGTCTGACATTTCAAATTCAATTGCAAAACTACCCTTTTTTCAGACTTCATAAGATGTCTGACAAAATTTCCAAAGCAGACAGCTGACGCTGTCTGATAGATTTCAGATTGCATCCGCTGTCTGACATTTCGATTTCAATTGCAAAAATACCCCTTTTTTCAGACAGCCATAGAGGTCTGGTTTCACTTTTAACAGACAGCTATAGCCGTCTGAAATGTTAAAAACTTAAAAAATGCATTTTATTCTATATTTGTGATTAATTTCGCTGATTTTAAATTTTATAAATGTGTGTTAGTTTTATATGTTCCTCCTGCGTTAGTTTTACATTGTTATATATGGTAATTATTTTTAAATCAATTTTTGAATAATATTGGCAAGATAGCGAATTTCATCAGACTTCGCCAAGAAGTCTGGCTTTAACCAAAAGATCTCTAATGTGGTTTATATGTGTTTGTTTATACAGATAATGGTTCAGTTACCTATTAACTTTGGTGAATGGGTCGTGAGAGACCAAATTTGGCATTTTGTGGTTGATAAGGTGAAAGGAGGGCGGTTTATCACTTTGCGCCATGGTTCTACACATCAAGAACTTGTTGAGATTGTACAAGATGATTATATGCTGGACAGGACAACCGAGTTGGTGGTGTTATCATATCAATTGCCGGAAGCACTCTTGAAACTAATGGATCCGGATAGCCCTCCGGTTTATGTCACAAATGATAGACAAGTAAGGAGCATGGTCGAGTTAGCTAATACGCATTTAATCCGTCTTTGTGTCTCGAGCCGATCCGCTATGGAAGTAGATGATGCGGTGAATTGTGATGAAAAATATGAAGTTGAAGTTGAAGTTGAAGATGTGGACGAAGATGACGTAGATGATGAAGTCAAGGATGAGGAAGATGTGGACTCAATCTCGGATGATTCTGTTTGTGGTGGTGGTGGAAACGATGGTGTTGGAAATTTGGATCTGCCTGAAAATGTTTTCAGGAAACACGTTGAGGCTTACCATGACGATGATGATTATAGCTTATATGGGAAAGTGAAACATGAAGATGTAGATGTGGAAGAAGATGAAGATTATAAGAAATATGAGTTGGAGGATACTAGTAAACGGTGGGGTGGCAAAAGGGACTTGTCTGAGGGTATCTTTCTCCATAAGTGTTTTGATAGCAAAGATGACCTAATATCAGAGATACGTTTGACGGCGATATTGAAGAAATTCGCATTCATGACTGAGAAGTCTGACAAGACACGTTTTGTGGCTAAATGTCGTGTGGAAGGATGCAAGTGGATGGTTCGAGCGTGTGTGAAGAGCGAACCAAACAAGTATTGGGTGATGAGCTATTCAAAAACCCATACATGTTCGATGGTGGACCGGATGTCTACGCGCAAACGTTATACTCCAGTTTATATTGGTTGGTTGTTTACTGAATCTTTTGGTATAATTGAGGGTATAACACCAAAGCATGTTAAAGTATCAATGAAGAAGCAGTTTGGGATTAGGATGAGCTACACAACCGCATACAGAGCATTGTTACATGCTCAAAAGATTGTGAGAGGAACAGCGGAGGATGGGTACGAGAGACTTCCTTCTTTTTTGCATGGAATCAGGCAAACCAACCCTACAGATAAACCTAATGCAAAAAATAAAACACTGTAAAACCTAATTCCTAGAAGAAAACACCAAAAATCATTAACTAAAACACCCTAACCATTATTTTTAGTTCCCTTCCTGCTGCAATTTGACCGGTCCGGTAAGTTAGGTGATGTATTCAGAGTTCATTAATTGGGTCAGACAATCATGGTGTTGTACATATGCATGCAAAACATTGTTCAATGATTCTATGTTATTTGCAAATAGAAAATGAATGTTATGTTACTTACTATATCTATTCTCGATTTTCCCCTTTTAGTTCCCACTTTATTTAGACTTTCTCAGCTTTTGTAAGCCAAAGTTTTGATTTTTCTTTTCAGTTATGATTATGTGTTTTCTTTCGGTTATCAAAATAAATTTTCCTAAACTTCCTGCTTCTTTTTTGGTTTGGCTGATTTACACATTTTCATGTTTTAGCGGTGAATGTGTTGGTCATTGGCATTGTATTGGACAATCAATTGTAATATTACTATGTTAAAAAGTAAATTTAAGAAGTAAACTTTTTTCAAGGGTTCGCCCTAAAACCTCAGAGGCCCGTAACTTGAGGATCCACCGTCAACAAGCTTATGTCATGAGCTTCTACACCTACCCCTACAGTCAGGATGCAGTCGTTCCTGTCTGTCACTGCATCCTCGGACTGCGCCATGTCCGCCGAGAGTCCACCGGATTCCAATCTCGCCGATCTCTAGACCCTCTGCCTCCGGTCTCTCCCATGTCCGTGCTCGCCGCTTCTCTATCTTCGCTCATCACTTCTCTGCTCGTGTGCCTCTGATTTTCGGCTTCTGCAATCTGATGGTCTTCTTCTCCACCATCGCTTCATTGTTCGGACCCATTTGTGTGTCTCTCTCTCCTCTTTGTCCTGCCTGCTCAATCTCTAGCCTCCACCGTCGCCTCATTGTCCAGATCCCACCCCAATGTTGTCTCTCTCTCTCTCTTCTCCGCCGCACCAGCTCGATCTCCAACCTTTGCCATCGCCTCTTCTCTCGGATCCGCTTATGAAGATTGTTTTTATCTTCTTTGCTGCTCATGTATCCATTATCATAACCGCTGGATTTGTCCTCCGTTCTTCCTCTCTGGCTCAATCCGCCGTCTTGGTGGTTGATATCTATGACTTTGTTTCGAGAAGTTTTTGTGGTCGTGGTGATAAAAGCTCTCAACTCTTTCAGTTTCTGAATCTGACTCTCACGTATTTTGGTTGGTGTTCTCCAATAACACATCTTGCGCTTAGTTGCGATTTTCCACTGCTCTATGCAGACTTTTACCGCCGATCATTGTAGCCCATGTGGTTTCTTCCATCCTCTCGGTCCGCCAACCATTTGGTTCTGACGAGAATATACCTCGTTGAGGTGGTCTCTGCTTTCAAATCTCCGGCTCCAGCGGCAAAGATTTCGCTTGGCCCTTCCCGATATTTGTGGTGTTTTTTGTGGTTCTCCCTCCTTCGCAGCCAGTTCCTCCCAACCCACCAGACTCTATCATCTATACGGTTCTATTGCTCCTCCCGTCAGCCCCTCTACTGGGTGTTCAGCTTTGGCCTTTGGAGTTTGGGGACAGCCTAGTTGCGATCCTTGGTTGTGGATATTCCTCTTCATTCCCCTGTTGTCTCATTGTCTTTCAGCTTTGAAGTTTTGACCCTCTATGTCTCCAAATACATGTCTTTCCCGACTGTTCTCACCTCTTCCGCATCAATTTCGCTCATCAACCAAGGTTTGATCTTTTCGGTCATTTGGATTAACTTGGAATTAACTGGTTTCTGTCCTATTGCAAGATTTATCTTCCTTAGGCTTAATTCTCTGTCAATTCATTTATCTCTTTATAAGGCTGCTAGACTTGTTTTTAGCTCTCCTTTATCTCTTTGTGAGGAACATGCCACCTTGCCTCTTTATGAGAATCTTGATATTTTACCTCTTTATGAGGATTTTTTAATTGTTGTATGAAGTCCCGTTAATTGGGTTTTCTTGGACTGTTGTATTCTGCTTGTCTCCATTGAGTTCGTCCCCCCCCCCCTTCCGGGTTCACCATTTGGTTTAAATGGTTGGTTTGCAAGGGGTATCATCAAATGCTCATCTTATAGGTGTCTAATCTAGAGCTGTCAAATGGGTTGTCCACATCCATATGGACATGTCTAATATGTTCAATTTGATTATGGATAAATAGTAACTATGTCCACAAATGACCATGTCCATTAAACGTCTATGTCCATTAACGACCATGTCCATTAAACGTCCATGTCCATTAACTACAATGTCCAACTACCTGCCAGAGAAGGAGAGAATATCATCACCAATAAAAAACCAAAGTATCAAGGTAATATATATATATATAAGTACTTGCGTCGATCCGAGCAAAAGATTTTCTCACTCTTTCAACGTGAATATCCGGCAATTTCTTAATGTCGAGCGCAACAAGCTACTCGAGATCTTTGAGAAAACCCTTTGGTAATGGAGCCATAATAGACTAATGATCTGCAAAATAAAAAACGAGCATGAGTTAGTCAATGAAAAGGAACGAACAGAAGCACGACACGAGTACTACCATGATAATGATTTCATTTCGTCCTATATGGTTTGTCCGGATCAGGGACTGATACCTTATTAACTCTCGCATAAAAATAACAATCTTGCCAGGCATCCGTCTTATAAGGAAACCTGGTAACGAGCTTCAGGCCATACCAAGATTTCATATTCACATAACAAGTCCTAGTGGTCCCGTTGTTAACCATTGTCGACGATATCCTAAAAAAATCAAAGACTTGTATCAACATCGCATTCAGCGGCAACATATATGTTTGAGGGTATCCCTTGACGTTGTGGACATCGACCCTTAATTCCTTGAGGGTATCCCTTAACTCTATTATTTGTTGTTTGACATCGTTGGGATTCGCTCCTCGGATGGGTGTTTCTTGAATGTCGTTGGGGTTGTGAGGTGTGCCACGTTCACGATGTGGGTTGTGATCTCGGCGTAAGCCGCGTTCATGTTATGTGTCACGCTCACGATGTGAATCGCGTTCATGTTGCGAGTCGCATTCATGGTTAGAATCATGTTCATGGTGAGAATCATGTTCATGGTGTGAATCATGTTCGCGATGCGGATCACGTCCCGGAGTGTTATAGACCAGTCGTCTGAAGACGTCTTCCTTTTCCTTGGAAAGGAATAACTCGTTGGTATTTAGATGGATATTTCTGTTGGGATAGTGTCCTGAAATCACACTTGTACTCACTCCTGATGATAGTTGTGTGTCGAGATCAGACATTCGTATAATACAGGGTGGTTGCAATGTTTTGCTAGAAGCCTCTTGCAATCTGTAAGTTGTAGACTTACTGCCAGTATTATATGATCCTATAGGGCCACACACCTAAGCAAACTGGAAGCTAAAATATGGGAATGATCATTATAGTAATGATCATGTTAATGTGTATTGGATACACATTAGTATCGAGAATATGGTGTTGTGTCGATCGACACAGTATGTGTGTCGGTCGACACAGTTCGGGTTTTCGAAACAGACTTTTCGATTTATGACTTAATCAAGTCGGCCCGTTTGAGTGATTCTAGGTCTGAATAAATAGAAAGTATTTTCGACCTAGAACTGTAGCCGTCGTCTTTTTCTTGACAGAGAAAGCAGAAAACACCAAAACTCAGAGATCCCAAAGATCCGGCACTAGCATCCCGGTTTCCAGGTTTGTGTGTGTGTGTATCTGGTAGAGGTGAAGCATCTGAGTCGCTTACTGATCTCGTCACCAATCATTCCGCTGCCAGTTCAAAGGTAAGAACGAGGTTGGTAAATTTCAATATAACGAACCCTAGATCCTAGGCGATCCAACAATTTCGGCTGTTGCTCGGAGCGAATTTTGTCTTGCTTGATCTGCAACTGGTCGACTTTCTTCGAAAATTCCTTTAGCAAATCGTTCTGAGAATCGATTTTGGCAATCAGAATGGCTAAAAAAGAGTCTCGTTCGACTTGTTTTGTTGTTTCATCGGCCGACGGGATGTCCCCATCACCTTTCTGGGTTTGCCAAGACTTGGGGTCTTGACGCGGATTGCCGTTATTAAGTTCCCTAATCTCCCCATCTTCGGGATCACTGAGGTCGTGATTGCTGAGTTCACAATTGACCATAGGGTTGTTATAAGGGTCAAAGTTGTCGAGGTTTCCAGTCATCATGAGTTCAGAATTTTCTAAAGAAATCCCTATTGTTGCGCCAATTGTAAAATCTCAACTCGACATATCTGGAGATAGAAAGATTTTTTAGGGTTTCTTGAGGGATTCTTAAATGAAGGATTCAAACTCGCTTCAATGAAGGAAACAGAATTAGGGATTTGCTAGGTTTCCGGGAAGAAACAAAGCGTCTGGGTAAAGGTGTTTAGGTCGTCGGAGAACTCTTTGTTTATATTGGCTTATGCCAAGAGTTCTTTGAAAACTTGTATCGAAAATTTAGTGTGTGCTGTTAGATTAATTCGGTGCCCTTAAATAGGCTTACAAAAGTCGGCAAATACATAAAAACCCTAGAATAATTACGGAATCTTTCCTAATATCTCGGCATGAGTATCCTCACAACTATCTTCTTGTTTGGCGTGATGCCTACGCGCACCGCCTTCCTTCTGCCGCCTTTACCTGTGTTAACTGAATTTATTTTGCCGTTGGACCGAGTTGAGAAAACACTTCAATATCCGGGCCGAAATTGACCTACACTTTCCTTATCGAACTGTCATAAATTCATGAATGGACTCTTTTGGGAAATGTGCTAATCTTGACTGGTTCTGGCTCTGACTTTGTGCACAACATCTGGCCGTTTTGTTAAGCTTGGGGATAAAAAACATGAATCCGTCTTATCAAGAATGAAGGAGAGTGCCTCAAAATCTTAGAACTCCGTCTCTGGATGTATGCATATTGGCATTACAACTGGGAGGAGAAAAAGAAAAATTGCCGCCACCAGTTTAGTTTTAATCGTATAGACCAATAGAGAGCTATAAGGAGATAACAGGTCATAGACTCATAGCTGCATCTCTACATTTGAACTCAGTCCAGTTGACATGGTCTATGAATAAACTTGAATCAAAGAAGTGTGTTTGTACATATTTATTATCTTGTGGTATCTCTAGTTTTCTTCGGTTAGGAATGATTAAGTCATTTTCAATTAAGCTAGAATTATGATATGTATTATTATATTGGAGTTCTCTGAAGACTGTATAGAAGAAAGTTGGTATATTAGGTCATATATCAAAGATGTAATTCCACTGCTAATATCTTGATTAACATTTGTGTCAGTGCTGGTATATCAGGACGTTTGTTAATTACTTCTGTCGGTGGCTTCTCTATGCCGGTAGTACATACCAAAAAAAACGAAGAGTGTTAAGGATAACGACAATGAGAATGACATAATCAAAATTGATATGAACCTTTTTCAAGTTAGAAAGAGATAAGATTTAGGCTAAACTTCTTCTTAACCCTAATCTTCTTGGAGACTAAGGTTAATTATTGTAAGTTGATTTATCATTCATCAATAGAGACCCTTATATAGGTCTTACTATAACTGATTGATAAACCTAATGCAAAAAATAAAACACTGTAAAACCTAATTCCTAGAAGAAAACACCAAAAATCATTAACTAAAACACCCTAACCATTGTTTTTAGTTCCCTTCCTGCTGCAATTTGACCGGTCCGGTAAGTTAGGTGATGTATTCAGAGTTCATTCGGTCAGACAATCATGGTGGCATGCAAAACATTGTTCAATGATTCTATGTTATTTGCAAATAGAAGATGAATGTTATGTTACTTACTATATCTATTCTCGATTTTCCCCTTTTAGTTCCCACTTTATTTAGACTTTCTCAGCTTTTGTAAGCCAAAGTTTTGATTTTTATTTTCAGTTATGATTATGTGTTTTCCCTCGGTTATCAAAATAAATTTGGCTAAACTTCCTGCTTCTTTTTTGGTTTGGCTGATTTACACATTTTCATGTTTTAGCGGTGAATGTGTTGGTCATTGGCATTGTATTGGACAATCAATTGTGATATTACTATGTTAAAAAGTAAATTTAAGAAGTAAACTTTTTTCAAGGGTTCGCCCTAAAACCTCAGAGGCCCGTAACCTGAGGATCCACCGTCAACAAGCTTATGTCATGAGCTTCTACACCTACCCCTACAGTCACGATGCAGTCGTTCCTGTCTATCACTGCATCCTCGGACTGCGCCATGTCCGCCGAGAGTCCACCGGATTCCGATCTCGCCGATCTCTAGACCCTCTGCCTCTGGTCTCTCCCATGTTCGTGCTCGCCGCTTCTCCATCTTCGCTCATCACTTCTCTGCTCGTGTGCCTCTGGTTTTCGGCTTCTCCAATCTGATGGACTTCTTCTCCGCCATCGCTTCATTGTTCGGACCCATTTGTGTGTCTCTCCCTCCTCTTTGTCGTGCCTGCTCAATCTCTAGCCTCCACTGTCGCCTCATTGTCCAGATAATCCCACCCCAATATTGTCTCTCTCTCTCTTCTCTTCCGCACCAGCTCGATCTCCAACCTGCCATCGCCTCTTCTCTCGGATCCGCTTATGAAGATTGTTTTTATCTTCTTTGCTGCTCATGTATCCATTATCATAACCGCTGGATTTGTCCTCCGTTCTTCCTCTCTGGCTCAATCCGCCGTCTTGGTGGTTGATATCTATGACTTTGTTTCGAGAAGTTTTTGAGGTCGTGGTGATAAAAGCTCTTAACTCTTTCAGTTTCTAAATCTGACTCTCACGTATTTTGGTTGGTGTTCTCCAATAACACATCTTGCGCTTAGTTGCGATTTTCTACTGCTCTATGCAGACTTTTACCGCCGATCATTGTAGCCCATGTGGTTTCTTCCATCCTCTCGGTCCGCCAACCATCTGGTTCTGACGAGAATATACCTCGTTGAGGTGGTCTCTGCTTTCAAATCTCCGGCTCCAGCGGCAAAGATTTCGCTTGGCCCTTCCCGATATTTGTGGTGTTTTTGGTGGTTCTCCCTCCTTCGCAGCCAGTGCCTCCCAACCCACCAGACTCTATCATCTATACGGTTCTATTGCTCCTCCCGTCAGCCCCTCTATGGGTGTTCAGCTTTGGCCATATCAAGATTTCATATTCACATAACAAGTCCTAGTGGTCCCGTTGTTAACCGTTGTCGACGATATCCTCAAAAAATCAAAGACTCATCTCGACATTGCATTCAGCGGCTAGGACCATCACATCGACCATGTTGCGAATCGTCGCAGGACAAAGGTGGGACATCGCGATCCTCCTTTCTTCGAAAATAGGCGACAAGCATTTTTGGTAGAGGAAACCACAAGTGGCTATCCCTGAACCAGAAATCCTACAAACATATCCAACCATCCGGAAAATACCAAGGCCTTTCGTGTTTGGGCAGATGAATTTTGAGCCCGGTAACATAAGCACAGTTGTCCTCGATCCACCACAAATCCTCCTTGGTACATTTCTAATTCAATATAACCCAAGGGACTTGAACCTTCTCTGGTTTCTTTGACTTTCCCAAGATCTGTCGTGCTCTTCTTTTTGGGTCGATGAATTTTTAGACCTCTTCAGCACCGGTGGAAGTTGAGCGATTAGGATATTGTCGTCATCATAATCTTCACTCTTCAGCAGTTGAGCGAAATTGCCTCATCTTCATTACCAGAATATTTGTCAAGAAGACTCAAAATCCGAATGCTCGTGTGATACCCCGTATCAAAAATATGGTCAACGGGCAGCAGAAAGTCAACCAGGGGTAAAATTGTCATTTTGCCAATGTCGAGGGTAAAATAGTAATTTTACCAAAGTTCGAGACGGAAGTCGAGACGGACCAAATATTCTTATGTTTTAACATAAAGAATGTTTAGAAGACCAGAATTGGAGGAATCGGAGCGGAGCTGTGTTTTTCGGCTTGTCGGGATGGAAACCGACAAAACCGAAGAAACTTTGAAAATCCATATCTGGAGCTACGTAAACCCGAACGGAGTGATTCAAAATGCTAAATTCATAAAATAGCATGGAGAATCTTATAATCGAGGTTTGGGGATTTATGGGATCGTCCAGAAGGTTTCTAAAATATTAAACCCGAAAAACCGTCAAACCGAGCAATGGAAGAGATGGATTATTGGTTAGTTAATGTTGGTTTAAGAGGTGATTTGGCAACCAAAAAATGCCCAGAAGGACACCTGTACTCACCCCATGTCGCCACTTAGCCTAAGTGGAGTGACATGCATGCCAAAATTCAATGAATCCATTTGCATGCCAAAATTCAATGAATCCATTTGCATGCACAAACCATCTTATCACATTCAATTAATCTAACCAACTCTCCCAACTCTTGTTGCTCTCTCTCGACCACTCTCACTCTCTCTTTCCAGAAATATTAAGCTCATGCATGCTTTTCATCTTGTTCTTGGAGATTCACCAAAAATCCTTTGCATGTTCATCATGACTTGATGAACAAGTAAGTTCATATCTTCTCTTTTCCATCACCAAAACACTCCTCTCTCTCTCGGTCTCTCTCCTCTCTCTTCCACTCAAGAACATGCAAGCTTTTTCCAGAAACTCTTGAAGATCCTTTGAATATTCAAGAAAAACCCAAGAACCCTAGCTTTGTTCATCAAACCTTCTTATACAAGAAATCCCATAACTTTCTCTCTATTAACCCAAATCTTGATCTACAAAGTGCTATAGCTTTATCTCAGCCTCCTCTATCTTTTCCAGCCAGCCTCCGCCGTTGTAACCGCCGGAGTTCACCGTAATCCGGCCAAGGAGCAACCACTTCTTTAGGGTTTGTGGGATCCTTCCTTTTCTTCATCAGTTTTAGTTTTTTTGAGGTTGTAAATGAGTAGATCTGGTGATTCTGAGCAGATTGGTAGGTGGTTCGCCGTCGGAAGTCGCCGGAAAAGTAGCCGCCGCCGCCGGTCAACCCTTCGCCGCCGTGGTCAACGTCGGAGCTCCGCCGCCGGTGAAGCTTCTCCGCCGCCAAAAGTCAGCCGGTTCTTCAAGGGGTTTAGTGGTACAGTCTGTTTGAAATTTGGAGATGGTTTGCGGTTGATTAAACCAGGTCAAAGTGAGTTGAACCGGTCAACGGTTCAATCTCAAACCGGTTTAATCAAACCGGTTTATTTTGGGGTAAATTGGATCGGTTTATTTCAGTGGTTTATTGGTTCAGTGGTTCAGTGACTCAGGTGTGTTCGGGATTCGGAGTTCGAGGTTCGGAAGTTCGGGATTTGTATCGGGTATCTCGGGAATTCATATTCACATCGAGCTGTCGTTCCGCGACTACTTATGTGAGTCGGGCTCGGAAACTTGTAAAATCATTTAGACCGGAAATTACTAAACCGTAGTATTAGGTTGCATACTCGTTAATCAAATTGAATAGTAAATAATAATTAATTAGACGTTTAATAATAAACCGGATAGGACCGATTAAGAATGATTAGGGTTTTAGAATTAAAAAGATTAACCGATTGTGTGCCGCTAGGTTGCTAGTAAAATATTGATTGTTGCATTCATATAGACCGTTTGAATAGGATCGTATATGCATATATATATATATAAGTATAAGAACAAGTATTAATGAATCTATATACGAGAAATTAAGACAACCTTAAAATATGAATTTAACCTGAACGAACGTATAGAATATTATAACGGGATTGGGTTTTAGGTTTATTAGCGGGAATTGGGTAATGAATCAACTAGTTAATATTGATATGTCGGGGAATTAGTAAGTTACTAACTCTAAACCGACAGATCGAGAATGTTGTTAAAAGATACTTAGGATGGGTTAATAAAGAAGTGGGATATATTGTGAGCCATCTACGGGTTAGCAATCCGCTAACCCAAGGTAGCGGACGAGAATGAAGTAAAAGACTTAGAAACCCTAATATGCCTGCTTGTGGTGATTGTGTGATTGATTTTGATTGCGTGTTTGATTGTTATGATTGTGCTGTGTTGAGCTTTGCGTGCAGGCTTGTTAGACTGCTCGGTGTTGGGCCGAGCAGTTGTTGTGGACACTTACTCCGGTCTCGGGACCGGGTAAGTTAGTAGTGCTGACTAGGTATCTTACCTAGTCAGAGCGGTGATATGGGTAGTGTAGTGGCTTGCAGAATGGTTGGGATTATTATTGCTGTTATTATTTGCGTGATCTGTGTTAGAGTCCCAGCGAGTCTGCGTGTTTACATTTCTGCACTAGGATTCTAGGGTGGGTTAGATTCCGCGAGCCTAGGTTTTCTTTGTACGTTCTGGTACTTCCGACCCGATTGGATCCTCGGGTTATGGTGTTAACCTATCGGGTGACGCCGGTAGGTGTGTGATTCGGAGAATACGGGGTCATGTCCTAGGGCCGAATCACATGGAAACTCAGGTTACCAGGGGTAACAGGAGTCACCGCGTATCGATGGACGGAGAACAGTGTCCTTTTCGTGGGACCTTGTGTACACGATTAGGAGTCGACGGTTAGTTGCCATATAGGTGACGATGTAAACCCGTGGAAGTTACCGAGATCGTAGGGCCCAATATTGTTTTATTATTCTTTTATCGCGCGTTAGATAGACCGAGTCTAATCGAGGACATGTGCCGCAGTGCCTTCGACTTCCTTAATTCTCTTTATTTTGGCATTGATCGTGTGTGTGGGTTTATCACGATATGGTAGTGCGTGATCGACCGTTTATTCCTGCTGATTGTTATTTTGGGTTTTTGGCGGGAATCTGTAGTTTTAGATAGATTAGAAGCCTTTAGTGGGGAGCCGATTCACTGGGTGATCTTAGATCGCTCATTAGACTCTTTTTGTGTTTTTCAGGTTTAGCAGCGACGGACGTGGGAGGTCCTCGGTGTAGCTTCGGGTTGCTTGTGACGGGTTTTGATTCGAGGTTTTGGGCGTTTTTATTTCGGTTCGGCAGCTGCGCTATATTCGTGATTTTGATTGTTTATATGTTTATATTGATGATTGTTTGTAAAACCCGTTAAACGTTGTATTCAACGTTTGATTACTTAAAAATGAAATTGTTTCCCTGATATGAGGTTTAAGTCCGAACCGACACAACTCATTGAAGTAGTGCAAGTAGTACTGCTTGTACTATGGATATGAGGATAACGGAGTCGAAGATAGATTAGTGCGAGCCTTTTGTCTCAAATCGAACTATCTTTGGCTTCGTCCTGTGGCGAACTTTTCCCGTTCGACTTCCTCGGGTTCGATCGGTCATGTTCTTGTTTGATTGTTGACCGGTCAGCTCGACGGTCAGCGGAGAATGGGAAAGGGGCGTTACAGAAAAGATGGTGTCAGAGCATGGTTTTGCATGGGTTTCGAAACATTTCATTTTTAAGTGTTTTCAGTGTTTTATCGAGTCAAATGTGTCACACAAGCATCCATTAGGAAACCGAGCCGCGTCCGTTAAACCCGGGGTTGGGATGGGAAAGTAGAATTTTCGTATTATTCGTACTAACTTGTCTTGTGTTTGTGATTGCAGTCTTTCAGCAGTGTGTCCTGGGTGGAATGGAGGGGTGTGTGTGTGCACGTCGAGTAGTTTCAGCGGATCAGTATGAGTCAGGAGGGATCAGCCGGTACAGAGCAGGGTCAGTTGGTTCAGTTTCAGGGACATCCAGCTTCGCCAGGCCGTTCACGAGGATCTCTTATGGCGGATCAGACGCCAGTTCCGTTGCGACAGATGCAGGGTGCTAGGGCAGCACAGGTAGATTGGTCGCCTCTTCCAGACCTTTTACCTCCAGCGATGATAGATGATGCAGGCAGCCGAGACCCTTACGCAGACATGATGGGATTTCTGGGAGGAGCAGATGCAGAGTTACAGTTACCACCACAGTGGCCCGAGCCAGTTGTACCACAGATACTCGCAGCATCAGATGCACCACCGATGTATCAGGCACCGCTTCTTCCGGCACCCGAGTTTCCCCCGCCGCTTCGTGTGGAGAACTATCTGATGAGCCTGTTACCATTTGGTTTTGACTTGGATATGGAGCCTGTAGACCCGGAGCAGCGTCAGCAGTGGGAGCAGCAGGTGGATGAGCAGGTAGCGATACTTCAGGATGTGTTGGAGCAGCAGGTTGGGCCCCATCATCAGTTAGACCCACGACCCGGATCACCTCGTACGCCATTGGATATGGCTATGTCGCCGGCATCTACAGAGTCATAGTTTGAGTCAGTTTCGCCGCCAGCTGAGGCGATAGAGGCACCGCCAGCAGTACCAAAGAGGAGAGCATGCAGCGGATGCGGAGTATACGATTTCTATTTGCATTGGTGTCCCCGCGCAGTAGACCCGTATCTTCGAGAGCCATATCATCCCTTATCCGGACCAGACCATTGTCCGTTATGTGGTCAGGAGGACCATGGAGCGATGACTTGCCCGATCGCCAGAGCAGGATTGTGTATGCCCGATGGAGAGCCGTACCGAGCATCGGTACCCGATGACTATGGAGCTGGACCTAGCCGCAGAGACCCCGAGCCCAGTCAGCCACCAGTTATTCCGATGCCAGCCGTTCCGTCACCTCGACCTGAGCCAGTGAGGACTTGTCAGTTATGCAGAGGTCAGGGACATATCGCACCAGATTGTTTCATGGATCCCCCATCAGCGCCGACAGAGCCGAATTCTCCGTGTCAGTTGTGTGGAGGTTATGGTCACCAGGCATCCGCGTGTTACCGTGGACCGCACTCAGCAGTTACTCCGGTTTATCAGGTTTGTGGCAGCGCGGGTCATGACGCTTATCTCTGTCCGATCGCCGAGCCCCAGCATGTCGGAGCGCCATCTTGAGAGGCACACCCACCACACCCTCCCGGCGCACCTGCCAGCGGATACTTCAGTGAGCCGTTTTGCCAGTGGTGTTGGGCATTTCGGTCTTGCTGGAGGCGTTAGGATAGGATAGGTGTAGTTAGGCCAGGTAAGTTGGGGGCACTAACTCTATTTTTGTCTTGTAGATAGATAGGCGGATAGGCGACTTTGCGTGTCGTCTTTTACTTTTGATGTACAGCGGCATCGTATGGGTTTTTGGATATGATGACGGCTTTATGTAGGGACTCTGATCGTAACGATGTACTAAAAACTTTATGATGTATGATATATCGTTTTATGTATATGGTGGATGCAGAGTGTTCAGCTGATCGTTTATAGTAGCATAGTAACTATTTGCATAATTGAGATGGTTAGAAAAGCAAATGGTTTACTGTGTGAAACTAAATGATGAGCGGAACTGACGACCGTTCATCATGACCTGAACCCGGACCGACGACGCATCCGACCGATCGTTAGATTGCGTGATTGTGTATGTGTGGTAATTGCGTGTTTTATTTCTCGCTTGATTGATTTGTTTGTGCGATTGATTGCGTAGAGATTTGCGTGCGTGGTTTTGGTAGACTGATCGTTTTGGGTCTTAGAAATCATTGGTTTGCTAAAAGCTTAGAATTTTGATTAGTATGTTGTAGTTTTCCTTAGTTTTGTTAAAAAGGTAAGGTATCAATTTTATTTGTAGTTTATTTCAAGTTTCGAGCTAATTTGCAGACGGTTGAGTTCAACCGTCGATTCACGAGAGAACAGACTTATAAAATATTGTTACTTAATCACGAGTAACCATCCGGTACGTGATTAAGTAACCATATTTCTATAGGAAAGTGATATCGGGAAGAGAGCGGAGATGTTATGTGAATCCGAGACCGAACCCGAACCCGAAAAGCGAGAAGAAGTGTCAGGACATTGGGAGATAAGTAGACCGGACCGTAAAGCAGTGGTAGATATCGTCAGTGGGAATGTGTCAGCTTATCATGTGATCGACAGAAAGAAGCCGAGAAGTATGATGAGTTAGCAAAGAGATTTGGAAGAAGGAGTAGTGCCAATGTTGGGATCAGACGGAAGAGAGCAGATAATCAAATTCTTGAAGAGTGTCCCAGAAAGAAGAAGGAAAGTCCCGATCGAAAAGATGTGGAGGTTAAAGCAAAGTGGGGAAGCCGTACGGAGAGTCAGGACAGAGGAAATGTCAGGAAACGAGTGTAAGGAGCGAGTCAGAGGGATTACAGTAGTGATGGGTGTCAGCAGAATGCAGCAGTAACCAAGGATGGAAGCGTCAGAATGAAGTGACAGAGCAACTTACAGGGTTTGGAACAGATTTGAAGTTTGTAAGTGACGGAGAATTCGGGGACCGAATTCCTGTAAGTGGGGAAGAATGTGATACCCCGTATCAAAAATACGGTCAACGGGCAGCAGAAAGTCAACCAGGGGTAAAATTGTCATTTTACCAATGTCGAGGGTAAAATGGTAATTTTACCAAAGTTCGAGACGGAAGTCGAGACAGGCCAAATATTCTTATGTTTTAACATAAAGAATGTTTAGAAGATCAGAATTGGAGGAATCGGAGCGGAGCTGTATTTTTCGGCTTGTCGGGATGGAAACCGACAAAACCGAAGAAACTTTGAAAATCCATATCTGGAGCTACGTAAACCCGAACGGAGTGATTCAAAATGCGAAATTCATCAAATATCATGGAGAATCTTATAATGGAGGTTTGGGGATTTATGGGATCGTCCAGAAGGTTTCTAAAATATTAAACCCGAAAAACCGTCAAACCGAGCAATGGAAGAGAAGGGATTATTGGTTAGTTAATGTTGGTTTAAGAGGTGATTTGGCAACCAAAAAATGCCCATAAGGACACCTGTCCTCACCCCCATGTCGCCACTTAGCCTAAGTGGAGTGCCATGCATGCCAAAATTCAATGAATCCATTTGCATGCACAAACCATCTTATCACATTCAATTAATATAACCAACTCTCCCAACTCTTGTTGCTCTCTCTCGACCACTCTCACTCTCTCTTTCCAGAAACATTAAGCTCATGCATGCTTTTCATCTTGTTCTTGGAGATTCACCAAAAATCCTTTGCATGTTCATCATGACTTGATGAACAAGTAAGTTCATATCTTCTCTTTTCCATCACCAAACCACTCCTCTCTCTATCGGTCTCTCTCCTCTCTCTTCCACTCAAGAACATGCAAGCTTTTTCCAGAAACTCTTGAAGATCCTTTGAATATTCAAGAAAACCCCAAGAACCCTAGCTTTGTTCATCAAACCTTCTTATACAAGAAATCCCATAACTTTCTCTCTATTAACCCAAATCTTGATCTACAAAGTGCTATAGCTTTATCTCAGCCTCCTCTATCTTTTCCAGCCAGCCGCCGCCGTTGTAACCGCCGGAGTTCGCCGGAATCCGGCCAAGGAGCAACTGATATACCATGGATTTTACCGGTTTTAACCATGGTATATGTCTTATTTATCGAGTCTTATGTTATGTTTGAAGGAATGTTTAGTCAATCCTGATTCAATTCTCAGATTCAGATTATCCTAAACATGCTGATCTAGGTTCTCTTGAATAGAAACAATATTGATCTCACCTTTTACCTGTTTTGTGCAGCGGAAAGGGAGAACAGGTCAGAGATCAGAGAGCCACCAAGGGATGGATCCTCCAAAGGTTCACACACGCACACAAAGGAATCTGGCTGCTAGACCACGAGGAGGGAGGCGACAGAGAGAGAGAGAGAGAGGCGCAGACTTGGAGAGAATTAGAGAGCTAGGTCAGGTTTTATTCATTTAAAACCTGTCTTAGTTCTCATGGGCTTTCGGGCCCAATTCTCGGTCTTATTATTTCCTAGGCGTTCACGCACTGTGTCGATCGACACACCTTGTGTATCGATCGACACACGATTGCTGAACCCTTTAATCTCTAAGTACAGTAAATGCCTAGCACTTTTACCGTACTTCTGTCAATCATTCCTACAGATTTTCCTGTTAGCTTAGGCGTGTGACCCATATGGGATCATATAATAAAGGCAATAAGTCCAAGACTTATAGATCATGAGCGGACTCTAGCAAGCCATCATGACCCCCAGTATTATATGACTTATGTCTGATCATTGACATACTCTTACTTTCTAGAGACAGTACCGAGATTACTGGACACAATTCCAACAATCTCCCACTTGAACTGGAATCTCTGTATTCATAATCCTTTTGTCTCAATATCTCGATTAGTCATAAGGCAAGATTAGTGTCATCCTTATAAAGCCTAATCTTGTTCATCGGACTCTGATTCGATACTGACAATCCAAACGACTCGGGACAGTCCGTTTGAGCATGGCCATGCATTTTCCAGTATTCAAATCTCCGATTGGCCTAGAGATATTCACTCCATTTATATTGGAGGGACAAATCCCGTCTTGTTCCATCACTGTAAACTACTCATTTCATAATGTACCCAAACAAGGTCCTTATAACTATCGCAGAACGACAGCGTTAGACAATGATCAAAGTGCATCAGTCCATGTGCAGTCACATGCATGCGAACTCAGGTCTAAGGACTATACTCTATAGTCGTAGTAAGAATCTCTTATGACACAGATATAAATATCCTGAAGAGTTCTTATAAGCGGGTCATGTCCGGTCGTATGTTCCCCAACATACACCTATGTACTGACTTTGATGCCGCGCATCTATGACACACTGAGACTTTGTCATAAGTCACGTACCAATCCAGTCTCACACGGTTGTTGGTGTTCCAATTTCAACAACCTTCGACTAGGGACAGGATGATATAAGCCATCTATCAAATATAGGGTCTCATTATCAAGCTAAATGACTTTGATGACTCAAGACCAAGTCACTTACTTCGATGACCTATAAAATGGTTTATATCACTTTGGAACGATTATTTCATCACAGTTAAAATAATCTTGAAATAATAATTTCATTAAACATAAGAATGTTTTACAAGAACATATCAAATAACTAAATAAAGCCCTCAAACTCCCACTCAAATTTAGATTACATTTCAATGTCTCTAATGCCTACAGCTTCAGTCAGAAACTCGAGCTTAGGCCTTGGGAGTGGCTTTGTCAACGGATCAGCGACGTTATCATCTGTCTGAACTCGACTGATCTTGACTTCCTTTCTATTAATGATGTCACGTATCAAGTGAAATCTTCTTAGAACATGCTTGGATTTCTGGTGTGATCTCGGTTCCTTTGCCTGAGCTATAGCACCATTGTTGTCACAAAACAGTGCCAGAGGCTCAGCCGCATCTGGTATCACACCTAGTTCAATAATGAACTTTCGTATCCAAACAGCTTCCTTCGCTGCTTCTGAGGCGGCGATATATTCAGCTTCTGTAGTGGAATCAGCAACGGTGTCTTGCTTGGAGCTTCTCCAACTGAATGCACCGCCATTCAGACAAAAGATATAACCGGACTGTGACCGGAAATCATCTTGGTCTGTCTGGAAACTTGCGTCGGTGAATCCACTGACTTTAAGCACATCACTTCCACCGTACACCATGAACTTATCCTTAGTATGTCTTAGATACTTCAAGATATTCTTTACGGCAATCCAATGGTTTTCACCTGGATTTGACTGGTATCTACTCGTCATGCTCAATGCGTAAGCAACATCAGGACGAGTACAGATCATGGCATACATGACAGATCCTATTGCAGATGCATAAGGAATATTCTTCATGCGCTCAAGCTCAGCAGCCGTCGTAGGGCTCTGCTTCTTGCTTAGCGTTGTGCCATGTACCATTGGCGTGAAGCCCTTCTTGGAATCCTTCATGCTGAATCTTTGTAGGACTTTGTCAATGTATGAATCTTGACACAAGCCTATCAGCCTTCTAGATCTATCCCGGTAGATCCTGATTCCAAGAACGTATGCGGCTTCACCCATGTCTTTCATGGAAAAACAACTTCCAAGCCAGTCATTTACCGACTTTAGCATTGGAACGTCGTTTCCGAGAAGCAGTATGTCATCGACATACAGAATAAGAAATACTATCTTGCTCCCACTAGTTTTCTTATACACGCATTGTTCTTCTTCGTTTCTGATGAAGTCAAATTGCTTGATTGCTTCATCAAAACGAAGATTCCAGCTCCTCGATGCTTTCTTCAATCCATAAATGGATTTATGAAGCTTGCATACTTTCCCAGCATTCTTTGGATCTATGTAACCGTCAGGTTGCGTCATATACACATCCTCTTCCAGAATACCATTCAGGAAGGCGGTTTTCACGTCCATCTGCCAAATTTCATAATCATGAAAAGCTGCAGTTGCTAGTAGAATCCGAATAGATTTCATCATAGCCACTGGTGAATAGGTTTCATCGTAATCCACACCGTGAACTTGTCTGAAACCTTTTGCCACCAACCTGGCTTTATAAATCTGGACATTTCCATCCACGTCAATCTTCTTCTTGAAGATCCATTTGCACTCGATGGCTTTTACACCAGCGGGTAAGTCAACCAACGAAAACACTTGGTTGACCGACATGGAGTCCATTTCGGAATCAGTGGCCTTACGCCACTTAGAGGAATCTGGGCCCATCATGGCTTGATTGAAGTTCGATGGTTCATCACCATCAATGATCAAAAGATCATGACAGTCAGTCACGAGGAATCCTTGATATCTCTCGGGTTCGTGACGGATCCTCCCGGATCTTCGAACTTCAGGTACTACAGGTTCAGGCTCTACAATTTCTTGTAGGTCCTCCTGCTGCTCTTCCTCATTAGGTTGAGCAGTATCCTGTTCATCTTGAATTTCTTCAAGCAGTACCTTACTCCCACTGTCTTTCTTAGAGAGAAACTCTCTCTCAAGAAAGTTACAATCCCGGGCAACAAAGATCTTGTTCTCGGAACGTAGATAGAAGTAATAAGCCTTGGTTTCCTTCGGATAACCAATGAAGTAGCATTTATCAGACTTTGGTGTAAGCTTATCTGAGATTAATCTCTTGACATAGGCTTCACAACCCCAAATTCTTAGATAAGACAGCACTGGAGCCACTCCAGTCCATAATTCATATGGTGTCTTTGCTACTGCTTTCGATGGCGCTCTATTTAGAGTGAACACTGCTGTTAGCAGAGCATATCCCCAAAGGGATATTGGAAGGTCTGTGTGACTCATCATAGATCGAACCATATCCAATAAGGTCCGATTTCTCCTCTCAGACACACCGTTCCATTGAGGTGTTCCGGGAGGAGTGAGTTGGGATACGATCCCACACTCTCTTAGATGATCACTGAATTCTTGGCTTAAGTATTCTCCTCCTCGGTCGGACCGAAGAGCCTTAATGCTTTTACCAAGTTGGTTCTGTACTTCATTTTGGAATTCTCTGAACTTCTCAAAAGATTCAGACTTATGTTTCATTAAATAAACATATCCATACCTACTGAAATCATCAGTGAAGGTAATGAAGTACTGATAGTTTCCTCTTGCATTTGTGGACATTGGGCCACACACATCAGTGTGTATCAGGCCCAATAAGTCACTGGCCCTCTCGTTAGGTTTATTAAAGGGGGCCCGTGTCATTTTGCCCATCATGCAGGATTCGCATTTCTCACATGACTCAAAGTCAAATGAGCCAAGAAGTCCATTCGAATGGAGCCTCTTGATGCGTTTCTCGCTGATGTGCCCTAAACGACAATGCCATAGAAACGTTCGGTTCTCCTCATTAGGTTTGAACCGTTTGGTATTAATGTTATAAATTGGCGCGGATTGATCGAGTATGTAAAGCCCATTCGTAAGAGGGGCACAACCATAGAACAAATTGTTGCGATTGAAGGAACATAATTTATTCTTAACTGAAAAATCATAACCTTCCAAATCCAACAAAGAAATTGAAATAATATTCCTGCTTATAGCAGGTACAAAATAACAATTATTAAGTTCTAAAATCAATCCCGAAGGTAAAGACAACAAGTATGTGCCTACAGCTAGTGCTGGAACTTTCGCTCCATTCCCAACTCGTAGCTCCACTTGTCCTTGCTTCAGCCTTCTACTGTTGCTGAGTGCCTGCATATTAGTACAAATATGAGCCCCACAACCAGTATCCATAACCCATGAGGTATTATCAGAAGTAGTTGTATTAACTTCTATAACAAAAATACCTGTCGAAGAAGTCTCGAGAGTCTTCTTCTTCAATTCCTTTAGACCTTCTTGGAATTTCTTACATTCTCTCCTCCAATGCCCTGGTTCTTTACAGAACCTGCATATGTCAGTAGGCTCAGCCTTGGACTTGGGCTTGGGCTTTGGCGTGTCCTTGTCCGCGACTTGGACAGCCTTGGCCTTTCCCTTATCCTTAGCAGAGGATTTCTTAAACCCCTTGCCCTTTTGCACCATAAGCACATTGGGGTCCTTGGCGGTTTTCCTCAAGTTGGGCTCTGCAGTCCTGAGCATTCCGTGAAGCTCAGGCAATGTCTTACTCAAGCCATGCATGTTAAAGTTCAGAATGAACTGATCATAGCTTGCAGGTAATGACTGCAGAATGATGTCGCAGGCAAGTTCTTGGCTGATAGGACAGTCGAGTTTCTGAAGATGATCGAGATAACCCATCATCTTCAAGACATGAGGACTCACTGCCGCATTCGCAGCCAACTTACAGTCTAAGAGGTTCTTAACAGTCTGAAACCTCTCAGTCCTTGCTTGCTCCTGAAAAAGCGATTTCAGGTTTGCCATTATCTCAATTGGTGACAATACACTCTCGAACTGCTTTTGCAGCTCACCAGTCATTGTCGCCAACATAAGGCAATACACATCATTTTCATCTGACGAATGCTTTTCCCAAGCATTATGCAGAGTCCTGGCGGCATTGTTAGCAGGCCTCTCGGGGAGAGGATCACGAAGGACATAATCCTTCTTCTCCTGCTTGAGGACCAGCCTCAAGTTCCTTGACCACGTCAGGAAGTTCGTTCCAGTCAGCTTCTCCTTCTCGAGAACAGACCGGATTGAGAATGTGTTTTGAGTGCTTGTAGTAGTCATAGCTGAAATATATATAAATAAAAAGGTTATTAGTTAATATGTTCAATATGATTAATCTCGTCTTAAATTTTAATATGATTAATCACGCATTATATTCAATAACATAAGTTACCCTCAATAGAATATAATGATACCAAGATCCACATATAACTAAGATTAAAGTGGGCCACTGGCCATCACCCAATCTTAGCTTATATCTGTAAGCCCTATGTCGGCTAATTATATCCGTGATATAACTCTTGGTTGTGAATCTGGGCCCGAGGCCCAATCCACTCTGATGTCTCAAGGCCCGGGACTCCCGATGGCCTAGTCAAGAAAACCAGACTATACAGTCATGTAATCATTAATGTCTGGGACTCCCAATGACATTTATGAATCACAAACCGTCTTATCCACGCAAAAGTAGACACCCTCACACTGTAAGGCCATGAATACAATTGAATGGGCTTCGACAGCTGACATAGCCTGGACAAGACATCCAACGCTTGATATTATTTGAGGTTCGTAGGTTTATTAAAATTTCATTCCCAAAATAGAAGATTACTATTTCGGGAAACTTTCTATTTTTGAAAACCTACTATTTTTGGAAACTTTCTAAAATTGGAAACTTTCTAAAAACGGAAACTTTCTAACTTTAGAAATTTCTTAAAATCCAAAAACATGCAAATTCAGAAACTTCTATTTTAAGAAACTTTCTAATTTCAAAATTTCGGAAACTTTAATTTAAAATCGACTTTATAATTTTATAAAATAAATTTTAAATTAATCTGAAGAAAGACTCAAATAATTGGCCCAATTGTTTTAACTTCTTGGCCCGAGGCCCAAGAATTGGTCCATGTCCAAGACATGACCCAATTGTCCAATTAAATGACATAACCGGTCTGGTTCATTAAAATTGGTCTAACCAAAATTAATTACTACGACGACCACAATTGTCAACCGGTTATTTACCAAACCGGATTTTCTCAATTTATTTGGTCCAACCAAATCAAATTAGAAAATCCTGGTTTAGGCACTAAATCCAATAATTATTTCGACATTGGATTTCTTATCCCGGTTTAACCAGAACTTAATAAATTTATTAAGTCTGTTTATTAAACCGTGACGGTTTAAGTTTTAATTAAATTAAACCGAGCAAAAACCCTAACCGCATCGATCGACGCTCTCAGCATCGATCCTGCATCGATCGTGCATCGATCCTGCATCGATCGATGCTCTCACGCGTGCACGAACGGTTAACAGATTTGGCCGAGAGATTCTCGCGAGATCCATGCGATCGTTTGATCGATCCATGCGATCGTGTTCAATCTCTCGCGGTTGCAACGATCGATCCATGCATTGCATCGATCGATGCAATGCGATCTCAGTCGATGCAAAAATCAGTTTAGGTCGCATACCAAATCAATATAGCTTGGTCATGCGATTTTTCAACTGTTTGTTTAGGATTCATTTCTTGTTTCTTAAGTGTTTTAATCTTATCAGTAGATTGATTCAAAAACACCTCTTTAAACAGTCCTAAACATGAATCTAAACAAGAAAAACCAGAACCAATAGCTCTGATACCACTGAAGGAATGTTTAGTCAATCCTGATTCAATTCTCAGATTCAGATTATCCTAAACATGCTGATCTAGGTTCTCTTGAATAGAAACAATATTGATCTCACCTTTTACCTGTTTTGTGCAGCGGAAAGGGAGAACAGGTCAGAGATCAGAGAGCCACCAAGGGATGGATCCTCCAAAGGTTCACACACGCACGCAAAGGAATCTGGCTGCTAGACCACGAGGAGGGAGGCGACAGAGAGAGAGAGAGAGAGGCGCAGACTTGGAGAGAATTAGAGAGCTAGGTCAGGTTTTATTCATTTAAAACCTGTCTTAGTTCTCATGGGCTTTCGGGCCCAATTCTCGGTCTTATTATTTCCTAGGCGTTCACGCACTGTGTCGATCGACACACCTTGTGTATCGATCGACACACGATTGCTGAACCCTTTAATCTCTAAGTACAGTAAATGCCTAGCACTTTTACCGTACTTCTGTCAATCATTCCTACAGATTTTCCTGTTAGCTTAGGCGTGTGACCCATATGGGATCATATAATAAAGGCAATAAGTCCAAGACTTATAGATCATGAGCGGACTCTAGCAAGCCATCATGACCCCCAGTATTATATGACTTATGTCTGATCATTGACATACTCTTACTTTCTAGAGACAGTACCGAGATTACTGGACACAATTCCAACAATGTTTTGGAGTCTTTTTAGTATGTTTACAGGTTTAGACACGTTTGGAGCATAATTGGAGTTATTGGAGCATTCTGGAGCTAATTGGAGAATTTGGCCGAGACATAGAGTTCACTGTCGATATTTCAGAGATGCGTCGATCGTTGCACTCTTGGCATCGATCGTTGCATATGCGAGTCGGGCCAAACGACGGTTTAATGAAGAAAGCTGATTTTGCAGAAAAAGCCCAGAATATTTACACAGAAGCCCAAAACGTGTTTTAGCTATTATATAAGGGTTTTTAAGCCATTTTTTTAGGCTACGCTTTATTTTGATTCAGAGAGAGTTTGAGGGGCTGATCCGGTTCTCGAAAGAGAAAGGATTTTGAACCCCAGATATTTACTTTGTTTTATGATATTTGGTTTTCTACTTATGATATTTTCTGTCTCGATGAACATGTCTGAGTAGATTACATGTTAGGTTGAAGGATTCTCATTAGGGATTTCAGAGAATTATAGTTTAATTAATCTGTAGAGATTCATATCTGCTAGTTCTTTATCTAAGTTGTTCTTAATGCTAAATCTGAAGTAGCTAATCAGAGTTATGATGTTAGGTTGATTAATTCAACGGAAGTTGGTTAAGTTAACTAGAAAGAACCTAGATAAGCAATTAAACTGTTCGCAAACGGAAGTTTGGTTCAGGTTAATTGTGAACATATCAAACTTGGAATTAATGCTAGTTTAATCTGTTAGTTCTCGCAAACGGAAGTTTGGTTTGCTGCACTTAGACTTAGAGAATTATCGCAAAGGAATTTGGTTAATTCTATATCAGTGTTTGAGTTCTAGAACAGTTATTGATTAGATCTAGATAGATTGATTGCTTGCGTTCCTGATTTCCTAAGAACTCCTGAAACCTAACGCTTCGCTTCCTTGCTCACAACTCGCTTTGTTTACTTTCTGCTTGCTTGATTTACTGCTTTCCCATATTGCTTTCTCCTAGTTTAACTTGACAGTTTATAATCTATCGTTGACCGGAGTCCCTGTGGATTCGATACCCTAAGTACTACAACTACATCACTGTGCACTTGCAGTTAGTATAGGGATTAAAACTTAGAACCTATCAAGTTTTTGGCGCCGTTGCCGGGGACTCTTTTGAGTCTCCGATAGATTTGAACTTAGGGTTTAGACTAGGTTTTTCGTTTTTTGTTTTTTTTCACTAATTTTTTTTTTTTTCTGTTTCTTGCGTTTCAGGTACGCCTGTAATCGCCCTGCATCGATCGACACGGTCCTGTGTGTCGATCGTCACATCATTGCGCTTGCATCGATCGACGCTTCCACTGCATCGATCGACACATATCGTAAGAAAGATGTATGATTTCTTTAGTCCAGGGATTGATAAATCGCAGATAACTGAGTTGAAGAGTAAAGTTGACTATCTACATAGTCTTGTACTTGGAAAGTATGAGCAAGAAGCTGTCAACTGCGTTGGAGGGAATGAATTCTACAGTCAGGAATCAGCTTTTCAGGGACCTTTCCAGCAACAGGGCAATGCCTTCTCGAGGGACTATGGTGTTTCTTCTTACCAAGTACCGCCTGCACCTACAGCTCATGAGAGCAGAATGGAAATCATGATGGAGCAGTATCTTGAGAGACAACAACAGATTGATATGTCCTTCAACTCAAAGATTGATGCGTTGATTGAAGATTTGAGTGAGAAGTTCGAATCTCTGAGCACACATATGGAGGAGCTGGATATCAAAATTGAACGAGCAGATGCAGCAATAGAGAGGCGGAATGAAGCTAAGAGAGCTGAACAGAAGCTGCACATCAATGCTGTGAACATAAGGGATGAGATTGACTTGCTGGAAGAAGAAGAGAGCATAATCTCGGATTTTCTGGATGAATATTGTCTGCCTGATACATGCATCGATCGACACCCCCTTAGTGACGATCGACACGCCATTCTGACGGCAATTTCGAGTTCTTTCGAGAAACAGAATCGCCTTGCATCGATCGACACACATTATGCAACGATCGACATAGAACGCACACATGTCCAGAAACCTGCAATAGTACCAGAACAAGCTTACAAGCCCCCGGTGCCATATCCTAAGGTTCCTAAACCTTCCAGAAAAGAGCTAGAAGTGGCTAACTGCATGAAAGTGATGGATAAGAAGGTGAATAGAACACCACCAGTTGAAACTTCGCGAGTTCATGCAAAGGAGATAATCTCCACTGATGGTCATCTGAAAGAAGAAGTTCAGATTGGTGGAACTACAGTATCTGATAGTGGAAAGAAGAAGATGGCAGTTCCTCTTGAACCTGCTCTAACATCTTCAGTACCTGCAACTGCTCATAAGCAAAAAGTCCCAAACATCAGATCTGCACCAAAGGTAAGGTACAAATCACCTAAGCTTAAACCTTCTGATCACATTGTTTTAAATGCAGGAAAACGCAGTAGACCGTTCAAGCTTCGCTCCCGCCCTGATTCTGATTTCTCTTTCCTTGGGAAGCATCATGATCTGAAAGCCTATACACCTCCTTGGATGAAGAGATATTCACAGAGACACTCAAAGTCTCTGTTGAAACCCCCATGAATCTGATCTCTTCCCATAGTCAAGCTACTGACTTTAAACAAGCGCTGAGTGGGAGGCAACCCACTGTTAGGTTCGTTATTGTTTTTGTTTTTCGTTTTGATTTGGTATTTTTAATTTTTCTGTTTAAGTGCGTTCAGAAGCTGAGAAACAAACAAAGTCGCATTGCATCGATCGACACACCTAGTGCATCGGTCGATGCAGTCGCGATTTGTGGTTTACCGATTCGATTGCAGTTCAGACACCGGTTATCTCAATAACCGCAAGCATATTCGCCTTGCATCGATCGACACCCTTGTGGCATCGATCGACACAGGGCGACGACAGGTAAGTAATCTGCAACTTTTCGGTTTGTTCTTCAATTTGATTATTCTTTCACCGAGCTCATGCTTTGATTACACTGGGGACAGTGTAGTTCAAGTGTGGGGGAGGAAGCTACTGACGCACGCTTTTGTTTTATTAGTTTTTTTTTCAAAATTTGTTTTATTGAGTCAAAATTTGTATGAAACTATGATTTTTCGAGGAAAATTTTCGCTTGAACAGAAACTAAGTGACCATTGGACAGACTTGCAGAGCCTCTATGACTGTTAGAAAACTCAGACACAGATCAACCTACTGAGGACACCCACATCACTTCAGGTATCAGAGGATCCTTTTACTGACTTCAACCTTAATACTGACTTAGATTTTCTCACCTAAGGGCTTGGTATACTTTGTGTCGGATTCCCTGTTAGTTCTGACACAGCCTGTAAACCTGTCCTATTTAGTTCCCTTCTCCCCTTCTATAAAGTAAAAAAAAAAAAAAAAAGATAATAAACTGAGGATGAGTTAGTAACTCCGAAGTGGTCATGGGAATGGTAGCAAACACTATTTTCTCTCATGTGATCCATGGAATGTGTCCAAAGTACACCCCATAACGGGAAGAACACTGATAAAAAAAATAAAATGATACCCAATGGGGAAAAATCAGTTGTTAAAGAAGGGAAAGAGAAGAAAGGGACTAGAGAAAGATAGTATGGTGGTCTAGAGCTGACTAGGTAAGAATCCATGTGCCCTTTGATCGATACTCCATAGGTGAGACCGCACTTAAATACTTGCAGAAGTCAGTAGGGAGAATTTGAATGCTTGAATGTGATTGTGGAGTTTACTTGGGACAGTTGCTAAGTGTGGGGGAAGTACATTGTGGTCTTGAGTTCTGTAGGGAAGTTTTCAGTGGCTTACTAAGTGAATGAGATTGTGAAAGTTCCTAGGACGAAAAGAGTTTCTGTGTTTTCAAACTTCTTTTCTTATGCTTTAGTTCTTTACTTGCTTGAGGACAAGCAAGAGCTAAGTGTGGGGGAGTTGATATACCATGGATTTTACCGGTTTTAACCATGGTATATGTCTTATTTATCGAGTCTTATGTTATGTTTTGGAGTCTTTTTAGCATGTTTACAGGTTTAGACACGTTTGGAGCATAATTGGAGTTATTGGAGCATTCTGGAGCTAATTGGAGAATTTGGCCGAGACATAGAGTTCACTGTCGATATTTCAGAGATGCGTCGATCGTTGCACTCTTGGCATCGATCGTTGCATATGCGAGTCGGGCCAAACGACGGTTTAATGAAGAAAGCTGATTTTGCAGAAAAAGCCCAGAATATTTACACAGAAGCCCAAAACGTGTTTTAGCTATTATATAAGGGTTTTTAAGCCATTGTTTAGGCTACGCTTTATTTTGATTCAGAGAGAGTTTGAGGGGCTGATCCGGTTCTCGAAAGAGAAAGGATTTTGAACCCCAGATATTTACTTTGTTTTATGATATTTGGTTTTCTACTTATGATATTTTCTGTCTCGATGAACATGTCTGAGTAGATTACCTGTTAGGTTGAAGGATTCTCATTAGGGATTTCAGAGAATTATAGTTTAATTAATCTGTAGAGATTCATATCTGCTAGTTCTTTATCTAAGTTGTTCTTAATACTAAATCTGAAGTAGCTAATCAGAGTTATGATGTTAGGTTGATTAATTCAACGGAAGTTGGTTAAGTTAACTAGAAAGAACCTAGATAAGCAATTAAACTGTTCGCAAACGGAAGTTTGGTTCAGGTTAATTGTGAACATATCAAACTTGGAATTAATGCTAGTTTAATATGTTAGTTCTCGCAAACGGAAGTTTGGTTTGCTGCACTTAGACTTAGAGAATTATCGCAAAGGAATTTGGTTAATTCTATATCAGTGTTTGAGTTCTAGAAAAGTTATTGATTAGATCTAGATAGATTGATTGCTTGCGTTCCTGATTTCCTGAGAACTCCTGAAACCTAACGCTTCGCTTCCTTGCTCACAACTCGCTTTGTTTACTTTCTGCTTGCTTGATTTACTGCTTTCCCATATTGCTTTCTCCTAGTTTAACTTCACAGTTTATAATCTATCGTTGACCGGAGTCCCTGTGGATTCGATACCCTAAGTACTACAACTACATCACTGTGCACTTGCAGTTAGTATAGGGATTAAAACTTAGAACCTATCAGCAACCGCTTCTTTAGGGTTTGTGGGATCCTTCCTTTTCTTCATCAGTTTTAGTTATTTTGAGGTTGTAAATGAGTAGATCTGGTGATTCTGAGCAGATTTGTAGGTGGTTCGCCGTCGGAAGTCGCCGGAAAAGTAGCCTCCGCCGCCGGTCAACCCTTCGCCGCCGTGGTCAACGCCGGAGCTCCGCCGCCGGTGAAGCTTCTCCGCCGCCAAAAGTCAGCCGGTTCTTCAAGGGGTTTAGTGGTACAGTCTGTGTGAAATTTGGAGATGGTTTGAGGTTGATTAAACCGGGTCAAAGTGAGTTGAACCGGTCAACGGTTCAATCTCAAACCGGTTTAATCAAACCAGTTTATTTTGGGGTAAATTGGATCGGTTTATATCAGTGGTTTATTGGTTCAGTGGTGCAGTGACTCAGGTGTGTTTGGGATTCGGAGTTCGAGGTTCGGAAGTTCGGGATTTGTATCGGGTATCTTGGGAATTCATATTCACATCGAGCTGTCGTTCCGCGACTACTTATGTGAGTCGGCTCGGAAACTTGTAAAATCATTTAGACCGGAAATTACTAAACCGTAGTATTAGGTTGCATACCCGTTAATCAAATTGAATAGTAAATAATAATTAATTGGACGTTTAATAATAAACCGGATAGGACCGATTAAGCATGATTAGGGTTTTAGAATTAAAAAGATTAACCGATTGTGTGCCGCTAGGTTGCTAGTAAAATATTGATTGTTGCATTCATATAGATCGTTTGAATAGGATCGTATATGCATATATATATATAAGTATAAAGAACAAGTATTAATGAATCTATATACGAGAAATTAAGACAACCTTAAAATATGAATTTAACCTGAACGAACGTATAGAATATTATAACGGGATTGGGTTTTAGGTTTATTAGCGGGAATTGGGTAATGAATCAACTAGTTAATATTGATATGTCGGGGAATTAGTAAGTTACTAACTCTAAACCGACAGATCGAGAATGTTGTTAAAAGATACTTAGGATGGGTTAATAAAGAAGTGGGATGTGTTGTGAGCCGTCTACGGGTTAGCAATCCGCTAACCCAAGGTAGCGGACGAGAATGAAGTAAAACACTTAGAAACCCTAATAGGCCTGCTTGTGGTGATTGTGTGATTGATTGTGATTGCGTGTTTGATTGTTATGATTGTGCTGTGTTGAGCTTTGCGTGCAGGCTTGTTAGACTGCTCGGTGTTGGGCCGAGCAGTTGTTGTGGACACTTACTCCGGTCTCGGGACCGGGTAAGTTAGTAGTGCTGACTAGGTATCTTACCTAGTCAGAGCGGTGATATGGGTAGTGTAGTGGCTTGCGGAATGGTTGGGATTATTATTGTTGTTATTGATTGCGTGATCTGTGTTAGAGTCCCAGCGAGTCTGCGTGTTTACATTTCTGCACTAGGATACTAGGGTGCGTTAGGTTCCGCGAGCCTAGGTTTTCTTAGTACGTTCCAGTACTTCCGACCCGATTGGATCCTCGGGTTTTACCTAACCGGATCACGGTGATTCTGGTTATGGTGTTAACTTATCGGGTGACGCCGGTAGGTGTGTGATTTGGAGAATACGGGGTCATGTCCTAGGGCCGAATCACATGGAAACTCAGGTTACCGGGGGTAACAGGAGTCACCGCGTATCGATGGACGGAGAACGGTGTCCTATTCGTGGGACCTTGTGTACACGATTAGGAGCCGAGGGTTAGTTGCCATATAGGTGACGATGTAAACCCGTGGAAGTTACCGAGATCGTAGGGCCCAATATTGTTTTATTATTCTTTTATCGCGCGTTAGATAGACCGAGTCTAATCGAGGACATGTGCCGCAGTGCCTTCGATTTCCTTAATTCTCTTTATTTTGGCATTGATCGTGTGTGGGTTTATCACGACGTGGTAGTGCGTGATCGACCGTTTATTCCTGCTGATTGTTATTTTGGGTTTGGGCGGGAATCTGTAGTTTTAGATAGATGAGAAGCCTTTAGTGGGGAGCCGATTCACTGGGTGATCTTAGATCGCTCATTAGACTCTTTTTGTGTTTTTCAGGTTTAGCAGCGACGGACGCGGGAGGTCCTCGGTGTAGCTTCGGGTTGCTTGTGACGGGTTTTAATTCGGGGTTTTGGGTGTTTTTATTTCGGTTTGGCAGCTGCGCTATATTCGTGATTTTGATTGTTTATATATTTATATTGATGATTGTTTGTAAAACCCGTTAAACGTTGTATTCAACGTTTGATTACTTAAAAATGAAATTGTTTCCCTGATATGAGGTTTAAGTCCGAACCGACACAACTCATTGAAGTAGTGCAAGTAGTAATGCTTGTACTATGGATATGAGGATAGCGGAGTCGGAGATAGATTGGTGCGAGCCTTTTTCTCAAACCGAACTATCTTTGGCTTCGTCCTGTGGCGAACTTTTCCCGTTCGACTTGCTCGGGTTCGATCGGTCATGTTCTTGTTTGATTGTTGACCGGTCAGCTCGACGGTCAGCGGAGAATGGGAAAGGGGTGTTACAGCTCGGACGACGACCAACACTCTTTGAAGAACGAGCACGATCAACAATCTCTGTCTATTGTACCGACCTCACCGAAGACCTAGAGTTTTCACCTTGGATTTTCGGAGACTGACCGACGTTTCCAGATGAACGATCTCAGATGACAACCTCTATTTGTTGAACAGACCTCGCTGAAGAACTGGCTTGACCGACATACGAGCTAGACTGAACTGAGTTCCCATCCGATAACCTTACCGAGTACCGGTCATCATGTTCGGATGAGGAACGAGAGTTCGACTCAATTCTCATGTCGGAGAGTATGTAAAAAACAAGATTTACTAGGCAGAGAAAGTGAATTCTAGAGATAAGGGAGAGCAAAATACCTGCGAACGGAGAGAAATGATAAATAACATAAAGGAAAGGGATATTTATAGGATGACGTGGGAGTTTTTGAGAAAGGCGGCATCATTAAACCTAGGCGACTCTTCAACTTTTGGCGGTTATGGGTCATCATTACATCTATGCGTCCCTTCAACTTATGTTGCCTCTTTCAAGCAACTTTTTCGTCATCCCAAGAATTGCTGCAACGGTTGGAAAACAAGCAGGCGGAAACGATGCCAATCAAAGTCCACTGAACAGGTTTTGACCCAGCCAAGTAAAGACAATCCCACGACCTCAACAAACTCAAGATCGACGAACTGGGGGGCTTACTGTTATATATGGGTTTACATTGTGATCGGCCCAAATAAGAAATAAGTTGGTGATAGGTTGTATAGTTTTCCCTATTCTACTGCAAGTGCACAGTTAATGCAATCGTAGTATATAAGGTATCGAATCCCACGAGGACTCTCAGTCACACAATAGATTAATAGCAGTTCAGATTAAATTAAGCGAAGCAGATGTGAAAACAGTAAGCGAAATAGCAAAGTAAATCAAGCGAGTTTGTGAGCAAGAAGGCGAGGCGTTAGGTTTCAGGAGTTCTCAGGAAATCAGGAACGCAAGCAATCAATCTATCTAGATCCAATCAATAACTATTCTAGAACTCAAACACTGATATAGAATTAACCAAATTCCTTTGCGATAATTCTCTAAGTCTAAGTGCAGCAAACCAAACTTCCGTTTGCGAGAACTAACAGATTAAACTAGCATTAATTCCAAGTTTGATATGTTCACAATTAACCTGAACCAAACTTCCGTTTGCGAACAGTTTAATTGCTTATCTAAATTCTTTCTAGTTAAATTAACCAACTTCCACTGAATTAATCAACCTAACATCATAACTCTGATTAGCTACTTCAGATTAAGCATTAAGATCAACTTAGATAAAGAACTAGTTGATATGAATCTCTACAGAATAATTAAACTATAATTCTCTGAAATCCCTAATGAGAATCCTTCAACCTAACAGGTAATCTACTCAGACATGTTCATCGAGACAGAAGATATCATAAGTAGAAAAACCAAATATCATAAAATCAAATAAGAACTGGGGTTCCAAATCAAGTCTCTTTCGAGATCAGGATCACCCCCTCAGGCTTTCTGAAATAAAAATAGAACTAAAGTAAAGCGTATCAAAGCGTAGCCTAAACATTGGCTTAAAAACTCTATTTATAACCTAAAACATGTTTTGGGGCTTCTTTGTAAATATTAGGGACTTCTGGGCAGAATTACAATTTCATCATTCTTCATCAAACCGTCGTTTGGCCCATCTCGCTGGTGCATCGATCGTTGCCACAAGTGTGACGATCGTTGCAACTCGGAAATATCAACAGTGAACTCTATCTCTCGGCCAAATACTCCAATTAGCTCCAGAAAGTGCCTAAATCACCAAATATGCTCCAAATGTGCTTGTACCTAATAAACACCTGAAAAGATTCTAAAACATAGTAAAAGACTCGATAAATAACACATATACCATGGTTAAAAGCCCTAAAATCCATGGTATATCAACTCCCCCACACTTAGCCTTTGCTTGTCCTCAAGCAAGACAAAGAACTAAATGCAGATAAGAGGTTTGAAAACTCTTCAGAAACTCTTTTCGTCCTAGAAGCAACAATACTCAGATTCCCCTTAGTAAACCACTGCAAGAATCAATCACAGGATATCAAGACCACAATGTACTTCCCCCACACTTAGCAACTGTCCTAGGTAAACTCCACAATCACATTCATGCATTCAAATTCTCCATACTGACTTCTGCAAGTATTTAAGTGCGGTCTCATCTAAGGATTATCGATCAAAGGGCACATGGATTCTTACCTTATCAGCTCTAGACCACCATACTATCTTTCTCTAGTCCCTTTCTTCTCTTTCCCTTCTTTAACAACTGATTTTTCCCCACTGGGTATCATTTTATTTTTTTTATCAGTGTTCTTCCCGTTATGGGGTGTACTTTGGACACATTCCATGGATGCACGGGATATGAGAGTTTTAGCTACCATTACCATGACCACTTCGGAGTTACTAACTCATCCTCAGTTTATTATTTTTTTTTTTTTTTTACTTTACAGAAGGGGAGAAGGGAACTAAATAGGACAGGTTTACAGGCTGTGTCAGAACTAACAAGGGAATCCGACACAAAGTATACCAAGCCCTTAGGTGAGAAATCTAAGTCAGTTTTAAAGTTGAAGTCAGTAAAGGATCCTCTGATACCTGAAGTGATGTGGGTGTTCCTAGTAGGTTGATCTGTGATGGGGTTTTCTAATAGTCAGAGATAGATCCTGCAACTTCATCCCAATGGTTACTTAAGTTCCTGCAAGTCTTGTAAATCTTCTCAGAAAATCATAGTTTCTTACTTAAACAATTTTGACTCAATAAAACAACAAAAAATTTTGAAAAACGGACTGACTCTTAAGAAAACAAAAAACAAAAGTCAGTAGCACCTCCCCCACACTTAAGACACACTGTCCCCAGTAGTGTCCAGCGAAGGATCGGTAAAAAGAAAGAAAGATTGTTAATGGATGTTTTAGTTCTGTCGGGTTTTACCTCTGTCGCACAAGCACCGATCGTTGCACTAAGTGCACCGACCGTTGCTGTGCGATTCTTTCGTATTGTAACGATCGATACAATGGTGTATCGATCGACGCACTGCGCTTTCACGAACAGTCAGCAAGTTAGCAGGTTAATCCGTCTGTTTTGTCAATTTTTGATCCCTGCAGGCTGAAAACACTAGAAACAGAGTAAAACCGAAGCAAAAGATGTATCGAATAAAGTACACATCATCCAAACAAAGTAGAATCCTAAAAATCAAAAGAAGAAAAGTGCAAAAGAAAAGAAAAAGTCAGAATACATAACCGAAAGTATGGAGATTACTCTCACTCGCTCTCATCGTCTATCCCACCATACAGTGCATCGTCATCGGCTGCCTCGGGTGCGGGATCAGTATCAGTAGGAGATCGCTGTCTACGACGTCGGTCAGGTATGGGCTGATGGATCTGTGGTGGCCTCCTGCAGCTGCAAGTACGCATGAAGTTCCAAAGAACTCGAAACATACCATAGGATCTCTCTCTCCACTCTGCCTCAGAATATGCACCGTAAGGCATCGCAGGCTCTGGAAAGGGACCCACAATGTCGACTGGGGCAGGCGCGGGCGCAGGAGCAGGGGCAGAAGATGTCGAAGCTCGTGAGGAAGGCTCTCCCAACGGATGAGCCATGGTCGGAATCCCACGCTGCGCAGACTCAGGAGGCTGAAATCTCAGTGCCTCTAATGTGTCAATCTGTGTCCATCTGGCAGCAGGAAGCTCGATACCAGTCCTTCCAGTGGTCGGATCAGTGTAAACCCAAATGCGCCCCTCCTTGAGCCAGGTAGCGCTCTGCAGATGGCTGAGATCCAGGAACTCTCGAGCCGTATCACGCTCTGTGCCATGAAGAGGAATCCCACAATACTCAAAAATGGGAGTAAGTAAACTCCCTACGTCTCTGTACCAGCTCCATCAAACGGCTTCAGCTGCAAATCAACCAAGTGCTGTGCGAAAATAGCTCCCAAGTTGAGACCCGCAGTCGGATCTCTCACGCCAGAATCTCTAAACTGATCTCTCAGCCCCATAAACAGCAACTCCATCTCAAGTTTGCGCATCTTGTTGGCCTCAAACTTGCAAAGCAAGCTCCAGCACAAGATACGCGAGACATATCGCAGCACCGGATGTCTCATCTGCACTACTGGTGTGGTCCTGGAGTTGTATCGACCGCTGCCAATACTCTCCCAGAATGTGCGAGCCTCCACCGGATCCCACTCGAGTGGCATGGCTATGCGCCTCGGCGCAGTACTGAACCCGTAGATCCTGCAGAGATCAAGTAGAGGAATCCGATACCTGACTCCCCAACTCATGAAGGTGAAAGCACCCACTGTAGCGCTCCTGTGGTCGGGATCCGAGTAAACCACTCTGCAAGTGGCCAATAGCTGCCTGACCAGCTCAGGATAGAGGTCATAGTGTCGCATCGGCATTGTCCCTAGACCAATGCCTCTGCACACAGCTAGCACTAATATATCATGGTTTTTACCCACTTTATACCATGATATAGTTGTGTTTTTAGAGTCTTTTGTATTAGTTTAGAGTCTTTTACAGGTTAAATCAGGTTTGGAGCTAATTGGAGATATTTGGAGCATTTTGGGACTTCTGGGACGTTTTGGCCGAGAGTTTAGTTCACTGTCCGATTATTTGATGTTGCATCGATCGACACGCATTGTGCATCGGTCGATGCAGTCGCGAGATGGGCCGTACGCGTCGGCGTAACAACTTATGAAGATTTGCAAAGAAGCCCAAGATAGTTCCAGTATTTACACAAAAGCCCCGTCCGAGATTATACCTATATATACTAGTTTTTGGCTTTTATTTTATATACGCTTTCATACTTAGAGCTAAGAGATTTCTAGAGTTTTCGGGGCTGATCTATTTCCTTGTATTCATTTATTTTGGAGAAGATTTCGAACCCCTTTGATATTTTAATTTCTTATATGCAATCTATTTATTCTATGATTATGTTTTCATCAATCATGTCTGAGTAGATCCATAGTTGAGTTTAGGGTTTCTCATTAGGGTTTGATGACTTGCTAGACTTGTTTAATTCAGTTAGGATTCATATGAGTAGAATGTTCTTCAAACTAAATTGTGCTTAATGCTAGTTCTAACCTGATCAATTAGAATCTAGATCTTAGGTTGCTAAATACGTCACGAGAGTGGGGTTTAGGAATCTGAACTATTTAGGTTGAGCAATTAAATTATTCGCAAAGAGATTTGGTTTAGTTTAATTGTGAACATATCGAACTTGAACTTAATGCTTGTTTAATCTGCTAGTAATTGCAAAGAGATTTGGGTTACTGCACTTAGGCATAGAGAATTCTCGCAAAGAGATTTGGTTAATTCTATTTCCGTGATTTGAGTTCTAGAACCGAGTTTAATTTGATCCTGACTGATTAACTTGTCTGCTTGTCTGATTTCCTGAGAATACCCTAGGCTTGACGCTTTTAGTTTATTGCTTACAAACCGATTTCCTGCTACTGTTTACTTTCTTGCACCGCAATTCATTACAATCACTACTTGCTTATTTCTAGTATTTATTCCTACAGTTTGATCCTCTTGAGACCAAGTGTCCCTGTGGATTCGATAACCCTATATACTACATTGACTATACTGTGCACTTGCAGTTTTAGAATAGGGTAAAACTTAGAACCTATCAAGTTTTTGGCGCCGTTGCCGGGGACTCTTTGAGTCTTCGCTAGGACCGAACTTAGGGTTTTACTAGAAATTTTTCGTTTTTATTTTTGTTTTTCGTTTTTATTTTATTTTGATTTTACTGATTCTTTTCTCTGTTTCTTTCTGTCGCAGGGTACGACTTTCGCCTTGCGTCGACCGTTGCACACCTTGCGTCGATCGACACTAGGCGATTCTGAGATTGAATCGATCGTTGCACTGATAGCATCGATCGTTGCTGGATGATTACAGACAGTTTATGCCAACGCAGAACACCCGAAGTAATCCGAACTCGAGCTTGATTAATCTTGGACTAGAGGAACTTGGACGTCTAGAAAGAACAATTAGAAGAGAAAAGAGAGAGAAAATGGTACGAGAACGCTTGATCTTGATACCAGATGCTGATGGAATCCTGAGGGATCCAGAGAACAATCCTTACAATGTTGCTGGGCATAGGATTGATGCTGAGGGACAAGTGATCCCTGATGAAGCTGGGCCACTGGGCCAGATGGTTGTCCGTGAAAGGACATTAGCTGATTACAACAGACCTGACGAGTTTCATGCGAACCGAGCAGCTTTAGTACTTCCTGCCTTTGAGAGGAACGACTTTGAGGTAAAGACTATCTACTACCAACTGATGAGGCAGATTGCTTTTCATGGTCTTCAATCAGAGCAGCCTATGGATCACATAGACAAGTTTGAGGACATAGTTACTGGTATGAAATACGATGGAGTTTGCCAGGACTATCTGTTCCTTAAGCTATTTCCGCACAGTCTTGCTGGAGACGCTAGTGCATGGCTGAGACAACTGGCACCTGGCCAGTATACTACTTGGGCAGCCTTAAAGAGTGAGTTCCTGCGTCATTTCTATGACAATGCGCGTTCAGACCAATCTAGACAGGACATACTTACTTTCTCCCAAGGAGTTGTGGAGCCTTTAAAGACTGCCTGGATGAGATTTAAGCAGTATCAGCGTGACTGTCCGCACCATGGATTCACTGAAGTTCAGCTGATTGGTATCTTCTTCAGAGGAATAGATCTTCCGTATCAGCAGGCGCTGGATAATTCTAGTGATGCCAACTTCAACACCAGGACTCCTACACAAGCTAAGCAGTTAATTGAGAATTTGATTAGCAGCAACAGTTGCAAGACTATGGATGATAGGAGGAAGAAATCTGGTGGAAGTATTGATAACTCAGAGATGGCTGATTTGAGATCCAGAATGGATAAAATCTGCACTCTTCTAGGTGAGAAGAAAGCTGTCCATTTTGCTCAAGAAGTAGAAGTGATTCAGACTGAGGAGGACACTCAGGAAGAGGATGTGAATTACATCGGAGGATCTGGTTTCCAAGGAAACAGATTTGGATATCAATCTGGAAACAGATTTTCCGGTGGAGGACAGAAAACCGCCTACACGGGCAATCAGAACTCTTCAGGCTACGGACAAAACAGTAATTTTCAGAAGCCTTATGGACAGACTACTCAGAGGACCTACGGATCTTCATCTTATCAAACACCTCCTACACCTACTGCTTTCGAGACTAAGATGGAGACAATGATGGAACAGTTGCTGGAGAGCCAAATCAAGACTTCTGTAGACTGCAACAAGAAGATTGATGCTATGTATGGAGATCTCAATGGGAAGATTGAGTCTATGAACACTCACATGAAGCAACTAGACACTCAGGTGAATCAGATTTCAGGAACTATGAAAGGAAAAGGAGTTGCAGAGACTCATATTAAAGCCTGGTCTGTACTCGTTAATGATGGATCTCATCTAGGTGAGAAGTTTGAGCTAAGTACAGCTGAGTTGGTAGAGGAAGCAGAATTTTCGGATTTGAGTAAAAAACTCTCGGGTGGAATCCGCGACGATCGCATTGAAACAATCGACACACACCTTGTGTCGGTCGATGCAGGACGTGAACAGACAGTGTTGCCGGATGATTATGAGACTGATGCAGAACTGGCCCGCCTATTCCCTGATGTATCCGAAATCACTCAGGAGGAGATTTATGCACAAGCCATTAGGCAATATCCCAAGGTATCTGAGGTAATTAAACAGGAGATTGAAGAGCTGAAGAAACTGGAGGAGAGTGGTGAAGACTTGGAAGAAATTCCACCGTCTGATGATCCACCTTATCATCCCTGTGTGCAAAAGTATTTGAACAAGATGCTGCCTCTAGATGAGGATCTGCGAGAATGGGTGATTATAGTTCCCCAACACATCAGTGATGTTCTGTTGAACAAGATTCCAAAGAAGTTACCGGATCCTGGAGTCTTTATACTTGATTGTTCTATCTTTGAGGACAGGTTTAGACGCTCTCTTTGTGATTTAGGAGCTGCTGGAAGTATGATGCCTTATTCTGTGGCAGAGAAGCTGGGGATGCTGGATTTTTCTCCTACAAATACCCGTCTTGTTTTAGCTGATCAGTCTCTACGAGTCCCAGAAGGACTTTTAAAGGACATACCAGTGAGAGTTGGAAACTACTTGGTTCCGACAGACTTCCTTGTGCTGAAATATGACTGCGATCCTGATGAAGCATTGCTACTTGGAAGACCATTCTTGGCTACAGCAGGAGCCGTGATTGATGTTAGACTAAGTCTAATAGACCTCCACCTGGGAGATGAACCGCTGCGATATGAAATGGAGAAGCTGCGGAAGCCATTGATAGATGGGAAGAGTTTCACAATCATGGAAGCAGAAGATGACCAGCCAGATGGGCCTGTGATTTTAGATCCTGGAGCGCACTTTACTCCATCCTTTCTTGGGCTGAAGCATTCTGCGACAGCTTATTCTCCACCATGGATGAGGAGACTTGAACAGAGACAGAAAAAATCTCTGTCAGGATCTCTAAGTGCCTGAAAGATCTTGTGCGTCCGGTCAAGCTAATGACGTTAAACAAGCGCTGGGTGGGAGGCAACCCACTGTTTTCGTTTTTTGCATTTTAATTTTTGTACTTTTATAGGATTTTACGTTTGGTTTCTGGTTTTGGTGAGTTTTTGTTTGCAGGTCTCGGACAAATCGCAGTGCGTCGATCGACACACTATTGTGTCGATCGTCACAAAACGAAAGAAATCGCATTGCAGCGATTGTTGCGGTCCTGAGCAACGATCGACCACGGACAAAAATCGCATAGCAACGGTCGGTGCACCTAGTGCAACGATCGATGCCTGACTGCGACAGAGGTAAAACCCGAGAGAACTAACCATTCCTATTACATAATTTTTCTTTCTTTCTTTTAACCAATCCCTTGCTTGACACTACTGGGGACAGTGTGTCTTAAGTGTGGGGGAGGTTCTACTAATCACTTTTCTTTTGTTTTCTTAGAGTCAATTAAATTTTTAAAAATTTGTTTTTGAGTCAAAATTGGTTTAAGTAGGAAACAGTGACTTTTTAAGAAGATTAGCAGCATTTGCAGGAACTTAAGTGACCATTGGGATGAAGCTGCAGATTTTCTCTGACTATTAGAAAACCCAGACACAGATCAACCTACTGAGAACACCCACATCGCTTCAGGTATCAGAGGATCTTTTACTGACTTCACCTTAATACTGACTTTTAATTCTCTCACCTAAGGGCTTGGTATGCTTTATGTCGGATTCCCTGTTAGTTCTGACACAGCCTGTTAACCTGTCCTATTTGGTTCCTTTCTCCCCTTCCATAAAGTAAAAAAAAAAAAAAGTAATAAACTGAGGATGAGTTAGTAACTCCGAAGTGGTCATGGGAATAGTAGCAAACACTATTATCTCTCATGTGATCCATGGAATGTGTCCAAAGTACACCCCATAACGGGAAGAACACTGATAAAAAAAATAAAATGATACCTAGTGGGGAAAAATCAGTTGTTAAGGAAGGGAAAGAGAAGAAAGGAACTAGAGAAAGACAGTTTGGTGGTCTAGAGCTGGCTAGGTAAGAATCCATGTGCCTTTAGATCGATACCCCTTAGGTGAGACCGCACTTAAATACTTGCAGAAGTCAGTAGGGTGAATTTGAATGCTTGAATGTGATTGTGGCGTTTACTGAGGACAGTTGCTAAGTGTGGGGGAAGTACATGTTGGTCTTGATGTCTGTAGATTGATTCTTTCATGTGGATTACTAAGGGGAATCTGAATGTTGCTGCTTCTATGATGAAATGAGTTTCTGAAGAGTTTTCAAACCTCTTCACCGCATTTTAGTTCTCTGTTTTGCTTGAGGGCAAGCAAAGGCTAAGTGTGGGGGAGTTGATATATCATGGTTTTTACCCACTTTATACCATGATATAGTTGTGTTTTTAGAGTCTTTTGTATTAGTTTAGAGTCTTTTACAGGTTAAATCAGGTTTGGAGCTAATTGGAGATATTTGGAGCATTTTGGGACTTCTGGGACGTTTTGGCCGAGAGTTTAGTTCACTGTCCGATTATTTGATGTTGCATCGATCGACACGCATTGTGCATCGGTCGATGCAGTCGCGAGATGGGCCGTACGCGTCGGCGTAACAACTTATGAAGATTTGCAAAGAAGCCCAAGATAGTTCCAGTATTTACACAGAAGCCCCGTCCGAGATTATACCTATATATACTAGTTTTTGGCTTTTATTTTATATACGCTTTCATACTTAGAGCTAAGAGATTTCTAGAGTTTTCGGGGCTGATCTATTTCCTTGTATTCATTTATTTTGGAGAAGATTTCGAACCCCTTTGATATTTTAATTTCTTATATGCAATCTATTTATTCTATGATTATGTTTTCATCAATCATGTCTGAGTAGATCCATAGTTGAGTTTAGGGTTTCTCATTAGGGTTTGATGACTTGCTAGACTTGTTTAATTCAGTTAGGATTCATATGAGTAGAATGTTCTTCAAACTAAATTGTGCTTAATGCTAGTTCTAACCTGATCAATTAGAATCTAGATCTTAGGTTGCTAAATACGTCACGAGAGTGGGGTTTAGGAATCTGAACTATTTAGGTTGAGCAATTAAATTATTCGCAAAGAGATTTGGTTTAGTTTAATTGTGAACATATCGAACTTGAACTTAATGCTTGTTTAATCTGCTAGTAATTGCAAAGAGATTTGGGTTACTGCACTTAGGCATAGAGAATTCTCGCAAAGAGATTTGGTTAATTCTATTTCCGTGATTTGAGTTCTAGAACCGAGTTTAATTTGATCCTGACTGATTAACTTGTCTGCTTGTCTGATTTCCTGAGAATACCCTAGGCTTGACGCTTTTAGTTTATTGCTTACAAACCGATTTCCTGCTACTGTTTACTTTCTTGCACCGCAATTCATTACAATCACTACTTGCTTATTTCTAGTATTTATTCCTACAGTTTGATCCTCTTGAGACCAAGTGTCCCTGTGGATTCGATAACCCTATATACTACATTGACTATACTGTGCACTTGCAGTTTTAGAATAGGGTAAAACTTAGAACCTATCAAGTTTTTGGCGCCGTTGCCGGGGACTCTTTGAGTCTTCGCTAGGACCGAACTTAGGGTTTTACTAGAAATTTTTCGTTTTTATTTTTGTTTTTCGTTTTTATTTTATTTTGATTTTACTGATTCTTTTCTCTGTTTCTTTCTGTCGCAGGGTACGACTTTCGCCTTGCGTCGACCGTTGCACACCTTGCGTCGATCGACACTAGGCGATTCTGAGATTGAATCGATCGTTGCACTGATAGCATCGATCGTTGCTGGACGATTACAGACAGTTTATGCCAACGCAGAACACCCGAAGTAATCCGAACTCGAGCTTGATTAATCTTGGACTAGAGGAACTTGGACGTCTAGAAAGAACAATTAGAAGAGAAAAGAGAGAGAAAATGGTACGAGAACGCTTGATCTTGATACCAGATGCTGATGGAATCCTGAGGGATCCAGAGAACAATCCTTACAATGTTGCTGGGCATAGGATTGATGCTGAGGGACAAGTGATCCCTGATGAAGCTGGGCCACTGGGCCAGATGGTTGTCCGTGAAAGGACATTAGCTGATTACAACAGACCTGACGAGTTTCATGCGAACCGAGCAGCTTTAGTACTTCCTGCCTTTGAGAGGAACGACTTTGAGGTAAAGACTATCTACTACCAACTGATGAGGCAGATTGCTTTTCATGGTCTTCAATCAGAGCAGCCTATGGATCACATAGACAAGTTTGAGGACATAGTTACTGGTATGAAATACGATGGAGTTTGCCAGGACTATCTGTTCCTTAAGCTATTTCCGCACAGTCTTGCTGGAGACGCTAGTGCATGGCTGAGACAACTGGCACCTGGCCAGTATACTACTTGGGCAGCCTTAAAGAGTGAGTTCCTGCGTCATTTCTATGACAATGCGCGTTCAGACCAATCTAGACAGGACATACTTACTTTCTCCCAAGGAGTTGTGGAGCCTTTAAAGACTGCCTGGATGAGATTTAAGCAGTATCAGCGTGACTGTCCGCACCATGGATTCACTGAAGTTCAGCTGATTGGTATCTTCTTCAGAGGAATAGATCTTCCGTATCAGCAGGCGCTGGATAATTCTAGTGATGCCAACTTCAACACCAGGACTCCTACACAAGCTAAGCAGTTAATTGAGAATTTGATTAGCAGCAACAGTTGCAAGACTATGGATGATAGGAGGAAGAAATCTGGTGGAAGTATTGATAACTCAGAGATGGCTGATTTGAGATCCAGAATGGATAAAATCTGCACTCTTCTAGGTGAGAAGAAAGCTGTCCATTTTGCTCAAGAAGTAGAAGTGATTCAGACTGAGGAGGACACTCAGGAAGAGGATGTGAATTACATCGGAGGATCTGGTTTCCAAGGAAACAGATTTGGATATCAATCTGGAAACAGATTTTCCGGTGGAGGACAGAAAACCGCCTACACGGGCAATCAGAACTCTTCAGGCTACGGACAAAACAGTAATTTTCAGAAGCCTTATGGACAGACTACTCAGAGGACCTACGGATCTTCATCTTATCAAACACCTCCTACACCTACTGCTTTCGAGACTAAGATGGAGACAATGATGGAACAGTTGCTGGAGAGCCAAATCAAGACTTCTGTAGACTGCAACAAGAAGATTGATGCTATGTATGGAGATCTCAATGGGAAGATTGAGTCTATGAACACTCACATGAAGCAACTAGACACTCAGGTGAATCAGATTTCAGGAACTATGAAAGGAAAAGGAGTTGCAGAGACTCATATTAAAGCCTGGTCTGTACTCGTTAATGATGGATCTCATCTAGGTGAGAAGTTTGAGCTAAGTACAGCTGAGTTGGTAGAGGAAGCAGAATTTTCGGATTTGAGTAAAAAACTCTCGGGTGGAATCCGCGACGATCGCATTGCAACGATCGACACACACCTTGTGTCGGTCGATGCAGGACGTGAACAGACAGTGTTGCCGGATGATTATGAGACTGATGCAGAACTGGCCCGCCTATTCCCTGATGTATCCGAAATCACTCAGGAGGAGATTTATGCACAAGCCATTAGGCAATATCCCAAGGTATCTGAGGTAATTAAACAGGAGATTGAAGAGCTGAAGAAACTGGAGGAGAGTGGTGAAGACTTGGAAGAAATTCCACCGTCTGATGATCCACCTTATCATCCCTGTGTGCAAAAGTATTTGAACAAGATGCTGCCTCTAGATGAGGATCTGCGAGAATGGGTGATTATAGTTCCCCAACACATCAGTGATGTTCTGTTGAACAAGATTCCAAAGAAGTTACCGGATCCTGGAGTCTTTATACTTGATTGTTCTATCTTTGAGGACAGGTTTAGACACATCAGGCAACGATCGATGCTGGTTGAACCAGATTGATTCCGGTTTAGCTCAACGTACCTTAATTTCGATTTAAACCAATTGCAACGACCGTTGCACATGTGAGCAACGATCGTCACACATCTCCAGACTTGTGTTCTGTATCTAATAACTAACAAAAACAACCAAAAACGTGAAATCCTAAGAAAAACACAAAAAATTGAGAAAGAAAAATAATTAAACCTAACAGTGGGTTGCCTCCCACTCAGCGCTTGTTTTAAGTCATTAGCTTGACTTTTGGAAAGAGGTCAAACTCATGGAGGTTTCAACAGAGACTTTGAGTGTCTTTGTGAATGTCTTATCATCCATGGTGGTGTGTAAGCAGTAGCAGCATGATGTCGTCCAAGGAACGTCGGGATGAATGTAGGGTGAGATTGACACTTGGGTGTTTTAATGCTCTTTCCTGCATTCAAAATAGTGGAGTCAGAAGGTTTAAACTTAGAGGATTTATGCTTTACCTTTGGCAAAGTTTTGATGTTCGGAGCTTTTTGTTTATGAGTAGCTTTAGGCCTTGAAGATGCTAGAATAGGCTCTTGTGGAACCACCATCTTCTTGTCAATCACTACTGTGCACTGAACCTCATTTTTAGACTTAACGGGAGCTTTCGGGAATGGCAGTGGAGGTTTATAGGTTCTTTCTTTAGCAGGTCCTTGAGACATGAGTGAAACTGGTTCCTCTCGGGGTGCAACGATCGGTGCTTGTGATGCATCGATCGATGCTGTCGTCTCAGCTCGTGTTTCAACTATGGTCTCGGGTTTATCCGCTTCTTGGTCCATTCCATCCATCTCAGACTCAAATTTCTCTTCTTGGCTTGGTCCCACTTCGATCTGAACTAACCAAGTCAAGAGATCCATGTCAATCTCTGTTGAGTCAGGTGCATTGAAGCTTTCAAACTCAGGCAATTCAACATCGAATTCCCCACTGTCTTCCACAAATTCAACAGCCTTAACCGCTAGACATGATCCATGATCCATCTGTGTGTCCAGCTGCTTCATGCGAGTGCTCAAGGATTCAAATTTCTCATTCAGATTAGTGTACAGGTTCTCCAGCTTCGAGCTGAAAGAAGCTGTGTTCTGCTGTTGCTTTTCAATTGATTGTTCTATCATCATCTCTAGTCTGCTCCTTTGTGGGGGAGGTGCTAGATAGGAAGTGTAGTTATGGTCTCTTAATCCTTGAGCATGCCTAGAATCTTGTCTGTGCTGATGTCCCAATGTATGTCCATAAGAGTTGGCTCCAGCCATATAATGTACCTCTGCAAATTTATCAGTTTTTGCCTCTGCTCGGAACTGTCTCTCCCTAAGTAAGATGTCGTGGATGTTATCTATCTTACTCTGCATCTCAGCTACTTGCCCAACCAATACATGGAAATATGGTAAGATGGGATTTCCTTCCCCATCTATTTTCTGACCTTTTGCGTTGCATATGTGACCCTCATGGTCTCGTAAAACGCCGTTTTCACTGCGAATCAGAATCACAGGTTCCATGGTGCGGAACCTATTGAACGTCTCAGATCTCAGCATCGCTGTTCTCGCCTTGTGTCGATCGATGCAAGGTGAGCAACGATCGATGCAGTGCGAATCCTGCGAATCCAAAAATCAAAAACGTTAGTAAACAAGAAAATTAAAAAGAATGCTTAGTCTAAATCCTAGTACTAAATCTATAGGTGAACTCAAAGAGTCCCCGGCAACGGCGCCAAAAACTTGATAGGTTGTATAGTTTTCCCTATTCTACTGCAAGTGCACAGTTAATGCAATCGTAGTATATAAGGTATCAAATCCCACGAGGACTCTCAGTCACACAATAGATTAATAGCAGTTCAGATTAAATTAAGCGAAGCAGATGTGAAAACAGTAAGCGAAATAGCAAAGTAAATCAAGCGAGTTTGTGAGCAAGAAGGCGAGGCGTTAGGTTTCAGGAGTTCTCAGGAAATCAGGAACGCAAGCAATCAATCTATCTAGATCCAATCAATAACTATTCTAGAACTCAAACACTGATATAGAATTAACCAAATTCCTTTGCGATAATTCTCTAAGTCTAAGTGCAGCAAACCAAACTTCCGTTTGCGAGAACTAACAGATTAAACTAGTATTAATTCCAAGTTTGATATGTTCACAATTAACCTGAACCAAACTTCCGTTTGCGAACAGTTTAATTGCTTATCTAAATTCTTTCTAGTTAAATTAACCAACTTCCGCTGAATTAATCAACCTAACATCATAACTCTGATTAGCTACTTCAGATTAAGCATTAAGATCAACTTAGATAAAGAACTAGTAGATATGAATCTCTACAGATTAATTAAACTATAATTCTCTGAAATCCCTAATGAGAATCCTTCAACCTAACAGGTAATCTACTCAGACATGTTCATCGAGACAGAAGATATCATAAGTAGAAAAACCAAATATCATAAAATCAAATAAGAACTGGGGTTCCAAATAAAGTAAAGCGTATCAAAGCGTAGCCTAAACATTGGCTTAAAAACTCTATTTATAACCTAAAACACGTTTTGGGGCTTCTTTGTAAATATTAGGGACTTCTGGGCAGAATTACAATTTCATCATTCTTCATCAAACCGTCGTTTGGCCCATCTCGCTGGTGCATCGATCGTTGCCACAAGTGTGACGATCGTTGCAACTCGGAAATATCAACAGTGAACTCTATCTCTCGGCCAAATACTCCAATTAGCTCCAGAAAGTGCCTAAATCACCAAATATGCTCCAAATGTGCTTGTACCTAATAAACACCTGAAAAGACTCTAAAACATAGTAAAAGACTCGATAAATAACACATATACCATGGTTAAAAGCCCTAAAATCCATGGTATATCAGTTGGTCGGCCCATAATTAAAAGCAAGAAGCGCCATTTAGAGAACGCTCGGCTCAGCTCGTCCCAGCTCCCGATCAGACCTATTTGGCTCGTCTTAGCTCGTCATATCTGTTTAGCTCGGCTTATCTAATATAAATGATGTGGTCGGCTTGTCCCATTTTCACCAGAAGAGTACGGCCCATTCGTCACAGCTCGACAAGGGGTCAAAATACGACCGTATTAACTATAAATAGGCTGCTCCACTGTTCATAAATGTAATTTTTTAGGATTTGTGTACTTCTTTACTATCTCTCTTTAGAAACAAGCACCTCCTGAATTGTAAGCAAGCTTGTCTCTCGACGACCTCACACCATCATGTTCGTTTGCCGATCTTAGTCTACTTTTTAATAAGATAAACTTTGACCCATAAACTTTCACCTAGTGCATTCACTTTAACTAACGAATACACGATCAATTTTAATCACATAGTTTATTTATTTACCTTTCTTTTTGCATAAGATCCAAATCGTAATTTAAATTTAATTGCTCTTTCAAATTTGGCAGTGATAAAGGCACGGAACGTTACGTCAATTGTGCATTTTTATATCTTTTTATCTTTTAGTGCGTTACAAAGACCATTTTAGCTTTATAGATAAAAATAACTCATATATAGTTAATGTCACACGCCATCCTTTCTATCCATTTCTTTTTATTATTATTTTTTAATTATTTTCTCTTACAGTCTCTTTCTTACCTTATATTTATTTTCACCCCTCATTTTTTTTGACGGTGGATAGGATAACGGAGCTGATGATTCCGACAATATAGACCACCGGAATGAAGATAAAATCGGCCGATGTACCGAAATTCAGAAAAAAAAATCAGACTTAACACGGAAATTGTGAATAGACAGTTTAGACTAAATGTCCACAATATCCATCCACGTGGATACTACCACGACCATATCACATGCAAGATGCTTACCATGGGTAGAAAGTGGCCAACAAATTTGTTATGGTTCCTAGCCACACAAATAAACATCACATGTTAAATGCTTTCTATGGATATTGTGGGCAATATCGACTATTCGTAGACACTACCACGATCTTCACACATGGTAGACGAGTCTGATTGACAGAAGGTGACTAAGAGTTCACATGATCGTGAAATGTACCTGGTAAACACAATTTTAAAAGCACAAGTGGACGATGTCTATTATTCGTGGACACTACCACGATTATATCACATGTTAAACGCTTCTGATGGACAATAGATGGTCAAGAGTTAACATTATTGTGATCCGTGTACACAAAATTATGTTGGATCGATTATTCGTGGACACTATCATGATTATATCACATGCTAAACGTTTTTGATGGACAATAAGGTGGTCAAGAGTTCACATTATTGTGATCCGTGGACACAAAGTACGTGTAGACCACTATCCACGTGGACACTTAATTTAGACTATCCATTCAAATTTTCCATATCAAGCCCGATTTTTTTTTTTTGAATTCCGGTAGATCGATCGATTATATCTCCATTACGGCGGTCTATATGGTCGGAAACCTCACATATTTCATCCTATCAACCGTTCAAAAATAAGGGGTGAATAAATGTAAAAGTAAGAAAGAGAATGAAGAGGAAAAGAAAAGAAAAAAATAAAAAAATGGATAGTTTTCATATGATGTGACACATATCTACCGAGAGAGTGTCTTGATCATTTTCCCCTTTTTCCCTATATGTGGGAGATGAAATGGTATTTTTATAGGTGAGACCTAAAAAAAAGATACTAAAACACAAAGACTTTTTGAAGGATATAAGACTGCAAGAAAAAAGATAAAAAGATTTACTGGATGTAAACCACCTCCATTCGTCACAGCTCGACAAGGGGTCAAAATACGACCGTATTAACTATAAATAGGCTGCTCCAGTGTTCATAAATGTAACTTTTTGAGATTTGTGTACTTTTTTACTTTCTCTCTTTATAGAAACAAGCACCTCCCGAATTATAAGCTAGCTTGTCTCTCGACGACCTCATATCATCATGTTCGTTTGCCGATCTTAATTTGCATTTTAATAAGATAAACTTTGACCCATAAATTTTTATCTACCGCATTCACTTTATCTAACGGATACATGATCAATATTAATCACATAGTTTATGTATTTACCTTTCTTTTTGCATAAGATCCAAATAGTAATTTAAATTTGATTACTCTTTCAAATTTGGCAGTGATAAAGGCACGAAACGTTACATCAATTGGTGGCATTTTTTTCAAACTTTCTTTTCCTGATTACACTTGACAACTTGACTTGTCCATTACAAAAAAAAAACAAAAAAAAGACGTATGTTGGAAAAGTCTTGCATCTTCTTCATCTTTACGTTGTATTACCATCGTTTGCATTTGGTCCGTGGTTTTTCTGACAAATATGAGAACTGAGAAGCATGAGACTGTTTCGTTTACTTGCTTTCAATGCTCTCATCTTACTTGAAGCATATGGACCACTGGTAGAGAGATACAATTTAAATGATCCGTTTAGATGCTGTTGCCGCCAAATATACTTTTATTACCTTTTGTTTTTGTCTTTGAAATCTTTTTGGAATATTTATTGCAATCACACTTATTTTTGAGTTATAAAACTTGGTCAATTGGCTGATTTCCTCTAAACTATAATGTCGTGAAGACAAGTGAAATGTTTTGACTTTCAGGGCAAGAAGGTTGAATGCATTAATGCACAAAGTCGATGGTGGAAAATTCTTGCTGATTTCTCTGTCGTTTGGTTGGGACTTGGGAGCCATTAATGTATTAATCCTTGCAAGTTGTATCATAACCACAAGTTGATGAAGATGTTATGCAATGCTTCGTCTTTATATTCACTTTCCTGCAAAATATGACAATCACCACAACCTTTTAACAAAACAAAAAAGAAACTTGAGAACATGAGAATATTTATTTTTCTTTCTTTTAGTGCCCTTGTGTTACTTGAAGCATATGGTTTTACAGATGAAACTGATATGCAAACATTGCTCGAGTTCAAGTCTCAAGTTTCCGAAAACAAGAGAGTTGTCTTGTCTTCATGGAATAACTCGGTCCCTGTATGCAACTGGGACAGGGTTAGCTGTGGCCGCAAACACAAAAGAGTTACTCGTTTGGAACTCGGAGGATTACAATTGGGCGGGATGGTATCACCATCTATTGGTAATCTTTTGTTTCTCATATCACTTAACCTCTCTGATAACTCTTTTGGTGGTAACATCCCTCATGAGGTGGGAAACTTGTTTAGACTTCAATACTTGGATATGAGCGTTAATTTTTTTGGAGGAGGGATTCCAGCCAGTATCTCTAACTGCTCTAGATTGTTGAACCTTAGTTTAGATAAAAATAATCTTGAAGAAGGTGTTCCTTCAGAAGTAGGATCATTGGTGAAGCTTGAAACTTTATATCTTGGTCGAAACAACTTAAAAGGGAAGCTTCCTGCATCTATGGGAAACTTAACATCCCTCAAACGTCTTAGCTTGGCATATAACAACATGCAAGGAGAAATTCCAGATGATATAGCAAGACTGAATCAAATGGTTTTTATTTCATTAACAAGGAACAATTTCTCTGGTGGTTTTCCTTTTGCCATCTATAATTGGTCCTCACTTGAGGTCTTATCCATCTCTGTCAATAGTTTCTCTGGTAGGTTGAGGCCTGATCTTGGCAATATTCTACCAAAGATCCGAACTTTATTTTTGGGAAGTAATTATTTTGCAGGAGAAATTCCGGCAACACTTTCGAATATCTCGAATCTTCAAGCGTTGGCAATTGGGAACAATAGCTTGGTGGGAAGTATTCCTTCAAGCTTTGGAAAAGTAGAGAATTTGCAACTTGTGGCACTTGATGGTAACTCTTTGGGAAGTTACTCTTCTGGAGATCTTGACTTTCTTAGTGCTTTAACGAACTGCACGCAACTAGTGATCATAAGTGTTGGTGATAACATGCTCGGGGGTCCTATGCCCACCTCCATTTCCAATCTATCCAGGACCCTCATCAAAGTAGAGCTTGGAATAAATCACATCTCTGGAAGCATTCCTCATGAAATCGGGAATCTCATAGGTCTACAGTCACTTCGGTTGGAAGAAAATATGTTGACCGGACCACTCCCAACCTCTCTTGGGAAGCTTGTAGGACTGGGGGAGTTATATCTTAATTCAAATAGAATGTCAGGAGATATACCCTTTTCTATTGGCAACATTACTCGGTTAGTGTCACTATATCTTTCCAACAATAGTTTTGAAGGAGTGGTTCCTCAGAGTCTGAGTAACTGTAGTCAAATGCTATATTTATCTGTCGGATTTAACAAGTTGAGTGGGACTATACCTCCGGAAATTATGCAAATCTCATCCCTTGTTCATCTAAGAATGGAAGGTAATTCGTTAACCGGCTCTCTGCCCAGAGATGTTGGACGACTACAAAATCTTGTAGTACTATCACTTGGGAATAATAAATTATTTGGACAACTCCCAAAAACTTTGGGAACTTGTCTCTCGATGCAAGTGATTTATCTGCAAAGAAATTTTTTTAATGGAGTCATTCCAGATATAAGTGGATTGGTGGGTGTTAAAAGTGTTGATTTGTCAACCAATAATTTCTCTGGAAGTATACCTCGATTTTTCGCAAATTTTTCAATGCTGGATCTTCTCAATCTATCCAATAACAACTTTGAAGGAAATGTTCCAACAGAAGGAATATTTCAAAATGCTAATATAGTTTCAGTATTTGGGAACAAAAATCTATGTGGAGGCATAAAGGAGTTGCAGTTAAAGCCATGCATTGTGGAAACACCACCACTACGGACAAAGAATCCCTCTCTTTTGAAGAAAGCTGTGATAGGAGGCATCGTAGGTATAGCTTTTCTTTTGCTATTGTTCATTGTTTCTCTATGTTGGTTTAGAAAAAGAAAGAAGAACCTTCATACCAATAGTCAACCTCCTTTGAATTTGGGAGCCTTCCATGAAAAGATAAGTTATGGAGATCTTCGAAATGCAACTGATGGTTTCTCTTCAAGAAATTTGATCGGGTCTGGCAGTTTTGGTAATGTGTTTAAAGCATTGCTTCCGGCTGAGAACAATGTTGTTGCAGTGAAAGTTCTAAACATGCAAAAACGTGGAGCAATGAAGAGTTTTCTGGCAGAATGTGAGTCTTTGAAGGACATAAGACATCATAATCTTGTGAAACTATTGACTGTTTGTTCGAGTATTGATTTTCAAGGAAACGACTTCAGGGCTCTCATCTACGAGTTCATGCCTAACGGAAGCCTGGATATGTGGCTGCACCCAGAAGAAGTAGAAGAGGTTCACAGGCCCTCGAGAACCTTGACACTTCTCGAAAGGCTTAACATAGCAATAGATGTGGCTTGTGCTTTGGACTATCTTCATATTCATTGTCACGAGCCTATAGCTCATTGCGATATTAAGCCAAGCAACGTCCTCCTAGACGATGATTTGACTGCCCATGTTAGTGATTTTGGTCTGGCTCGTCTTCTTCTCAAATTTGACAAAGCCTCCTTCCTCAACCAACTAAGCTCGGCTGGCGTCAGAGGAACCATCGGCTATACAGCACCGGGTAATATTAACACACATATGTAATGTTTAAATGAAGAAAATTAGTATCTTCTTTTTTTTTTTTTAGAATCTTGTTTCTGTGAATTATGATGCAGAATACGGAATGGGAGGACAACCATCAGTACATGGTGATGTGTATAGCTTTGGTGTTCTTCTTTTGGAAATGTTCACTGGAAAAAGACCAACCAATGAGTTATTCAATGGAAATTGTACCCTTCACAGCTATACCAAGCTGGCGTTACCAGAGAGAGTGTTGGACATTGCAGACAAATCGATTCTCAGAGTTGGTTTCCCTGTTGCTAATTGCTTGACACTGGTTTTGGATGTGGGAATTAGGTGTTGTGAAGAATCTCCAATTAACCGGTTGGTCATGAGTGAAGCCACAAAGGAGTTAATCTCAGTAAGAGAGAGGTTCTTTAAAACAAAAAGAACAGCCCAAAGGTGAAGTGTTAACGGGTGCATCCCACTTAAAAAGCTTCATCTTAGGCCTATATTATACTGTCTTTCATAATCTGTGGTGTTTCTCTATTTATGCTCTGTTAACACATACATTGTTATGTCCATACAAGATGAATGTTTGTGTTACCAGCTTTACATGTTGGTATACATTTTTATTGCGATAATATGTGAAATAATCCAGCCAAAAATGATAGTATCAGTGGTTGATTTTTTGTCGTTGAGCACAGCCTGCTGGTTATGTTAACATAAAAATAACACACAATCATGTATCCCTTTCTATCAATTTTGTTATAAAGAAAAAGTTTTTAACTTCGTTTGTAAAATTCTTTGCAAATCTCCTGATTGGGACGATTGATCTCTAAAGGAGTCCTAAAGATATACTCTAATGTTTCCCTTCCAATGACATAACAAGAGCAGACAATATATTATCGTATTTCTCAAAACTTTTAATCGAAAGAGGCTGCCTTTATTGCTCTCTAATGCAAGAGGTGCTTTGGGATTCCTGCTGGAAAATTGGTAAACCAGCTAAAGCGAGTTCAGGCTGGAACAGAAACATGATGCATTAACTGTGTCTCTATATAAATAATGAGGATTGTGTAGGACTGTGCGCTCTTTATTTAGAAAATCCACCAAGAAGACATACACAATGAGACATTAAGACATGTTTAGTTCTGGCTCGGTCCATGTCAAATTTTCTGTCCGAAAGTAAATCATGTTATAAACTAATTCTAATATAGAATTTATTTGTTCATAATTTATTCCTAAACAACATAGGATACGAAGCCATTAAAGCATATAGCCCATGAATATTCAAGTTAATTAGCACATCAAAACAGACGAATCACTTTGGAGAAAACTGTATCAATCTACTTTTCAATTCTTCTTACCGGGTGTTGAGTCCTGCGCCCACGCGCGGAGGAGAGATGTTATATGTTTTTTCTTTTCTTAATTTAACCTTTGTGATAATTGGTTGTGAATTATCACTAGTAAATCAACATAAATTATTTCAATTAATGTTTTTTTTATTTATGTATTCTATTTGTTGGGTAGAATCTTTGTTCTAAAATGCGGTCGTCTAGACGTCTAGACGGCCGCATAATTACGAATCGAAGGTACACTATCGTGATTAACAGCGAATCAGAAGAAAAAATTGGATGGCCGAACTCTAGACGGCCGCATAATTACGAATCGAAGGTACACTATCGTGATTAACAACGAATCAGAAGAAAAAATTAGATGGCAGAACTTTTAAATAATCGTCCAATTTTTAAATAAATCGCCCGCCTAATTTTATTAATCGTCCAATCTTTTTTTTTTTTGGTCAAACATTAATCGTCCAATCAGTTCGCGAAATTTATACATCATTTTAACGCTTCCGCCCATGTTAGCCCAACAGGTTTTAAAAAAATTGTTTATTGGCCTATCCCAGCTCTGTGTTGTCTTCATGTCTTCCTTTTTCTATTAGTTTTTTAATTTATTTATTACATACCATTTATTTACGTGTAGAACTTCATAAACCGAAGGTATTTCCATTTAAATAGAAAACTCATAAATTTAAGGAGGAATTGCTAAAAATGTCTCTGAATTTAGTTTTAAATAAAAGTGTATCCCGAATTTGAATCAAATGCAAAACTTGTTTTCGGCCTAAGGAAATTACGGCGAAGCCTTTACGACCAATTAGAAAACCGAAAAACGCAATTACAATTATAAATTTCGTCTGTGTCAGACTTCTATAGATGTCTGACAAGTTAGACTCTAATAGAAGTCTAAATGGCTTTATCAGACTTATCGGAGAAGTCTGATACATAATAATTTAGTAAATTTAAATTTTAAAATTATAAAAAAAAAAAATTCAAAATTTTTATATACATAAATTAAATATATACAATTTAGTAGTATATAAATTAAAATTTGGTAAAATTGAGTCAAATTAATCAATGTTAGTTAAGTATGTTTTCCTCCAAAATACTTTCAGACTTTTTGAAAACTCCTGAAGCAGATTAATTTAGTAAATTTAAATTTAAAAATAGTAAAAAAAAAATATTTTGTTAAAAAATGATACATAAATTAAATATAGACGGTTTTGAAGTATATAAATTTCGATAATTTGAATCGGATTAAAAATATGTAAAGTGGTTGAATGTTTCTAAACCTTAGAACATGCTTTGTAGTGAAACATGGTGGAACATTTACATATAACTTTAGGGTTAGATTCATGTTTCACGAAATTCACATTTGAAAAAATTATATTTGCACATGTATGTTATAATGCGCACATGATGTTTCCTGAGTGTTTTGTTTAAATATTTTTCGCTATTTAGTGATAAACATTAAATTTAGGGTTTTTCAGACTTCTCTGAGAAGTCTGAATTTTGGGGTTTCGTAGACTTCTGAGAGAAGTCTGAGAAGTACTAACCCCGAAATTAAATAAAAAAATAAATACTTTGAACCAAATAACATTAAATGGTTAAATTTGACTAAATTTTATGTAATTTTAATTTACACATGAACAAAATTCTCATGTTTAATTTATGTATCCAAAATTTCGATAAAAATATTTTTTTATAATTTTATAATTTAAATTTCCAAATTTAATATCTCTCAGCCTTCTCTCGTATGTTAAACATGAGAATTTTGGACATGTGTAAATTAAAATTACATAAACTTTAGTCAAATTTAACCATTTAAAGTATATTTAGTTAAAAACATCATGTAGAGGGTTTGTGAATTTTCATCCATATTGTTACATTTGCTTATAATGGTTAGGTTGCGACTATATTAAACGAGTTTGATATTTTTTTACAAGTTTTCTATATAATATGATGGTGTTTAAGTAGTAATTAGTAGATTTAAGGTATATCAGACTTCCATGTTAATCTGATTCACGTACATGATTTGTAAGACTTTTCAAAGAAGTCTGACTAAACTCGACCAAATAAGTTATCCTACTTGGGAATTTACCTCATATATAAACGAAAGTTACCAAAATTAGTCTGTAAAAGTCATTATCATTTTTTTCTCTCTAAAAAGGAAACACACACTCTCTTTTTCTCTCTCTAAACACTCTCTAAAAACTCTCTGAAAATCCTCCTCTCCACCCCCACCGCCACCGCCACCGCCGTCGTCATCTTCTTCATACGTGTAATTATCTCTCCTTTTTCGTCTCTCCTGACCAGTCCCTACACCGCCGTTGTCATCTTCTAAGCTCTTCTTTCTGCAAATTTTTGAGATCTATACGGTTTTGAGTCCGAGTCATCCCCTTTTCCGTATGTACTTTGTCTAGATCTGAACAAAAATATAGGTTTTATATATCTCTCGTTTTAGATCCATACAGTTTTGAGTCCTAGTTATCCCCTTTTCCGTATATACTTTGTCTAGATCTGAACAAAAATATAGGTTTTATAATCGTTTCAGATCCATTCGGTTTTGAGTCCGAGTCATCCCCTTTTCCGTATGTACTTTGTCTAGATCTGAACAAAAATATAGGTTTTATATATTTCTCTCTTTTTAGATCCATACGGATTTGAGTCAGAGTCATCCCCTTCTACGTATGTACTTTGTCTAGATCTGAACAAAAATACATGTTTTATATATTTCTCGTTTTAGAAACATACAGTTTTGTTTTTGAATTAGACTGTATTAGAAGTCTGAAGTTGGTTTTGTTTTTCAATTAGACTCTATTAGAAGTCTGAAATTAGACTATGTTTACAATTGTTTTACGGTACACAGGATGGGACGATTCAATCAGGTTCCAACGCCGAGTAGTAGTAGTTCATACTCAAGTTCCACATTTCGACAATGATCCGGATCATGCAATGGATTCTCCAAGAAATGTTTCTGCGGTCTGGACCCTGTCATGCGAACCTCCACTACGGCCGATAATCCGTGAAGAATATTCTTTGGATGTCGTAACTGGGATGTAATTGCCTTTCTGTGTTATGTAGCCAGATTTATTTTTTCTTTACTTATTCGAGCATATATTTGGAATCCGAAGATGATTGTATATTTAAAATGTGGTTGTATAGGATGGTGGCTACCATATTATGAAGTGGTGGGATGAGTCTATGATGGAGGAGTTTCACGAGTTAAAGCTGAGAGTGGACCAACATGGTGAACAAATTGATTACATCTTCCTTTGTTATGCTGAAATGGAGTGTGTTACCACCTTGCACGATGACCTAAAGATAGCGAGATAGCTCAATTAAAGGAGTTGTTGACTGAGAAACCACCTAACCCGATAAATGATGTCAAGTATGAGTATCTGATGTTTTCTGGTGCTATTATTATCGTCCCGATCACCTTGAGGGCATTTGGTTTCTTGTAATATGTTAGTCCTATGAATCTAGCTACAATTTTATGTAATATAAGACGAATTTCAGTCATCATCTGATTTCAAATTTCATTATGCCAATTGTCCTCTTCAAATATTGTGTTTCCAGACTTCAAATAATAAAAACTATATAGTCAGACTTCATATGAAGTCTAACAATATTTTGTCAGACTACATATGATATCTGACAATGTTATAATGCGCGGGAGTTCACTACAAGAAATATGTGCATTGGTAGCAGGCCGTTGTAGCACTAATTCACGAATTGCTACTAAAAGTGTCAAAATCGGATTACAACTCTATTGTAGCATTAAATTCGCGCTAAGAAAGATTTTCACTAAAAGGGAATCCAAAAATATCTTATGTAGCTGAAAATTCATTTTGGAACCAAAACACTTAGCCAAATTTCACTTTGACACCAAAATATTTCGTTTTTTGGTAAAAATATTTACTTTTTTCCTTAGTCATTTCCTTCTTCCAAATATCAAAACTCATTCATTCTCTCCATCTTCTTCTCCAGAATCGATCTCTTCTTCCTCCATCTTTTTCTTCTTCACTTTTCTTTTATTCTTCTCCATTCCAATCAAAGAAACATGTATGGATTTGCCTTGTTCAAATTCAAAGTTGGGAACCCTAATCCGTCAAGCGGCTGTATCTCGTCGTCGCAGACTCTTGTTCTTCGTCTTTCTCAAACTCCTCCGTCCACGGTGAATTGGCTCCTCCGCCTTCCTCCGACGCTCGCCACCATCACCTTTTTCGTCTCTTGTTTCTTCTTCGTATTGTCCATCGCTATTTCTCTTTTCCAGTCGTGGTTTCTATTCATCGTCTCTATCGGAGTCTAAGCTTGAATTTATAGGCTATATTTGTAGTTCTAATAGTATTCTTTGTAGGTCAGTTATAGCTCAACTGATTTTACAGATTTTACTATAGTTCTTTTGCTCTCTTTGACTTTAACATTTTTGATGTTCGTTTAGAGAGTTGAGTGGGTCAAATTTTGAGTCTGTGTCAAATTTTATTGCAGGATTTGGAACAGTTAGAGCTAAATTAGACAGCTGAGAGACAGTCTAATTCAATCTGGATGCATTGTTCTTGTTGATTCTAGTTGCAGATTCCGCGAAGATTCTCCACTAAGTGCTAACAGTATCCTGCGTCTCCTTCTTCCGCTGAGAAATGAGCTCGGCCCATCTCAATTTTGAATGCAGTCATGAAGTGACACGGGTCCGTCTTTCTATAGGTCTCGAATCAGGAGCCTAAGTTTAGCAGAGATAATCTTAGAAGAGTTGAAGAGAAGCTCAGACGTGCCTTTGTCGAGTTCTACCAAAAGATTCGGCTACTCAAGAGCTACAGGTGCGTACTTGAACTTTGGATGATCAAAAAGGTTGATTCTTTGATAATTATGATTGATTGATTTGAGGTTTTGATGGAAACATATGCAGCTTTTTGAATGTGTTGGCGTTTTTGAAGATATTGAAGAAGTATGATAAGGTAAGATTTGGTTTAGAGATTGAGATTTTGAAAGGGTTTTGTGTTAGCATGACTGAAAGGTATTCAACGATATTACTCTTTAATAGATAACTTCGAGGAATGCTACAAAGCCTTACATGAAAATTGTTGATAACTCTTACCATGGAGGGTCTGATGATGTAAGGTCTTCTTATTATCTGCTTCTGTCCATGCCTGATTTTGTTTAAACTATTTGCCATTCTTCTGTTTACATAAAAACTATTTGTTTATGTTATCTGCAGAATGAAGTTGTGACTATCTTAATGTGTTGTTGTCGCTCACAATGCCTAGTCGAATAGAGTATTGTTTGTGTGTTCTGAGTGAGTGGCTACACTTCTTACTTAATTTTCAAGGGTACGATGTTTTTTTTTAATCTATCCGGACAAAATGAACGCACTTGTTTCTTTATCTTGTTCTTAGTGAAACTCTCTGTTTGGTGTAATTTGTAGGATTGTGTACTGTTTGTTGGTTTTGAGGTTGTGCGGGAAGAGCAGGCCTGTCTTCTTCAGAGGTGTTGCCACCATTGTTACCAAGCTTTTCAATATCGTTGAGCCTGACGTTGCTGTGTTTGGCAAAAAAGATTATCAGCAATGGCGGCTTATCACAGTTTTTTTATTATACTAAACGCATGTTGTTATCAAACTCTTTATTTTTACAGTTTTTATTATACTAAATAGGCATTTTTGTTTTTAAGTATGTTATTGTTATCTAAAACCAAAAACTAAAACTTACAAAAAAATAAATAGAAAAGTTATGATTTTTTTAGAAAAAAAAAACAATTTTAGGGTATAGATAGGGTTTAGGGTTTGAACCCTAACCCTATACCTCAAACTTTTAACCATATACCCTACAACCATAAATCATACTTTGAACCTTAAATTCTTAATTGTATATACATAAAACTAATATTTTTCAAACAATAATCTCAAACCTTAAACATAAACTCCTAAACCCTAACCTCCAAACTTGAATCATATCATATTTTTCAAACAACTATAACATATCCCAAAAACAAGATTTAACATTTATAAATACTAAATTGTGAATTCTAACTCTTATGATATTTTCAAATCTATTATTTTCAAACACTAATTTATAACCCTAAACACAACCCTATCAAACCCTATACTCTAAACCATAATAATATTATAAACCTACTCTCAATCATAAATTATAAAATCAAAATATTACTATTAATTATATATACATAAAACTAATGTAAATCATTTACATATATACTTTACATATTATTAATTAAAAAGTTTCTACTTATCTTTTTCTTGAAATCTACTAATTTAGAATACTAATCATAAATAAATTTTAACACTTTTAAAATTAAAAATCATGTAAAAAATAATATTTTTTGCTATTTTAATCATTTTTTTGCTATTTTATTCATTTTTGCTTTTTAATCATTTTGCTATTTTTAAAATAATTTTAAGTATTATATATATTTATTTTATAACTTTTCAATCACTTTTAAAATTTAACACTTTTTAAAAATATTTATCTATTATATTTTTATTTTTTTTTAATTTTTTTTAACCATTTCTTCTGTTTTTATACATTTTTCATTATTATTTATTAGTTATACCACGAAATATTTTTATTGAACAAGAGGTTATCACATGGATCGCCATCTAAAACCGTTAGATCTATATGTTATATTAAATCTTGACCGTTCAATTCTCTTCTCCTACTTATCTATTCCTAACCTAAACTTTAACCCTAACTTTTTTTTTCCTTCTTCCGATCCACCCCTTTGTTTGGAGACGAACGATTTCTCTCCTCCACCTCCTTGTAGCCGGACGAAGACGACCGATCTCCCTCCTCCACGGCTCTACTAGGTCTATCGTCGCTTCAATTCTCCACCAGAAATCGTGGAAAGTCACCATTGTAATCGACGAAAGAGAAGGAATTTCTATTCTACATAGAGACAGAGAGAGGGGATAAAAAGACGCCATGGATTTGGATCAATGGATATCGAAGGTTAAAGAAGGCCAACATCTCTCCGAAGACGAGCTTCAGATTATTTGCGAATGCGTACGCCTTCTCTCTTCTTCGTTTTCCCCCCTCTCTTATGCGAAAGAGTCATCTACAAACCCAATTTTTCTCGTTATCGATTGAGGCTTTAGCCTTGCTTTGCTTTCCTATCTTTGTGCAACTTTACTTCGAATCCTGTCTCCGCCTTATTATTTCCTTTGTCATTTTGGGTTATAGATTTTCCTGTTTTTCTTTACAGGTGAAAGAGATTCTTATTGAGGAATCAAATGTACAACCTGTCAACAGTCCTGTCACTGTCTGTGGAGATATCCATGGCCAGTTTCATGATCTATTGAAGCTTGGGACTAGCAACTATTCTCCAATGTATAAAGATGTTTCCGTGCCATCATCTTTGGGACTTTCTGGACTTCATGGGAGAGGTTTATTCAGCAGAAACTCGAGACAGCAACCACTGATGAGAAAAACATGGTTTATGAGGAGATTATGCCACAAGCTCTTGTCCTGATGACTGATGTTTTTGAGAAAAACATGTGATGCGATGTGTGCGTGATCAGAATGGAAACCATGTGGTTCAGAAGTGCATCAAATGTGTGCCTGAAGAAAACATTGAATTCATTGTTTCAACTTTCTTTGGCCATGTTGTGACCCTCTCCACTCACCCATATGGGTGCCGTGTTATTCAGGTTCTTTCTCTTAATGATAAAACAAGATGACTGTTTTCTTGATCTTATGCTTCTATGTATAACTCTCTTCGTATCATGATGTTGCAGAGGGTATTGGAACACTGTCATAACCCCGATACACAGAGTAAAGTTATGGAAGAGATTCTGTCCACTGTTAGTATGTTGGCCCAAGATCAGTATGGAAACTATGTTATCCAGGTTTGTACAGAATATGAGTTTTTTTACAATCGGTGATATTATATTGTTTGTTCAAAACTAATACACGTTTTGTGGACAGCATGTGCTGGAGCACGGAAAGCCTGATGAACGCACTGTGATAATCAAGGAATTAGCGGGGAAGATTGTTCAGATGAGCCAACAGAAGTTTGCTTCTAACGTTGTTGAGAAATGTTTGACCTTTGGAGGTCCTGAGGAACGGGAGCTGCTGGTGAATGAGATGCTGGGCACAACTGATGAAAACAAGCCTCTTCGGCATTGTCAATAAGATTGAGTCATGTCTGTGTAGTTCAATATTTGTAATTAATGTATGTACTGATATTTGGTTTAGATATATTAATAAATATATTTTTTCCTAAATTAATTTTATTTTTAGCAGAATCTTTATTTTTAATTTTAATTAATTTCATAAATTAATTTTAACAAATTTAAATTATTTTTAGTCGTTTATTGTAATATACAATAGCACTAAATTAATGGTATAATAAAATACGTCATGAAAACATATTCACTAGCACTAAAAATGTGTTATAATAATTTATACCACAACACAAAAATATCGCAATGGAAAACTGCATGATAGCCCTAAATATGTGTTATAAAATAATATCCGATAGCGATTATATAATGCTACAATATGTCCATTTATTATAGCATTAAAAAAAACGCTATCATAGGGGGGGGGGTCTATTATAGCTGCGGCTAACATAGCGTTTATGAAAACGCTACTAAAACCCTATGGTAGCGTTTTCGGTGTGCTACCAATGCCCATATTTCTTGTAGTGGTTCCGTTTTTTTTTTTTAATTTACGCGAAAATGCGTGGCAGTTATGTAAAAGATAGACGAAAAATGCGCGGCAGTTACGTCTATGGTAAAACCGTCGTAACGTGGTAAAACCGTTTCGTTTTAACTGCCCTTATGACCCACATATAAATAGGATTTTATCCTTTTTTTACAGTTCCGAAGGAAGGATAAACAAACCCAATTCTCTCTCAAAGTCACTGAACCGACATCTTCGTCTTTTTCTGGGTATCGTTTCTATATCTAGTTTCTCTCTGCCCTGCCCTGACCTTCGACGGTAAGATTCATCGAATCCTACTTTCATGAAAAAATTTAGCATAACTATTAGTAGTGATATATCATGGTTTTTACCCAGTTTAGACCATGATATAGTTGTGTTTTTAGTGTCTTTTGTATTCGTTTAGAGTCTTTTACAGGTTTAATCAAGTTTGGAGCTAATTGGAGATATTTGGAGCATTTTGGGACTTTTGGGACGTTTTGGCCGAGAGCTTAAGTCACTGTCCGATTTATTGATCGTGCATCGACCGACACACCTTGTGCATCGGTCGACACACTAGCGAGATGGGCCGTACACGTCGGTTTAATGAAGATATGAAGATTTGCAAAGAAGCCCAAGATAGTTCCAGTATTTACACAGAAGCCCCATCCGAGATTATACCTATATATACTAGTTTTTGGTGTTTATTTTACCTACGCTTCGATACTAATAGCTAAGAGATTTCTAGAGCTTTTGGGGCTGATCTATTTCCTGTATTCACTTATTTTGGAGAAGATTTCGAACCCCTTTATCTATTTAATTTCTTATATGCAATCTATTATTTCCTTGATTATGTTTTCATTAATCATGTCTGAGTAGATCCATAGTTGAGTTTAGGGTTTCTCACATAGGATTTCATGACTTGCTAGACTTGTTCAATTTCAATTAAGGATTCAAACTATATATGTTCTTCAATTTAATTGTGCTTAAAGCTAGTTCTAACCTGATCAATTAGAATCTAGATCTTAGGTTGCTAAATACGTCACGGAAGTGGGGTTTAGGAATCTGAACTAATTAAATTGGGCAATTAAACTTTGCGCAAACGGAAGTTTGGTTTAGGATAATTGTGAACATATCAAACTTGGGATTAATGCTAGTTTAATCTGTTAGTTCTCGCAAACGAAAGTTTGGTTTGCTGCACTTAGACTTAGAGAATTATCGCAAAGGAATTTGGTTAATTCTACATCTGTGTTTTGAGTTCTAGAACTGTGCTTAATTAGATCCTTGCTGAATGAACTGTCTGCTTGTCTGATTTCCTGAGAATACCCTAGGCTTGACGCTTTTAATTACTTGCTTCCACAACCGTTAATCTCTGCTACTGATTTACTTTCTCGCACCACTTTTAATTCAATCACATTGCTTATTTCTAGTATTAGTCTCTACTGTTCTGATCTATTGAGACCAAGTGTCCCTGTGGATTCGATAACCCTATATACTACTTTGACATTGTTGTTCACTTGCAGTTTAGAATAGGGTAAAACTTAGAACCTATCAAGTTTTTGGCGCCGTTGCCGGGGACTCTTAGAGTCTTCGATAGGACCGAACTTAGGGTTTTTACTAGAAATTTTTCTTTTTGTTTTTGTTCTTTTTCGTTTTTATTTTTTTTGATTTTGCTAACTTTTTCTCTGATTTCTCTCTGTCGCAGGTACGAATTTCGCCTTGCGTCGATCGTTACATACTTTGCATCGATCGTCACTAGGCGATTCTGAGATCGAATCGATCGTTGCACTGATAGCATCGATCGTTGCTGGACGATTACGGACAGTTTAAGCCAACGCAGAAAACTCGAAGTAATCCGAACTCGAGCTTGCTTAATCTCGGACTAGAGGAACTTGGACGTCTAGAGAGGACTATCAGAAGAGAAAAGAGAGAGAGAATGGTTCGAGAACGTCTGATCTTGATACCAGATGTTGAAGGTACCCTGAGGGACCAAGATGACAACCCGTACAATGCTGCTGGGCATCGGGTTGATGCTGAAGGGAATGTCATCCCTGATCCTCCTGAGCAACAGCAACAGGAGCTGAACCGAAACCAGGGTCAAGGACAGGCCCAAGGTAGAGAGATGGTGGTTCATGAGAGGACACTAGCTGACTACAACAGACCTGACGAGTTTCATGCAAACCGAGCAGCTTTAGTGCTTCCTGCCTTTGAGAGGAATGATTTTGAGGTAAAGACCATCTACTACCAGCTGATGAGACAGATTGCTTTTCATGGTCTTCAAGCAGAGCAGCCTATGGATCACATTGACAAGTTTGAGGACATAGTCACTGGCATGAAGTATGAAGGAGTATGCCCGGACTATCTGTTCCTTAAGCTATTTCCGCACAGTCTTGCTGGAGACGCTAGTGCATGGCTGAGACAACTGGCACCTGGTCAGTATACTACTTGGGCAGCCTTAAAGAGTGAGTTCCTGCGTCATTTTTATGATGATGCGCGCTCAGATCAGTCCAGACAGGACATACTCACTTTCTCCCAAGGAGCTGTGGAGCCCTTGAAGACTGCCTGGATGAGATTTAAGCAGTACCAGCGTGACTGTCCACACCATGGATTCACAGAAGTACAGCTGATTGGTATTTTCTTCAGAGGCATAGATCTCCCTTATCAGACTGCGCTGGATAATTCCAGTAATGCTAATTTCAACACCAGAACTCCTACACAAGCTAAGCAGTTGATTGGGAACCTTATTAACAGCTACAGTTGCAAGTCTATAGATGAAAAGAGAAAGAAATCCGGTGGAAGTACAGAGGATTCTAACATGACTGAGATTAGGTCTAGGCTAGACACAGTGTACGATCTCCTAACGAGTAAGAAAGCTGTCCACTCTACCCAAGATATAGAGGTAATTCAGACTGAGGAGGACACTCAGGAAGAAGAAGTGAATTACATGGGAGGTTCTGGTTTCCAAGGTAGTAGATTTAGAAGTCAACAGGGAAACAGGTTCTCAAATGGAGTTCAGCAATGTAGTTTTAAGAAAGCCAACGAGTCTGGTAGTAAAGTAGAGATGATGCTAAGACAGCTAATGGAGAGTCAGACTAAGTACGCAGCAGATGCTGACGCGAAAATGGATACAATCTACAGGGATCTGAATGGGAAGTTTGAGAGTTTGAACACACACATGAAAGAGCTTGATGCTAAGGTTGCAAGAACTGCTGGGCATGCTCAAAGGGAAGAGGGATATCTCCCGGGAAGGACTGATGCCAATCCTAAGTACCAATGCAATGCCGTGACATTAAGAAGTGGTAAGGAGCTGTCATCTGGCCAGAAAAAGCAGTTGAGCGTTGAGGAAATCGTGGAAATTGAAGAGTTGGAAGATGAGATACGCGATATTCGCCGCGCATCGATCGATGCATCTAAGAAACGATCGTTGCCAAGCGAAATCAAGGAACCGGAGGCCGTCACAAAGTCGCCTAGCATCGATCGGTGCGATAAGAGCAACGATCGACACAAGGAGACTGCAGAAAGTTCGAGTGCTGAAAACCCAAAACAGTCGGCTGAAAGGGTATACAAGCCTAAGATACCTTATCCCAAGAACCCCAGAAAAGCTAAGAATGATAGGCAGTATGCAAAGTGGAAGGAGTTCATAAAGAAGGTAAAGGTTGAAGTACCTCTGCTGGATTCCATTGAAACTTCCCCCATGATGAAGAGATGCCTTAAGGATGCAATTTCTGGTAAATGGTCTGACGAGGAAAGTATAATGATGCTAAATGAAGTTTGTAGTGCAGTGGTTCAAGGCAGAATTCCAGAGAAATTAAAAGATCCAGGCAGCTTCGTATTAGATTGTGCTATCTACAAGGAGAGGTTCGAAAGGTCCCTATGTGATCTTGGCTCCAGTGTAAATCTGATGCCCCTTTCAGTTGCTAAAAGACTAGGGATGACAGATTTTATACCAACTAGGATATCACTGGTTTTGGCAGACAGATCAGTCAAGATTCCCGAAGGAGTAATAGAGGATGTGCCTATAACAGTTGGCAAGTGCGTAATCCCAACTGATTTTGTGGTTTTACAATATGGACAGGAGCCAAAAGACCCATTGATTCTAGGCAGATCTTTCTTGGCAACAGCTGGTGCGATGATTGACTGTCAAGGAGGCAAAATAGTTCTAAATGTGGGAGATCTGAAGATGAGTTTTGACATGAACAAACTGGTAAAGAGACCAACCATCGACGGGCAAACCTTTTATGTGGACACATTGGGTGATTTAGCTGCAGAGTACTTCCATCAATCACATGCTGAGGACCCACTAGAGAGGGCTTTACTGAGTTCTATTTTGGAGTTGGAATACCTACAGGACGAGCCTGCGATGTGCTATACAAGATTGATGGATTCTGTCGAGGTTGCAATGCAAGTAGAAGTGTCTGACGCGGGACTGCAACGATCGACACCATCTAAGCATCGATCGTTGCAAGACGACAGAGACTGGGCAGAAGAAAAGGCTCCGAAAATAGATCTGAAACAACTTCCATCCGGACTAAGGTACGCTTTTCTTGGACCTAATTCAACATACCCAGTGATTGTTAATGCTAGCCTGAACAACGCAGAGCTCACCTTACTACTAAGCAAGCTGCGCAAGCATCGCAAAGCTCTTGGCTATTCCCTTAATGATATTTCAGGTATCTCACCAGAGCTGTGCATGCACCGGATACATCTTGAGGATGAGTCCAAGACATCAATCGAACATCAGAGGAGACTTAATCCTAATCTGCAGGAAGTAGTCAAAAAGGAGATTATGAAACTCCTTGACGCTGGAATTATATATCCTATCTCTGATAGTGATTGGGTAAGTCCAGTCCATGTAGTACCAAAGAAGGGCGGTGTTACAGTCGTAAAGAATGACAAGAACGAGCTGATACCTACTAGGACTGTGACAGGACACAGGATGTGCATAGACTACAGGAAGCTTAATGCTGCTACTAGGAAAGATCATTTTCCTCTACCTTTTATTGATCAGATGCTCGAAAGGTTAGCAAATCATCCTTACTACTGCTTTTTAGATGGCTACTCAGGTTTCTTTCAGATTCCCATCCATCCAGAGGATCAGGGAAAGACCACTTTTACTTGTCCATATGGGACTTTTGCTTACCGTAGGATGCCTTTTGGACTCTGCAATGCACCAGCCACTTTCCAGAGATGCATGATGTCCATATTCACAGATATGATTGAGGATTTTATGGAAGTATTCATGGATGATTTCTCAGTATATGGATCATCCTACAATGAATGTTTAGATAATCTGTGTAAGGTTCTGAAAAGATGTGAAGAGAAGCACTTAGTTCTTAACTGGGAGAAGTGTCATTTCATGGTCAGAGATGGCATTGTGCTTGGACATAAAGTGTCCGAAGCAGGAATAGAGGTGGACCGCGCTAAAATCGAGGTGATGACCAACCTGCAGGCACCTGATTCTGTTAAGTCTATTAGAAGCTTTCTTGGACATGCTGGCTTCTATAGACGGTTCATCAAGGATTTTAGTAGGATTGCTAGGCCACTAACTGATTTGCTGTGCAAGGACACCAAATTTGAGTTCACTGCAGATTGTCAAACTGCATTTGAACAGATCAAGCAGGCATTAGTGAGTGCTCCCATAGTTCAGCCACCGGATTGGGATTTGCCTTTCGAAGTAATGTGTGATGCAAGTGATTATGCTGTAGGAGCTGTTCTTGGACAAAAGAAAGATAGAAAGCTTCATGCTATCTATTATGCCAGTAGGACACTGGATGATGCACAAAGAAACTATGCCACAACAGAGAAGGAGTTGCTTGCAGTTGTCTTTGCAGTTGAGAAATTTCGCTCTTATCTTGTTGGCTCCAAGGTGATTGTCCACACTGATCATTCAGCCTTGAAATATCTGATGCAGAAGAAGGATGCTAAGCCAAGATTGTTGAGATGGATCCTGTTGCTTCAGGAATTTGATATTGAAGTGAGAGATAAGAAAGGGGTTGAGAATGGAGTTGCTGACCATCTTTCGAGGATGCTAGTTGAGGAGGACGTGCCAATTAATGACTATTTGCCTGAAGAAAACGTCAATATGGTTGGGACGATATGTGAGACAGATTTGGACAGAAATCTGCAGAACTGTCGGACTAATCGCGTTGCGTCGATCGATGCTACGCCAGCATCGATCGATGCATCTATCGGGACAGCGACGATCGATACATCCGACTGTGACGATCGTTGCAGCGCGGATACAGACGCAGAAACTTTCACAATACGTATTGGAAGGCACGAGTTCGAGATTAATGCTGTCGCAGCAAATGATCGACCATGGTATGCAGACATAGCCAATTATTTAGCTGCAGAGACTGAACCAGATAATCTGAAAGGATATGAAAAGAAGAGGTTTTTCAGAGAACTTAGGAGGTACTATTGGGATGAACCTTACCTCTATAAGCATTGTTCAGATGGCCTTTATAGAAGATGTGTTGCTGAGTCAGAGGTTCCAGATATCCTTTTCCATTGTCACGGATCAGATTATGCAGGACATTTTGCTACATTTAAGACTGTGTCTAAGGTTTTGCAAGCAGGTTTCTGGTGGCCTACAATGTTCGCTGATACTCACTCCTTTATTTCTCATTGTGATGCCTGCCAGAGGAGAGGGAAAATAAGCAGGAAGCATGAGATGCCTCAGAATTTCATTCTTGAGGTTGAGGTTTTTGATTGCTGGGGCATAGACTTTATGGGTCCGTTTCCCTCATCTTATGGGAATAAATTCATATTAGTTGCTGTGGATTATGTTTCTAAGTGGGTAGAAGCAATAGCTAGTCCAACCAATGACTCTTCAGTAGTCATTAAGCTATTTAAATCCATCATATTCCCTAGATTTGGAGTACCTCGGATAGTTATTAGTGATGGAGGATCTCACTTTATTAATAAGGTTTTTGAGAAGCTCCTGAGGAAGCATGGAGTGCATCACCGAGTTGCTACTCCTTATCACCCACAGACTAGTGGACAGGTAGAGGTTTCTAACAGACAAATCAAGGAGATCCTGGAGAAGACAGTTGGGAAGACAAGGAAAGATTGGCCAGCTAAGCTTGATGATGCTTTATGGGCCTACAGGACTGCATTTAAAACGCCATTAGGGACTACTCCATTCCATTTGCTGTATGGGAAAGCATGTCATCTGCCAGTAGAACTTGAGCACAAGGCAGCATGGGCTGTAAAACAGATGAACTTTGACCTCAAACCAGCTGCAGAGAGGAGATTGATACAGCTCAATGAGTTGGATGAGATTAGACATTTTGCCTATGAGAACTCAAAGTTGTACAAGGAAAGGACTAAGGCTTATCATGACAAAAAGATTGTCTCCAGACGATTTAAGCCTAACGATCAGGTATTGTTGTACAATTCTCGCTTGCATTTGTTTCCAGGCAAGCTGAAGTCAAGATGGTCTGGACCCTACACGATCAAAGAAGTGCGTCCATATGGAGCTGTCATTTTGATTGGCAAGGAAGGTAATGAGTTTGCTGTTAATGGGCAGAGGGTAAAACACTATTGGGCTAAGGCCGAGATTCCAAGGGGTCAGATTTTGCCTCTGGATGTTGCACCCTCCACTTGAAAATTTCCATCCGTCCGGTCAAGCTATTGACCTTAAACAAGCGCTGGGTGGGAGGCAACCCACCATTAGGTATTGGTGTTTTTCTACTTAATTTTTGGTGTTTTTGTTAGGATTTTACGTTTGTTTTTGTTTCTGGTGAGTTTATGTTTGCAGGTCTCGGATAAATCGCAGTGCAACGATCGACGCACTTCTGTGTCGATCGTCACAACACGAAAGGAATCGCATTGCAGCGATCGTTGCGGTCCTGAGCAACGATCGACTATACACGGAAATCGCCAAGTAACGGTCGATGCACTCAGTGCAACGATCGATGCTCAGCGACAGAGGTAACCCGACAGACATAATTTCACCTTTTCAATTTTTATTTTCTTTTTACCGATCCTTCGCTGGACACTACTGGGGACAGTGTGTCTTAAGTGTGGGGGAGGTGCTACTGACTTTTGTTTTCTGTTTTCTTAAGAGTCAGTCCGTTTTTCAAAAAATTTTGTTTTATTGAGTCAAAATTGTTTAAGTAAGAAACTATGATTTTCTGAGAAGATTTACAAGACTTGCAGGAACTTAAGTAACCATTGGGATGAAGTTGCAGGATCTATCTCTGACTGTTAGAAAACCCCATCACAGATCAACCTACTGGGAACACCCACATCACTTCAGGTATCAGAGGATCCTTTACTGACTTCAATTTAATACTGACTTAGATTTCTCACCTAAGGGCTTGGTATACTTTGTGTCGGATTCCCTTGTTAGTTCTGACACAGCCTGTCAACCTATCCTATTTAGTTCCCTTCTCCCCTTCTATAAAGTAAAAAAAAAAATATATATATATATATATATATATATATAATAATAAACTGAGGATGAGTTAGTAACTCCGAAGTGGTCATGGGAATAGTAGCAAACACTATTATCTCTCATGTGATCCATGGAATGTGTCCAAAGTACACCCCATTACGGGAAGAACACTGATAAAAAAAATAAAATGATACCCAGTGGGGAAAAATCAGTTGTTAAAGAAGGGAAAGAGAAGAAAGGGACTAGAGAAAGATAGTATGGTGGTCTAGAGCTGATAAGGTAAGAATCCATGTGCCCTTTGATCGATACTCCTTAGGTGAGACCGCACTTAAATACTTGCAGAAGTCAGTAGGGAGAATTTGAATGCTTGAATGTGATTGTGGAGTTTACCTAGGACAGTTGCTAAGTGTGGGGGAAGTACATTGTGGTCTTGATATCCTGTGATTGATTCTTGCAGTGGTTTACTAAGGGGAATCTGAGTATTGTAGCTTCTAGGATGAAATGAGTTTCTGAAGAGTTTTCAAACCTCTTCACCATGTTTTAGTTCTCTGTTTTGCTTGAGGGCAAGCAAAGGCTAAGTGTGGGGGAGTTGATATATCATGGTTTTTACCCAGTTTAGACCATGATATAGTTGTGTTTTTAGTGTCTTTTGTATTCGTTTAGAGTCTTTTACAGGTTTAATCAAGTTTGGAGCTAATTGGAGATATTTGGAGCATTTTGGGACTTTTGGGACGTTTTGGCCGAGAGCTTAAGTCACTGTCCGATTTATTGATCGTGCATCGACCGACACACCTTGTGCATCGGTCGACACACTAGCGAGATGGGCCGTACACGTCGGTTTAATGAAGATATGAAGATTTGCAAAGAAGCCCAAGATAGTTCCAGTATTTACACAGAAGCCCCATCCGAGATTATACCTATATATACTAGTTTTTGGTGTTTATTTTACCTACGCTTCGATACTAATAGCTAAGAGATTTCTAGAGCTTTTGGGGCTGATCTATTTCCTGTATTCACTTATTTTGGAGAAGATTTCGAACCCCTTTATCTATTTAATTTCTTATATGCAATCTATTATTTCTTTGATTATGTTTTCATTAATCATGTCTGAGTAGATCCATAGTTGAGTTTAGGGTTTCTCACATAGGATTTCATGACTTGCTAGACTTGTTCAATTTCAGTTAAGGATTCAAACTATATCTGTTCTTCAATTTAATTGTGCTTAAAGCTAGTTCTAACCTGATCAATTAGAATCTAGATCTTAGGTTGCTAAATACGTCACGGAAGTGGGGTTTAGGAATCTGAACTAATTAAATTGGGCAATTAAACTTTGCGCAAACGGAAGTTTGGTTTAGGATAATTGTGAACATATCAAACTTGGGATTAATGCTAGTTTAATCTGTTAGTTCTCGCAAACGAAAGTTTGGTTTGCTGCACTTAGACTTAGAGAATTATCGCAAAGGAATTTGGTTAATTCTACATCTGTGTTTTGAGTTCTAGAACTGTGCTTAATTAGATCCTTGCTGAATGAACTGTCTGCTTGTCTGATTTCCTGAGAATACCCTAGGCTTGACGCTTTTAATTACTTGCTTCCACAACCGTTAATCTCTGCTACTGATTTACTTTCTCGCACCACTTTTAATTCAATCACATTGCTTATTTCTAGTATTAGTCTCTACTGTTCTGATCTATTGAGACCAAGTGTCCCTGTGGATTCGATAACCCTATATACTACTTTGACATTGCTGTTCACTTGCAGTTTAGAATAGGGTAAAACTTAGAACCTATCAAGTAGCAAGACGACTATGGTGTCTGTTTATAGGCCTTAGACTGCAAATGGAGTTTGAATTTTTTTTCTCTTACCTTCGCTGAGCTTTTTTTTTTTAATTCCAGATCTTGTATCTCTATTCTCCTCCGTCGTTTTCATTCGAAAGTAAGATTCATTGATTCCTCTTTTCGTCAGTATAATTAAAATACATATTAGTAGCCAGACAGACTTTGGTGTCTGACTAAGTTACTCAGACTGGTAATACCGTCTGGATATTTATTTAGAACTTTGTTGCGCTAATCTTTCATTTTTCTAAATTCCAGATCTGGTTTCTCTCTCCTCCGCCGTTGACCTACGTCGGTAAGATTCATCGACTCTTCTCTTCGTCTACATATTACATAACTATTACTAGCCAGATGGCATAAGATGTCTGACTGTGTAAGGCTGACTGTAAATGGCGCCTGGCTAGTAGTATTCAGGCTATTCATGATTTTTTCCCCTCTGCTGTTTCAGGTTTTCGTTATGGCAGATGTTGAATTCCCACAAAGGATGTTCACTGCCGGTTATGAACCGGTTCCAGATAAAAGAAAACACTACTTTAGTGGAATGAGAGATCTGATTAATGATGTTAGAATAGCGTTGTTACCGGGAGAATGGCAGCAACTCCTCGATTCTGAACTTGAGATTTTTTCGAGATTCCATGACCTGCACTTCAAATGGTATTCAAGGATGGTGCACTACATGCTCTGTTTGCAGTTAGACTGCAATAAGAAGTATGAGATATGGTCTCTTCTCAGCGTTCAACCAACTAGGTTTTCCTTGAATGAGTTTCATGCCATAACCGGTCTCAACTGCGACTATATTCAGAACCTGGAGTACCCTGAAGTTGAATATACCGATGAGATGAAAGCAATGTGGGTGCTTCTTGGGGTGGATTTCGATTTAGGCCCCAGTTATACGCAATTATTTGAAGCTTGTTAAAGATGTGTTGGTTGGGAACCGCAACAAAGTATATGGCTGGGCTATCTAGCAATCTATGCAACCTTGATTGAGGCTCAACACTGGATAACTTCCACAAGGGCTGACATGACTAAGCTTGTGCTGGTTCTAGGATCGTTAAAATCATATCCATGGGGAAGATTCGCCTTCAAGCTTCTGATAGAATCTGTTAAAGAGGCAAACAGAAAACTCGTGGAGGAAAACAATTATCATATCGGTGGTTTTGCTGAGGTCCTGAATATCTGGGTATATTGGGCATGTCCTGCTATGGCGACAACTTACGGATAGCCCTTCTCGAATGCCCCAACCCCACCAATGCTGGCGTACCATGGATCACGGAGTCGCAAGAAAGTCAACGAAACCTTAAGCATACAGTGTTGGGAATCCGAGCCAATTCTACAGATTCAGAATTCTCGCGAGTTCCCGATAGCCTAGGATCTAGGGTCTAGTTAATTGAATCATGAATCTCACCTCGTGATTACCTGGAGTTTTAGGCAGCGGAAGTTTGTGGTAACACGAGATCTGCAGCGCCCCAATCGTTGCGCCTCTACTGTTCAGTCCACACACACACAAGCTGGAATCCGCCGGGATGCTAGTACCGGTGCTCGGATCTCCCTGGGACTTTAGTTTCTTGAGGTTCTGTGTTTTCTCTCTAAGAAAACACTCTCTTGTCGGCGCACAAGTCTCTTAGGTCGAAATTACATAACACCACTTATATATGTCGACTCTGTCATAAACCGAAACATCAGTTTCGGTTTTGCCACTGTGTCGACCGACACATCCACTGGTGTCGATCGACACAAGTCTTGTATCGACCGACGCACCTAATGGTGTCGATCGATACACCTCTTTGAAACTTATATTCGATGTGTATCCAATACACATCGATCAGACCATACGCCAATGATCAATCCCATATGGACTATGTCCAACTTGCTTAGGTGTGTGACCTTGTAGGTTCACACGATACCAGAAACGAGTTACAACTCATCTGTCATAAGCGGTTTCTAGCAAAACATTATGACTACCTAGTATCACATGAATTGTCCGATCTCGACAATACAACTATCATTAGAGTTAGCACAATATGATTTCAGGACATAATCCCAACAATCTCCCACTTGTACTGGAATCACCTATTCCTATAATCCCTTTATCTCTATATCTCGATATGGCATAAGGCAAGAGACTGTGTCATCCTTATTATAGCCAACATCATGTTCATCGAACTTCTGATTCATACTGATAAAACAAACGACTGACAATCACCTCGTTTGAGCACGGCCATGCATTTTTCTCAGTATCAAATCTTCGATGGGCCCTGAGATATTTATCTCCCGTTATTACAGGAGGGACAAATCCCATCTTGTTCCATCCCTGTTCCTACACATACTTCATGATACGCACAAGCAATGCCGTTATAGCCGCCAGTTACGGAACGACGTTTGACAAGGTCAACACGCACCAATTCATATGCTAGAAAGCATGATGAACTCAGGTCTAAGGACTATACTCTATAGTCGTAATGAGAACCTCCCATGACACTTATATATAACTATCCTGTGGAGTTCTCATTAAGCGGGTCATGCCCGATCATATGTTCACCAACATATATCTATGTGACTGACTGTGATAATCATATCATTGACTCCATGAAACTTAGTCCAACAGTCACCTCACATACTAGTCTGCGCGGTTGTTAGTGTCCCATTTTAACAACCTTGACTAGGGACAATCATAATTTATGTCATCTTTTACTTATAGGGTTTCATGATCAAGTCTTCAACTTGATGACCCATAAGATGACCATAAAGTACTTTGAAACCATTATTTAATCATCCAATCATTAAATAATACTGATGTCAGTCTTAACTTACACAAACACTGCCATAGCATGTCTCTGTAAAGTTTACAACATAACTAAAATAACTCCCACTAGAATCAAGATCATCTCTTCAGATATCTTATACCTACAGCAACAGAATAAATTCCGTGCTTAGGTTGTGGGAGAGTTTGCGGTGTTCTTCTTGAAACAATTTCAATAGAGCACACCACCATTCAGATAAAAGCACTATTCTACGGTCCACTGCTTGGAGCCTTTCCAACAGTTAGCACCGCTATTCAGACAAAGAGACATAACCAGGTGGGAACTGGGAATCGTCTTTGTCCGACTAACTACTTTCAACTGGTTCGTCACTTTATCAGTTTACCACGAACCTATCCTTGGTGTTTCTCAACACTTGGGATATTTCTGGTAACTGTTTAGTGACTATTACCGGAATATATTGGTATATTCTCGTCATGCTTAAGCTGCATCTAGACGAGCGCAAAATATGGCATTTATGATGGATTCTATTGCAGCAGCATTAGAACTCACACTCATTAATATTAGTTCAGACAGTGTTCAGAAACACTTCTTCTTACTAATATTGTTACTAGCTCAGGTAGTGTCCAAGACACTTCTTCTTGCTCAGATTATTGCCATAAGACCTTTGGTATGAAGCCATTCTTGGAATCAAGCGTATTAGATCTGTCCAATACCTTATCAACATAAGGATTTTGACACGATCCAATTAGCTACTCTGATCCATTCCAATGGATCCTTATTCCAAGAATTCACGCGGCTACTCCTAAGTCTATCGTATAAATTTGACTTCCGACCTAAATCTTGACAAGACTTTAGCGTCGGAACGTCATTTATGAGATTCAAGTATGTTAACAACACACTGTGTGAGAATTGCCATTACGCTCCCACTAGTCTTCTTGCAAACGCATGGTTTCATCTCTTTCTGATCAAGTCAAAACTATTGACCACATTATCAGAATGTTGATTCCAACTCCAAGATGTTTGTTTCAACCCAGAAATGGATCGGTGAAACTAACATGCATACCTAGCCTATTTTCGGAGTTGGGGCTCACCATCGCTTCTTCGAATTTCGCATGTTCGTCACTTTTCAATGATCAACAGATCACGACAATTGGTTACGAGAAATCACTCTCGAGTTAGTGACGGATCCTTTCGGATCTGCGAATTTCTGGCTCCACAGTTGCAGATCCTACAGCACTCTGTAGATCTCACCGCTGCTCTCTCTCAACAGATTGAGCAGCCTCCTGTGTTTATCGAATTTCTTCGATGTGTACTTTTACTCCCACTGTTCCTTTTGAAAGTATCACCTTTCTTAAAAGAGACAGTTCTGGACAGCAAAAGTACTAAGCCTTGGTTTCCTCAGGACAACCAGCGAGGTAGAGCTTATCAGATTTGGATTCAAGTTTGTTTGTTGACTAATGTCTTACGCAAACCTTGCAATCCCAATTCATCAGAAAAACAAATTTGGAAATCACCCAGTCCACATCCAATGTGGTGTTTTTCACTGATTCTGATAGAAACCTTTTAGCGTGAACATAGACATTTCAGAACGTATTCTTAAATGGTTATGGAAGATTCATGTGATTCATCATTAATCGAATCATATCCAATAAGATCCGATTCATTCTGTTAGATGATCACCCAATTGTTGACTCTAAGTATTTTCCTCCACGATCCAATCGAGGATCTCAATACTTCTGTCAAATCGGTTCTACACTTCATCTTGGAACTCCTCAAGGGATTCCTGCTCGTGTCTCATCAAATGAACACAGCAATACTTATTGATGCCATCAATAAGGTAATGAAGTACAGAAGATTTCCTCTGGCACTAATGCTCGTTTGGACCGTATACATCAGTATGTGTAAGGCCCAATAAGCTTCTGGCCCATTTCCTTTAGCTCTGCTAAAAGGGCCTTAGTCATTTTGGTCTAGTGAACAGAATTCATATCTCAAATGATTAACAATCGAATGAGTCCAAAACTATGGAACCTTTGAATTCGCTTCACTCTATGTGGTTAAACGACTATGCCAAGGAAAAGTCGAGTTCAAGTCATTAGACTTAAACCGTTTGGTATTTATGTTATATTCTAACTCTTGTTGGTTTGAGATATAAAACCCATTCCAAACGGGGTGCTACCATTAAATATTTCATTAAGATCAAAAGGACAAAACTTGTCTTTTATCAAAATGAAAAACATCCAAATTCTCAAAAGAAAATGAAAGACATTTTGCGTATAGCAAGTACATGGTGGCAATTACTTAATTTCAAAAACCAAGTAGGAAAGGCTTCTACAAGTGGAGAATTTCTACGGATCATGCAGCAACCATTGCTTCAACCAGACACGCAGTTCCACTTGTCCTTTCTTCAACGTTCTACTGTCGCTTAGGTCCTGCATATTTCAAAAATATCAGTACCACAACAAGCATCCAATACTTATGTAGAACTTGAATTAATAACACAATACCTGAAGAAGAAGTACCATACATCTTCTCCATCTCTTGTGAATCTTCCAAGAATTTATTGCAATTTCTCTTCCAATGCCCCGACTCATTACAGTAGAAGCACTTACTAACACCAGATGGGCTTGACTTGGGCTTAAAAGATGACACAGGCTTATCCTGATTCCAAATCTGGACGGCCTTGCCTTCACCCTTGTCTATAAAAGATTTCTCAAATCTTTTTCCCTTTTTGATGTTTTGCTCTGCTGTCTTAAGCATGCCATGCAGCTCAGTCAACGTCTTCGTCAAGCCTTTCTTGATATAGTTCTTAATGAACTTATCATAGCTTGACGGCAGTGACTGCAGAATGATGTCAGTAGCCAACTCTAAGCTGACAGGACATTCCAGTTTCCCCAGGTTATCAACGTAACCCATCAGTTTAATGACATGAGGACTTACTGGAGCATCCTCTGGTAGTTTGCACTTAGTGAGAGACTTCACCATCTGGAATCTCTCAACTCGTGCCAGATCCTGAAACTTCAGTTTCAGGCTGGTGATCATCTCTATTGGCGACTCCATGTTCTCGTATTGACTTTTCAAGTCCGAGTTCATGGTAGCCAATATCAGACCACGCACATCTACCACATCAATATAATGCTTATTCCAAGCATTATATGCTGCATGCGAGCGATTGGTCCCAAGTCTTTCTGGAAGAGCTTTCTCAAGGACATAGTCCTTGCTCTCCTGCTTGAGAATGAATCTCAGATTCCGATACCAATCAAGGAAGTTGGATCCATTTAACTTGTCCTTCTCAAGGACGGATCGCAACGAGAAAGTAGTCATAGACATAAGCTGAAATCCAAGAAAAACAAAGATTTAGTTATGCATATGATGAGAAATCTTATCAAATAAGAAAACTCGCATTATATTCAAACAATGTTTCCTCTATGAATATAATAATCCAAGACCCATACATCATTAAAATCTGAGTGGACGACTCGCCATCACCCAGAGTTTAGCAATCTAGGTAAGCAAACCATTGCTAATTGTACTCAGTACAACTCTTGGTCGTAGATAAGACAATCCATGTCTCATCTACTCTGATGTCTCTGGGCCCAGAACTTCTGATAGCCCAGTCAAGTAAACCAATCTCTTCTGCCTTGTGATCATTGACAGTCGCACTGCAAGTCTATCAATGATCACCTGCCTTACTCATGTAGCAGTGGATACCAAGGACTCCAAGACTATCCAACATACGAAACAAGTCTTGACAGTGACAAGATTGGGCAAGACATCAAGGTCACTTGATATTTAGTTGAGGAAACTAAACCCAAAAGTTTAGCAAATCAATCTCTTAGGTCACGTAATTGTTGATGTTTAGCAATGCAAGTCCATCAACATTACTACCTGCCTTACTCACGTAATTGTGGACACCAAGCTCTTGGCTAGACCATCACACAACGAAATGAGTCTTGACAGTTGACCACATTGAAGCTAATCTTTGATCAATGTCTAAGTCTAGTTTGGTTTCTGCAAATTCAAGGTTCAATAACCAGAATTTCGAATACTGTGTCGATCGACGCAGACTCTGTCTGTCGATCGACACCACCAAACAAAAACGGACTTCAATAACCGTTTAATTCAATTAACCCAGTTCATCGAACCGGTCATGTCGATTGACACAACCCATGTGTGGTCGACATAGACCTAAACCGAAGATAGTTTTGATAACCGGTCCAATCCAATTGAAACGACTTATCTGATCAAACTGATCTTAACCAATCGGTTTATACTAATTGGGATGATCAGTTCAATCCAATTGAACCAATTCATCCAATTTAAACCGTTTAATCCAGTTTCAACTGATTGCGATAACCAGTCCAATTCAATTGAACCGACTTATCCAATCAAACTGATTTATCCCATCGGTTCATGCTAATTGAGATAATCAGTTCAATCCAATTGAACTAATTCATCCAATTTAAACCGATCTATTCGGACTTAGCCAAGCATGATAACCGGTCCAATCCAATTGAACCGATTAACCATTCGCTCGGCCTGTGTCGATCGACACTCAACCTGTGTCGATCGACGCAGTAGGCTTTTAGGTTTTCTACGAGAAAAACCCTAGCCGCCGAATTTCGTCCTGTGTCGACCGAGTTTGCTCTGTGTCGATCGACACAACAGAAGGCTTTCGGTTTTTCTTCGCGAAAAACCCTAGCCGCCGAATCTGTGTTTTCGCACTGTGTCGATCGACACACCTGTTCTAATTCAAACAACCTAGTTTGCGAATCTAAATCATCAAATTCGATTAACAGGTGCGATTCAATGATAAAACCCTAAGGCTCTGATACCACTGTTGGGAATCCGAGCCAATTCTACAGATTCAGAATTCTCGCGAGTTCCCGATAGCCTAGGATCTAGGGTCTAGTTAATTGAATCATGAATCTCACCTCGTGATTACCTGGAGTTTTAGGCAGCGGAAGTTTGTGGTAACACGAGATCTGCAGCGCCCCAATCGTTGCACCTCTACTGTTCAGTCCACACGCACACAAGCTGGAATCCGCCGGGATGCTAGTACTGGTGCTCGGATCTCCCTGGGACTTTAGTTTCTTGAGGTTCTGTGTTTTCTCTCTAAGAAAACACTCTCTTGTCGGCGCACAAGTCTCTTAGGTCGAAATTACATAACACCACTTATATATGTCGACTCTGTCATAAACCGAAACATCAGTTTCGGTTTCGCCACTGTGTCGACCGACACATCCACTGGTGTCGATCGACACAAGTCTTGTATCGACCGACGCACCTAATGGTGTCGATCGATACACCTCTTTGAAACTTATATTCGATGTGTATCCAATACACATCGATCAGACCATACGCCAATGATCAATCCCATATGGACTATGTCCAACTTGCTTAGGTGTGTGACCCTGTAGGTTCACACGATACCAGAAACGAGTTACAACTCATCTGTCATAAGCGGTTTCTAGCAAAACATTATGACTACCTAGTATCACATGAATTGTCCGATCTCGACAATACAACTATCATTAGAGTTAGCACAATATGATTTCAGGACATAATCCCAACATACAGGTATTTCTTAGACTGTTCTGATGTCTGAAATATATTTTTCCCATACTGAATTACAAGTCTGACATTTTGTGTCAGACTTCAGATGAAGTCTGATATTTTGTTCCATGTCCCGTATGATGTCTGATGTTGTAATATTATAAATGCTTGTGTTCATTTTGCTATGTGACTTATAATTTGCAGTCCCACATCAACAACCTCGTATCAAGGAGGATTATAATGACATGTTCCCCGTGTGGGACAACGATGATGAGGACGACGAAAAAGTTGATAACCTTGTGAAAACAATGCATGGACAGCTTGGGATTGCGGCTTGGAGGTGGGGTTTTAAACACTGGAAAAGTGAAGGTGTGTTCAGGATCAAAGTTGGCGGTCCTGTCAAGCTTGAGGTTAAGTCTGAGGAAGTTGTTGGTGAGGTTGGTGAGAAAAAGCGAAAGGTTCTGGGAGTCAAGAGGAAGTTGGTACAGGCTGTTGCTGATGATGATGATGAGGAAGAAGAGGTGGAGGTAGCGAGTAAGAGACCTAGACAAGGAAAGGTTGGTCCCACGAATGGGGATGTTATTAAAAAGATTGAGGATATGCAAAAATCATTTGAAAGTTGGATTGACGTATTGGTACATGTTTTCAACGAGGGTTTTCATCTGATGGGTATCAGAGTTGATGATCTTTCCATGAATGTCAAGAATTTGAAGGAAAAAAGTGCTGGAGTTGGACAGAAGGAAACTAAGAAGAAGAAAGATTCTTTCGGACAGAAGGAGAATTAGAAGAAGAAAGCTGGTACTGGAGGGAAAGGTACATAGTGAGCTGAAGAAAGATGCAAGAGTTGCGGCTGCTGAGAAGAATAAGGCCAGAGTTGGTGAGGATGAAGAAGATCAAGCTGAAGATGTTCAGGATCAAGATAAAGTAAATGCTGCTGCGGTTGATGAAGAGGGAGGAAGAAAGAAAAAAGAAAGGGCTCCGAAGGTCCCGAGGAAATTGGTAGTGAAAGTAAATAATCTTGTTGCTGATACCGAACCTGCACCTGCAGGGAAAGCAGTGGCTGTAGACAAACATGACAAGCCGGCTGAGGCCACCAATCAGACTGCGGTTGATGATGGGGTTAGTCTCCAAAACCTTCAATCTCTGAATACAAATAAGGAAAAGAAAGATGAGCCTAAGAGAAGTAGCAGACTTCAGAAGAAATCCCTTAAGGAGAAGTAGCCTTCTTAGCAGTATGAATAAGCTTGATTGTAAAAACATGAGCAAAACCGTATTTGTTTTTTCCACCTTGTTCTTGTATTTGCTTTGAACATGGATCCATGGCATTATCCCTTGTATTGCATTGGTTTGGTGTGATTTTAGGTCGGAATTCAGAACATATCGTATATCTATCGATGTCTGGTATCAGACTTCCATAGGTGTTTAATACCAGACATCTGTAGATGTCTGATAGTGATGTATTTTAGTTACCAGACTTCTAGTGCAGTCTGGTTCTTGTGTGAAATTTAGATCGAACTTTATGTTTAACACGGGTTGTTAAATTGTATATAAAGAGTATACCTGAGAGCACAAATCCGAGTGTCTTAATCGTTACACAGTCGGATACGGGCATAAACTTCGATGCTACGCAGAATTTTAAACAGGATACTAAACAGGCAGCAGCTGAAGCTGATATGCAAGCGAAGGCAAAAGAGATTAAACAGAAGGAGAAGGTGAAGACTCCAGCTAAACATGTTGTCCAAGCACAAGTGAAATCGGGATATAACCCTTGTGCTGCTCTCACCAAGATGCAAGTGAAGGCACTTAATGATTACAAAAAAGATAGCCATATGTCTTAACACTCTACTTAGAAGAATAAGTTGTATACCTAATATCTTAGCCTGATGTCTAACAAGCGTATTGTACTTTGTAGGGGTTATCTGACTAGGAAAGTGAACACATCACTCCAATGGTATTATGATCTACGCAGTCCAAAGGAATGGCTGCAAGACACGGTCAGTATCACTCCAATGGTTGTGAATTAAGAATTCGATTCCAGTCTGGATGTATATTCAGACTTCCTAAGAATTCTGGTTGTATATTCAGACTTCTGAAGAAATCTGGTTGTATTTTCAGACTTCCGAAGAAGTATATTAAGACTTCGGAAGAAGTCTGTTTGTATTTTCAGACTTCCGAAGCTGTCTAGTTGTGTTTTATTCTTTTATATTAAAACATTCTTGTCTTGATGCAACAAATTAATGTCGGGATTTATCAGCTAAGGAAACGTCAACAGAGCCATCCGGAATGGTTCAGGAGCGAGAGGATATGCTTCATTGACACACTCCTTCAAGCATTGTGGCGTCAACACTATCCAGAATTTATTAAGAGCGGTGCAGATGAGAATAGTTCTGCCGCATCTAGAAGTCTTTCTCCTGGTGTTTGGGATTACTTTACTGGTCATCTACATGTATTCTGCAAATCACTGAAGCCTTGGGGGATGTAAATCGACTATATCTACACCACACTGCACATTGGCGAAAATCATTGGGTAGCAATTATGATTTCTATCCCGGATAGGCACATAACAGTCTGGGACAGCATCCTTGCTGAGAAAACTGATGATTCGGTCGGAGCAGCAATGGCACCAATCTGTGTGATGTTTCCTTATGTGATGCACGTCTTGACCCCAACTAAAGATGGGTGGCCTTATCCCTTGGAACATTATACCTACACGCTTGTTAGGAGCAAAGATCTTCCCCAAAATGTCCAAACAGGTGACTGTGGAGTGTTCTGCTTGAACTTCATCGAGTTCCATTCAGTTTGAATGGCGTTTCCAAAGTATCTTTGTGATAGGAACATCAAGAAAATCAAGGATAGGCTATCTTTTGACATAATGTTTGAACTCTAGCGAACAGGCCAAGAAGAACGTACCGAGTATGCATTACTAGACACCTACGGTTAAATAGACTTCTGATATCTTTTGGATTCCCAAACAATGGATTTCTTGCATATATTTATCTTTTGTAGGTGTAATAAAACAAATCCATCTTTTGGCCTACTTTTGTGCTTGTCTAGTTATCTAACAAACTTAAGCACTAATCCTAGTTATGTTTATTACTACACTTGATGAAACAGAACCCAAACTATTCAAACAAGTTTCAATATCAGACTTTTGAAATACATCCATTAGTACGTCAGACTTCAGTGAAACCTAAAAAAATATTAGACTTCAACCAGTTATTCATTAAAATATATCAGACTTCACTAAACCCTAAAACTTATCAGACTTCATTGAACACGAACACATATCAGAGTTCAGCAAACTTTAAATCACATCAGACTTCAACCATTTCTAGTCAGCCTCAGGGTGTGGAAAATTGGGTTGTTTGTGGCCTGGTTGTCTGAAATTCAAACAACAATATTGCTTGTGTAGCTTCCGCGGTTTACTGCCCTTCTTCTTGGCAATTTCTAGCATAGATTCCCACCTCGATTTCTTTTGTCTTCCAGGCTTTCGCCTCTCTTCCGACGGAAGGACACGCACGGTGTCATAACCAGCTGTGCCAGTTAAATTCTTTGGTAAGATGTTGCGCGAGTATGCAGTGTACAAGTAGTCTGTTCGGTAAGATGGACACACAAGGGTAGAAATGTGTAGCTCAAGTTCCGGTGCAGCGCATATGGCATGTGAGCAAGGTATCTTTTCATAATCCCAAACACCACATTCACACTTCTGATGTTCCAAATCGACAACACAATCCCTATGTCCTCCATTAACAAAAAACTGATATGTATCTACGCGTTCTGCCATCATCATTTCTGCATAATATTCACGAATAGCCAGCAAATATCCAACTCCTCGGCTCAATGTTGTTGAGAGACTCATTGAATCTAGTCGCATTTTACAAAACCATATCCCTAGTTTCTCCTGTATAAACTCTAAAAGGAAAGATATGGGATATCATTTTGCCTTCTTAACTGCAGAGTTTATAGATTCAGCATTGTTGCTCGTCTTTATGTTGTACTTGTCTCCAACAATTTGAAAAAGGTTTACATAAGTAAGAACTAGAAAGTATTAAGAAAAACAATACGCTTTCCGACTTCTGCTGCAGTCTGGTAAATAATCAGACAGTAGGAGAAGTCTGATTATAATATCAGACATCACTAGTATGCGTAGAAATATTAAGTCTGACACTTAAGTTTCAGACTTCTCCGGAAGTCAGGTAAATAATCTAACATCAGGAGAAGTCTGGTAATAATATCAGACATCAATAGAAGTCTGATAAGTACCTGTCTCTGCCGAAATGCACGTGTGACCATAGACTCACATCCGCCTCCTCCAGGTAATCAGCAAGTTCAGGATTTACCGCTCGTAAGGAAGCCATGTTTCGGTCAAAATCGTAAATCGTATATGTGTAAGCCGCGTTTTTCACCAAGTACAAAAGATGTTTTCCCCTAAACTTGGTAACTATGTTATTTTGTAGATGGTAATAGCATATCCCTCGTTGTTCCCAAGGGAAAACTGCTTCACACGCATTCTTGATCGACTCGCATCTATCCGAGACTATGACCAAAGGATGTTGGTCTCAAATGCATTCTTTCAGCTTGGTGAAAAACCATTCCCACGAGTCATCATTCTCAGAGTCTACAATTCCGAAAGCCAACGGAAATATTTTAAAATTTTCGTCTTGTGCGGCCGCCACTAGCATAATACCGCCATACTTTCCATTAAGATGAGTACCATCCACCACAAAGACTCTTCTAAGAAACGTAAACCCATATATGGAAGCTCCAAATGATATAAAATAGATATTTAAATCTATTCTTCTCATCTAGTTCAAGAGCAGTTACTGTTCCCAGGTTGGTTTGCCTGTTTCCATGCAAAAAAGAAGGAAGTCTCTAGTACCCATTTTCTGTTGTTCGTCTCACAATCTTTTGACCATGTAACAATGCTCTGTATGCGGTTGTGTAGCTCATTATAATCCCAAACTGCTTCTTCATTGATACTTTGACATGATTTGGTGTTATCCCCTCAATTATTCCAAAAGATTTAGTAAACAACCAACCAATATAAACTAGAGTATATCGTTTACGCGTAGACATCCGGTCCACCACCGAACATGTATGGGTTTTTGAATAGCTCATCACCCAATACTTTTTTGGTTCGCTCTTCACACACGCTCGAAGCATCCACTTGCATCCTTCCACACGACATTTAGACACAAAACGTTTCTTGTCAGCCTTATATGTCATGAATGCGAATTTCCTCATTATCGCCGTCAAACATAGCTCTGATATTAGGTCTTCCTTGCTATCAAAACACTTATTGAGAAAGATACCCTTGGACAAGTCACTTTTGCCAACACACCGACTACTGGTACCCTCCAACTCATATTTCTTATAATCTTCATCTTCTTCCACATCTACATCTTCATGTTTCACTTTCCCATATAGGATATAATCAGCATCGTCATGGTCAGCGTGTTTCTTGAAAACATTGTCAGGCACATCCAAGTTACCAACACCATCATTACCACCACCACCAACACAAACAGAATCATCCGAGACTAAGTCCACATCTTCCTCATTCCAGACTTCTTCTTTGTCATCTTCGTCTACATCTTCAGATTCATATTTTACATCATGATTCACCGCATCTTCATCTTCCACACTGGATCGGCCCGAGACACAAAGACGGACTAAATGTGCATTAGCTAACTCGATCAAGCTCCTTACTTGCCTATCATTTGTGACATAAACCGGAGGGCTATACGGATCCATTTGTTTCAAGAGTGCTTCCGGAAATGGATATGATACCTCCACTAGCTCGGTTTTCTTGTCCAGCATATAATCATCTTGTACCATCTCAACAAGTTCTTGATGTGTAGAACCATCATGCAAAGTGATGAACCACCCTCCTTTGAGCTTATCAACCACAAAATGCCAAATCTGGTCTCTCACAACTCATTCACCAAAATTAACAGGTAACTGAATCATTATCTGCATAAACAAACATGTATAAACCACATTAGAGATCTTTTGGGAAAAGCCAGATTTCTTTGCGAAGTCTGATGCTATTAGCTACATTGCCAATATTATTCAAAAATTGATTAAAAAATAATTACCATATATAAGAATATAAAACTCAGGCAGAAGGAACATAGAAAACTAAAACACATTTATAAAAATTAAAATCAAAGAAATTAATCACATATATATAGTAAAATGCATTTTAAAAGTTTCTAACACGTCAGACGTCTATAGAAGTCGTATGTAGAACTACCAGACTTCTATGGCAGTCTGAAAAAGAGAGTATTTTTGCAATTGAAATCAAAGTGTCAGACAAAGAATGCAGTCTGAAATCCATCAGACAGCGTACACAGTCTGCTTTGGAAAATTTTGAACTTTTTGTCAGACATCTTATGAAGTCTGAGAAAAAGGTGTAATTTTGCAATTGAATTTGAATTTTCATACTTCTCCGGGAAATCTGATAATGTTCGGACTTCTTGAAAAGTCTGACAAAAAGTAAGGGGTAGTTTTGCAATTCCATTTGAATGGTCAGACTTCTCGAAGAAGTCTGATAATGTTCAGACTTCTTATGATGTCTGACAAGAAATTCAGACAGCGAGGGAAGTCTGATAAAAAACTTCGTATTTTCGGTTTTTATCCAGCGTGGAGCAAAATTCGATTTTTCAGATGTCTATAGCCGTCTAGCAAAAGTTTGTAATTTTAGATGTTTATAGCCGTCTGATAGTTTTTTCCTTTTTTCAGACAAATTTAGAAGTCTGATGATTTTTTCGCTTATTCTTGTCAACATCTGAAAATTTGGGTCAATTGCAGTTTCTATCCCCCCCCCCCTCATTATTTTCAGACATCGGATTCCGACTGACAAAAAAGTCAAGAATCGGTCAATTTCTTGCCATACTACATCAGAAGTCTGACTAAAATTCAAATTTTAATCAATTGCAAAACTACCCTCTTCTTATTTAGACTTCTTGGTGAAGTTTGATATATATATTTTTTGCAAAGGAATTTCACAGACTTCTTGGTGAAGTTTGATATATATATTTTTTGCAAAGGAATTTCACAAACTTCTATGGAGGTCTGACAATTGAAAGACAATTGCAAAACTACCCTCACATTGACCATATTGAAGTTTACGAAAAAAATAAGACTTAAACGGCAGTCTGAGATTACAATTCAGATCTAAAAATCGACGATATGGAAAAAATTCTTACCAATGTCCGTTTTCAGTTTCTTTTTAGCCTCGTTGATTTCCCAAAACGTCTAATATCACCGGAAACCCGAAATCCAAGACGTGTTTTGCTGTTTTTATAAGATGATAAATGATTTCGCTACTTTTGAATCGAAAAATCAAAGGGGGAAAAGGAGAAACGGTCAGGATAACGTCCTAGCTCTATTCTTGAGCCTTACTTAAGCTTTAATAGTGGAAAAACGAGCTGGATTACACATTAACTCGTCGGCGATGGTGGTTGTCGTGGTTGTTGAGCATTCATGGCGATGGCATTTTCGTGAATATCCAAAATATTTTGGGTCTTTTGTCTTTTAATTAAAGTATCAGACTTCATATAAATTCTGACGATGGCATTCTCGTGAATACCCAGATTAGTAAGGGGATAAATTAACGAAGGAGAAGAAAGAAAAAGTCGAAGGTAGTTTTAGGTTGACTTCAATTTCGGGGGTATATTTGCAATCATCCCAAAATTTAAATATGAATTATATTCTTGTGTATGTTGTGAACTGTAAGTGTAAATTCTTTTATTTTTGGAATTATTTCTGAAGTAGATAACAAGGCAACTTGTAAAATTGTGTTATTTACGTACAAAAATGTCAAAAATTTTGTTCCGCGTATTCTCTGAGTTTATCTCGATTTTTCGGTAACTCGCTAGGTTCGGACCGATCGCGCGTATATCGCCTAGCGCGTTTCCGAAGAAGGGGTAGAATGCACGAAAAAGCGAAACATGTTTCATGTCGGACTTGTAGTCGCTTTCGTGTGATTATCAGTTGGCCCCTCAATATCCATTGGCCAAGGAATTCATGTGACAATTGTCACCGTTTAATAAGTACTTATGTTTCATTATAACTAAGTAATTGTATATGTGCTATGCTTATATACATGTTTTTGTAGATATTTTTTCTCATTATATAGCCATTGTATTTTTGCTATTGGACTTCCACTCGGGCGCGATTGTTCTCGACATTATCCTTGGAGTCATCTGCATTACATTGTGTTTTATATTTCCCTTATATTCACTTGGTATTTAATTTGTTTTATAGCTCATTTTGCAAATTGTATTTTTTTACTTAACAATTTTTATTTTTTGATGAAACATCTAGTTCTTTGCCCCTACAAAATACAATTTAAAAGATTCGAAAATATATGTTGAAGTAGTATTTTAATGTGGTGGATTCAAAAGTTTTTTAGTTATTTTTTAATGGGGGAATTGCTAAAAATGCCCTCAAAATTGGTTTTAAATAAAAGTGTACCCCTGAATTTGAATCAAATGAAAAACTGGTTTTGCGGACTACGGAAATTACCGCGAAGCCCTTACGACCAATCAAAAAACCGGAAAACGCAATTACCATTATAACCTTTGCCTTTGTCAGACGTCTATAGACGTCTGACGGGTTAGACTCTAAGCGAAGTCTAAATGACGTTCTCAGACATCGCATTGAAGTCTGATACAGAATAAGTTTGAAAATTTTAATTTTAAAATTATAAAAAAATATTTTGTCAAAAATTTTATATACATAAATTAAATATATTCAATTAAGTAGTATATAAATTAAATTGGGTAAATTTTAATCAGATTAAAAATATATAAAGTGGTTTAGTAGTTTCTAACCCTTAGAACATGCTTTGTAATGGAACTGGTGGAACATTTACATATGACTAACATTTAACTTTAGGGTTTAGATTCAAGGTTCACGAAATTTACATTTGAAAAAATTATATTTACACATGTATGTTATAATGCGCATATATTAAACAATTTGATGTTTTCTATGTGTTTTGTTTAAATATTTTTCAATGTTTAGTGATTAATATTAGATTTAGGGTTTCTCAGACTTCTCATAGAAGTCTGAATTTTGGGGTTTCGTAGACTTCCGAGAGAAGTCTGAGAAGTATTTAACTAGCCCCAAAAAAAAAAAATACTTTTAACCAAATATACCTTAAGTGGTTAGATTTGACTAAAGTATATGTGCTTTTAATTTACAAATGTCCAAAAATCCCATGTTTAATTTATGGATCCAAAATTTCCCTAAAAATATTTTTTATAATTTTATAAATTAATTTTTTTTTATAATTCTCTAAATTTAATTTATAAAATTATAAAAAAAATATTTTTAGGGAAATTTTGGATCCATAAATTAAACATGGGATTTTTGGACATTTGTAAATTAAAAGCACATATACTTTAGTCAAATCTAACCACTTAAGGTATATTTGGTTAAATACACCATGTATCTTTATCTATGCATGACATATGAAGTTGGATGTCATATTTTCATATGTAGGGTTAGGCTGAGGGTTTGTGTATTTTCATCCATATTGTTACATTTGCATATACTGGCTAGGTTGTGACTATATTAAACGAGTTTGATGTTTTTTGTAGGTTTTCTATATAATATGATTGTATTTTAGTAGTAATTAGTATATTTAGGGTATATCAGACTTCCATTTTAGTCTGATTCACGTATATGTTTTGTTAGACTTACCGAAGAAGTTGACCACCAATAAGTTATCCTACTTGGGATTGTACCCCATATATAAACGAAAGTTACCAAAATTAGTCTGTAAAAGTCATTATCAAATTTCTCTCTCTAAAACGGATACTCGCTCTCTCTCTCTAAACACTCTCTAAAAACTCTCCGATAATCCTCCTAGCCACCGCCACCGCCACCGCCGTCTTCATCTTCTTCAAACGTGTAATTACCTCTCCTTTTTCGTCTCTTCTTACCAATCCCTACACCGCCGTCGTCATATTTCTAAACTCTTCTTTCTGAAATTTTTTGAGATCTGTACGGTTTTTAGTCCGAGTCATCCCCTTCTCCCTATGTACTTTGTCTATGTACTTTCTCGTTTTAGATCCATACGGTTGTTTTTTTTAGTTAGCCCCTTCTCTGTATTTACTTTGTCTAGATCTGAACAAAAATATAGATTTTATATATTTTCCTTTTATATCCAGACAGTTTTGAGTCCGAGTTAACCTCTTCTCCGTATCTACTTTTTCTAGATTTGAACAAAAATATAGGTTTCTCGTTTTAGATCCATACATTTTTTTTGAGTTAGTCCCTTCTCCGTATTTTCTTAGTAAAGATCTGAACAAAAATATAGGTTTTATATATTTTTCCTTTTATATCCATACGGTTTTGAGTCCGAGTTAACCTCTTCTCCGTATCTACTTTGTCTAGATCTGAACAAAAATTATAAAATTCTCGTTTTAGATCCATACGATTCTCCGTATTTTCTTAGTCTAGATCTGAACAAAAATATAGGTTTCTCGTTTTAGATCCATACGGTCTTGTTTTTGATTTAGACTCTATGAAGTCTGAAGCTTAGATTTGTTTTTGAATTAGACTCTATTAGAAGTCTGAAGCTTGGATTTGTTTTATAATTAGACTCTATTAGAAGTCTGAAACTAGCCTCTGTTTTCAATTGTTTCATGGTACACAGGATGGGACGATTCAGTCAGGTTCCAACGTCGAGTAGTAGTTCATACGCAACTTCCACATTTCGACAACGATCCGGATCATGCAATGGATTCCCCAAGAAATGTTTCTGCGGTCTGGAGCCTGTCATGCGAACCTCCACTACTGCCGATAATCCGGGAAGAAGATTCTTTGGATGTCGTAACTGGGATGTAATTACCTTTCTCTGTTATGTAGCCAGTTTTATTTTATCTTTACTCATTGGAAATCCGAAGAGGATTGTAAATTTAAAATGTGGATGTGTAGGATGGTGGCTACCATATTATGAAGTGGTGGGATGAGGCTATGATGGAGGAGTTTAACGACCTCACGCCGAGAGTGGACCAACATGGTGAACAAATTGATTACATCTTCCTTGGTTATGCTGAAATTGCCTGTGTTACCCACTTGGACGACGAGCTCAAAAAATTGCAGGCAGAGATAGCTCAATTAAAGGAGCTGTTGGCTGAAAAACCATCTACTCCGACAAATAGCGTCAAGAATGAGAATCTGATGTTTGCTGGTGCTATTATTATCATCCCGATCATCTTGAGGGCATTTTGTCAGTTGTAATATGTTAGTCCTGTGAATCCAGCTACAATTTTATGTAATATTAAACGAATTTCAGTCATCTTTTGAATTTCCCCATTTCATTATGCAAATTGTCCTCTTTTAAAGCTACTTACCTAAAAAACAAGAGTAATATGTTTGGGGTATGTTTTCGGACTTCAAATAATAAAAAATAGAGTGTCAGACATCATATGAAGTCTAACAATATTTTGTCAGACTTCAACTAATAAAAACTATAGTGTCAGACATCATATTAGTCTAACAATATCAGACTACATATGATGTCTGACAATATTAAAATGCGCGGGAGTTCAATTGTTTTGTAATTTAGGCCCCAAAAATGCCCGGGAGTTATGTAAAAATGCGCGGCAGTTACGTATGTGGTAAAACCGTCGTTTCAACTGCTCTTATGGCCCACATATAAATAGGCTTTTTACCCTTTTTTTACATTTTCTAAGGAAAAAAAAAAAAAAACCCATTCTCTCTCAAAGCCACTGAACCGACATCTTTTTCTGGGTATCGTATTATCGTTTCTAGATCTGGTTTCTCTCTGCTCCGCCGCTAACCCGCGACGGTAAGATTCATCGAATCCCTCCTTGCATGAATAAACGTAGAATAACTATTAGTCCTCAGACAGCAAATCGAGTCTGGCGATAGTCGGCAGACTGCAAGTTGTGTCTGATTATAGTCGTCAGACTGCGAATAGAGTCTGAAATTTTTCTCATACCTTCTCTGAGCTTTTTTTTTTTTTTAATTCCAGATCTTGTTTCTATCTCCTCCGGTGACCTACGACGGTAAGATCCTTCGACTCTTCTCTTCATCTACATATTTACATAACTAATACTAGCCAGATGGCAAGAGATATGTCTGACTGTGTTTGTCTGACTGTGCATGGCGTCTGGCTAGTAGTACTCAGACTGTTCATGAATTTTTTTCCCCTTGTTGTTTCAGATTTTCTTATGGCAGATGTTGAATTCCCACCAAGGATGTTCACTGTCGGGTATGAACCAAATCCGGATAAAAGCATCCATTATTTTAGTGGACGGAGAGATCTCATGGATGATGTTAAAATAGTGCTGTTACCGGCAGAATGGCAAGAACTCCAAGAATCAGAATTTGGGGTTTTTTTTGAAATTCCATGACCTCCATTTCAAATGGTGCTCAAGGATGGTCCATTACATGCTATGCTTGCAGTTAGTCTGCAAGAAGAAGTATGAGATATGGTCCCTTATTGGCGTTCAGCCTGCTAGGTTTTCCTTGAATGAATTTCGAGCCATAACCGGACTCAACTGCGACTATATCGAGAACCTGGAGTACCCTGAAGTTGAATACACCGATGAAATGAGAGCAATGTGGGAGCTTCTTGGGGTGGATTTCGAATTGGGCCCAAGTTATTCGCAATTATTAGAAGCTTGTAAAAACTGTACTGGTTGGGAACCGCAACAGAGGATATGGCTGGGCTATCTAGCCATCTATGCAACCTTCATTGAGGCTCAACACTGGACAACATCCACAAGGGCTGATATGGCTAAGAATCTGCTGGTTCCAGGAACGTTAAAATCATATCCATGGGGAAGATTCGCCTTTAAGGTTCTGATAGACTCTGTTAAGGAGGCAAACAAAAAACTCGTGGAAGGAAAAAATTATCAGATCGGAGGTTTTGCTGAGGTCCTGAACATCTGGGTATATTGGGCATGCCCCAATATGGCGACAACTTATGGAGTGCCCTTCCAGAATGCCCCAACCACACCATTGCTGGCGTACCACGGATCACGAAGTCGCAAGAAAGTCGATGAAACCTTACGTAAACAGGTATTTCTTAGGCCGTTCTGAAGTCTGAAATATTTTATTCCCATAAGAAGTCACATTCTGTGTCAGACCTCATATGAAGTCTGGCATTATGTGTCAGACCTCATGTGAAGTCTGAAATTTGTTTCAGTCTGACATATTGTTCCAAGTCTCGTATGATGTACCTATGATGTATGTCGTTGTGATATTTTAAATTCTTATAGTCATTTGGGTCCCTATTCATTTTGCTATGTGACTTATAATTTGCAGTCTCGCGTCAACAACCTTGTACTCACGGAAGATCATGATGACATGTTCCCCACGTGGGACAACGATGTCGAGGAGGACGAAAAAGTTGATAACCTTGTGAGGGCAATGCTTGGACAGCTTGGGACTGCGGCTTGGAAGTGGGGCACTAAACACTGGAAAAGCGAAGGTGTGTTCAGGACTCAAGTTGGCGGTTCTGTCAAGCTTGAGATTAAGTCTGAGGATGTTTCTGCGGTTGGTGAGAAAAAACGAAAGGTTGTGGGAGTCAAGAGGAAGTTGGTACAGGATGTTTCTGATGATGAGGACGAGGAAGAAGAGGTGCAGGAGAAGTCTGGAAAGAGACCTAGAAAAGAAAAGGCTGGTCCCACTCTTGGGGATGTTGTTCAAAAGATTGAGGATCTGAAAAAATCATTTGAATCTCGGAATGATGTACTGGTAGATATTTTCAACGAGGGTTTGAGACTGATGGGTGACAGAGTTGATGATCTTGCCAAGAATGTCAAGAATTTGAAAGAGGAACGTGATGGAGTTGGACAGAAGGAGAATGAGAAGGAGAAAGATACTGCTTGTGGGAAAGGTGGTGAGCTGAGGAAAGATGCAAGTGTTGCGGCTGCTGAGATGGATAAGGTGGCCGGAGTTGGTGAGGATGAAGAAGATCAACCTAAAGATCTTCAGGATCAAACTAAAGTAACTGCTGCTGCAGGAGAAAGAAAGAACAAGGAAAGGGAAGCCAGGAACCCGAATAAATTGGTAGTGAAGGTAAAGAATCATGTTGCTGATATCGTCGAACCTGCCAAGAGAGCGAAAACGAAGTCTGTGAAAGCAGTGGTTACAGACAAAGATGACAACCCGGCTAAGCCTACCAATCAGACTGCGGTTGATGATGGGGTTAGTCTCCAAAACCTTCAAACTCTGAATACAAATAAGGAAAAGAAAGTTGAGCCTAAGAGAAGTACAAGACTTCAGGAGAAATCCCTCAAGGAGAAGTAGCCTTCTTAGCAGTATGAGTAATCTTGATTGTAAAAACATGAGCATGACCGAGTTTGTTTTATTTCCCCCTTGTTATTGTATCTGCTCTGAACTTGGATCACTGGCATTAGACTTATATCAATATTTTGTTTGGTGTGATTTTAGGTCGGGATTCTATTTTAATAATGTATTTTGGTTACCAGACTTCTATGGCAGTCTGGTTTGGATTTTGCTTAACACGGGTTGCTAAATTGTATATGCAGAGTATACCCGAGAGCACAGCTCCAAGTGTGTTGTTCGTTACACAGTCGGCCACGGGCATAGACTTCAATGCTACGCAGAGGTTTAAGCAGGATACTAAGCAGGCAGCAGCTGAAACTTATATGCAAGCGAAGGCTAAAGAGGTTAAGCAGAAGGAGAAGGTGAAGACTCCAATTAAACCTGTTGTCCAAGCACAGGTTACACCGGGATATAACCCTTGTGCTGCTATCACCAAGATGCAAGTGAAGGCACTTAATGATTACAACAAAAGACAGCCGTATGTCTTAACACTCTTAACTAGACGAGTAAGTTGTATGCCTAATCTCTACACTAATTGTCTAACAAGCGTATTGTTCTTTGTAGGGGTTATCCGATTAGGAAAGTGAACACTTCACTCCAATGGTATTATGATCTTCGCACTCCAAAGGAATGGCTGCATGACACGGTCAATATGACTTCAATGGTTGTGAATTAAGAATTCGATTCCAATAAATCTGGTTGTATATTCTGACTTCCTAAGAAGTCTGGTTGTATATTCAGACTTCCCAATAAATCTGGTTGTATATTCAGACTCCTCAGAATTCCTAATCTAATGTGGTTGTGTATCCAGACTTCCTAAGGAGTCTGGTTGTGTTTTGTTCTTTTATATTAACACATTTCTTGTCTTGATGCAGCATATTGATGCCGGGATTGATCTGTTAAGGCTTCGTCAACAGAGCCATCCAGAATGGTTCAGGAGCGATAGGATGTGCTTCGTTGACACACTCCTTCAGGCACTGTAACGCCCCTTTCCCATTCTCCGCTGACCGTCGAGCTGACCGGTCAACAATCAAACAAGAACATGACCGATCGAACCCGAGCAAGTCGAACGGGAAAAGTTCGCCACAGGACGAAGCCAAAGATAGTTCGGTTTGAAACAAAGGCTCGCACCAATCTATCCTCGACTCCGCTATCCTCATATCCATAGCACAAGCGGTACCACTTGCACTACTTCGATGAGTTGTGTCGGTTCGGATTAAAACCTCATATCAGGGAAACAATTTCATTTCTGAGTAATCAACATTGAGTACAATGTTTAATATAATTTCACAAACAATCGTCCAGTAAAATATACAAGGAAATCAACACAACGAAATAACAATAACGCCGAACCGAGAAAACACGCAAAAACCAACGAATCAAATCCCGTCACAAGCAACCCGAAACCACACCGAGCATCTCCCGCGTCCGCCGCTACCTAAACCTGAAAACACACAAAAAGAGTATAATGAGCGATCTAAGATCACCCAGTGAATCGGCTCCCCACTACGGCTTCTAATCTATCTAGATTCTACAATCCCCGCCCCGAAACCCAAAATAACAATCAGCAGAAATAAATAGTTGATCACGCACTACCACTTCGTGATAAACCCACACACAATCAAGCAATAGCCAAAACAAGAGAATTAAGGGAATCGAAGGCACTGCGGCACATGTCCTCGATTGGACTCGATCTATCTATCGCGCAACGAAAGAACTAATAAAACAACACTGGGCCCTTACGAACTTGGTGACTTCCACGGGTTTCCACTGTCACCGATATAGCAACTAAGCCACATGACTCCTAGCCGCCCATACAACGACTAGGACACCGTTCTCTGTCCATCGATACGCGGCGACTCTGGTTACCCCCGGCAACCCGAGCTTCCATGCAGTCCGGCCCTAGGACGCGACCCCGTATTCTCCGGACTACACCCTACAGACGTCACTCCATAGGTTCGCACCCGCCAGGCTAAGCTGATCAGGTTCTCAATTCCCGAGGATCCAATCGGGATGGAAGTACCAGCACGTAAACAAAACCTAGGCTTGCGGAATCTAACGCACCCTAGAGTCCTAGTGCAGAAATATAAACACGCAGACTCGCTGGGACTCTAGCACAGATCATGCAATCAATATCAATAATAAATCCACAACCATTCCGCAAGCCTCTACACTACCACCGCTCTGACTAGGTAAGATACCTAGTCAGCACCACTAACTTACCCGGTCCCGTGACCGGAGTAAGTGTCCGCAATAACTGCTCGGCCCAACACCGAGCAGTCTAACAAGCCTGCACACAAGCTCACAACAATAACAATAATCACAACAATCAATCACGCAATCACAATCAATCACACAATCACACACAAGCAGGCTTATTAGGGTTTCTAAATCTTTTAATCCATTTCACGTCCGCTACCTTGGGTTAACCGCTTGTTAACCCGTAGACGGTTCACCAATCATAACACTTCTCATTTCTTAACCAAACCTACTCATCATTTATTAACTCCCCGATCCGTCGGTTTAGAGTTAGTAAACTTACTAACTCCCCGACGTCTCATTATTAACTTTATTCATTCATTACCCAATCCCGCTATTAAACCTAAACCCCAATCCCGATACAATATTCTATACGTTCGTTTAGGTTTAACCATATTTTAAGGTCGTCTTAATTCCCGTATATAGATTCATTAATTTTTGTTCTTATACCATATATATGCATATATAGTCTTAAACAACGGTCTATATGAATGCATCACCCAATCATTACTAACAACCTAGCGGCACACAACCAATTAACCTTTTAATTCTTTAAACCCTAACATGCTTATCCGTTCCTAACCGGTTTAACATTAACGTCTAATTAATTATTAAGTACCAATTAGGTTAAGTAACGGGTATGCAAACCTAGTACTACGGTTTATCAATTTCCGGTCTATATGAGTCTAAAGGTTTGTGAGCCGACTCACAGTGAGATAGGCACGGAAATGGCGGCTCTGACACGGTATGAATCCCGAGATCCCCGAACTGAAACCCGAACCTCTCCGAATGCACGGACTCGAACCCCGAAGCTTCCCGAACGTCTTGACCGTCGACTGAACAATTCAAACCACGCGTCCGGACCATCTTCTCTCTCCTTCACGCCTCCTTCTCTCTCTCTTCTTTCTCTCTCCTCTTTCTCTCTCTTCTTTCTCTCTCCTCCGGTCTTCCTTCTACCTCATCTCACGCTTCTCTCTCCTTCCTTCTTCTTCTCTCTCCTCTTCTCCATGCTTCTTCTCTCTCTCTCTTTCTCTCTCTCCTCCCCTTCACGCTCTTCTTCTCTCTTTCTCTTCCTCTCTCTTCTTCTTCCTCTTCTCTCCCTCCTCTTCACGCTTCTTCTTCTTCCCTCTTCTCCTCTCTCCTTTCCTCCTTCACGCTCTTCTTCTTCTTCTTCTCTTCTTCTTTCTCTTTTTCTCCTTCTTCTCTCTCTCTTCTCACGCTTCTCCTCCCTCTCCTCTCACGCTTCCCCTCTTCTCTCCTCCTCTTCTTCTTTCCCTTCTCTCCTCACGCTTCTTCTCCTTCTCTCCTCTCCTTCTTCTCTCTTCTTCTTCTTCTCTTCACGCTCACCTCCTCCTCCTTCTTCTTCTTCTTCTTCTTCTTCTTCTTCTTCTTCTTCACACCCTCCTTCTTCTTCTCCTTCTTTTTGTTGTTGTTGTTGTGTGAATGAAATGAGCAAAGGAAGAGTTCCTTTTATAGTGAAAGAAGTGAGTTTTAATGTGTGACACTTGTAGCTCCTTCTTTCATTTGTTGGACACGACAACAAATCTTCATGTGGGGAGGATTCAATTCACCATGTGCCACAAAATGCTATGTCAACAGCTGTCCTCCTGACTCATCAATCCTGCCACGCCACCTTCTTGTTGTCAACTCTCCTCTCTTGCCACAACACCATTCATGAATCCATAAAGATTCATTTAACCATGTGATCAAAATCACATGCATTGTATAATGCCACAACACCTCCTTACATGCCACGTCTCCCTCTCTTTTTAAGCATAAATTACTCTACTTTGTTGCCCAAAAAATCACCTCTAAACTGTCCTTAATCAGCCACTACTCCCCATTAACTCCAATGCTCGGTTTGATGGTTCTTGGTTTTAATATTTTAGAATATCTCTGGTTGATCCCATAAATCCTCAAACCTCCATAATCAGATTCTTCATGCTATTTTATGAATTTAGCATTTTGAATCGCCTCAAACGGACACACGTAGCTCCGGTTATGAATTTTTGAAGTTTTATCGGTTTTGTCGGTTTCCATTCCCGACTCATCGAAAAACATGCTTCTGCTCCGATTTCTCCAACTCTGGTCTTGTGAATATTCTTTATATTAAAATATAAGAATATTCGGCCCGTCTCGGCTTCCGTCTCGACTTTTGGTAAAATTACCATTTTACCCCTGACATTGGTAAAATGACAATTCTACCCCTGGTTGACTTTCTGCTGCCCGTTGACCGTATTTTCGATACGGGGTATCACATTCTTCCCCACTTACAGGAATTCGTCCCCGAATTCTCCGTCACTGACAGATTCCAAATTGGTTCCGAACCCTGTAAGTCGCTTCATCACTTCACTCCGACGCTCCTTCCTCGAACACTACTACATACCACTATCCTCAACACGGATCCGATCTGACATCCCAATCTTGTACCCTGGTCCGCTCCACTCTCAACTGTCTTTATCGGTCTCAATTTTTCGAACTCACTCTCGGTTAACTTCTCTACTCTACTTATTACTTCCGTCTTCCCCACTTTGCCTCGACTTCCACATTCTTCGGTTTGTGACTTTCTGTCTTCTTCCTGAGACACTCTTCAAGAATCCGATCATCTGCTTTCGACTGTCTGATTTCAAAAACCTCACTGAATCTTCTTCCCAACTCTCGTTGCTCACTTCATACTTCTTGGCTCTTTCTGTCGGTCGCTCGATAAACTGATACACTTTCCACCGACGACACCAATCACTGCTTCACAGTCCGGTCCACTTATCTCACGATGTCCTGACACTTCATCACGCTTTCGGGTTCGGGTTCGGTCTCGGATTCACATCGCGTCGCCATTCCGACCTACAATCAACACAACAACTTACTGAAACAGTTAGTTTCATCCCACTCTATCCCCGATATCACTTTCCCATAGGAATATGGTTACTTAATCACGTACCCGACGGTTACCCGTGATTAAATAACAATACACTATAAGTCCGTTCCCTCGTGAATTGACGGTTAAACACATCCGTCCTCAAGTCGGCTCAAAACTTGAAATAAAATCGAAAATAAAATCAACACTTTACCTTTTTAACAAAACCGAAAAAACGATAAATCACTACTCAAATTTCCGCGCAATTAGCAATCCAACGGTCTCTAAGACCCAAAACAATTCCTCTATCAAAATCACACATACCAATATTACGAAACTACTGCACAACTAAATTAATCAATAAAACAATCAATCAAGCAACAGGAAAAGAAAACAAGCAATCACCACACATTCACGCAATCTAATGATCGGTCGGATGCGTCGTCGGTCCGGGTTCCGGTCATGATGAACGGTCGTCAGTTCCGCTCATCATTTAATTTCACGTAGTAATCTACTTGCTTTCATAACCATCTCAATCCGGCAAATAGGTACTACGCTACTCAAAACGATCAGCGGAACACTCTGCATCCACCACATACATAAAACGATATATCGTACACAATAAGGTTTTCAGTACATGGTTATGATCAGAGTCCACTCATAAGACCGTCATCATATCCAAAAACCCATACGACGCCGCTAAACATCGAAAAAGTCAAAGACGACACACAAAGTCGCCTATCCGCCGATCTATCTACAATACAAGAATAGAGTTAGTGCCCCCAACTTACCTGGCCTAACTACAACTATCTTATCCTAACGCCTTCAGCAAGACCGAAATGCCCAACACTCACTTGGCAAAACGGCTCGCTGAAGTATCCGCTGGCAGGTGTGCCGGGAGGGTGTGGCGAGTGTGTGTCTCGAGATGGTGCTCCGACATGCTGTGGCTCAGCTATCGGACAGAGATAAGCATCGTGACCTGTGCGGCCACACATCTGACAAACTGGAACGGACGCTGGGCGTGGTCCATGGTAACATATGGACGTCTGATGATCACAACCTCCACACAATTGATAAGTCCTCACTGGCTCGGGTTTGGGCAACGAAACAACTGGTACTACCCCACGGGCGGCTGACTGGGCTCGGAATCTCTGCGGCTGGGTCCCGCTCAATAATCTTCTCGTACTAGTGCTCGGTATGACTCTCCATCGGGTACACGCACTCCTGATCCGACGATAGGACAAGTCAATGCTCCATGGCCCTCGTGACCACACAACGGACAGTGATCGGGTCCCGGTACTGGATGGTACGGCTCCCGAAGACGCGGGTCTACTGCTCGGAGACACCAATGTAACTGAACTCATACATTCCACATCCGTTGCATGTCCTGTACTCCGGTATTGCTGGCGGCGAGACTGACTGGTCCCAGCGGACTCATGGCGCTCAACTGGAACTGCTCCGCGCACACACACACACATCTCCACTCCACCCAGGACACACTGCTGCATGACTGCAATCACAACTCAACGATAAGTTAGTACAAATAATACAAAAATGCTACTCCCCATCCCAACCCCAGGTTTAACGGACGCGGCTCGGTTTCCTAATGGATGCTTGTGTGACACATTTGACTCGATAAAAAACGGAAAACACTCAAAAATGAAATGTTTCGAAACCCATGCAGAACCATGCTCTGATACCACCTTTCTGTAACGCCCCTTTCCCATTCTCCGCTGACCGTCGAGCTGACCGGCCAACAATCAAACAAGAACATGACCGATCGAACCCGAGCAGCCATACAAGAAGAGTTTGTCACAATACGAAGCCAAAGGCAGTCCGGTTTGAGACAAAGGCTCGAACCAAACCGTCCTTAACTCCGTTTACCTCGCTTCCGTGATACAAAGCTTTTCAACCTGTGCCACTTCCACGAGTTGTGTTCGGTTCGGACGAAACCGTATATCAGGGAATTATTCCGTTTTTATTATTTGAAAAATATAAATCTCATTCATAATAATATACGGTCTAATACAAAACATTTAACGGGATCCCAACAAAATCTGAAACCGAAAGTAACAGTCAAAATGCGTAAACTCCACACCGATACCCAATGCCAACCCGAGACTACTCCGAGCGTCCTACGCGTCCGCCAAGCTACGCCAAACCTGAAAACATAAAAGAGTCTAATGAGCAATCTAAGATTACCCAGTGAGACGGCTCCCCACTACGGCTTCTAGTAATCTAATAATCCCGCCAAAACCCAAAATAACAATCAAGTATAATAGCCGATCACGTGCTACCAAGACGTGATGAGCTTCACCACACACACAAGCAATTCAATAATAACAACATATCACGTCAATGAAGGAAATCGAGAGCATTGCGGCACATGCTCTCGATTAGACTCGATCTATCTATCGCGCAACACCATCATCATCACCAACACACCACTGGGCCCTTACGCTTCTTGGTAACTTCCACGGGTTTCCACCATTACTGATATGGTAACAAACCCTCTCGACTCCCAGACGTTAACACCAAGTCTCACGATCCAGGACACTGTTCTCTGTCCATCGATACGCAGTGACTCCGGTTACCCCCGGCAACCCGAGCTTCCATGCAGTCCGGCCCTAGGACGCGACCCCGTGTTCTCCGGACTACACACCTACAGACGTCACTCCATAGGTTAACGCCATAACCGAAATCACCATGATCCGGTTAAGCAACTTCCCGAGGATCCAATCGGGTCGGAAGTACCAGAACGTCTCCAATCACCTAGACTTGCGGGATCTAACGCACCCTAGAGTCCTAGTGCAGAAAAGTAAACACGCAGACTCGCTCGGACTCTAGCAATCAATCAGACTCGAACAACCATTAACCACCATCTCATCACCGCACCCCGCAAGTCTACACACACACCCGCACCACCGCTCGCTCGGCCCAACACCGAGACAATCTAATAGGCCTGCACAACAAAGCTTAACAACCCCAAACACGCAATCACACAAACAAACAATCATCACACAAGCAAGCCTATTAGGGTTCCTAATGTCTTTTAACTCATTCACGTCCGCTACACTGGATTAGCGGATTGCTAACCCGTATACGGCTCATATCTCTTTATCGTCCGCTACCTTGGATTAGCGGATTGCTAACCCGTAGACGGCTCCAATCTCAACACTTTTCTTTTCTTAACCTTTCCTAGGTATCTTTTATCAACTCCCCGATCCGTCGGTTTAGAGCTAGTAGCTTACTAAACTCCCCGACGTCTCACCATTTATTTATTCCATTCATTCCTTTATCATTAAACCTTAACCAAGTATCATTCCATATGCTATACGTTTGTTAAGTTTACTTCCGTATTTTATAGCGTCTTAATTTCCGTACTTAGATTCATTTTAGATCGTTCTTCATACATAGATATATATGCATATACGGCCCTATCATACAACGACTATATGTATGTATCACACAACGTTACTACCAACCTAACGGCACACAACAAGTTTAATCCGTTTAATCTTACGATCCTAGTATGCGTCTCAACCCCCTAACCGGTTTATTGTCAATTCAATTCTCAAACGCCATCAATTTATATCTGGGTATGCAATTACTTAATCTACGGTTTCTCATTTTATGATCTATATGCAATACTACTCTACGGTGTTTTGAGTCGACTCACATTGCTATTATGATGACGGACGGATTGACGGACTAGCGGAACAACGAGACCCGGCACGAACCCGACGCTAACCCGAACCTTCCCCGAACCTCCGTCTTTTTGACCCGACCTTGACCCGCACTTTACCATGCCGTTGACCTTCGTGATCCCGAACCTCAGTACAACCCTCGTATGATGTCTACTACAACCGTCTATTCTATTTCTAAATAAAAGAAATCCGGTTTATCGGGAAGATTATTACGTCGGAAAATTTTATTTCCGAAGAATATTCTTTAGAATATTCCGACGTATTAATTTTCCTTTCCCCATCTTTCTTTTATTTATTCTCACTCTCTCTCTCTCTCTCCTCCCTCTCTCTCTCCTCCGGCTCCTCCTTCTTCTTCCCTCCGGCTTCTCCTCCTCCGGCTTCCTTCTTCTTCTTCTTCTTCTCCTTCTTCTTCTTCTTCTCCTTCTTCTTCTTCTTCTCACGCCTTTCTTCTCCTCCTCTCCTTCTCTTCTTTCTCTCTTGTTTTTGTTTTGTTGGTGTGAAGAAATGAGGAGGCCTCACCCCCTTTTTATAGCAACACAAGGAGACTTAGAGAAAGCCATGTGTCCATCCACTCTTCTACCTTCTTCTCATGCCACGCCTCCTCTCTCATGCAGGGCCACAAACAGCTATTTTTATCACCCATTTCATGTATAGAAAGCCCACTTAGAAGCCCTTTGAATTTAGACCCAAAACCCTTTTGTAGATTCATGCACCAAAACATAACAAAGCCTCTTCCTTCTTCTTGCATAATTTTCGTGGCACAACTTTTAACTGGGCTTGAATTAGGTCCATAATGACTTCAGATATCAGCTCCACTCATCCCCAAACCAAGCCCAAGCTTCCATGAATTTATTTTGGAATTTTAGTCATTAATCACCCATTAATGATCTAAAATATATAACTTCATCTAGGCATTGAATCTTGCTGAATCTTTTTAACCGTGGCTTCTACATCTTCTCATGAGGCTGTGGTCCAAATTTCATAATTTTTGGTGAAGTTTAGAAGGTCCTCTCGCTTGCCCGAACATTGTATCGGTTTCTCGGAAAAACCGGTTTAATGTTTAATATTTTAAAAACTCTTTAGCTGCTTCTATAAATCCACCAAGCCTCCTTTTCAGATTCCAGATGCTCTTAGATGAATTTAGCAATTTGAATCACTTCAAACGGACACCCGTAGCTCCCGTAATGAATTTTACAAGTTTTGTCGGTTTTATCGGTTTCCATTTCCGATAACCCGAAAAACTAGTTTAATCTCCGTTTCCACCTTTCTTGGTCTTCTAAATGTTTTCTTTACTTAAAAAGAATAACATTTGGCCCGTCTTAGCTTCCGGCTCACATTTTGGTAGATTTTACCAAAATATCCCTCATCTTCTGGAAATTACGAAAATGCCCCTCGTCGACTTCTTGACTGCCCGTTGACCCATTCTTGATACAGGGTATTACATTCTTCCCCACTTACAGGAATTAGGTCCCCGAATTCTCCGTTACTTACTAACTTTGAATCGGAACTGAACCCCGTAAGTTACCACTTCTGAAACCGATATGTCTGCTCCAACACCCGAACGCTGAATTGACTAAACTATACTTTCGATGCGTACTGAATTCTGAAACACCATCTTGCTCACGCGGTCATCTCGAACTTCCCATACCAAAAACTTAACTCACGATCACTTCTGGTTTCACATCTTCCCGGTTTACAGACTCCGATCTTGTCTTTCAATACCAACGGTCGTGATTGAACTGCTTCACTCGGTCTTTGATTTCAATCCAACTCTGCTTTGCTTCTTACGCTCTGATCTCATGGTAACCCCGCTCTTCCGATGCCTACTGACTTTCAACCCACTGGTTTGCACAAACGTCGCTACACCGAACTTCTCTCTGATGACGTATTCATTTCTCTTGACTGTACGACTCCATTCTGAGTCTTGTTTCCTTCTTCGCCACACGATACTGCTTGAACTCTGAATTTGTAGTTACACTCCCGATGCTTCCACTGATTCTTGAACCTTGGTTTTGCGCCCATTCTCAGCACATTGACATCTTTGAACTTCTCACGCGAAATGGCTTGACTCTCAATCAATCCCGGCTTCTCCATTTGATTACTTCGTTGATTCTGTCTCTGGTTTCCAACTCATACTTCCAATGCCCAGATGACTCCCTGCTATGCAGTTGTGCGCAACCCTAACACGATGTCACTTTGAACTCCTGACACCGACTTGTCTGATTTCTGATCACTTCCTGATTCTCCATCGCCAATGGACTTTCCGACTCATTTCCAATTTCGGACCATTGGTTTCGTCTTAATGCTTCAGTCTGACTCCTGACTCCATCTTCGCCATCTGATGATCTCCTTAACCGATATTCTGACTTCCCCACCCTGATTCGACCTTCTTGATTACGCGACATTGCCTCGAAATTCCTCGATCACTGATCTCCACGCTTCACCGACTCCAAAACTGTTCTTCCCACTAATATCCTCGAACGGACTCCCCCATTGACTTTGATGTTTCTGAATCTCATTGCTATCTTATTGAACTCATTCGCCTTGATTCCTTCTACCATTACTACCCAAACTCCTTTCTGAATCCACACTGACTTTCTTGCAGGCTCGGGTCAAACTGCTCCCTGAAATAACATCTCGCCTCTCGGGTTCGGGTTCGGTCTCGTGTCCTCGTCAAATCGTCCATCACGTCCTACATCAACAATAACAACACCAACACGGTTAGACCTTTTTAACATACTCCCGATATCGCTTCCTTATAGAGATATTGGTATTTAGTCACGGACCCAATGGTCACACATGGCTAATAAACAATATCTTATAATTCCGCTCAATCTCGAATAAGTTTTCTAAAAACCGCTTTATCAATTCTAGGCTTACCAAAAACAATTCTACCAAGCAAACCAAACGATCTCGCTATTCAAAAAAACAAAAAAAAAGTCACTTTCTAGCAACCTAGCGATTAAACGAAATGCAGAGATTCAAAATCAACAACTACCAACCTAGCGGGCAATCAATGCATCAATCAATTTAACATTCTAACACCCTAGCAAAGCAATCAATCACACACAATCAATCAATCAAACAAATCGGCAATTACGGTCGTCTCTTAGGGTCGTAGTAACCGTCTCATCGGATCATCGTTTGCTTTCACGGTATAACCATATTGCATTTATTATCCCAACTCATGCAATAAGATCACTTCGTTACTTTAAACGACAAATACTGAATACTCCACATCCACTACGTAAATAAAACATCTATTCACCACATAGAATTTTAAATACGTAGGTCCGTCGAAGTCTACATACTCGCGGTTACCAATCCGTCCCAAACGAAACACCGCTACACACAACTGAATCGTTAGAGACGAACGTAAGCCGATATACACACATCAAAAAGCGAGTTAGAGCCCTTACTTACCTGGGCCTAATCTATTTCCTAATCTCCAAGATGAGGGGTACAACTCATGTGGATACTAATCGACAGGTGCGCCAGGAGGATGGAATGAGTGTGGTGGTGGTGGCGGAGCGACTCGGTCTCGGTTATGACGGAAAGGAGCACAATGTTCACCTCGGCCGCAAATGTGGTAAGTCGGAATCGGCGTCAATGCGGTGGTGACTGATATGCTTGTCCAAACTACCGACACCGAATGGAAATGAAAGACACGTGTCACCGCAGGTAAGGAACGAAGAGTCCAATGCGTCGAACTGGTGGTCGAATAGCAGGCGGTGATAGCTCCCATACCCCGAGGATGTATTTTATCGCCATGTCATCAGGGATGAATGTCGACGGTGCGCGCTACTGACGGTAGTACTCCGGATGTAATCGTATCATAAGGCGGCTATGGAATGGGTTGAGTGGTAACGGGCTCGGCACCGGCAACCACATACTCCGAGTAAGCTGCAATTTACGGGAACATTCCACATGTTGGGAGTACAGACCTTGACTAGCTGGGGTAGATCCACCGGACTTATGGTCATCCATACTGATGTCCCTTATCTTGTCGTCGCAAACCACACACACACCAATCCCCCGAGGACAACTCTGCTGCGTGACTGCAACAAAATACCAAATGATTAGCACAATCTTAATAAAATACCCATTTCCCCGGATTGACGAACGCGACTCGGATTCCTAATGGTTGAATTGGCGACACATTTGACTCGATAAAACATTGAAAACTTTGAAAAACCGGAATATTCGAACCCATGACGAACCATGCTCTGATACCACCTTTTGTAACGCCCCCTTCCCGTTTACCGCTGACCGACGAGCTGACCGGCCAACAATCAAACAAGAACATGACCGATCGAACCCGAGCAGCCATACAAGAAGAGTTTGTCACAATACGAAGCCAAAGGCAGTCCGGTTTGAGACAAAGGCTCGAACCAAACCGTCCTTAACTCCGTTTACCTCGCTTCCGTGATACAAAGCTTTTCAACCTGTGCCACTTCCACGAGTTGTGTTCGGTTCGGACGAAACCGTATATCAGGGAATTATTCCGTTTTTATTATTTGAAAAATATAAATCTCATTCATAATAATATACGGTCTAATACAAAACATTTAACGGGATCCCAACAAAATCTGAAACCGAAAGTAACAGTCAAAATGCGTAAACTCCACACCGATACCCAATGCCAACCCGAGACTACTCCGAGCGTCCTACGCGTCCGCCAAGCTACGCCAAACCTGAAAACATAAAAGAGTCTAATGAGCAATCTAAGATTACCCAGTGAGACGGCTCCCCACTACGGCTTCTAGTAATCTAATAATCCCGCCAAAACCCAAAATAACAATCAAGTATAATAGCCGATCACGTGCTACCAAGACGTGATGAGCTTCACCACACACACAAGCAATTCAATAATAACAACATATCACGTCAATGAAGGAAATCGAGAGCATTGCGGCACATGCTCTCGATTAGACTCGATCTATCTATCGCGCAACACCATCATCATCACCAACACACCACTGGGCCCTTACGCTTCTTGGTAACTTCCACGGGTTTCCACCATTACTGATATGGTAACAAACCCTCTCGACTCCCAGACGTTAACACCAAGTCTCACGATCCAGGACACTGTTCTCTGTCCATCGATACGCAGTGACTCCGGTTACCCCCGACAACCCGAGCTTCCATGCAGTCCGGCCCTAGGACGCGACCCCGTGTTCTCCGGACTACACACCTACAGACGTCACTCCATAGGTTAACGCCATAACCGAAATCACCATGATCCGGTTAAGCAACTTCCCGAGGATCCAATCGGGTCGGAAGTACCAGAACGTCTCCAATCACCTAGACTTGCGGGATCTAACGCACCCTAGAGTCCTAGTGCAGAAAAGTAAACACGCAGACTCGCTCGGACTCTAGCAATCAATCAGACTCGAACAACCATTAACCACCATCTCATCACCGCACCCCGCAAGTCTACACACACACCCGCACCACCGCTCGCTCGGCCCAACACCGAGACAATCTAATAGGCCTGCACAACAAAGCTTAACAACCCCAAACACGCAATCACACAAACAAACAATCATCACACAAGCAAGCCTATTAGGGTTCCTAATGTCTTTTAACTCATTCACGTCCGCTACACTGGATTAGCGGATTGCTAACCCGTATACGGCTCATATCTCTTTATCGTCCGCTACCTTGGATTAGCGGATTGCTAACCCGTAGACGGCTCCAATCTCAACACTTTTCTTTTCTTAACCTTTCCTAGGTATCTTTTATCAACTCCCCGATCCGTCGGTTTAGAGCTAGTAGCTTACTAAACTCCCCGACGTCTCACCATTTATTTATTCCATTCATTCCTTTATCATTAAACCTTAACCAAGTATCATTCCATATGCTATACGTTTGTTAAGTTTACTTCCGTATTTTATAGCGTCTTAATTTCCGTACTTAGATTCATTTTAGATCGTTCTTCATACATAGATATATATATGCATATACGGCCCTATCATACAACGACTATATGTATGTATCACACAACGTTACTACCAACCTAACGGCACACAACAAGTTTAATCCGTTTAATCTTACGATCCTAGTATGCGTCTCAACCCCCTAACCGGTTTATTGTCAATTCAATTCTCAAACGCCATCAATTTATATCTGGGTATGCAATTACTTAATCTACGGTTTCTCATTTTATGATCTATATGCAATACTACTCTACGGTGTTTTGAGTCGACTCACATTGCTATTATGATGACGGACGGATTGACGGACTAGCGGAACAACGAGACCTGGCACGAACCCGACGCTAACCCGAACCTTCCCCGAACCTCCGTCTTTTTGACCCGACCTTGACCCGCACTTTACCATGCCGTTGACCTTCGTGATCCCGAACCTCAGTACAACCCTCGTATGATGTCTACTACAACCGTCTATTCTATTTCTAAATAAAAGAAATCCGGTTTATCGGGAAGATTATTACGTCGGAAAATTTTATTTCCGAAGAATATTCTTTAGAATATTCCGACGTATTAATTTTCCTTTCCCCATCTTTCTTTTATTTATTCTCACTCTCTCTCTCTCTCTCTCCTCCCTCTCTCTCTCCTCCGGCTCCTCCTTCTTCTTCCCTCCGGCTTCTCCTCCTCCGGCTTCCTTCTTCTTCTTCTTCTTCTCCTTCTTCTTCTTCTTCTCCTTCTTCTTCTTCTTCTCACGCCTTTCTTCTCCTCCTCTCCTTCTCTTCTTTCTCTCTTGTTTTTGTTTTGTTGGTGTGAAGAAATGAGGAGGCCTCACCCCCTTTTTATAGCAACACAAGGAGACTTAGAGAAAGCCATGTGTCCATCCACTCTTCTACCTTCTTCTCATGCCACGCCTCCTCTCTCATGCAGGGCCACAAACAGCTATTTTTATCACCCATTTCATGTATAGAAAGCCCACTTAGAAGCCCTTTGAATTTAGACCCAAAACCCTTTTGTAGATTCATGCACCAAAACATAACAAAGCCTCTTCCTTCTTCTTGCATAATTTTCGTGGCACAACTTTTAACTGGGCTTGAATTAGGTCCATAATGACTTCAGATATCAGCTCCACTCATCCCCAAACCAAGCCCAAGCTTCCATGAATTTATTTTGGAATTTTAGTCATTAATCACCCATTAATGATCTAAAATATATAACTTCATCTAGGCATTGAATCTTGCTGAATCTTTTTAACCGTGGCTTCTACATCTTCTCATGAGGCTGTGGTCCAAATTTCATAATTTTTGGTGAAGTTTAGAAGGTCCTCTCGCTTGCCCGAACATTGTATCGGTTTCTCGGAAAAACCGGTTTAATGTTTAATATTTTAAAAACTCTTTAGCTGCTTCTATAAATCCACCAAGCCTCCTTTTCAGATTCCAGATGCTCTTAGATGAATTTAGCAATTTGAATCACTTCAAACGGACACCCGTAGCTCCCGTAATGAATTTTACAAGTTTTGTCGGTTTTATCGGTTTCCATTTCCGATAACCCGAAAAACTAGTTTAATCTCCGTTTCCACCTTTCTTGGTCTTCTAAATGTTTTCTTTACTTAAAAAGAATAACATTTGGCCCGTCTTAGCTTCCGGCTCACATTTTGGTAGATTTTACCAAAATATCCCTCATCTTCTGGAAATTACGAAAATGCCCCTCGTCGACTTCTTGACTGCCCGTTGACCCATTCTTGATACCACCTTTCTGTAACGCCCAATTAATTAATTACTCATTAGGTTAAGTAACGGGTATGCAAACCTAGTACTACGGTTTATCAATTTCCGGGTCTATATGAGTCTAAAGGTTTGTGAGCCGACTCACAGTGAGATAGGTACGGTAATGGCGGTTCTGACACGTCGTGAATCCCGAGACTCCCGAACTAGAACCCGAACCTCCCGAATGTACGAACTCGAATCCCAAAACTTCCCGAACGTCCCGACCGTTGACCGCATAATTCTAACCAAGCTTCCGGACCATGTTCTCTCTCCTTCACGCCTCCTCTCTCTCTTCTTCACGTTGCTCTCTCTCTACTTTCTCTCTCCTATTTCCCTCTCTTCTTTCTCTCTCCTCCGGTCTTCTCTCCTTCTCCTCATCTCACGCTTCTCTCTCCTTCCTTCTCCTTCTCTCTCCTCTTCTTCCCGCTTCTTCTCTCTCTCTCTCTCTCTTCCTCTCTCTCCTCTTCTTCACGCTCTTCTTCTCTCTTTCTCTTCCTCTCTCTTCTTCTTCTTCTTCTCTCCCTCCTCTTCACGCTTCTTCTTCTTCCCTCTTCTCCTCTCTCCTTTCCTCCTTCACGCTCTTCTTCTTCTTCTTCTCTCCTTCTTTCTCCTTTTCTCCTTCTTCTTTCTCTCTTCTCACGCTTCTCCTCCCTCTCCTCTCACGCTTCTCCTCTTCTCTCCTCCTCTTCTTCTTTCTTCTTCCTCTTCTTTCCCTTCTCTCCTCACGATTCTTCTCCTTCTCTCCTCTCCTTCTTCTCTCTTCTTCTTCTTCTCCTTTTTCTTCCTCTTCTTCTTCTCCTTCTCCACGCCTTCTCTCTCCTTCTTCTTCTCCTTCTTCTTCCTCCACGCCTTCTCTCTCTCCCTTATCCTTCTTCTTCTTCTTCTTCTTTTTCTTCTTCTTCTTCTTTTCTCTGCTCACGCTTTTCTCTTCTTCTCCTCTCTCTCCCTTTCCTTCTCTCTTCTCTCTTTTTCTTACGCTTCTTCTCTTTCTTTTTGTTGTTGTTTCTCTCCACATGATTCAAAGAATCAAATAAGGTTCCATGTATTTGTGACAGCTCAGAGACCAAGTTGTCTCTCCCTTACTCCTCCATGTGTCCTTGTGATGATGAGATTCAATGTATCTCATGGGATTCATTTCACCATCTCCTTCTCTCTCACGCAAACAAAATAAATACATTCCTTGCATTTTATAAAAACCTTGGAGAGCAAGTTGTCTCTATTCCTTATCACCACGTGGAGCTTGTGTCACAATTAAGCTCAATGTATCACCTCTAAACCGCCCTTAACCAGCCACTAATCCCCATTAACTCCAATGCTCGGTTTGATGGTTCTCGGTTTTAATATTTTAGAATATCTCTGGACGATCCCATAAATCCTCAAACCTCCACAAAAAGATTCTCCATGCTATTTGATGAATTTAGCATTTTGAATCACCTCAAACGGACACCCGTAGCTCCGGTTATGAATTTTTGAAGTTTTATCGGTTTTGTCGGTTTCCATTCCCGACTCACCGAGTTGGATTGAAATCAAAGACCGAGTGAAGCAGTTCAATCACGACCGTTGGTATTGAAAATCAAGATCGGAGTCTGTAAACCGGGAAGATGTGAAACCAGAAGTGATCGTGAGTTAAGTTTTTGGTATGGGAAGTTCGAGATGACCACGTGAGCAAGATGGTGTTTCAGAATTCAGTACGCATCGAAAGTATAGTTTAGTCAATTCAGCGTTCGGGTGTTGGAGCAGACATATCGGTTTCAGAAGTGGTAACTTACGGGGTTCAGTTCCGATTCAAAGTTAGTAAGTAACGGAGAATTCGGGGACCGAATTCCTGTAAGTGGGGAAGAATGTAATACCCTGTATCAAGAATGGGTCAACGGGCAGTCAAGAAGTCGACGAGGGGCATTTTCGTAATTTCCAGAAGATGAGGGATATTTTGGTAAAATCTACCAAAATGTGAGCCGGAAGCTAAGACGGGCCAAATGTTATTCTTTTTAAGTAAAGAAAACATTTAGAAGACCAAGAAAGGTGGAAACGGAGATTAAACTAGTTTTTCGGGTTATCGGAAATGGAAACCGATAAAACCGACAAAACTTGTAAAATTCATTACGGGAGCTACGGGTGTCCGTTTGAAGTGATTCAAATTGCTAAATTCATCTAAGAGCATCTGGAATCTGAAAAGGAGGCTTGGTGGATTTATAGAAGCAGCTAAAGAGTTTTTAAAATATTAAACATTAAACCGGTTTTTCCGAGAAACCGATACAATGTTCGGGCAAGCGAGAGGACCTTCTAAACTTCACCAAAAATTATGAAATTTGGACCACAGCCTCATGAGAAGATGTAGAAGCCACGGTTAAAAAGATTCAGCAAGATTCAATGCCTAGATGAAGTTATATATTTTAGATCATTAATGGGTGATTAATGACTAAAATTCCAAAATAAATTCATGGAAGCTTGGGCTTGGTTTGGGGATGAGTGGAGCTGATATCTGAAGTCATTATGGACCTAATTCAAGCCCAGTTAAAAGTTGTGCCACGAAAATTATGCAAGAAGAAGGAAGAGGCTTTGTTATGTTTTGGTGCATGAATCTACAAAAGGGTTTTGGGTCTAAATTCAAAGGGCTTCTAAGTGGGCTTTCTATACATGAAATGGGTGATAAAAATAGCTGTTTGTGGCCCTGCATGAGAGAGGAGGCGTGGCATGAGAAGAAGGTAGAAGAGTGGATGGACACATGGCTTTCTCTAAGTCTCCTTGTGTTGCTATAAAAAGGGGGTGAGGCCTCCTCATTTCTTCACACCAACAAAACAAAAACAAGAGAGAAAGAAGAGAAGGAGAGGAGGAGAAGAAAGGCGTGAGAAGAAGAAGAAGAAGGAGAAGAAGAAGAAGAAGAAGAAGAAGAAGAAGAAGAAGAAGGAAGCCGGAGGAGGAGAAGCCGGAGGGAAGAAGAAGGAGGAGCCGGAGGAGAGAGAGAGGGAGGAGAGAGAGAGAGAGAGAGTGAGAATAAATAAAAGAAAGATGGGGAAAGGAAAATTAATACGTCGGAATATTCTAAAGAATATTCTTCGGAAATAAAATTTTCCGACGTAATAATCTTCCCGATAAACCGGATTTCTTTTATTTAGAAATAGAATAGACGGTTGTAGTAGACATCATACGAGGGTTGTACTGAGGTTCGGGATCACGAAGGTCAACGGCATGGTAAAGTGCGGGTCAAGGTCGGGTCAAAAAGACGGAGGTTCGGGGAAGGTTCGGGTTAGCGTCGGGTTCGTGCCGGGTCTCGTTGTTCCGCTAGTCCGTCAATCCGTCCGTCATCATAATAGCAATGTGAGTCGACTCAAAACACCGTAGAGTAGTATTGCATATAGATCATAAAATGAGAAACCGTAGATTAAGTAATTGCATACCCAGATATAAATTGATGGCGTTTGAGAATTGAATTGACAATAAACCGGTTAGGGGGTTGAGACGCATATTAGGATCGTAAGATTAAACGGATTAAACTTGTTGTGTGCCGTTAGGTTGGTAGTAACGTTGTGTGATACATACATATAGTCGTTGTATGATAGGGCCGTATATGCATATATATCTATGTATGAAGAACGATCTAAAATGAATCTAAGTACGGAAATTAAGACGCTATAAAATACGGAAGTAAACTTAACAAACGTATATCATATGGAATGATACTTGGTTAAGGTTTAATGATAAAGGAATGAATGGAATAAATAAATGGTGAGACGTCGGGGAGTTTAGTAAGCTACTAGCTCTAAACCGACGGATCGGGGAGTTGATAAAAGATACCTAGGAAAGGTTAAGAAAAGAAAAGTGTTGAGATTGGAGCCGTCTACGGGTTAGCAATCCGCTAATCCAAGGTAGCGGACGATAAAGAGATATGAGCCGTATACGGGTTAGCAATCCGCTAATCCAGTGTAGCGGACGTGAATGAGTTAAAAGACATTAGGAACCCTAATAGGCTTGCTTGTGTGATGATTGTTTGTTTGTGTGATTGCGTGTTTGGGGTTGTTAAGCTTTGTTGTGCAGGCCTATTAGATTGTCTCGGTGTTGGGCCGAGCGAGCGGTGGTGCGGGTGTGTGTGTAGACTTGCGGGGTGCGGTGATGAGATGGTGGTTAATGGTTGTTCGAGTCTGATTGATTGCTAGAGTCCGAGCGAGTCTGCGTGTTTACTTTTCTGCACTAGGACTCTAGGGTGCGTTAGATCCCGCAAGTCTAGGTGATTGGAGACGTTCTGGTACTTCCGACCCGATTGGATCCTCGGGAAGTTGCTTAACCGGATCATGGTGATTTCGGTTATGGCGTTAACCTATGGAGTGACGTCTGTAGGTGTGTAGTCCGGAGAACACGGGGTCGCGTCCTAGGGCCGGACTGCATGGAAGCTCGGGTTGCCGGGGGTAACCGGAGTCACTGCGTATCGATGGACAGAGAACAGTGTCCTGGATCGTGAGACTTGGTGTTAACGTCTGGGAGTCGAGAGGGTTTGTTACCATATCAGTAATGGTGGAAACCCGTGGAAGTTACCAAGAAGCGTAAGGGCCCAGTGGTGTGTTGGTGATGATGATGGTGTTGCGCGATAGATAGATCGAGTCTAATCGAGAGCATGTGCCGCAATGCTCTCGATTTCCTTCATTGACGTGATATGTTGTTATTATTGAATTGCTTGTGTGTGTGGTGAAGCTCATCACGTCTTGGTAGCACGTGATCGGCTATTATACTTGATTGTTATTTTGGGTTTTGGCGGGATTATTAGATTACTAGAAGCCGTAGTGGGGAGCCGTCTCACTGGGTAATCTTAGATTGCTCATTAGACTCTTTTATGTTTTCAGGTTTGGCGTAGTTTGGCGGACGCGTAGGACGCTCGGAGTAGTCTCGGGTTGGCATTGGGTATCGGTGTGGAGTTTACGCATTTTGACTGTTACTTTCGGTTTCAGATTTTGTTGGGATCCCGTTAAATGTTTTGTATTAGACCGTATATTATTATGAATGAGATTTATATTTTTCAAATAATAAAAACGGAATAATTCCCTGATATACGGTTTCGTCCGAACCGAACACAACTCGTGGAAGTGGCACAGGTTGAAAAGCTTTGTATCACGGAAGCGAGGTAAACGGAGTTAAGGACGGTTTGGTTCGAGCCTTTGTCTCAAACCGGACTGCCTTTGGCTTCGTATTGTGACAAACTCTTCTTGTATGGCTGCTCGGGTTCGATCGGTCATGTTCTTGTTTGATTGGGGGCCGGTCAGCTCGTCTGTCAATCAACAGAAATAAATGGTCTATCACGCACTACCATGTCGTGATAAACCCACACACACAATCAATGCCAAAGATAAAGAGAATTAAGGGAATCGAAGGCACTGCGGCACATGTCCTCGATTGGACTCGATCTATCTATCGCGCAACACGAGAAATAACAAAACAACGCTGGGCCCTACGAACTCGGTAACTTCCACGGGTTCACACCGTCGCCTATGTGGCAACTAACCCTCGACTCCTATACGTGCTCACGAGGACCCACGCATAGGACACCGTTCTCTGTCCATCGATACGCGGTGACTCTGACTACCCCTAGATAGCCCGAGTTTCCATGCAGTCCGGCCCTAGGACATGACCCCGTATTCTCCGGACCGCACACCTACCGGCGTCACCCGATAGGTTAACCCCATAACCAGAACCACCATGGCCCGGTTAGGTCAAACCCGAGGATCCAATCGGGTCGGAAGTACCGGAACGTAACAAAATAACCTAGGCTTGCGGAATCTAACGCACCCTAGAGTCCTAGTGCAGAAATGTAAACACGCAGACTCGCTGGGACTCTAGCACAGATCACGCAATCAATATCAATAATAAATCCACAACCATTCCGCAAGCCTCTACACTACCACCGCTCTGACTAGGTAAAATACCTAGTCAGCACCACTAACTTACCCGGTCCCGTGACCGGAGTAAGTGTCCGCAATAACTGCTCGGCCCAACACCGAGCAGTCTAACAAGCCTGCACACAAAGCTCACAACAACAACAATATAATCACGCAACCACAATCACTCACACAATCATAATCAATCACACAATCACAATCAATCACACAATCACACACAAGCAGGCTTATTGGGGTTTCTAAATCTTTTAATCCATTTCACGCCCGCTACCTTGGGTTAACCGCTTGTTAACCCATAGACGGTTCACCAATCATAACACTTCTCATTTATTAACCAAACCTAGTCATCATTTATTAATTCCCCGATCTGTCGGTTTAGAGTTAGTAAACTTACTAACTCCCCGACGTCTCATTATTAACTTAATTTGATTCATTACCCAATCCCGCTATTAAACCTAAACCCCAATCCCGTTACAATATTATATACGTTCGTTTAGGTTTAACCATATTTTAATGTCGTCTCAATTCTCGTATATAGATTCATTAAGTATCGTTCTTATACCATATATATGCATATACGATCCCTAAACAACGGTCTATATGAATGCATCACCCAATCATTACTAACAACCTAGCGGCACACAACCAATTTACCTTTTAATTCTTTAAACCCTAACGTGCTTATCCGATCCTAACCGGTTTAACATTAAACGCCCAATTAATTAATTACTCATTAGGTTAAGTAACGGGTATGCAAACCTAGTACTACGGTTTATCAATTTCCGGGTCTATATGAGTCTAAAGGTTTGTGAGCCGACTCACAGTGAGATAGGTACGGTAATGGCGGTTCTGACACGTCGTGAATCCCGAGACTCCCGAACTAGAACCCGAACCTCCCGAATGCACGAACTCGAACCCCAAAACTTTCCGAACGTCCCGACCGTAGACCGCATAATTCTAACCAAGCTTCCGGACCATGTTCTCTCTCCTTCACGCCTCCTTATCTCTCTTCTTCACGTCACTCTCTCTCTACTTTCTCTCTCCTCTTTCTCTCTCTTCTTTCTCTCTCCTTCTCCTCATCTCACGCTTCTCTCTCCTTCCTTCTCCTTCTCTCTCCTCTTGTTCACGCTTCTTCTCTCTCTCTCTCCTCTTCTTCACGCTCTTCTTCTCTCTTTCTCTTCCTCTCTCTTCTTCTTCTTCTTCTCTCCCTCCTCTTCACGCTTCCTCTTCTCTCTCTTTCTACCTCTTCTCCACGCTTCCCTCTCTTCTTCTTCTCCTCTCTCTCCCTTCTTCACGCTCTCTTCTTCTTCTTCTTCTTCTTCTTCATCTTCCTCCACGCCTTCTCTCTCTCCCTTCTTCTTCTTCTTCTTCTTCTTCTTCTTCTTCTTCTTCTTCTTCTTCTTCTTCTTCTTCTTCTTCTTCTTGCTCTCCTCTTCTTCTTCTCTCTTCTTCTTCTCACGCTCTTCTTCTTTCTTCTTCTTCTTTCTTTCTTCTCTCCTCACGTTTCTTTTCTTTTTCTTCTCTTCCGTGCCAACAAATCTAATAAATGTTCATTGCATCTTCTCTTATTTGTTATAAACAAGCCACGCTAACCCCTCTCATGCATAAACCACATTCATTGTATCTTTAATCTTGCACATGTCTTTGCCACCTGTCCACTCCCATTTCTCCCTTAAGCCACGCCTCCACTTATGCTCCAATGTTTCTTCTTCTTTTTTTTTTTTGTTGACACCTCATCCTTCAAGATTCAATGCATCTCCTTCCTCCTTTTATTTTCCATTGGCCACGTCCCCCTCTCCAATTTCACCATAAATTACTCTTGATTAATTTAACTTGTTGCCCAAAAACCACCTCTAAACCGTTCTTAACCAGCCTCTAATCCCCATTAACTCCAATGCTCGGTTTGATGGTTCTTGGTTGTAATATTTTAGAATATCTCTGGATGATTCCATAAATCCTCAAACCTCCACAAAAAGATTCTTCATGCTATTTGGTGAATTTAGCATTTTGAATCGCCTCAAACGGACACCCGTAGCTCCGGTTATGAATTTCCGAAGTTTCGTCGGTTTTGTCGGTTTCCATCCCGACAAACCGAAAAACATGTTTCTGCTCCGATTTCTCCAACTCTGGTCTTGTGAACATTCTTTATATTAAAATATAAGAATATTCGGCCCGTCTCGGCTTCCGTCTCGACTTTTGGTAAAATTACCATTTTACCCCCGACATTGGTAAAATGACAATTTTACCCCTGTTGACTTTCTGCTGCCCGTTGACCGTATTTTGGATACGGGTTATCACATTCTTCCCCACTTACAGGAATTCGTCCCCGAATTCTCCGTCACTGTCAGACTTCAAATCGGTTCCGAACCCTGTAAGTCGCTTCATCACTCTACTCCGACGCTCCTTACTCGAACACTGCTGCATACCACTATCCTCAACACTGATCCGATCTGACATATCAATCTTGTACTCTGGTCCTCTCCACTCTCAACTGTCTTTACCCGACTCAATCTTGTGAGGATATCGTTTTTTCGGTTTGTAAAAAGGTAAAGTGTTAATTTTATTCTCGCTTTATTTCGGGTTTTGAGCTGATTTAAGAACGGTTGTGATTCAACCGTCGATTCGCGAGAAAGCGGACTTATAGTGTATTGTTACTTAATCATGAGTAACCGTCAGGTACGTGATTAAGTAACCATATTCCTATGGGAAAGTGATATCGGGGATAGAGCGGGATGAAACTAACTGTTTCAGTGAGTTGTTGTATTGAATGTAGGACGGAATGGCGACGCGATGTGAATCCGAGACCGAACCCGAACCCGAAAGCGAGATGAAGTGACAAGACGTCGTGAGACAAGTGGACCGGACCGTGAAGCAGTGATGGGTGTTGTCAGTGGAAAGTATATCAGTTTATCGAGTGACCGACAGAAAGAAGCCGAGAGGTATGATGGGTTAGTAAAAAGACTTGGAGAGGAAGGCCGAGGTGGAGGTGGAATCAGTCAAACCGAAGAGTGTGGAGGTCGAGGCGAAGTGGGGAAGACGGAAGTAGGAAGCAGAGTAGAGAAGTTAACCGGGAGTGAGTTCGAAGATTGAGATCGGTAAAGACAGTTAAGAGCGGAGCGGATCAGGGTACAAGATTGATATGTCGGATCGGATCAGTGTTGAGGTCAGTGGTATGCAGCAGTAAGGAGCGTTAGAGTAGAGTGATGAAGCGACTTACAGGGTTCGGAACCAATTTGAGGTCTGACAGTGACGGAGAATTCGGGGACGAATTCCTGTAAGTGGGGAAGAATGTGATACCCCGTATCAAAATACGGTCAACGGACAGCAGAAAGTCAACAAGGGTAAAATTGTCATTTTACCAATGTCGGGGGTAAAATGGTAATTTTACCAAAAGTCGAGACGGAAGCCGAGACGGGCCGAATATTCTTATATTTTAATATAAAGAATGTTCACAAGACCAGAATTTGGAGAAATCGGAGCAGAAACATGTTTTTCGGTGAATCGGGAATGGAAACCGACAAAACCGATAAAACTTCAAAAATTCATAACCGGAGCTACGGGTGTCCGTTTGAGGCGATTCAAAATGCTAAATTCATAAAATGGCAAGGAGAATCTGATTATGGAGGGTTGAGGATTTATGGATCGTCTAGAGAGTTTCTAAGATATTTAACGCAAAATCGGCTATATGGAAGCATCGGGATGGTTCGAATATAAGGAGGTTGTTGATTGGTTGGAAGGTGTCATGGCATGAGATATAAGGGAGAGTTTAGTGCATTATTCCTGGTATGTCACGTGGCTGTATATAAAAGAATAAAAAGATACATTGCACATGAATAAACATATGTTTATTGTGTGAGAGATGAGATGGATACAATGAACTTTGGAAGGATACGTGTCCTGCATGGAAAAGGAGGAAGATTAATTGAATTGGGTCTGGGAAACGTGGCATAAGAGAGACAAGATGAGCTGCATTTTTATTTGTCACATGGTGGTGGTAACGTGGCTTCAAGGGAATAAAAGAGGAAAGGTTCATGGAATTCCATGAGACACATGGGACCTCATCATCTCAAGGGACACGTGGAGAGGTAAGGAAGAGACAACTTGGTCTCTAAGCTGTCACAAACACATGGAACCTTATTAGATTATTTGAATCATGTGGAGAGAAACAACAACAAAAAGAAAGAGAAGAAGCGTAAGAAAAAGAGAGAAGAGAGAAGGAAAGGGAGAGAGAGGAGAAGAAGAGAAAAGCGTGAGCAGAGAAGAAGAAGAAGAAGAAGAAGAAGAAGAAGAAGAAGAAGAAGAAGAGAGAATAAGAAGAGGAGAAGAAGCGTGAGGAGAGAAAGGAGAGAAGAAGAAGAAGAGAGAATAAGAGAAGGAGAAGAAGAGAAAGGAGAGAAGAAGAAGAAGAGAGAATAAAAAGAGGAGAAGAAGCGTGAGGAGAGAAGGGAGAGAAGAAGAGTAAGAGAGAAGAAGAGCGTGAAGAAGAAGGAGAGAGAGAAGAGTGAAGCGTGAGGAAGAAGAAAGGAGAAGAAGAAAGAAGAAGTGAAGCGTGAAGGAGAGAGAGAAGAGTGAAGCGTGAGGAAGAAGAAAGGAGAAGAAGAAAGAAGAAGTGAAGCGTGAAGGAGAGAGAGAGGGAGAGAAGAAGAAGCGTGAAGGAGGAGAGAGAAAGAATAGAGAGAAAGTGAAGAGAGAGAAAGAAGAGAGAGAAAGTAGAGAGAGACGTGAAGATGAAAAGAAGAGAGAGAGAAGGAGGCGTGAAAGAGAGAGAAGATGGCCCGGAAGCTTGGTTAGAATTATTACGGTCAACGGTCAAGACGGGAAGCTTCGGGATTCGAGTTCGTGCATTCGGGAGGTTCGGGTTCCATTTCGGGGGTCTTGGGATTCATACCGTGTCAGAGCCGCCATTTCTGCACCTATCTCACTGTGAGTCGGCTCACAAACTCGTAGATTCATATAGACCATAAACTGATAAGCCGTAGTGCTAGGATTGCATACCCGTTACTTAACCGAATTGGTACTTAATAATTAATTGGGCGTTTAATGTTAAACCGGTTAGGATCGGATGAGCATGGTAGGGTTTAAAGAATTAAAAAGTTAATAGGTTGTGTGCCGCTAGGTTGTTAGTAATGATTGGGTGATGCATTCATATAGATCGTTGGTTAGGACCGTATAAGCATCTATATATGTATTAAGAGCGATAATTAATCAATCTATATACGGGAATTAAGACGTCATTAAAATATGGTTGAACCTAAACGAGCGTATAGAATATGATAATGGGATCGGGGCTTAGGTTTAATAGAGGGGTAAGGGTAATGAATCAAGTTAAGTTAATAATGAGACGTCGGGGAGTTAGTAAGTTTACTAAGTCTAAACCGACGGATCGGGGAGTTAGTAAATGATGACTAGGTTTGGTTAAGAAATAAGAAGTGTGATGATTGGTGAACCGTCTACGGGTTAACAAGCGGTTAACCCAAGATAGCGGGCGTGAAATGGATTAAAATACTTAGAAATCCTAATAAGCCTGCTTGTGTGTGATTGTGTGCTTGATTGTGATTGTGTGATTGATTGTGATTGCGTGATTGTATTGTTGTTGTTGTGAGCTTTGTGTGCAGGCTTGTTAGACTGCTCGGTGTTGGGCCGAGCAGTTATTGCGGACACTTACTCCGGTCACGGGACCGGGTAAGTTAGTGGTGCTGACTAGGTATCTTACCTGGTCAGAGCGGTGGTAGTGTAGAGGTTTGCGGAATGGTTGGGGATTTATTATTGATATTGATTGCGTGATCTGTGCTAGAGTCCCAGCGAGTCTGCGTGTTTATATTTCTGCACTAGGACTCTAGGGTGCGTTAGATTCCGCAAGCCTAGGTTTTATTTACGTGCTGGTACTTCCATCCCGATTGGATCCTCGGGAATTGAGAACCTGGTCAGCTTAGCATGGCGGGTGCGAACCTATGGAGTGACGTCTGTAGGGTGTAGTCCGGAGAATACGGGGTCGCGTCCTAGGGCCGGACTGCATGGAAGCTCGGGTTGCCGGGGGTAACCGAAGTCGCCGCGTATCGATGGACAGAGAACGGTGTCCTAGTCGTTGGGTGGACGGCTAGGAGTCATGTGGGTTAGTTGCCATATCGGTGACAGTGGAAACCCGTGGAAGTCACCAAGTTCGTAGGGCCCAATGTTGTTTTGTTATCTTTCTTTCGTTGCGCGATAGATAGATCGAGTCCAATCGAGGACATGTGCCGCAGTGCCTTCGATTTCCTTAATTCTCTTGTTTTGACTATTGCTTGATTGTGTGTGGGTTGACACTTTGTGGTAGTGCGTGATCGGCCGTTTATTTCCTGTTGATTGTTATTTTGGGTTTTGGGGCGGGAATTGTAGAATCTAGATAGATTAGAAGCCGTTAGTGGGGAGCCGATTCACTGGGTGATCTTAGATCGCTCATTATACTTTTTTGTGTTTTCAGGTTTAGCTGCGACGGACGCGGGAGGTCCTCGGTGTGGTTTCGGGTTGCTTGTGACGGGATTTGATTCGTGATTGTTTTGAGTGTTTTCTCGGTTCGGCGTTATTATCATTTTGTGTATTGATTTCTTTGTATATTTTACTTGACGATTGTTTGTGAAATCCTATTAAACGTTGTACTCAATGTTGATTACTCAGAAATGAAATTGTTTCCCTGATATGAGGTTTCGTCCGAACCGACACAACTCACTCAAATTGCAAAATTCATCTAAAAGCATGAAGAATCTTATTTTGGAGGTTTTGGAATTTATGAGATTCCCCGGAACCGTTCTAAAATATTAAACTCGAGAAACCGCAAAACCGAGCTTTGTCTCGACGGGCCGAATATTCTTATATTTTAATATAAAGAATATTCACAAGACCAGAGTTGGAGAAATCGGAGCAGAAGCATGTTTTTCGGTGAGTCGGGAATGGAAACCGACAAAACCGATAAAACTTCAAAAATTCATAACCGGAGCTACGTGTGTCCGTTTGAGGCGATTCAAAATGCTAAATTCATAAAATAGCATGAAGAATCTGATTATGGAGGTTTGAGGATTTATGGGATCAACCAGAGATATTCTAAAATATTAAAACCAAGAACCATCAAACCGAGCATTGGAGTTAATGGGGAGTAGTGGCTGATTAAGGACGGTTTAGAGGTGTTTTTTTGGGCAACAAAGTAGAGTAATTTATGCTGAAAAAGAGAGGGAGACGTGGCATGTAAGGAGGTGTTGTGGCATTATACAATGCATGTGATTTTGATCACATGGTTAAATGAATCTTTATGGATTCATGAATGGTGTTGTGGCAAGAGAGGAGAGTTGACAACAAGAAGGTGGCGTGGCAGGATTGATGAGTCAGGAGGACAGCTGTTGACATAGCATTTTGTGGCACATGGTGAATTGAATCCTCTCCACATGAAGATTTGTTGTCGTGTCCAACAAATGAAAGAAGGAGCTACAAGTGTCACACATTAAAACTCACTTCTTTCACTATAAAAGGAACTCTTCCTTTGCTCATTTCATTCACACAACAACAACAACAAAAAGAAGAGAAAAAGAGCGTAAGAAGAAGAAGAAGAAGGAGAAGAAGAAGGAGGGTGTGAAGAAGAAGAAGAAGAAGAAGAAGAAGAAGAAGAAGAAGAAGAAGAAGAAGAAGGAGGAGGTGAGCGTGAAGAGAAGAAGAAGAAGAGAGAAGAAGGAGAGGAGAGAAGGAGAAGAAGCGTGAGAAGAGAGAGAGAAGAAGGAGAAAAAGAGAAAGAATGAGAGAAGAAGAAGAAGAAGAAGAAGAAGGAGGAGGAGGTGAGCGTGAAGAGAAGAAGAAGAAGAGAGAAGAAGGAGAGGAGAGAAGGAGAAGAAGCGTGAGGAGAGAAGGGAAAGAAGAAGAGGAGGAGAGAAGAGGGGAAGCGTGAGAGGAGAGGGAGGAGAAGCGTGAGAAGAGAGAGAGAAGAAGGAGAAAAAGAGAAAGAAGGAGAGAAGAAGAAGAAGAAGAGCGTGAAGGAGGAAAGGAGAGAGGAGAAGAGGGAAGAAGAAGAAGTGTGAAGAGGAGGGAGAGAAGAGGAAGAAGAAGAGAGAGGAAGAGAAAGAGAGAAGAAGAGCGTGAAGGGGAGGAGAGAGAGAAAGAGAGAGAGAGAGAGAAGAAGCATGGAGAAGAGGAGAGAGAAGAAGAAGGAAGGAGAGAGAAGCGTGAGATGAGGTAGAAGGAAGACCGGAGGAGAGAGAAAGAAGAGAGAGAAAGAGGAGAGAGAAAGAAGAGAGAGAGAAGGAGGCGTGAAGGAGAGAGAAGATGGTCCGGACGCGTGGTTTGAATTGTTCAGTCGACGGTCAAGACGTTCGGGAAGCTTCGGGGTTCGAGTTCGTGCATTCGGGATATTAGGGTTCCAGTTCGGGGGTCTCGGGATTCATACCGTGTCAAAGCCGCCATTTCCGTACCTATCTCACTGTGAGTCGGCTCACAAACCTTTAGACTCATATAGACCGGAAATTGATAAACCGTAGTACTAGGTTTGCATACCCGTTACTTAACCTAATGAGTAATTAATTAATTGGGCGTTTAATGTTAAACCGGTTAGGATCGGATAAGCACGTTAGGGTTTAAAGAATTAAAAGGTAAATTGGTTGTGTGCCGCTAGGTTGTTAGTAATGATTGAGTGATGCATTCATAGAGACCGTTGTTTAGGGATCGTATATGCATATATATGGTATAAGAACGATACTTAATGAATCTATATACGAGAATTGAGACGACATTAAAATATGGTTAAAACCTAAACGAACATATAGAATATTGTAACGGGATTGGGGTTTAGGTTTAATAGCGGGATTGGGTAATGAATCAAATTAAGTTAATAATGAGACGTCGGGGAGTTAGTAAGTTTACTAACTCTAAACCGACAGATCGGGGAATTAATAAATGATGACTAGGTTTGGTTAAGAAATGAGAAGTGTTATGATTGGTGAACCGTCTACGGGTTAACAAGCGGTTAACCAAAGGTAGCGGGCGTGAAATGGATTAAAAGATTTAGAAACCCTAATAAGCCTGCTTGTGTGTGATTGTGTGATTGATTGTGATTGTGTGATTGATTGTGATTGCGTGATTGTATTGTTGTTGTTGTGAGCTTTGTGTGCAGGCTTGTTAGACTGCTCGGTGTTGGGCCGAGCAGTTATTGCGGACACTTACTCCGGTCACGGGACCGGGTAAGTTAGTGGTGCTGACTAGGTATCTTACCTAGTCAGAGCGGTGGTAGTGTAGAGGCTTGCGGAATGGTTGTGGATTTATTATTAATATTGATTGCGTGATCTGTGCTAGAGTCCCAGCGAGGCTGCGTGTTTACATTTCTGCACTAGGACTCTAGGGTGCGTTAGATTCCGCAAGCCTAGGTTATTTTGTTACGTTCCGGTACTTCCGACCCGATTGGATCCTCGGGTTTGACCTAACCGGGCCATGGTGGTTCTGGTTATGGTGTTAACCTATCGGGTGACGCCGGTAGGTGTGCGGTCCGGAGAATACGGGGTCATGTCCTAGGGCCGGACTGCATGGAAACTCGGGCTATCTAGGGGTAGTCAGAGTCACCGCGTATCGATGGACAGAGAACGGTGTCCTATGCGTGGGTCCTTGTGAGCACGTATAGGAGTCCAGGGTTAGTTGCTATATAGGCGACGATGTAGACCCGTGGAAGTTACCGAGATCGTAGGGCCCATTGTGGTTTTGTTATTTCTTTCGTTGCGCGATAGATAGATCGAGTCCAATCGAGGACATGTGCCGCAGTGCCTTCGATTCCCTTAATTCTCTTGTTTTGGCTATTGCTTGATTGTGTGTGGGTTGACACGACGTGGTAGTTCGTGATCGACTATTTATTTCTGCTAATTGTTATTTTGGGTTTCGGGGCGGGAATTGTAGAATCTAGATAGATTAGAAGCCGTTAGTGGGGAGCCGATTCACTGGGTGATCTTAGATCGCTCATTATACTCTTTTTGTGTTTTTCAGGTTTAGGTAGCGGCGGACGCGGGAGATGCTCGGTGTGGTTTCGGGTTGCTTGTGACGGGATTTGATTCGTGGGTTTTTGCGTGTTTTCTCGGTTCGGCGTTATTGTTATTTCGTTGTGTTGATTTCCTTGTATATTTTACTGGACGATTGTTTGTGAAATTATATTAAACATTGTACTCAATGTTGATTACTCAGAAATGAAATTGTTTCCCTGATATGAGGTTTTAATCCGAACCGACACAACTCATCGAAGTAGTGCAAGTGGTACCGCTTGTGCTATGGATATGAGGATAGCGGAGTCGAGGATAGATTGGTGCGAGCCTTTGTCTCAAACCGAACTATCTTTGGCTTCGTCCTGTGGCGAACTTTTCCCGTTCGACTTGCTCGGGTTCGATCGGTCATGTTCTTGTTTGATTGTTGACCGGTCAGCTCGACGGTCAGCGGAGTATGGGAAAGGGGCGTTACAGAAAGGTGGTATCAGAGCATGGTTCTGCATGGATTTCGAAACATTTCATTTTTGAGTGTTTTCCGTTTTTTATCGAGTCAAATGTGTCACACAAGCATCCATTAGGAAACCGAGCCGCGTCCGTTAAACCCGGGGTTGAGATTGGGGAGTAGCCTTTTTGTATTATTTGCACTAACTTATCTTTGAGTTGTGATTGCAGTCGTGCAGCAGTGTGTCCTGGGTGGAGTGGAGATGTGTGTGTGTGTGTGTGCACGGAGCAGTTACAGTTGAGCATCATGAGTCCGCAGGGATCAGTCAGTCTCGCCGCCAGCAATACCGGAGTACAGGACGTGCGACGCATGTGGAGTGTATGGGTTCATTTACATTGGTGTCCCCGAGCAGTAGACCCGCGTCTTCGAGAACCGTACCATCCATTATCGGGATCCGATCACCGTCCGTTATATGGTCAGGAGGACCATGGAGCGATGACTTGCCCGACCGCCAGAGCAGAATTGTGTACCCGATGGAGAGTCATACCGAGCACTAGTACCAGAAGCTTATTGAGCGGGACCCAGCCGCAGAGATCCCGAGCCCAGCCAGCCGCCTGTTGTGCAGTTACCGGTTGTTTCGTTGTCCCGACCCGAGCCAGTGAGGACTTATCAATTGTGTGGAGGTTGTGATCATCAGACGTCCATATGTTACCATGGACCACGCCCAGCGTCCGTTCCAGTTTGTCAGATGTGTGGCCGCGCAGGTCACGTTACTCATCCTTGCCCGATAGCCGAGCCATCAGAGCACCATCTCGAGACACACACTCGCCACACCCTCCCGGCGCACCTGCCATCGGATACTTCAGCGATGCCGTTTTGCCAGTGGTGTTGGGCATTTCGGTCTTGCTGAAGGCGTTAGGATAAGATAGTTGTAGTTAGGCCAGGTAAGTTGGGGGCACTAACTCTATTCTTGTCTTGTAGATTGATCGGCGGATAGGCGACTTTGCGTGTCGTCTTTGACTTTTCGGATGTATAGCGGAGTCGTATGGGTTTATGATATGGTGACGGTCTTATGAGTAGACTCTGATCATAACCATGTACAGAAAACCTTATTGTGTACGATATATCGTTTATGTATGTGGTGGATACAGAGTGTTCAGTTGATCGTTTTGAGTAGCATAGTAACTATTTGCATGAATGAGATGGTTCTGAAAGCAAATAGATTACTGTGTGACATCAAATGATGAGCGGAACTGACGACCGTTCATCATGACCGGAACCCGGACCGACGACGCATCCGACCGATCATTAGATTGCGTGAATGTGTGGTGATTGCTTGTTTTTCTTTTCCTGTTGCTTGATTGATTGTTTTATTGATTAATTTAGTTGTGCAGTAGTTTCGTAATATTGGTATGTGTGATTTTGATAGAGGAATTGTTTTGGGTCTTAGAGACCGTTGGATTGCTAATTGCGCGGAAATTTGAGTAGTGATTTATCGTTTTTTCGGTTTTGTTAAAAAGGTAAAGTGTTGATTTTATTTTCGATTTTATTTCAAGTTTTGAGCCGACTTGAGGACGGATGTGTTTAACCGTCAATTCACGAGGGAACGGACTTATGGGGTATTGTTATTTAATCACGGGTAACCGTCGGGTACGTGATTAAGTAACCATATTTCTATGGGAAAGTGATATCGGGAATAGAGCGGGATGAAACTAATTGTTTCAGTGAGTTGTTGTGTTGATTGTAGGTCGGAATGGCGACGCGATGTGAATCCGAGACCGAGCCCGAACCCGAAAGCGTGATGAAGTGTCAAGACATCGTGAGATAAGTGGACCAGACAGTGAAGCAGTGATGGGTGTCGTCGGTGGAAAGTGTATCAGTTTATCGAGCGACCGACAGAAAGAGCCAAGAAGTATGAAGTGAGCAACGAGAGTTGGGAAGAAGATTCAGTGAGGTTTTTGAAATCAGACAGTCGAAAGCAGATGATCGGATTCTTGAAGAGTGTCTCAGGAAGAAGACAGAAAGTCACAAACCGAAGAATGTGGAAGTCGAGGCAAAGTGGGGAAGACGGAAGTAATAAGTAGAGTAGAGAAGTTAACCGAGAGTGAGTTCGAAAAATTGAGACCGATAAAGACAGTTGAGAGTGGAGCGGACCAGGGTACAAGATTGGGATGTCAGATCGGATCCGTGTTGAGGATAGTGGTATGTAGTAGTGTTCGAGGAAGGAGCGTCGGAGTGAAGTGATGAAGCGACTTACAGGGTTCGGAACCAATTTGGAATCTGTCAGTGACGGAGAATTCGGGGACGAATTCCTGTAAGTGGGGAAGAATGTGATACCCCGTATCGAAAATACGGTCAACGGGCAGCAGAAAGTCAACCAGGGGTAGAATTGTCATTTTACCAATGTCAGGGGTAAAATGGTAATTTTACCAAAAGTCGAGACGGAAGCCGAGACGGGCCGAATATTCTTATATTTTAATATAAAGAATATTCACAAGACCAGAGTTGGAGAAATCGGAGCAGAAGCATGTTTTTCGGTGAGTCGGGAATGGAAACCGACAAAACCGATAAAACTTCAAAAATTCATAACCGGAGCTACGTGTGTCCGTTTGAGGCGATTCAAAATGCTAAATTCATAAAATAGCATGAAGAATCTGATTATGGAGGTTTGAGGATTTATGGGATCAACCAGAGATATTCTAAAATATTAAAACCAAGAACCATCAAACCGAGCATTGGAGTTAATGGGGAGTAGTGGCTGATTAAGGACGGTTTAGAGGTGATTTTTTGGGCAACAAAGTAGAGTAATTTATGCTGAAAAAGAGAGGGAGACGTGGCATGTAAGGAGGTGTTGTGGCATTATACAATGCATGTGATTTTGATCACATGGTTAAATGAATCTTTATGGATTCATGAATGGTGTTGTGGCAAGAGAGGAGAGTTGACAACAAGAAGGTGGCGTGGCAGGAGTGATGAGTCAGGAGGACATCTGTTGACATAGCATTTTGTGGCACATGGTGAATTGAATCCTCCCCACATGAAGATTTGTTGTCGTGTCCAACAAATGAAAGAAGGAGCTACAAGTGTCACACATTAAAACTCACTTCTTTCACTATAAAAGGAACTCTTCCTTTGCTCATTTCATTCACACAACAACAACAACAAAAAGAAGAGAAAAAGAGCGTAAGAAGAAGAGGAGAGAAGAGAAGAAGAAGAAGAAGGAGAAGAAGAAGGAGGGTGTGAAGAAGAAGAAGAAGAAGAAGAAGAAGAAGAAGAAGAAGAAGAAGGAGGAGGAGGTGAGCGTGAAGAGAAGAAGAAGAAGAGAGAAGAAGGAGAGGAGAGAAGGAGAAGAAGCGTGAGAAGAGAGAGAGAAGAAGGAGAAAAATAGAAAGAAGGAGAGAAGAAGAAGAAGAAGAGCGTGAAGGAGGAAAGGAGAGAGGAGAAGAGGGAAGAAGAAGAAGCGTGAAGAGGAGGGAGAGAAGAGGAAGAAGAAGAGAGAGGAAGAGAAAGAGAGAAGAAGAGCGTGAAGGGGAGGAGAGAGAGAAAGAGAGAGAGAGAGAGAAGAAGCATGGAGAAGAGGAGAGAGAAGAAGAAGGAAGGAGAGAGAAGCGTGAGATGAGGTAGAAGGAAGACCGGAGGAGAGAGAAAGAAGAGAGAGAAAGAGGAGAGAGAAAGAAGAGAGAGAGAAGGAGGCGTGAAGGAGAGAGAAGATGGTCCGGACGCGTGGTTTGAATTGTTCAGTCGACGGTCAAGACGTTCGGGAAGCTTCGGGGTTCGAGTTCGTGCATTCGGGATATTAGGGTTCCAGTTCGGGGGTCTCGGGATTCATACCGTGTCAAAGCCGCCATTTCCGTACCTATCTCACTGTGAGTCGGCTCACAAACCTTTAGACTCATATAGACCGGAAATTGATAAACCGTAGTACTAGGTTTGCATACCCGTTACTTAACCTAATGAGTAATTAATTAATTGGGCGTTTAATGTTAAACCGGTTAGGATCGGATAAGCACGTTAGGGTTTAAAGAATTAAAAGGTAAATTGGTTGTGTGCCGCTAGGTTGTTAGTAATGATTGAGTGATGCATTCATAGAGACCGTTGTTTAGGGATCGTATATGCATATATATGGTATAAGAACGATACTTAATGAATCTATATACGAGAATTGAGACGACATTAAAATATGGTTAAAACCTAAACGAACATATAGAATATTGTAACGGGATTGGGGTTTAGGTTTAATAGCGGGATTGGGTAATGAATCAAATTAAGTTAATAATGAGACGTCGGGGAGTTAGTAAGTTTACTAACTCTAAACCGACAGATCGGGGAATTAATAAATGATGACTAGGTTTGGTTAAGAAATGAGAAGTGTTATGATTGGTGAACCGTCTACGGGTTAACAAGCGGTTAACCAAAGGTAGCGGGCGTGAAATGGATTAAAAGATTTAGAAACCCTAATAAGCCTGCTTGTGTGTGATTGTGTGATTGATTGTGATTGTGTGATTGATTGTGATTGCGTGATTGTATTGTTGTTGTTGTGAGCTTTGTGTGCAGGCTTGTTAGACTGCTCGGTGTTGGGCCGAGCAGTTATTGCGGACACTTACTCCGGTCACGGGACCGGGTAAGTTAGTGGTGCTGACTAGGTATCTTACCTAGTCAGAGCGGTGGTAGTGTAGAGGCTTGCGGAATGGTTGTGGATTTATTATTGATATTGATTGCGTGATCTGTGCTAGAGTCCCAGCGAGGCTGCGTGTTTACATTTCTGCACTAGGACTCTAGGGTGCGTTAGATTCCGCAAGCCTAGGTTATTTTGTTACGTTCCGGTACTTCCGACCCGATTGGATCCTCGGGTTTGACCTAACCGGGCCATGGTGGTTCTGGTTATGGTGTTAACCTATCGGGTGACGCCGGTAGGTGTGCGGTCCGGAGAATACGGGGTCATGTCCTAGGGCCGGACTGCATGGAAACTCGGGCTATCTAGGGGTAGTCAGAGTCACCGCGTATCGATGGACAGAGAACGGTGTCCTATGCGTGGGTCCTTGTGAGCACGTATAGGAGTCCAGGGTTAGTTGCTATATAGGCGACGATGTAGACCCGTGGAAGTTACCGAGATCGTAGGGCCCATTGTGGTTTTGTTATTTCTTTCGTTGCGCGATAGATAGATCGAGTCCAATCGAGGACATGTGCCGCAGTGCCTTCGATTCCCTTAATTCTCTTGTTTTGGCTATTGCTTGATTGTGTGTGGGTTGACACGACGTGGTAGTTCGTGATCGACTATTTATTTCTGCTAATTGTTATTTTGGGTTTCGGGGCGGGAATTGTAGAATCTAGATAGATTAGAAGCCGTTAGTGGGGAGCCGATTCACTGGGTGATCTTAGATCGCTCATTATACTCTTTTTGTGTTTTTCAGGTTTAGGTAGCGGCGGACGCGGGAGATGCTCGGTGTGGTTTCGGGTTGCTTGTGACGGGATTTGATTCGTGGGTTTTTGCGTGTTTTCTCGGTTCGGCGTTATTGTTATTTCGTTGTGTTGATTTCCTTGTATATTTTACTGGACGATTGTTTGTGAAATTATATTAAACATTGTACTCAATGTTGATTACTCAGAAATGAAATTGTTTCCCTGATATGAGGTTTTAATCCGAACCGACACAACTCATCGAAGTAGTGCAAGTGGTACCGCTTGTGCTATGGATATGAGGATAGCAGAGTCGAGGATAGATTGGTGCGAGCCTTTGTCTCAAACCGAACTATCTTTGGCTTCGTCCTGTGGCGAACTTTTCCCGTTCGACTTGCTCGGGTTCGATCGGTCATGTTCTTGTTTGATTGTTGACCGGTCAGCTCGACGGTCAGCGGAGTATGGGAAAGGGGCGTATCGATGGACAGAGAACGGTGTCCTAGTCGTTGTATGGGCGGCTAGGAGTCATGTGGGTTAGTTGCCATATCGGTGACAGTGGAAACCCGTGGAAGTCACCAAGTTCGTAAGGGCCCAGTGTTGTTTTATTAGTTCTTTCGTTGCGCGATAGATAGATCGAGTCCAATCGAGGACATGTGCCGCAGTGCCTTCGATTCCCTTAATTCTCTTGTTTTGGCTATTGCTTGATTGTGTGTGGGTTTATCACGAAGTGGTAGTGCGTGATCAACTATTTATTTCTGCTGATTGTTATTTTGGGTTTCGGGGCGGGGATTGTAGAATCTAGATAGATTAGAAGCCGTAGTGGGGAGCCGATTCACTGGGTGATCTTAGATCGCTCATTATACTCTTTTTGTGTTTTTCAGGTTTAGGTAGCGGCGGACGCGGGAGATGCTCGGTGTGGTTTCGGGTTGCTTGTGACGGGATTTGATTCGTGGGTTTTTGCGTGTTTTCTCGGTTCGGCGTTATTGTTATTTCGTTGTGTTGATTTCCTTGTATATTTTACTGGACGATTGTTTGTGAAATTATATTAAACATTGTACTCAATGTTGATTACTCAGAAATGAAATTGTTTCCCTGATATGAGGTTTTAATCCGAACCGACACAACTCATCGAAGTAGTGCAAGTGGTACCGCTTGTGCTATGGATATGAGGATAGCGGAGTCGAGGATAGATTGGTGCGAGCCTTTGTCTCAAACCGAACTATCTTTGGCTTCGTCCTGTGGCGAACTTTTCCCGTTCGACTTGCTCGGGTTCGATCGGTCATGTTCTTGTTTGATTGTTGACCGGTCAGCTCGACGGTCAGCGGAGTATGGGAAAGGGGCGTTACAGAAAGGTGGTATCAGAGCATGGTTCTGCATGGGTTTCGAAACATTTCATTTTTGAGTGTTTTCCGTTTTTTATCGAGTCAAATGTGTCACACAAGCATCCATTAGGAAACCGAGCCGCGTCCGTTAAACCTGGGGTTGGGATGGGGAGTAGCATTTTTGTATTATTTGTACTAACTTATCGTTGAGTTGTGATTGCAGTCATGCAGCAGTGTGTCCTGGGTGGAGTGGAGATGTGTGTGTGTGTGCGCGGAGCAGTTCCAGTTGAGCGCCATGAGTCCGCTGGGACCAGTCAGTCTCGCCGCCAGCAATACCGGAGTACAGGACATGCAACGGATGTGGAATGTATGAGTTCAGTTACATTGGTGTCTCCGAGCAGTAGACCCGCGTCTTCGGGAGCCGTACCATCCAGTACCGGGACTTGATCACTGTCCGTGGTGTGGTCACGAGGGCCATGGAGCATTAACTTGTCCTATCGTCGGACCAGGAGTGCGTGTACCCGATGGAGAGCCGTACCGAGCACTAGTACCAGAAGATTATTGAGCGGGACCCAGCCGCAGAGATCCCGAGCCCAGTCAGCCGCCCGTTGTGCAGTACCGGTTGTTTTGTTGTTCAGACCTGAGCCAATGAGGACTTATCAGTTGTGCGGAGGGTATGATCATCAGGCATCCGCATGTTACCGTGGACCGCGCTCAGCGTCCACTCCAGCCTGTTAGTTGTGCGGCCGCGCAGGTCACATTGATCATCTTTGCCTGATAGCCGAGCCACAGCATGTCGGAGCACCATCTCGAGACACACACTCGCCACACCCTCCCGGCACACCTGCCAGCGGATACTTCAGCGAGCCGTTTTGCCAAGTGAGTGTTGGGCATTTCGGTCTTGCTGAAGGCGTTAGGATAAGATAGTTGTAGTTAGGCCAGGTAAGTTGGGGGCACTAACTCTATTCTTGTATTGTAGATAGATCGGCGGATAGGCGACTTTGTGTGTCGTCTTTGACTTTTTCGATGTTTAGCGGCGTCGTATGGGTTTTTGGATATGATGACGGTCTTATGAGTGGACTCTGATCATAACCATGTACTGAAAACCTTATTGTGTACGATATATCGTTTTATGTATGTGGTGGATACAGAGTGTTCAGTTGATCGTTTTGAGTAGCATAGTAACTATTTGCATGAATGAGATGGTTCTGAAAGCAAATAGATTACCGTGTGAAATCAAATGATGAGCGGAACTGACGACCGTTCATCATGACCGGAACCCGGACCGACGACGCATCCGACCGATCATTAGATTGCGTGAATGTGTGGTGATTGCTTGTTTTTCTTTTCCTGTTGCTTGATTGATTGTTTTATTGATTAATTTAGTTGTGCAGTAGTTTCGTAATATTGGTATGTGTGATTTTGATAGAGGAATTGTTTTGGGTCTTAGAGACCGTTGGATTGCTAATTGCGCGGAAATTTGAGTAGTGATTTATCGTTTTTTCGGTTTTGTTAAAAAGGTAAAGTGTTGATTTTATTTTCGATTTTATTTCAAGTTTTGAGCCGACTTGAGGACGGATGTGTTTAACCGTCAATTCACGAGGGAACGGACTTATAGTGTATTGTTATTTAATCACGGGTAACCGTCGGGTACGTGATTAAGTAACCATATTCCTATGGGAAAGTGATATCGGGGATAGAGTGGGATGAAACTAACTGTTTCAGTAAGTTGTTGTGTTGATTGTAGGTCGGAATGGCGACGCGATGTGAATCCAAGCTTGAAACATGTCATAAGAGGAAAGGAATAAAAGATGCATTGCATCTAAGAGGAGTTGGCGTGGCTTAAGGGAGAAGTGGGAGTGGACATGTGGCATTATACAATGCATGTGATTTTGATCACATGGTTAAATGAATCTTTATGGATTCATGAATGGTGTTGTGGCAAGAGAGGAGAGTTGACAACAAGAAGGTGGCGTGGCAGGAGTGATGAGTCAGGAGGACAGCTGTTGACATAGCATTTTGTGGCACATGGTGAATTGAATCCTCCCCACATGAAGATTTGTTGTCGTGTCCAACAAATGAAAGAAGGAGCTACAAGTGTCACACATTAAAACTCACTTCTTTCACTATAAAAGGAACTCTTCCTTTGCTCATTTCATTCACACAACAACAACAACAAAAAGAAGAAGAGCGTGAAGGAGGAAGAAGAAGAAGGGAGAGAGAGAAGGCGTGGAGGAGGAGAGAAGAAGAAGAAGAAGAAGAAGAAGAAGAAGAAGAAGAAGAAGAAGAAGAAGAAGAAGAAGAAGAAGAAGAAGAAGAAGAAGAAGAAGAAGAAGAAGAAGAAGAAGAAGAAGAAGAAGAAGAAGAAGAAGAAGAAGAAGAGGAGAGAAGGAGAAGAAGCGTGGAGGAGAGAGAGAGAGAGAGAAGAAGCATGAAGAAGAGGAGAGAGAAGAAGAAGTAAGGAGAGAGAAGCGTGAGATGAGGAGAAGGAGAGAGGAAGAAGGAAAACCGGAGGAGAGAGAAAGAGGAGAGAGAAAGTAGAGAGAGAGACGTGAAGATGAAGAAGAGAGAGAGAAGGAGGCGTGAAAGAGAGAGAAGATGGTCCGGAAGCTTGATTAGAATCACTCGGTCGACGGTCAGACGTTCGGGAAGCTTCGGGGTTCGAGTTCGTGCATTCGGGAGGTTCGGGTTCCAGTTCGGGGATCTCGGGATTCATACCGTGTCAGAGCCGCCATTTCTGTACCTATCTCAGTGAGTCGGCTCACAAACTCGTAGATTCATATAGACCATAAATTGATAAACCGTAATGCTAGGATTGCATACCCGTTACTTAACCTAATGAGTAATTAATAAATAATTGGACGTTTAATATTAAATCGGTTAGGAACGGATAAGCATGTTAGGGTTTAAAGAATTAAAAGGTTAATTGGTTGTGTGCCGCTAGGTTGTTAGTAATGATTGGGTGTTGCATTCATATAGACCGTTGTTTAGGGCTGTATATGCATAAGAACGATAATTAATGAATCTATATACAGGAATTAGGACGACATTAAAATATGGTTAAACCTAAACGAACGTATAGACTATGGTAACGGGATTGGGGTTTAGGTTTAATAGCGGGTTTGGGGAATGAATGAATTAAGTTAATAATGAGACGTCGGGGAGTTAGTAAGTTTACTAACTCTAAACCGACGGATCGGGGAGTTAATAAATGATGATTAGGTTTGGTTAAGAAATGAGAAGTGTTATGATTGGTGAACCGTCTACGGGTTAACAAGCGGTTAACCCAAGGTAGCGGGCGTGAAATGGATTAAAAGATTTAGAAACCCTAATAAGCCTGCTTGTGTGTGATTGTGTGATTGATTGTGATTGCGTGATTGATTGTTGTGATTATTGTTATTGTTGTGAGCTTGTGTGCAGGCTTGTTAGACTGCTCGGTGTTGGGCCGAGCAGTTATTGCGGACACTTACTCCGGTCACGGGACCGGGTAAGTTAGTGGTGCTGACTAGGTATCTTACCTAGTCAGAGCGGTGGTAGTGTAGAGGCTTGCGGAATGGTTGTGGATTTATTATTGATATTGATTGCATGATCTGTGCTAGAGTCCCAACGAGTCTGCGTGTTTATATTTCTGCACTAGGACTCTAGGGTGCGTTAGATTCCGCAAGCCTAGGTTTTGTTTACGTGCTGGTACTTCCATCCCGATTGGATCCTCGGGAATTGAGAACCTGATCAGCTTAGCCTGGCGGGTGCGAACCTATGGAGTGACGTCTGTAGGGTGTAGTCCGGAGAATACGGGGTCGCGTCCTAGGGCCGGACTGCATGGAAGCTCGGGTTGCCGGGGGTAACCAGAGTCGCCGCGTATCGATGGACAGAGAACGGTGTCCTAGTCGTTGTATGGGCGGCTAGGAGTCATGTGGGTTAGTTGCCATATCGGTGACAGTGGAAACCCGTGGAAGTCACCAAGTTCGTAAGGGCCCAGTGTTGTTTTATTAGTTCTTTCGTTGCGCGATAGATAGATCGAGTCCAATCGAGGACATGTGCCGCAGTATTCGGTATTTTTCGTTATTGTAACGAAGTGATCTTATTATCCCCAAGGATGTATTTTATCGCCATGTCATTAGGGATGAATGTCGACGGTGCGCGCTACTGACGGTAGTACTCCGGATGTAATCGTATCATAAGGCGGCTATGGAATGGGTGGAGTGGTAACGGGCTCGGCATCGACAACCACATACTCCGTAATAGGCTGCGAAAGATGGGAACAGTCCGCGAGCTGGAAAAATGGACTCGGACTAGCTGCAGTAGCTCCGATGGATCCAAGGGCATCCATACTGATGCCGCTCATCTTTTCGTCGCAACCACACACACACACCAATCCTCCAAGGACAACTCTGCTGCGTGACTGCAATAAAATACCAAATGATTAGCACAATTTTAATAAAATACCCATTTCCCCGGATTGACGAACGCGACTCGGATTCCTAATGGATGAATTGGCGACACATTTGACTCGATAAAACATTGAAAACTTTGAAAAACCGGAATATTCGAACCCCATGACGAACCATGCTCTGATACCCATTTTTATCACCCATTTCATGTATATAAAGCCCACTTAGAAGCCCTTTGAATTTAGACCCAAAACCCTTTTGTAGATTCATGCACCAAAACATAACAAAGCCTCTTCCTTCTTCTTGCATAATTTTCGTGGCACAACTTTTAACTGGGCTTGAATTAGGTCCATAATGACTTCAGATATCAGCTCCACTCATCCCCAAACCAAGCCCAAGCTTCCATGAATTTATTTTGGAATTTTAGTCATTAATCACCCATTAATGATCTAAAATATATAACTTCATCTAGGCATTGAATCTTGCTGAATCTTTTTAACCGTGGCTTCTACATCTTCTCATGAGGCTGTGGTCCAAATTTCATAATTTTTGGTGAAGTTTAGAAGGTCCTCTCGCTTGCCCGAACATTGTATCGGTTTCTCAGAAAAACCGGTTTAAGGTTTAATATTTTAAAAACTCTTTAGCTGCTTCTATAAATCCACCAAGCCGTCTTTTCAGATTCTAAATGCTCTTAGATGAATTTAGAAATTTTAATCACTTCAAACGGACACCCGTAGCTCCCGTAATGAATTTTACAAGTTTTGTCGGTTTTATCGGTTTCCATTTCCGATAACCCGAAAAACTAGTTTAATCTCCGTTTCCACCTTTCTTGGTCTTCTAAATGTTTTCTTTACTTAAAAAGAATAACATTTGGCCCGTCTTAGCTTCCGGCTCACACTTTGGTAGATTTTACCAAAATATCCCTCATCTTCTGGAAATTACGAAAATGCCCCTCGTCGACTTCTTGACTGCCCGTTGACCCATTCTTGATACAGGGTATTACATTCTTCCCCACTTACAGGAATTCGGTCCCCGAATTCTCCGTTACTTACTAACTTTGAATCGGAACTGAACCCCGTAAGTTACCACTTCTGAAACTGATATGTCTGCTCCAACACCCGAACGCTGAATTGACTGAACTATACTTTCGATGCGTACTGAATTCTGAAACCCCGTCTTGCTCACGCGGACATCTCGGACTTCCCATACCAAAAACTTAACTCACGATCACTTCTGGTTTCACATCTTCTCGCTTTACAGACTCCGATCTTGATTCTCAATACCAACGGTCGTGATTGAACTCCTTCACTCGGTCTTTGATTTCAATCCAACTCTGCTTTCCTTCTTACGCTCTGATCTCATGGTAACCCCGCTCTTCCGATGCCTACTGACTTTCAACCCACTGGTTTGCACAAACGGTGCTACACCGAACTTCTCTCTGATGACATATTCATTTCGCTTGACTGCACGACTCCATTCTGAGTCTTGTTTTCTTCTTCGCCACACGATACTGCTTGAACTCTGAATTTGTAGTTACACTCCCGATGCTTCCACTGATTCTTGAACCTTGGTTTTGCGCCCATTCTCAGCACATTGACATTTTTGAACTTCCCACGCGAAATGGCTTGACTCTCAATCAATCCCGGCTTCTCCATTTGATTACTTCGTTGATTCTGTCTCTGGTTTCCAAACTCATACTTCTGATGCCCAGATGACTCTCTGTTATGCAGTTGTGCGCAACCCTAACACGATGTCACTTTGAACTCCTGACACCGACTTGTCTGATTTCTGATCGCTTCCTGATTCTTCATCGCCATTGGACTTTCCGACTCATTTCCGATTTCGGACCATTGGTTTCGTCTTAATGCTTCAGTCTGACTCCTGACTCCATCTTCGCCATCTGATGATCTCCTTAACCGATATTCTGACTTCCCCACTCTGATTCGACCTTCTTGATTACGCGACATTGCCTCGAAATTCCTCGATCACTGATCTCCACGCTTCACCGACTCCAAAACTGTTCTTCCCACTAATATCCTCGAACGGACTCCCCCATTGACTTTGATGTTTCTGAATCTCATTGCTATCTTATTGAACTCATTCGCCTTGATTCCTTCTACCATTACTACCCAAACTCCTTTCTGAATCCACACTGACTTTCTTGCAGGCTCGGGTCAAACTGTTCCCTGAAATAACATCTCGCCTCTCGGGTTCAGGTTCGGTCTCGTGTCCTCGTCAAATCGTCCATCACGTCCTACATCAACAATCTCAACAACACCAACACGGTTAGACCTTTTTAACATACTCCCGATATCGCTTCCTTATAGAGATATTGGTATTTAATCACGGACCCAATGGTCACACGTGGCTAATAAACAATATCTTATAATTCCGCTCAATCTCGAATAAGTTTTCTAAAAACCGCTTTATCAATTCTAGGCTTACCAAAAACAATTCTACCAAGAAAACCAAACGATATCGCTATTCAAAAAAAAAAAAAAAAAATCACTTTCTAGCAACCTAGCGATTAAACGAAATGCAGAGATTCAAAATCAACAACTACCAACCTAGCGGGCAATCAATGCATCAATCAATTTAACATTCTAACACCGTAGACGGTTCACCAATCATAACACTTCTCATTTCTTAACCAAACCTAGTCATCATTTATTAATTCCCCGATCTGTCGGTTTAGAGTTAGTAAACTTACTAACTCCCCGACGTCTCATTATTAACTTAATTTGATTCATTACCCAATCCCGCTATTAAACCTAAACCCCAATCCCGTTACAATATTCTATATGTTCGTTTAGGTTTTAACCATATTTTAATGTCGTCTCAATTCTCGTATATAGATTCATTAAGTATCGCTCATCATTTGATTTCACACAGTAATCTATTTGCTTTCAGAACCATCTCATTCATGCAAATAGTTACTATGCTACTCAAAACGATCAACTGAACACTCTGTATCCACCACATACATAAACGATATATCATACATCATAAGGTTTTCTGTACATGGTTATGATCAGAGTCCACTCATAAGACTGTCATCACATCCAAAAACCCATACGACGCCGCTAAACATCGGAAAAGTCAAAGACGACACGCAAAGTCGCCTATCCGCCGATCAATCTACAAGACAAGAATAGAGTTAGTGCCCCCACTTACCTGGCCTAACTACTCCCATCCTAACCTAACGCCTCCAGCAAGACCGAAATGCCCCAACACCACTGGCAAAACGGCTTGCTGAAGTATCCGCTGGCAGGTGCGCCAGAAGGGTGTGGCGAGTGTGTGTCTCGAGATGGTGCTCTGATGGCTCGGCTATCGGACAAAGATAAGCATCGTGACCTGCGCGGCCACACATCTGACAAACTGGAGTGGACGCTGAACGTGGTCCACAATAACATACGGACGTCTGATGATCACCACCTCCACACAATTGACAATGAGAAGTCGGCTCTGACGGGGAATCGATGAAACAATCGGGTGCGCGATGACCCTCACCTCTACACAACGGGCAAGTCCTCACTGGCTCGGGTCGGGATAACTGAATGACCGGCAACTGAATAATTGGTGGCTGACTGGCTCGGGATCTCTACGGCTGGGTCCTGCTCAATACTCTTCTGGTACTGGTGCTTGGTACGACTCTCCATCGGGTACATGCACTCCTGCTCCGATGATAGGACAAGTCAACGCTTCATGGCCCTCGTGACCACACAACGGACGGTGATCGGGTCCCGGTACTGGATGGTACGGCTCCCAAAGACGCGGGTCTACTGCTCGGGGACACCAATGTAAATGAACTCATACACTCCACATCCGTTGCATGTCCTGTACTCCGGTATTGCTGGCGGCGAGACTGACTGGTCCCTTCTGACTCATGACGCTCAACTGTAACTGCTCCGCGCACACACACACACACATCTCCACTCCACCCAGGACACACTGCTGCATGACTGCAATCACAACTCAAAGATAAGTTAGTACAAATAATACAAAAATGCTACTTCCCATCCCAACCCCGGGTTTAACGGACGCGGCTCGGTTTCCTAATGGATGCTTGTGTGACACATTTGACTCGATAAAACACGGAAAACACTCAAAAATGAAATGTTTCGAAACCCATGCAGAACCATGCTCTGATACCACCTTTCTGTAACGCCCCTTTCCCATTCTCCGCTGACCGTCGAGCTGACCGGTCAACAATCAAACAAGAACATGACCGATCGAACCCGAGCAAGTCGAACAGGAAAAGTTTGTCACATGACGAAGTCAGAGACGGATCGGTTTGAGACAAAGGCTCGCACTAATCCATCTTTGACCTCGCTATCCTCACTTCCGTAATACAAGTTGTACACCTTGTACCACTTCGGTGAGTTGTGTCGGTTCGGACGAAACCTCATATCAGGGAAACAATTCCATTCTTGAGTTACTAAACGTTAAGCACAACGTTTAATAGAATTTCACAAACAATCGTCATCTCAAAGTACATAAATAAAACAAACACATAAAATGGCGCCAAAGCCGAACCGAAAATGAAACATCCAAAAACCCGAATCAAATCTCGTCACAAGCCATCCCGAAACCACACCGAGACCTCCCGCGTCCGTCGCTGCTAAACCTGAAAAACACAAAAGAGTCTAATGAGCGATCTAAGATCACCCAGTGAATCGGCTCCCCACTAAAGGCTTCTAGTCTATTTAGAACTACAGATTCCCGCCCCAAAACCCAAAATAACAATCAACATAAAGCAATAGTCGATCACGCACTACCACGTCGTGTCAACCCACACACACTCAAGCAATAGCCAAAACAAGAGAATTAAGGAAATCGAAGGCACTGCGGCACATGTCCTCGATTGGACTCGATCTATCTATCGCGCAACGAAAGAAAGATAACAAAACAAACACTGGGCCCTACGAACTTGGTGACTTCCACGGGTTTCCACTGTCACCGATATGGCAACTAACCCACATGACTCCTAGTCGTCCATACAACGACTAGGACACCGTTCTCTGTCCATCGATACGCGGCGACTCTGGTTACCCCCGGCAACCCGAGCTTCCATGCAGTCCGGCCCTAGGACGCGACCCCGTATTCTCCGGACTACACCCTACAGACGTCACTCCATAGGTTCGCACCCGCCAGGCTAAGCTGATCAGGTTCTCAATTCCCGAGGATCCAATCGGGATGGAAGTACCAGTACGTAAACAAAACCTAGGCTTGCGGAATCTAACGCACCCTAGAGTCCTAGTGCGGAAATATAAACACGCAGACTCGCTGGGACTCTAGCACAGATCACGCAATCAATATCAATAGTAAATCCCCAACCATTCCGCAAGCCTCTACACTACCACCGCTCTGACTAGGTAAGATACCTAATCAGCACCACTAACTTACCCGATCCCGTGACCGGAGTAAGTGTCCGCAATAACTGCTCGGCCCAACACCGAGCAGTCTAACAAGCCTGCACACAATCTCACAACAATAACAATAATCACAACAATCAATCACGCAATCACAATCAATCACACAATCACACACAAGCAGGCTTATTAGGGTTGCTATCATCTTTTAACCAATTTACGCCCGCTACCTTAGGTTAGCGGCTCTCTAACCCGTAGACGGTTCACCAATCATCACACTTCTTATTTCTTAACCAAACCTAATCATCATTTATTAACTCCCCGATCTGTCGGTTTAGAGTTAGTAAACTTACTAACTCCCCGACGTCTCATTATTAACTTTATTCATTCATTACCCAATCCCGCTATTAAACCTAAACCCCAATCCCGATACAATATTCTATACGTTCGTTTAGGTTTAACCTTATTTTAAGGTCGTCTTAATTCCCGTATATAGATTCATTAATTATCGTTCTTATACATATATATATGCATATACGGTCCTATTCAAACGGTGTCTATATGAGTCTACGAGTTTGTGAGCCGACTCACAGTGAGATAGGTACGGTAATGGCGGCTCTGACACGTCGTGAATCCCGAGACTCCCGAACTAGAACCCGAACGTCCCGACCGTAGACCGCATAATTCTAACCAAGCTTCCGGACCATGTTCTCTCTCCTTCACGCCTCCTTCTCTCTCTTCTTCACGTCGCTCTCTCTCTACTTTCTCTCTCCTCTTTCTCTCTCTTCTTTCTCTCTCCTCCGGTCTTCTCTCCTTCTCCTCATCTCACGCTTCTCTCTCCTTCATTCTCCTTCTCTCTCCTCTTCTTCACGCTTCTTCTCTCTCTCTCTCTCTCCTCTTCTTCACGCTCTTCCTCTCTCTTTCTCTTCCTCTTTCTTCTTCTTCTTCTTCTCTCCCTCCTCTTCACGCTTCTTCTCCTTCCTCTTCTCCTCTCTCCTCTCCTCCTCCTTCACGCTTCCTCTTCTCCTCTCTCCTCTTCTCCTCCTTCACGCTTCCTCTTCTCCTCTCTCCTCTTCTCCTCCTTCACGCTTCCTCTTCTCCTTTCTCCTCTTCTCCTCCTTCACGCTTCCTCTTCTCTCTCTTTCTACCTCTTCTCCACGCTTCCTTCTCTTCTTCTTCTCCTCTCTCTCCCTTCTTCACACTCTCTTCTTCTTCTTCTTCTTCATCTTCCTCCACGCCTTCTCTCTTTCCCTTCTTCTTCTTCTTCTTCTTCTTCTTCTTCTTCTTCTTCTTCTTCTTCTTCTTCTTCTTCTTCTTCTTCTTCTTCTTCTTCTCCTTCTTCTTCTTCTTCTTCTTCTTCTTCTTACGCTTCTTCTCTGATCTCTTCTCTCTCTTCCTCACCAACCAATCTAATAAGTGTTCATTGCATCTTCTCTTATTTGTTATAAACAAGCCACGTATGAAACCAAGATGATGAGTTGTTCAATGTTTCTCCTCTCCTCCAAGCCACGACACCATGCACAAGTTCAATGCATCTTCTTTTCTTATTTATTTTTGGCCACGTAACTCACCAACACAAGATGCAATGGATTCATTCTTTTCTTCTTTTCTATATTCTCACATGTGAAAAAGACAAAGCATAAAGATTCATTGGACTTCCACTCCTTCCTTGCCACGTCTCCCTCTCTTTACTTTCACCATAATTTACTCTTGCTGATTAAAACTTGTTGCCCAAATATTACCTCTAAACCGCCCTTAACCAGCCTCTAATCCCCATTAACTCCAATGCTCGGTTTGACGGTTTTACTTTTAATATTTTAGAATATCTCTGGATGATCCCATAAATACTCAAATCTCCATAATCAGATTCTCCATGCTATTTGATGAATTTAGCATTTTGAATCGCCTCAAACGGACACCCGTAGCTCCGGTTATGAATTTTTGAAGTTTTCTTCGATTTTGTCGGTTTCCATCCCGACAAGCCGTAGAACACGTTTCTGCTCTGATTTCTCCCACTCCGGTCTTGTGAACATTCTTTATATTAAAATATAAGAATATTCGGCCCGTCTCGGCTTCCGTCTCGACTTTTGGTAAAATTACCATTTTACCCCCGACATTGGTAAAATGACAATTTCACCCCTGTTGACTTTCTGCTGCCCGTTGACCGTATTTTGGATACGGGTTATCACATTCTTCCCCACTTACAGGAATTCGTCCCCGAATTCTCCGTCACTGTCAGACTTCAAATCGGTTCCGAATCCTGCAAGTTGCTTCATCACTCTACTCTAACACTCCTTACTGCTGCATACCACTGACCTCAACACTGATCCGATCTGACATCCCAATCTTGTACCCTGATCAGCTCCACTCTCAACTGTCTTTACCCGACTCAATCTTCGAACTCACTCCTGGTTAACTTATCTACTCTGCTTCTTACTTCCGTCTTCCCCACTTTGCCTCGACCTCCACATTCTTCGGTTTGTGACTTTCTGTCTTCTTCCTGAGACACTCTTCAAGAATCTAATCACCTGCTTCCAACTGTCCGATTCCCACAACCCCACTGAATCTTCTTCTCAACTCTCGTTTCTCGCTTCATACTTCTCGGCTTCTTTCTGCCGGTCACTCGATAAACTGATACACTTTCCACCGACGACACCCATCACTGCTTCACGGTCCGGTCCACTTATCTCACGATGTCTTGACACTTCATCACGCTTTCGGGTTCGGGTTCGGTCTCGGATTCACATCGCGTCGCCATTCCGACCTACAATCAATACAACAACTCACTGAAACAATTAGTTTCATCCCGCTCTATCCCCGATATCACTTCCCCATAGAATTATGGTTACTTAATCACGTACCCGACGGTTACCCGTGATTAAATAACAATACCCCATAAGTCCGTTCCCTCGTGAACTGACGGTTGAACACAACCGTCCTCAAGTCGGCTCAACTCGAAGTAAAATTGAAATAAAATCAACACCTTACCTTTTTAACAAAACCGAAGAAAGCTACTAATTACCAATCAAATTCCGAACTACCAAACATACAAGAGTCTCTAAGACCCAAAACGATCAATCCATCCAACAAACACGCACGCTAACACTACGCAACTACCGCACAAACAAATTAATCAATCAATCAATCAATCAATCAACATAAAATGAAAACAAGCAATCACCATACAATCACGCAATCTAATGATCGGTCGGATGCGTCGTCGGTATGGGTTCAGGTCATGAGGGACGGTCGTCAGTTCCGCTCATCATTTGATTTCACACAGTAATCTATTTGCTTTCAGAACCATCTCATTCATGCAAATAGTTACTATGCTACTCAAAACGATCAACTGAACACTCTGTATCCACCACATACATAAACGATATATCATACATCATAAGGTTTTCTGTACATGGTTATGATCAGAGTCCACTCATAAGACTGTCATCACATCCAAAAACCCATACGACGCCGCTAAACATCGGAAAAGTCAAAGACGACACGCAAAGTCGCCTATCCGCCGATCAATCTACAAGACAAGAATAGAGTTAGTGCCCCCACTTACCTGGCCTAACTACTCCCATCCTAACCTAACGCCTACAGCAAGACCGAAATGCCCCAACACCACTGACAAAACGGCTTGCTGAAGTATCCGCTGGCAGGTGCGCCGGGAGGGTGTGGCGAGTGTGTGTCTCGAGATGGTGCTCTGATGGCTCGGCTAATGGGCAAAGGTGAGCATCATGACCTGCGCGGCCACACAACTGACAGACTGGAGTGGACGCTGAACGTGGTCCACAATAACATACGGACGCCTGATGATCGTAACCACCACACAATTGACAATGAGAAGTCGGCTCTGACGGGGAATCGATGAAACAATCGGGTGCGCGATGACCCTCACCTCTACACAACGGGCAAGTCCTCACTGGCTCGGGTCGGGATAACTGAATGACCGGCAACTGAATAATTGGTGGCTGACTGGCTCGGGATCTCTACGGCTGGGTCCTGCTCAATACTCTTCTGGTACTGGTGCTTGGTACGACTCTCCATCGGGTACATGCACTCCTGCTCCGATGATAGGACAAGTCAACGCTTCATGGCCCTCGTGACCACACAACGGACGGTGATCGGGTCCCGGTACTGGATGGTACGGCTCCCAAAGACGCGGGTCTACTGCTCGGGGACACCAATGTAAATGAACTCATACACTCCACATCCGTTGCATGTCCTGTACTCCGGTATTGCTGGCGGCGAGACTGACTGGTCCCTTCTGACTCATGACGCTCAACTGTAACTGCTCCGCGCACACACACACACACATCTCCACTCCACCCAGGACACACTGCTGCATGACTGCAATCACAACTCAAAGATAAGTTAGTACAAATAATACAAAAATGCTACTTCCCATCCCAACCCCGGGTTTAACGGACGCGGCTCGGTTTCCTAATGGATGCTTGTGTGACACATTTGACTCGATAAAACACGGAAAACACTCAAAAATGAAATGTTTCGAAACCCATGCAGAACCATGCTCTGATACCACCTTTCTGTAACGCCCCTTTCCCATTCTCCGCTGACCGTCGAGCTGACCGGTCAACAATCAAACAAGAACATGACCGATCGAACCCGAGCAAGTCGAACAGGAAAAGTTTGTCACATGACGAAGTCAGAGACGGATCGGTTTGAGACAAAGGCTCGCACTAATCCATCTTTGACCTCGCTATCCTCACTTCCGTAATACAAGTTGTACACCTTGTACCACTTCGGTGAGTTGTGTCGGTTCGGACGAAACCTCATATCAGGGAAACAATTCCATTCTTGAGTTACTAAACGTTAAGCACAACGTTTAATAGAATTTCACAAACAATCGTCATCTCAAAGTACATAAATAAAACAAACACATAAAATGGCGCCAAAGCCGAACCGAAAATGAAACATCCAAAAACCCGAATCAAATCTCGTCACAAGCCATCCCGAAACCACACCGAGACCTCCCGCGTCCGTCGCTGCTAAACCTGAAAAACACAAAAGAGTCTAATGAGCGATCTAAGATCACCCAGTGAATCGGCTCCCCACTAAAGGCTTCTAGTCTATTTAGAACTACAGATTCCCGCCCCAAAACCCAAAATAACAATCAACATAAAGCAATAGTCGATCACGCACTACCACGTCGTGTCAACCCACACACACTCAAGCAATAGCTAAAACAAGAGAATTAAGGAAATCGAAGGCACTGCGGCACATGTCCTCGATTGGACTCGATCTATCTATCGCGCAACGAAAGAAAGATAACAAAACAAACACTGGGCCCTACGAACTTGGTGACTTCCACGGGTTTCCACTGTCACCGATATGGCAACTAACCCACATGACTCCTAGTCGTCCATACAACGACTAGGACACCGTTCTCTGTCCATCGATACGCGGCGACTCTGGTTACCCCCGGCAACCCGAGCTTCCATGCAGTCCGGCCCTAGGACGCGACCCCGTATTCTCCGGACTACACCCTACAGACGTCACTCCATAGGTTCGCACCCGCCAAGCTAAGCTGATCAGGTTCTCAATTCCCGAGGATCCAATCGGGATGGAAGTACCAGTACGTAAACAAAACCTAGGCTTGCGGAATCTAACGCACCCTAGAGTCCTAGTGCGGAAATATAAACACGCAGACTCGCTGGGACTCTAGCACAGATCACGCAATCAATATCAATAGTAAATCCCCAACCATTCCGCAAGCCTCTACACTACCACCGCTCTGACTAGGTAAGATACCTAATCAGCACCACTAACTTACCCGATCCCGTGACCGGAGTAAGTGTCCGCAATAACTGCTCGGCCCAACACCGAGCAGTCTAACAAGCCTGCACACAATCTCACAACAATAACAATAATCACAACAATCAATCACGCAATCACAATCAATCACACAATCACACACAAGCAGGCTTATTAGGGTTGCTATCATCTTTTAACCAATTTACGCCCGCTACCTTAGGTTAGCGGCTCTCTAACCCGTAGACGGTTCACCAATCATCACACTTCTTATTTCTTAACCAAACCTAATCATCATTTATTAACTCCCTGATCTGTCGGTTTAGAGTTAGTAAACTTACTAACTCCCCGACGTCTCATTATTAACTTTATTCATTCATTACCCAATCCCGCTATTAAACCTAAACCCCAATCCCGATACAATATTCTATACGTTCGTTTAGGTTTAACCATATTTTAAGGTCGTCTTAATTCCCGTATATAGATTCATTAATTATCGTTCTTATACATATATATATGCATATACGGTCCTATTCAAACGGTGTCTATATGAGTCTACGAGTTTGTGAGCCGACTCACAGTGAGATAGGTACGGTAATGGCGGCTCTGACACGTCGTGAATCCCGAGACTCCCGAACTAGAACCCGAACGTCCCGACCGTAGACCGCATAATTCTAACCAAGCTTCCGGACCATGTTCTCTCTCCTTCACGCCTCCTTCTCTCTCTTCTTCACGTCGCTCTCTCTCTACTTTCTCTCTCCTCTTTCTCTCTCTTCTTTCTCTCTCCTCCGGTCTTCTCTCCTTCTCCTCATCTCACGCTTCTCTCTCCTTCATTCTCCTTCTCTCTCCTCTTCTTCACGCTTCTTCTCTCTCTCTCTCTCCTCTTCTTCACGCTCTTCCTCTCTCTTTCTCTTCCTCTTTCTTCTTCTTCTTCTTCTCTCCCTCCTCTTCACGCTTCTTCTCCTTCCTCTTCTCCTCTCTCCTCTCCTCCTCCTTCACGCTTCCTCTTCTCCTCTCTCCTCTTCTCCTCCTTCACGCTTCCTCTTCTCCTCTCTCCTCTTCTCCTCCTTCACGCTTCCTCTTCTCCTTTCTCCTCTTCTCCTCCTTCACGCTTCCTCTTCTCTCTCTTTCTACCTCTTCTCCACGCTTCCTTCTCTTCTTCTTCTCCTCTCTCTCCCTTCTTCACACTCTCTTCTTCTTCTTCTTCTTCATCTTCCTCCACGCCTTCTCTCTTTCCCTTCTTCTTCTTCTTCTTCTTCTTCTTCTTCTTCTTCTTCTTCTTCTTCTTCTTCTTCTTCTTCTCCTTCTTCTTCTTCTTCTTCTTCTTCTTCTTACGCTTCTTCTCTGATCTCTTCTCTCTCTTCCTCGCCAACCAATCTAATAAGTGTTCATTGCATCTTCTCTTATTTGTTATAAACAAGCCACGTATGAAACCAAGATGATGAGTTGTTCAATGTTTCTCCTCTCCTCCAAGCCACGACACCATGCACAAGTTCAATGCATCTTCTTTTCTTATTTATTTTTGGCCACGTAACTCACCAACACAAGATGCAATGGATTCATTCTTTTCTTCTTTTCTATATTCTCACATGTGAAAAAGACAAAGCATAAAGATTCATTGGACTTCCACTCCTTCCTTGCCACGTCTCCCTCTCTTTATTTTCACCATAATTTACTCTTGCTGATTAAAACTTGTTGCCCAAATATTACCTCTAAACCGCCCTTAACCAGCCTCTAATCCCCATTAACTCCAATGCTCGGTTTGACGGTTTTACTTTTAATATTTTAGAATATCTCTGGATGATCCCATAAATACTCAAATCTCCATAATCAGATTCTCCATGCTATTTGATGAATTTAGCATTTTGAATCGCCTCAAACGGACACCCGTAGCTCCGGTTATGAATTTTTGAAGTTTTCTTCGATTTTGTCGGTTTCCATCCCGACAAGCCGTAGAACACGTTTCTGCTCTGATTTCTCCCACTCCGGTCTTGTGAACATTCTTTATATTAAAATATAAGAATATTCGGCCCGTCTCGGCTTCCGTCTCGACTTTTGGTAAAATTACCATTTTACCCCCGACATTGGTAAAATGACAATTTCACCCCTGTTGACTTTCTGCTGCCCGTTGACCGTATTTTGGATACGGGTTATCACAAACAATCGTCCAGTAAAATATACAAGGAAATCAACACAACGAAATAACAATAACGCCGAACCGAGAAAACACGCAAAAACCCACGAATCAAATCCCGTCACAAGCAACCCGAAACCACACCGAGCATCTCCATCGTGTATACACGGTCCTGGTCCGGCAATCGGGCAGTCGACACTCCATGGCCCTCTGGTACTGCTGGCGGTACCTCTATCATCTCGGCTGGTGACGAGGCTGACTCAAACTGCGACTCCGTAGACGCTGGTGACTTCCACGGGTTTCCACTGTCACCGATATGGCAACTAACCCACATGACTCCTAGCCGCCCATACAACGACTAGGACACCGTTCTCTGTCCATCGATACGCGGCGACTCTGGTTACCCCCGGCAACCCGAGCTTCCATGCAGTCCGGCCCTAGGACGCGACCCCGTATTCTCCGGACTACACCCTACAGACGTCACTCCATAGGTTCGCACCCGCCAGGCTAAGCTGATCAGGTTCTCAATTCCCGAGGATCCAATCGGGATGGAAGTACCGGAACGTAAACAAAACCTAGGCTTGCGGAATCTAACGCACCCTAGAGTCCTAGTGCAGAAATATAAACACGCAGACTCGCTGGGACTCTAGCACAGATCACGCAATCAATATCAATAATAAATCCACAACCATTCCGCAAGCCTCTACACTACCACCGCTCTGACTAGGTAAGATACCTAGTCAGCACCACTAACTTACCCGGTCCCGTGACCGGAGTAAGTGTCCGCAATAACTGCTCGGCCCAACACCGAGCAGTCTAACAAGCCTGCACACAAAGCTCACAACAACAACAATATAATCACGCAACCACAATCACTCACACAATCATAATCAATCACACAATCACAATCAATCACACAATCACACACAAGCAGGCTTATTGGGGTTTCTAAATCTTTTAATCCATTTCACGCCCGCTACCTTGGGTTAACCGCTTGTTAACCCGTAGACGGTTCACCAATCATAACACTTCTCATTTATTAACCAAACCTAGTCATCATTTATTAATTCCCCGATCTGTCGGTTTAGAGTTAGTAAACTTACTAACTCCCCGACGTCTCATTATTAACTTAATTTGATTCATTACCCAATCCCGCTATTAAACCTAAACCCCAATCCCGTTACAATATTATATACGTTTGTTTAGGTTTAACCATATTTTAATGTCGTCTCAATTCTCGTATATAGATTCATTAAGTATCGTTCTTATACCATATATATGCATATACGATCCCTAAACAACGGTCTATATGAATGCATCACCCAATCATTACTAACAACCTAGCGGCACACAACCAATTTACCTTTTAATTCTTTAAACCCTAACGTGCTTATCCGATCCTAACCGGTTTAACATTAAACGCCCAATTAATTAATTACTCATTAGGTTAAGTAACGGGTATGCAAACCTAGTACTACGGTTTATCAATTTCCGGGTCTATATGAGTCTATGCATCACACAACGCTACTACCAACCTAACGGCACACAACAAGTTTAATTCGTTTAATCTTACGATCTTAGTATGCGTCTCAACCCCCTAACCGGTTTATTTTTAATCCGTCAATTCAATTCTCAAACGCCATCAATTTATATCCGGGTATGCAATTACTTAATCTACGGTTTCTCGTTTTATGATCTATATGCAATACTACTCTACGGTGTTTTGAGCCGACTCACATTGCTATTATGATGACGGACGGATTGACGGACTAGCGGAACAACGAGACCCGGCACGAACCCGACGCTAACCCGAACCTCCGTCTTTTTGACCCGACCTTGACCCGCACTTTACCATGCCGTTTACCTTCGTGATCCCGAACCTCCGGACAACCCTCGTATGATGTCTACTACAACCGTCTACCCTATTTCTAAATAAAAGAAATCCGGTTTATCGGGAAGATTATTACGTCGGAAAAATTCCTTTCCGAAGAATATTCTTTAGAATATTCCGACGTATTAATATTCCTTTCCCCATCTTTCTTTTATTTTTCTCACACTCTCTCTCTCCTCCCTCTCTCTCTCATCCCTCTCTCTCTCTCCCTCTGGCTCCTCCTTCTTCTTCTCCTTCTTCTCCTCCTTCTCCCCACGCTTCTCCTCCTCTTCCTCTCCTTCTCTCTTTTTTCTTCTCTCTTTTTCTTTGTTTGTTTTTGGTGTGAGTAAGAAGTGTCACCCAAAGCCTCCTTTTATAGCTGAAGGTCAGCTTACATGCATCACCAACAAGTGACACATGTAGTGCTAGGTGTCTTCCTCTTCTCTTCTCCAATGGACAACACATAAGGTGAGATGTTGGCACAAAGTCTTGACAGCTATCACCTCTCAAAGCCACGCCTCCTCTCCATACAGGGCCACAAAATGACCCATTTTAGTACCCATTTGACACTTGCACAGCCCATGTAAAAGCCCTTTTGATTTAGGTCCAAAACCCTTTTGTAGATTCATTGAATCTAATTCACCAAGCCTCTTTTATTTTCTTCTTGCATAATTTCGTGGCACAACTTGTAAATGAGCTTTCATAAAGTCCATAATGACTTCAGACATCATCTCAAACCATCCCAAACCAAGCCCAAGCTCCCTTGAATTTATTTTAGAATTTTAGTCATTAATCACCCATTAATGATCTAAAATATGTAACTTAATCTAGACATTGAATCTTTCTGAATCCTTTTAACCGTGGCTTCTACATCTTCTCATGAGGCTGTGGTACAAATTTCATAATTTTTGGTGGAGTTTAGAAGGTTTTCTCGCTTCCCCGAACATTATATCGGTTCCTCGGAAAACCCGGTTTAAGGTTTAATATTGTAAAAACTCTTTAGCTGCTTCTATAAATCCACCAAGCCTTCTTTTCAGATTCTAGATGCTCTTAGATGAATTTAGCAATTTGAATCACCTCAAACGGACACCCGTAGCTCCCGTTATGAATTTTACAAGTTTTGTCGGTTTTATCGGTTTCCATTCCCGATAACCCGAAAAACTAGTTTAATCTCCGTTTCCACCTTTCTTGGTCTTCTAAATGTTTTCTTTACTTTAAAAAGAATAACATTTGGCCTGTCTTAGCTTCTGGCTCGTATTTTGGTAAACAACGAAATAACAATAACGCCGAACCGAGAAAACACGCAAAAACCCACGAATCAAATCCCGTCACAAGCAACCCGAAACCACACCGAGCATCTCCCGCGTCCGCCGCTACCTAAACCTGAAAAACACAAAAAGAGTATAATGAGCGATCTAAGATCACCCAGTGAATCGGCTCCCCACTACGGCTTCTAATCTATCTAGATTCTACAATCCCCGCCCCGAAACCCAAAATAACAATCAGCAGAAATAAATAGTTGATCACGCACTACCACTTCGTGATAAACCCACACACAATCAAGCAATAGCCAAAACAAGAGAATTAAGGGAATCGAAGGCACTGCGGCACATGTCCTCGATTGGACTCGATCTATCTATCGCGCAACGAAAGAACTAATAAAACAACACTGGGCCCTTACGAACTTGGTGACTTCCACGGGTTTCCACTGTCACCGATATGGCAACTAACCCACATGACTCCTAGCCGCCCATACAACGACTAGGACACCGTTCTCTGTCCATCGATACGCGGCGACTCTGGTTACCCCCGGCAACCCGAGCTTCCATGCAGTCCGGCCCTAGGACGCGACCCCGTATTCTCCGGACTACACCCTACAGACGTCACTCCATAGGTTCGCACCCGCCAGGCTAAGCTGATCAGGTTCTCAATTCCCGAGGATCCAATCGGGATGGAAGTACCAGCACGTAAACAAAACCTAGGCTTGCGGAATCTAACGCACCCTAGAGTCCTAGTGCAGAAATATAAACACGCAGACTCGCTGGGACTCTAGCACAGATCATGCAATCAATATCAATAATAAATCCACAACCATTCCGCAAGCCTCTACACTACCACCGCTCTGACTAGGTAAGATACCTAGTCAGCACCACTAACTTACCCGGTCCCGTGACCGGAGTAAGTGTCCGCAATAACTGCTCGGCCCAACACCGAGCAGTCTAACAAGCCTGCACACAAGCTCACAACAATAACAATAATCACAACAATCAATCACGCAATCACAATCAATCACACAATCACACACAAGCAGGCTTATTAGGGTTTCTAAATCTTTTAATCCATTTCACGTCCGCTACCTTGGGTTAACCGCTTGTTAACCCGTAGACGGTTCACCAATCATAACACTTCTCATTTCTTAACCAAACCTACTCATCATTTATTAACTCCCCGATCCGTCGGTTTAGAGTTAGTAAACTTACTAACTCCCCGACGTCTCATTATTAACTTTATTCATTCATTACCCAATCCCGCTATTAAACCTAAACCCCAATCCCGATACAATATTCTATACGTTCGTTTAGGTTTAACCATATTTTAAGGTCGTCTTAATTCCCGTATATAGATTCATTAATTTTTGTTCTTATACCATATATATGCATATATAGTCTTAAACAACGGTCTATATGAATGCATCACCCAATCATTACTAACAACCTAGCGGCACACAACCAATTAACCTTTTAATTCTTTAAACCCTAACATGCTTATCCGTTCCTAACCGGTTTAACATTAACGTCTAATTAATTATTAAGTACCAATTAGGTTAAGTAACGGGTATGCAAACCTAGTACTACGGTTTATCAATTTCCGGTCTATATGAGTCTAAAGGTTTGTGAGCCGACTCACAGTGAGATAGGCACGGAAATGGCGGCTCTGACACGGTATGAATCCCGAGATCCCCGAACTGAAACCCGAACCTCTCCGAATGCACGGACTCGAACCCCGAAGCTTCCCGAACGTCTTGACCGTCGACTGAACAATTCAAACCACGCGTCCGGACCATCTTCTCTCTCCTTCACGCCTCCTTCTCTCTCTCTTCTTTCTCTCTCCTCTTTCTCTCTCTTCTTTCTCTCTCCTCCGGTCTTCCTTCTACCTCATCTCACGCTTCTCTCTCCTTCCTTCTTCTTCTCTCTCCTCTTCTCCATGCTTCTTCTCTCTCTCTCTTTCTCTCTCTCCTCCCCTTCACGCTCTTCTTCTCTCTTTCTCTTCCTCTCTCTTCTTCTTCCTCTTCTCTCCCTCCTCTTCACGCTTCTTCTTCTTCCCTCTTCTCCTCTCTCCTTTCCTCCTTCACGCTCTTCTTCTTCTTCTTCTCTTCTTCTTTCTCTTTTTCTCCTTCTTCTCTCTCTCTTCTCACGCTTCTCCTCCCTCTCCTCTCACGCTTCCCCTCTTCTCTCCTCCTCTTCTTCTTTCCCTTCTCTCCTCACGCTTCTTCTCCTTCTCTCCTCTCCTTCTTCTCTCTTCTTCTTCTTCTCTTCACGCTCACCTCCTCCTCCTTCTTCTTCTTCTTCTTCTTCTTCTTCTTCTTCTTCTTCACACCCTCCTTCTTCTTCTCCTTCTTTTTGTTGTTGTTGTTGTGTGAATGAAATGAGCAAAGGAAGAGTTCCTTTTATAGTGAAAGAAGTGAGTTTTAATGTGTGACACTTGTAGCTCCTTCTTTCATTTGTTGGACACGACAACAAATCTTCATGTGGGGAGGATTCAATTCACCATGTGCCACAAAATGCTATGTCAACAGCTGTCCTCCTGACTCATCAATCCTGCCACGCCACCTTCTTGTTGTCAACTCTCCTCTCTTGCCACAACACCATTCATGAATCCATAAAGATTCATTTAACCATGTGATCAAAATCACATGCATTGTATAATGCCACAACACCTCCTTACATGCCACGTCTCCCTCTATTTTTAAGCATAAATTACTCTACTTTGTTGCCCAAAAAATCACCTCTAAACTGTCCTTAATCAGCCACTACTCCCCATTAACTCCAATGCTCGGTTTGATGGTTCTTGGTTTTAATATTTTAGAATATCTCTGGTTGATCCCATAAATCCTCAAACCTCCATAATCAGATTCTTCATGCTATTTTATGAATTTAGCATTTTGAATCGCCTCAAACGGACACACGTAGCTCCGGTTATGAATTTTTGAAGTTTTATCGGTTTTGTCGGTTTCCATTCCCGACTCATCGAAAAACATGCTTCTGCTCCGATTTCTCCAACTCTGGTCTTGTGAATATTCTTTATATTAAAATATAAGAATATTCGGCCCGTCTCGGCTTCCGTCTCGACTTTTGGTAAAATTACCATTTTACCCCTGACATTGGTAAAATGACAATTCTACCCCTGGTTGACTTTCTGCTGCCCGTTGACCGTATTTTCGATACGGGGTATCACAGGCACTGTGGCGTCAACACTATCCACAATTTATCAAGAGCGGTGAGGGAGAGAATGGATCAGCCAGAACTAGAATGCTTCCTCCTGGTTGTTTTGATTACTTCACTGGTGATCTTCCCGTGTTCTGCAAATCAAAGAAGCCTTGGGGGCTGGAAATTGATGAGATCTACACCGCACTCCACATGGGCGGAAATCATTGGGTAGAAATTATGATTTCTATCACGGAAAGGCACGTAACAGTCTGGGACAGCATCTTTTCTGGGAAGACTGATGAGTCGGTCGGAGCGGCGGTGGCACCAATCTGTGAGATGTTTCCTTATGCGATGCATATCTTGGCCCCAGCTGCAGATGGATGGCCTTATCCCTTGGATCGTTACACCTTCTCGATTGACAGGAGCAAAGATCTTCCCCAAAATCAGCAAACGGGTGACTGTGGAGTGTACTGCTTGAAGTACATCGAGTTCCATTCACTAGGAATGCCGTGGCCAAAGTATCTCTGTGATAGGAACATCAAGCAGATCAGCGACAGGCTAGCTTTTGACATCATGTCTGAACTCGGGAGAACTGGTGAAGAAGGAGAACGTACGGAGTATGCATTGCTGGACATCTATGGAAAGTAATAGACTTCCGATATCTTCTCCATATCTTTTGGACTCTCAAACACTGGATTATTGCATACATTTTCCCTATTTTCTTTTGCTGGTGTAAGGAACACAAATCCATCTTTTGGTGTGCTTGTTTATTTTTGTAACACACTTAAGCACTAATCCTAGTTATGTTTATTACTACGCTTGGTGAAACGGAACCCAAACAATTGAGACAAGTTTGAAAATCAGACTTCTGAAATACCATCATTACAACGTCAGACTTCGGAACCCAAACAATGAACCCTTAAAAATATCAGACTTCACTGAACCCTAAAATATATCAGATTTCAATGAACCACAAATATATCACACTTCATTACACCCTAAAACTTATCAGGCTTCACTGATACCACATTTCAGACTTCAAGCATTTCTAGTCAGCCCCAGGGTGTGGAAAATCCCAAACAATGAACCCTTAAAAATATCAGACTTCATTGAATTCCTAATCTAAATCAGACTTCAATGAACCACAAATATATCACACTTCATTACACCCTAAAACTTATCAGGCTTCACTGATACCACATTTCAGACTTCAAGCTTTTCTAGTCAGCCCCAGGGTGTGGAAAATCCCAAACAATGAACCCTTAAAAATATCAGACTTCACTGAATTCCTAATCTAAATCAGACTTCAATGAACCACAAATATATCACACTTCATTACACCCTAAAACTTATCAGGCTTCACTGATACCACATTTAAGACTTCAAGCATTTCTAGTCAGCCCCAGGGTGTGGAAAATCCCAAACAATGAACCCTTTAAAATATCAGACTTCACTGAACCCTAAAATATATCAGACTTCAATGAACCACAAATATATCACACTTCATTACACCCTAAAACTTATCAGGCTTCACTGATACCACATTTAAGACTTCAAGCATTTCTAGTCAGCCCCAGGGTGTGGAAAATCCCAAACAATGAACCCTTAAAAATATCAGACTTCACTGAACCCTAAAATATATCAGACTTCAATGAACCACAAATGTATCACACTTCATTACACCCTAAAACTTATCAGGATTCACTGATACCACATTTAAGACTTCAAGCATTTCTAGCCAGCCTCAGTGTGTGGACAATTAGGTTGTTTGTGGTCTGGTTGTCTACAATTCGAACAGCAATATTGCTTGTGCAGTTTCCGCGGTTTACTGCCCTTCTTCTTGGTGATTTCTAGCATAGATTGCCACCTTGACTTCTTTTGTCTTCCAGGCTTCCGCCTCTCTTCCGGCGGAAGGACACGCACGTTGTCATGACCAGCTGTGCCTTTTAAATCCTTTGGTAAGATGTTGCGAGAGTATGCAGCGTACAAGTAGTCCGTTCTGTAAGATGGACATACAAGGGTAGAAATGTGTAGCTCAAGTTCCGGTGCAGCGCATATGGCATGTGAGCAAGGTATCTTTTCGTAATCCCAAACACCACATTCACACGTATGATGTTCCAAATCGACAACAAAATCCCTATGTCCTCCCTTAACAACAAACTGATACGTATCCACGCGTTCTGCCGTCATCATATCTGCATAATATTCACGAATAGCCAGCAGATATTCAACTCCTCTGCTAAATGTTGTTGAGAGACTCATTGCATCTAAGCGCCTTTTACAAAACCACGTCCCTAGTTTCTCTTGTATAAACTCTAAAAGGAAAGATATGGGATATCCTTTTGCCTTCTTAACTGCGGAGTTTATAGATTCAGCAATGTTGCTCGTCTTTATGTTGTACCTGTCTCCAACAATTCGAAAGAGGTTTACACAAGTAAGAACTAGAAAGTATTAAGAAAAACCATACGATTTCAGACTTCTTCTGTCGTCTGGTATATACTCAGACAGCAGGAGAAGTCTGATAATAGTATCACACATCAATAGAAGTCAAAGACGAAAATATTAAGTCTGACACTTATTGTCATACCGCACAAGTACCTGTCTCCGCCGAAATGGACGCGTGACCATAGCCTCACATCCGCCTCCTCCAGGTAATCAGCAAGTTCAGGATTTACCGCTCGTATGGAAGCCATGTTTCGGTCAAAATCGTAAATCGTATATGCGTAAGCCGCGTTTTTCACTAAGTACAGAAGATGTTTTCCCATGAACTTGGTAACTATGTTATTTTGTAGATGGTAATAGCATATCCCTCGTTGTGCCCAAGGGAAAACTGCTTCACACGCATTCTTGATAGACTCGCATCTATCCGAGACTATGACCAAAGGATATTGGTCTGAGATGCATTCTTTCAGCTTTGTGAAAAACCATTCCCACGAGTCATCATTCTCAGAGTCTACAATTCCGATGGCCAACGGAAATATTTGAAAATTTCCATCTTGTGCGGCCGCCACTAGCATAACACCCCCATACTTTCCATTAAGATGAGTACCATCCACCACAATGACTCTTCTAAGAAACGTAAACCCATATATGGAAGCTCCAAATGCTATAAATAGATATTTAAATCTATTCTTCTCATCTAGTTCAAGAGCAGTTATTGTTCCCGGGTTGGTTTGCCTGATTCCATGCAAAAAAGAAGAAAGTCTCTCGTACCCATCCTCCGCTGTTCCTCTCACAATCTTTTGAGCATGTAACAATGCTCTGTATGCGGTTGTGTAGCTCATCCTAATCCCAAACTGCTTCTTCATTGATACTTTAACATGCTTTGGTGTTATACCCTCAATTATACCAAAAGATTCAGTAAACAACCAACCAATATAAACTGGAGTATAACGTTTGCGCGTAGACATCCGGTCCACCATCGAACATGTATGGGTTTTTGAATAGCTCATCACCCAATACTTGTTTGGTTCGCTCTTCACACACGCTCGAACCATCCACTTGCATCCTTCCACACGACATTTAGCCACAAAACGTGTCTTGTCAGACTTCTCAGTCATGAATGCGAATTTCTTCAATATCGCCGTCAAACGTAGCTCTGATATTAGGTCATTTTTGCTATCAAAACACTTATGGAGAAAGATACCCTCAGACAAGTCCCTTTTGCCACCACACCGTTTACTAGTATCCTCCAACTCATATTTCTTATAATCTTCATCTTCTTCCACATCTACATCTTCATGTTTCACTTTCCCATATAAGCTATAATCATCATCGTCATGGTAAGCCTCAGCGTGTTTCCTGAAAACATTTTCAGGCACATCCAAATTTCCAACACCATCGTTTCCACTACCACCACAAACAGAATCTTCCGAGATTGAGTCCACATCTTCCTCATCATTGACTTCATCATCTACGTCATCTTCGTCCACATCTTCAACTTCAACTTCATATTTTTCATCTTAATTCACCGCATCATCAACTTCCATAGCGGATCGGCTCGAGACACAAAGACGGATTAAATGCGTATTAGCTAACTCGACCATGCTCCTTACTTGTCTATCATTTGTGACATAAACCGGAGGGCTATCCGGATCCATTAGTTTCAAGAGTGCTTCCGGCAATTGATATGATAACACCACCAACTCGGTTGTCCTGTCCAGCATATAATCATCTTGTACAATCTCAACAAGTTCTTGATGTGTAGAACCATGGCGCAAAGTGATAAACCGCCCTCCTTTCACCTTATCAACCACAAAATGCCAAATCTGGTCTCTCACGACCCATTCACCAAAGTTAACAGGTAACTGAACCATTATCTGTATAAACAAACACGTATAAACCACATTAGAGATCTTTTGGTTAAAGTCAGACTTCTTGGAGAAGTCTGATGCTATTCGCTATCTTGCCAATATTATTCAAAAATTGATTTAAAAATAATTACCATATATAACAATGTAAAACTAACGCAGGAGGAACATATAAAACTAACACACATTTATAAAATTTAAAAACAGCAAAATTAATCACAAATATAAAATAAAATGCATTTTTTAAGTTTTTAACATTTCAGACGGCTATAGCTGTCTGATAAAAGTGAAACCAGACCTCTATGGCTGTCTGAAAAAAGGGGTATTTTTGCAATTGAAATCGAAATGTCAGACAGCGTCAGCTGTCTGCTTTGGAAATTTTGTCAGACATCTTATGAAGTCTGAGAAAAAAGGGTAGTTTTGAAATTGAATTTGAAATGTCAGAGGGTAGTTTTGCAATTGATTTTGAAATGTCAGACTTCAACAAGAAGTCTGAAAACTTTCAGACAGCTTGAGCTGTCTGACAAAATTTTCAGACAGCTATGGAAGTCTGACATAAAACATCGCATTTACGGTTTTTATCCATCGTTGACCAAAATTCGGATTTTCAGATGTCTATAGCCGTCTGGCAAAAGTTTAGAATTTCAGATGTCTATAGCCGTCTGATACTTTTTTGCTTATTTTCAGACTGCTTTAGATGTCTGACGATTTTTTCGCTAATCTTGGTCAACATCTGAAAATTTGGGTCAATTGCTGTTTCTACCCCTCTTTTTTATCAGACATCGGATTCCGTCTGACAAAAAGTCAACAATCGGTCAATTTTTTGCCAGACAGCATAAGAAGTCTGACGAAAAAATCAAATTACAATCAATTGCAAAACTACCCTCTTCTTATTTAGACTTCTTAGTGAAGTCTGATTTTTTTTTTTTTTTTTGCAAAGGATTTTGACAGACCTCTATAGAGGTCTGGCAATTGAAAGTCAATTGAAAAACTACCCTCACGTTGACCATATTGAAGTTTACGAAAAAAGATAAGACATAAACGGCAGACTGAAAGTACAATTCAGATCTGAAAATCGACGATATGAAAAAAATTCTTACCAATGTCCGTTTTTAGTTTGTTCTTAGCCTCGACGATTTCCCAGAACGTCTAATATCACCGGAAACACGAATCCGAGACGTGTTTAGCTGTTTTTATAAGATGATACACGATTTCGCAACTTCTGAATCGAAAAATCAAAGGGGAAAAGGGAGAAATCGGTCGGGATAACGTCCAAGCTCTATTCTTGAGCTTTAATTGAGCTTTAATGGTGGCAAAACGAGCTGGATTACACATTAACTCGTCGGCGATGGTGGGTGTCGTGGTTGTTGAGCATTGATGGTGATGGCATTTTCGTGAATATCCAAACAAATTTTGGACCCTTTTGTCTTTTACCTAAAATGTCAGACTTCATATGAAGTCTGACGATGGCATTCTCGTGAATAACCAAGATAACTAAGGGGATAAATTAGCGCGCGAGAGGAAGGAGAGGGCCGAGGGTAGAATCAGGGTTGACTTCAATTTCAGAGGCATTTTTGCAATCACCCCTTTTTTAATTTACTATATTAGTCTTTTTTAAAGAAATGAGGTTTCTTGATACTCCAAACCAGATTCGAAGAGCTGATAAATGAGGAATACCAATTATGAAAAACGCACAGACAACACCTGCAATGACAATAAAGTGAGGTAGTTTTCTAACACTGTCATCTCTAAAAAGTACATAAACAGACTGCAAACAATGCAAAACAATACCAATGAGGGAAACTAATATATTTTTGGACTAATCGGGCTTGTTATTGTTGTACCTCTAAGGAAGAAACAACAAGCATAATGTAGACACAGTTAATCATGAAAAGAGTGACATACTTCAATTCCATGTAACACGATACATCTTTTACATGATCAGTTAGGCGTATATAACTCTTGTAAACCAAATTATATTTGCTTTCTACATAGAAATTTCTGCAATATTGTTACAACAACTTTTCAAGAGCAAAGGAGCACCATAATAACCCAAAAGATAAGACAGTCAAAACAAAACTTTTTTCTTTGAAAAAGCTCAAGATCACTGCATCGACATTAAGGTTCCTATCCTCACTCGTATCCATGACTCGTAGAAGAACCAGTTAACTCTTGTCCCTCTGCCTCGAAACATAGCGTGAAATTTTTCATGAAATCTAATGATATCTCACCTCATGTGTTGCATGAGTCTTTGGATGCCACATTCGTTTAGACAAATCATCATATGTCACTAACCAGTTAGAGATCTCCATAGAAGCAATCATCTGAAAGAAGATCAACAAATAAACAAAATGCTTCAGCATCAAGAAGCTTGAATGACTGCAGAAGATGGAGTGTTAAAAAGCATATCTTCGCACTGAAGAATGTTGGCAAGTGATGTTCATCTGCAATATAGTTCTTGTCAGCCTCTATCTCAGACTGATATTTATAGAAACTTTTTTGTCTTAATCAAAATTCAGAACGAAGAGAACTGAAAACTTTTATTGAATTCTATATCAAAAGGTCTGTGACCGAAAAGCTACAATATGCAAATGAAGAAAATGCAGTGAAAAACCAAAACTTTTGAGATGCAGGACCAACTTAGTCCATAATAGCCGCTCAACAGCAGTGGCAACATACCAATTAAGACAAGCTCTCAGAGACTAAGGCTTATCTTTACATGAGCTTGCTTTCTAAAATCTTCCCTGGAAATTTCAGGTAATATGTGTTCCATGTGTTTACCAGTTCCATGAGGGCCAGGATCCACAAAACTGGAGAAACAAATGCTTCCTATAAGTTCCATGTACACACACTGCCATCACAAAAAAAAACAAAACAAATGAATATGAAAATCTATATGATACAGAAGTCAGTAAGTATGTGTCCTAGTACTGCTTTTACTTGGAGCTTCTTTTGGTGACAATATTGGTTTAAGTAACTTTTCGGATTCAAAAATCTGTTCAAAACGACATAAGAAAACTCTATAAGCAGAAAGCATATTGATCAAAACTGGAAATGTGTCTTTTTACTATGATTGAGTGACCTTGGCTTGCCCGAATCAAGAGCTCTCCATTTTCTAGTCAAACCCTGACCTCTGACAGTTTGATTAGTGCTTGTAATAGGTTGGCTACTACATATTACATATAGCTTAATAGCCACTAAATTGCGTAACAACTTTATCCTTTAACATATCATACTATTGGTGGGGAGGGTTGAACCATATTTGTTATTACATTTAACCGGTGGATGGCTCAATTTCTTTTTTACTATCCGTAGATAACTAGCATCCTAACCTTTCCAAATCTATCCATTCAAATATTACCTTCTAAATTTTCATGACATAGGCAAATTTTCTACACGTTTATTACAACTCTTCTTATAAGTAGTATAGCCGCAGAAGAAGAAGACACCCACTCAACCAGATCCCTTTTCCCAGTATGTTATTTTCCTCCCTCAATATGAGTAAAGCAGATGATAAACTTTGCTACAAATGGGGAAATCTCGTCTCTGGTATAAGGCCAATTGTTCAAACCACTTAGGAATTAAGTATTCCTAAGAGCTGCCATTGCAACTCTTCCATGTTTATAACAACATCCACATCAGCTGGCAGTAAAGGAAGGCGCTTCTATACATGCCCTTACGAACTTTCTGATGTACATTTCTTAATTTAATATCAGCATAGCCAGAAGTTTCTATATCTTTATTTTATGCCATTTTATACATGCCTCTTCGAATTTGTAGGGTCCGGCTCAGGGATGTTGATTTAAGAAGTGGTGGGACGACGCAATTACGGAGAAAATTGAGAAGTTGAAGCTTCAGGCTCGTCTGGAAGAATAAACAAACAAGTCCCAAATTTCTGGATTAATTGATAGGGTCGACTCTCTGCTTTGGAAGATTGGAGATCTTGAAACAAAATTAGCAGATACGCGTCATTTACTGTATTGAATTGGTTAAGTTAGCCAACCAGTCAACTATGATAATATCTTCCATCTACATATATAACTATATACATGTTTTTTTCCCTGCTTAGTATCCATATACAAATATAACTAATTGGAGTATTATCTTTAACACTGAACTTTGAAATTTCTTTAACACTACCGTGAACGCGTAACCATCCATTCTCATCGACAACTGCTATATTGACATTGATATATGAATATCGAGAAATACCAATTTCCACCAAGTATCCACCTAAATGACCATGGATGATACTCGTCATAAGACCAAGTTTACAGTCCCCAACAATATCATAGTATCCCCCTTACGCTAAACACAATGCATTCTAAAGGAGTATACTATCCATATGCTAATTAGATTATACATTTCATTTGCTTCCACCATATCTATTACTGTTGTCGCTTTCCATCATTCACTATATTTTACAATCAACTATCCATTTGAATCTACCTTTAACTATAGTACATATACATAAATAACCAATATAATATGATTGATGTAATCTGCAATTTTACGAATGGTTCATAACCGTCAATTACGAACACATGTTCTCGGTCTCTTTCAGCTTCCGACTTCCAAAGGCAATCAGATGAGCCTCTTGCATCAAGCCTCCTCCAATCGCAAAATCAGATGCATCCGTGTGTATCTCGAATGACAACTTAAAATCCGGTATGGCAAGGACAGGTTCTTGACTTACTGCAGTCTTTAACTCCTCAAAGGCCTCTTGAAATCTATCAGACCATTCCCATGACTTTGCCTTCTTCAATAAGTCTGTCAAGGGAGCAGCCCTCTTAGTGTATCCCTCTATGAACCGAAGATAGTAGTTCGACAGTCCAAGAAAAGACCGTAAATCTGTAACTTTGGTCGGAGCCTCCCACTCCATGATCGCCTTGATCTTGGTATCGTCCATCTTCATTTTTCCATGTCCAATTACATTTCCCAAGAACTGGACTTCCTCGGTAGCAAAGGTGCACTTCTCCCGCTTCACGAACAGCTCGTTATCACGAAGAACTCGGAAGACAACCCGCAAATGTTCAACATGCTCCTCCATCGAGTTATTATAGACCACAATGTCATCCAAGTATGCCACCATGAATCGATCCAGATACGGCTGAAAGATTTGATTCATTAGGGTGCAAAACATGGCTGGGGCGTTCGTGAGGCCAAAGGGCATCACAAGCCACTCGAACGACCCATACCGAGTTATGCATGCATTCTTTAGCTCATCTCCTTCAGAAATCCAGACTTGATAGTAACCTTTTTGTAAGTTCATCTTGATATACACTTTGGCTCCTCCAAGTCTATCAAAGAAGTCTGCGATCAAAGGAATCGGGTAGCGGTTCTTGATCGTTACCTTATTAAGTTCCCGGTAGTACACACACATCCTCAAAGATCCATCTAACTTCTTCTGGAATAACACCGGTGCACCATAACGATCTTTGGACGGTCGCAGCTTCCTTGTTGCCAACAGTTCGTCGAGTTGCTTCCTCAAAATCTTCAAGTTTCGATGGAGCCATCCGATAAGGCGCCATTGCTGGTGGTTTGGCCCTTGTCTCCAACTCGATTTGGTGGTCCACCTTTCTCCTAGGTGGCAAATTCTATGGTAATTTTGTTGGCATCACGTCCATGTTCTCCTCGAACAACTTCAATAGCTAGCAGTATTGGTGTGGTATTCTCATATTCGCCTTCCACCTTCATCACCACCAAAAATGTGGGCTCATCCTTTTTCACACATTTGGAGAGTTGCATTGCCGACAAGTGTTTCCGTCCATCATTCTTCTCTCCAACGGTAGGAACCATGCAGGGCGATCCCTTCTCAAAGATGCAAACCGAGATGAATGCGGGCATCGGTATTGTCATGACTTGCCTAATGAAGTCTAATCCAAGGACAACTTTGAAGTCATCCATAGGAACCACAGAGAAGTTGACCGGACCAATCCAATCTCCCAGCTTCATCTCCACTCTAGCGGTACCATTAACCGGTTGGGCTTTGGCGTTCACCGTCTTCATCCAACCCTCCCGCTTATCCCACTAGATCTCGAGTCTTATAGCTTCGTTGTCAGCCATGAAGTTTTGAGTAGCTCACGTATCCATCATCACTCGAGTTTGCTTCCCATTAATTTGGGCCTCTACGTACATGAGCCCCTTGCTCATTGGTTTTGTAACCGTACTTTCCTTAAGAGCGTTAAAGAGTTGTAGCGATCCCATCTTGCTCGATTCTCCTTCTTGAGTCTCCGCATCACGATTCTCTCTAATCGCGAATAGTGACTCCATCTTTGGACAGTCCTTCATCTGATGTGGCCCCTTGCACATGAAACATCCATCCCTTGGTACGAATGATTTCTTCTTGGCTTCAAAATCTTCTCGTCGAGAACCTCTCTCATAGTTCCTCGATGGTCGGGCATTTTCTCGGCCATAGTCTTGCCTCTCCCCCCACACCTTTAGTCACAACCTTCTCCCTCTTCTTGAGTGAATTGGAGGGACCTTGAGTGCGGAAGTCAGTTAACGACTCGGCGACTTTTGTTTAGCCCAATTTTGAAGCCCATCGTCAAGTAGAATATGAGTTCCTCATCCGACATGTTAGGAATTTGCAGCATGAGGGTCGTTAGTTCTTTCACATAGTCACAAATCGTACCTTTTTGTCGAAGTTCCCTCAACTTCTTTCAGGCTTCATACATGACGTTTTCCAGGTAGAATTGAAGCTTCAGTTCCTTCTTCAACTCCTCCCACGTCTCGATCCGGCATGTTCCCCGTTCCATTTTCGTGTGTTTTCTCCGCCACCATAACATGGCCGTGTCCGTCAAGTACGAAGTCGCGGCCTTCACCTTTTCCATCTCCTCCCTAAGATTGAGATTGTCGAAGTATTGTTCCATCTGCCAAAGGAAATTCTCAACTTCCATACCATCTCTTACGCCGTTAAATCATGGTTTCAGAAAGTTTACCATACCTGCTCCATTGGCGATAACGGCTCCTCCATTTGCGCTTTTCTTCTTGCATAAGGCCATGTCTTCCTCCACAAAGAAGAGCCTTGCTTTCATATCTTTGATGTCTTCTCGCAAGGCTTGAATACATCATGTCATTAGTTCCTTCAACCCCTCAAAGCAGGCGTCCAGGTCAGTGGCGCTTTGTCTAAATTCTTCCAACCTTTCGAACACATGATTCTCCAACCCGGTCACAGTGTACTCGACCCTCTCGAGCTTCTCCGCATCTCTCCAACAACCGCCCCCAAAGCCTCCTGGGAAACACCCTTATCCTGCTTGTTTGCTCCTTGGACAGTCGTGGCCTCGGACATCGTACTGGTGGCATCTTTGTTTCCCTTAACCATTCTCTCGGACAGACATCTCTCTAGCCTCGGTTGAACTCGGCTCTGATACCACTTGTCACGGACTAATTCTTCAGAATTGGTACGTGCAACCTTAGCACTTTTTCACCCTTGTGATTGCTAAGTCAGCCTCACTCAAACTCATACTTTAAAACTTAGAAAGATAAAAGACAAACTCGTTAGAGAGAGAAAGCTTAGAGAGATGTTTATAAGAGAAATTGTTGGATGATTACAAATGAAAACTTCACCCCCTTATATACAAATTTTCAACTCAAATGAACAGTTGAGATTAAAACGATCTAACGGTAGAGATTAAATCTTACATACTCCACCATTCCCACTATCTTCACTATCACACTCCATTATCCCAACATTATTATTACAATCGCACACCACAATCCGCTATCTCATCCACTGTCTAAACCGTCTAGAAACATTTTAGATAATTACAATTATAAAAATACTTGATAATTCTTTAATGGATTTACCCTTTCAGTTAGGCCCATCCATACATTTATCCGTTATACTTATTGTACTCAAAATGGACCGTGACATGTTGTTCTCTTGTTATTATTGAAGAAAGTTAAATTAAAGGGGAAAAAGCAAAACAAAATAGAGCAATTGGGCTTGGTAACACTTTTTGAGTTGCTATTTACACTAATAACACTTTTCACCAGTGTCATGAATGAAGTAACACTTGTACCTGTGTAATGTCACTAATGCCCTTGTCTCTCTTTTTTCTAACTCACCTGCGCGTGTTTTTGTAGTTTGTACTTATGTGTATTTTTATTTTTATTTTTTCTGAACTGATTTAAGTAAATAAATTTATTAAATGTGTTTCTCTTTCCTGATGCTTTCTTATCTTCCCTCTTCAAGTACCCAAATCTCCGCCATTCTTCTCTTTCTTAAACCTCTCCAGTGCCTCTTGAATTCTCTTCTCCACCTCATAATCCTCCACGCGAAGCGGATCCTTGGCTATAATATCTTCAAGCCCACTTTTGGCAGATTCTAAATATCCGCTGTGACTAAAGATATTAGCTTTCAAGATTGGCCACTCTTTCTCCTCTGGTTCCAATTTTATCTACCGATTGATCAACTCTATCGCTTCTATAAGTTTCCGAGATTTGATCCTCACCTCCATCAACGACCGTCGAGCACCTCCAGAATCTCCATGAATTTCGTGAGAAATTAATGTCCCGGTGTCCCTGTCGTCGATTTGCCGGAGGCTATCGAGCGATTGCACAATAGGGTTTCGATGCTGGAGGTGATAACTCAATTGACCTTTCCTGTCTCGGATAGCGAAAGATTTGGCGTTCCGAAGCAGGTTGTTGTTATGGATTCCGGCGTTTTGAGCGGCGGAGGAGCTTTGGGGGAGCTAAAGTTTCCGGCAGATTCAAAATAGATAGACCAGAAAGGTGGAAGTCAACAGTCCATGAGCTAAATCGTTTTATTCTCTTATTTCAATATTACTTTCTCTATGCGATTGATATGGCTTAGAAGTTTAACGATCAAGATCTAATTCATTTTCTTATCCCCAGCTGGTTTTACTGTTCCAATATCGTTGAATATGCAGAGTTGTGCTCAAGTGGTTATTATTCCAAAAGTTGGTCAGTTTTTGTTGGTATAATCTTGTCCATACCAGTTGAGAAGATTGGTATTACATGCTTGATTGAAATATTGTCTCAGTGTCGAGTTGTTGGGATTAAAAGACAGATCGTATTGCTTTTGGTTATTGATATGGTCGTTGTTTAACATAATTAACACATGGGGAGTATGGGGTGTCATATGTTTTCTAGCAATATGGTATAGAGGGATAAATTTTCAGTACGCGCCTCAACACAGTTACAGATGAGTCATTTGGTGAGGTGGTTTTAGAGATACGAAGAATGGACTCGGTGACGCTGGTATCAAGGCTGAAAAAGCGGATATGTTTGGTTGAGAAGGAGAGCGGGTTACAAAGCAGTGACTGCAAATGGGTACTAGCATTATGTGAATCAGTGGACACTACTTTGGATGCTGGTACTTGTGCTTGTCTCAGGGCTCTTCTGAGGAAGTGTGCGTGTCTGAGGGCTTTAGAGGTTGAAGATGAACAAGTTATCATCATGGCAAGTATGCTCATCACCATCGCAGACAGATATTTTGGCCAAGTATGCTCATCACCAGGGCTTTAGATGGCTTACTCTTATTGGGTAAAGGTGTATTTGATTTTAAATAGTACGCACAATGTTTTAGTTATAAATCTATACAACAGTTAAAGCAGAAAATAAATAACAAACAAGACCAACTAAAATTTGAAAAATGAACTTATCTTAATTTTGAACTAGCCAATGAATAGAATAATAGTTTTAAGTATATGCTTAGTTAAACTATATATACTTAGGTATGGTGTTTACTTTGTAATTATTACCAGACCAAAAAAAACTTTGTATTACAGAGCTCAGCCGCGCCGATTTGAACCAATCAATGAAGAAAATCGGATCTTAAGAAGTTTTTTTTTTATTCTAACTTTAAACCGATAGTTTCTAAATGAACGTTCATTGTATAAGATGAAGTTCAGATAATGCGTGAATGTACAAACCTATGTATGAACGTATAAACCTCTCAATGAATGTTCATAACTGAATTTTATACGTTCACAGATTTTTTAAACAGATTTCAAAACCGAACAACCACCTAAAATTTGTTTGACTTTAAGGTAAATCGCATTTCAAACTCTCAAAGTATAACTTACTAACTCTTTAAATCTTCAGACATTTATATTCTCAATCTAAACCATTAAAGTAATAAAACTTAAAAGTATCATATAACCTTCAAAATAACTCACGTGTTTGCACTATCAAATAATTAAACGGAATAGATATTATAAATAGGTTTACGGCTACTCCTTCAAAAAAAACATATTTCCAATTTCCCATATACATTATTGTTCTTACAAAATTAAATAGACGCCCAACAGCTGCAGCATACTCCTCAAAACTGTAAGCAACAGAGAGATCCGATTCACAGGATTTAGACACGTCGTAATCGATCCCTAACCCACCACCAATGTCAATTACTTCCATACGAATACCAAGACGGATAAGCTCACAATAAAGCTGTGCCGTCTCAGATACACGGTCGGAGAGCGAAGCCGTCGAAGGAATCTGTGAACCGATGTGAAAATGAAGTAGTTGGAGGCAATCAAGCATACCCACTTGACGAAGCTGTAGGAACTCCGGCAATTCTAACATCAGTTTGAATCCTAACTAGTTCTTGAAGCCTAGGATATGGGGTTTATTTGATTGAATCCTTTGGGATAGATCTCGTGTTTACCTGGAGATTTGCAGCGGAATAGGGTCAGATAAACGAGATCTCCAGCGCCTCAGATGCTGTGCCTCTACTGCACTCCACACGCACACAAGCTGAAATCCGCCGGGATGCTAGTGCCGGGAATCGGATCTCCTGGGAAACCTGTGTTTCAAGAGGTGGCTGCCAAAAATCAACGACTAGGGTTCCAGGTCGTTCATATAAACCTATATATAGACCTGGAATGACTAAACCGATCATTGGACCAATTCCAATTCGTTTAAGTCATCAAATCGAATATGTATATATGATGATATGAACATATATATAATGATATGAACGTAATATGTATTCTATGAACGTATATACGTTTGCTATGAATGTATATATGATGATATGAAGATAAATGTCTTTTGTGAATGTATATAAGTTTGACATGAACGTATCATACGTTTACATTCATTCTAAAAATTGGTATGTGTTGGGGTTATGATTTCCATTTTACTGTTAGAGGAGTTTAAATAAATGTTTTGATTTAGTCTACGTTCTCTTTGTTTTTTCTGTTTTCTCTCGAATAACTTACTCGGATTTAACTCGTTTCCGACTCTTCTCCACCACTGAGTTCCAGTCATTCTTGTTGTGTGATTATCAAAGGCGGCTGTAGCTACACCCGACTAGAGCTAAGATCTTGTGGTCAAAACTCCGGCTTTTTCTAGTGCAAAGCCTCAAAAAACTATAATTAATCCGTGAACATATTTTTTATATGAACGTATATATGATGTTATGAACGTAATATGTCTTTTATAAACGTATATACGATTGATATGAACCGAGACTTTATGTCTTTTAATTTCGTTTCTTTCAGAAGTATCTTTAACCATTGCTTTGGGAAGCTTTTCACTTTGCTCCATCATTTGTTTAAATTGTTCATCAAAGTTCTTTTTTTTTTTTGCTTTTCTTCACACCGATAGTCCTGCTTGATAAATTACCCGCGGATTATTCACTATTCACTATTTATATTGATATGAACATATATATACTGATATGAACGTAATATGTCTTCTATGAACGTAATATCCTTAATATCATAATAATCTCCCACTTTTCCAACCATGACCAGAGTAGTTGTTGATCAAAAAAGATTCTCGGCACACTACTAAACACAGTACAACCTATGCATTCATCCTTCCATATGCACCATAAAGCACCGTTCATAAATTTGAGATACCTGAAAAAGTTACAAAGAAAGAGTGGGCCTGTCCAGAGTGAAAGGATATCCATCCTCAATACTATACGAACACCTCTATTAGTTTTGAACCATTTAATATTATAGAACCCACTGAAATTGACAAATAAATCATGATACCCATGCCTTTTCTGCACATCTATAAGGGAATCACCCCCCTTGTTTTGCATAAGCCATAGGAACCAATGTCGAAGGTATAAGAAAACGATGTCAAGACCATGGCAATCAATAAAACCCCATCTTCGAAAGAGCAGACCACTATTCATGAGCATTACCCAGACTAGAGTGATGTGGGCAAATATCTTCTTCCCAACAATGAAAATTACCATTAACGCAAACAAAACCCATAACGATAGATACCATCTTAACCATAACGATATATACATGAGGTAACTGCAATTCCGTATCTAATTTCTGGTAACTAGTCTATGAGATAGATTTAATACCAACTTTGACAAAGCTCTTGGTAAGAATGTATGTACTCTCTGAGAAACACTTCCTCCAAAGAGACTATCTCTTGTTTGACGGCATATGATCAGCGCAAGACAAAATATTGCAGCCCTTATTGATTTAATTCGATTCAGATCCATTTCTCCTTTAATCCAGTCTAATCCTGTCTCACACTCCACAGATTCAATCTCCAGATAACTACCCGATCGAAACTTCTCAGGATCTGAGATCCTGTCCTGTTTTCGATTTGTTTCCAAAATTCGTCTGCTGTAATCTAGCCCGTACGGGCTTCCGAATCCATCAACCAAAAGAGAGTCGCCACCTAAGAAAACCGAGCTCCAAATCTGTTCATGGACCCTCGACGAAAACCCTTGATCGCCTGGGGAATCTCCGTCATCTCGATCGTTTGTTTTTATTACTTTGTTTAGATACCGCTTTAGATACCCAATAAAAGTCATCCATATACCGAAAAATAGGTAAACCCATGATCTCAGATCCGAAGAAACAGCCTCCGTGAAATCGTATCTGAAGCAAATCACGAAGATCAACTCTATATTTGAATCATCTTCGCTATCACCCTTAGAGAGAAATCTCCATCCACCATTTATCACAAGAACAAATCGATCCACCAGATTAAACCGATAATCAAACCGAAAATCACCGCAAGTTTTTATGACCGATCCTCCACATATCTCCAGATCGGATCGATTCGGATACATAGACCCAACCCTAGATCGCAGTAGCCATTGAGAAAGCAGAGAGAAAAAAAGCCAGGTTCTACTGTTAAAGATTATGAATCAATAAATTCTTTTAATTAATTATTAGAAATAATTATTTTAATAAAAAATTGATACCTCACGCGCTTAAATATAAATGTGAGATATACTTGAGGGTAAAATTGAATTAACATATTTTCAACAGTGAAAAAGTGTCATGCTCTTTAATACAAAGTGAAAAGTGTTAGTTTCCTAAATGCTATACCAAAAAGTGTTAGTTTTGCCGAAAATCCCAACAAAATAGAACCACCAGCTGTTGTACTTGGAAATGTCCTAAAACACAATATCTAAAGTTTATTCACAAACGAATGTGAAAAAGGAGAATTCTGGTTATTTATTCACATAATTTTCACTGTATATATGCATTCAGTTTTAAAACAGAACTGAAAACAAAACAGAAAAGTTAAAATTAAATATATTTTTTTTTAATAAAATCACGTTAGCTGCAGAAAACAAAAAGATTGAAACAATGGTGGAATAATAAACAATGGATGAAGAAGAAGAAGTGAAAATCAGTCGGCCGTGAAACTCTACCTCTGAGCTCCACCTCCCATGACGTTATCACGTCTAGATCCCATAGTCATCATAATCTTAAACTCCTCGAAATCAATCGTCCCATCTCCATCCTTATCCACACCACCAATCATCTTCCTACATTCCGCGATCGAACAATCATCACCGAGACTCCTCAAAACCTCGTGTAATTCCTCCGCCGAAATCGATCCATTCCCGTCGATATCATAAACAGAGAAGGCATCTTTCAGATTCTCAAGCACATCGTTCTGATCCATCCCTTTGGTGTTCAGCTCAACGAACTCCTCGAAGTTTATGTAACCGTCTCCTTTCCGATCGATCTCTGTTATCGCCTTCTCCAAAACCTCCTCTGGAACCTCGTGACCTAGACTCGTCATTATCGCACCTAGCTCCTTAGACGAGATCTTACCGTCTCCATTCACGTCGAATTTTTTGAATACCGCTTCTAGCTCTCGGATCTCTGTTTTCCCCGAGCGTGCCTTGTGAAGGAACGGAGAATCTCTTCCGATTCGAGAGGCCGGAAGCGAACCATCGGATTCCTTCTTCTTGTTGAACATTGTTCCAAAACCCATTCTTGTGAAAAGAAAAGAGAGAATCGAGAAATATCCGTATTTGTGTGATTCCAGAGGAAGCGGATGAATCTCTGAATCACTAGCTATTTTGGGATCCTCTCCACTAAATCTGGAAAATTCCTATTAATCGATTTATTTATTTGGTTTTCATTATTAAAAAAATGGACAAATTGTTGATTACAGGAGCTTCAAGGTCATCAACTCATCATGCATAAGTACTGCTTTTCCAATTCTCTAAACCGGCTTCTACATAATTAACAAGTGGATGATGGTTTAACAGATTTTTATTATTAAAACCCCTATCAAATGAATTGTTATACCACCATAACCAGAAACTCTATAATAATTCCAAAGTCAATATGGTTTTTCTTATTAAAAAGCAATTAGGCACAAAAATGGTTATTAATATTTATAATCGGATTATGCTTAATTTAATTTAGAATTCTTTAAATAAATGTAGGAGTGCATAGCAGATGGTTTATCCCTTGGCTGAGTTCAAGTTTATGCAAAAGCCAACTGAGTGCATAACAGTGGGCGTGAGCTAACGGAGAATGATGTTGTTATCGTTGTCTCAAAGGCTTATGCTGCATTTCGTATTGGTGATAAATTACTCAATAAATTAGAATTGCACTACTAAAAAATACTGTATAGCCACGTTTTGTCACGACAAATCGTGGCTAATTTTTAATTAGTCACGAATTAGTCACGATTTGTCACGTGACAAACAAACGTGGCTAAATCGTGTTCAAAACGTGGTATTTAGTCACGTTTTTGTCATGATACAAATCGTGACTTAATATAGCCACGTTTTGTCACGAAATATTCGTGGCAAACCTATTTTAGTCACGATTTAGACACGTATATTTCGTGGCCAAGGTTTGTCCAATCTAAAATTTCCAAATCTTACCCTCCAAACCCTAAACCATTATCATATTATAAATCATACTCTTAATCATAAACTATTAAATCAAAATATAAACATTAATTATAAAAGAATTATTATTTCTAAATCTAAAATTTCTAAATCTTAGCCTCCAAACCCTAACCTCTAAACCATTATCATATTATAAACTATACTCTTAATCATAAACTATTAAATCAAAATACAAACATCAATTATAAAATGAATTATTATTTCCAAATCTAAAATTTCAAATCTTAATTTAAAACCTTATCCTCCACACCCTCCAAACCCTATACCCTAAACACAACCCACTAAACTCCATATTCTAAACCATAATCATACTCTAAACCTAATTTTTTCATAAACTATAAAATCAATATATAAATTAATTATATATACAAAACTAATATTTAAAATCTATAGTATAAACAAAACTATACCTAACTAACACATAAAACCTAAACCCTAAACAAACCCTAAAACCCTAAACCATTATCATACTATAAATCATACTCTTGATCATAAACTATTAAATCAAAATACAAACATTAATTATAAAATGAATTATTATTTCCAAATCTAAAATTACAAACCTTAATTTAAAATCTTATCCTCCAAACCCTATACCCTAAACACAACCCATTAAACCCTATACACTAAACCATAATCATACTCTAAACCTAACTCTTTCATAAATTATAAAATCAAAATATAAATTAATTATATATACAAAACTAATATTTAAAATTTATAGTATAGACAAAACTATACATAACTAACACATAAAATTCTAAACCCTAAACAAAATCTAAAACTCTAAAGTATAAACAAAGAAATCTAACTAACAAAACTCTGATTCCTATAATATATCCATAACTAAAAATTAAATACTTACAAATTTTATATCTCTAAACTATAAACTTACTATAAACCCTAAACAAACCCTAAAATTAAAATACTTTAATACATATCTAACTTTTAATTATTATTCTCAAACATAAAAACTAAACACAAAACTAAATTTTTTTAATAATAATTGAGATACTTTACATATAACTAATTAAACAATAATATATTCTAAACAAAATAATTTTATTGGTTAATAATGTTTCACATAGATCACTAACTACAACCATTGGATTAAAATAGATCTATGGTTGAAATTAGCCTTAGATAAGTACAGATCTTATCTCTCTCTCTCTCTTCTCACGAACCCATCTTCATCCCATATACCTCTAATCCATCGTCATCCTCCTCTCACCAACACATCTCAACAAATCGGCTTCCTCTCCTCCATATAATCGCGCCGCAAAGCTCGCCACAGCTCAGCCACGGCTCCGCCACAGCTCCGCCACAGGTCCGCCACAGCTCCGCCACAGCTTCGTCTTCTATGTCACTGTCTCCACGGATGTCGTCCTCTCGTCTTCTTCGTCAGTCCCTCGCTTCTCCTCCCTCCATCAACGCCGCCGTCGCAGCCTCATCCTTCCGCCGTTGCTCCGAGCCCATACTTCTCCGACGTCGTCACAACCGCGTCAGTCCGTGGAAGGATTTGTTATATATATGTATTATATTTGTATACATATATACATATATTGTATTTGTTGTGTATTGTATTTGTTGAGTATTGTATTTTGTTTTGTTGTATTTTGTTTTTTTTGTATTTTGTTTTTTTGTATTTTGTTTTTTTGTATTTTGTTTTTTTTGTTAATAGTAATAAATAACAAATATTTGATTAATACTTTTTTAAATCATATACATTTATATATTTAATTTTAATCTTTTGTTAAAATTTAGAAAATAAAATGAACATACGGAAATTGATATCAATATATATATATATATATATATTGTATTGTGTTTTGTAATATTTGTATTTCGTTTTTTTTTTAACATTTGAAATCAGTCACGTTTAGTTACGTGACAAATCGTGACAAAAAAGTATAAGTCACGAAATATAACGTGACATAATCGTGACAAATTATAACCACGATATAAACCGTGACAAAATGTGGCTAATTTTGTCACGATTTGGACACGGAAAAAAATAGTCACGATCGTATAGCCACGTTTTTTTCCGTGACTAATCGTGGCTAAAACTGCTTATAGCCACGAAATATTAGCCATAGTCACGAAATAAAATGTGGCTATACGATATATTTTTACTAGTGTTGGATGCCTCCGCATAGATAAATATGATAAGATTAATATAAAAAACTAAATACATAACCCATGCAATCAGTTAGTGGTCACTAATGTTCCGGATGCTGTCTTTGAGCGTGGTGCCCGTAAACACTCAGACTTCATTGTTGGAATCTTCTACGGTAAGCCTCCTTCTTATGGAAAGATTTGGGGAGTGCTTAACTTCCTATGAAGAAAAGATAAGCGGGTTACAATTCATAATCTTTCCAAGAATGCTTTCCTTTTTCACATCCCATCTGCATCTCTTTGTCAACGGATCCTTCAGCATGAGTTATGGCGTGTGGGCGATTCACCATTCTTCGTCACTGAATGGAGAGCTTCTTTTAGTCTGGATCCTCCTTCGCTTCAGCACGCTCCTATTTGGGTTATCTGCTCTAATGTCCCCTTTGATCTAATCACATATGAAGGACTAGCTATCATATCCAAGCCTTTGGGAAGAATTATTGATGCTAAGCCCTTCTCTAGTATTAGTTCTGTTGAAATTAAAGTGGTGGTCGATCTAACTAAACCACTGCCTGCCCATGTGGAAGTTGAGAGGGAAAGTGGTCAGGTTGATATCATCCTTGTTACTTATCCGTGGCTGCCCCCTTTATGTTCGGTATGTAACGATATTGGCCCTAAAGCCACATTCTGCCCTCTTAACCCTGATCCGTCGGTACCCCCCCTGAAAAATCTAAAGGAGGTAAAGGGAGAAAGCATGATGCCCCCAAGTACAAGGAAAAACCAGCTTCTGCCTCAACCAACCCTGCTGTGAAGGCAAATGTGGAAACTACAATGCAAACTTCTAATGCTCGTCCTACTTTTTCTACTTCAGAGAAAGGAAAGGAAAAAGATGCTTCTGTAGCGGTAATTGTGGACATTCCCCTAACCGAGCAAAAGGACAGCTTTGTTGAGGCCTTTTTCTCATCTTGATCCCACTTCTCTGTCACAGAGTGATGCAGTTGTTACTTATCAGAACCACCCCCCTGATCCTACTTTTCGCTCGTCTCAAGGTGATGATATTAGACTGGCTACAGAAATTAATCCTGTTCAGGATGCTCCTTTCGTTCCGGTTATTAAAGGTGCTCCTAGGAAACAGTTGGCTCTTACAAATAAGGTTCCTGCTAAAGATGTTCTCTCTAATTCTTTCCAAGCATTGCTTTTAGAAGTTGAATCAGGTTCCTCACTGGATGATGCGACAAACTCTAACACTCAGATTGTTCCGGTCTCAACGTTTTCACCCACTGTTCAGCCTAAGAAGCAATCTCAGAAAAAAACGTAGACTTTCTCAACGATCCCCGGACTCCGGTGGCGGTGTTCTCTTGTTAGCAGGGGATCGTCACCAACAATAAATATTTAAAATGGTAGGCACATTTTTTTGGAACGTGCACGGTATCAACAATCAAGTGAAGCATCACCCTTTTATATCGTGGGTAAATTCAAGAAAAATAAGTTTTGGTGCCATTTTGGAAACGCACGTTAGAGAGGAAAATAAGCTCTCTATTTTGGCGGCTTTAGGTTCGGAATGGAGTGTGATCTCCAATTACCAATTTTCTGATCTAGGACGGATTTGGATTATATTCAGAAGTCCGATCTTGGTTTCTCATCTTTTTCGGATGCTCAATCTATCACTACGGAAGTCTCTCTTGAAGATGGCTCTTCTTTCATTTTTACGGCAATTTATGGTTCTAATGAGCTTGAGGAAAGGAGGATGTTATGGAATTCTCTTAGAGACACACATGTTTCTTTTGATATGGACTCAAAACCGTGGCTTGTTTGTGGAGATTTTAATGAGATTTTGAGCCCCAATGACACTTCTAACACTGCGGTTATATCATCTTCAGCTGCAATGCGAGATTTTGGCACTTGTTCGGCGGATGTGGGTTTGTTTGATTTATCTTTTCAAGGCCCGAGGTTCACTTGGTCTAACCATCGACCATCTGACCCTATAGCTAAGCGTCTTGACCGCTGTCTTATTAACGATCAATGGCTTCTGAATTTCCGTCAGGTCACTGCCAGTTTGAGCCTCCAGAATTTTCAGATCACACGCCCTGTCATTTAAAGCTTCGGACACCTCCACCCTCCTTTGGTACTCGGCCTTTTAAGTTCTATAGTTTTGTTACTGCCATCCCGGCCTTCGCTTCAACTATTAGATCGGTTTGGGAAACAATGGGCTCTCCTGCTACAAATCTAGCTTCTCTTTGCTATAAACTGAAGCGATTGAAGAGACCAAAAAGTCCTTGTGTAAGGACTCTTTCAGCGACATTGAGATTAGGGTTCGAACGGCTCATGAGGATCTCCTGGCTTGTCATAGCCTTGCTCTCTCCAATCCTACCGCCTTCGAAGTTGTAAGGGAAACTCAATTGCGTGAGAAATGGACATTCTTGAGGCTTGCAGAAGAATGTCTTTATAGACACAAATCTCGCATTAGATGGCTAGAGGGAGGAGACTTATGCACCAAATTCTTCTTTCGGATTGCTAAAGCCAGAAATGCTCAGAATGCAATTAAATACTTACTTCGTGGGGATGGTTCAAGAACCTCGTCTCTTCAGGAAACTCATGAGGTCGCGTTAAATCACTTCACTGCCACTTACACGGTTGTGCGAGGTTAGTTTTGTACTTGTTGGATCCCACTGGATCTAGGGTTTGATATATTGAATGAAAACCAACCTCGTTCTTACCTTTCTGGAAGCGGAATTGAGATGGTGAACGAGATCAGTGGAGCAATGCAAACGCCTTGCCTCTACCAGATACACACGCACGCTCGCTGGAAACGGGATGCTAGTGCCGGATCAACGGGAATCGATTCTCTCTGGTGTTTCTACTGTTTCTGTCAAGAAAAGTGGACGGCCAAGTGTTTAGGTCGAAACTTACTAGTTATATTCGACCTAAAACACAATTAACCGGGCCAGACTTAATCAAGTCTTAATTCGAAAAGCCTTTCGAAAAACCCGAACTGTGTCGACCGACACACAAGCTGTGTCGATCGACACAACACCATTTTATCGATTATAATGTGTATCCAATACACATTAATATGATCATTACCATAATGATCATTCCCATGTCGTAGCTTCCAGTTTGCTTAGGTGTGTGACCCTATAGGATCATATAGTACTAGTAGTAAGTCCATAACTTACAGATTGCAAGAGGCTTCTAGCAAAACATTGCAACCGCCCAGTACTATACGAATGAATGATCTCGACACACAACTATCATCAGGAGTGAGTACAAGTGTGATTTCAGGACACTATCCCAACAATCTCCCACTTGTACTGGAATCATCAATTCCTATAATCCTTTTGTCTCTATATCTCGATTTGGCATAAGGCAAGATTGGTGTCATCCTTATTTAGCCAACATCGTGTTTATCGAACTCCTGATCTCATACTGAACATTACAAACAACTGAACTACAGTTCGTTTGAGTGCGGCCACACATTTTCTCAGTATTAAATCTTCGATAGGCCCTGAGATATTTATCTCCCGTTATACAGGAGGGACAAATCCCATCTTGTTCCATCCCTGTTTCAACGCACACTTCATGATATACTTGAACAGTGCCGTTATAGTCGCCAGTTACGGGTCGACGTTTGACAAAGTCAAAGTGTACCAATTCATATGCAAGAAAGCATGATGAACTCAGGTATAAGGACTATACTCTATAGTCGTAATGAGAATCTCTTATGACACAGATATAACTATCTTGTAGACTTCTCATTAGCGGGTCATGTCTGATCATATGTTCACTAACATATACCTATGTGACTGACTGCGATAATCATATCATTGGCTCCATGAAACTTAGCCAACAGTCACCTCACAATCTAGTCTCTAACGGTTGTCAGTGTCCCAATTCTACAACCTCGACTAGGGACAAAATAATTTATTAACTTATAGGGTTTCATGATCAAGTCCTCAACTTGATGACTTATAATATGTCATAAACTTATTTTGGGACCATTATTTAGATCACAATAAATAATGCTGAAATCAAATTTCATTAAACATTTCCAAAAGAATGTTTACAAGAGCGTCTTATTATAACTAAAATAAAACTAAAACTCCCACTAGAATCAAGATTACATCTTTAGATCTCTAATGCCTACAGCAGTCGTATGACTCTCATGCTTAGGCCTTGGGAGTGACTTAGTCAGAGGATCAGCGACATTCTCGTCTGTCGGAACTCGGCTGATCTTCACATCACCTCTATTGACGATATCACGAATCAGGTGATATCTCCTCTCCACGTGTTTGGACTTCTGATGTGACATGGGTTCTTTCGCCTGAGCAATGGCTCCGTTGTTATCACAAAACAAAGCCACTGGCTCCAAGATACTAGGAACCACACCAAGTTCAGTCATGAACTTCTTGATCCAAACAGCTTCCTTTGCCGCTTCTGAAGCAGCAACATATTCAGCTTCCGTTGTGGAATCAGCTACGGCATTCTGCTTAGAGCTCTTCCAGCTCACTGCACCGCCATTTAGACAGAAAACATGTAATACCCTGTATTCAAAATACGGTCAACGGGCATAAGAAAAGTCAACAGGGGCAAAATTGTAATTTTGCCAAACCAAGGGGCAAAATCGTAATTTTGCCAAAGTACGAGACGAAAGACGAGACGGGCCAAATATTCTTGTTTTAATACATAAAGAACATTTACAAGACTAGAATTGGAAGAAACGGAGCAGAAACGGGGTTTTTGGCTTATCGGAGTGAAAACCGAGAAAACCGGGAAAACTTCAGAAATTAATAACCGGAGCTAGGAAACTCCAAATGAGGTTATTCAAGTTGCTAAATCCATCTAAAATCAGGGAGAATCAGATTTTGGAGGTTTTGGGATTTATAGGAATGGTGAAGGATTTTTTAAAACAATTATCGCGAAACCGAGGAAACCGAGAAGAAATTGAAGAGGGGTTTAGAAAGGGTGTTGGGCCGGTTTTTGGGCTGATTCTTGTGGATAAGAAGCCACTCCAGAGACAGTTGTCTCACCACCAGGTCGCCAGCCTCTCCCCTTGAGGTGTCACACACATATGAAGAGGTGGCATGTTAAGCCTTATCCACCTTTTGTGAATCCCTCTCTCTCTCTAGCTTCAACCCACGACCAGAGCTCTCCCTTCTCTCTAGATTCATCCCAAGAAACCCAGAAAAAGCCAGTAACCTTTGAAGATTCAAAGGAGAATCAAGAACATCTTCAAGTGTTCTTAAAACTTTCAAACACTAAAAACATCATATCTCCCTCAATATAAACCCTAATCCACTTCTGCAAAGTCTGGTGGACTCCTATCTCCCTCCTCTACAACCGCCAGTCGGCCAACCATGACCGCCGTCGCCGGAGCTTGCCGGAAAGTCGCCGGAAAGCTGCCGCGGATAAGATTTGGGTGTATCTCTCTCATCCTCCATCAGATCTGGGCGTTTTGAAGCCATGGATGCATAGATCTTCTCTTTCCGATCAGTTTGATAGGTAGATCGTCACCTGAGTCGCCGGAAAAAGGGGTGAACCGGCCGGTCAACGCCGGACCACCGCCGGTCAACGCCGGAAAAGTCGCCGGAGAAGCCCCATCGCCGCCGTGTCTTCAGCCGGTTCTTCAAGGGGTTGATTCATCTTGGTTTGGTGCAAGAATTGAGTTGGTTTAGGCTTGGTCAAGCCTTGGTCAACGGTGGGTTAAACCGGTCAACGATTTGACCTAAACCGGTTTAACCTAACCGGTTTGATCTAGACCGGTTCAGTTGGTTTGGTTCGATTGAGTTGGTTCAGATTGGGTCAACCGGTTCAGATTGGGTCAACCGGTTCAAGATTGGTCACGGTCAAAGTCAACGGTCAACCGGAGGTCAAAGTCAACGCCGGTCAACGCCGTGGTCAACGCCGGTCAATGCGTTGACTCCGATCGGTTTTGCAATTGCGGTTTGTGTACGGGTGTTCAGGAAGCTTCGGAGTTTGTATTCGGGTGTTCGGGAGGTTCGGGTTTAGTTCGGGGTCTCGGAAAGTCGTATCCGCATCCGTGCCGTTCATTCCGACCAATCACTGTGAGTCGGCTCATACACCGTAGATGGAGCATATAGAACAAGAAATGATAAACCGTAGAGTTAGGGTTTGCATACCCGGATGTGATTTGATTATGAATGAGACTTGAATTTGGTGATTAACGATAAACCGGTTAAGGTTTAAGACGCATGTTAGGGTTGTGGAAATTAAACGGATTAAACTTGTTGTGTGTCGTTATGTTGGTAGTGACGTTGATTGTTGCATGCATATAGCCGTGGCATGATAAGGCCGTATATGCATATATACGTATGTAAAGAACGATATCGAATGAATCAAAGTACGGGAATTAAGACGGGGTTAAAAGATGGAATTAAACCTAATAAGCGTAAGGTGTATGAATCGATATCGGGTTTGAGTTGAAGATTAAAGAAAAGTGAATGAAATAAGTAAAGGAAAGATGAGACGTCGGGAGTTTAGTAAGCTACTAGCTCTAAACCGACGGATCGGGAATTTAATGAAAGGGATTCAGGAAAGGTTAAGAAAACGGGAAAGTGTGTGATTGGTGTGCCGTCTATGGATTAGCAATCCGCTAATCCAAGGTAGCGGACTTGAATGGGCTAAAAGTGAACGTTAATGAGATATGGGCCGTCTAAGGGTTAGCAATCCGCTAATCCAAGGTAGCGGACGTGAATTGGTTAAAAGACTTTTGAAACCCCTAATAGGCCTGATTGTGTGGTGATGATGTTATTGTGTGGTGGCATTGTTGTGTGGTTGCTGTTGAGATTTTATGCAGGCCTATTAGATCGTCTCGGTGTTGGGCCGAGCGATCCGTGTGGTTACTTAACTTGGTCACGGGACCGGTTAAGTCGTGGTTGCTGACTTGGGGTGGTGCCCAGTCAGAGCGGTGGTGTTTGTGTGTGTGTGTATGAGTAGACTTGCGGGACGTGGTGTTGAGATGGTTGTTGAGAATTGACTGAGTATGATTACTAGAGTCCGAGCGAGTCTGCGTGTTTACATTTATGCACTAGGACTCTAGGGTGCGTTAGATCCCGCAAGTCTAGGTGTTTGGTTACGTTCCGGTACTTCCGACCCGATGGGATCCTCGGGTAGCTACCTGATCAGACACGTGCCTTCGGGCAGTGGGGCTAGTTATGGTGTTAACCTACTGGGTGACGCCGGTAGGTGTGTGATTCGGAGAACACGGGGTCATGTCCTAGGGCCGAATCGCATAAAAACTCGGGTTGCCGGGGGTAACCGGAGTCACTGCGTATCGATGGGCTGAGAACAGTGTCCTAGTCGTTGGACTTCGTGTTGACGTCTAGGAGTCGTGGGGTTAGTTACCATGTTGGTGACAATGAGAACCCGTGGAAGTTACCGAGATCGTAAGGGCCATGTGTTATGTTTACTTTGTTGGAAATGCGCGATAGATAGATCGAGTTTCAATCGAGGGCATGTGCCGCAGTGTTCTCGATTCCTTTGGTTACTCTGGTGTTGGTGATGGTGTTGTGATTTGAAGGATTGTGTGTTGTGGGTTCGACACGACGTGGTAGTGCGTGATCGACTGTTTATCGTATTGATCGTTGTTTTGGGGTTTTGGGGACGGGAATTTGTAGAGGCTAGATAGACTAGCAGCCGTAGTGGGGAGCCGTCTCGCTGGGTGATCTTAGATCGCTCATTAGACTCTTTTTGTGTTTTCAGTTTTAGCAGCGGCGGACGCGGGAGATCCTCGGTGTAGTCTCGGGATTGCTTGTGGCGGGATTTTGATTCGACGGTTTTGAGATTTTATTTCGGTTCAGCTTTTGGTACCATTTAGTACCATTATGTGTTGCAACACGATGATCGTTTTTATTAATGCAATTGTTTTGTAAAGACTATTAAACGTTGAATGTAACGTTTGATTACTCAGAAATGAATATGTTTCCCTGATATGGTGTTTAGTCCGAACTGACACAACTCACGGAAATGGTACGAGTTGCAAAGCTTTGTATCATGAAAGTGAGGATAGCGGGGTCAAAGACGGGTTAGTACGAGCCTTTGTCTCAAACCGATCTGTCTCTGGCTTCGTCTTGTGACAAACCTTTTCTGTTTGACTTGCTCGGGTTCGACTTGGTCATGTTCTTGTTTGATTGTTGACCGGTCAGCTCGTCGGTCAGCGGATAATGGGAAAGGGGCGTTACAAATGGTGGTATCAGAGCATGGTTCTGCATGGGTTTCGAAGCTATTCATTTCTGAGTGTTTTCCGTGTTTTATCGAGTCAAAATTGTGTTTTTACCCAAGCATCCATTAGGAAACCGAGCCGCGTCCGTGAATTCGGGGTTGGGATGGTGTAGAAATTGTATTATCTGTACTAATGTTTATCTGCGTTTTGTTTGCAGTCAGCAGCAGAGTGTCCTTGGACGGTATGTGTGTGGGTGTGGGTTGCTTTGTACACTACTTGATAGTTTGGCATCACCATCACTCGATTTTACCAAGCCACTCTCTGCGACGGAGCCATTATCAGGGGCTGAGCCGAAGTCGATGTCGAAGTCGGATACACAGTTTGAGCTTGTCACACCGCCGACCGAGCCAGTTGCGCCGCCAGAGATCCGATCAGAAGACACGACGGACTCGCTACCAGCGATGCTTGCATACCGGGAGTGTAGCGCATACGGAGTTCACAGTTTCCATTTACACTGGTGTCCTTGACCAGACGATCCGTACTATCGTGAGCCGTACCAATCGGACCAGGACCACGTATGTTTGACGAAGAGCTTATTCCGCAGCTTGTCAGTCAGCCATCAGTCGCTCAGATACCTATAGCTCAACCGCCTTTGGTGCACCCGCCGAGAAGATCGGGGACTTTTCGGAGATGTGGAGACGGGGGACATCGAGCATTTGTCTGTTCCCGTAGGTCTCGCTCAGCGCCAGTAGTTTACCAGATATGTGGAGTGCAGGGTCATCGTGCGTCCGAGTGTTTTCAGGATCCTTCTTCGGAGCCTGTTTCCTTTTGTGAGTTGTGTGGTGTTTCGGATCACCAGGCACCAGCTTGTTACCGTGGGCCACGCCCAGCGCCCGTTACTGTTTGTCAGATTTGTGATCGTGAGGGCCACATTACCCGTTAATGTTCGACGGCAGAGCCGCAGCGAGTTGAAGCACTGTTCAGAGATGCACACCCACCACACCCTCCCGGCACATCTGCCAGTGGTTACCACCACGAACCGCGATGCCGCCTGTGTTGGGCATTCCAGTTGTGTTGGGGCTGTTAGGGCTAAGATAGTTAGGCCCAGGTAAGTAAGGGCTCTAACTCGTTGTTTGATGTGTGTAGATCGGCTTGTAATCGTCTTTGACGATTCGGTTACGTGTAGTGGTGTTCCTTGTGGTACGGATTGGTAACCGCTAATATGTAGACTTTGACGGACCTACGTATCCAAAACTCTATGTGGTGAATAGATGTTTTATTTGCGTAGTGGATGTGGAGTGTTTCGGTTGTCGTTTTGAGTAGCGGAGTGGTTATATTGCATACTCATGATGGTTGTGAATGCAATATAGTTACGATGTGAAAATGAATGATGGTCCGAACAGACGGTTTCCATCCGAACCCTGAGAGACGACTGCAATCGCCGATTTGCTTGATTGATTGTGTGTGTAATTATTTGCTTATGTGTTTATGCTTGCGTGCTATCTAATGCTTGAGTGGTGCATTAAATAATCGGGGATTGTGTTTTGTTTATTGGTGTAGCAATGTTGAGTTGCTAGTTGTTGTTTATGGCATGCACATCATTTGAGGATCGTTGATGGTTTGGGTAAGCCATTCAATTGGTAGTTATATTTTGTTGACTTGAGTAATTTGAACTTATCGCAATCGTTAAATTGTTAGAACCTTTCGTTAAAGTGTTGAGCTAACTCGAGAATGGTTGGATTCGACCGTCAATTCACGAGAGAGCGGAATTATAGAATATCGTTATTTAATCATGGGTAACCGTTGGTTACATGATTAACTAAATATATCTCTATGAAGAAGTGATATCGAGGGATGGATTGGTTTGAATTTCACCACTCCTGTGAAAGTTGTTGAATTGAATGTAGGACGGAATGGACGATGCGATACGAATACGAGACCGAACCCGAACCCAAAAGCGAGATGGAGTGGAAAGAAGTCGTAAGACGAGTTGACCCGGGAAGTGAAGCAGTTGGTGTGGATCGTCAGTGAAAGTGTATCAGTGCGGGGTAACTGGAAGAACGAAACCGTTGGTATGGTGAGTTCATGAAAAGATTGGAGGTAACGTCAGTGACAGTGTGGGAACCAGAGTGAAGCGGTCGGTATGAGTTGGAATGGAGATTTAGCAAAGTCGGGTACGGACGTCAAAATTCTGGGGAAGTGTTCGGGAAGGAAGAATCAGTAGCGGAAACAGAGTGGAGTTGTTGGTACGGATGGAGTTGGAGCTATAGAGATGTCAGGTTTTGAAATACAGATTCTTGAAGAGTGTCTCGGGGAGACAAACCAGTATCGGGAAAGATGTGGAAGTCGAAGCAAAGTGGAGAAATCAGAAGAGAAAATCTGAGCAAAGGACATACTTGTGGACGATCGAGGTTAGAGGAAGATCAGTTAGAAAGAAAAGTGACACAGTAAGGCGGGAACGGAGGTCGAGAAAAGAAGTTATGATTACGAGGGTGAGAGTAAAGCGCAAGAAAGGGAATGCCGTTTGGGTTACGGATCGAGTATTGGAGAGACAGCTATATAAGCAGTGCGAGGGCTAGTGGAAAGTTCGGGACAAGATAGCAAAGTATCAGAGAGTATTGGAAGTATGGTATGAGTGTTAAAGGTCGGGTAACGAGACGTTGGTATATAAGAGATGAACAACAGAAGGACGTGGTAAAGCAACTTGCGGGGTTTGGTGCCGGTTCAAAGTCTGTTAGTGACGGAGAATTCGGGGACCGAATTCCTGTAAGTGGGGAAGAATGTAATACCCTGTATTCAAAATACGGTCAACGGGCAGAAGAAAAGTCAACATGGGCAAAATTGTAATTTTGCCAAACCAAGGGGCAAAATTACGTACGAGACGGAAGACGAGACGGGCCAAATGTTCTTGTTTTAATACATAAAGAACATTTACAAGACTAGAATTGGAAGAAACGGAGCAGAAACAGGGTTTTCGGCTTATCGGAGTGAAAACCGAGAAAACCGGGAAAACTTCAGAAATTCATAACCGGAGTTAGGAAACTCCAAATGAGGTGATTCAAGTTGCTAAATCCATCTAAAATCAGGGAGAATCAGATTTTGGAGGTTTTGGGATTTATAGGAATGGTGAAGAATTTTCTAAAACAATTATCGCGAAATCGAGGAAACCGAGAAGAAATTGAAGAAGGGTTTAGAAAGGGTGTTGGGCCGGTTTTTGGGCTGATTCTTGTGGATAAGAAGCCACTCCAGAGACAGTTGTCTCACCACCAGGTCGCCAGCCTCTCCCCTTGAGGTGTCACACATAGGGGTGTCAAATTGGGCCGCAGCCCGCGGGTCCAGCCCAATTAAGAACAAAACGGGGCGGGGCGGGTCACGAAAATGTTAGCCCAAAAATTGGCGGGGCGCACGGGCGTAAACCGCATGGGTCACGGGTTATGCGGTCTGACCCGAGACGGGTCTGCGGGTCTTGCGGGTCGTCACTGTTAACGGAAGCAAAATCGATTTTTCGACCATTTTCTCTGATTTCTCATAATTTGATCCTTCAAATGATAAATTTCTTCAATTGAGTTTTTAAGATTGTTAGATTTTCATGAATTTAACTTGCAAAACTCGTTTTCGTTGCTGGATTGGAGAATTCAAGGATGCTGGAGTTGGAGGACCTGTATTTTGTTCTCCTCCCCATCTGTGAGTTCATGGTATCTTCCTTTACATATTATCTTCTTGAAAGTGATCATCTTTGGATCCAATCTTGAGTTTCGTCGTCTCACATTTATTCTTTTTTTTTTGGGATAATTTTTTATCTTTTATTAATAGCGATAAGCTCCAGCTTTCTTTGTGGATCATCTGGAGAATGGACACACCAATGGCTTTGGTGTAAAATCTGAATGGGAAAACAGAGATACATCAGTCCAAATTGGAGACCGGTCCGTAAGCCTCTCAATTTGATGTTTAGGAATATGAAACTGTTTTTGATTCTTCCACCTTGGTTTGATCTTGTGGGGATTTTTTGTTTTCAGTATGTGATTGGTGGAAATCATGAAGGGAACCCACTGTTCCTTGGAGTTCAGATTCCTGTAAGTCAATCAAGTTATTGTTCGTGAACTCTCTGTGATGTGTGAACAACTATATGATGGATCTTTGATAAGTTGTGAATGGAGACGTTGCGGTGCATGACTCAGAGCGACGCGACTCATTCCATTTACGGATGAATATGCAGCCTTAAGGAATTATCATTTGGAGGCGTACTTAGGTCATACCCCTACACAGGTGACAAAGTATTGGCTTGCGTTTTCAGTTTCTGTGCCTCCTCTTGGCTTCAGTACTTACACTATCTCCACTGCTAAGAAAACAGATACAATGGTGCAGACATATGTTTGCTCTAGAGAGAAGAAGCTTCTGACCTCATTTTGGCATTACTTTGCTCTCTCTTGGAACAGTTGATATAATTCAATTCAACCATCATTTACATTCTCTGTTCCTGAGGATTGCTTTTCTACAGGTGCAGTGGCTTCTTCAATTCTTTGAGTTTGTGCTATCATGACCCGCGGGCCGACCGCGAAACCGCATAAAACAAGCGGGGCGGGATTGGACATGGGATTTTGGACCGCTGCCCGCGACGGGCCGGACCGCACGGACCAAATGAAATCCACGACCGCAGCGGATCGGGCCATTTGAACGCGGGCGGCCCGATTTGACACCTCTAGTCACACACATATGAAGAGGTGGCATGTTAAGCTTTATCCACCTCTTATACAAAAATTCATTTTTGTGAATCCCTCTCTCTCTCTAGCTTCAACCCACGACCAGAGCTCTCCCTTCTCTCTAGATTCATCCCAAGAAACCCAGAAAAAGCCAGGAACCTTTGAAGATTCAAAGGAGAATCAAGAACATCTTCAAGTGTTCTTAAAACCTTCAAACACTAAAAACATCATATCTCCCTCAATATAAACCCTAATCCACTTCTGCAAAGTCTGGTGGACTCCTCTCTCCCTCCTCTACAACCGCCAGTCGGCCAACCATAACCGCCGTCTCCGGAGCTTGCCGGAAAGTCGCCGGAAAGCTGCCACGGATAAGATTCGGGTGTATCTCTCTCATCCTCCATCAGATCTGGGCGTTTTGAAGCCATGGATGCATAGATCTGCTCTTTCCGATCAGTTTGATAGGTAGATCGTCACCTGAGTCGCCGGAAAAAGGGGTGAACCAGCCGGTCAACGCCGGACCACCGCCGGTCAACGCCGGAAAAGTCGCCGGAGAAGCCCCATCGCCGCCGTGTCTTCAGCCGGTTCTTCAAGGGGTTGATTCAGCTTGGTTTGGTGCAAGAATTGAGTTGGTTTAGGCTTGGTCAAGCCTATGTCAACGGTGGGTTAAACCGGTCAACGATTTGACCTAAACCGGTTTAACCTAACCGGTTTGATCTAGACCGGTTCAGTTGGTTTGGTTCGATTGAGTTGGTTCAGATTGGGTCAACCGGTTCAAGATTGGTCAAGGTCAAAGTCAACGGTCAACGGTCAACCGGAGGTCAAAGTCAACGCCGGTCAACGCCGTGGTCAACGCCGGTCAATGCGTTGACTCCGGTCGGTTTTGCAATTGCGGTTTGTGTACGGGTGTTCGGGAAGCTTCGGAGTTTGTATTCGGGTGTTCGGGAGGTTCGGGTTTAGTTCGGGGTCTCGGGAAGTCGTATCCGCATCCGTGCCGTTCATTCCGACCAATCACTGTGAGTCGGCTCATACACCGTAGATGGAGCATATAGAACAAGAAATGATAAACCGTAGAGTTAGGGTTTGCATACCCGGATGTGATTTGATTATGAATGAGACTTGAATTTGGTGATTAACGATAAACCGGTTAAGGTTTAAGACGCATGTTAGGGTTGTGCAAATTAAACGGATTAAACTTGTTGTGTGCCGTTAGGTTGGTAGTGACGTTGATTGTTGCATGCATATAGCCGTGGCATGAAAAGGCCGTATATGCATATATACGTATGTAAAGAACGATATCGAATGAATAAAGTACGGAAATTAAGACGGGGTTAAAAGATGGAATTAAACCTAATAAGCGTAAGGTGTATGAATCGATATCGGGTTTGAGTTGAAGATTAAATAAAAGTGAATTAAATAAGTAAAGGAAAGATGAGACGTCGGGATTTTAGTAAGCTACTAGCTCTAAACCGACGGATCGGGAATTTAATGAAAGGGATTCAGGAAAGGTTAAGAAAACGGGAAAGTGTGTGATTGGTGTGCCGTCTACGGATTAGCAATCCGCTAATCCAAGGTAGCGGACTTGAATGGGCTAAAAGTGAACGTTAATGAGATATGGGCCGTCTAAGGGTTAGCAATCCGCTAATCCAAGGTAGCGGACGTGAATTGGTTAAAAGACTTTTGAAACCCCTAATAGGCCTGATTGTGTGGTGATGATGTTATTGTGTGGTGGCATTGTTGTGTGGTTGCTGTTGAGATTTTATGCAGGCCTATTAGATCGTCTCGGTGTTGGGCCGAGCGATCTGTGTGGTTACTTAACTTGGTCACGGGACCGGTTAAGTCGTGGTTGCTGACTTGGGGTGGTGCCCAGTCAGAGCGGTGGTGTTTGTGTGTGTGTGTATGAGTAGACTTGCGGGACGTGGTGTTGAGATGGTTGTTGAGAATTGACTGAGTATGATTACTAGAGTCCGAGCGAGTCTGCGTGTTTACATTTATGCACTAGGACTCTAGGGTGCGTTAGATCCCGCAAGTCTAGGTGTTTGGTTACGTTCCGGTACTTCCGACCCGATGGGATCCTCGGGTAGCTACCTGATCAGACACGTGCCTTCGGGCAGTGGGGCTAGTTATGGTGTTAACCTACTGGGTGACGCCGGTAGGTGTGTGATTCGGAGAACACGGGGTCATGTCCTAGGGCCGAATCGCATGAAAACTCGGGTTGCCGGGGGTAACCGGAGTCACTGCGTATCGATGGGCTGAGAACAGTGTCCTAGTCGTTGGACTTCGTGTTGACGTCTAGGAGTCGTGGGGTTAGTTACCATGTTGGTGACAATGAGAACCCGTGGAAGTTACCGAGATCGTAAGGGCCATGTGTTATGTTTACTTTGTTGGAAATGCGCGATATATAGATCGAGTTTCAATCGAGGGCATGTGCCGCAGTGTTCTCGATTCCTTTGGTTACTCTGGTGTTGGTGATGGTGTTGTGATTTGAAGGATTGTGTGTTGTGGGTTCGACACGACGTGGTAGTGCGTGATCGACCGTTTATCGTATTGATCGTTGTTTTGGGGTTTTGGGGACGGGAATTTGTAGAGGCTAGATAGACTAGCAGCCGTAGTGGGGAGCCGTCTCGCTGGGTGATCTTAGATCGCTCATTAGACTCTTTTTGTGTTTTCAGTTTTAGCAGCGGCGTACGCGGGAGATCCTCGGTGTAGTCTCGGGATTGCTTGTGGCGGGATTTTGATTCGACGGTTTTGAGATTTTATTTCGGTTCGGCTTTTGGTACCATTTAGTACCATTATGTGTTGCAACACGATGATCGTTTTTATTAATGCAATTGTTTAGTAAAGACTATTAAACGTTGAATGTAACGTTTGATTACTCAGAAATGAATATGTTTCCTTGATATGGTGTTTAGTCCGAACCGACACAACTCACGGAAATGGTACGAGTTGCAAAGCTTTGTATCATGAAAGTGAGGATAGCGGAGTCAAAGACGGGTTAGTACGAGCCTTTGTCTCAAACCGATCTGTCTCTGGCTTCGTCTTGTGACAAACCTTTTCTGTTTGACTTGCTCGGGTTCGACTTGGTCATGTTCTTGTTTGATTGTTGACCGGTCAGCTCGTCGGTCAGCGGATAATGGGAAAGGGGCGTTACAAGACATATCCAGATTGTGATCGGAAATCGTCTCTGTCTGTCTGAAAGCTCGCATCGGTGAATCCATTCACCACAAGTTCTTCACTTCCTCCATACACAAGGAATTTATCCTTAGTATGTCTCAAATACTTGAGAATATTCTTGACAGCTGTCCAGTGAACTTCACCTGGATCAGATTGGTATCTACTCGTCATGCTTAACGCGTAAGCTACATCTGGACGAGTGCAGAGCATGGCATACATAATAGATCCTATTGCAGAAGCATAAGGAATCCTATTCATGCGTTCTCGCTCAGCAGGTGTCGCCGGACACTGCTTCTTGCTGAGACTCATGCCATGAGACATCGGTATGAAGCCCTTCTTGGAATCTTGCATCCTGAATCTGTGTAACACCTTATCAATATAAGTGTCCTGGCACAATCCAATCAGCCTATTCAATCTATCTCTGTAGATTCTGATTCCAAGAATGTATGCGGCTTCTCCCATGTCTTTCATGGAAAAACAACTTCCGAGCCAAGTCTTGACAGACTGAAGCAACGGAACGTCATTACCGAGGAGGAGTATGTCATCGACATACAGTACAAGAAACGCAATTTTGCTCCCACTAATCTTCTTGTAAACACATGGTTCCTCTTCGTTCTTGATGAAACCAAATTGTTTAACTGATTCATCAAAACGAAGATTCCAACTCCGAGATGCTTGCTTCAATCCATAAATGGATTTATGAAGCTTGCATACCTTCCCAGCGTTCTTATGATCGACAAAAACCTTCAGGCTGTGTCATATACACATCCTCTTCCAGAATACCATTCAGGAATGCGGTTTTGACATCCATTTGCCAAATCTCATAATCATAATGAGCGGCAATCGCTAGAAGAATCCGAATGGATTTAAGCATAACGACTGGGGAATAGGTTTCATCATAGTCAATACCATGAATTTGCTTGAAACCTTTTGCCACCAACCTCGCTTTGTAAATCTGTACATTGCCATCCACGTCAATCTTCTTCTTGAAGATCCATTTACACTCAATGGCTTTTACACCATTAGGTAAATCGACCAAGGACCATACTTGGTTTTCTGACATGGATCCCATTTCGGACTTATAGGCTCCAAGCCACTTTTCGGAGTCCGGGTCCATCATTGCTTCCGCGAAGGTCGCTGGTTCGTCACTTTCAATGACCATCAGATCATTGGAATCGGTTACGAGAAATCCATAGTATCTCTCGGGTTAGTGACGGATCCTTCCGGACCTGCGAACTTCAGGCTCCACAGGTGCCGGTTCCACAGAACTTTGTGGATCCAGCTGCTGCTCTTCCTCAATAGGATGAGTAGCTTCCTGTGCATCTTGAATTTCTTCAAGATGTACTTTACTCCCACTGTTTTTCTTAGAGAGAAACTCCCTCTCAAGAAAAGAACAGTCCCGAGCAACAAATACTTTGTTCTCAGATTGGTTGTAAAAGTAGTATGCCTTGGTTTCCTTAGGATAACCAACGAAGTAGCATTTATCTGATTTGGGTGCAAGCTTGTCAGAGATTAATCGTTTGACATAAGCTTCACATCCCCAAATCCTCAGGAAAGACAGACTAGGAACATTCCCAGTCCACATTTCATGTGGTGTCTTTTCCACTGATTTAGATGGCACCCTATTTAGTGTAAACGCAGACGTTTCTAGAGCGTATCCCCAAAAGGATAATGGAAGATTAGAATGACTCATCATAGACCGAACCATATCCAATAAGGTTCGATTCCTCCTCTCTGACACTCCATTCCATTGGGGTGTTCCAGGAGGAGTGAGTTGTGAAATAATTCCACACTCGCTCAGATAGTCGCTGAATTCTTGACTCAAGTATTCTCCTCCGCGATCCGATCGCAGAACTTTGATACTTTTGCCAAGTTGATTCTGTACTTCATTCTTGAATTCCTTGAATCTATCAAAAGATTCTGACTTGTGTCTCATTAAATAGACATAGCCATACCTACTGAAGTCATCAGTAAAGGTAATGAAGTACTTGTAATTTCCTCTGGCAACAGTACTCATCGGCCCACATACATCAGTATGAATAAGGCCCAATAAGTCACTGGCCCTTTCATTTGGTTTGTTGAAAGGGGCTCTAGCCATTTTGCCCACCAAGCAAGATTCACATTTCTCACATGATTCAAAATCAAATGAGCCCAAAAGCCCATTTCGATGGAGCCTTTGGATGCGTTTCTCAATTATATGGCCCAAACGACAATGCCATAAGAAAGTCGGGTTTTCGTCATTGGACTTAAACCGCTTTGTATTTATGTTAAAGTTAGGCATTTCTTGGTCTAATACATATAACCCATTATCTAATGGGGCGCTACCATAAAATGTACCATCACGATTAAAAGAACAAACTTTATTCTTAACAGCAAAATCAAAACCTTCCAAATCCAAAACGGAAACTGAAATTATGTTTCTGCTAATCGCAGGTACAAAGTAGCAATTATTTAAAATTAAAACCATGCCCGATGGTAAGGACAACTCGTAGGTGCCTACGGCCAGTGCAGCAACCTTAGCTCCATTCCCGACCCGTAGCTCCACTTGTCCTTTCTTCAGCGTCCTACTGTTTCTTAGTGCCTGCACATTTGTACAAATATGAGCACCGCAGCCGGTATCCAATACCCACGAAGTAGGACTAGAAGACATAAAATTTAGTTCGATAACATAAATACATGAGTCAGACGCATCATACGTCTTCTTCAGCTTCTTGTAATCTTCCATGAACTTCTTGCAGTCTTTCTTCCAATGCCCCAACTGCTTGCAGTAGTTGCACTTATCCTCAGGAGAATGCCCGGATTTGGGCTTCGGCTTGGGCTTGTCCTGACTTTCAGCCTGGACAACCTGGGCCTTACCCTTACCCTTCTTTGGTTTTTTAAACCTTTTACTCCCTTGTACCATCAGGACACTAGGAGTAGCCTTCTTGAGATTCGGTTCTGCTGTCTTCAGCATACCGTGCAACTCAGTCAATGTCTTAGTCATGTTTTGCATGTTGTAGTTCATGATGAACTGATCAAAACACGACGGCAAAGACTGCAGAATCATGTTAGTGGCCAGCTCCTGGCTAATGGCACAGTCCAGTTTCCCCAGGTTATCAATGTAACCCATCATTTTAAGGACATGAGGACTTACTGGACTGTCCTTAGCCAGCTTGCAATCCATGAGAGATTTAACCGTCTGGTATCTCCCTGTGCGATCTTGCTCCTGAAACAAAGCTTTCAGGCTGTTAATCATCTCAATGGGTGACATCACGTTCTCATATTGCTTCTGCAGCTCAGAGTTCATAGTCACCAGCATTAGACAATTAACATCTTTGACATCAGCTGAATGCTTATCCCAAGCATTCTTTTCTGTCTGCGGGGCATTGGAACGTGTCCTCTCGGTGAGAACTCTTTCAAGGACATATTCCTTGTTCTCCTGCCTGAGAACTATTCTCAGGTTCCGATACCATTCCAAGAAATTAGATCCATTTAACTTGTCCTTCTCAAGGACGGATCTTAGTGAGAAAGTGTTGATGTGATTTGAGACAGACATAGCTGTAATTCAAAAGAGGTAGATTTTAGTTATAATGCTCAAGAAATGAGAGTTCTTATCTAATAAGAAAACTCGCATTGTATTCAAAACCATGTTTCCTCAGATGAATACAATGAGCCAAGATCCTCAGATTACTAAAATTCGAGTGGGCGACTCGCCGTTGCTCAAACTTTAGTTATCTAGGTAAGCAAATCATTGCTAATTGTACTCAGTACAACTCTTGGTCGTGGATAAGACAAACTATGTCCAATCCACTCTGATGTCTCTTGGCCCAGAACTTCCGTTAGCCCAGTCAAGTAAAACCAATCCTTTTAATTGTCTAGCGATCACTGACAGTTGCACTGCAAGTCTGTCAATGACCATCTGCCTTACTCATGTTGCAGTGGATATCAAGGACTCCAAGAATATCCAACAAACAACACGAGTCTTGACAGCAGACAAGATCGGGCAAGACATCAGGATCACTTGATATTTAGTTGAGGAAAAGAACCGTTTTATCTTGATGCATATCCAATATACATTCAAGAATTTATTAATTTATTTAAAACATTCAGTTTTATTTAGTTTAGATTCATCTACAACTTTTAGGATTAAATTGTTCTGGTATATGCAAATATGTGGTCCAACCAGCATATCTGCGAATGTCGTGTCGATCGATGCCGACCATTGGCATCGGTCGATGCAACTAGAATTAAACCATTCTTCGATAACCGGTCAAACCAGATCGAATTTACATAACCGATTCAATCCAATTGAACCGGTTCGGTTCAATAGTCCATGTCGATCGTCACACACTGTGTGTCGATCGACATGACCAAACCAGAACCAATTTGGTTAATTAAAATTAACCGAGCGATATAACCAGTTCAATCCAATTGAACCGGTCTATCTAATCGTTTTGCCTGTGTCGACCGATACACCCAGTGTATCGACCGACATAGCAGGAATATGGGTACTCGATCTCAGATCGAAACCCTAAAATTATTTGCGGATTTTCGCCTTGTGTCGACCGACACACGCTTTGTGTCGATCGACACTTTGCGACAAACCCTAAAATTTTACGTTTTGATTCGCGGCGTGTCGACCGACACACGCTTTGTGTCGATCGACACAGTGCGATTTCAACAATATCATCGTTTTTCAACATGAACAAAATCCGAGATTAACATTCAATGAAACGATTTTAACAGGCAAAATTCAATCCAACAACTTCAAGTTTCGAATTAATTTCACCAGATTCAATAGCTAAACCCTAACATGCTCTGATACCACTGTTGGATCCCACTGGATCTAGGGTTTGATATATTGAATGAAAACCAACCTCGTTCTTACCTTTCTGGCAGCGGAATTGAGATGGTGAACGAGATCAGTGGAGCAACGCAAACGCCTTGCCTCTACCAGATACACACGCACGCTCGCTGGAAACGGGATGCTAGTGCCGGATCAACGGGAATCGATTCTCTCTGGTGTTTCTACTGTTTCTGTCAAGAAAAGTGGACGGCCAAGTGTTTAGGTCGAAACTTACTAGTTATATTCGACCTAAAACACAATTAACCGGGCCAGACTTAATCAAGTCTTAATTCGAAAAGCCTTTCGAAAAACCCGAACTGTGTCGACCGACACACAAGCTGTGTCGATCGACACAACACCATTTTATCGATTATAATGTGTATCCAATACACATTAATATGATCATTACCATAATGATCATTCCCATGTCGTAGCTTCCAGTTTGCTTAGGTGTGTGACCCTATAGGATCATATAGTACTAGTAGTAAGTCCATAACTTACAGATTGCAAGAGGCTTCTAGCAAAACATTGCAACCGCCCAGTACTATACGAATGTCTGATCTCGACACACAACTATCATCAGGAGTGAGTACAAGTGTGATTTCAGGACACTATCCCAACAGTACTGTCCTCTCAGCCTATCTTGATCGGATCCTGGTTGTGAAATGCAATGAGACTCAGAAATTGGATCTGTTAAGGGAAGTTTCTGATGATCTTATAAAGGCTGCGATTTTGGGCCCAAATTGAATAAAACCCCAGGCCCGGATGGGTTGACAACAGAGTTTTTCAGAGCTTGTTGGGGTATTCTGAGCGAGGAAATAACTATTGCGGTTAAAAATTCCTTTATCTCTCCGTTTATGCCCGCATCACTCAATGCCACCTCTTTGGTCCTTATAGCAAAACGTCCAGGAGCCGAGGACATAAGGGAATTCCGGCCAATCTCTTGCTTAAACTCTCTGTTTAAGGTTATCTCAAAGCTGATTGCGGATCGTTTAAAACATATTCTCCCAGAGATCATTTTACCAAACCATTCAGCTTTCGTCAAAGATCGTTTATTACTGGAGAATGTTCTTCTAGCTTCGGAGGTAATCAATGGCTATCATCTGTCTTTGTCTACCCCGAGGTTCACTTTTAAAGTAGATATTTCGAAGGCATTTGACTCAATAAGATGGGATTTCATCCTCTCTACTCTAGCTGCTCTTAACTTCCCTGTCCATTCATTAAGTGGATTAATGCGTGCATCTGTCATCCCTCCTTCAAAATGAGTATAAATGGTGTGACTTCAGGTTACTTCAAAGGAAAAACGGGTCTTCGGCAGGGTGATCCCCTCTCTCCTCCCTTGTTCGTCATTGTGATGAATGTGCTATCAACTATGCTTAATAATGGGGCAAGAGATGGTATCTTCTCTTATCATCCGGGATGCGAGGAAGCGGGTCTGACCCATCTTGCTTTTGCGGACGACCTTCTAATTTTTTGGAAGGATCGGAAAGATCTCTCGCTGGAGTTTTTACGGTTCTATCTCAATTTGAGAAACTATCGGGTTTAGGGGTAAACATTTCAAAAACTTCCCTCTTCACTTCTGGTGTTGATCAAGCATCCTTGGACAATATCAGTAACCGCTTTCACCTTCCTGCCACTTTACCTATTCGCTATTTGGGGCTTCCTTTGTGCTCCCGAAAACTCAAGAGTTTCTGACTTTGACCCGTTGCTAGCTCAAATAAGGAGGAAGTACAATGGCTGGATGAATAGGCACCTCAGCTTAGCGGGAAGACTCAGACTTATCTCTGCTGTTATCCCTGGAATTATAGGATTTTGGGCCTCAACTTTTGTTATCCCAAAAAAGGTTCTTCGCCTGATCACTAGTCTCACTTCTTCTTTCCTTTGGCATGGTCGTTTGGAAATCTCTACGCGTGCAAAAGTGGCTTGGACTTCCATCTGTTATCCCAAGGATGAGGCGGGGTTGGGTTTACGTCCTCTGTCTTCTTGGAATACGATCTTCGGGCTGAAACTTATTTGGTTACTGTTTTTTTAGAGGAGGTTCTCTTTGGGTTTCGTGGATGAGAAGAAGATATCTATCCTCTAAATCTTTTTGGTCTATTTGCTCTTCAAATTACTCTTTCTCTTGGATGTTCCGTAGGATCCTTAAGCTCCGGCCTCTAGCTCTTAAATTCCTTCGGATTAAGGTAGGCAGAGGAGACTCCACCTATTTCTGGTCTGACCCTTGGACTGATTTAGGACGTCTCATTGATTACATTGGTCCTTTGGGTCCTCTTGTTATGGGAATCCCCTCGGATGCTCTTGTTAGTGACTGTGTGAACGAAGCTAGCTGGTCTCTTCCTTCTGCAAGATCTGACCGTCAACTCCAAATGCTGAACTCCATCACAGGTATCACCCTTTTCAACTCTTCTGATTGGGCAGAATGGTCTATCAATGGTACTATCTACTCAAGCTTTGTTGCCAAAGCTGTGTGGAACTTTATTAGGCCGGTCAATCCCAAATCTAACTGGTATCGTTTGATCTGGAATAATGTGAATATTCTGAAGCATTCTGTCACTGCTTGGCTGTTTCATTTGAACAGTAATCCTACCTTGGACAGACTTATAGCGTGGGGTATGGATGTTGCTCCTTCTTGTCTCCTGTGTGGTTTGTCAAATGAGTCAAGAAATCATTTATTTTTTGACTGTGTGTACTCTTCTACCGTCTGGTCAGATGTGTGTCAAAGAATTGGTTTTTGCAATGTGGTTTTAAACTGGGATCAGGTTATTCAGTGGTTGCTACTGCCGAGACAGAATGTTTGTCAATCTCTAGCTCTAGCTCAGCTCTGGACGACTACTATTTACGAGGTGTGGAAAGAGCGAAATGAACGTTTCCACTCGGGTGTCTCTGTCCCTCAATATGTACTGCAATATAAAATCATCAGTTCTGTGAGGAGCAAATCATGGGCTCTAAGGAATACGGGCTCCAAGTACGGTGAAGAATTAGTTCGCTTTTGGGCAGGCTGATCTCTTTACTTCCCTCTTTTCCTCTCTCTATGTACCTTATGCTCTGTTTCTTATAAATCCAGAGTATCCTCCTCCCCTTTCTTTTAATTCTCTGTTTTCTTTAATTCTTCTTTAGTTGTAATACTCTTCTTCATTTTTATTATTATGAAAGCCCTTTAAAAAAAAAAATGTCACTAATGTTAAACAAGCAATTCGCATATAAGGACAAAATAAGATACTCTATATGTTGATTCATATGACAAGCTACTTCGTTTGAATGTCTCCACATACATCGCCACAATCACGGTCGATGGACCATTCCGTCTTTTGCAATAAAAAGCTTGTAATGGATTTGCAAACAAGGTCGACATCAACAGTCTTAATTTAATGAAAAAATGAATTCAATACTTAATTCAATGTACAGTTGTACACGATCATTAGAATCGGTTTGTATGCTCAGGTGTCCAAATTTTAACTGAAGTTTTGGCATGTTTGGTTATAAGACCATCTCCAATAAGATTGCAAAACACCAAATTTAGTGTTAAAACCTCTCTAACCTAACTACAAATTTTATACCAAAACTTTTTTTTGGTGTTTTATGAATGGTATCACACCAAATGACACTGTTCATAAAACACTAAAAATTAAATTATTATTTTATTTATTTATTTATCATCTTACAATGTATATAAAATATTGTTTATCAACTAAAAAGTAAATATACCATCACTATTTTTTCATTTTTACTAATTCTATAATAATAATTTTATTATAAAAATATAATATAATTTTAATGATAGAAAATTTCAATTTTAATATGAAATTTTGGTTAAAATTAATATTACACAATTTAACTTTTTACTAATTTTAACTTATCGATTGAAATCTTATGAACAGTTTACAATTAATTAGTAATAAAAAATATTAATCAAAATTATTTAAATTAAAAATAATAATATAATAATAGAAATTATTCTTTTTAGTGTGAATTTTGGTGTTTATGGTTGGAGATAAAAAAATAAAGTGGAACACGGAAACGCCAAATTTGGTGTGAAAATAACACCAAACCATGGGCGGAGTTGCTCTAATTATATACACTTAATGCAGATAGAGTTTAGTACAAACTACTATGTCAGTCCGCTCTTATAGATTTAAGTCTCTGTCTCTCATGTCTCTCATGAAGTAAAACAAACAGAAAGAATATCATCAATTCGGAGAAGACTTGGGAATAGTTTCTAGAAAACTCATTCATATCTTATAATAAGAATATCTAACGCAAATATATAGTCAGGTGATATATAAACACAATATAAAAACATACTAATTTCACACAACGGTTTATAAACAATCTCCTCTTCATACAGATCTAAATCTCTGTCTTTCATAATGAAACAAGCAGGATATCACCAATCCATAGAAGACTTGGGAAAAGTTTCGTGAAAACTCTCTTTCTTATCTTACATGAACATCAACTACCATACCCTACCAAATTTGTTCAAGAACATCATAAAACAACTTTCTAGATGGTAAATAAGTTGATGAATTAACTAGCTAGTGCAAGCTGTTATGAAATATCAAAATGTAACAAACTTCATTTTATATTACAACAAAAGCTTTCCAACAATTTGTATCGTCTGTTTCCCACTTATCTTCTGCTATATTTCTAACAAAAGAAAAAGAAACACAAGAGATGATGACCTTAGAGTCTCAAGGTAAGATCAGGCTTTGAGCTATTATTATTGTTGTCTACTACACTTCCATTTGCTGCAGCTGAGTTCAGATCAAGACCTGACTCTGTAACAGCCACCACAGCAGGAGCTTCAACTTCCTCGACGACCTGACGAAAACTTCCGGGCCAAAAGAAGTCACTGCCATCGTCATAGTCAAAGAACAACGGCGCGGTGTTACCAAAATACCCTTGATGATGAAACCTTGCAAGAGGAGGAGGCTGAGGCTGGGATAAGGTGTGGTGAAGTAGACCGGAGTGAGCTTGCATCCCTAGAGAAGAAGAGGTGTATGTGTAAGGCCTGTAATGGTGACCAAACATTCTTCCCATGTACATTGCTCGTTTGGCCATTGTTCGTTCTCGCTTGTGAGCGTTCTGGTGACCTCCTAGAGCTTGAGAGCTATAGAACTTGCGTCTGCAGTAGTTACAGGAGAAGACTCTCGGGTTGGATTCACACTTTGTTTCCTTTTGATCATTGTTGAAAGTATCGTTAAGCTTGAGATCGAGCGAGACAAGGTGTTTAGATAGATCTTGATTTGACGAGGTTTCTCCTTCTCTGGCTGGTAATTCTCGCGAGACATCATCAGATTCCGTCATTTAATCGAATTCTTTTGGTCTAACCTGAAAAAAAATCATATTAAAGTGAAAAGCAGATCAAGAAAACGTTCTAACCCCTCAAAATTCACTGATAATTCGAAAGGGAAAATCTACAAAATCCAAGAAGTGTATAAAGAAGAGACCGTAAGCAAAAGTCTTAAACAGAGTAACTATATCAGCAAGTTCGGACAAGGATCAGCAAGTTCGACGCTTTAAGATGACCAATCAAAATAAAGCTTTAGAGATTTAACTGAGGGAGATAGAGAGTTCAAGATATCAATTAAAGATCGTAGACAAGAATCGAAGATGAGAGAGAGAAAACAGGATGGAGGGTACTGTGCTTACGAAGATTGGTTGAGATCTGGGAAGAGAAAGCCGACAGAAGCTGAGGTAGAGTTGACTTGGGAGCAAAGAGGAGGAGGAAGAAGAATCTAAAGAAAAGTGGTACTCTTTGTGTTAACCAAAAATGGGTCAATCCAGATGTAAGAAAAACAAAAGCCAGAGAAAAGAGATAGGATTGGTGAAGAATAGCAGAAAAATAAGAGGTACTGAAGGAGAGAGATAGAGAGATAGAGACAGAGAGAGTTATGTTTAAACAAATATGGCAACGCAAATGTTGGAGAGATAGAAATAGGTCCGGTGGAAAACACATGTGGGAATATAAGTGTCTGCCAGTTAGACAGACCTATGTTTTTTTCTTCAATAGTTCAACGACCTTTTTTAGGGGGCACTTATTAGAATAGTAGAATTTTTTCCTAAATTAATAAAGTAAAAATGTTTTTTTTTTTTAACAAAGTAAATTTCTTTAACAACATTCGTAAAGGTCTAGCCGTTTAGGCTTATGCACGTCGAATATATTGTTTTTTTTTTTTTTGTAACAAGGTCTTTCATAATATATTGTTTCTTATTCGTTTATAGTGAAGTGTTATTCGCAAAAATGCAAGATCTATGTAACAAAAATTATTCTTTTAAGATCTTTTATTGTAAAGTAAATTTATAAGTTTTCACCTAATCAATTTTGTTTCACTTGTTTTTTATCCATAATGATCTTAAATCACTCAGAATTATCCTTTCTCATGTTTAATACATTTTCAAATACACCCAAACCTCTTTGGTAAATGTATGAGTTTTTATGAAGTCCTAACCCATCTATTTATAGAGTATGATCATTTGAAGTTGGTCTAACTATCTAAGGTATTTTTCCATTTTGATATGCATAAACAATTTAGAAAAATATATATATTTTATAAATCTTTTCCTATTATAATAACTTTTTGATCTTTACGTCTATCATCTCCAAAATACTTGTTCACCTCAGCTTTTCTCCTTTTTTTCATCCTAGTCAGCTACAAGTTTCTTAAGACATAAGATCCTCCGGTTCCATGTCAGCTTCTAAGATGATCTCTTTTGTTGATGCATATGAAAATCTATGCCTTGACTGATTTAGATGATGTCGTAGCTCCTGACATAATTTGTTGCATCTTCAATCTCTCCGTTTTTAGTTTTGTATGTCTCTTAATTATTTGTCGTTACAAATTAAAAAAAAACACATAGCTGAAGCATAGAATTATGATTCTAAACTTAAGACGTTAATTAAAAAACAATGTGAAATCATTGATGCATTAAACATATCATAAGTTCAAAAAAATAGAGAGAGATATTAAATAAGTTCAACAACCAACTAAAAAAATGATCCTACTCACCCACAATTATAAGACTGTGATCCAAAGTATTCAAAAATAAAAAATGATGTTCACTTAGGTCACTCCTCCATAAACTAAACCTTAACGACTTATTCATCATTAGACGCTTCAGCATCATCTTCTTCGGGGACTCTTCATATTGCTATGAATCATTCTCAGACTCTTTCGTAACCGACTTACCCTTTTCTCTCTCTGCTTGAGAGCACACAAGCTAAAAACACACATCGTCGGTAGAATGTATCAAAATAAAGAACAAGACCTACCTTGAGTCAACTTCGTGGAGGTGAAACACCATGTCAGTCAAGTTAAAATCTTTCAACTATGTCACAGAGAGAATTTTGAGTAGAGAATGGGTTGACACCTGAGCGAGTTGGCATATGAACTTCCATGAGTTATCTCACCTCAGCATCATCAAATGAAACATTTGTTCGATGAGGGGACACAATACGGGAAGCATAATCAGAGGGAGAGGTGTTCTTGCGTTTTCTGGAATGAGCTTAATTATTCTTCCGTGCAACCTCCTTCTTTACAAATGCTTCACCACTTCTAGATTCTTCTTGTACTGGACTGGGCTATCTAACTCTTCATCGGAGAAGATTTTGGTATGGTGTTGTATTTCAAGGACCCCATATATGATCTAATGGAAGACTAACTAGCAATTTTACTTCTTCCAAATTGTAGCAAGACTCAAAAATTGGTGATACACAAGCTTTCCGAAGCCAACATTAATCTTATGAGCCAATTTATAGATCAGTCTTGCTATATCAGTGGAGATGTGATTCTTATGTGTGGAAGGATACTAGTTGAACGCAGCCAAGACCACCAAAAAAACATACTTAGGTTACCATGCTCAGACCTGCCCAAGACTTTTTATGACCTTAAGTCAAGTATCCTGCCAGGGTATCATTAGTTATTGCATCAACATCTGCTTCAGCCTTTACTTCAGCCTTAGTCAGTGGTTGGAGATCAAGACAAGAGTTAATCATCTCAAGAGAAAATTCATACATTCTTTTACATAAGAAGATATGTACTTTGTATGAGTTAGCTGGATGTTTTCTAGAAGATTCATATAGAAATCTCTCACAATCTCATGCACATAGCTCATCAGTCCTTTTACACTATCCATGGCATCTCAATATTAATTAACCCAAGCTAGCTTTACTTATCTCCTTCATCAAAATTGATTACAAGTGCTGTTAGGATACATCTATCTTTAAAGAGAGCATACCTTTCTTTCACAAATTTGGTTGGAAATCGTTTGGAGACGAATTCTTTTCTCACATGAGTAGTCCCACTAGTTTCCTACCCTTATTTTTCTTGGGAGCTTGAAATGGAAAAGATGATTTAACATTATCACCCAACCAGATTGGAGATCTGCATTCTTCTCCTGCTTTTCCTCTCCCAGAGGAATAATCGTCAAAGGATTCTCCTTTGTGGTCAAAGAGGTCAGAGATCAACAACTAGTTTCTCCTCATCATTTATTTCTACATGACCAGACTTGAATTCTTCTTCACCTTAATTGAATAATTCAACTTCCTTTTCACCAATCTTGGGTGATTTATCGTTTTTGATCTCCTTTGTTTCATGAATGCTTTATCTTGTCATTGTCGTTTCTCACGACTGATTCTGAAGGATGTCATGAATAGATTTCTTCTTCCTCCTTCTTTTTTATGTCACCATAAACCACATGTTTTATTCCTCCTTCATGTCATTTATGGCAAAAGAACTTGCGCTTTCTGACTAGTTGTTGCCAAGGATCTAATTGGAGATGAGATTTGGATTGTTTGTTGGTTGAGCTTGTACCTCGGGGCTTGAGTCGTCAATTAGCTGGGGCGGTAGAGAATTTGTTAGGGATGGAGACGGTTTCTGAGATGATCTGGTTCCAACTTTTTCTTTGCGAGCTGCATGCACTATAATTACAGAAGATGATTTTGGGTTTGAGCAAAGTTTCTTTAAAGCTTTTTATGATTTTTTAAATTATAATATGTTTCTTTCAATCAATTTTTTATGGAGTTGATTCATAGTTTATATCAGAGATATGATTGTTTTTTTCTGCATGTGATATTATTGGTATGTGGGAAACCTCGAATGCATGTATTTTTGTCAACACAACTTTAACCATATAGAACTTGAACCAATCTTTTATTCACTAAATCAACTAATAAGACCATCAGAAACACACAATAATTGACAAGTATAAGCAGCCACATTCAATTAAGTGTGATGGGAACTGTATCAGTAGTTAATCGTCTATATATCACCAAAGCACTGGAATTTGAGATAAAATTTGTACATTTTTATTTTGAAATCTCAAACACTGATGTGTGTGTCAAAAATTGACACTTCGCATGACTTATCACATACACCTTGCTCAGTTGATTCTTTGCATACGGTCATCATTATCACATTGTCTAGTTTTCACACTCTCATGCCTTTATCATGCCTCAAGCAGTTTTCAATCTTTATCCTTCAAGTGAAACCACTTTTTTTTTTCTTTCTTGTACTTCTTTTGTTACAGTAGATGAGCTAAAACATGAATTGATTCCATCACGTGACTTATCATGACTCAACTCAATGCTTTGTCTTTCTATATTTTTTGTCTCTCTCGATAAACTTGTACTGTTCTTAAGACATGACATCATAACATGCAGCTCTTTTTCACTAGTTATCATAACTCCAAACTAAATCAGAACTTGGTGTACTTTTTGAATAAGTGTTTGTATCAGCCTTGTACACTCAACAACCCATTACTTTCACATACACCAATTGAGTTTTTTCAAGGTGATAAAACAATTAAAATCCAATGGTTTTGTAAAGAAATAAGCCAGTTGCAAATCAATAATGTATTCAACCACTACTGTTTTTCCTCCACCAACTCCCGAATAAAATGGTGTCTTATGTCAATACGGTTGGTCAGTGACCGTTGTATTGGATTCTTTGAGCTGATTATAGCACTCTTGTTGTCATAGTGAACGAGAAGTGGTCTACAGTACATTTCGTTGTTAGCTGACATTTGTTTCATCCATAAAAGTTGAGAACAACAACTTCCCATGACAAATTTTTTGGCTTAAGCCGTAGATAGTGACACATAATGTTTCTTGCTCATCCACGAGTTCAGATTGTTCCCAAGAAAAAGGTATCATCAACTCATGCTTTTCATGTCATTCATACGTTATGTCCAATATGAATCACAATAACCAGCCCATTGTTTGTTTGAGCCTTTTGCATAATAGATTCCCAGACTGACGATTCACTTTACGTATAGGGATGTTTTATCGGGTACAGGTTTTGCGGGTCTAAACGGGCTTAGTTTATTAACTCTGACCCGTTTAGGCCCGTTTATAAAATAATTGTTAACGGGTCTAAACCCCTTTAGGCCCTTTTATTAAGCGGGCTACAATACTAATAAACGGGTAACCCGTTTAGGCCCTTTTAATTTTTTTAAAAACTAAACAAACGACGTCGTATCAATATTTTTTTTTACGCAAATGACGTTTCTGGGTGGCTGAGTTTTAGGGTTCACGATAGCTTCTTCTCAGGCTGACCTGAATCAATCGTAGAATCTCAGCTCTGAGCACCACCGCAATGATTTTAACCTGAATCAATCGGATAATCGCTTATTCGATTTTGCTCCAATTGGGTTTCCTGAGACCGAGATTTGTTGTTGTTCGGTCTCAATTTCTGCTGCTATAGGTATGGATTCTCTTGATTCTCTTCGATTCTATATGTGCTTGAACAGTTGAACCTCTTGCGTGAATAGTGTTGTTATAATGGCTTTTGGCTCACTTGGTTTTGGTTACATACGGTGTGTAATTCCTGTAGACCAGAGACTTCTTTGGGTGGATTATATTGAACTCATTTGGGTTACTACACTGTCACGTGAGTCTTCCTTCATTTGGGTTAATAAATTGTTCCTTTTTTTTTAATCAAGAATCTCACTTTAAAAATCAGTCTTAAGCAATTGTTTGAATGTTTATTCTGAGCGTTCCTTCTAAGCTGCTATGTGTCTGCAAATACTTGACAGAACTAGGCAATATTAGCTTCAAAGGCGTCAAGAGTAACTTCTGGAAATAACAAAACAAATCAGGTTTATTACTGGTTCTTTATTGATTCTTGTTTTGTCATCATTAATGTAGACTGTAAAGCTAATGTTTACTTAATATTAATTTGCAGATGGATGAAGAGTCTCTTCATACAATCGCAATACTCAATGCTCAGAATGAATACAATGAATACATTCAGATGAACGAGGAAGATGCTCAAGCTGAGATGAATGAGGAAGATATGGAAACACAAGTAGCTGAGCAAAGTGAAACGCAAGCAACTCATGTAACTCAAAAAACACAGCCTCGTACGAGACGCAAGACTTCACCTGTTTGGGAAGATTTTGTTTCAGTAGGGTTGAAGAAGATGGCAAAGAAAGGGCCAAGTGCATCCATTGCGGTACCAAGCTAGTCACAAATAGTAGAACACATGGAACACATCACTTAAAGCGCCATCTAGAGACGTGTTCCAAGATGCCTCATAAAGGAGATAGACCTGCATATGATCATAAGGTGGATCGAGAGATGACTAGTGAGGTAGTTATCTACCATGATCTACCATTCCGGTATGTTGAATAGGAGAAAGTTCGAGCGAGAGACAAGTATTTGAATCCAGATTGGCAGCCAATCTGTAGACAAACGGCTGCAATGGATGTTTTCAAGAAGTATGAGATTGAGAAAGAGAAGTTGAAAGAGATCCTTGGGAAGCATCATGGTCGAGTTTATTTCACTTTTGATTTATGGCTTGCTCAAGCTCAAGTCATGGGTTATATCTGTTTGACTGCGCACTTCATTGATGATAATTGGAACTTGAACACTAAGATTCTAGCTTTTTGTGATTTCAAGTGTCCGCATACTGGTGAAGAAATTGCCAACAAGATTTTTGAGTGTCTGAAAGAGTGGGGTCTAGAGAGAAAGGTCTTCTATATCATTCTAGACAATGCTACTAATAACACTAGTATGCAGAGAATCCTCAAAGGCAAACTTCAGATAATAAGTGGAAGTGGTCTATTGTGTGATGGGAAGTTTCTGCATGTGAGATGTTGTGCCCACATTTTGAACTTGATAGTGAAGGAAGGATTAGAGTTAGCAAATGATGTTCTGCATAACATTCGAGAAAGTGTTAGATATGTGAAGGCATCTCAATCAAGGATGGAGGCGTTTGCAGCTTGTGTAGAAAGAGTCGAACTTAAGCGCGGAGCGGGTTTATCTCTTGATGTGTCTACAAGATGGAATTCTACATTTGAAATGCTTGCAAGAACGTTAAATTTTAGGAAAGCATTTGCTAGCATGGGGGTTTATGACACAAACTACAAGACATTACCTTCAGAAGAAGAGTGGAACAGTGGAGAAAAGATATGTGATTTCTTGAAGCCTTTCAGTGTCATCACCGCTCACTTTTCGGGTTTTAAGTATCCCACATCTAATGTGTACTTCACCCAAGTATGGAGGATTGAATTGTTTTTGAAGAAGTACGCAATATGTGATGATGATGCTGTGAAACAAATGGCTTGAAACATGCAAGTAAAATTCGATAAGTATTGGGAGGAGTACAGTCCTATTTTGGCTATGGCCGCTGTGTTAGATCCAAGATTGAAGTTTTCAATGCTTGAAGTAGCTTATGAGAAGGTGGATCCGACTACATCGAACTCGAAAATTGCTGAACTTAAGAGCAATTTGACTTTGCTTTATAAAGATTATCAAAGCAAGTCTAGGACAAATTCTTCAGGTGTTTCAACAACACCAACTCCACATGACTTACTTTCAGAGTCTCCACTTGAAGATGATTATGATAATGTAAGTGTTTTCCATACTGAAATTAGAATCCCATAATCATCGTAATCTTGATATTGATGACTTGGTATGAATCTTGTAATACATGATCTTTTTGAGTTGGAGAAAAGCGTTGAAGTTGGTGTGGGTAGCAAAAAGACACATTTAGATGTATATTTGGATGAGCCGAGACTAGAGCGAAATTCGTTTCCTGATTTGGACATTTTAAACTACTGGAAAGAGAACCAATATCGACTTGGAGATTTGGCTACTATGGCACGTGATATTCTAACTATCCCGATCACCACAGTAGCCTCAGAATCTGCGTTCAGCATTTGAGGTCGAGTATTGACTCCCTACAGAAACCGTCTACTTCCAAAAAACGTCCAAGCATTACTCTGCACTCGAAACTGGCTTCGTGGTTTTGCTGAGTATAAAGGTACCATAGACTATTCCTTAATCCTTATAATCCCATTTAGATTTGATCTGTAGCAAACTAGCAGTAATCTTGTTGTAAAAAATGGAAGAGTCTGTGTTGTTCTGTTCTGTTTTTTTTTCCTGGTCGTGGATTATGTTATGTCTATTGCGGAATTTGTTGACTATGATTTAGTAAATTTGTTTGATGGGCTCTTGATGGTATTAACTATTAACCGACTTTTCATATGCGCTCTTGATTTGGCTAAATATTTGCTTGATGGGCTCTTGATGGTATTAAGTATTAACCGGCTTTCCATGAGTGTGTTGTATTTTCATATGTACTTTGGACATGACTTTTCATATGCACTCTTCTATGGTACATATTTGTATATATTTTCTTGTTAGGAACATAAACTTTGAACTTGCGTGGATTGACAATGTGACATGGCTAGTAGTACTTCTTTGTTATTGTTCCTTTGTAGACATGTTTTCATTCTTTTAAATTATAGGTACCACATAAGAAGAGGATAACATAGCAATTGAAGATGGTAGAAAGACAGCTAGTAGTTCAGGAGTCCAAGGATCAAGATCTGGAGATTCAAGCATGGCATGAAAACAATCATATGTTATCTTTTATTTTGGCTTTTGAATGTTCTAAAACTCTCTTTTGTTTAAAAACATGATGTTTTTGTTTTATTTCTTTTGATCCCTCCAAATTATGTACTACTCTTTTGGTAATACTTACGTTCTCTTTTATTTCATTTATGTTGAACAGAAATTTTAAATTATTTCTTTTATTGTTATATTTTACATTTGTTGCTAAAAAGGTATAAAATTATGACAATTTAGTAAAAACAAAAATAATTTGATCCTATAATAACAAAATCAAACTTAACCCAAATATTATAGTACAAAACTACTACATTTCAATTTACAATTTTTAATCAAAATTTAGCAAATTCAGAAGGAAAAACATTGTAAATGGGCCTAAACGGGCAGCCTTTAAACGGGGCGGGTCTAAATGGGGCGGGCCTAATCGGGCCGGGTCCGCCCGTTTTAACATCCATATTTACATACTTAATGTTCCTCTTGACAGCCTCCATGTGAGACTATTTTGGTTTTGCTTGATACCTTTCATATATCCCTACACCTAGACACAGATTTGACATGAATGCTGTCAGGCACACTAGATTGTTAATCATACAACAATACATCTTGACATCCACATTCACTCCCTCAGCATTCCGTGACATCTTGATTGTATTGGTCATTGTTGTATTAGCTTCTTTGAAATGGTCCAATTTGAATCATGTTAACACTCTCAACATAAGTGATATGTGAGATGAACACACTCTTCTTCTATCTGAGAGATCTGCAATCCCAAAAATACTTCAATTCTCCTACCTTACTCATTTTAAATTCTTGATTCATACTTTGTACAAACTCATCAAGCAGATTTTGAGATGTTCCCTTAAATATGATATCATCAACATAGATCTCCACAACGAAGATCTCATTCGTGTGTTGTAAGACAAAAAGAGTCTTGTCAACAGTTCCCCTAATGTATCCCTTTTCAAGGAAGAAGCTTGTGAGCCTTTCATACTATGTTCTAGGCGCTTGTTTCAGTTCATACAGATCATTTTGAGCTTGTATATATACTCTGGATTGGTTAAGTCTTTGAACCCTTTCGGTTGTTCAACGTCAAATTTTCCAGTCCAACTGCTTGGTTTCAACACATGTGAATTTTGTGATGTTGTTGGTCCAACTCCGATTAGAGATGTTTAGTCACTCCTCTTTCAACTTTCAACTCCTCAGCTTTCTTAGCTAGTGCCAACATCTCTTCTCTTAACGTGAAACTTTCCTAACTCACTTTCTTTTCAGATCTTAGTTATTCTTGGAGTGACTCAACATGTTCTTCAAGCCGATATTTCATCTGTATTAATGCCATGTTATATAATTCGATATTGATCAATGCATACCTTACCTTTTGCAGCTGCCAGCTAGATCTTCTTATGATTCTGATTCAGATCTTTTTCCTTAATTTCAGTGATACCCAAACACACCAAAAAGTTGTTAACTTCTTCTTCATCAATTTTATTCTCGGATTCATCCTCATTTACTCCCAGCATTAAATTTTTCTTGTCTCATTTTCTGGTCATTGACGCACTCTAGTTGAGTGTGTCCAATTCCTTTGCAGCGAAAGAACTTCATTTCACGTCTCTTAGATGTTTGACATTTAGGTTTAAATTGACCAAAATCTTTGCACTCATGACACTACATTTATACTTTCTTTGTTCCTTTATCACCGTCAAAATTCTTCTTATTGAACCTGCTAGATCTTTGTTCTTGTTACACCCTCCTCAGAGCTCGGTCAAATCTACGAAAAATAAGACTAACAAGATCCTCTTCATTTGGTTCCTAACTTGTCTTTCCTTTTGACACAAAGGCAACACTATTTGGTTTCTTTACTCCATCGAGTTCCATCTCATGAAATTGTAACATTCCAACAAGCTCGTCAAAGTTCATACTCTCAGTGTTTACTTATACAATTACATATGCTTTATAAGCCATTTAATTTGGCGGTAGACACCATAGGAATTTCCCGCCTACCTTTTTCTCCTTGTACTTCTTTCCAAGAATGGTCGCCTCTTGAGCTAAGGATTTGATTTTGGAACTTAAGTCAGCTATAGACTCATGTTCCTCCATCCTCAATTTTAAAACTTAGAATCCTAAAGATCATTTTTTTAGTTATGAACTTTCTTTGTTCCTTCAAAGTGTATCTGAAGAATATCCCATGCCTCTTTTGCCATCTCACACCCTTGAATCAGCTCAAACTGCTTCTTTTCCACATTACAATGAATTGCAGTGAGCACTCTAGAACTGTACTTAGACATATTGGGTTCTCATTCTGTCTAGAGATCTTATGGATTGGGTACTTATGTACCAGCTTCATTTTAGAATTAGGGTTGCTCCACCCGGTTTCAACTGCTTTCCAAGAAAGTGCATATGTCCCTTTGATTTTTTATCTCACTTTCTTAAATTCATAGTTGCTTGCATCCATTATCACTCATGAGTTGTTGATTAGTTCATTGTAGTTCTCTATTTATTCCACATGATATCACTTGTATATAAAGCAAACAAGTGTCCGCTTTGATACGAAATGAAAATGCGAGATCTACTTGGTACATAATGTAACATATAGTATTCTTTAAAGACTTTTTGTTGAAAAGCAAACTTAAAAGTTTCACCTTAACAACCTCGGCTCACTTGCTTTTCAAATTGTATGTGAACTGAAAACCATTCAGATTTACCCTTCAGCACTCGTGTTTGATACCCTTACAAGAACATTCAAATCCATTTGCTAAATGGAATCTCTCTAAACATGTGAGCTTTTATGAAAACACTAGCCAACCTATTTATACATAATAAAACCGTTTACAGCTTACCTAACTACCCAAAATATCTTTCCATTTTGATATCCAGAAATAATTTTCGTCTCCAAGTATACAGACTTTTTGATATTTATGTGTATCCTCTCTAAGATACTCATCCAACTCAGTTTTTCTTCTTTTGCCTCGTCATAGTCAGCTACAATCTTAATATGACTATTTCCATCTCCATGTTAACTTCCAAGACGAACTCTCTCATTGATGCACATGGTGATCTACGCCTTAACTGAGTCATACGTTTTCATAGCTCGTGACCAAGTTTGATGCATTTTCAATACACTTATAGTCAAAATTTATAAACTTTTGAAGTTTAAGAAAAACGTTTTGCCTAGCTCATTTTGATCTGACTTTTATAGCTTTTTAGTTGTGGTTACGGTTGTGTTAACGATTTGTTCTATTTATGTTTTTGTTTTATCTTTTGTTAGCTTTCTTCGTTTGATTTTGATTATGATATTATTGTTTGATAGCTGATTTTCATAGTTTGCTTTGTATATTTTGCTTTGTATATGAATATTCACTACAAGAAAACAAGGTTTTAGCGACTACGTAAATAGTCGCTAAATATAATTTAGCGACTAAATAGCGACTAAAGTAGTTAGTCGCTAATCCTTCGTTGCTAAATTTGTTAGTCGCTATATTAGTCCCTAATTAGCGACTAAGTAGCGGCTAATAATATATTATTAATATTAGTCGCTACTGAGTCGCTAAAATTTAGCGACTAATAGGCGACTAATATGCGACTAATATAGCGACTAATAAATAGTCGCTCTTTAGTCACTAAATGTGTAGTCGCTAACTAGTCGCTAATTTAGCGACTATATAGCGACTATTTAGCGACTATTGTAGCGACTATAAAGCGACGAAACTAGTTGTATCTTGACCATATAGCGACTAATTAGCGACTAATTTGTGAATTTTATCGCCACTAATTAGCGACTAAATAGCGACTAACCACTTAAACCGGGTTATGAAATTAATTCGAATTGGTTTTGGTTTTCCACTATATATGTTTTAGTATTGTTCTATTATTAAATTATGAATCAAAAACCTTATAACAACATGATATATATATAAATGTTTTAGTGTAAATGTTACAAACATTGTCTTGAAACACAAAAAAGAACAGAACAAGTTCATACAATACAAAGTGTTCCTATTGAGTAGGAGAAGAAGGAGTTGTTGGTTCAGCAGGCTAGGTTTTGCAGAAGTCTAGGTAAGCTGGGTCAGTTTGATGAAGATATTTTTGCACCATGACCAACTCCTTCTGCTCATTAGCTTGTCTAGCTAGCTCAGCAGCTTGTATGTCCAGTTGGCGTTTAGCTTCTGCGAGCTGATCTTGGAGCGAGTTGTAAGTGGAATAGCTACCCGGGTACTTGCGCTTTCCGGCGGCGTAAGACTCTCCCAAACTTCCAATACCATAAGCATTGCCTCTATCGTCTACAATAGTTGACTAGCACACATAAAATATTCACAAAGTTAGCAAAGAACTTAATCAATAACACATCTGAACAATAAGAAACAACATATTCATATACTCATCATATATACTAAAACATCTTAACACATCAAGCAACAACAGATTCATATACTCATATACACTAAAACAGATTCACAGAAGAATAATTACCTGTAGAAAGAGTTCGTTGATCTCATCGGTGGTCAGAACTCTTGGTCTTGAAGTTCCATCAGAGGTTTCTGCCTCAATCTCAGCCTGTGCAGCTTCCACCTTCTGCTTATACTTGTCTGCGACCCCTTGCGCCTTCAAATCTATGTAAGTTCCATCTTGTTTTGTGTGGGTCTTCAGGAAGACTTCACCGAAGCTTACGGATCTATTCAGATCCTTTTCCTGCAATTGTAACACAAGATAACATAGTCAAATGAAAGTATCAGAGAAGTCAAAAACATTAAAGGACATATATGAACTCTGAGAATGTTCATTACCATTTCTTGGTGAATTTGCAGAAAAGACTTTGGCCCAGTGAAGTTCTTATGAGGACCGAGACCGCCACGATCAGAATTCCTTGCAGCAGAAGTAGTCTCACTCCTCTGTTTACCTTCATCAGTTTCCCAATAGGTCACCATTTCTTTCCAGATTTTGTCTGAGATCCATGCAGGTCGCACACCTGACACGTGAGCATTGCTGACCATATCCTTCATTCTCCTCTGACAAATCGCATCAAAATGGGCTTGAACCGTCCCAATTATTAAGAAATCCCAGTGATGCTCTTTCTACACTTGAAACATCAGATTCATGTTAGTTAGAACCAAATTAAAAACAAAATAAAAGTCAGCCTAAAGTACCCTACTAACCGCAAATTCAAGGAAGTATCGCTCTGCTCGCGGCTGAGGGACATGACTCCAACTATAGAATGCTCCATCGAACTTGTTTGTGAAAACCTTTGTAATTTTCCGGACCAAAACCGACTTGTCACGACCAAACCTACAGAAAGAGCAAAATCAGAAGTAAAATTGTGACTTAAAGTACATATAGAGCAAATTGTAGAGTGAGAGAGATATACCATGTGGTGTTTGGAGGCTGAGGGAGTAGTGAAGAGAGCACAGTCGTCCACTGTTCACGGCCTGGCGTAGCTAGCAGCCTCTCGAGAAAGTGAAGGCGGGCTTCATCGAGATTTGGTTGAATAACATCATTGTCATCAACCCCGTCAACACCATCTTCATCCATTTGGTTGGAATGCGGAACTTCAGGCGGTTGAGTACTGTGAGCTTCCGAGTTCTGATTTGGAGACAGCCTTGGTGGTTGATTCACTTGAACTAAACCAGCTGGAGAGGCTTGTGGAGGAGACATATGAGTTGTAGCTGCAAACATACAACTCATAAGTGATAATCTTAACTCATAAAACTCATAAGCAAACTATTAATAACATAGTATCAAATGTAAAACAAACTAACATTAATCACTCAAACCCGAGACACATACCAAAACCAAATACATTTATCAGACCAAACTCATAAGCAAACTAATAAGAAAATGACTAATTCTAGAGTATCAAATGTCAAACTCATAAGCAAATCACACATTTATCACTCAAACCCGAGACACATACCAAAACCAAATACATTTATCAGACCAAACTCATAAGCAAGCTAATAAGAAAATGACTAATTCTAGAGTATCAAACCCGAGACAAAAGACTAGAAGTGATAAGCAAACTAACATCTCAAATGACAACTATAAAATGACAACTATCAAATGTCAAACTCATAAGCAAACTAACACATTTATCACTCAAACCCGAGACAAAAGACTAGAAGTCATAAGCAAACTAACATCTCAAATGACAACTATCAAATGTCAAACTCATAAGCAAACTAACACATTTATCACTCAAACCCGAGACACATAACAAAACCAAATACATTTATCAGACCAAACTCATAAGCAAGCTAATAAGCAAATGACTAATTCTAGAGTATCAAACCCGAGACAAAAGACTAGAAGTGATAAGCAAACTAACATCTCAAATGACAACTATCAAATGACAACTATCAAATGTCAAACTCATAAGCAAACTAACACATTTATCACTCAAACCCGAGACAAAAGACTAGAAGTCATAAGCAAACTAACATCTCAAATGACAACTATCAAATGTCAAACTCATAAGCAAACTAACACATTTATCACTCAAACCGGAGACAAAATACTAGAAGTCATAAGCAAACTAACATCTCAAATGACAACTATCAAATGTCAAACTCATAAGCAAACTAAAACATTTATCACTCAAACCCGAGACACATAACAAAACCATTTATCACTCAAACCCGAGATACATACCAAAACAATACCCATACAAAATCGTCAAACATTCAAATCTCACAATTATCAGACCAAGATCATGACCTAATAACAATCTCAGGAGCTAATACAATCAGAGACAATCAGAGACAGAGAGCAAAGTGACATCACCTTGAGTGTTTTGCCTCGGAGATACACTCGTAGGGTCTCTTCTCTGAGATTCGGGATTCGAAGAGCGACCTTGAGACGCCTGTCTCGGAGAAGGCAAGTTGTTTTCGAAAAGAACCCTCGGCGGTGGATAATCACGAACATGCAGCTGTGTTTGCGTGAGATATGGGCGCCTTGTCGGAGAACCGTCGCTCGCCGGAGTGAACTCGTACTGTCGAGGAAGATTTGCTGGCCGACTACGCGTGGAAGAGGAAGGCTGAGCCTCGGCGGCAACTGGAGGTGCCTTCCCTCGACCTCTTCCCTTCCCTCGACCTCTTCCTCTCCCCTTCGATGGGGCCATCGGAGATGAAACGGAAAGTTTGAGAGAAGACAGAGAAATTTTGAGAGAAGACAGAGAAAGAGGGATCGAGTAAGAGCGAATTAGGGTTTGTGAAATAACAAGAAATCAAACCGGAAAAGGAACGACCACACGGAGAGAGATCGAACAGAGAAAGATTGAGAAAGGAGAGGGACACAGATCGATCGGAAAAACCAAAGAGTGGAGGAGGAAGAACGAGAGAGAGAACGAGAGAGACGAAGCAATTTCGGCGAAGAAGAAATGAAACTAGGTTTTGCAAAATGGGATTCGACCCCTTAGACGATTTAGGTTAAATTTCCCGGTTAAACCAAAAATTAGAGGACAAATTAGGCGGTTCGGTGAAATCAGAGTGGCGATTTACATTTTTTTGGGCCTAAAAAAATTTGGCGGGCTCGAGTATTTGGACCAAAATTTGGCGGTTTCAGCTTTGGGCCTTCAAAAATTGGCGGGCTCGGATATATTTGGGGCTAAATTCTGAAGCCCTAAACAGTCACTAGTTAGTCGCTATGTAGTCGCTACTAAGCCCTAAATAGTCACTAGTTAGTCTCTATGTAGTCGCTAAGCTATGTTATAATTTTATGATTTTAAACGTTAAGAAACATTATAAAATTTAATTTGAACATTAAACATTAGCAAAAGAGAGTCAATCATAAACATTATAAATTTTCATAATCATTAACGATTAATATTATAACTAAAACAAGAGATACACATATGAAAACATAAACATATCAAGTCTGAAATAATTTGAAATCATCAAACATGTCTAAATGAAATTATTTGAAATCTGAAATACATTAAGCATAAGAAAACATTAAAGATAGACATTAAGCATATCAAATCACTCGTCATCTTCCGCCTCATTGTCTTCTGCTTCATCATCTTCGTCGTCATCATCAGAAGAAGATAGATTACACAGAAATTCGTCTTCTGGTTCTTCATCTCCTACTTCGTAATCAAGATTGATTGGGTTTTCATTCTGCACGAAATTATCGGGAACGAGATCTTTGACCGTAGTCATCATTACCGGATAATCATTTTTCTGTTGTAGAAGAGTCAATTCTGTGTTGACATATTCCCCCGAAATATTCCCCCTAGGGTTGACTTTGACAACATTGAGCCACAATTGCTTCGGTCTCTTTGTGTACGGATACGGGATATAACAAACTTGCTCCACTTGAGAGGCTGTAAATTAAAGATTGAAATTAAACTTAGAGTATCTATGATATCCATAAAATAGTTACGAAGATAGAGATATATATATATATTAGGTACCTAGAATAAATGTTTCGTATTTATTGTACTTTCTCGATGCACGAACATCTACGACGCCAGCATTGGTCCTTCGAGTGCGTCTACCGAGAACAGGGTCATACCAGATACACTTAAACAATGTTATTCTCAAATTAACAATACCCTCGTACTGAAGTTGTATTATATCTGTTAAGATCCCGTTTAAATCAGCTGCATCGGACGCATCACTGTAATTCTCTCCTTTAACACATACACCGTAGTTACATGTCTTTCGTCCCTCGCCATGGTTTTTTGTATGAAACAGATATCCTCTTGTATAGAATATAGGCCAAGTTTTAGCCTTGTTGACGGGTCCATGCACAATATCTAGAACCCAAGGAGGAAATTTGTGGGTGTTGTTCCAGTAAGTGACCTGAATATTGATAAATACACAATGTCAAATATGTAGATAAAATCACAATACATAAATAATGCTAACATAAGAAATATTTCACGAACATACATAATCTCGCACCCATGTGTCATATTCCTCGGCCCTTTTCACAGAGAGTTCATTCTCAGAGAGATCTGAATATTTACCAGAGATATAGTCTTCGAACATACTGCTTAAAATCAACATGTATATATATATATATATATATATATATATATATATATATGAGACCAACACAATATATAAATTAACTTAAGTTGTGTTATACCTCTCAAATGGTAGAAAGTAAGCGCAATTTCGCAAAACATAAGCATGTGCAATTTGATAATCTTCTGGTGAAAGCCATACTTCATGCATTTCGCCACTTGGACGGCTAACCTGAGTAAATATATCAGGTACGTCTTTGTCATGATATTCGGGGACTCCGGCTTCGTCGTATCTTGTTAACCTGACAACAAGAGTTAATATATATAACTTCAGAATAGATAGCATGTACATGTCTCCATATACTAGATATAAATTTACCTTGATTTCGTTACTATATTCGAGGCAAAGTAATGCTGTGTGAAATTAGCAATCTCTTCATTTAGATACGATTGAACAATAGATCCAGCTGCATATCTTTTGTTTTTCGCTTTCCCTTTCAGCTTTTTGAAAAACCTTTCAAAAGGGTACATCCACCGGTATTGAACAGGGCCTCCTAATTCAGCTTCGTAGGCGAGATGTATAGGAAGGTGCTCCATCACGTCGAAAAATGATGGTGGAAAGATCTTCTCCAGATTGCAAAGAATCATAACTATGTTTTGCTTTAAAATTTGGACGCTACTCTTCTGCAAAGTTCTTGAACATAAGTCACGGAAAAATCCTCCGATCCCTACAACATATATAAAGAGATTTAAACAGCAAATGGTTAATGAAAAATACGAAACAGAAACTACATATTAAAATACTATGAATAACTGGTACCTGCTAAGGCAAGGTGGACATTCTTGTCTAGGAGTTCTGCAAAGATAAATGGAAGTAGTCGCTGCATAAAGACATGGCAGTCATGACTCTTCATCCCAGAAAACTGTGCATTACCCAAATCAGCACAACTTGCTAAGTCTGAACCATAACCATCTGGGAATTTGACCTCATGCTTCACACATTCCAATAACTTTTTCCTGGCTTCGTTTGTCAAATCGTAAACTGGGAATGGAGCTCTACCAGCACTATCAACATGTAAGTGTGGCTGAGAACATAAATTATCTATATCCAATCTCGATGGGATGTTGTCTTTGGATTTACCCTTCACACACATAAGAGTTTTTATAATGTTGTCAAAAACATTCTTCTCTATATGCATCAATCGAGATTATGTCGAAGATTAAGGTCCCTCCAGTATGGTAGCTCCCAAAATATGCTTTCTTTGTGATAGTTATGCTTCTTCCCATAGCCGGGCATCTTATCTTCATGACCATTTCCACCAACATCTTTAGTTTTTGGTGGATTTACACGACGCAAATGGTAGGAATAGACTTGCTCACCGGGCGCAAATGGTAGGAATAGACTTGCTCACCGGTTAAAGAATCAGGAGGATACTCATTCCTAGCATCCTTTCCCTTCAAGAAGTCTTTCTTATTTTTCCTCATGGGATGATCTTGAGGAAGAAATCTTCTGTGACAGTCGAACCAACACGTCTTTCTTCCATTCGGCAGATAAAAAGATTTTGTATCATCCATGCACCATGGACATGATAATTTGCCATGGGTGGTCCATCCTGATAACATGCTATACGCCGGAAAGTCACTGATCGTCCACAGGAGAACTGCTTTTAGATTGAAATTTTGATTCAAGGACACATCGTATGCATCGACTCCATTACACCACAAATCTTTCAACTCCTCAACAAGAGGCTGGAGGAATATATCGAGACTACCTCGTGGATGCTTTGGCCCAGAATTCATTACTGTAAGAAACAAGTACTCCGTACTCATGCACATATGAGGGGGTAAATTATACGGAGTCAAGATCACAGGCCACAACGAATGATTATTAGACATGCCAAATGGATTGAACCCATCTGTACATAGTCCAAGATAAACATTGCGGAGTTCTTGTGCAAACAGGGGATACTGATCTTGAAAGTATTTCCACTCTGCAACATCAGACGGATGACACATTTCTCCCTCTTTGGCTTGGTGCTCCGCATGCCATCTCATTGCTGCTGCAGTCTTCTCGCTCTGATACATTCTCTTTAATCTGTCAGCAATAGGCATATACCACATACGGCTGTATGGTATATTGGTCCTACGGTTTTGCTCGTTAGGCTTCCATCTAGGTGAGTTACAAACCGACATGTATCTAACCTTTCGTCATCTTTCCAATATATCATACAGTTGTTGAAGCAAACATCAATCGAACGACATGGGAGGCCTAAATTGTGCATCAATTTCTCTGTCACGTAATGTGAACCGGTTGCCTTATTTCCTTATGGTAGAAACTCCGTAAACATTTCACATATCGAATCCACTGCCCTTTCACTCATGTTATGCTCTGCCTTCCTTTGCATGACTCGAGCAGCTAAGGATAACTGCGATTGACCTTCACGACAACCACTGTACAATGGATTTTGCGCTCCTTCTAACAAGTCATAGATTTTTTTTTGAATGGTTATGTACAGGTTCATCCGCATTTGGATAACTACCATGTTCCTCCACATTCTGATAACTACCACATTGATGATAGTTATCAAAATGTACGTTATCACGAAATGCATCATTCACCATATCCACATATCTATCTTTTACTACATTACCAATTCCTTCACTCCCACTAACCCAAGTCGTATCAGCATAACTCGTTCCTAAACCCATATCGACTTCTTCGCCATGCTTATACCAAACATAATAATCAGGCATAAATTCATTCTTATACAAGTGCTTTTGTATTCTTCTACCCGACATAACAGGTTTATCATTCTTGCAAGTATCACAAGGACAGTGAAACTTACCGGCGTTACTCTGCGCAAAGGGCTGGCTATTTGCAAACGGGATGAAATGATTATCGACCCCCGCCATGAATTCTGCCGTGAAATTTCCGGTTGATGCATCGATCCGGTTATACATCCACTCCCGACCATTAGTGTAGTTATAATCTCCCGACATTTTTTTACTCAAAAAACGTTTTCCTCTGTTTTTTCTCAATTTTATCTAAACTTTCGTCTATCTTCTTGTTGTGTGGCTGAGGAGAAGTCGACTTCATTGTTATATACATATAAATTTTAGCGACTATTTAGCTACTATTTAGCGACTAAAACAAAAAATTAGTTACAAAATTAGGTACTACAGGCGTGGCACAATATACACGTGTTTTATACCGAATTTTAGCGACTGAATAAGAAACCGTATAGCGACCCGCCGAATTTAGTCGCAATTTAGCGACTAAATAACGACTAAGTCCTATTGGTCGCACAGTTAGTCGCAACTCAGTCGCTAAGTAGTCGCTAAATTTAGCGACTATTAATTCAGTTGCTACTTACAATAGTTAAATCCCTATTTTCTTGTAGTGATTGTATTCACTTTATGAAATAGAAAATCTTTTCGGCTAAACAAAAATATGGCATTACATTTAGGAATCAACTGTAACATCTCTTTTCAACTCTTAACATCTTTTTAAAAATGAAAAAAAATTAACTCGACACCTTAAAAACAAGAACAAACAAACTGTACATTACAGAGTTAATAAGAATATGTTATATTGTTATTTGATCTCACTTGTCACAGTTGTTCAAAAAAAATTTAATTTGGATTTTTCATGAATATTTAACAATTGAATTCGGGCCGGTAGGCGCTTTGTTTCCTTTTTATATATAAAAAAACAAAATTCGTGCTGTTACTTTCCAATATTACAGTAAAATATATATATATATATATATATATATATATATATATATATATATATATAAAATAAATAAAAAAATTAGAGCAGGGCAAGGTATTTCATAATGTTGCATGGAGCCCATACATTCATTCCCCCGGCTTACCTTTCCCATTCGACGTCGACATTTCTCTGTGTTTTTCTGAAATTTTACATGTGATTTTTTAAAGTCTCTGCTTTCTATGTCCCTTTTCTATCCAATTTTTTTTTTCTTTTTTGAAAAGTAAAAACATATTTTTCGATATACTGTGTCGGTTGTTGTTACCAATAAGGCAATAACTTGTGCGGTAAAAAGTCAGCTGTTTTGTTTCGTTATACCGTTGTTGTCAGGACCGGTTCAGTTTTTTTGGAGCTCTAGGGCAACTAAGAAAAATAGGACTCTTAAATATATAATTTTTATTTTATTGTTGAGTGTTTTTTACTTAGAAATGTTTGAAAATTTTCTGAATTTTCTAAAAGAATTTTGTTATAGAAAAAGAAAAATATATCAAAATATACTTTCCAAAAAAACTGTGTACATTTTTCTTCTACAAAATTAGACTCTACGAAATATGAAAACGGATCCGGACAATTCTACTTTATACTCTATCCCCTTGAGCCGCCTCTAGTTATTATGCATGTTTGTTAGTTCACCTCACTCACTCCATCGTGCAAGATATGGTAGTTAAACATTTCTTTTAGCTAAACTTAAACCTTTATTCTAGTTCCTTAAATAAGTCAAACAACCCATCCACATCTTTATCCGATCGTATCCCGTCTAGGGTTGACGAATGTGTTTCTAAATTGGCTCATCATGCAGAGAGTTTTGGTCTGTTATGACATTCTTCGAACCTTCTTTGAAGTTCTCGCGAAGACAGATATGGATAATAGCTTTGGTGTTCAACAAAATTTACTCGAAGTTACAAGTTAAAGCTTCCGTATTTGTTGAGATCTGAAAAGTTGATTTAATCTGAATACTGGAAATTTCGAACTTTAAATTCATAATTTTCCACGAGTTTGAAGTTAGTATTTAAATAATATGATTTAAAGATTTAACTCTTTGTACCAAAGAGAATTTGAACCTAGAATACAAAAGAATCAACTCCCATTTGTTACCACTTCTTTGGTAGTTGGTTTTGAATTTGATGAATATGAAACCAAATTTGTTGACGAATGTGATAGAACATATAACTGCATAATAACTTGTAGTGGCTTAATTAAGCAAATAAATATGTTCTTTTATGAAAACGAATTTGATAAAAATGCGTTAAATATGTGATTCACAGTATTTACCGTGAGTTATATCCCATGTTCTAAAAAAAGGCAGTGGAGACCGCTTAGGCGCTGTAAAAACGCTCAGCTGCTCTCTACCGCTGCGATTTGGGTTTATGCAGGCGTAAATCGAATTTCGTCAAAAACTATTATTTTCTTTCGTTTGAGGCATGAAATCAGTTTATATACCAGATCTACAAAATAATAAGCTGATTGACCGGAAAATTGGAAGAAATTGATTGAAAAAGAGGAAGAAGATGCGTGGCCGTCGTATTTAGGGTTGCAAAAATCGAGTCTCATGTAGAAGATGAAAGGATAACTACTATTTTGTCCCTCATTTAATGAAAAAAACAGCAAAAAATTACATTCCCAAGACTCGAACTCACGTTTTTTAACGGCATAAGTCAAGCATTATACCACCAAACCAACAATAGCTTACTGTATTTTGTAATATTAATAATATATAAAGGTTTATAAAATTGTTGCCAAAAAATAAAAAATAAAAAATAAAGGTTAATAAAATTAAAATCCCAATAATTACACCCCGATTAATCTCTATTTAATTTTCAATTTTGCCATTAGGCGCTAGGCTCAATGCAAGCATCCGACTAACGCGTACCGCGTATTCAAACAATGGTTATATCTTGCATAGTAAATGGGTCACTTTTTGAAAGAGGTGTTGTGTTATGTTGGTGTGTGGAGCAAATCAAGCAAATGCAAATGCAAAAGGGAAAATTGTTTAAAAGTCATCATCATTTGATTTAAACGACAAAACTATATAGTTATTTAAAACAAATGCAAAACTATTGTTTTGGATAGAGAAATTACAATTACAAGAAAAAAACAGAAACGACAATTTTTTTTTAATCTTTTGCTTTGTGTCAAACATCTATAGAGGTTTGACATTATAATCTAACAAAAGTATAAATTACTAGGTCTATCATACTTTTTGTAAAAGTCTGAAACATAATAAACTAGTAAATTTAAATTTAAAAAATTATAAAAAATATTTTGATAAAACTTTTATATACATAAATTAAATATAGATAATTTTGTAGTATAAAACTAAAATTTTGTAAAATTAAACAATTTTAGTTAAATTATATTTATACCTCAAAAACTTTAGACTTTTTGAAAAAGTCTAAAACAAATTAAATTAGTAAATTTAAATTTAAAAATTATGATAAGATTATTTTGTTAAAATTTATACAAACTTTGTAATAAAACTTAAAGATAATTTTTGCAATTAGAAATTTACAAAGCAGACTGCATATGCAATTTGACAATGAATCATATTGCACACGCAGTCTGTTTTGTAAGTTTTTCAGAGTATTTTGCAATTGACCAAAATGTTGACGTTTAATAAGATTGCACATGAAATCTGAGAAAAAGGTATTTTTGCAATTGACAAAATGTTGACTTTTCCTGTTAAACTTCAGCAAGAAATCTGATAGAAAAGTATGAGGCAGTTTTGTAATTGATCAAATTTGAATTTTTAGCCCTAAACTTCAGGAAAAGTCTGGAAAAAATCCAAACTGCGAGAAGTATGATGAGAAAACAAAGTATTTTTGTGTTTGACCAAAATCTACGATTTCAGACTTCTTTAGCGGTATGACAAATGTCATATTTTCGAGACTGCCAAAAAAGTATGAAATTTTTTTCTTGTTTTCATACTGCTATAGAAGTCTTAAAATTTCCCCCTTATTTTGGTTAATATTTGAAATTTTTGGTTAAATATTAAAACGACCATGTTTTAGAATCAGACTTCTTTAGCAGCCTAGAAAAAAAAAAGTCAAGCTTCAGTCAAGTGCACTCAATTTTTAGCCAAACTTCAGTCTGAATACAGTAAACTTTCGGTCAATTACAAAATATCCTCTTCTTATATTACAAAAAGTCAACTTAATGGCAAAACTACCTTATATTGACTATCAAACTTCATCCTTCATGGGAATTGTGAAATCGCGAAACATGTATGAAAATCGGCGAATATGTGAAAATCACCCAAAACCAGTTTTAGCTCGAAACTTCATCATACCTTCGTCAAGCCCATATTTCTAGTTACACCAATACCAAACAAACTCAACCATTTATTATGCAAGAATAACCAAAATCGCAAGAGATTTCATTAAAAAAAAAAATTAAAACGTGTATTAGAGAGTTTTTTGGATGAAATTGGAGAGGAAATAGGAGAATAGAAGGTTGTGAACTCTAATAATGACATAAAATTGGTTATGTAAAGCATTTGATGTTCAAATTTGATTGCTAATGGTGGTTGGGTGTAATTAAATTATATTTCAAAATTTTATTGGTCTTTTGATAATTTCAAAAAAGCATGATTAATGACATTCCAATATCTAAATTTTTAAAAAGTAATTTTGGGTTTGGAAAAGAGGAATAAATTAATAGTTTTAGTTTTAACTTCAATTCAAAGATAATTTTAAAACTAATTCAATGCAAAAATCAGTATTGGGATTGTGGCAAAACAAAAAGAGATAACGATGTATCCTTAATTTTTGTCCTCATGCATTGAGTGACTGACCAGTGCCCACTTTTGTTCCATTTCCATCCCAACTTGGCTTTGGGCCACTTCAATTCATTAGCTTTCACACATCTTCGGCTTTTGTCCACTTGCTTAGATGCTTTCCAATCACATTTCACAAATGATTGTTCCATCGTTTTCATGTCGCTGGTAAAAAAAATAAAACTATATATAGGTTCGTCAATGAACTCAACCCTAATATGAGTCTTGACATCATTGAGAACATATGAAAACATCTTAAATGATGAGTCACCATCTTCAATCTTAACGCTTTAAGAACTTCAATTGAGATACTTTAGACTTATCTTTAATTCAAGGTGGAACTGCTTTTTGAGCATCCAGTGGGTCGTTCGTACGTACCCATCAAATTTTGAAGGCTCCACTCGCTAAAGAATCTGCTCTGCATTGCCTAATACTACTTTACCCTGAAGATTACCCTATTGTCAAGACGAACAGTTGCATGAGGTAAACTATATATATGCACGATATCCACATCCACCCATCTTTAGCAAGATTACCTAAAATTAAAAAAACTCATGGTTATATGTTTTATTCCTACCAGACTATCATATCGCACAAGAAACTTACAAAAACAAAATCTTATAATGATCATATCATGAAAATAAACATAATCCACCATAAATTTCACCAAAATGATCATTTAAACCACAAACCGTTCTTAATAACAACAAAAAAATGTTTAAATAACATGGCATTGTAAAATAGGTGAGAATTATTGTAAAATGTATCTTTCTCTCTCGCTCTGTTTTCTCTGTTGGAACGACTGTAACAACTTGTTGACGAGAGGTTGAAGACGGCTTATAAAGTTGTGTGTATCCGCAAGGCTTGAGCCAATTTTACTTAAGGTCCGAGCTAAGATTGTTTAAGCCTTTAATTTTTTTTAGCTGAGCTGCTAGTCTAGCCCAAAACCATAAACCCTTCGATCTGATCTGTAACCCGGATGACCCGTGACTTGATCGGAAAGACAAAAAGACAACACGTTGCAACGTGTTCGCACAGTAAATCTTATATATTTCTTAATTATTATTACAAAGTTATATATCTAAACAGCCTGCCATTTTATTGTACATTTATTTATAAGATCATCTCCGATCTTGTGCCAAATTAGATGTCAGAAATAAAATTTGTTCTAATGTTATCTTATTTTCAATTGCAAAATGGCACAATGTTATTTTTGATTCCAAATATAGAATCATCTAATTTTCAATTGTATTTTGCAATTGAACTTTTTTATTTATAAAACAGTCCTTCAAATTTTAAATATTTTTACTTTAATACATAAATAATTATTTTGATGATGATTTATTTTTATTGATAATTATAATTATTAAAACACTCTAATCTCTAAAATAAAAATGAAAAAAATTATTTAAATAGAAAACATAATAAAAACATATAAAATTTAAAATATAAAAATATTGAAAATAAAAACAAAGGAAATTAATTTTTATATAATAACGATTAGACATTTAGTGAATTAAAACTCTGGTGATCTCAATGCATTAGTTGATCACTTATGAAAAAAATATTCGAATGAAGATTATTAATTGAAATCTACTTTGTCTTATTATTTCTATATAATGTAATGTGTTTTATATTACAATAGTTAAATTTAAATAATATAATAACTTATAGAAGTTTTTGAAAAAAAGAGTGGATCAATTTGAAAGTTTTGAAGAAAATGTGTACAATTTTCAATTAATGATAAAATAGAAAAAATGTATTAAAAATAGTAAATTTCAAATGGAAAATAGAATAATACATTAGAGAGAATTGTAATTGCATTTTGCATTTTTTTCTATTTTGAAATGAAAAATGCAATAGAATATTGGAGATGCTCTAATGGAATGGCAAAAGCCATCCCTAACCCAAAGTCATTAGGCAAATAATATCTCTCCCTCTTCTTTTGTTGAACTTTTTGGTGCTACTCTCCTTTCATAGCTTTTTTGTTGTCTTTTTTAGCTCACTCTTACATGAGCCGCTTTCTCTCTGACTCTCTCTATTTCTCTGTCTCACATCTTTACTTCTCTCTCTCTGTTGTGTATTTGTTTCTGTGAAACAAGAAAAAAACTTAAAGAGAATATAATGCCTAAAAAGCACGAGGACGCCTAACAACCGACGTCTCCCGGTTTGGAGACGTTTCAGGGATGGGGACGGTTTGGGAATGCTGTGGAAACGTTTTCGTAACGCTTTGAAAAATGGGGACGGCGAGTGTTAGATGGGGACAACAAAAGTGTAATTAGAGACGTTTTGTAGACGTTTTCACGTGAGAATTTTTTTTCAAACTTTTTTATCTATTCAAATGTTTACTTTCCATTAAAAGTTAATAGGAAAAAATAATGAGTATTAGATCTAGATTGAAATCAATAAAATTGTTCACTAGATAATAAGTTGGACTTTTTTATAATGGATTTATATATGACTTTTTATTTTTATTGTTATTTTTGGGATATATAAATCTTTTATATTTTATATATATATTCCGTACACATGCCGTTTCCGTTTTTACATATTTTGAGTTTTGCCGTTTTCTGTACCTATTTCTGCTTCCATTTTCTTTCCCCGTATCCGTCCCGATGCAACATATAATAATGCTACATTGTTACTTTCTCCAACCCTTTCTATTTGAATCAGATACTTTTTAGGGCCGATTGCAAAAATGTCTTCGAAATTAAAGTCAACCCTGATTATGCCCTCGGCCTTCTCCTTCCTCTTCATCGCTAATATATCCCCTTACTAATCTGGGTATTCACAAGAATGCCATCGTCAGACTTCATATGAAGTCTGATATTTTAAGCAAAAGACAAAAGGACTCAAAATTATTCTGGATATTCACGAAAATACCATCGCCATGAATGCTCAACAACCACATCACCCACCATCGCCGACGAGTTAATGTGTAATCCAGCTCTTTTTCCACTATTAAAGCTCAATTAAAGCTCAAGAATATGAGCTCGGACGTTCTCCTCACCGATTTTCTCTTTTCTCCTTTGATTTTTGGGGATTTTTCGATTCAAAAGTAGCGAAATCGTTTATCATCTTATAAAAACAGCAAAACACGTCTCAGATTTGGGGTTTTCGGTGATATTAGACATTCTGGGAAATCGACTAGGCTAAAAACAAACGGAAATCGGACATTGGTAAGAATATTTTCATATCGTCGATTTTCAGATTCGAATTGTAATCTCAGACTTCTGTTTAAGTCTAATTTTTTCGTAAACTTCAATATGGTCAACGAGAGGGTAGTTTTGCAATTGACTTTCAATTGCCAGACCTCCATAGAAGTCTGTGAAAATCCTTTGAAAAAAAGACATCGTTAAGAAGTCTAAATGAGAAGATTGTAGTTTTGCAATTGATTCAAATTTGATTTTTTTTTGCCAGACTTCTGATGTAGTCTGGCATGAAATTGACCGATTCTTGACTTTTTGTCAAACGGAATCCGTTGTCTGAAAATAATGGGGGGTAGAAACTGCAATTGACCTAAATTTTCAGATGTTGACCAGAATAAGCGAAAAAAAATTGTCAGACATCTAAATCTGTCTGAAAATAAGGAAAATAATTTCAGACGGCTATAGACATCTGAGATTCCAAAATTTTGCCAGACGGCTATAGACATCTGAACAATCAAATTTTGGTCAACGCTCGAAAATGCGATGTTTTTATCAGACTTCACTCGGTGTCTGAAAATCTTGTCAGACAACATAAGAAGTTTGAGAGTTATCAGACTTCCTGGAGAAGTCTGACATTTCAAAATCAACTGCAAAACTACCGTCTACTTTTTCTTCAGACTTCTCCGAGAAGTCTGACATTTCGAAATCAGTTGCAAAATGTAGGATTATATGTGTGTTCATGGTTCAATTAACAGATTGCAACCTAGCACATATAACTCAGATCTAGGTTCTTGTCAAATGAATCATAAACCAAACCTGATCATTACCTTTCAGTTTGCAGCGGATTAATGGATGGTAATGATGAGATCAGCTAGAACAGATCAGATGCCTGTTCCTCCTTCAGTATCCACACTCTTACAAGCCGGGATGGTTGCTAGACCAAAGCAATGGATTGATCAGAGAGAGAAGAGAGACGGCTCACGTTTTAGGTCGCAGACACTTAGAGTCGAAATTATGAGACGACTCAAATAAATATCGACTCTGTCATAAACCTAAACCGATGTCTCGGTTTCGCAACTGTGTCGACCGACACATACACTTGTGTCGATCGACACAAGTCATTTGTCTCGATATGGGCCCAAGTGATTAAACTAACGGCCCAACTCTCTGCACAAATATAGTAAATGCCTTGCATCTTACCGTATTCATTCCATGTTAACTTTCCCGTTAGCTATGGTGTGTGACCCTTTGGGATCATACAATACTGGTAATAAGTCCTAAACTTATAGATCAAGAGCGGACTCTAGCAAGTCATCATGATCACCCAGTATTTATGACTTATGTCTGATCTCGACATTTATCATACTTTCTAGAGATAGTACGGTAGATTTCAGGATATTCCCAACAATCTCCCACTTGTACTGGAATCCTACAAAGGACATTCCCAACAATCTTCCGATTGTACTGGAATCCTACATTCCCTAGTCCTTTTGTCTTAATATCTCGATCTGGCATAAGGCAAGATGCGTGTCATCCTTATATAGCCAGACCATGTTTATCGGACCAGATTTGATACTGACAATGCAAACGACTTGGGCAAGTCCGTTTGGGAATGGCCATTCTCTTACCAGCTATCAAATCTCCGATTGGCCTAGAGATATTACCTCCGTTAAACGGCAGGGACAAATCCCATCTTGTTCCATCACTATGAACTACACAATTCATAATACACCCAACCAAGGTCCGTATAGCTCCCAGTTACGAAACAGCGTTAGACAATGATCAAAGCGCATTACTCCATGTGCAGCCACATGCATGCGAACTCAGGTCTAAGGACTATACTCTATAGTCGTATATGAGAACTTCTTATGACACAGATATTAATATCTTGCAGAGTTCTCATTAGCGGGCCATGTCCGGTCATATGCTCCCCTACATATACCTATGTGTCGACTTTGATGCCGCGCATCTATGACCCCTCGAAACCTGGTCATAAGTCTCAACACAATCTAGTCTCAACAGGTTGTTGTTGTTCCAATTTCAACAACCTTCGACTATGGACACTATAATTTATGTCACTTCGTTAAATATGGGGTTTCAGGATCAAGTCTACTCATGTACTTCGGTGGCCCATATATAATGACATGAATTATTTTGGAACGATTATTTTATATCACAGTTAAAAATAATCCAGAAATAAAAAATTTCATTAACATTTAAGAAAATGTTTACAAGAACCAATCAAAATAACTAAAACAAACGCCCTCACAACTCCCACTCAAAAAGAGATTACATTTGAATATCTCTAATTCCTACAGCAGCAGTATGCAACTCGTGCTTAGGTCTCGGGAGTGGCTTTGTCAACGGGTCAACCACGTTCTCATCAGTGGGAACTCTGCTGACCATCACTTCGCCTCTATTCACTATATCACGAATCAGGTGATACCTTCTCATAATGTGTTTGGATTTCTGATGATGTCTCGGTTCCTTGGCTTGAGCAATTGCACCATTGTTGTCACAATACAGTGCCAAAGGCTCAGTGGCATTAGGGAATACACCGAGTTCAATCAAGAAGTTCCTAATCCAAACTCCTTCCTTCGCAGCTTCTGAAGCAGCGATGTATTCAGCTTCAGTTGTGGAATCTGCTACGGTGCTCTGCTTGGAACTCTTCCAACTTACTGCACCGCCATTCAGACAGAAGATGTAGCCAGACTGTGACCGGAAATCATCCTTATCTGTCTGAAAACTTGCATCCGTGAATCCACTGATTTCAAGCACTTCACTTCCTCCGTAAACCAAGAACTTATCCTTAGTATTCCTCAAATACTTCAGGATATTCTTTACGGCAATCCAGTGACTCTCACCTGGATTAGACTGGTACCTACTCGTCATGCTTAGTGCATAAGCAACATCAGGACGAGTACAGATCATGGCATACATGATAGATCCTATAGCCGAAGCATAAGGAATCCTACTCATGCGCTTAAGCTCATCAGGTGTCTTAGGACACTGATCCTTGCTTAGTGAAGCACCATGTATCATTGGCGTGAACCCCTTCTTGGATTTATCCATTCCGAATCGATGCAGGACTTTATCTATATAAGCATCTTGACAAAGTCCAATCAGCTTTTTAGATCTGTCTCTAAAGATTCGGATTCCAAGAACATACGCGGCTTCACCCATGTCCTTCATGGAAAAACAACTTCCCAGCCAGTCTTTAACAGACTTCAGCATTGGAATATCATTTCCAAGAAGCAATATGTCATCGACATATAGGATAAGAAACGCCACTTTGCTCCCACTAGTTTTCTTATACACACATTGTTCCTCTTGGTTTCTGATGAAGTCAAAGTTCTTTATTGCTTCATCAAAACGAAGATTCCAACTCCTCGATGCTTGCTTCAATCCATAAATGGATTTGTGAAGCTTGCATACTTTCCCAGCATTCTTAGGATCAATGTAACCGTCAGGTTGTGTCATATACACATCCTCCTCCAAGATTCCATTCAGGAAGGCGGTTTTCACATCCATCTGCCAAATCTCATAATCATAATAAGCGGCAGTTGCTAGGAGAATCCGAATTGATTTCATCATTGCCACTGGTGAATAGGTTTCATCATAGTCTATACCATGAATTTGCTTGAAACCTTTTGCCACCAACCTGGCTTTGTAAATCTGGACATTTCCATCCACGTCTATCTTCTTCTTGAAGATCCATTTACACTCGATGGCTTTTGCACCAGCAGGTAAATCAACCAGTGAAAACACTCGGTTAGCAGACATGGAGTCCATCTCGGATTTTGTGGCTTCACGCCACTTTAAGGAGTCAGGGCCCATCATGGCTTCTGCAAAGTTCGAGGGTTCATCACCGTCAATGATCAAAAGATCATGGCAATTAGTCACAAGGAATCCCTGATATCTATCAGGTTCCTGACGGATCCTTCCGGATCTTCGAACTTCAGGTACTGCAGGTTCAGGTTCTATTACAACTTCATGTAATTCATCCTGCTGTTCTTCCTCATTAGGTTGAACAGGTTCCTGTCCTTCTTGAATTTCATCAAGTTGTACCTTACTCCCACTATCTTTTCTAGAGAGAAATTCCCTTTCAAGAAAAGTACAATCCCGAGCAACAAAGATTTTGTTCTCGGATCGCAGATAGAAGTAATAAGCCTTGGTATCCCTAGGATAACCAATGAAGTAGCATTTGTCAGATTTTGGTGTAAGCTTGTCTGAGATTAATCTTTTGACATAGGCTTCACAACCCCAAATTCTGAGAAAAGACATTGCTGGAGCTTTTCCAGTCCATATCTCATATGGTGTCTTTGCTACTGCCTTTGATGGCACTCTGTTCAGTGTGAACGTTGCGGTGAGCAAAGCATATCCCCAAAGGGATATAGGAAGGTCTGTGTGACTCATCATGGATCGGACCATATCTAACAATGTCCGATTCCTTCTCTCAGACACACCATTCCACTGTGGTGTTCCAGGAGGTGTGAGTTGGGAGATAATCCCACACTCACTCAGATGATCACGAAATTCCTGGCTCAAGTATTCTCCTCCTCGGTCCGACCGAAGAGCTTTAATACTTTTACCAAGCTGGTTCTGTACTTCATTCTGGAATTCTTTGAACTTTTCAAAGGTTTCCGACTTATGTTTCATCAAGTAGACATATCCATATCTACTGAAATCATCAGTGAATGTAATGAAGTACTGAAAGTTTCCTCTAGCACTTGTGGACATTGGGCCACACACGTCAGTATGTATCAGGCCCAATAGTTCACTGGCCCTTTCTGTGGGTTTATTGAAAGGCGCCCTTGTCATTTTGCCCATTAGGCAAGATTCGCATTGCTCACAAGACTCAAAGTCAAATGAGCCCAAGAGTCCATTTGAATGGAGCCTCTTGACGCGTTTCTCACTAATGTGCCCCAAACGACAATGCCAGAGAAACGTTTCATTTTCTTCGTTAGATTTGAACCGTTTTGTATTTATGTTATATACTGGAGCAGATTGATCCAGCATGTACAGCCCATTTATAAGAGGGGCACAGCCATAGAACATATCATTGAGATTAAAGGAACATAATTTATTCTTAATAGAAAAATCAAATCCTTGCAAATCCAACAATGAAACTGAAATGATATTTCTGCTTATAGCAGGTACAAAATAACAATTCTCAAGTTCTAAAATCAATCCAGAAGGTAAAGACAACAAATAAGTGCCAACGGCCAGTGCTGGAACCTTTGCTCCATTGCCAACCCGCAACTCTACTTGCCCTTGCTTCAACCTTCTACTGTTGCTGAGCGCCTGCATATTAGTACAAATATGAGCCCCACATCCAGTATCTAATACCCAAGTGGTATTATCAGAAGTAGTAGTATTTACTTCAATAACAAAAATACCTGAAGATTTAGTCTCGAAGGACTTCTTCTTCTTCAGACTTTCCTGGTATTTCTTACAGTCCCTGCGGTAATTCCCTGCCTCTTTGCAAAAGTGGCAGATGTCAGAAGGCCCAGCTTTGGACACGGGCTTGGGCTTGGCGTTTTCATTGCCAACTACTTTGCCCTTTCCCTTGTCTGCAGCGGATTTCTTGAAACCCTTGCCCTTCTGCACCATGAGTACAGACGACTCCTTGGTTTTCTTCAGATTCGGTTCTGCAGTCTTGAGCATACCATGTAGCTCAGGCAACGTCTTTATCAACCCATGCATATTATAGTTCAAAATGAACTGGTCATATGCAGGAGTAAGAGACTGCAGAACGATATCACAAGCAAGCTCTTGGCTTATAGGACAGTCGAGCCTCGTCAAATGATCGAGATAACCCATCATTTTCAGAACATGAGGACTCACTGCTGCATCCTTAGCCATTTTACAGTCCAAGAGATTCTTAACAGTTTGGAATCTCTCTGTACGAGCCTGCTCCTGAAACAACGCTTTCAGATTTGCCATCAGCTCCATGGGACAAGTCAGGCCTTCCCACTGCATCTGCAGTTCGGGAGCCATTGTCGCCAACATCAGGCAAATCACGTCATTAGCATCTGAAGAATGCGTATCCCAAGCATTCTTCACAGCTTGTGCGGCATTATTCGCAGGTCTAGGAGAGAGAGCTCTTTCAAGGACATAAGCCTTCTTCTCCTGCCTGAGCACAAGTCTCAGGTTCCTGGACCAGTTCAGGAAGTTTGATCCGTTCAGTTTGTCCTTCTCAAGGGCAGACCGGATCGAGAAAGTGTTTTGTGTTGTTGTGCTTGACATAGCTGAAAATATGAGACAATAAAGGTTTAGTTATTAAGTTCATAAAAGAGCAATCTTAACAGCTTATAAGAAAACTCGCATTGTATTCAAAATTTCTTTGTTTTAACCTCATAAGAATACAATGATTCCGAGACCCATGTTTAGCTAAATCCAAAGTGGGCCACTGGCCGTCACCCAGAATTAGCTATACTTGGTAAGCATACACACAGCTAGTTATAACCAATAACTCTCGGTTGTGAATTGGACCCGAGGCCCAAATTCACCAGATGTCTCAAGGCCCGGGACTCCCGATGGCCCAGTCAAGGAAACCAATCTCTTACAGCCAAATAATCACTAAAATCTGGGACTCCCAATGAAATTAATGACTATATACTACTTTACTTACGCGAAAACAGACACCTCACACTGTAAGACATGTCTGTAATCAAATAAGCGGTAAGTAGCTGACAAGATTGGAAAGACATCCAAGCTTGATATTGTTTTTGAGGATTTTTAAGTTTTATTTCCAAAAATAGAAGATTACTATTTTGGGAAACTTTCTTATTTCAGAAACTTTCTAAATTTAGTAACTTACTAAAATTAGAAATTTCTAATTTAAATATTTCATTAAATATTTTGGGTTGGGTCACAAATTATAGGCCCAATTCTTGGCCCAAGACCATAGAATTCCAGCTGGCCCAATAATTTGACATAACCGATCCGGTTTATTAATTCTGGTCCAAGACCAAATTAACTATCAAAACCATCGGTTATTTACTAAACCAGACCAGCTCTAAATTATTTGGTCCAACCAAATCAAACTTAGACCAGCCTTCGGTTTAGGTTAAAATTCAATTTTATGAATTTCAATCCGGTTTAACCAGAAATAAAATTATTTCCAGCAAACCACGATTTGGGTTAACCGCTTGAACCACCAATTAAATTGGATCGGTTCAGTTAAGTCCAAAACCGGGAAAAAACACCTTGTGTTTTAGCCAATTTTGACCTAACTTGCGGTTCTGGCTAAAGTAGACAATGAACCACAATCGGATTGATCGGTTCATTGTCTCGGTTTAGGGAAAGATGAACCACGAAGCTCGGCTGAACCGATTGGCTACTCGCGGATCATCTGCATCGCCTTCGTATCGATCGATATGAGTCTTTCATGTCGATCGATACTAGCGATTATCAGCTCGGGTCAATCGGGTCATCAGGACCGCGAGATGTCAATCGGATCGATCGATATCGACCGATACCTCGCTCCCTCGTCGATCGACACGGGCGACCAGATCGCACACCAATGGCTTTCAATCGGATTAATCAGACTGCACATGAAGTCTGATTACCGTCGAAGGAAGACGACGGAGGAGAAGAGTGAAACAAGATCGGGGCCCAACAAGATCTTGAATTTAGAAAAAAACAATAAGCTCAGCGCAAGTATGAGAGATATTCAGATTCCATATGCAGTCTTAGGCTGTAATCAGACTTCATGTGCAGTCTGAGATCTACAGTCAGACACCATTAGCCGTCTGGTTACTAATAGTTTTACTTAGTTTATGCACGAAAGGAGTAATTGATGAATCTTACCGTCGAAGGTAAGCGGCGGAGCAAAGAGAAATCAGATCTGGAAACAATACCCAGAAAAAGTTTAAGATGTCGGTTGAGTGGCTTCGAGAGAGAACATGTTTTATTTTTTATCTTTCCTGCGAAACTGTAAAAAAAAAGGTTAAAAATAATATTTATATATGTCTCATAAGGGGCAGTTAAAACGAGACGATTTTACCACTATCGGACGGTTTTACTGTAGACGTAACTGCCGCGCTTTTTTTCGTCGCCTTTTTACATAACTCTCGCGCATTTAATTTACAAAAAATTTAACTCTCGGGTATGCAAGAGGCCACATGTCGTCACGTACAGGCGTCAACAACTGTGGATATCCCCGATATCATATGATAGTTTTAATATTTATTGTTCAGACATCATTTGAAGTCTGAAAACTAATTATTGTAGATTTAGACTCCATACGAAGTCGGAGGAAAATTATTTGTTACTCAGACTTCATAGGAAGTCTGAGAATATAGTATTTAACTATAAAAGAGGACAATTCGCATATTTGAAATTGGATGATGAATAAAATTGGATGAAATTCGTCTTATAATACATAAAATTGTACTTGGATACATAGGACTTATATTACAAGAAACCAAATGCCCTCAAGATAATCGGGACGATAATAACAGCACCAGCAACCATCACATACTCATACTTGGTGACACGCACTGTCTGGTTAGATGGTCTCTCAGTCAAGAGCTCTTTTAATTGAGCTATCTCTGCGTGCGCTTTCTTGATCTCATCGTGCAAGTTGGTAACACAGTCAATTTCAGCATAACAAAGGACGATGTAATCAATTTGTTCACCATGTTGGTCCACACTCAGCTTTAACTCGTGAAACTCCTCCATCATAGCCTCATCCCACCACTTCATTATATTGTAGCCACCATCCTATACAACCACATTTTAAATATACAATCATCTTTGAATTCCAAATATAAGCTCGAATAAGTCAAAACAAAATAAAACTGGCTACATAACAGAAGAGAAAGGCAATTAAATCCCAGTTACGACATCCAAAGAAACTCCTTCCCGGATTATTGGCAGTAGTGGATGTTCACATGACAGGGTCCAGACCGCAGAAACATTTCTTGGGGAATCCATTGCATGAACCGGATCGTTGTCGAAATGTGGAACTTGAGAATGAACTACTACTACTCGAGGTTGGAACCTGACTGAATCGCCCCATCTTGTGTACCATAAAACAATTGTAAACAGTCATACTTCTAAAAGAGTCTAATTCAAAAACAAATCTAATTTCAGACTTCTAATAGAATCTAACTCAAGAATAAAACCTATCTATTTTTGTTCAGATCTAGACAAAAGACATATGAAAAAGGGGATGACTCGGACTCAAAACCGTATGGATCTAAAACGAGAAATATATAAAACCAAATTTTGTTCAGATCTAGACAAAAGACATATGAAAAAGGGGATGACTCGGACTCAAAACCATATGTATCTAAAACGAGAAATATATAAAAACCAATTTTTGGTTTAGATCTAGACAAATGACATATAAAAAGGGGATGACTCGGACTCAAAATCGTATGGATCTAAAACGAGAAATATATAAAAACCTATCTATTTTTATTCAGATCTAGACAAAGTACAAAGTACATATGAAAAAGGGGATGACTCGGACTCAAAACCGTATGGATCTAAAACGAGAAATATATAAAAACCTATCTATTTTTGTTCAGATATAGACAAAATACATATGAAAAAGGGGATGACTCGGACTCAAAACCGTACGCATCTATTACGAGAAATATATAAAACCAATTTTTGGTTTAGATCTAGACAAAGATCAAACAAAAAATGACTTCTTTCGTATAGATCTCAAACATTTGCAGAACAAAGAGCTTAGAATACGACGACGGCGGTGTTGGGACTGGCCAGGAGAGATGAAAAAGGAGAGATAATTACAAGAATGAAGAAGATGACGACGGCGGTGGCGGCGGCGGCGGCGGCTGAGGGTTTTCAGAGAGTTTTTAGAGAGTGTTTAGAGAGGGAGTGTGTTTCCTTTTTAGAGAGAGAAATTTGATAATGACTTTTACGAACTAATGTCGGTAATTTCCGTTTATATATGGGGTAAATTCCCAAGTAGGATTTAGTATTTGGTCGAGTTTAGTCAGACTTCTTCGGTAGTCTGAAAAATCATGTACGTGAATGAGATTAACATGGAAGTCTGATATACCCTAAACCTACTAATTACTACTTAAATACCATCATATTATATTGAAAACTTATAAAAACATCAAAATCGTTTAATATAGTCACAACCTAACCAGTATATGCAAATGTAACAATATGGATGAAAATTCACAAACCCTCAGTCTAACCCTACAGATGTAAATATGATATCCAACTTCATATGTCAAGCATAGATCAAGCTACATGGTGTTTTTAACCAAATATACCTTAAATGGTTAAAATTGACTAAAGTTTATGTAATTTTAATTTACATATGTCCAAAAGTCCCATGTTTTATTTATGTATCCGAAATTTCCCTCAAAATTGTTTTTAATAATTTTATAATTTAAATTTCGAACGTAATTATCTCTCAGACTTCTCGTAGGTGTAAATTAAAATTACATAAACTTTAGCCAATTTTAACCATTTAAGGTATATTTGGTTCAAAGTATTTACGAAACCCCAAAATTCAGACTTCTATAGAAGTATGATAAACCCTAAATCTAGTATTTATCACTTAACAGTGAAAAATATTTAAACAAAACACCTAGGACACATCAAATTCGTTAATTATATCTGCATTATAACATACATGTGCAAATATAAATTTTTCAAATGTGAATTTCCTAAACCATGAATCTAACCATAAGGTTATATGTAAGTTATATGTAAATGTTCCATTATGTTCCTTTACAAAGTATGTTCTAAGGCATACTTAACTAACATTGTTTAACTTGACTCAATTTTATCAAATTTTAATTTATATACTACTAAATTGTTTATATATAATTTATGTATATAAAAGTTTTGACAAAATATTTTTTTTTTTATAATTTTAAAATTTAAATTTACTAATTAATTATGTGTCAGACTTCTATTAGAGTCTAACGCCTCAGACATCCATAGAAGTCTGAAATAGTCGAAGGTTATAATGGTAATTGCGTTTTTCATTTTTTTGATTGGTCGTAAGGACATCGCGGTAATTTCCTAAGGCCGAAAGGGCAGTTTTGCATTTGATTCAATTTCGAGGATACAATTTTATTTAACATCAATTTTGGGGACATTTTAAGCAATTTCCCCTACTTTTTTACAACATCACACTGTTGGATGATGATTCAACATGAAGAATCCAAAGCTTGGCATTGATAAAGTGAAGAGAAGAGGACGTTTTGAGCTGAAGCTTCTAGTGAAGACATGGCTTGGAAAATTTTCTAAAGAGTGTTACAAGTATTGGAAGTCCCTGGTAGAGATAAAAGGTTATCAGCTGAGCTGAGGTAGTCACGAGTCTATATCATGTGCCTCTTATCTTCACCAAATAGAAAATTACTCTTCTGGTTAGACGGGAAAGAACCGGAGAGAGAGAGAGAGAGAGAGAGAGAGAGAGAGAGAGAGAGAGAGAGAGAGAGAGAGAGAGAGAGAGAGAGAGAGAGAGAGAGAGAGAGAGAGAGAGAGAGAGAGAGAGAGAGAGAGAGAGAGAGAGAGAGAGAGAGAGAGAGAGAGAGAGAGAGAGAGAGAGAGAGAGAGAGAGAGAGAGAGAGAGAGAGAGCATGAGTTTATGTAATCTTGGGGTATCGGGTAACATCTCCTCTCCTATCTCCTTCTTCTTGTAAACTAACTAAGTTGTCGTTGGTGGTGAGTGATCTCCTATTGTAATCACCACGTCGAATGGACGCAAGACAATGAGACAAACTTTCCTGAACATAGCGGTTTTCGGTGAACCGGGTCAAAAAATCGAAAAAGATCGAGAAATGATCCTCAACACACATACCTATTTATAATATAATTATCTACTTACTACACATACTCACACACCCTTAAATTGTAAATTTAACTATTTCACTTAGACCTTACTTCTAGATAGATGGATTATAAGCAAAATAACATAACTTGCTTTAACCATTACCAACTCCTAACAACTCTTACCAACTAACTCAAATTAGTTAGCTTTTAACCAAATTAACACAACCACTCTTGTTCTTCTTGATGTGTAACTCCTCATTACACAGCCCAATCTCGTCATTGACTTATTGCTTCTTCTTGTCATTATCCTTGACTTGCTTCAGCTTCTTTTCCTTTGATCACTCTGTTTCCTTTCTTCTCTACTCTTCTTCTTCATCTTCTCACTGATATTTTTCTTTTTCTTGTTGCAGATTTAGTCAAAGATTCAATCTCCAACACCTTGCTTACTGTGTGGTACCCATCACTTTGTGTTTGACACTACTAATAATAACAATGAAAAAGAGGAATGTGAGGCATTACATTATGTGGAATGAATCATATATCTGTTAAGAAATGGGCCCAATTATCTTTGTCTTTGAAGTGGGCCTTTGAAGAGTTGAGCCCATCTGGCTGAGAAGCTGAAGCCCAAGCTGATCACTCTTGACCTAATAACATGAGTTATATAAAGTGTTTATTAGGTTACGAGACGTACGTGGCAGGAGAGACTTACGAGAGCTAAGAACAATCTAAGAACTCACAAAGAATACACAGCGTATTGTGTGAGCAAAGAGAGAGTATCAGAAGAGAGCTAGAGATACACATCTTATCTAGAGCTATAGTTCTATAGAAGTGATTTCTTAGGATGCAAGGTTTGATTCTTAAGATAAGTTAGTAGTAAAAGAAACTTATCTTTGTCGTTGTAATCAAACCGATATAGTGCATCTTGTGGGATACTGATTCCCACCCCTGTGACGTAGCCAATTGGTGAACACAGGGTAACCAACTCCTTGTGTCTTTTATATTTCCTGCATAAAAAACAAATACATCAAAGATCACATAATCTAACAAGTTCAAAGTAAAATCTCAACAAGTGGTATCAGAGCTTCTAGGTAGGAGCAGAGATTAGTGTGATCAAGCTGAAGCATAATTTATCTAAGGAGTGATCCTCAACTCACTGCTAGAATGGAACTAATAAGAGGGAAGTTTGAGATGGATATATTTGATGGAAAATGAGACTTTGGGATGTGGAAGTACAAACTGTTAGGCCAGCTAGAAATTCAGGGACTTGCGCCAGTCTTAGAAGAGGGTGCAACACTGTTTGATGAATCTGAAAAATCAGAAGAAGGAGAGAAGCCTAAAACAGATCTTCTAAAAGTCACTAAGGACACTAGGGTCAAGAACCTGCTTGGAACCTGTCTTAGTGACATGATACTTAGGAAGGTAATGCATGAGCCTACAACTTTACTGATGTGGAAAGCTCTAGAAAGGGATTATCAGACCAAGTCACTTCCTAATAGGATCTACCTCAATCAGCAGTTTGCTAGCTATAAGATGGATGAAGGCAGAAGCATAGAAGAAAACTTGGATGGTTTTCTTAAGCTTGTTGCAGATCTGGCCAGTTTAAACATCAATGTAAGTGATGAAGATCAGGCCATACAACTTCTTACTAGCTTGCCAGCACCTTATGAGCCTCTTGTACATACTCTGAAGTATGGTACAGGAAAGAGACTCTAACAGTTCATGAGGTAGTTACTTCAGCATACTCTAAGGAGATTGAGATGAAGCAGAAGGGACTCTTGAACAAATCAAAATCAAAATCAGAAGGGCTGTATGTTGAATCAAGAGGAAGATCAAAGGACAAATCTCAGAAGAATAATGGAAAGGAAGGTCAAAGTCCAGAAATAACAGATCTAAGTCTAAGCCTAGATTCAAGAAGAAGAATCAAAGTGAGTGCTTTATTTGTGGAAATAATGACCATTGGAAAAAGGATTGTCCAAAGAAAGGGAACAACAAATCCAATGAATCTGCAAATCTAGCTAGTGAACCGAAACAGCCTTTTGTACTCACTGCTAGTGTTCAAGATGCTAAGAATGAATGGATGGATTCAGGCTGTACATTTCACATAACTTCCAATCGGAGGTACTGTTTGACCTTAAGGAAGAATCAGACGGACGTGTTCTTGTGGCCAACAATACTCAATGTGAAATCAGGGGCATTGGAAAGATAAGGATCAAAAATCCAGATGGCAACACAATAATTCTAACTGAGGTTAGATATATGCCAAAGATGAGCAGGAACCTAATTTCATATGGGATGAGCATTGGCATTCAAGACTTGGCCACATGAGTGCTAAAAACATGGAGATTTTAGCAAAAGAAGGCTATCTTCAGAAAAATGAAGTAGGAGATCTCAGTTTCTGTGAAGGATGCGTTTTAGGAAAAGCACACAATCAAAGTTTCAAACCAGCAAAGCACACAACTAAGGGGATTTTAGAATATGTACATTCAGACCTATGGGGTTCTCCAACAACTCCAGAAAGTCTAGGAGGATGCAAATATTTCATAAGCTTCATTGATGACTATTCCAAGAAGGTATGGGTATACTTCTTAAGGACTAAGGATCATGCATTCCTTAAGTTCAAGGAATGGAAAGAAGAAGTAGAAGCACATACAAGCAAAAGGATTAAATGCTTAAGGACAGACAATGGCCTGGAGTTCTGCAATAATCAATTTGATGAGCTGTGTAGGAAGTCTGGAATTAAGAGACATCGCACTTGCACTTACACACCCCAGCAGAATGGAGTATCAGAAAGAATGAACATAACCATTATGGACAAAGTGAGAAGCATGTTAGCTGAAACTGGTTTGGGTCAAGAGTTTTGGGAGAAGCAACATCTACTGCTGTCTACCTTATCAACCGCACACCAAACTCTACTATTGAGTTCAAATTACCTGAGGAAGTATGGTCAGGACATAAACCAGATTTGAAACATCTAAGAAGGTTTGGGTATGTGGCATATGTACATACTGTACAAGGAAAGACAGAACCAAGGGCTGTGAAAGGAATATTTGTGGGGTATCCTTTTGGAGTTAAAGGTTACAGAGTATGGATACCCGAAGATGGGAAATGCTCAACAAGCAGGAATGTCATTTTTCAAGAAGAAGAAGTGTTTAAAGACACTAAGTCAGGCGCCAAAGAGGAGAAAAATCCTAAAGGTCCTAAGCATAAAATAGTAAAAAGGTGACATTCAAAAGTGGCCTCATACAAGGACCGAGTCCCACAGGTTTTAGAACCAGTGAGACATCTGATCAAGATGAAACTGCAGCTGAACAGGTTGAGGACGAAAATTTAGAAGAAGAAAACTCAGATGCTGAAAAATTCAGAAAAATCAGAAGCTGAAATTTTAGACAAGTCAGAAGCTGAAATTTCAGACAAGTCAGAATCAGAAAGCTCAGAAGATGATGAGGGCTTAACATTTGCTGAAAGTACTTCTGAACCAACAAATCAGTCTTTTGATGACTATGTCTTGGCAAGGGACAGAAAAATCAGGAAAAATTGAAGGCTTACAAAAAGGTATCAAGATTCAAATTTTGTTGCTTATACTCTATCTGCAGCTGATGATATAGAGATAGATGAACCGAGAACTCTAGGAGAAGCTAAGGCTAGTAGAGACTGGAAGTTCTGGAATGCAGCAACAAAGAAAGAAATGGATTCTCTAGAAAAGAATCATACTTGGGATCTGACAGACAGACCCAACAAACAGAGACTTGTAGGATGCAAATGGATATTTAAACTCAAGCCAGGCATACAAGGAGTTGAGGATCAGAGGTATAAGGCCAGACTTGTAGCTAAGGGGTTTTCACAAAAAGAAGGAGTTGACTACAATGAGATCTTCTCATCACTTGTTAAGCATGTCTCCATAAGAATCATGCTATCCACTGTTGTAAACAGGGACTATGATCTAGAACAACTTGATGTGAAAACAACATTCTTACATGGAAATTTATAGGAGAAAATTCTCATAGAACAGTCTGAAGGGTTTACAAAGAAAGGAAACGAGGGAAAGGTTTGCCTTCTGCGAAAATCACTTTATGGACTTAAGCAGTCTCCTAGGCAATGGAATCTGAGGTTTGATAGCTTTATGAAGAAGGAGAATTTTAAAAGAAGTGTTTATGATCCCTGTGTTTACATGAGGAACATTGAAACAAGGAAGGCTATGTATCTTCTACTTTATGCAGATGACATGCTTATTGCTTCAGGAAGTATTTCTGAAATCAGAGAAGTTAAAGAGAGTTTGAAAAGGGAATTTGAGATGAAGGATCTTGGGAAAGTTTCACGCATCCTAGGCATGGATATAATTCGCGACAGTAAGAAGGGAATACTGATTCTGTCACAAGATAAGTACATTGAGAAGGTGTTGAAAACTTTTGTAATGGAAGAAACAAATTCAGTGACAACTCCCTTAGCTACCCATTTCAAACTGAAAAGTTTAACCAAAGAAGAAAGGAAGATAGAAGCTGCGCACATGGAAGATATTCCCTATGCTAGTGCAGTAGGAAGCCTAATGTATGCTATGATTGGATCAAGGCCAGACTTAGCTTATGCTGTAGGAGTAGTGAGCCGATTCATGTCAAACCCAGGAAGAGAGCATTGGTCAGCTGTGAAGTGGATCTTAAAGTATTTAAGGGGAGCATCAGATTCAAACTTGGTATTTACCAAAGGGTCAGAATTCAGAATTGAAGGATTATGTGATTCAGACTATGCTACAGACCTAGATAGAAGGAGATCAGTAACAGGATATGTTTTCAAAGTCTGGGGAAATACAGTGAACTGGAGATCTAATCTACAATCTGTAGTTGCATTATCAACTACATAAGCTGAGTATATGGCTCTTTCATCAGCTGTGAAAGATGCCATTTGGTTAAGGGGAATATGTGATGAACTGGGATTAGGAGGAGAGTGTAAGGATACACTGCGATTCACAAAGTGCGTTGGCCCTAGCTAAGAATGCTGTTTATCATGAAAGAACTAAACATGTTGCAACCAAATATCATTTCATAAGAGACATAGTAGCAGATGGCGGGGTTCTCCAATTCAAAATCCATACTAGCAAGAATCCAGCAGATTTCCTAACTAAAGCCTTACATGGGCCTAAGTTTGAATTGTGTTGTGATTTAGTCAACATAGCCTGAGCGGATTAGACTCGCAGGAAGCACAAATGACAGGAGGCACCTTGCAATTCAGAAAGAAATCGTTGGTTAGTTTCATTCTTACTGAATCTATTGTCATTACAAACTGAAAGAATAAATTTAGTGTGTTACCTGCGAGTAAATGAGGTTCTGGAGAACAAAGCTTCAGGAACCTAAAGAGCAAGGGGAGACAAGCATTAATCAAGGAGCTTAAGGGAAAGTTCAGATTTAATGCAAAAGGAAAAAGATTCACCTTAAGTCACGGTTGAGTCTTTGGGAGTATGTCAAAATCAACACTTGCAAGAATCTGTCAAGAACATAGATGTATTAAGTGATCATGGTTAAAAGAAGAAGTCAAAGCACATCTTGAAAAGAATAGCTCTGGACTTAGCTGATTAAACCTGATTTAGGACTCTCAGCATGAATGGAAGGCTGCAAAGGAACAAGTAAAACCTGTCAGAACAAAAGATCAAGGTCGCTCCTTGACAAAATAAGGACAAAACATCTTTACAAGTTATGTTTACCTTTCAAGTTAAGTTAAACACTTGAGAGTAAGTTGTCACCTAAAGGGTCTAGTAATCCGGATCAGAGACCTGAGAAGTGACAGAGTAATATGTTCAGCATCAGCTCAACATGACTAAAGGTTTTACACTTAAGAAAAGGTACAAAAGCAAAATCAGAAAAGCGACATACATGTGCAGCCGGAGCCCATCTCGAGGGGGAGGCGTAAGGCACCAGAGTCATTTTATCCCATTTGCTTTAACCTATACACAGAAGTACAAACCTGAAGTCAGAATCAAGAAGTTGAGGCGACAGACAAAGAAAGTATGGATCATGACTTACCTGAGTAAGAGATCGATTTTGTAGAAATCATAAGGCTCTAGCTACATCATGGATCTAGAAACAAAACCACAAGAACACTTCAATCGGACTGTCAAACAAGAAGGACATATTTAAGCCGACATCAAAGAGCTAAGAAATAGGAATTTCTAGAGCTCACGTGATATGTTCTCGTGAAGAGAAAGAAGAGATCTAGGCTCGATCAAGACATGCAAAAACAAAACTGAAAAGGAAAGACAAGGTCTGTAAGTTTCTTGAGAAGAGAAGAATAGACCTAAGATAAACTTAATAGGAAGGTTTCTTAGACTTACCTTAATGGTCGCGAGGTAGTAGAAGCTCTATCGAAGCTTGCATGTCGAATCTCCTTAAAGTTCAGAGAATCGCAAAGGAGAAGATTCAAAAACCAGACAATAAAACTAATGAAATGAACTATAAGAGAAAGGATCAAAGCCACCTGAAGGTCATTGTACTCTTGGATGAAGGAGAAGTTCGATATCGAACTGTGGAGATCAAATCGCTTGAAATCGCCATCAGAGGCGCAGTCCGAGAGTGAGAGCAACAAAACAAAATTAGGGAAACCCTATTTTTTTACCTGAAAAGTATAATGGGCCCAAGAGGAGATTTGTTAAAAAATGGGACCAATTATCTTTGTCTCTGAAGTGGGCCTTTGAAGAGTTGAGCCCATCTGGCTGAGAAGCTGAAGCCTAAGCTGATCACTCTTGACCTAATAACACGAGTTATATAAAGTGTTTATTAGGTTACGAGACGTACATGCAGGAGAGACTTACGAGAGCTAAGAACAATCTAAGAACTCACAAAGAATACACAGCGTATTGCGTGAGCAAAGAGAGAGCATCTGAAGAGAGCTAGAGATACACATTGTATCTAGAGCTATAGTTCTATAGAAGTGCTTTCTTAGGGTGCAAGGTTTGATTCTTAAGATAAGTTAGTAGTAGAAGCAACTTATCTTTGTCGTTGTAATCAAACCGATATAGTGCATCTTGTGGGATACTGATTCCTACCCCTGTGACGTAGCCAATTGGTGAACACAGGGTAACAGACTCCTTGTGTCTTTTATATTTCCTGCATACAAAACAAACACATCAAAGATCACATAATCTAACAAGTTCAAAGTAAAATCTCAACAATATCAAAACGGTAACCGTGATCTGGTGGTTGTTAGCAAGGAAACAAAATCTACCCTCTCATCCTCTCACATGGAATCAGACTCTGCTACGGCTCCTTCGGCTTCTCCCAACACGTATATTAAGCTTGCTCTCTTGCAAGGCCGGCCGGGAGTTATCTATGAAATATGGTGGGAGCAGAACCATCAAATGCACGATGGCCTCATCCGCCCTCCTGAGAATATCTTAAGGCAAAGTATGTGCCACATTAAGGATCCAATGCTCTGCAGTTTAAAAAATGGCTCCTCTCTGCTCCAATGCTGGTCAAGCCAACAATAGTTCTCTGGTTTAGTCTTCATCAATGTCTGATCCCTCCCTCTTGCTATCTTTCTATCAGTTAGTGATCTTCTCCTCCAATTTCTTTGTTTTAAATTGATGTTTGCTTACTCGTGTGTAAATATATTTTCAATTTATGAAAACCCTTTGACAAAACATCAATATGTAATGATATGATAATCAGGACATGCGCAATACTTATTCAAAATTTACAAACGAATTATATTAATCAGTTACGAAATAAGTGTAATCAACTCAAATAGTGTGTTTTATAAAAATCCAGTTTATTTAGAAGTATATATCTTTTGACTTAGCTTATAAATCATGTGATTTTTAGATCTTACATTTAGTCTTTATTTCTATTAGTGTTATTTTGTTCTATGTTATTATAATCAGCTGAATGTAATTATGTACAAATATAATTGTTTCTCAAAATTACTTCCACAAATGTTGACGGTTACAAATGGATATTAAAAAACTATTTTAAAATATAAAAATTCATTTAAAATTATGATATATATGTGTATATAAACTAAAAAAAAAAATTTAATACATATGTTATAAGATATGTAACATTTTTAGTTAGTATCCACTAACCACCTGTCATAATTATATATATAATCTCTAAACGAAGTTGACAAAAAGATATCTCTAAACCAAAAATCTTTCAATAAAATTGTCATTAATAACAATATATATATATATATATATATATATATATATATATATAAATAAATTAACAAGCTAATTTAATTTTTTAACAATAATCCCGACAAAAAAATATTCTCCATTAAAATCATAATTTTTATCTACATTAAAAATTAGAAAATAAATGCACATATAATAAACATGACATTTTATTTTAATTATATTAAATTAATAATTTTTATAATTTTATAATAATGTTTTTTATAATTATATAATATGTTTTATATTGTTAAGTTATTTTCAAACAGTTATGGCATCCGTTATCCAATCAAACATAAATATTCTATAAAAGTATTTATTTTCAACCGCAATAATCATATAAATCGATTTTTTTTTAGTCGGCAACCTTTTTCATTGAAGGTAAAGGTCCATTGGGCTAACAGTACAAACATGTTTACATGGATACAGAATATTAATAAAACGGGAAGTTGGGCCTAGCCCAATATAATTCGTGTACAGAACCGAATCCAATATTGACGCGGAAAAGGACAAACATGTGGATGGCTCAGACAAAGCCAGCACTGACAACGTGTCGCCTTTTGCAAAAACCATCCATGCATAGCGGTGGAGGCGGATTCCGGTGGTCGAGAGACTTCCGATCACTGCAACCATGAAGACCTGCCGATCTAGAAACCGGCCAAAGACGACGGCGATGACTAGAACTTGTAAGAGCTGCTTCACATTTGCACCAAGATGCCAGATCGGGGACTGATGAAACCACGACTAACCGATCTTGGTTAGTATAAGAAAGCGGAGCTAACGGCGTCTCCTATCCCGTTCAACTCAATCGGGAGAAAGAACTCTCCGGAGAGCTGCTCCATTCCTGGATTGACGGTAAAAGTGTCGACGGAAGAAGGAGAAGAGAGTTACCGACGAAGTAAATCACCGCCAGTACTGGATCGAGAACGATTCCAAAATGGAATCAGAAAATCCGTCTAACAACCGATTAAAATGATATCTCACAAAATCGATTGAAAGAAACGAACAAGAGTTCGGGAAACCCGAAAGCTGAAAAGTCCGGTATTAACCGGAAGCGCCGAACCGGCGAACCTCATCTAAGCGACATGAACAAAAAGAAGGGAATCCACCGACGTTTATTGGCGGACAAATGGTCCGCAGCAAACCCCAAAAAGTATTTACAACCGGACCACCGGCGTGGCTAAGAAAGCCAATGACCGGTGGCCGGAAGAACGCCGAAAAGTTTTATGTGAGGTCTCTTAGGGAGAAGTTAGAGGAAAAGGAGAGAGAGATAAGATCCTGTAAAGCATGTATAATATTAAGACATATAAACGATTAATAACGCTTGACTGCAATCATCCATTTTTATTCTTGCATCCGCATCTTTTTTATAACAATGGGAATTTGAAAGATTTTTTAGATCTAAAGACTAATTTAACAAGGCTTTGTATTCGCGTATATATTCACTTTTTTTCAAATTTAAAAGGTGACTAAATGATCAGGAAGATTCAAACATGAATGGTAAAATATTAGTACTGCCAGTGGCAGAGGCATGTGGGCTAGCATGGAGGCAGCTGCATCCAATAAAAAATAAAATTTAATGTAAATTCTTAAAGTTGATAATTGTTGCCCCATAACAAAAAATAGATTTGCTCTCATTACTTTTTTATTCTTTCCTCTACTACTTATTTGACTTTTAGATATTTGGACTTTCTATTTAAATTTGATGGCCATATATACTAACTTACCATTTTAAGTCAAATTATAGTAATTAAAATTCTATAATTAGATTAAAAATATACACACAAACCAAATATGTCATTAGCATATCTAATTGACAAACAAAATATTAGGATATTTACTAGAGTTAGCCTATACTAACACTTTGTTTTTTTAGGTTAGTATCCAAAGTTTTAACCTTAGTTTTTTTAAACGAATTGCAGACTACGATTATTTTTTACAAAATTAACTATTTTCTAAACTAATGGTAATATTTTAAAAGGGAATAATTTAAAATTCTGAGAAGATTTATAATTTATAATTATATACAAGGTAGAAAGTTTACGTTTCTTATAAATTTTTATATTGATAATTCTCTAGATAGCTTTAAAAAATAATAATTTACAAATAATAATACGTTAATTTATTTTATTTTTATTTATCAATAGTACCATATTTTATATATAAACTTAGTAAAATTTTAGTTTAAATATTTTCCCCCAAGTTATAATTATTTCTGGCTCCGCCACTGCTACAACCGCCTTTACCACTAGGACACAAGCTCATGGTTTCTTGTACCCGCATCCATACAATGCGTTTAAACCAATTATATCCTTAGATGAAATAGGTTTCTTTTTTTTTTGTCAACAAGCACCATATATTAAATCATTGTTGATCGGTTCGAGTTATCATTCCAAAGAGTAAACCGATCCGACTCGTCATGACTTACATGGGAAAATATAGTACCCCGTGTTCTTGCCCCTTTTGCAAGGGAGTCGGCACGAACATTCGCTTTCCGAGAAATTAAAATTATAACAAAAAGAGAAATAAGCTCGAAGGGAAGTGAAGAATTCTAACCCCGTCTTAAAACCCGGCCATTCTTGTGGATCTTCTGTCATAGCTAAAAGGTCCGAGCAGTCTGTTTCAATGACCACCGAGGATGAAATAGGTTTCTAAAAACATAAGACACAAAACAGATTGCCATTATCATCAATTCTGTTAAAAAACAAGAGTCAAAAGAAATTAACATTTACTTTATGTGTGATGTACATGTTACGCGACTGGATTTATAAGGATATTTTTATTTTTCATTAGAGGTAAATTCAGGTTTTTGAAATGTTACAAGCGAATTTAAAATCAGATCCAGGTCTATGAGTTTGGATACACGTGGAATCTGGACCGTACGTTTTTAAATGATCTAATCCTAACCATCCAATTTGTAAAACTTATATTAGTAACAATTTTATTTCGCCATTCAAGCCCATCTTTCATACCAATATAGGTCATTGACAAATGACCTTCACATATATTATACAAATATACAAATATGTTGAAGGGTCATCTGCATCCATACTGATTTTCCATTTACGTAGGAATGAAAACTAAACCTCCACAAATATGCAAATTTGTTTAATGTGTAATATATTCAATGTAATATACCTTAATATAAAACCGAGTTCCAAACGTTAATATATTTTGGGTATATTAGATATATATATATATAATGTTCATATATATTACATTATTATGTTTTGCTATATCATAACTCGGCAGCAACTTTTGAAAAAAAAATCTAAATCTAAAGAAACTAAAAAATAATGATTCTCAGAATCATCTAGGTAACAAATATTTTTACATACCTAGCAACCAATTTAAATTCAAATATATACAATTTAAATACGTAACAAATATTTTTTGCCAAAAAACATACCTAACAACCAATTTAAATTCAAATATATGCGATAACTAACTCATTTAAACACATAATAATGTCACAATCAGAATTATCATAAATCTATAGAGATTTTCTTCCGATAATATATTTTAATAACCAACAACTACATTTTAGGTAACAATATTTCTCTATCCTAATTTGATATATTACTTTAAAAATCTACAAAAGTTTCATTTACCAAAATATCATAATATCTATGTCATATCTTTAGAATACCTAACAACCATTTTAAAATAAAATATATAAGAAATTAAAATCATCAAACCACATAAATATTCTCACAATCAGAATTATGCTAACTCTATAGATTTAGTTCTTATTTCACATATTCGAATTAATTAGTTTGGAAATTTCATTTAGGAAAATATCATCATATCTATGCCATATCTTTAGAATACCTAACAACCGATATAAAATCAAATATATAGTAAATTAAAATCATCGAACCACATAATATTCTCACAATCAGGATTATGTCATATCTATAGATTTTGTTCCTATTTCATATATTTGAATTAATTACGATATTAAAATCGGTTCAAGAATCACAAAACCAAAATCTCCCACATACGTCCTATATAAATATGTGCCCTCTCTCATCCAAGCAGATCAAACAGCTACCGCAAATACCCAAACAAATTCAGAACCTTATTCTGCGAAAAAGCATTATAAGTCTGCAACTTACTAACCTCAATGACATCAAACCATTCAAGTTTGGATGAAGAATGCAAGTCAAAAAATTTCACACATGTAAGCAATTCACCGCACAATCTGGTGAAACGTTTGAAATCATATTAGCCGATGCAAATGTAAGTAACAATTAAAGAGTTTTATATTTAATTTTAGATCCGTTTATCAAATTTATAGTATTAACTTTACATTTTTGTCTATCTACGGAAACAAAATACATGCTAGCTGCAAGAAAAACATTATGAGCCATTTCGAAAATCTCATAACAGTTGGAGAAGGGAAGATAATTCAAAATTTTACATTGAGTAACACAACTGGACAATACCGATGCACTATCAATGTCTACAAAATGTCTTTTCTTCACTATACTTCAGTTACACGTTCAATGATTCGATCATCAGACATATTTTTTTCTTTGGTTGATTTCGAGCAAATCTTAAGTGGTTCAATTAAGACATGTTTCTTAAATGGTAAGCTAACTAAATAACATAACATTTTCGATTTAGATTTATATCTCTGTCTATATAATATTGATGTTTCTCTTTTTCATATGTATACATATGTTATCGGTTAGGTATTAATATGGGTTCAATTCAGAAAGTTCAGTGTGCTGGAAAAGAGAAATTAAAATTGGAGTTCATTCTTAGAGACATAAAGTAAGCATACTGCATACATATCGATTTTTAATTGAATCAAGTATTTATCACGATATATTAAAATTTTTGTTAATGTTTTTTGTAAAAAATTATGTAGTGATCTTCGAGTGAAATGTTGTCTTTGGGGTAAGTTTGCTGACATTGTGCATTCAGCATGCGAAGAAGCTGAGGGTGGGATCGTTGTTTGTTTGACAAGGTCTGCAAAAATTGGAACCTATCGAGGTATGTTCTATCATACTTTAAAACATGTTTGTTATAAAACTATAAAAACTTACTTTATGTTTATTCCGTAGGAGAAGTTCAGATTTCTAATGCTTTTGATGCTTCCTTGGTTCTCAAAAATCTTGAAACAGAGGAAACAATCGAACTGAATAAAGTGTACGTTTCTCTATTTATCATTGTATTGTGTATATATATTTGGAAATATAAAATTAATGTTTTAGAAAACGCGGACGTTTGAATTTGTATCTAATTAAACTTTTGGATCACAACAATGCAGTTTTAAAGATGATTGTTCTACAATCACAATTGTTGAAAGCAAGGAAGGAAAACATGAGCTCTAACTTGCACGGGAGAAGTAGTCCGAGTATCCAGACAAAACCATCGCAGAAATACTCAGTTCTGGACAGGTTATATCTCTTTACTAATAACCAAGTCGAATACAAATATGATATCAAACGTTTTGTTTATGTCGAATTAACATATTATTAATAAATTGATTTTTGATGGAATTATAGGTTGGAAAATGCAAAGTGTTGTGTACTATCGACACTATAGAAAAAGATTGAGGATGGTATGACTTTGAGTGTGCTATACAGAACAAAAAGTGTAAGAAAAGTGGTACCATACCCATAAGGGGGTGGGGGGACAAAAACTATTTACACCACTTTGGTTTTGTGATGTGTGCAATGGTGATGTGACAAATGTTAAGCACATGTAAACCTCAAACAATACTAAATAATCTATTGTGAATTTAGATTGTTCAGCTCTGTTACTTGACGCTATATTATTTTGCAAGGTTTAAGTTACATCTTAAGGTGAAAGATGATACTTGTATTACTAAATTCATGCTTCTAGCCCCATATATGGAAATTATTCAAGAATCTGGGAGAAGCTACTTAATGGATCATTTGAGGAGGTATGAACTGATAGATCATTTTCCTTAACGACTAATGAGGTTAAATGAAACATTTTTTATAGACTTATGTTTGTTGTACATTTTTTGGTTAGATTGAAGATCCAAATTCCTTGCCACCGGAAATCACAAGATTGGTTGGAAAAATATATAGGTTTGGAATCACTACTGAAAAGGACAATGTTCAATATGATGGAGACACTTACAAGGCAATGAAAGTTTGGGTTGCAGAAAGTTTGGCTGTATCCGATTATGTAACAGAAACCGGATCTTTGGACAACAAAGGAACAACTAGAATTAGTTATGACAAGGTATTTTACTTTTCAAATAAGAATTTTCTAGAAATAATTATTTCTGTTTATAATTTAGTGAATTTCTATAATGTTATTAGGAATTTTTACTTCTTACGGACAATTAAGAAAACATTGATGTTCTAACCACACCTTCCTCAAAACATTCAAGTGAAGAAAATGAGCATACTCCTGAGCTTACATCGAAATCTAAGAAGCAATGCATCAAGAAAATAAAAGTTGAAAAGATGACTGAGGATGAGTTAAAAACAAAGAAATAATGAAGACTTTTAGTTTAGGGTTTAGTTTTATTTATGGACGAGTTTTTGGTTTTTTCTTTGGTTTTATTGGTGTTTTCATTGGTCTAAGTTGGTTTAACTTAAAGTTATTTAATTTATTTTTAATTATAATAAATCTTTTATTGGTGTTTTCATTAACCTAAGTTGATTTATTTACATTATTTACCTAAATCAGTTTTGCCTATTATCAGTTCCGACAACCTAACCAATCTACTTAATATTACTTTACATTCTTAACTAACTACAAAATATATATGCTTCAATATAAAATATACTTAATTCTACATACGGGTCTCTGGGTGGTTTTCATTCTCCATTTGACTCAAATGTCCGTTTGTAATATGTTTATAGCCAAAAGAGACCTGAAAATTTTGTAAAAATATAGTTTTAAATTTAGAATTTCACAAAGCTTTTATAGGTATCTAATTTACATATCCAAACTAAAACTAAGAATGATCGAAGTTTACATGGAGGTTTGAATATTAGTAACCAAAGAATAATGACAACATAATTTAATGCTTATTCCACATTTGATAAAGAAACATCAAATTGTTTTAACCAACTATCTTAAATTCAATTATTCACTATATTTCATAGTTTCTTATTTATGATAAAAAATAGTTATACCTATTAAGTAGGAAAATCTTACTAAGATATATTTTCCTTTGGTTTCAATTAGTTGTTTAATGCCAAAAACTTCAGTTCGCCAAATCTATATCAATTCAAACCGTAAAACAATGCATTTTTGATGAAGAACTTTGTCGAATTGGAAGCCAAAACACAAAAATGGGGAATCACAAAAACGGAAGAGGACAACAGAGGAGAGTGTTTCTGAGAACTTATATGATGAATCTATTTTGCAGAAAAATCCTAACTCCATTTCAACTTCATGTGTTTTGGTAGAATTTAGGAGATATTACAAACATACCTGATGATAGCCTAGATAAGGTACAATCATACCGCCAAAGGAATTCCATGACATCTACACAATACAAGTGTTCAAACATAGATAAGTAACTTCTATGTAACCATGATGTTTGCAAAAAATTGGAACATACGACATAAGGTTGTTAATTTATCTACTTTTAGAGTTTGTGCAATTGTCATTTTTTTTTGTACATATAACTCTGCTAATAAGATTAGTCTAGAAGTTCAAACATTAGAACTTCCTAAACGAAGGCGACCAAATTCAGAACAAGGATGTAAACTTATGACTCTACAAATATCTTCCTTTTAATATTTTGACAGTTTGATGAGTTTTCCATTTAATATGTTTTGAGGTATATATCGTTGGATAACTAATGTGTGTCTATCATTTTATATCAGTCTACAATAAATCTCAGCAAGTAAGAACTTCTGGAAGTACAATATGCAATGATATTTTGGATGTTCATAAAACTAATGCAACTATCAAACAAAGATGCTTACACAAATCAACAGATCAAAGAAAGGCTATTCCATTTTCAATAGAGAATTGCCTATAAAATTCAAATTCAGATCATGAGCACATTGATGGCTTTGATGATGCCGTAGTTGAAGATGATCATGATAATGACGAGTATTATTTAGATAGTAATATTTGAAAAAATATTGTATAATCGACATGAATAATTGTTTATGAATAATTGTTAATGTTTTTTTAAATGTGCATAGGTTATATTGTAGATTATACTGAACAAGTTTATGATTGCAGGAGTGAAGACAGTGACACATGTTCAGAATTACTTGTTCCTGATGAGGATATTAATGTAGAAGAAACAAAGAGACAATAATACCAAACTCGTTCAATGGCCGATATATTTAAATATGTTCTTCAGAATACAAAACCGAAAAAGCCTGCTGCTTCAAAGAAAATTATCGGTATAGTATTGTTATCTAACTAAAACCATTTACTATGTTATAACTTATAAACCCCTAATAATGTATTTATTTATAGAATACTTAGACGAAGGTGATCTTACAATAACATGTGAATATTGTGGAGCTAAAATGTAGTTTGGTGAGCGTGTAAACAAGACATTAAAGAGGAACCCTAAATTTACACTATGCTGTGGTCAAGGTCAAGTTCAATTGCCCCTACTTAAACAGTCTCCTGACTTTCTACAAAAATTTCTTAATGAGGATAGTGAAGTTGGTAGATATTATCGTGAGAATACGAGGCCAATCAACATGGCGTTCTATTTTACATCACTTGGGGATACGGTCGATCGCGTCGTTCAAAAGGGAAGGGGACCACAAATGCTGCAAATACAAGGTGAAAATTACCATTTAATAGGTAGTTTAAAGCCGCAACCTGGTGAAAACCCCAAATTTTCACATCTCTATTTTGTGGACACTCAAAATGAGGTAGACAACATAGATTCTGTTATGAAGTAACTTTTTATTATGAATCTACATAATCCATTATAGTTTCTTAGCCTACGTTAACCCGTGCTTACTAATCAATCTATGTATTTCCTCTAATTGTAGCAAAAACAAGAAGTGTAATAAAAGTTCTAAAAACAGATTTTGAAGAAACATATAATTGACTCTTTCATCAAGATGTTAGATGAAGTCAATCCATATGTTACACAGTTTTGATCAGCAAGAGAGAGATTTGAGATTAATCCAGATGAAGCGTTTCAGATTAGAATTGTCAGTAATCGTGAGAAAGATTGAAGGACATTTGATACGCCTACATCTTCTGAAGTTCCTTCCCTAATACCAAACAATTTTGATTTTAATTCTGGTCGTTTCTCCACACGAACCTCCGGACCAACCTCATACGACGTCTACTACAAACCGTCTACAAGAGAAAGTCGGTACATGGGGTGAACGTTGAAAATCTCCGCTTAGAAAATCTTTCACCATTCCTCCATCACCATCCCATCTATTATCTCTCTCTCTCTCTCCTTCGGCTTTCCTCCTTATTCTTCTCTTATTCCTCCTTCCTCCGGCTTCTTCTTCTTCTTCCTCCTTCCTCTGGATTCTTCTTATTCTTCCCTTTGGCTCATTCTTCTTCTTCTTCCTTCCTCCTTCTTCTTCTTCCTCTTTTCTTTCTCTCTTCTTTTACTCCTTTGAGTTTTTCATGTAAGGAGAATGCATGGGGGAAGGCCTCATTTTATAGCCTCTCAATAGCTTTCTCCCAAATTTTCCCATGGACACATGCCCATTATCAATGAAGAAAGCTCATGAATGTTTGCCAGCACACTCATTCTAGAAGCTTCTTGGTTCAATGTACCAAATAACATAAACAATACATCATCTTCTCCCTTGAAAGATTTCGTGGACCAAGCTCACACTGGGCTTGAATTATGTCCAAACTAACCTCATTTCTCAGACCTAATCACCTTGATCCAAGCCCAAGCCCCTATATTTTATTTTGAATTTTCAGCCATTACTTGCTCCTTAATGGTCTAAAATTAAAACTTAACCTAGGGATCCAATATTGCTAAATTATTTTAACGATAGATTTTAAATAATTTAATGGAGCTGTGGTCAAACTTTAGTAATTTTTGGAGCACTTTAGAGGTGTTTCCATCTATTTCTCAGTTTTGTCAGTTTCCATTCTCGACAGCATGTTAAAATCTTTAAAACCCCATAGGCTCTGAAATAAATACTCCAAGCTTCTTTTTAAAATATTATAATCTTTTAGAGTCATTTATAAATTCGTTTTACCTCAATTTAACACCCGAAGTTCCCGTTATTAATTTTACAAGTTTTGTCGGTTTTATCGGTTTTGTTTCCCGATAATCCGAAAACTTGTTTAAAGTCTATTCTTGCCACATCTTGCCTTCTAAATATTTTATTTATTTAAAAATAGAAACATTTGGCCTGTCTTAGCTTCCGGCTCGCATTTTGATAAAATTACCAAAATGCCTCTTATCTTCTAAAATTACGAAATTGCCCCGCTTGACATTTATGCTGCCCGTTGACTAATTTTGAGAGGCAGAGTATTACACAATCCGTTTCAGAAGTGGGATTGTTTCTACCCCGACTAGTATTCTCTCATGAACAGCTCTATGTGGCTATTGCTCGAGTAATTTGTAAGAAAGGTATGAAAATTCTAATTGTTGAAAAGGATGGAAAGGCTCAGAAAGAAATGAAGAACGTGGTCTTCAAAGAGATTTTCAAGAATCTCTAACTTTTAAGTTATGGTCGTCTGAGAATTTGGTTGTTTTAGCTTTTTGGATTTGATTGTTTTTTAGTTTGGGCATTACAATTTTATTAATCTACACACTTTAGTATTTTAACTCTTATAGTTATTTTTATTTAAGAAGACTTTGCAAAGCCTTCTTAATTTAATAATTTATGATTTGTTTACTACTTTATATTTCACATTAAAATAAAGAATACTACAAAACATTTCATGCAAATCAACTATAAAAAAATATTTCCAGTACCTATCTACCGCTATTCCTTTCCATTTCGACCCAATCTGTAGTATTATGTTATGTTCCTAAAGAAATTCAAAAACACAGAAGTTTAAGAAGAACATACTTTTTAAAATGGGCAGTGGTTCTGGTAAGGTTGACAAGCTTATAGAGTCTTGTGCATATATGTATGTGAATCTACACTGTAAAAATAACGAAAAAGATTTAGTTAACGACAACCTATATACATTTATAAGTTTAAGAGTTGATATCAGTTATATTAAAAAAATTATATGAAATTTAGAGAATCATAAATAACAACTTAGCTTTTCAAAAATATGAATTTATACTTTTCCTCTGATTGGTAAGCCGAATATGCAGCTAATACGCCTTATGAGCCATCCTGCAAAAGCATAATGTAGGTAATCAATAAAAAATTTAGCTTACAAGTAAATATCTGAAATTTATGAAATATTTAAAAAAAAAGTTTGATACAAAAATTACTTAGCTTTAATATGAACATTTCGTGTTGTTGTCCGATTATTTACGAAAGCTTTCATTGCAGCCTATCAATTGAATCCATCAACCTAAAGGACAAAATCAGAAGTTAAAGCAAGTAAAGAAAATCTTTAAGAAGTAGTTTCAGATATTCATATTCGTAAAATAATTCTATAGTACAGAACCTATCTACCAGTACTTGGTTCCATTTTGTTCCTATCTACCAATATTCCATTATGCTCCTAAAGTAATTCCAAAATACAGAAGTCTAAGAACAACTTACATTTTAAAACGGTCAGTGGTTGTGGTAAGGTTGACAACCTTATACTTTTTAGATGCATATATGTATGTGAATCTACACCGTAAAAATAACGAAAAAGTTTAGTTAAAGACAGTCAATATACATTTATAAGTTTAAGAGTTGATATCAGTTATATTTAAACAAGTATATGAATTTTAGAGAATCGTAAATAACAACTTATCTTTTCGAAAAATATGAATTGATTTTTTTCTTATGATTGGTAATCCGAATATGACCCTAATACGCCTTATGAGCTATCCTGCAAAATCATAATGTAGGCACTGAATAAAAATTCAGCTTACAAGTAAATATCTAATATTTATGAAAGAGTACTATAAAAAGTTTGATATACGAATCACTTAGCTTTAATATGAACATTTTGTGTCGTTGTCCGATTATTTACGAAAGCGTTCATTGCGGCCTGTTGGTGCTAGATTTCCCTTTAAGAAATCCGGCCCATTAATAAACAAAATAAGGGCTCATAATCATGAGTCCGATCCGCGATCAAGGAGACGAGCTCGACTGTCATCCATTCTGGGCCCATGCGACCACGATTTTACTAAAGCCCAAATGACACCGAAACAAGAGGCGATCGAGATCGAGCTCGATAAAAGAGAACATAGAAGAAGAACGACCTGGTCTTCGTCGGTTCAACCATTTTCCGCGAATCTCGGAGATCGTTATCATAGTGAGGTCGAAAGATCGGAACAAAGAGATCAAAGTCGAGACTATTTAAGGAAGAAGTAGAGATTCATTCAAGACATTCCAACCCTAATCAAGAAAACTTCGACTAGATAGCTCGACTATTATATTTTGTACTCTTTATCCGATTGTGTTTGTTCTATCTCGACGTTCAATCTCAATAAAGTCTTTGATTCATAGGAAATCTATACCATTTTTATATCCAAAAGTACAAATCCACGATTACAAATCCTTGGTGTGAATTCCCGTTCTCACATTTGGCGCCGACTGTGGGGACTATCTATAGTTTTTCCTATCTTAAGAATTAGATCCTAGATCCGATAGATCGAGATGAATCCCGACCAATCTGGTTCTCCCAGCGCTACTCCACCAGTCGACCACCCTCAAACGGTCGACGACGTTCCTCAGAACACCACCGGGTAAGGACCATGGGTCAGACCGATGGCGTGTCGACGAGCTCTGCCTCAGTCTCCACGACTTCGGCACCAACCATCTCAGTCGCTCAAACAAACGTGACGAGCCAGACTCCAAAAAACGTTTTGTCAGGAACTAATGACCCGAGCAGGAACTGGGTGTGGATGAGAAACGATTCAACCTCCGCCCCCGTTCTAGGAGGCGGACCCGGAACGCTCAGGCCTAACCCACCACAGCCTCCTACTCCACCGCGACAAAGTTCGGACGACCTCACCGATATCCGTTCAATGTTGAACCTATTGGTAAACCGAACGAGAAACAACTAGGCAAACGCCCGAGCCCATGAAATATCAAATTGTGCTCTGGCCGCGCAGCTCGACAAACAAGAATGACGCATTAACACCCGTCTCGAGGAGTTCGCTAGCCAGAACCAAGGAAGTCGATCAATACGCGATCCATGACCTCCCATGAGTCCTCCACCGCGAACGCGCTTGGATTTCTCACAGGTGGCATCACCTCCCGGAACGTCGGGAAATTTCGCTAGCACGTCGAATAGCGGCCTCCGCCCTATAACGACCCCTATTGTGACACCGACTCCATTCAGTTCGAGTTCTATGGTCACAGATCCAACCGGATAAGGAAACCGACCATTACCCGGACCACCACCTTTCCCGAGTAATTCCAATATCCGACCGAGGCAACTAGGAGGCTCTGCTTTCGCCTCGAGCTCGGGACACTCTAACAGATCGAGTCCGATACAATTCCAAGTGCCACAGATTGACCAGACAAGACCAATTCCAACAATCGATCTTCTCGACCCGATTTCCCCCAGGCAAATGTCGAATCAGGCACAAGCACAGTTCACGCCTATAACAGGCGACGAACATGATATGCTAAGGCAATACATTGAGCAGGCTAAAGCCCAGTTCGTCTGTCTGAGCTCGAAAGTTCACATGGCAACGAGCGCGGCACCCGACATCGATCGAGTGATTGAGGAAACGCGATGAACACCGCTTACAGACCGGATCGCCTTTGCAAGAATCCGGAAAATCAAGAAAACAAAATTTCCAGAATTTTCTGGAAAATCAGACCCCAAAGCGAATATCAGGGCATTCTGACTAGCAATGTCAAGGGTATACCTCGCTGATGAGGAGAGAACCGGCTTTCTGCAGACTCATCGCCGAAAACCTATCGGGTTCTGCCCTAGAATGGTTCGCCGGACTGGAAGAGAGATCCATCGATAATTTCACCCAGTTCATGACGGCTTTCCTCAAACAATACTCTGTCTTTATCTAGGTAAAGACTACTGAGGCAGCTTTATTTGGCGTCTCTCAAAAACCCGACGAGACACTTCGCTCGTTCATTGATCGATTCAAGGAAATAAAATCCAAAATCGCAAACCCAAACGACGAAGTAGCTATAGAAGCATGTCGTCATCTGGTTCCCGGGTCTATATGTGGAAGTGTGTTGCTTTGCTTCTAGCTTCTCATGGTTTTAGCGTTGGGGGTTGGTTTGTGAATTGGCCTGGTTTTTCTGGTTACGTAGTGAGTTTTAGTTGTTCTAGCTTGGTTTTCTAGGTTGGCTCAATCCACAACGGTGAAAGGGTATCTTCGTACCTATCTTCCGGTGGATTGTGGTCTTAATTGGGTTTTAGTTATGGCCCTTTGTTCTAAATCCACAATGTGGTTCCTTGGGGGATGTATGGGTGCTCTTAGGCTTAGTTTTAAGTTTTGGTTTTGCTTCGACTAGTTTATCTTTTATGCGTTGAATCTTCACTGTTAGTCTCTTTTGTGCCACTCTTAGTTTAGTTGAATAATAAGTCTTGTCAGCTAGTCGTTTCGTTTATCGGTTCTAGTAAAGCTAACCTCATATGGGGACGCATATATCTCGGTTTAGACTTTGTTGGTTTAAGATTAAGTGTGAAGGAGTTAGATTCTCGTATCGTTTTCCATGGTGTCCTTTACTCGTAGTTTATGGGGTTAGTATTTGCGGTTCGCCGTTGTCTGTAGGTTTCTCTGCTTGTCGGTGATTCCTTTTATCTTTGTCAAAGAGTTGTAGTTGCCGTGTCTATCTCTCTTTTCCACCCTTTTATCTCTTGAGCGCTTTCACTGTTGGATTCGGTTCATTGTGGTTTAGTCACCCGTTTGTGAGTTTTGTTGTCCGTATGTGATGTAGCCCCAAGGCGGAAGCTTGAGCGATGGATTGATGGAGGGCAAGCACTGGCTTAAAAGCTCTCTTACTTGACCGAGATGGATGGAATGGATGAATGAAATGATTGACTCTCTCAACCGGTGGGTTTGATTGACTCTCTCAATCGGTGGTGAACTAGTTCTGCTTGAGTCACACAAGCAAGCCTAATCCAATAATCCTTGGAAACAATTGAATCACTCAAATGAATCCTAAGACAAAAGATCTTAACAAAGAAACTCTTTGAAAGAAACTGAATAATACTTTGATCGAAGGTTGAAAGGTAAATAATACAATGAGCTAAACTATGCCTTTATAGGCTCTTTACAAACGGTCATATTGACCTTGAACAAGGAACAAATCGACAATTAATGAAAACTAGCCGTTAGGCTGAAAATGGCAAGAATCCAAGCTCTTGATGATTTCCTTGTATCTGGATGGCTTTAAGGGATAAGTGAGGATCCTTGGAACAGCTTGATTGACTAATAACTCGCAGCTTGCATTCTTGGAAAGAAGCCGTTGGTGTTTGATCTCTTTCTTCTCCACAAATGGTAAGTATGACTTCTTGAAGTTATGGAGAATCTTGTGTGGTCTTGTGCAGTTGGGGACGTCTAGACTTGATGGAAAGGAGCTCAATACACTGTAGTTTTGATAGGTAAACATTTGGTGCTGAATTGACCTTCCAAATGTAAATGCTTCCATATATGGCAAGTCTGCTGAGCTAGTGCCGATGCTACTTCCTGAGCTAGCTGTGATGCTACATATGGTTAGCTCCTTTTCGGTATCTTCTTCTTGTGTCATCTTTTGGGGATGACTCTTCTTAGTGGCATGCTGATGATGAGCTGAGCTAGATGTCTTGACCTTGGTCTCCACTTGAGCTAAGATAAGCTCATACGCCTTGTTGGATCTTCTCGGCTCCATAATCTCTTCTCCATGTGTTATGATTCCTCCTGGGTCATATGCCTTCTTAGGATTGATTGTTGGATGTATAATCAATCCTATGCCTTTTGTTGGATCAGAACTCATTGTGGCCTTGAATTCTCTTGGTCTCCTTGCTCTACTTGACGTAGTGGTTGAGTCAGTGATTGAGTCAGTGAGCGCCTGGTTTGGTTTGGTTCTGATGACCTCATCATACCCTCCCTCTTCAAGAAGTTTTGACCTCAAAACTTGATAACCTGCACATAGATAAGTCAAGTTAGTCCAGTGAAGTGAATGAGGTTTTAGAAGATTACCTTGGGAATCATTTTGATTCCGGTTGGGTTGTGGAGAATCCGGTGGTTCTTCTTTGAGTAGATAGGACATCGATGCTCCTCTTCTTTGAGCTGGTGTGATGCTTCCTTCGTTGATCTTGCTCCTGCTCTCCTTAAGACCTGCAAATATCTCATCACCTTGGCCAAGAAACAAGTGGATTATGGGTTTCTCATGATGGGATAAACTTGCTCTCAAAATACTTATGACAAAATGCCTTTGCTCTTCTCGTGGACAGAACATTGATTCTTCATCTGACAAGTTCAGTGAGTTATCAAGAACAAACTGATTATAAGAATTACTTACCTGATGCACACCTTTAGTGTTTTGATTCAGCTTGGATATCATGGTAAGATGTCTGAATGTTGGATCTGGTGGTTTCTCCTTGATTCCTCCTTTAGTCTCAACACTCTTAGCTCTACCTGCCTCATCACTTGAATCTAGGGACAAGTGCATTATACCAGTAGCATGAGAGTTAGAGTTAGACACTTTAAGTTCAGGGACAACCTCATGTTTGGTTGAAGCATGATATAATTCAAGCCTTTGGCTTGCGTGTGGCTCATGTGTGGAAACATGGTTCGGTTTTGGTCTCTCTTTCAAGACTCCTTCTTCCCTTGGCTTCTTGATCTTTATCAGACCTGTACCTAAGTCAACTCTTAAGGGAAAGAGCAAGTGAATTATATCTGAGTTTGAGACTTTAAAAACAGGTTGCACGAGATTGGAGCTTACCATTATGGATGTGACTAGCTGGTTCAGAGTCGCATCTCTCCTGGTGCATGTACTACTAGAGGTTTTATGCTCTAGTCCATCATTGGTTGAAGCTCCCTGATCTTTCTCATCTTGATTCCTTTGTGTTGATGGTTCTGTCCGAAACTTGACTTCATGACCTATATCTTTCTCAAGTTCTCTTGGACAAGACAAATGCATTATTATATCCTTGGAATCATTATAAACTGTTTCAGTAAGACAATTACTCACCTTGCCTTGTTCATGTCTTGGTGCATCAGTCATGATGGTACCTTGAATGTACTCTTGTCCTTCACTAGCTTGTAGCTCATGACATTGGTGTTGCTCCACTTCTTCTTTAACACCTAAACTTTTATGAACCTTTTGGTCCAGACACAAGTGCATCATAACAGTGGTTGGAAAAACAAGTTTATTCACTCTAAGTTCAGAATTCACCTTGTTTGCTTGCACCTCACGGTTGTTGTCCTTTTGACTTGTGTGCTCTTGAGCTACTTGGCTGCGACTCTCCTTTACTCTAGAGATGACCATAGCTCTCTTAGGGCAGTCACTATGGGATGTAGTCTGGTGTGTGACATTTATGGATGCTGGTAGCATCACTTGATCAGGTTGTGATGTTGGTGCATCGGTCCACTTGACTTTTTCATTCTCCTTTGAACAAATCAGGTTTGGTAGTGTACTCTGACCTCCATGCTCTTCTTCTGATCTTGTTCCTGATTCAAAATCCTTGGGCAAAGACAAGTGCATGAGTCTTGAATTGGAAATTAAAATATCAGATTGCACAAAATTATCATTTGTGTCAGTTACTTCCAATTTCAACTCGGATGTTATATCATTGAACAACTTCTTAGATGGACAATTTGCAGCAAAATGCCCTCTTCTATGGCACCTATAACATGTTGGCTCTTTGGAATTTACAAGGTTAGAACACTTACCTTGTGTTGGCGTGTCTCGCAACTTGAGTGAGGCATCAAATCTAGGTCCGGTTGCATTGGGTGAAGCTTTGCGGCTGTGCTTCTGCTCTTGCTTCTTTGGGTACAAAATCTCCATGATCTCCTGCCATTTCTGATCCTGCTTTGCTTGAAGAGTCTTCTTAGATTCTTGATAGCAATCAGACTTGGTCTTAGGACAGTAAGTATTTGGCGAAACCATCACTCTTCTTGGTGTTGTTTGGCATTGGGGTTTTGAAATGATTTTCTTGTGTGTCTGGTGCTTCTTTGCAAACTCTCGGTACATCCTTTCTTTAAGGTCTCCCCAATCTAGTACTGGCTTGTTGTAGAAGCCTGGAGTACACTCTCTTAGCCACCACTTATATGCTTCTCCGGTGAGTGCGTCAACAGCATATGATAGCTTCTCCTCCTTAGGAATATTTTTGGATGTCAACCAATGATTCATGTTGGTCTCCCACTGGAGATAATCTTCATGGTTTTGGCTACAACCTGAAAATATCGGGGAACCTCTTGTCCTGGAGGTTGGCTGCCTTGTGCTTGCTTGTTGGGTTGTCGCATTCCTTGTATCAGTGAATTGTCGTTGAGCTGGTACATGGTATGAAGTAACTCCTTGGTTCTTGAATGCACTCTTGTGCCTAGGTGGGTGGTACTCTCCATACATGTATGCTTCTGAATCTTCTCTATCTTCCATGTCAATGATTTAGTACCTGACACAATAAACTCAAAAGTGTATCAATGGATTCTAACACAAATAAGTAAAATTCAGAAAATTGGAAACTTTCTTTAATTAAAATAATCCACACGATTTGGTGCAAATATGGAAATAGAATTCTGCACAAAAGAAATGGAAACAAGATTTGTGACACAAAGATTTAAGGAAACTTTTTTTTTTGTCTCCTTTTTTTTTGAAATTCGAAATGACACAGAACAAATATGGAAATAAAACTTTTTTTTTTTTGGCTTTTGGGATTTAAGAATTCTAATTAAAAGAATGAAAACTTTTTTTTTTCTTTTGAACTTTTTTTTTTTTTAAAACAAACTAAGAACACAAAAATAGAAATCAAAGAAATACAAAACAAACCTTTTTTTTTTGGAACTTTTGAAACAAACTAAAAACACTTAAATTGAAATCAAAGAAACACAAACAAACTTGAAATCTTTTTATGGGGTTTTCGATTTTAAAGATGCAAACAGTAAAAAACAGAAACTAAAAACTAAGCAATATGATGAAACAAACAATTTTTATGGTTTTTTTTGTTTTAAGATGCAAAGAAAACAGAAAAATTAAGAAACTAAATGCAATGAAAACCGAAAGGTAAAGGATAGATAACACCTGATTAGGAACCTTTCGGCTCTGATACCAGATGATGTAGCCCCAAGGCGGAAGCTTGAGCGATGGATTGATGGAGGGCAAGCACTGGCTTAAAAGCTCTCTTACTTGACCGAGATGGATGGAATGGATGAATGAAATGATTGACTCTCTCAACCGGTGGGTTTGATTGACTCTCTCAATCGGTGGTGAACTAGTTCTGCTTGAGTCACACAAGCAAGCCTAATCCAATAATCCTTGGAAACAATTGAATCACTCAAATGAATCCTAAGACAAAAGATCTTAACAAAGAAACTCTTTGAAAGAAACTGAATAATACTTTGATCGAAGGTTGAAAGGTAAATAATACAATGAGCTAAACTATGCCTTTATAGGCTCTTTACAAACGGTCATATTGACCTTGAACAAGGAACAAATCGACAATTAATGAAAACTAGCCGTTAGGCTGAAAATGGCAAGAATCCAAGCTCTTGATGATTTCCTTGTATCTGGATGGCTTTAAGGGATAAGTGAGGATCCTTGGAACAGCTTGATTGACTAATAACTCGCAGCTTGCATTCTTGGAAAGAAGCCGTTGGTGTTTGATCTCTTTCTTCTCCACAAATGGTAAGTATGACTTCTTGAAGTTATGGAGAATCTTGTGTGGTCTTGTGCAGTTGGGGACGTCTAGACTTGATGGAAAGGAGCTCAATACACTGTAGTTTTGATAGGTAAACATTTGGTGCTGAATTGACCTTCCAAATGTAAATGCTTCCATATATGGCAAGTCTGCTGAGCTAGTGCCGATGCTACTTCCTGAGCTAGCTGTGATGCTACATATGGTTAGCTCCTTTTCGGTATCTTCTTCTTGTGTCATCTTTTGGGGATGACTCTTCTTAGTGGCATGCTGATGATGAGCTGAGCTAGATGTCTTGACCTTGGTCTCCACTTGAGCTAAGATAAGCTCATACGCCTTGTTGGATCTTCTCGGCTCCATAATCTCTTCTCCATGTGTTATGATTCCTCCTGGGTCATATGCCTTCTTAGGATTGATTGTTGGATGTATAATCAATCCTATGCCTTTTGTTGGATCAGAACTCATTGTGGCCTTGAATTCTCTTGGTCTCCTTGCTCTACTTGACGTAGTGGTTGAGTCAGTGATTGAGTCAGTGAGCGCCTGGTTTGGTTTGGTTCTGATGACCTCATCAGTATGTGGGTTCTAGAATGCGGAAGGAGTGTGTTTCTTGTCGCCTTAGATGTGTTAGGAGTTTGTAATTAGCAGTTGTTGCCTTTTAAATATATAATCCACCAGATGTCCAAAAAAAAAATCAAGGGACGGGATTGTTGTTTTCCATACTTGTAGTTCCAAACCACAAATAGAGGAAGTTTTTTTTTTTTTATTCCTATACATGAAGTTTCTGCTGGCTCTTTCCATTCTTCCATTGGTCAGAGAAAAGGAAACAAATCAATGGAATCATAGTATTAAATAAATAAAAGGAAAGGTAATAGCAATTTCCCTCGCTTAAATAAGTCAAATTTTGATATTTCCAAAGTAATAAAATCTGCCGTTTCGTTTTCTTCTTCCTGACTAAACAAGAAGAAAATCTCCGCCAAATAAACGCGTAAAACCCTACTCAGATACGGTGTGAGTCAATCAACGCCTCCTGAGTCTGCAACGGAAAGATTTTACAGCTGAGGAAGATGACGATCGTCAGAGTTTTGCTTTGTTTGCTCTGTCTCACTGCCTTGGTGTACGGGCAACCGAGTCCTGATCTGGCGACCATGAACGCTCTGAGAGACTCCCTCAAGTTTCCGAAAGATTTCTCTTGGACAGGACCGGATCCTTGTAACTGGAGTGGTTCAAAATGCGACAAAAGTAAACGGATCACCCGGATCCAAATCGGGAATAAAGGAATCTCAGGAACATTAACTTCTGATCTCAATAACCTCACGTCTTTGACTGTTTTCGAGGTCATGGGTAACAAGTTAACCGGTGCAATCCCGAGTCTTGCTGGTTTGAATGCGTTGGAAACGGTTAATGTTCATGACAATGGCTTCACTTCGATCCCTGCCGATTTCTTCACCGGTTTGACTACTCTTCAGCATGTGTCACTCGACGATAATCCGTTGAGTCCCTGGGAAATACCTTTGAGTTTAAAGAGTGCGACTGCCCTAGTAGATTTTTCCGCCGCCAACTGTGGTCTTTCCGGGAAAATCCCGGATTTTCTCGGCGGACAAACATTCCCTAGCTTGAAGACACTGCATCTGTCTTCGAACTCGCTCGCAGGTGAACTTCCGTTGAGCTTTGCTGATTCACCTGTTCAAACTCTGTTGCTCAACGGACAAAAGCTCAATGGGTCAATCTCAGTTCTTCAAAACATGACTGCTTTAACCGAGGTATCACTGCAAGGAAACAGCTTCTCTGGTCCTATACCGGACATGTCTGGTCTTGTCTCGCTGACAAAATTCAATGTCAGAGAGAATCAACTTACGGGTATAGTTCCATCATCTTTCACCGAGTTGCAATCTCTTGCTGTGGTGAATCTTACTAATAATCTCCTTCAAGGACCAACACCAGCCTTCAAGGCTAAAAACATTGAGACTGATATAAACCCAATCAATAGATTCTGCTTAGATTCTCCCGGTGTTCCTTGTGATCGACGCATCACCATTTTGCTTTCCATCGTCGAAACATTTGGTTACCCTGTGAGATTTGCACAGAGCTGGAAAGGGAATGATCCTTGTAATAGTAGAGACACGTGGGTAGGGATAACTTGTACCGGAGGTGATGTCACAGTTATCAACTTCAAAGGCATGGGACTTAACGGTACTATCTCTCCACGCTTTGCAGATCTTACATCTCTTAAGGTTATCAATCTCTCACAGAACAATCTCACCGGTGTTATTCCACAAGAGCTCACTAGGTTGAGTAAGTTGATGACTCTTGATGTTTCGAATAATCAGTTGTATGGTAAGATACCGGTGTTTGGTCCTAATGTCTTAATCACGACTGGGAACCCTAACTTAGGAAGAGATGGCCCTGGACCAGATCCTGGTTCTTCTTCCAGGAATAATGCTGGCAAAATTGTGGGTTCTGTTATTGGAATTGTGGTTGCTTTGGTTATCGGATTTGTTATTTTCTTTGTGGTCAAGAAAAATAAACAAAACCGCAAGATGCATCCTCAACAACATCCTAGTGAACAAGATGCACTCAAGATTACAATAGATAATCTTTGTGGTAGTGGAAGTGAAAGTGGTGGCCACGCTCATCTGGTGGAAGATGAGAACCCTATGATATCAATACAGGTTCTGAGGGATGCTACAGATAATTTCAACGAGAAGAATATACTTGGGAGAGGCGGATTTGGAATTGTATACAAGGGGCAGTTACAAGATGGGATGATGGTTGCAGTAAAGAGAATGGATACAGTTATAAGTGGAAAGGGTTTGGATGAGTTTAAGTCAGAGATTGTTGTCCTAACTAAAGTTCGTCACCGGAATCTAGTGAAAATTCAAGGATATTGCTTAGAAGGAAATGAGAGGCTTCTGGTTTATCAGTACATGCCGCAAGGAACATTGAGTAGGCATATTTTTCACTGGCAAGAAGAAGGGTTAAAGCCTCTAGAGTGGTCTAGACGATTGATTATTGCATCGGATGTGGCTAAAGGAGTAGAGTATTTGCATAGTCTAGCGCAACAAAGTTTCATACATAGAGATCTCAAACCATCCAACATTCTTCTTGGAGACGATATGCATGCCAAAGTTGCTGACTTTGGTTTAGTCCGGCTTGCGCCAGAAGGCACACAATCTATTGAGACAAAGATTGCTGGGACTTTTGGTTATCTTGCACCAGAATATGCAGGTATGTTAATACTTGTAGTTAACTCACCAAATCAAAACATTGAAATCTTTTTTTATGTCATTGTAGTGACTGGAAGAGTTACAACAAAGGTCGATGTTTACAGCTTTGGAGTCATTCTCATGGAGCTACTAACCGGTCGAAAAGCTCTTGACGTTAAGAGATCTGAGGAAGATGCGCACCTTGTCACATGGTTTAGGAGAATGTTCATCAACAAAGACTCATTCCCAAAGGCCATTGACGAAACAATTGAGATCAACGAAGAGACACTTAAAAGCATCAACAAAGTAGCTGAGCTTGCTTGTCATTGCAGTGCCAGGGAACCACAACAAAGACCCGACATGAGTCACGTGGTCAATGTGTTGGCATCACTCCTTGACCAGTGGAAACCAGATGAAGATATCTCTGGAATCGATTATGACACACCTCTTCCTCTTTTGGAGATGTTAGAGGGAACTAGCAATGTTTCGTTTGTTTCATCTTTCTCTGGAGATAATACTCTGACGAGTATACCGTCGCGACCTCCCCAGATTGACAACGCATTCCAATCAAGACAAGGGAGGTAACTGTATTAGAGAATTAGCTGAAGGAGAAGTTAATTTTTGCTGTTGGATGAGATCTTGTTTTAGGGTTACGGATTGTGAATCTCTTTTTGGTTACATTTCTTCTCAAGTTAGGGTTTAATTTTTGCGGGGGTGGAATCTGAGTGCCTAAATGAACTTGTTATGATCCCTGCTGGATCTTGCACATCATATTTAGATCATTTGAGGTTGGGCATTGCCACTGACTCCGTAATTAATTTTTTTTTTATTACTGATTGATGTATTATTTGACAACTAACTGTTATTTCGATTTTATGATTTATCGAATTCGACAGCTATTTCCTTGTACGATTCTTAAAACGTTACACTGATATGCCAGAATTCCAAACGAAGAACATATGATATGCAAAAACATTAACTAAAAATATGATACATGGTGAATTTATACATGTGATATTTTCTTTTCATTTGACATACGATACAGTACTTTTTTTTTAATTATTATTAGGCACCTGGTATCCATCGACTTTCTAGGCCTCAAGACTATGAATAAATAGTTTTTTTGTTGAAACGAGACAACCTAAAGGAAAACAACTATTTATTCATCTAAACTATGAAGCCGTAAAATGAGATTAAATCAATGATTCACCGAACTAAGGACAAAGCTAATGGAAGCAAGCCTAAAACCAAAAAAACACGAGATGACCATACTTCCCCACTTCTTAACACTATAAGAAAAAGCGGAAAAGAGTGAAAAAATCTATCTGTTCTATCTTATCGGTAATCTAAATTTATCAAATTTTCGTCGGTAATTTCCGACAGAAATTTGACCGATCGAATCCATCGTTAATTATCGACATATGGAAAACCGATGGACTACTAACGAAAAGCATTCGTCGGTTTTCGTAACCGTCGGTAATCCGTCACTTTTGTTAAACCGATGAATTACCGACAGAATATTAATCGACGGATTACCGACGGAAGAAAAAACCGATGGACTACCGACAAAATAGAAAATCGATGGATTACCGACGAAAATAAAAACCGATGGATTACTGACGGTTTTGTTAAACCAGATTACCGACGGCATTTATAAATTATAATTTAAAAAAAATAAATATATTATTTAAATTATATTTTATTTTATTTTTAACAAAATTAAAAATAATATAAAAAAATTATTATTAAAATTTAATTTATAAAAACATAAAAGATAAAATAAAAGTTTTTGTAATCAAACCAGACACTAAACCCAATGAATCTTCAACCCGTCTTCGAACCCTTCCATGTCCTCGAACACGTCACTGGCCTTGTCCTCGACCTCGGCACGTAGGCTCGATCAAACATTGCTTCTAGCTCGTCGAAACTTGCAAAGATCTTATCTTGGTTTGTCATCAAAGCCTTGATCACGTCGTCCTTAGCCTTTAATCTCGCCTCATATTTTGCATGTATCAGAATAAACATAGAAGATGTTACGGACTTCAGACATCTCGTAACACATAAATGAGGGGTCTCTTCTAAGAAAAAAAGTAAAATTCATTAGTATATATATATATATATTATCAATAAACTTTATAATTATAATATATATATGTAAAACAGATAATCTTTAATAATTATATAGAATCAATAAATTTGAGAAAAACATATAATTTCTTCAATAATCATAAAATTAACTTTAAAATTTCGAAAAAATAGAAACATTTATTCTTTTTAAAAAGGTATATAATTTAAAAAGTCAATTTATAATTTTAAAAACGTTTATAAGTATGTTTTATAAAAGCAAATACAATTACCTTAAAATATGTAAAATTTATCACAAAAATATATAAATTTTTCTAAAAACCATTTTCATAACTTTTATATATATATAACGTTTTATTTTATATATAAAAATTAAACTTTAAAAAGTTTAGAAAAAATCATAAACTTATAATTTTCTAAAATTCCAAAACCTATTTCTAACAACCTAATCTACCAAATCTAACCTAAGAACAACATAAATCTAACATCACATCTACACAAATCTAAGTATGAAAAGTAAATTTTAATTCTATAACCTAAAACTCTAAAATTCTTAAAATTACACAAAGGATAAGGAAGATTTACGTGATTAAATGGTTTGGACGTTGGAAAATCGGTGAAATGAGGCAGAATCGGCGGTTTCTTGTAAAGAGAAGGCGGAGAGAGAGAGAGAGAGAGAGAGAGAGAGAGAGAGAGAGAGAGAGAGAGAGAGAGAGAGAGAGAGAGAGAGAGAGAGAGGTAGAGAGAGAGAGATTAACAAACGGTGGAATGAAGAAGACCATGGTAATGAATTTATTTTGGTTAATCTGTCGGTACTCCGTCACTTTCTATTTATTTATTTTTAGTTTTGGCCCAAATTATTTTTCCCGGTTACCGCGAAAATTAGGCGGTTTGGTGAAAAATTTATGGTTAATTTTAGTAACCGATGGTAATCCGTCACTTACTAAAAAAATTATAAAACCTGAGTTCGTCGTGACTCTGTACTCGGGTTTGGAATGGGTTACATCCTACGATGAACCAATATGCCATAGTGTTTTACATCTTTGATGTGCATATGTATATATCTTCTCATAGCTCTCGGTTTTGAACTTGGATTTTGGGTAGACGCTCAATTCATGCATACGAAAATGTTTCGTTTTTCTGGTCTGTGAACATGTTATGCGAGCGAGTCATATTTTCTATGTGAATGTTATGTGTGCGAGTCATATTTTCTGGTATGTGAACATGTTTTCCCGTCTCAATGAGAAATCTGATAGCTCTTTTAAACCATTTCCAATCCCACTCCATTTTTTTACTCCAAACTCCATTTTGTAGTAATGTTTGCTCCAACCTCACTCCATTTTCAACTGAAAAATGGAGTAATCATTTTTACTCCATATTTGGAGTAAAGAATGGGGTTACTCCATTTAGTTGTTCATGACTAGATTTTTTACTCTAAAATGGAGGAGGGTTGAAGCAAAACACAACTGCCTTTTGGAGTTACTCTATTTTAGGGCATCTCCAATATATTACTCCATTTTTAACTCCAAAATGGAGTCATTCCAAAATAGAGTTGAGTTTTACTCTAACCTTACTCCATTTTGGAGTAAAAAATGGAGCATTACTCCATATTTTTTGAGTAATCCCATTTTTACTCCATTTTGGAATTGAAAATGCAGTTTTATTGTAGAAGATTTACTCCAAAATGGAGTTTGGAGTGGAAAATAAAGTGTGGTTGGAGATGGTCTTAGAGTAAAAAATGCAGTTGTACATTGTAGATGCCCATATAAACAAAGTAAAAGAAACTTTGGTTCATGTTTTCTGTTCTTTGCTAAGCGAGTCATATATCCATGAACAAGATAATCCTTCAATGCTTTTATTTCATAACATCTCAGATTTAACTGCATTGTCTAAATTAAAAACAAGTTCCAAATAAAAGTACATGTTATGATAGTCAAATCAGTTAACAAGCTTCAACCAGAACCACGCCATTGCTCCTACAGCCAACATAACTACGCCGACATTCTTCATATTCTCTTTCATCTCTTCTTCAGTCTTACCAATTTCCACTTGCATCTTCTCTTCAAGATTTTGTTGAAGTTCTTCTTCAATCTTAGCAACATCTGAAATTATCCTCTCATCCACCATTTGTTTAACCTCCTCTTCCATATTAGCAAAACACGATTTCATCATCTCAAATTTAACATTAGAGCTCTTCCCCATTTCCTTCATGTTCACGTCGACCATTCTAATCTCATCAATCAAGGTTTCGTCAATCAGAGCTAGAGCTGAGATATTCGAAGCCCTGTTTAAATTTTTTTTTTAAATTATTTTTTTTATGCGGATAAAATTATATTTAAAAATTATACAAAACAAAGAAAACAACCTAAACAAAATAAAAATAGAAACAATAATAAATAAAAACTTTAAAATATAATTTCATACACTAACAACTTACATACTTTTTATTTTTATTATATTTTCTAAAATATTTTTATGGTTTATGTGATTAATATATAAAATAAATATATTTACATATACTTTCTATAAATTTTGAGGGCCCTTGTATAGTGGAGGTCCCATTCAAAAGTTTCATAAAAATGTGCTCAAATCCGGCTTTTTCATCAATCCATTTAAAATGATGATTCTCGGTTTTCCTCTGTAAAAAACAGACCAAAATCATGCTTAATAAACAAAACTGACCTAATTCAAAGCCTTTTGGGGTCAAAACTGACCTAATTCAAAGCTACATAAGCAAAATAGACCAAATTGTGGCTTTCTTGATTTCTTATTCCTGATGTGTTGTATTTTTTAGTGGATTTGATCATGATTTTTAGTATGTTTTAGCTTTAGGATAATGCATTTAGGCATCATTAGAATTGCATTGACTTTGTTTATCTTTTGTAGGTGGTGGAAGACATGATTAAGCACTCAAGTGATAATGGAGGAGGTAGGGACTGAAAAACATCCAAAAAGGAGTGGAAAACAGCTAAGGCTCACGACCAGGCCTCACAGCGGCTTCACACAGCGACCTCCTGAAGCCGCGGTGAAGAAGAGCGGACGAAGAATTCCCACAGTGGCATGTGAAGCGGCCAACAGAAGCCGTTGTGGGAACTGGAGACTCGCAGCGGCACTCTACTGCGGGCTACCAATCCCGCTGTGGATATTTTCCGGAAGGCCAAGAACTCCAGCAGCATCCACAACGACCACCTGAAGCCGTTGTGGATCTGGACATCTCACAGCAGCATGTCACTACGAGGTCTCGATGTCGCTGTGAGACCTACTTTTGCCACATGCTACTTTTTCTTTTTATTTTCGGCTTGTAGATCCTCCATGTGAGTGTTGTCTACCATTACACTCTGTTTTCTTCTATTTAAAGGCTCTTGATGTGTTTAGAGAGTCATATCACCTCTTGTAAACATCTACTACAAAACAGTTTAGCTTTCTTGATTTTTTATGCAATTTGAGTTTTGTTCTTGAGTTCTTCGTTGAGTTCTTCTTATTTCTTTCATATTTGCTCATCTAAATCATGTCTTGCTTTGTTATTGCTATGGTTAGTGAGTAACTCTTTGTAATTTTCTGGGTTTGATTAAGGTAAGGGTGATCTAGAAATGGTTTAGGATGTTTAAAACATGGAAACATTGATTTCTTACTTGTTAGAAGTTCTTAATGCTATGATTGAAGTAGCTAATCAATTCCTTGATCTTAAATGTTGCTAGCACTGAGAAGTGTAGTTAATGTTTGAAAATCTATCAAGTGCTTTACACACTTAACCAATGAGAATTGATGTTTAAGGTGTTTAGTGGTAATAAGAACTTGTTCATAATGCATTATCTTGAAATTGCCAATGAGAATTCATGTTAATGCTTGATAGATATAGGGCTATTATCATGAGAGTGGAGTAGCTTGATATGTTTTTCTTAGCCTACGAAATCATTATATTGTTGTTGAACATTTCTAAATTAATTATTGATCACCCAGACCGAAATCTCAACCCAAGGAACTTAGCTTTTAATCAATTGTCTTAATCATCATCTTGCTCTGTTTTTGTTCTGTTTTATTCACTCTTGAACATTGCCAAAGTTGTGTTTTCATTTTATGATCTTGTATTGAACTGGTTACGTTTTTATTTATTGCAAAGATTAGTGAAAAAATCCGTGAATCAATTTGGTTGCACTTAGATTAAGAGAACACTTGCATTCTTAGTGTGTTTGATCACCCAAGTGTATTGGCTCCCCTAAAACTACAAAGACTAGGTTGTATACTTGCAGCTGAAGTGGTTGAAAGGAAACTCTTTTTTATGCTTAACAAGTTTGGCGTCGTTACCATCTTGAGTGGAAATTGAGCCATTAAGATTTAGTGTTTGCTTGAGACTAAGTCTTTTGGTTACATTGATATCTCACATTCTCAACCTTGTTTTCCTTTGTTTTCCAGCCAACAAACCTAATTCCAAGAGTCGATGATATACGAGCATTTAAGAGAGGAATTTCAAGGGAGAGAAGAGAGCAACAAAGGTTAGCAAGAGTACAAAACATGCCTGACCTGGAACAACAACCACATGATGGTGCCGTCTATGAGAACCAAGGGAATGAAGGAAAAAGACCAGTCCACCCACCAAGAGTGCATAGAGCCATTGGAACATATGACGAACCAAGCATCCATGGCTACCACTCTGGAATCATTGCACCAGCAGTGGACAAAAACAACTATGAAATCAAGGCAAGCATCATCAACATGGTGCAAGGAAGCAAGTTTCATGGCCTACCAATGGAGGATCCACTAGACCACCTTGACAACTTCGACAAGCTATGTCAAACAGTCCGCATCAATGGGGTTTCTGAGGATGCATTGAAGCTGATACTATTTTCATTCTCTCTTGGAGATAGAGCCCACCTATGGGAGAAGAACCTTCCACCAAATTCAATCACTTCTTGGGATGAATGCAAAAGGGCCTTCTTATCCCAGTTCTTCTCCAAATTAAGAACAGCATGGTTAAGGAATGAAATTTCAAGCTTCAAACAGAAGGCCACAGAAAACTTTGGAAAAGCTTGGGAGAGATTCAAAAGATACACCAACCAATGCCCTCACCATGGTTTTTTCAAGGAGATTCTACTCAGCACTCTCTACCGTGGAGTCTTTCCCAAGTATCGGATGATGCTAGACACTTCTAGCAATTGCAACTTCTTGCAAAAGGATGAAAGAGAGGCCATGCAGCTGGTGGAGAACTTGGCTCTAAGTGACTCAAACTATGGAGAGGACAATGACCGCACATATCGAAAAGGAGGTGACAAAGATGACCAAAGGAGGGAGATCAAAGCCCTTAATGAGAAGCTGGACAAGTTTCTCAAAGCAAACCAGAGGAATGTCAACTTTGTTGGAGAATTTGATCAACACCAAAGATACCTTGAAGATGATGCTGAGATGAGTAATGATGGACATGCTGAAATGGTAATTCCGTGTAAGGAAGGTTAGTAAGTAAGCTAACTACATTGGAGGCCAAGGATTCAACAATAGTTTCAACCAAAACTACAGGAATCATCCCAATTTTTCCTATAGGAACAACAATGTGGAGAATCCTCAAAACCAGACATATCCACCATTCAAACCTCAAGGACAAAGCATTCTCCAAGGAAACTTCCCAACAAAACCAGCATTCAACAACAATGGAGGCTTTCAACAAAGGAAGCCTTACAACAACAACAACCAAGGAAATTTCCAGCCACGTCAACAATATAACAACAACCAAGGGCTCTATCAAGGGAACCAACAGTACCAAGGACAAGGAATCGCATCCAACCAACAGAGACAAGAAGACCCAACCCATCAATTGAAGAAACAAGTATTGGAGAGCAACAAAAAGAGGACAAGCGAGATGAATGCAAAATATGACAATCTAGCAGTTGGGTTATCCTAAGGGGCCCGCTAGTATGGTAGAAAGAGATCTCTTTCTACCATACTAGCCATTATGGTTATTGTAATGTATAAAGATACAAGTGAAATATCTTAATATAATATAAAGGAATCCACCCATATCTCGCTTTTTCTTTATAAATATAAATTAAATAGAATATGAAATGTATGTACATACTTTCTCAATTTCATTTGCATGAATGGTTAATGGTGTAAACTCTGATATAAAAATATAAAATGAGTCAATAAAACAAAACATAAATCCAATTTCGAAAAAAAAATCTTAAAAAAATTGCCGGCCGGTTTAGAAAACTAAAACAATTGATACATGTTGATAGAGTTTGATTATTGTCGCAATTAGGAGTACTTCTAGAGTCCACTTCTTCCCCACACTACGAGAGAGAGGGAAAATGTAAAAACTACCATTAAACCAGCCCATGCGAGACTTACTATATCCATGTGAATTATGTCCCCTATTTCTATGAATATGAAGAAACTTTTCCATTATTGTTCACTAATAATAGTGAAATCACTGGTGCAGAGTCAAAAAAGGGAGAGGTATTTGGTCACCATTGATGAACTACTCCAAAAAATCCACTTATCTTATAATGAGTTATTCTTAATTATAGAATTTCTAGTAGAATCGACAAGATGTAAACACAAGTAAACATACACTTTTCGAAGTATCCAAGGAATCTGACTCACATGTGGAAAGAATAATATTTTTTCTTTCTTTTATGGTTTTTTATTATTTTTTTTTTAAAGTAAAACGAAAGGAAATTCTTCATATAATCTAATATTGATTGAATGTCTGAGCATTCCGAGACTTTCATGAGTCTGTATCCAAAGTATCTTAGGCCCTTTGCAAAACTATTAATTCCCTCTCTGCCTATCCAATCTAATGGATTTCCCTCCACTTCTTTTAGCTTTCCTCGAATCTGATAGGCAAAACTTTAGGTTAGAGAATAGAACCTCAAGAGCCAGGGGCTTAGAATCACGAAAAGAAAGTATCAAGAGTCTTTTCGTACGTTTGTTATAGTTTTATAATAAGAGATTTCAAGTCTGTTGTTGAGGCGGCACCCGGATTTGAACTGGGGAAAAAGGATTTGCAGTCCCCCGCCTTACCATTCGGCCATGCCGCCAAAACGATAGAAACTAGATTCAAATTTTCTCTTTTTTTTTTCAACTCCGAAAAATATAGATTTTCAGTCACAAAATATAGAATCTAGTACAAATCAGAACCATTAACTATTGACTCTAAATTCATGACTTTTTTTGAATTCAAATCTACATTTTTTATTTCTAATAATATAATAAAATCATTAGAAATAGATTTATAACTAATCCATATTGAGTTTTTTCAATTAAAAAAGAAATCTTCTTCAATTTCAATTATAACAATAATGATGAGTATATGTAAACCCCAGAATCAGAACATACATTACGTTGTTTATAAGCTATAGCTCTATAATGGGGTATTTTATCTCTCTAGGGATGCTTTTGAGGAGTAATTCTCAATAATTTTTTGTATTTTAATTTTTCATTCAATACATTGAAAAGAAAATTGCATTTTTGGTAGAGCACAGCATGTGCTGTCCCAAATAGAACTGTACCACAATAATAATCAAAATTAATAAATAAAAAACACACGTTTTCTTACCTACTTCAATTCAATGATATTCTAAATATTCTATTCAAAATAGGTAAAAATAAAAAATAATTTTTTTTTTCAAATATTTTTTTGAACAATGAAATACAAATACATGAAAAAGTAAAGTGGTAAAAAAAAAGTTTTCTATTTATTTATTATATGTTTATCTGCTCGAACAAATCCAATCATGAATACAGTTTTTATGGTATGCAATGGAATTGGAATATGTAATATCATAGGTGAAAATGAAATTACTTTTGTTCTAGTCTTTACAAAACTCCATAAGTTCCAGTGGTATTTCTCAATTCTGTTACATTTAGATCTCTTTCTTATAAAAAAATTCCAATTGAATCTAGTCTTCGTTCATACGTATTTCATACATTCCATATATCTTGGAGTTAGATAAAATTTCATGTGATTCAGTAAACAGAATAGAAATTCCATTATTGCTAGATCGAATTCTATGGATATGATTCGGTGAAGAATGAGAGATGGGATGGGATTTTTTCAATAAACGGATAAATGGGAAATTCAAAAAGATGCTCGGGGATGGAAAAGAGGGAACATCTACAATACCCGGATTTAATCAGATACAATTTGAAGGGTTTTATCGGTTTATTGATCAGGTTTTAATAGAAGAACTTTCTAAATTTCCAAAAATTGAAGATATAGATCACGAAATTGAATTTCAATTATTTGTGGAAACATATCAATTGGTAGAACCTCTGATAAAAGAACGAGATGCTGTCTATGAATCACTTACATATTCTTCTGAATTATATGTATCCGCGGGATTAATTTGGAAAACCAGTAGGAATATGCAAGAACAAAGAATTTTTATTGGAAACATTCCTTTAATGAATTCCCTTGGAACTTCTATAGTAAACGGAATATACAGAGTTGTGATCAATCAAATATTACAAAGTCCTGGTATCTATTACCAGTCAGAATTGGATCATAACGGGATTTCGGTCTATACCGGCACCATAATATCAGATTGGGGGGGGGGGAGGGCAGGCTAGAATTAGAGATTGATAAAAAAGCAAGAATATGGGCTCGTGTGAGTAGGAAACAGAAAATATCTATTCTAGTTCTATCATCAGCTATGGGTTCGAATCTAAGAGAAATTCTAGAGAATGTTTGCTACCCTGAAATTTTCTTATCTTTCTTGACCGATAAGGAGAAAAAAAAAATTGGGTCAAAAGAAAATGTTATTTTGGAGTTTTATCAACAATTTTCTTGTGTAGGTGGGGATCCAATATTTTCTGAATCCTTATGTAAGGAATTACAAAAAAAATTCTTTCACCAAAGGTGTGAATTGGGAAGGTTTGGTCGCCGAAATATTAACTGGAGACTGAATCTTAATATACCTCATAACAATATATTTTTGTTACCACGAGATATATTAGCAGCTTCCGATCATTTGATTGGGATGAAATTTGGAATGGGTACACTTGATGATATGAATCATTTGAAAAATAAACGTATTCGCTCCGTATCGGATCTTTTACAAGACCAGCTTGGGTTGGCTCTGGCTCGTTTAGAAAATGTAGTTAAGGGAACTATAGGCGGAGCAATTAGGCATAAATTGATACCTACTCCTCAGAATTTGGTAACTTCAACTCCGTTAACAACTACTTATGAATCCTTTTTCGGATTACACCCATTATCTCAAGTTTTGGATCAAACTAATCCATTGACACAAATCGTTCATGGGAGAAAGTTGAGTTATTTGGGCCCTGGCGGATTAACAGGGCGAACTGCTAATTTTCGGATACGAGATATCCATCCTAGTCACTATGGGCGTATTTTCCCCATTGACACGTCTGAAGGAATCAATGTTGGACTTATTGGATATTTATCAATTCATGCCAGAATTGGTGATTGGGGGTCGTTAGAAAGTCCGTTTTATGAACTCGTTGAGAAATCAAAAAAGGCGCGGATACATATGCTTTTTTTATCACCAAGTCAAGATGAATATTATATGATAGCAGCAGGAAATTCTTTGGCTCTTAATAGGTGCATTCAAGAAGAACATGCTGTACCATCTCGATACCGCCAAGAATTTTTGACTATCGCATGGGAAGAGGTTCATCTTCGAAGCATTTTTCCTTTCCAATATTTTTCCATTGGAGCTTCCCTAATTCCTTTTATTGAACATAATGATGCGAATCGAGCTTTAATGAGTTCTAATATGCAACGTCAATCAGTTCCACTTTCTCGGTCCGAAAAGTGCATTGTTGGAACTGGATTGGAACGCCAAGTGGCTTTAGATTCGGGGGTTCCCGCTATAGCCGAACACGAGGGAAAAATCCTTCAAACAAAAATTTTCTCGACAAGGATCATCATCAAATAGACCACCAGGCTTTCTACCTGGAAAACCAGAGCCAAACCCAAAGGAGTACATCAACGCCATAACACTAAGAAGTGGGAGAGAACTACCATCAAGAGAGCTCATTAGGGACAATGAAAAACAAGGTGGGGGGGGGGGGACTTTGAATTTGAAGATGAGAAGAAAACCATTGAGAAAGAGAGGCATGGTGAAGAAGGCGTGGAGAAGGTCAAAGATAACAAAGGAAAAGGAAAAATATATGAAGAAACAAAGGAAATGACAAAAACCGGTTCAACCTTTACATCTAAGGAGAAAATATTTGTACTACCAGCCTATGAGCCAAAACTTCCCTTCCCTGAATGATTCAAGAAGCAACTCTTGTAGAAGTATATGGCACTCTTTGACAAGCAAATGGAGAAAATTCAGCCCACCATGCCCTTGATGGATGCATTCATGTTAGTGTCTCAATATAGCAAGTTTCTCAAAAGATGCGATCAAGGATAGAACAAAGAAGATGGAAGGCATGGTTGTCCTAACCCACAAGTGCTGTTCCATCAATCAGAGAAGGACCATTCCAAAGAAGCTTGAAAATACAGGAAGCTTTACCTTACCATGTGCCTTGGGAGTTGGGACCACTCTCCTTTGAAAGATGTTTATTTGACCTTGGAGCAAGTGTTAGCCTAATGCCACTCTCAGAAGAAAAGAGGCTTGGTTTCACACATTACAAACAATGTAGAATATCATTTGTGTTGGATGATAGGTCAGTGAGACTTCTTGTGGGCATGCTTGAAGATATTCCCGTTATGGTGGGAAATTTTGAAATACCGACAAATTTTATGGTTCTAGAGATGGATGAAGAACCAAAAGACCCCCTGATCTTTGGGAGGCCTTTCTTGGCCACTGCTGGAGCCATCATTGATGTTAAGAAGGGGAAGATTTTCCTGCACTTGGGAAATAATCACGTTCTCAAGTTTAACATTAATGAAGTGATGAAGAAACCGACGATTCAAGGACAAGCTTTTTGGATTGAAACGTTGGATGCTTTGGCTAATGAGTAACTGGAAGAGATGGCAATAGAGGACTCCCTAGAGATGATCATGACTACCAAGAAAGATGTGAGTGATCTTGTAGACCAAAAAAGTCAAGAGTATGCAAAACTCCTTGACTCACGCAAAGTGTTGGAAGGAAGTGATCAGTTCTTGGAGCTTCCTCAAGAGGTCCACAGCATCAACACCTTGGGGGAAGAGGAAGTAACCAGACCAGATATCAATGCTGAACCTAGCCTAGATGATGATTGGTGTGAGCTGAAAGCACCAAAGGTGGAGCTGAAACAACTCCCGGTTGGGCTAAGGTACACTTTCTTAGGTCCAAACTCATCATATCCAGTCATTGTTAGTGAAAACCTAAATTAAAATGAACTAAACTTACTCCTTAATGAACTAAGAAAATATAGGAGGGCAATAGGTTATTCACTTGATGATATTAAAGGACTCTCACCGACTCTTTGCACACATCGAATCCATTTAGAAGATGAATCTATGACTTCAATTGAACATCAAAGAAGGCTAAGTCCAAATTTGAAAGAAGTGGTTAAGAAAGAGATTCTAAAACTTCTAAATGCAGGCATAATATTCACTATCTCAGATAGCACATGGGTCTCATCAGTACATGTAGTTCCTAAGAAGGGAGGGATAACAGTGGTAAAAACAAGAAAAATGAACTAATCCCTACAAGAATTATAACTGGACATAGAATGTGCATTGATTATAGGAAATTGAACTCAACCACCAGAAAATATCATTTCCCTCTCCCATTCATTGACCAAATGCTGGAACGATTGGCGAATCATCGATTCTATTGTTTTCTTGATGGGTATAGTGGGTTCTTTTTAATTCCCATTCACCCTAATGATCAAGAAAAGACGACATTCACATGTCCTTATGGCACCTTTGCATATCGGAGGATGCCGTTTGAGTTATGTAATGCCCCAGCTACCTTTCAAAGGTGCATGATGTCGATCTTTTCTGATTTGATTGAAGAAATGGTTGAAGTATTTACAGACGATTTTTCGGTATATGGTTCTTCATTTGCTGCTTGTTTGTCTAACTTGTGCAGGGTACTTCAGCGATGCGAGGAGACAAACCTGGTACTGAATTGGGAGAAGTGCCATTTCATGGTCAAGGAAGGGATAGTGCTTGGGCACAAGATTTCAGAAAGGAGAATTGAGGTGTACAAGGCCAAGATCGATGTGATGATGGGATTGCAGCCACAAAAATCAGTCAAAGGAATCATGAGTTTACTGGGTCATGCTGGTTTTTACCGACGGTTCATCAAGGATTTCTCAAAGATTGCAAGGCCATTAACAAGACTGCTATGCAAGGAGACTGAATTTCTGTTTGACCAAGAGTACCTCAAATCGTTCCATGAGATTAAAAAATGCTCTTGTGAGTGCACCTATAGTCCAAGCACCAGATTGGGATCTCCCTTTTGAGATCATGTGTGATGCAAGCGACTATGTAGTGGGAGCAGTCTTAGGCCAAAGGAAGGACAAAAAGCTTCATGTGATCTATTATGCAAGCAGGACCTTGGACGATGCTCAAGTTCGATATGCAACCACAGAGAAGGAGCTCTTGGCGGTGGTGTTTTCATTCGACATATTCCGATCATATTTGGTGGAATGAAAGGTGGTGGTATACACAGACCATGCAGCATTGAGACACTTATTGGCAAGAAGGAAGCTAAATCAAGGTTGTTGAGGTGGATACTTCAACTTCATAAGTTTGACCTTGAGATTCAAGACAAAAAAGGGATCGAGAATGGGGTGGCTGATCACCTATCAAGATTAAGAATTGATGAAGGGATACCAATCGATGACTCCTTACCAGAAGAGAAACTTATGCTGATCCAAAGCTTAAAAGTAGGGTATGAAATGAGTAAGAGGTTGGAGGAAGTGAAGAGCTTGAAGAAGGAAAGTCTACCTTGGTATGCAGACCTAGTAAACTACTTGGCATGTGGGAAGGAACCACCCAACCTCAACAACTACCAAAGAAAGAAGTTCTACCGGGATGTGACTCGATTCTATTGGGATGAGCCCTAACTTTTCAAAAGGTGTTCAAATAGACTTTACAGGAGGTGTGTTCCTGAAGAAGAGATGGAAGGAATCTTGTACCACTGCCACGGTTCAGATTATGGAGGACCCGTTGCATCATTCAAAACCGCAACAAAGGTCTTACATTCAGGTTTTTGGTGGCAAAGCCTGTTGAAAGATGCCCACAACTATGCCTCAAGACATGATGCTTGCCAACGAAAGGCAACATTGGAAGGAGGAATGAGATGCCGCAAAACCCGATATTAGAGGTTGAGGTATTTGATGTATGGGGGATTGACTTCATGGGTCCTTTCCCATCTTCATATGGGAACCAATACATTCTAGTGGCGGTTGATTATATATCTAAATGGGTGGAAGCCATTGCAAGTCCTACCAATGATGAAAAGGTGGTTATCAAGCTATTCAAATTCATCATATTCCCTCGGTTTGGCATTCCAATAGTTGTGATCAGTGATGGAGGCAGTCACTTCATCAACAAGGTGTTTGAAAGTCTTCTCAAGAAGTGTGGGGTAAGACACAAGGTGGCTACACCTTATCATCTCCAAACCAGCGTACAAGTGGAAGTGTCTAACAGGCAAATCAAGGCCATATTGGAGAAGACTGTTGGGAGCTCAAGGAAAGATTGGTCCAAGAAACTTGATGATGCTCTTTGGGCATACATAACTGCATTCAAGATACCTATCAGCACAACAACATTTAATCTCTTGTATGGAAAGTCATGTCACTTACCGGTGGAGTTGGAGTATAAGGCGATGTGGGCAGTGAAGCTACTAAACTTCGACATCAAAACTGCAGCTGAGAAACGCCTAATTCAACTCCATGAGCTTGATGAAATCCGGTTATATGCCTATGAGAGCTCAAAAATCTACAAAGAGAGGACGAAGGCATTCCATGACAAGAAGATTGTCAAGAAAGAGTTTAAGGCAGGAGACCGAGTATTGTTGTACAACTCCCGGTTGAAGTTGTTTCCCGGGAAACTAAAGTCAAGATGGTCCGGCCTTTTCTCAATCAAGGAGGTACGACCTTAGGGAGCTGTCATTTTACTCAACAAAGAAGGAAGTGAGTTCACAGTAAATGGACAACGGCTCAAGGTCTACTCAGCATCCGACCCCATAGAAGAAGAGATATCATTTCTTCTCACGGAACCAACCCCAATCTAAGCAGTAAGAGAGTCAAGCTAGTGACATAAAACAAGCGCGCTTGGGAGGCAACCCAATGTTATCCTTTGTATATATTGTGATTTTCTATCTTTGATTTGATTTATGTGTGTTTGTGTGAATTTTATGTTTTTTAGTTTTTTGTGAGTGTTTTCAGCATGTGGGTAGTAAGCAGGAGAAAGAATGGAAAGATTTACATCACAGAGCAACCAAACAGGAGCCGTTGCAAGCAAGAGAACCCACATCGGCATCCTAAAGCGGGCTACCAAAGCCGCTGTGGGTCAAAGGCGAAATGCTGGAGAGCTCAGCGACCTCTACAGCGGGCTCCCACAGCCGCTGTGAGCAGGATTAGTGTAATACCCTGTATCGAGAATTGGTCAACGAGCAGTTAAGAAGTCAACGAGGGGCATTTTTGTAATTTCCAGAAGATGAGGGGTATTTTGGTAATTTTACCAAAATGTGAGCCGAGAGCTAAGACGGGCCAACTGTTATTCTTTTTAAAGAAATAAAACATTTAAGACCAAGAGTGGGGACCGTAGATGGGTTTTTGGATTATCGGGAATGGAAACCGATAAAACCGAAGAAACTTGTAAAATCCATAACCGGAGCTACGAGTGTCCTTTTGAGCTAATTAAAATTTCTAAATTCATCTAAGAGCATATGGAATCTGAAAATGATTTTTGGTGGATTTATAGAAGCAGCTAAAGAGTTTTAAAAATATTAAACGTAAAACTGTTTTTTCGTGAAATAGATACAATGTTCGGGCAAGCGAGAGGACCCTCTAAAATCCACAAAAAATTATGAAATTTTGATCACATCTCCATTAAAAGATGTAGAAGCTATGGTGAAAAGGATTCAGCAAGATTCGATTCCTAGATCAAGTTATAAATTTTAGACCATTAATGGGTAATTAATGACTAAAAATCCAAAATAAAACCAAGGGAGTTTGGGATTGGATCAGGCTGATTAGGGCTGATAAATAAATTTATTTTGAACCTAATTCAGGCCCATTAGGAGGCTTGGGCCACAAAATCATTCTATAGAGAAGAAGAGGCCTTGTGAGTTTTTGGTTCAATGAATCTATAAGAAATCATTGGCCCAAACGCAAGGGGGCTTTACATGGGCTCCACTTATGTGAAATGGATGCTAAAATAAGGTGTTTCTGGCCTTGCATGGAGTGGGTGTCGTGGCTGTTGGAAGAAGGAGAAGGAGACATTTGTCAAGACATGTATCACCTTAAGATCCAATGCCAACTAGTATATAAAGAGGCCTTTGCTCTCTCATTTCTTCACACCAACAAACAAAAAGAAATAGAGAAGTAGAGGAAGATAAGAAGCGTGGAGTAAGAAGAAGAAGAAGAAGAAGAAGAATAAGAAAAGAAGATGAAGATGGATAGGGGTGGGCATATTTCCCGAACCCGAAACCCAAACCCAGATCCAACCCGAAAAAGCCGGTTCGGTACGGGTTCGGATCCTTTACAATAACCGATTGGAACATAGGTTATAATATTTGGGGTTATGGATCGGTTCGGGTTAAATCCGAAACCCGATTGGATAACCCATATAAACCGAAACCCATATAAACCAAATTTATATACATTTCTAGTATTTAGTAATCTATTTGTTTGTTTTCATTTGATATTTTAAGAGGAAAAAATACTCTTCGAAGAATAAGGTAACAAGTGAATTCAATCCTAAATTACTTAAGTAAAAAAAAAATACTCTTCGAAAAATATTATTTATTATTTGCTTAACTAATTCATCTTATTTGTTTATCTTGAACTAAATCTGAGTATAAAACTGAATTGTTATTGTTGTTTGGTTTTGCCGAGACGGTTGAGAAGTATAGATAAGAGATGTCTGTTTAGAGGGAGGAAATTTCAAGGTCCAGAGATGGATTAGTAATTCTTTAAGTTTTAAGTCTTTGCTTCATGTTTTTAGTTTGGTGTTCTGCTTGATACAGTTTGCGATTTTAGCTTTGGAATTTGGTTGTTGCTTTCTGATATTTGATTGAAGAACTTGATTTTAAAATAAATTAGTTTTCATTATTGATGAATGCTTGTTCTTTCAAAAGCTCTCAAGTGTGGTTACTGATGTTGTAAAGATTGATCTTGGGGCTGAAGTGTGGTTACTGATGGTGTAGTGTTGTTGTAGCCCTGCTGATTATAGTGTTTGCTTTGTGTGTTGGGCTTTAAGAAATTAATCATCTTGAAAGCTTGTTCGAACTAGCACTCACAAAGTATAGATTATATCTCGTTTAATTTTCTGTCCATTGTAAATTGTCAAAGTACAGGTTGTATATTATACACTATAAAGTTCAAAATTTGGACGTTGAACATTTACGCATAATAGAAACAATATGGTTATTACCCGAATCTGTTCAAAACCGATCGGATTATGGGTTTCCGGTAATTAACCCTAACCGACCCGAACCCGGCTAGAACCGAACCGAACCCAACCCGTTTATGCTACATATCCGAATGGGGCTAATGAACCTAAACCCGAAAATCCAAAAACCCGAATAACCCGAACCGAACCCATTTGGATACCCGAACGCCCACCCCTAAAGATGGAGGAAGAAAAGAAGAAGAAGAAGCCAGAGGAGGAGGAGAAGAAGAAGAAGACCGGAGGAAGAAGAAGAAGAGATAGGTGAGGAGGCGTAAGAAGAAGAGGAGAGAGATGTGTAAAGAAGAAGAAGAGAGAGAGAGAGATGGAGGAGAAGATGAAGTGTGAGACAAGAAGAAGAGAGATATGGAGGATAACCGGAAGCGAGAGAGAGAGAGAGAAGATGAGGATGGTCCGGAGGCTCAATCAGAATCATTAGGGCAACGTTACGGTCAAGTGCGGGTCAAGGTCGGGTCAAAGCAACATAGGTTCGGGGAAGGTTTGGGATAGTGTCGGGTTTGTGTTGGGTCTCATTGTTTCCGCTAGTCCGTCAATCCGTCCGTAAGTCGTCATAATAGCACTGTGAGTCGGCTAATTGTGTGTTGCATTTAGTTAAGATCATATAGATCCATAATTGATAAACCGTAGTTTAGGTTGCATACCCGATTGATTGAATTGGTTAGAACGGCTAGGCTGGTTTAATAACTCGGTTAATCAATAAGATGGTTAGGGTAAGGGATGCATGCTAGTTTTATTATATTTGTAATCGTTGATAGTTCGTTGATTGCTTGTTTGAGTGTTGCATTAATTGATTGATAGTTCCTTGATTGCTTTATTGGGTGATGCATACATATAAAACGGCATGCTAAGATGTATATATATATAAGTAGTTACGAACGTACCTAAGGGAATCTATATACGGGAAATTATGAGTTCATTAAAATACAGTTAAAAGACATAACACACTTAGAATATAATAACGGGGTGGATTAATTAGTCGGGTTAAGGGTAATGAATGAAAGTTAATGAATAATGAGATGTCGGGGAGTTAGTAATCGTACTAACTCTAAACCGACAGATTGAGGACGTATTAAAAGCTACTTAGGAGGTGATAAGTAAAGTAGTAGTCTGATTGATGGGCCGTCTACGGGATTAGTAATCCGCTAATCCCAAGGTAACGGATTGATTGAGTAAAGGTTAAGGATTGAATGAGTAAAGGTTAAGAAAATATTAAAAGACGAATAAACCTAAATAACTGTTTGTGTGGTGTTCTCATTATTATTGATTGTGTGATTGTGTATCTACGTCGGTGTTGGGCCGAGTAGACTGTTGATTGTGTGATTATATATCTACTTCGGTGTTTGGCCGAGTAGACTGGTGATTGCTTGCTTGAGTGTTTATCTACTTCAGTGTTGAGCCGAGTAGACTGTACTGGTACAGACTTACTCTGGTGCGGACCGGGTAAGTCTGAGTAAGGTCGGGTGATGTGGAGATTGGTGATAGGAGTTGCGGGATAGACTGGGGATTGATATGGTAGTTCAATTTGACCTTGTTGGTGTTGCGTGATAGAGTGTCAATGAGTTTGCTTGTTTACATTACTGTTATAGGACTCTATAGGGCGCGTTAGATCCCGCAAGTCTAGAGATAGCATTCCGGTACTTTCGACCCGATTGGATCCTCGGGTAGTTACCTGATCGGACACGTGCCTTTGGGCAGTGGTTCTGGTCATGGTGTTAACCTACTCAGTGACGCCGGTAGGTGTGTGGTCTAGAGAATACGGGGTTGCGTCCTAGGGCCGGACTGCATGGAAGCTTGGGTAATCTAGGGGTAGCCTGAGTCACCGCGTATCGATGGACGGAGAACGGTGTTCTAGCCGCAGGACTTGGTGTTTTCGTTTAGGAGTCGTGGGAGGTTTTAGCTACCGTGGCGGAAGCTAAGTGTTCCCATGGAAGTCACTGAGTTCGCAAAGTGGGCCCAGATGGTGTGGAGTTGTGTAGTGCCGCGATAGATAGATCGAGTCTAATCAAGAACATGTGCCGCTGTGTTCTCGATTTCCTTCGTTGGTGAATGTGTTGTTATTTGAATGCTTGTGTGTTGTGGAGCTCATCACGTTTTGGTAGCACGTGATCGGCTATTATACTTGATTGTTATTTTGGGTTTGGGCGGGATTATTAGATTGATAGCAGCCTTTAGTTGGGAGCCGTTTCACTGGGTAATCTTAGATTACTCATTAGACTCTTTGGCATTTTTCAGGGGGAAATCGGCCTATTCATGCCTCAACATATCTTTGCGGTCTCAATCAATACATGAATTTTTGACATGTGCGAAATTATACATCAACTCAATTTTAGTTCAAGTTTCATACATGCATTACGAAAATTAGACCAATTCATTCATTGACCGTATATCCTTTAGTCAAACGTTAATAGACAATGATGTGGCCGTTACGAAGTATGATGTGTAAATTATGTAGCATTACGTGGCAATCTAGTCAATTAAATAAAAATAATAATTTTGAATTTTAGAATAAACGGCGTCGTTTTGGGTTTTGGATTTAAAAAAATAAATTAAACAAAGCTTTGGAATTGCGTGAATGGGTCGGAATCTTGTTCAAATGGAGAACGAAGAAAGAAATTGTGAAGTAGAAATTGGGTTTTTAAGTAAAGCAGTTTCAAAAATCTAACTGTTTCTAATTGCAATCGAAATTTCTGGGAGAGAACTTATCTGACTTGGAATTTAATCTGGGCGAGTTTTATTATTCTGGGGTTTTTAATGGGGGTTTTAAAGAAATCGTCGGGTGTATTTGGATTTGGGGAGATGTGAGAGTTACAATTACGATTCCTTCTTTAACCTTTGATTACAATAAGATATGAGGAGAAACGACGGTTGTGTGATTGGGACTGAGCTCGAAGCAGAGAAGGAGAAACGAGACGGTAAAGATGGAGAAGTTAGACAGTCTCGCATGTAATTCACTCTATGTCTTCTTATTTCTTGTTTTCTTAGTTTCATCGTAGACATATTCAGACTCTTAGTTTGTAATTTACTTTCTTTTTATTATTTAGCTTCTATCTTGTTTCTCAGCTTCTTTTCTTGTTTCACGTATCTTGTTTCTCGGATTATTGTCTCCAGAGACTCTCCGTACTCAAATAAAATCTCGTTTAGCCCTCTATTTATTAGAATATCATTTACAATTATTTATAAATAGAAAACATAGTAAATTACCGAAAGCCCTTAAAATTTTCTGATAATTACATGGAAAACCAGATGGTTAACTCGAGAAAACCAAAATCTTAAAGTTGTCCCATACCAAACCCAATTGAACCCGATTTTGTGAATATTCGCAGGCCGACCCGATTTATCTTGGTCAAAACGGGTCAGACCCGAGTAGTAATTCAAAATCAACCATACAAATCCGTAATTGGGAATTGACTGGACTTCCACTTTCCACTTCCTACTATCCCCATCCCTCTCATTCTCCTCTTTTCCTTTCGAGTTCCGTTCCTTCACAAAAAGATGCCGCCCAAGACTCGTCTAGCCACCAAAAAAATCGATGGGGTATCCAAAATCGATGTCGTGAAGGATAATCCTCCTCAGGTGAGCCCTACCAAGCGTAAGAATGCTCCTCCTCCTACGGAGACGGCGATTGGTGTAGCAAGCCCTACTAAGCTTAAGAATGCTCCTCCTCTGGCGACGGCGAGCGGTGTAGCAAGCATTACCGCTACGACGAATGCTATCCCGAATAATCATGTTGGTTCGACCACGAATCCGGTCGATAATGCTCCTCCGGGGAACCCTCCTCCGGTCGTTAATGCTCTTGCGATGGTAGCTTAGGAAGAACGAGAAGTTGATCTCGAGAAACAGAGCGAAGGAGATGAGAGTGAAGTAGAAGATGATGACGAGGGTAAATCCGATGACGATGAGTCAGAGAGGGGTCCGTCAGAGAGTTCAGAAGGGACCTCAGAAGACGGTGACGAGGTCGAGTCACAGCAACAGAAACAGCAACCACAATAGCAACAAACCCAGTCGAGATTGGAACCGCCAAGAGTCAAGGAGACAAACGTACCAAACACCAAGGATGTATCTTCGGAATCTTCGGAAGAAGAAGAATTCAGCGACAGCTCTGATTCCCAATCTGTAAGTGTTATACGGGGATTGTTTAGATGATAAAGTAAAACTTAGTAAAACTGAATATAACTACTAAGTAAAACTAGTAAATCTTAGTAAAACTATTGGAGTAATACTCGTAAAACCGAGTATAACTAATAAGTAAAACCAAGTAAAACTAATAGAGTAGAACTGGTAAAATTAAGTAAAACTATGTAAATATCTTCCGGTATAACTGGTAAAACTGGTAGAACCAAGTATAACTGGTAAAACTATGTAAAACTAAACATTGTATTATTGGAATAAATTGGTAAATATCTTTTTGCAGGATTCCGGTGTTGACTCGACAGCCATGCAACCTCTGAGAATGTACTTCCCCCCAACGGAGTACAAGAAGAAAATAAAGATATCAACACGGTGCTTCTATATTGATTTTCTGGCCACTCTAGATTCTTTGAAGCCTAAGCTAACGAATGCTGAGACGAAGTGGTTTGTAGAGCACCCGCAGTTTCAGCATATCTTCCACATGCCGAAACAAAGAAACCACAAGGTGATGGGCATGTGGATGCTACTCCTGCGTACCGCTTTCATTGAGAAGAGGATGGAAGTCTGGTTCGTGGTCTACGGCGTTCCGATACGTTATGGACTGAGGGAGCATGCACTCATGTTAGGATTAAACTGCCGCAACTACCCGGTTGACTACAAGCGGTTGGGTGGCCACAAGTTTGTGAGGAAACATTTTGGGAGGTCGATTGTTAGACTTCGAGATGTGAAAAAGAAGCTCGAGGGTATGGGAGCTGATCAAGATAGACTGCAGATGATCGTTCTTTACTTCCTTTGCAGCGTCCTCATCGGCCAGACGAAGCCTGGAAACGATGCCACACCGGTGTTAGATTTTTTCCTCAGAGCTGTCGATGATCTTGAGTTATGCCGGACTTTTCCTTGGGGCAGATTATGCTATGACCATATGGTTGGTGAGATCTCTCACACAATGGACCATTTTAAAGGGGTTGTCAAGGAGAACAAATCGTGGCCCATTCCCGGTTTCTGTATCCCTTTGGAGGTATGTACTTTTAAGTTTTGGTTTGAGTTTGTTACCTTGGTAATCTCTACCATATGTGCGTTGTTGTGTAGCTGTTAGCCTTTGAGGCAATTCCAGAACTAGGGAGTACTTTCCGCGAGCCAGTTGTTGGGGCAGACCGTAATTGTCCAAGGATGTGCAAGGTGAAATTCAAGAGTAACTCAATGAGAGGGTTCCCTCTCTCACGGATCAATGAAGAACTTGCTAATATTAAGTGTCCGCAGGGCATTGACAACATCCTGTCAACTCGAGATGGACATGAAAAAGCTCTCCTTGAGGGTATCTATGAAGAAAGTGATATCAATGATCTCGATGATCCTGTTGTTGAGAGTTTGATGAAGGTTATTTTGGCTGGGAAGAAGGTCTATTTTCAGGAGATGTATAACGAAGCGAAGGCTTTCCGACAGGCAGAGGAGGAGGAAGAGCTAAAAACACCTGAGCTAAAAAAAACTGAGGAAAAGAGACCTGCTGCCATTGATGGAACTTCGATTCCTAATCAGAGTGAACTTGTTGAGGTCATGAAAGGGATGCAGTCAACGATGCAAGATGGATTTAAGATGTTGCTTAGGAGGTTTGTCGAGATGGATAAGAGAATCAAACCCATTGAAGAGTACATGGATCATATGAAAGACCTAGAAGCACAAATGGTAAAAATAGTTCCACATATTTATGAAAATACTTGGAGAACCGTGTATTCTAATTGTATCATACGATTGCAGGTCCAAGAAGCGATAGAGAAGACTAAGGCAGAGAAGAAAGTGGCAGAGAAGGCCCTTGGTAAACGAAAGGTGGGGGACACATCTACTGCAGCTGAGAAGCGCAACACAAGGTCGAGGATGGATTAGGACTTGGTTGTTTTGAAGTTGTTTGGTTTGTGGTTGTTTTATAGTACTATTTTGGTTTGAACATGCTTTTTTGAACCTTTTTTGGGTGTAACTACACTGCTGTTAAACTACGTATAACTACGTATAACTATGTATAACTATGTATAACTACGTATAACTGGTAAATATGTATAACTAAGTAAAACTAAGTAAAACTAAGTAAAACTAGATTGTGCATTTAAGCAATAGGTGGCATTACAAACCGAAAGGAAACATTAAAAATTTGTAGCCCATTTTCCCAGCAATTCCTTAAGCTTTCAATCTCATCACCTCTTTTCTTATGCGCCAATCCCAACTGCTCAATTCGATATTCGTGGCTTTCAATCTTCACGGCCTGGGAGTCCACAATATTCCTTAAGCTAGTGGCTTCTTCCTCGACGCCGCTAACCCAAAGTTTCCGAATGTGTAGCCCATTATCCTGCCTATTAAAAACTCTCCTTAAACACCGAACCAACAAATCACCAAATCAACATATCTTACCCTAAACGCATTACAAACAAAGTGTCTCTTTCCCACGTCAGGTTCAGGCTCCACAATGATTCGACCACCGCACGGGCATCTTGTTGGTATGCCATTGTCACCATCTGCGATGAAACACATCCTGTCGTACTCCCTCTTCTTCTGCTTCATGTCACTGTAGTAAGGATCGGCTTCGAATTTGTCCATGTCCAAGAGAAGAGGGAAGAAGTTGAATTGAGAGAGTAGAAAATGAAATGAGAGAGGAAAAGAGTTCTCGAAAGGAGAGAGACGACCCTAAGGAGAGAGAGGGAGAAGTGGGATAAAGTGAGTAGAGAAAGGAGGAAAAGTATATTTTTGGGGTTTGGGCGCCAAAAATATTCGTCAATTCTGAATTTTGCCGCCGAAAATTTTGTTAACTTTGAATTTTCCCGCTCGACAAATACACATAGTTTTGCAGGAGTTTATAGTTGTACAAAGTTTCTTAATAGTTTTACTTTGCTTGTTTTCAATATATTCAGTTTTACTGGAACTTTAAATTTGATTTTATAGTTTTACAGATTATTATACACAATTGATATACAACTATAGTATTTCTGTGTATTAATATGTAACATTCCTCAACTTATGAAAACGTACCCTCCTAACTTGTCCATTGTTCGAAATATGTTCTTCAAATATATGAATATTGTTGGTGATTTCCAATCTGTGTAAAACTATGTTGATTGATTTTCTGAAGGACATAATTTCCGAAAGACGTGATCCTACAAGTTAAAATCTCTTATAGCTACATGTTAATTATTTTCATTCTCGCTAATGATATTCATTATAAGTACGATAATCACTTAGTATTCCAGTTTTACACAGTTGTACACAGTTTCACCAGAGAATTGACATACAAAATTCAATGCAGGGGCTCACCAAATCGAAAACACAAAGTTTTACAGAGTAAGAGTACAGAACCAAAGCTTACACACAAAATCACTCACAATCAGAGTTTGAGTCATCTCCAAATAACAACCTTGATAGTCTATCCCTTTTATTATGTGTCCTTCGCCGTCTCCCTCCTTCTCCAGCTGATGGATATCTATGTACTCTCTTCCGACCCCTAGTTTTCATGTAAACCGGAGGTAGGATTTGCATATCTTTGATGTAATCTGGGACGTTCCATGCAGACATATCAGGGACAACATAGATGGACCTATAATAAGCCAATGCCCACATTTCCGTCAAATAATATTTTGAAATCAAATCAAGGAGTCTTGTTTTGTTAGCACTTGCACGAGCTCTATCGTTCCTTTTGTATGTTATGTATGCTGCTAGGGCATGGAGACAAGTATACTTCTGAATATTGAAGAAACCACAGGAGCAAGTTTTTGATTCCAAGTTCACCAAATAAACCTTTCCATCAACGTCATCGACTTCGTATTCCAGATCGAAAGTGTTTACCTCCCTCACAGCTTATGTCTTAGCAATTGGCCAATTTGAATGCACGAAGATCTGGACCAAAGGCACGAGATTATCTTTAGCATCTCCAGCCACGACCTCTTTCCTATGCTTGTTAAACCAATCCGAAAATTTGCGAATGATAGTATCAAGCAGTGCAGTGGCATTAAGGAGTACCTCCTCGCATCAAGAAAAGTCTTGTTCAGACATTCCACAGAGTTACTCGTGTCCAAGTTGTATCATTTACCTGGAAAAAAACATCTAACCCATTTTTCCTTGACGGTAGTATCCTCCACATACTTTGCGGCTGCAGGATATCTCCTCTTGAATGTCTCGTAACGACTGTAGAACTCAGCCGCTGTGTGAGACCAACCAATCTTCTGAAACCTATCAGTGACTACTTTTTTGTTTGCATTCCCAGCATGTGATTTCACGTTTTGGGACAAATGCCATAAACAGTACCCATGATGAGCTTGTGGAAACACGTTTGCTATTGCATTGATGAGGCTTTGATTTCTATCACTCACAAATACCAATTCGGACGAGTCGCCTCCTATAACGCTTTTCAACATCTCGAAAAACCATGTCCAACTAGCTATATTCTCACCGTCAAGAACACCGAAAGCTATAGGATAAATGTGACGATTAGGATCCTGAGCCACAGCGAAAACAAGTACACCACCATATTCGGTCTTGAGGAAGGTTGCATCAACAATTATCACTTTCCTCATGCATGCAAACCCTTCAATTCTAACTCCCAAAGCTATGAATAGATACTTGAATTTGTTTTCCTCATCCACTTCCACAGCAGTTACCGTTCCAGGATTAACCTCTTCTAACACGTACAGATAACGATACAACATCTTGTAGATATCTTCTGGACTACCACGTAAATCACAAACTGCTTGAATTTTCCCTCTTAACGCCGTAGAGTATGATATGTTTACGCCATATTTTTGCCTGACTAGATCAATGGTTCTAGGCTTTGGAGTTTCAAAGTTCCCAGGATATTCCTCACTCAAATACGATGCAACTAGCTGTGATGAGCCTTTCATACAATCAGGGCTTCCAGTTTGATCAACACGGTTGCATGTGTGCATCTTCGTGTACGCTCTAATAGAGAACATATCCGAGTTCGGGATCCTTGCTGCTCGTAGACCCCATTTACATCTCTCAATAGAAAATTTAACTACCCACCGCATTCTATCAGAATGTTGCGTAACATACTCAAAAGAGTTTTTAAATGCCAAACTCTCTACAAACTCTATAACCGCCTTCTTATCTCGAAATTCTTGATGCACACTCAACCCTAAACCGTCTTCCCATGGCGCGACAAACTGGCTACTTTCAACAACAGGTGGTACCTCACGATATTCATCACGCATACCCGACGTATCATCCTCTCTCACCTGCTCTTCCTCTCTCACCTTCTCTTCTTCTCTCACTTGCTCTTCCTCTCTCACTTGCTCTTCTTGACTTGCTTGACCGTTTTCAACAAACAACGGCACAACATTAGCTCCTATTTCTCCGTTTTCAACAAACAATGTCAAGGCATTAGATCCTACTTCTCTGATTTCATCATGCTCATAGTTCAAACCAGCAGAGCTTTTCCCCGCTCTCGACTGTTGCGTGGGCAGCTCCAGTCCAGTCACAACCTCCACACACAAAAGACTTCTATGGTTGTCTTTATCAACGGTCATTAGATAACCACAAAGATCTTCATCATCAGATAAACTCATATGTTCTTCACAGCCAACCACCAATGGAATGTAACACAATTCTAATCTAACCTTATTCTCATCTAACATACTTCTTGTAAAGCCTAGCTATTACCATCTCCAAATTTATCTCCTCTTTAAACACTAGGCTACACATGCGCCTCTGATATTTATAATGGATGCACACTCTGTCGCTCATTCTATCTATCCTGCCAAAACCAAAAGCAAAAAACTCATTATATACTTGTAGTTGTACAAAGTTTGTTATCAGTATTACAGAAGTTGTCCTCAGTTATACTAGTTATACCAGCTGCACAAGTTATACCAGTTTTAGTAGCTATACTAGTTATATCAATTAAACATATATCGGTTATACTAGTTGTCCCCATTTCTACAACAACATGAACACAATGTGAATAGATTTCAAGATCACCCAATTACAACAATACACACCCGATTCTACCTCTGAAATGCATTTATACTTAATTCGTAGTCCAAAACAACCAAGAATCAATGGCTAAACGGCAATGTAGCAACTCAACAGCTGAATCTACCAAAAAGCAATCCAAATCATCCCAAACGATCCCAAACCCATTCAAATAGAGCTGAATGCAGATCGAGGGGGAGACATATCTTTTTTTATGTCTAAGCTTTTATGCAATTTACTCACGTATTGTTTTTTTTAATCCATAACCAATTGTTCCAAAACACAATTCACATCAGTTAAACATCAATTGTATCCACACCAGCATCTTCTGGGAATTCCGGTAACTGCTCTTCTTCGATTTAATTTGTACCTTGAACCCGATCCAGAATCTCCATCTTTGAAGAGAAGAATGAATTGCCCAGAAAAAAAAAACATAAGAAGATTGAAGAAGATGAAGTTTAGGGTTGAGTGATTCTGGGTTCAGAGGATTGTCGGGTTAGTTTTTAGGGAACTAAATCGTGTCGGGTCGGGTTAATAGTTTCGGGTTTGGGGTTTGGTTAATCTGGATTTGATTAGAAAATAGCATAGAATTCTAATCGTGTGTGACTGTATTTACACGTCATACTTCGTAATAGCCACGTCATCATCTATTAACGTTAGACTAACGGATATACGGTCAATGTATGAATTGGCCCAATTTTCATAATTCATGTATGAAATTTGAAATATAATTGAATTGATGTATAATTTTGCACATGTCAAAAATTCATGTACTGATTGGGACCGCATAGATATGTTGAGGCATGAATATGCCGATTTTTTCCCAGGTTTGGCGTAGCTCGGCGGACGCGTAAGACACTCGGAGTATTCTCGGGTTGGCATTGGGTATCAGTTGTTTAGGCATTTGGACCTTATTTTCGGCTTCGGATTTTGTTGGGACGTCCCGCTAAACAATTTGTATTAGACCGTATATTGTTATGAATAAGATTTATATTTTTTAAATAATAAAAACGGAATAATTCCCTGATATACGGTTTAGTCCGAACCGAAAACAACTCGTGGAAGCGGTACAAGTTGAAAAGCTTTGTATCATTGAAATGAGGTAGACAGAGTTAAGGACGGTTTGGTTCTAGCCTTTGTTTCAAACCGGACTGCCTTTGGCTTCGTATTTTGACAAACTATTCTCGCATGGCTGCTCGGGTTTGATCGTTCATGTTCTTATTTGATTGTTGGCCGGTCAGCTCGTCGGTCAGCGGTAAACGGGAAGGGGGAGTTACAAAAGGTGGTATCAGAGCATGGTACGTCATGGATTTGAAAATTCTGGATTTTAAACGTTTTTAATGTTTTATTGAGTCGAAATGTGTCGCCAATGCAACCATTAGGAAACCGAGTCGCGTGCGTCAATCCGGGGAAATGGGTATGTTAGAAAAGTTACTAGGATTTTGCTAATCATTTGGTGTTTTGTTGCAGTCACACAGCAGAATTGTCCTAGGAAGATTGGTGTGTGTGTGTGGGTGCGACGATAAGATGAGCGGCAACAACATGGATGACCTTGGATCCATTGAATCTACTGCAGCTAGTTCAGGTCCATACTTCCAGCTTGCGGAGTGTTCCCATCTTTAGCAACCTATTCCGGAGTATGTGGTTACCGGTACCGAGCCCGTCACCACTCCACCCATTCCATATCCGACTTATGATACAATTACACTCGGAGTACCACCGTCAGTAGCGCGCACCGTTGATATTCATCCCCAATGACATGGCGATCAAGTACATTCTCGGGATATGGGATCTACCACCGCCCGCTATTCGACCACCTGTCCGACGCATTGGACCCTCCGTTCCTTGCCTACGGTGCCACGTGTCTTTCGTTTCTATTCAGTGTCGTTTGTATAGCCGAGCATATCAGCCACCGCCGCATTGACGCATATTCTGACTTATCACATTGGCGGCCAAGATGAACATTGTGCTCCTTCCCGTCATGACCGAGACCGCGTCTCTCCGCCACCACCACCACACTCATTCTATCCTCCTGGCGCACCTGTTGGTTAGGATCCACATAAGTTGTACCGCTCATGTTGGACAGATTAGGAAATAGATTAGGCCCATGTAAGTAAGGGCTCTAACTCGTTGTTTGATGTGTGTAGATCGGCTTGCAATCTTCTCTGACGATTCGGTTGCGTGTATTGGTGTTTCTTTTGGGACGGAATGGTAACCGCTAGCATGTAGACTCCGACGGACCTATGCATCTAAAACTCTATGTGGTGAATAGATGTTTTATTTACGTGGTGGATGTGGAGTATTTCGGTTGTCATTTTGAGTAGCGGAGTGGTTATATTGCATACTCATGATGGTTGTGGATGCAATATAGTTACGATGTGAAAATAAATGATGGTCCGAACAGACGGTTTCCATCAGAACCCTGAGAGATAACTGCAATCGCCGATTTGCTTGATTGATTGTGTGTGATTGATTGCCTTTCTAGGTTGTTAAAATTGATTAATGCATTGATTGCTCACTAGGTTGGTGTTGGTGCTGGATTTCCCTCTAAGAAATCCGGCCTATTAACAAACAAAACAAAGGCCCATAATCATGAGCCCATTCCATAATCGAGACAAATAGATTGACCATCATCCATTTTGGGCCCACACGATCAATACCTCAACGAAGCCCAGACAACGCCGAAGTAAGAGGCGATCGAGCTCGAGCTCGATAGGAGACGATGTATAGGTAGAACAACCTGGTGTTCGTCGGTTCAACCAATTCCCGCGAATCTCAGAGATCGTTATCACGGCGAGGCCGAAAGATCGGAACAAGAGAACAAAGTCGAGGACTATTTAAAGAAGAAGTGGCGATTCATTCAAGACATTCCAACCCTAATCAAGAACACTTTGACTAGATAGATCGATTATCATACTTTGTACTCTCTATTCGATTGTGTTTGTTCTATCTCGACGATCAATCTCAATAAAGTCTTTGATTCATAGGAAATCTATTTCATCTTTATATCCAAAAGTCCAAATCCACGATTACAAATTCTTGGTGTGAATCTCAGATCTCACATTTGGTGCCGACTGTGGGAACGGTCAACAACGTTCCTCAGAACACCACCGGGGTGAGAACCATGGGTCAGACCGATGGTGTGTTGACGAGCTCTGCCTCAGTCTCCACGACTTCGGCACCAGCCGGTTTGGTCGCTCAAACGATCGCGACGAGCAAGACTCCGAAAAATGTTTTGTCAGGAACTAACGATCCGAGCAGGAACTGGGTATGGATGAGAAACGATTCAACTTCCGCCCCTGCTTCAGGAGGCGGATATGGAACGCTCAGGCCTAACTCGCCACTGCCTTCTGCTCCACAGCGACAAAGCCCAGATGACCTCGCAGAAATCCGTTCGATGTTAAGCCTATTGGTAAACCGAACGAGAAGCAATGAGGCAAACGCACGGGCCCAAGAGATCGCAAATCATTCTCTGGCCGCGCAGCTCGATGAACAGGAACGACGCATTAACGCCCGTCTTGAAGAGCTCGCTAGCCAAAACCAGGGGGGTAGATTAATGCGTGATCCGCGAACCCCCATAAGTCCTCCACCGCGAACACGCTTGGACTTCTCCCAGGTGGTAACACCCCCGGGAGCGTCGGGAAATTTTGCTAGTACGTCAAATAGCGGCTTTTGCCCTATAATGACCCCTATTGAGACACCGACTCCATTCGGTTCGAGTTCAATGGTCACAGATCCGACCGGATCGGGAAACTGACCATTACCCGGGCCACCACCTTTCTTGAGTTACTCCAATATCCGACCGAGGCAACTAGGAGGCTCTGCTTTTGCCTCGAGCTCGGGACATCTTAACGGCTCGAATACAATACAGTTCCAAACGCCGCAGATCGACCAGATAAGACCGATTCCAACAATCGATCTTCTCGACCCGGTTTTTCCGGAACAGACGTCGAATCAGGCACAAGGACAGTTCGCGCATATAGCAGGCGATGAACATGATATGATGAGACAATATATCGAGCAGGCTAAGGCCCAGTTCGTTAATCTGAGCTTGAAAGTTCACATGGCAACGAGAGCGGCACCCGACATCGATCGAGTGATCGAAGAAACGCGATAAACGCCATTCACGGACCGGATCGCCTTCGCGAGAATCCGGGAAATCAAGAAAACAAAATTTACAGAATTCTCTGGGAAATCGGACCCAAAAGCCCACATCAGGGCATTCCGACTAGCAACGGCAAGGTTATACCTTACTGACGAGGAAAGAGAGCCGGCTTTCTGCATGCTCTTCGCCGAAAACCTATCGGGCTCAGCCCTATAATGGTTCGCCGGACTGGAAGAGAGATCCATCGATAATTTCACCCAGTTCATGAAGGCTTTCCTCAAATAATACTCCGTCTTTATCGAGGAAAAGACTATTGAGGCAGATTTATTTGGCATCTCTCAAAAACCCGACGAGATACTTCGCTCGTACATCGACCGATTTAAGGAAATAAAGTCCAAGATCGCGTACCCACGAGACGAAGTAGCTATAGAAGCACTGAGACGTGGACTGTGGTACTCTACCAGATTCCGCGAGGAAATAACAATCCACGAACCTCAAACACTCGATGACGCCCTTCATCGCGCATCGGCCTTTGCTTGCCTCGAGGACGAAACCACGGCCCTCATAGAAAAGCACCGAAAAGAAAAGAATTTGTCGGGCTCACAGAACTCGAACTCAAAAAAGGACTCCCGTAAATCAGGAAACGTTAATGCGGTCGAGAGCCCGAAGAGCTCGAAGAAATTCGAGTTCGACAAGGATAAATTCAGTGATTTTCACAACAAAAGAGGACACTCGACTGAAGAGTGCTATACTCGAGCCAAAGCCGAGGCTCAAAAACGATAGTCCGAAAGCAAACAAGAATCAGAAGTCGAGGAGAAAAATCCATTTGACAAAAAGGAAAGTAAACAGACCAAAGAGTCGGACACCAAAAAGCCTTCTCAGAACAAACGAGAATGATCTAAGGAGCCGGAATCTCCCGAAACCCTCCCTCATGGGTCGGGAAGGCGATTCGAGGTCATTCTCGGCAAACTCAGCCTGTGTGGCACCCCAAGAGGCTCGGCGCTATCTCCACCCCAGCTCCTATTAAGAGTTTACGCTCACGAATCAATCTCTCTCATCTCTGCGGGGGGGGGGGGGGGGGGGGGGGGGGTGTACGGACCATACCCCCTAAACGAGTTAACTTCATCTTCGGTGGCTCCAGGCTATGCCGAGACTCGGTCAACTCAATCAAAGCTCTTCAAAGAAGAGTCGAGACCGACAAAGGGGGGAAAATCCCAATGTTAGGTCCAGACCATGAAATCACTTTCCACAAGAGCGAAACAAACAATCTTGACAAACCACATGACGATGCTCTCCTCGTTTGTCTAGTAGTTGGAGATGTCGAACTCTCGAGGATAATGATCGACACAGGAAGTTCGGTGGATGTCCTCTTTTACGACACATTAAAAAAGATGGAGTTCAACGACTCCGAGATCGTCGAGGAAAAGACACCGTTGGTAGGGTTCGCTGGCGAAACAACATATTCAATTGGCTCTGTCTTCGCCCCAGTAATAGCTGGAGGAGTTCGAATAATGACGGAGTTCGTCGTAGTAGATCAACCAGCTCCCTACAACGCAATTCTAGGTCGGCCGTGGATATACGACATGAAAGCGGTACCATCGACCTACCATCAATGCGTAAAATTTCCAACTCCGAAAGGAGTAAAAACCATTTACGGAAGTCAAAAGATTTCCCGCAATTGCTATATGAATGGGTACAAGCAGATTGAGAAACCCCACGCGTAGGAACTACAGAAAGAGGAAGAGCTCGCCACTATGCAAACAAAAAGGTCGAACGACCCAAGCCAAAAAGGACCTCCAAAGGACCTCACAACCCAAGTTTGTATAGACGACGCTCATCCCGAAAGACTTGTCAGCATCGGAATTGACCTATCGGAGCCAGTTAAAAATGAATTGATCTCTTTTCTTAAACAGAACGTCGACTCCTTTGCCTGGTCTTCAGCAGACATGAAAGGGATCAACATCGACGTAACCAGCCACGAGCTGAATGTCGACCCAACTTACAAACCGGTAAGACAAAAACGTCGAAAACTTAGCCAGGAAGGAGCTCAAGCCGTCAACGACGAGGTCGATCCATTACTGAAAATCGGATCGATCAGAGAGGTCAAGTACCCCGACCGGCTTGCGAACTCCGTAGTGGTCAAGAAAAAGAATGGGAATTGGAGAGTCTGTGTGGACTTTATAGACCTCAACAAAGCATGTCCGAAGGACAGCTTCCCATTCCAACACATCGACCGGCTGGTCGAAGCCACCGCCAGACACCAACTACTGTCCTTCATGGATGCCTTCTCGGGGTACAACCAAATACTAATGAACCCCGAAGACCAAGAAAAGACTTCGTTCATAACTGATCGAGGCACGTACTGCTACAAAGTCATGCCTTTCGGACTAAAAATGCAGGAGCAACTTACCAACGCCTCGTCAACAAGATGTTTTCAGGACTCCTGGGTAAAACTTTGGAGGTCTACATCGATGATATGCTGGTCAAATCTTCTAGGTATGAGGATCATATCCCTCAACTAAAAGAATGCTTTATCATTCTTCATAAATACGGGATGAAACTCAACCCATCGAAGTGCACATTCGGGGTCCCATAAGGAGAATTCCTTGGTTACTTAGTAACCGAAAGAGGGATCGAAGCGAATCCTAAACAGATCGCGACATTCATGGAGATGAAATCTCCCAAAACAACGCGAGAAGTCCAGCGTCTGACTGGAAAAATAGCTGCTTTGATCCGCTTCATCTCGAGGTCGAATGATAAATGTCTACCCTTCTACCACTTGCTAAAAGCGAACAAGAAGTTCCTCTGGGACGAAAAGTGCGAAGAAGCGTTCGCCCAGCTCAAGTCTTATCTAAGCGAACCACCTATACTGACGAAACCAGTAGAAGGGGAACCCCTCTACCTCTACCTAGGTGTCTCGACGGCAGCAGTAAGTGAAGTCCTGGTTCGCGAAGAAAAAAACGAACTACATCAGTAAGACCTTAATCGATGCTGAAACCAGATACCCCGCCATGGAAAAACTCGCTTTAGCATTGGTAACATCGGCTCGGAAACTCCGACCTTACTTCCAATCGCACTCAATCATAGTGATGACTTCTCAACCACTGAGAACCATCCTTCACAGTCCAAGCCAGTCAGGTCGACTAGTCAAGTGGGCTATCGAACTTAGCGAGTACGACATCGAGTTCAAGGCTCGGACGTGCTTAAAAGCACAAGTACTAGCTGATTTCATAATTGAACTCCCTCCGACCATCGAACTCGACCCAGCTTCCGCCAAGAGGTGGAAACTCCATGTCGATGGAGCTTCCTCGAGGCAAGGATTCGGGGTCGGAGTAAGACTGGTCTCCCCCACGGGAGAAGTATTAGAACAGTCATTCAGACTAGGCTTCGCTGCATCAAATAACGAAGCAGAATATGAAGCGTTAATAGCCGGACTCAGACTAGCAATAGCGATAGGAGCTCGGGAAGTAGACGCTTTCAGTGATTCCCAATTGGTCACGAGCCAATATCATGGCGACTACGAGGCCAAAGATGAACGTATGGAAGCATACCTGCGGGTAGTCCACACCCTCGCCGACCAGATCAAATTCTTTGATCTAACACGGATCCCGCGAGGGGAAAACACCGCAGCTGACGCCCTAGCCGCGTTGGCATCGACATCAGATCCTAACCTCAAAAGGATCATACCAGTCTAGGGGATCGAAAAACCAAGTATCGACATAGCCCTAAAAGCTCTGTCTTTGAAAGAGGATGAGCCTACCAGAAAGGACAACGTCGAACACAAGGAACATCCCAAGGATACTAGTCGCGACATCATCGAGATCGATGATGATCTCGACCCAAGAAATGCCGTGTACGTCGCGAACGTTCCTGATGGACCAATCCAAACTGCATCCACTAGTCAGGGACCCGAGCCCAACGATGAAGAGGATTGGAGAACTCCGATCATCCGATACATAATAAACGGCGAAGTCCCTGACGACAAATGGGAAGCGCGAAAACTCAAGACGCCGAGCGCAAGGTACTGTGTCACGTAAGGAGAGCTTTTTAAAAGAAGTCTCTTTGGACCTTACCTCAAATGCCTCGATAAGAGGCAAGCCCTAGCCGTGATCACGCAGCCCCATGACGGATCCTGCGGAAGCCATTCTGGAGGACAAGCTCTGGCCATACGAATCAAAAGGCAAGGCTATTTCTGGCCAACAATGGCCACCGAATGCGAATCTTTTTCCAGCAAATGCGACAAATGCCAAAAGCACGCCCCGATTATCTACCAACCATCGGAGAAACTCTCCTCTATCTCCTCGCCATACCCATTCATGCGATGGGGAATGGATATCGTGGGACCTTTAGTCGCATCCGGCAAAAAGAAAGCTACACACCTATTGGTGATGACATACTACTTCACTAAATGGATTGAAGCAAAATCGTACCAAAACGTTAAAGACGTTCACGTTAAGGAGTTCGTCTGGCAAAACATCGTTTGCCGACATGGACTACCCCACGAGATAGTCACCGATAACGGATCTCAATTCATATCAAATATGTTCGAAGAGTTCTACTGAACCTGGAACATAAAGCTGACCTACTCAACGCCCCGTTATCCTCAAGGAAACGGACTGGCAGAAGCAGCTAACAATGCAATCAAGAACAGCCTTAAGAAAAGACTCAATGACTGCAAAACAAGCTGGAGCGATGAGCTCCCAGCCATACTTTGGTCTTACCAGACTACTCCCCGCAAATCAACCGGCGAGACTCCCTTCTCGCTAGTGTATGGAATCGAGGCGGTAGTACCAGCCGAAATCCTCGTGTCAAGCATCCGCAAAGAAGAATGCGCACGGAAAGAGGAACTTAACAACAAGATGGTAACGGACGAGCTCGATCTCGTCGACGAAAGGAGGAATCTCGCATTTGCTCGAATCCAGAACTACCAACAAGCCGCAGCTCGCTACTATGATTCCAGAATTAAAACTCGAAGGTTTCAAGTAGGGGAGCTCGTCTTACGGAAAGTGTTCGACCATAAAAAGGAAGAACATGCTGGAAAGTTGGGAGCAAAGTGGGAAGGTCCTTACCAGGTCACCGATGTTGTGAAGGACGGGGTCTACCGACTCAAGTCGGTGGAAACCCTGAAACCTGAACTATGACCCTGGAACATCATCAACCTCAAAAAGTACTTTCACTAAGAGTACGCAACATAATCGAACTACGAAATAGCTTGATCCCCTTAAAAGGGTACATAGGCAACTCGACCTAGAGCGCAGCCGCCCCCCAACACAAAGCTCTTTCCGAGCTCGACAACTTCAAATGAAGTCATACTAGCTTATCTTTGTGGAATCAAAATAAGTCTCTCGATCAATGTCTCTTTCCGTTGTAAAAGCTAGAGTCGTCGCTAAATACTTCGCCTTCGCATTTTACAAAGTGATATGAAATTATCCGTTCTAAGCGGCCTGAAATGGTCCCTCCTAATTAAAGTGATATGAAATTATCTCTCCAAAAATCAAGTGATATGAAATTATCCCTTCTAATGTAAGTAATATGAAATTATCTCTCCGAACAAGCGACCTGAAACGGTCCCTTCCAACCAGAACGAACTGAAATGGTCTTCCCAAAATACGCGACCTGAAACGGTCCCTCCAACCAGAACGAACTGAAATGATCGTCCCAAAATAAGCGACCTGAAATGGTCCCTTCGAATTGAACGAACTGAAATGATCGTCCCAAAATAAGCAACCTGAAACGGTCCCGTCAAAACAGAACAATCTGAAATGATTCTTCAAACACTTAAAATTCTTCCAACCTTTTACGGATTAGAAGAATTGGGGGGCTACTCCCTCCCCTTAAGAAAAACAACGAGGTCGAGTCTACATTAGGACAGATGAAAACGAGACAAATGTTCACGCAAAGCGACCTCCATATACACTCAAAACGAATCAATGTAAGTCTACTTCGATTCGTCATTTACTTATTTACATTTCAATTACCAGCCGAGCTCGACCTTTAAGCCTTAAAAGAATTGTACTTCGAACAACTCTTGAGGAAGGGCTCGAGCTCAAATACAATCGACTTAAATGATTGTGAAAAATTCCCTAAGGCAAATCAAGCCGAACCATTTATTCAACCCCTCTTTAGAGGTCCGAGCTCTCACGATAGCTGATTCTATGCTAAGGCATTAAACAATCTTTGCTAAGGCATGGAAGATTGAAAAGCGATTCATAAAGAAAAGATAGGACACGATGTCCTCAAGTTTGACTAAAAAAAGCCTACTCAAGGCAACACAAAAATAAAGAAAAGCCCCCACGGGCGACAAAGGTTCGAAAAAGGAATTAAAAGCCCTTTCGGGCAACAACAGCAATAGGGTATTCAAAAAGCAGCAAAAGAGGAATCCTCGACCTGGTCTTCCGCCTCGCCGCCCACCTCTCCTTCTGGCCGGGTTTCGACCTCGTCAAGCATCCTTGGACCAGACTCAGACGGGGGAACAGGCGGAGGATCCGCCATGGTAACAGAATCCTCCGATATCGCCGACAAGACAAGCTTGCCTATGCTAAAGTCAGAGACTTCCGCGGCCTCCATCTCCGCGGTGGTGAGTCGCTTCTTCTCAGCCAACTTAAGAACCTTTTGGGTCATGTCCACCTCTCCGGCCGCAATCTCGGCGATGAGTTCAATGTTGGCCAAAGTCTCTTGGAGACGAATTTCGGCACTGGTCTCGATCTTCCTCTTCTCAGATTTCTCCTTGACCCCGGCCAGAATCACAAGTTACTGGTCATTGAGCTCCCTTCGAGATCTACGAAGCGCGGCTCCCGAGCGGACTCGAGCTCGCAGCCTCCCGAGCGGACTCGAGCTCGCAGGTCTGAGCGTCCAACACCTCGTTCTCAGACCGGGCCGCATAAGTATTCACAGCCACTAGAGCCTGCGAAGAACGTCAAGTTAGCAAAAAGAGAAAAGAAAAATTAACACTCCAAAGAAAAGGGAGCCGAAGCAAAACGTCACGCCTTCCCAAAAACAGCCATCATCTCAGTATACGCGCTACCGAGAATCATCTCCCCGATAACCGGGAGTTGACTGCCCGCGGACCTAAAGCGCCTCAGCAGACGGACCGCACCTTCTGGGTCGTCCACAATTGAACACTCTTCTGGTCCGATCCTCCCGGACTACCCACCGCGTCTACCCTACGACGCTTCGGCGAGGGAGGGAGAGACCCTCCTCGACTCCGACGATCTTCCCCCTCAGAGCTTTCCGGCTGTAGGTCGCATAGAGCGGCCCTTCCAGACTGAGACAGAACCACCTCCCGTTCGACCAAAGGGAGAGTCGCGTTAGCGACCTCCACAATCGTTTCCTCCGGGCCCGTCGCCAGAGGGAGCAGTGTCTGAGCGGGAGGAGAGGGACGAGCCGGAGGAGGAGGAGGGGCCCGACCGAGGGCGAAGAGAATAGCGTTACTCAGATCGCCCGCCTCTATCTTATGGACTAGTTCGATCGGGTCTTTCCCGTTCCGGAGACTGCTTACTCGACGAGACATTTTCTTATGAGGAGGGGTGTTAGTAGTCGAGCTATCATCCAGGAGAGGTCGAGCTATAAAATGCAAAGGAGGAGCGAATCAGACAAATCGTAATGACGATAAACAAAACTTCGTAACTAAACGACTCACTTTCTCCTGTCCGCTCGGCAATACGAAGCAGAGGATGAGTAACTTGAGCCAGGGGAGCCTGGGAAGGCACGACAGGAAGTAGCAGGTTTGGGAGAACCCGAGGACGATCCAGCGGAGCCCGCTCAGGGTTGATCCGTAGAGCAGCTTGGACACGCTCAACTGTGAAGCTGCCCCAATTTACAGTACCCCTCCTCAGTCAGGCTATCAAAGTCTCCGTAATCGGGTTGATAGCAAGCGATTCGAGAGCCTCTGTAATAAAAAAAAAACAAAACAAGTAAGCAACGACCCGAGAACCAAAAGGAATCGAGCATTAAACCTCGAAATCTTACCAACACTGGAAGTCCACCGAGACGGAATGACTGAATAGTCGAACTCCCCGACCGAATGGTGAGTTATCCTAAAAAAGAAGTATCGGTCCTTCCACACATCCTTTGTCGGAACGTCATTGAGGATACACCCGAAACTAGGAGAAAGATAGTACGTCCCTGGGAAGCGAGTATTATGCTTTACCGAGCAAACTCGCATAAGCTCCTCGGGCCCGAACTCGATTCCCTCTTCTGTGGCCCTGACTCCGAGTCCTATGACGTACCAGACGAATTTCGGCGTCATCTGAAGGAACGCCAATTGGAGCTGGGCCAGTACCAAAGAAATCAGGCGGAGAATAGGGAAGAAGAGCCTGCACTTATCAAAGTACGCATAGGAGGCACAGCAGTAGCCTTCCACGATGATATCCGGCGGGATTGCCGGCGACGGGATGACTATCTCTACTTCCGGTGGAATCCGGCACTGCGTTCGTAACCGTTGAATGTGATTCGCAGTTAAGACGGACGGCGGATGCGAACCGAATGATCCCGCCGCCATGTTCGTACTAGCCCCTGTCGCATCTCTCAAAGCCATAGGAAGCAGTGTGTCGGAATAAGGAAATCAAAAGGTTTTTTCTTTCTAAGGAAGAAATCTTTCCAACGACAGAAGAAAAACCAGAGCAAGAAAAACAGATGAAGCAAAAGTGAGAAGGGAAGAAGACACCCTCGACAATATGAGAAATTATCTGTAGTGGGAATCGTGCAAAATCTCGACCGTACGATTCCGAACTCGTAATAATTACAAGGAAATCGAGACGGTTGGGACTCCTCGCTTTCCCCTTATCTTAACCGTTGATTCGAGATCGACGGCTACAAACACGTGACAGCCAAGTCTCGTCAGTAAAAGATCGAGTTCGAAAAGACTCTTCGTTATCCTCAAATCTCAGCCGTTAGTGACCGACCAGATCCACGGTGGAAGATGAGACCCTCTTAACGAATATACTCCATAACTGCCGACGCGCTAACAAAATGGTCAGTTCGATCCACGCGCCCATCCTTGTCCATTGGATCAAAACAAGATCTACAGATGGGGTGAAAGTAATCATTAGGTTTTTCACACCTGAGGCACGCGCTTCTTCCCGAGGACGTCCACCGCCCATTAACCTCGACTCGTCGAAATTAACGGGCTGGGGGGGCTATTGTTGGTGCTGGATTTCCCTTTAAAATCTGGCCCATTAACAAACAAAACAAAGGCCCATAATCATGAGCCCGTTCCATAATCGAGACAGAGAGATCGACCATCATCCATTTTGGGCCCACACGACCAATACCTCGACGAAGCCCAGACAACGCCGAAGTAAGAGGCGATCGAGCTCGAGCTCGATAGGAGACGATGTAGAGGTAGAACAACCTGGTCTTCGTCGGTTCGACCAATTCCCGCGAATCTCGTAGATCGTTATCACGGCGAGGCCGAAAGATCGGAACAAGAGAACAAAGTCGAGGACTATTTAAAGAAGAAGTGGCGATTCATTCAAGACATTCTAACCCTATTCAAGAACACTTCGACTAGATATCTCGATTATCATACTTTTTACTCTCTATTCGATTGTGTTTGTTCTATCTCGACGATCAATCTCAATAAAGTATTTGATTCATAGGAAATCTATTTCATCTTTATATCCAAAAGTCCAAATCCACAATTACAAATTCTTGGTGTGAATCTCAGATCTCACAGTTGGTAGTCGTTGGTTTTGAATCACTGCATGTAATTACTCGTTAGGTTGCTAGAGCGTTCGATGGTATCATTGCATTGCTAATGAATGATTTGATTTGGTTTGTTAGCACCGCATTTCGTTTAATCGCTAGGTTGCTAGCATTGCATTTGTTTAATAGCTAGATTGTTAATTGAGATTTTTTGCATTAATCATCTCGTGCGGTTGTTAGTTGAATGTTGAGCATCTTTGCATTGTTTGATTCGCTAAGTTGACAGAAAGTAGTTCTTGAGTTTTGTGTAGCCGAGATATTAGGTTATCGATTAAATTTATTGTTGGTTAAGAAAGGTTAAATAACCTCTTAGATAGAAATAAGCTCATAATTGCTAAAGCGGTTTTTATAGGGAGCTTATTTGAGATTGAGCGAAATTATAAGATATTGTTATTTAGCCAAGTGTAACCGTCGGGTACATGACTAAGTAACCATATTTATATAAGGAAGTGATATCGGGAAGCAAGTTAGAAAGGTATAACAGTTCCATTGTTATTGAGGTTGTTAATGTAGGACGTGATGGACGATTTGACGAGGACACGAGACCGAACCCGAACCCGAGAGACGAGATGTTATTTCAGGAAGCAGTTTGACAGAGCCTGCAAGAAAGTCAATGTGGATTCAGAAAATAGTTTGGGTATCAGTGGCAGAAGGAATCAAGACAGGTGAGTTGGATGAGTTAGCAAGGGGATTCAGAAGCATCAAAGTCAGTGAAGGAGTCCGTTCGTGGATATCAGAGGGAAGAACATTTTTGGAGTCAGTAAAGCATGGAGTCCAGTGATCGAGAAAGTTCTAGATGTGTATTAGTATGGCGGTTTAGTTGGCAGGAGGAACATCAATCTTATTAGAATATCTATGGAGAACGATAAGCAGTAAAGGCGGGACAAGTATCGGAGGTGGAGGACGAGTCAGTGTCGCGTGATCGGGGAAGTCAAATCAAAGTGAGGAAGTCAGAATATCGGTTGAGGAGATCGTCAGATGGCGTAGATGGATTCAGGAGTCAAAATGGAGCAGAAGTTCAATAAAGAAATCAGACGGGGAACCAGAAAGCGACCAGGAATTCAGTTTCAGCATGAGGAGTTCAAGCATCAGTATGTTGGGATTTTGTACAAGACCGTATTTTCAGAAGATAATAATCATTGGAAGAGCGGGTTCACTTCGATATCAGGACGTGAGCGGCGAAGCAGAGTTGGATTGGAATCAAAAACCCGAGTGAAGCAGTTCAGTCAAGATCATCGTTTTTGGGAATCAGCATTGGAGTTAGTGAAGCAAACAAATGGAGAACCAAGAAGTGATCGTGAGTCAAGTTCTCAGCGTATGAAGTTCAAGACATCGGTATTTTGGGTTTTGTGCAAGACGGTGTTTCAGAAGTCAGTAAGCATCGAGAGTATAGTCCAGTTGATTCAGCGTTCGGGTGTTGGAAGCAGTCATATCAGTTTTAGGAGTAGCAACTTACGGGGTTCAGTTCCGATTTGAAGTTTGTTAGTAACGGAGAATTCGAAGACCGAATTCCTGTAAGTGAGGAAGAATGTAATACCCTGTATCGAGAATTGGTCAACGGGAAATCAAGAAGTCAACGAGGGACATTTTTGTAATTTTCGAAAGATGAGGGGCATTTTGGTAATTTTACCAAAATATAAGCCGGGAGCTAAGACGGGCCAAATGTTATTATTTTAAAAGAAATAATACATTTAGAAGACCAAGAGTGGTGGAAACGGACCTAGATGAGTTTTTCTGATTATCACGAATGGAAACTGATAAAACCGAAGAAACTTGTAAAATCCATAACCGGAGCTACGAGTGTCTGTTTGAGCTGATTCAAATTTCTAAATCCATCTAAGATCATATGGAATCTGAAAATTATGCTTGGTGGATTTATAGAAGAAGCTAAAGAGTTTTTAAAATATTAAACGTAAAACCGTTTTTCTGAGAAACCGATACAACGTTCGGGAAAGCGAGAGGACCCTCTAAAATCCACAAAAACTATGAAATTTTGACCACAGATCAATTAAAATATTTATAAGCTATGGTTAAAAGGATTCAGTAAGATTCATTGCCTAGATAAGGTTATAAATTTTAGATCATTAATGGGTAATTAATGACTAAAAATCCAAAATAAAACCAAGGGAGTTTGGGATTGGATCAGGCTGACTAGGGCTGATAAATAAATTTAGTTTGAACCTAATTCAAGCCCATTAGGAGGCTTGGGCCACGAAATTTTGCTAGATAGAAGAAGAGGCCTTGTGAGTTTTTGGTTCAATGAATCTACAAGAAATCATTGGCCCAAATCCAAGGGGCTTTACATGGGCTCTACATATGTGAAATGGATGCTAAAATAAGGTGTTTCTTGCCTTGCATGGAGAAGGAGACATTTGTCAAGACATGTGTCACCTTAAGATCCAATGCCAACTAGTATATAAAGAGGCTCTTGCTCTCTCATTTCTTCACACCAACAAACACAAAGAAAAAGAGAAGAGAAATAGAGAAGGATAGGAATAGAAGACCGGAGGGGATGAAGAAGAAGATCGGAGGAATAAGAAGAGGAGAGAGAGGCGTGAAGAAGAAGAAGAGGGAGAGAATAAGCGTGAAGAGAGAGATGGAGGAGAAGATGAAGTGTGAGATAAGAAGAAGAGAGAGATGGAGGATAACCGGAAGAGAGAGAGAGAGAGAGAGAGAGAGAGAGAGAGAGAGAGAGAGAGAGAGAGAGAGAGAGAGAGAGAGAGAGAGAGAGAGAGAGAGAGAGAGAGAGAGAGAGAGAGAGAGAGAGAGAGAGAGAGAGAGAGAGAGAGAAGATGAAGATGAAGATGGTCCGGAGGCTCGATCAGAATCATTAGGGCAACCTTACTGTCAAATGCGGGTAAAGGTCGGGTCAAAGCAACAGAGGTTCGGGGAAGGTTCGGGATAGCCTCGGGTTCGTGCCGGGTCTCATTTTTCCGCTAGTCCGTCAATCTGTACGTCCGTCGTCATAATAGCACTGTGAGTCGGCTAATTGTGTGTTGCATTTAGTTAAGATCATATAGATCCTTAATTGATAAACCGTAGTTTAGGTTACATACCCGATTGATTGAATTGGTTAGAACGGCTAGGCTGATTTAATAACTCGGTTAATCAATAAAGATGGTTAGGGTAAGGGATGCATGCTAGTTTGATTATATCCATAATCGATGATAGTTCGTTGATTGCTTGTTTGGGTGTTGCAGTAATTGATTGATAGTTCGTTGATTGCTTGAATGGGTGATGCATACATATAGAACGGCTTGCTAGGATGTATATGTATATATAAGTATTTAAGAATGTACTTAAAGGAATCTATATACGGGAAATTATGAGTTGATTAAAATACGGATAAAAGACATAACACACTTAGAATATAATAACGGGTGGATTAATTACTCGGGTTAAGGGTAATGAATGAAAGTTAATGAATAATGAGATGTCCGGGAGTTAGTAATCGTACTAACTCTAAACCGACAGATCGAGGACGTATTAAAAGCTACTTAGGAGGTGATAAGTAAAGTAGTAGTGTGATTTATGGGCCGTCTACGGGATTAGTAATCCGCTAATGCCAAGGTAGCGGATTGATTGAGTAAAGATTAAGGATTGAATGAGTAAAGATTAAGGAAATTTTAAAACACGAAGATGTGGAGATTGGTGATAGGACTTGCGGGATAGACTAGGGATTGAGATGGTAGTTCTATTTGACCTTGTTGGTGTTGCGTGATAGAGTACCAGTGAGTCTCATTGTTTACATTACTTTTATATGACTCTATAGGGCGCGTTAGATCCCATAAGTCTAGAGATGGCGTTCCCGTACTTCTGACCCGATTGGATCCTCAGGTAGTTACCTGATCGAACACGTGCCTTCGGGCAGTGGTGCTGGTCACGGGGTTAACCTACTGAGTGATGTCGGTAGGTGTGTGATCCAGAGAATAATGGATCGCGTCCTAGGTTCGGACTGCATGGAAGCTTTGGTTATTGATATATCATGGTTTTTACCGGTTTTATACCATGATATAATTGTGTTTTAGTGTTCTTTTGTGTTCTTTTAGAGTCTTTTACACGTATAATCAGGTTTGGAGCAGAACTGGAGATATTGGAGCATTTTGGGGTTTTTGGAGTGCTTGGCCGAGAGATTGAGCTCACTGTCCGATTTTGAGATCATGCATCGATCGACACACCTTTGGTGTCGATCGACACACTAGCGAGTTGGGCCGATACGGCGGTTTAATGAAGAATGAAGATTTTGCACTTTGGCCCAGAAGTTTCCAGTATTTACAAAGAAGCCCCAGCCGAGATTATGCCTATATACGCTTTTATACTTAGAGCTGAGAGATTTTTAGAGCTTTTTGGGCTGATATAATCATGTACTTCATCTATTTTGGAGAAGATTTTGAACCCCTTTATCTATTTAATTTCTTATATGCAATCTATTAATTCTATGATTTCTGTTTCATTAATCATGTCTGAGTATATTCATAGTTAGGTTTAGGGTTTCTCATTAAGGATTTCATGACTTGCTAGATTTGTTAAATTCAGTTAAGGATTCACATGAATAGAATGTTCTTCGATCTAAATTGAGTTTAATGCTAGTTCTAACCTGATCAATTAGAATCTAGATCTTAGGTTGCTAAATACGACACGAGAGTGTGGTTTAGAATCTGAACTATTTAGGTTGAGCAATTAAACTTCTCGCAAAGGAATTTGGTTTAGTTTAATTGTGAACATATCGAACTTGAAATTAATGCTGGTTTAATCTGTTAGTAATTGCAAAGGAATTTGGATTACTGCACTTAGGCTTAGAGAATTCTCGCAAAGAGATTTGGTTAATTCTATATCTGTGATTTGAGTTCTAGAACTGTGCTTAATTAGATCCTGACTGATTGATTTGTCTGCTTGTCTGATTTCCTGAGAACGCCCTAGACTTAGCGCCTTTAATTAACTGCTTTCACCACCAACAATCTGCTACTTGTTTACTTTCTTGCTTTGCTATTTAGTTTACTACAATTTGCTTTCTTCTTAGTTTAAATTCCTACGGTTCTTTATCTATCGAGACCATAGTCTCTGTGGATTCGATACCCTATATACTACAATCACTTAACTGTGCACTTGCAGTAGAATAGGATTAAAACCTGACCCTATCAAGTTTTTGGCGCTGTTGCCGGGGACTCTTAGAGTCTTCGATAGGATCGAACTTAGGGTTTTTACTAGGATTCTTTTATTTTTGTTTCGTTTTGTTTTTATTTTTATTTTAAGTTACTAATTTCTCTCTGTTTTCTCTCTGTCGCAGGTACCGATTTCGATTTGCGTCGATCGTTGCACCTTTGTGTCGGTCGTCACTAGGCGATTCTGAGATTGAATCGATCGTTGCACTGATAGCATCGATCGTTGCTTGACGATTACATACAGTTTATGCAGACGCGTGAAACTCGAAGTAATCAGAACCTAAACCACGTTAATCTTGGACTTGAAGAACTTGGACGTCTAGAGAGGACTAACAGAAGAGAAAGAAGAGCAAGGATGGTGGTACAGAAGCTAATCATTATGCCTGATGCTCAAGGTACCCTGAGGGACCGAGACAACAATCCGTACAATGCTGTTGGGCATCGGATTGACGCTGAAGGGAATGTAATCCCTGATCCTCCTGAGCAACCGCAACAGGAGCAGAACCAAGGCCAAAGACAGGCCCAAGGTAGAGAGATGGTTGTCCATGAGAGGACTTTAGCTGACTACAATAGACCGGATGAGTTCCATGCAAACCGGTCTGCTCTTGTGATGCCTGGTTTTGAGAGGAATGATTTTGAGATCAAAACCATCTACTACTCGCTGATGAGACAGAATGCCTTCCATGGTCATCCCACGGAGCAGCCTATGGATCACATTGATCAGTTTGAGGACCTAATCACTGGCATGAAGTATGATGGAGTCTGTCAGGATTATCTGTTCCTTAAGCTCTTTCCATACAGTCTCGCTGGAGACGCTGCTGCATGGCTGAAGCAACTGCCACCTGGGCAGTTTAATACTTGGGCAGCCCTGAAGAGTGAGTTCCTGCGTCACTTCTATGATGATGCGCGTTCCGATCAGTCCAGACAGGACATACTCACATTTTCCCAAGGACCTGTAGAGCCTCTTAAGACTGCCTGGATGAGATTCAAGAAGTACCAGCGTGACTGCCCACACCATGGATTCACTGAGGTCACATTGCTAGGTATCTTCTTCAGAGGAATAGATCTTCCATATAAGTCTGCGCTGGATAACTCCAGTAATGCAAACTTCAACACCAGGACTCCTGCACAAGCTAAGCAGTTGATTGAGAACTTAGTAAGCAGCAACAGTTGCTAGACTATGGATGAGAGGAGGAAGAAATCTGGTATAAGTGTAGAGAATTCAGAGATGGCTGAATTTAGATCTAAGCTGGACACAATTTGCAATCTCCTGGCTGGTAAGAAGGCTGTCCACTTTGCCCAAGATGTTGAGGTAATTCAGACTGAGGAGGACACTCAGGAAGAAGATGTGAATTACATTGGAGGATCTGGTTACCAAGGTAACAGATTTGGTAATCAGCAGGGAAACAGATTCTTCAATGGAGGACAGAAGAGTGCCTTCACAGGCAATCAAAACTCCTTTTGGACAGACAAGTGGTTTTCAGAAGCCTTTTGGACAAGGTACTCACAGAACCTATGGATATTCGTCTTATCAGACTCCTCCTGCAGCCACTGCTCATGAGAGTAAGATGGAGGCAATGATGGAACAGCTGCTGGAGAGTCAGACCAAGATTTATGTGGACTGCAATAAGAAGTTGGATGCTGTCTATGAGGATCTCAATGGAAAGTTTGAGTCTCTGAACACTCATATGAAGCAGTTGGATACTTAGGTGAATCAGATTTCCAGTTCTATGAAGGGAAAAGGAGTAGCAGACACCCATATTAAGGCCTGGTCTGTGTACATTGATGATGGGTCTCACCTAGGTAAAGGATTTGAGCTAAGCACAGCTGAGTTGGTAGAAGAGGTTGAATTTTCGGATTTTGGAGAAATTCTCTCAGGTGAAAACTGTGAAAACAGTGTTGCATCGATCGACACACCCCTAGTGTCGGTCGATGCAGGTCGTGAATAGACAGACTCGCCGGATGTTGATAGCATTGATGCAGATTTGGAGCTTGATCGCTTATTCCCTGGAGTGTCTGAGATTACTCAGGAGGAGATTTATGCACAATTCATTAGACTATATCCCTCAGTATCTGAAGTGATTAAGCAGGAGATTGAAGAGCTTAAGCAGCTAGAGGAGATTGGTGAAGAGTTGGAAGAAATTCCATCATCTGATGATCCACCTTATCACCCATGTGTGCAGAAGTACTTGAACAAGATGTTGCCTTTGGATGAAGAGCTGAAAGATTGGGTGATTGTAGTCCCTCCACAGATAAGTGATGTGCTGTTAACCTAGGTTCCCAAGAAGCTGCCTACTCCTGGGATTTTTGTGCTAAGTTGTTCTATCTTTGAGGATAGTTTTAGGCGCTCTCTTTGTGATTTGGGAGCTGCTGGAAGTCTTATGCCATATTCTGTGGCAGAAAAGCTGGGTATGCTGGATTTTTCGCCTACTAGGACCTCTCTTGTCCTAGCTGATCAGTCTATACGAGTCCCGGAAGGACTCCTTGAGTACATCCCGGTGAGAGTTGGAAACTATTTAGTTCCAACAGACTTCCTAGTGCTGAAGTATGACAGTGATCCTGATGATGCATTGATACTTGGGAGACCATTCTTGGCTACAGCGGGAGCAGTGATAGATGTTAGACACAGTCTAATAGACCTCCACCTGGGAGATGAGCCGCTGCATTTTGAGATGGACAAGCTGCGCAAGCCACTGATAGATGGGCAGACCTTCACCATTATGGATGGAGATGATGAGCAGTCAAGTCACACTACGGTTTTGGATCCTGGAGAGCAGTTTACTCCTTCTTTTCTTGGACAGGATCATTCTGATACAGCTTATTCTCCGCCATGGATGAGGAAGCTTGTACAGAGACAATCAAAGTCTCTGTCAGGATCTCCAGCAAACTGATCTTGTTCGTCCGGTCAAGCTAATGACCTTAAACAAGCGCTGAGTGGGAGGCAACCCACTATTAGGTTTAGCTGTTTTTTTTCCTTATTTTTAGTGTTTTTCTTAGGATTTCACGTTTTTGTTTGTTTTTGTTAAGTTTCAGATACAGAACTCGAGTCTGGAGATGTCTGACGATCGATGCACCTGTGCACCGGTCGTTGCAAGGAGATTATGACGAGGAGAGGTGATCGCATTGTAACGATCGTTGCGGACCTGTGCAACGGTCGTTGCAATTGGTTCAATTGCAAAATTAAGGTACGCGCGCTAAACCGGAATCGATATGGTTCAACCAGCATCGATCGTTTCTCACTAGCAACGGTCGTTGCACCCACGACCGAGGTAAGTTGCCTTAAACCCTTCTCCTCTCTTTTCTTCTCCATTCCGCCGACCGTACGACCGAGATTCTCCACTCCTAAATCTCTCAATTTTTCATCATTTCTCGTGTTTCAAAGCTCAATCCTACTTGTTTTAACATCCTCTAGCTATTTCTATAACCCATTTACAAAGATTCCAAGGTATGAGCTCTCATTTTCATCATTTTCGGAATTGATTTTAGGGTTTATGAAATTCGGATGTTTAGCCTGAAATTGATGATTCTGTGCCGATATGAACATGATTTAGGTTGTTTAGTGATGGGTTATTGTTGATTTCGTGGTTGTTTGAACGAATTTAGAACGATTTATGGATTTTGATTGCGGCTGAAATCGCCTTGCAACGGTCGTTGCACTTGTGCAACGGTCGTTGCTTTGCGATTTTGGGGAAATGTTCGATAATGCGAAATCGCCTTGCAACGATCGATGCCTTAGGTGCAACGGTCGATGCTTCGCGATTTCACAGAGAGATTGCCGAGACTAATTGTTTTAATTTCTTGTTGAATACAGATGGCATCTCGCAGACAACCCCGCAAGCGCCGAGCAACAGTAGCAACCGCCACACGACAGTACATTCCACCACCAGGGTGGTTCCATAGAGAGTCACAGCCACCTGAGCCTTATGTGAGAGTTGGTCCAGCAGTAGCACTGCCTTGGCCCCGAGCAGACACGACAGATATCCCGACAGCCAGACAGTGGCCACAGAACATTGCTGAGTTCCTTAAGATTGCTGATTTTACAGAGAGGCCACTGCTTAACCAGTGGGATGAATATGACACGCTGCTATACAATGGTTGGTGTGGGATGACTATCAAACCAACCAAGTTTGCAGACTACTCTACCTGTAAGAGTCTGGGGATCAATGAGCAGGTACTTGCAGTGTGCAAGGGCATTGGTCTAGGGACAATGCCTATGCGTCCTTATGATTTATATCCAGAGCTGGTCAGATAGTTGCTAGCCACTTGCAGATTGGTTTACCCGGATCCAGATAGCAGGAGCGCTACAGGAGGTATCTTTACCTTCATGAGTTGGGGAATCAGGTATCGGATTCCTTTACTAGATATCTGCAGGATCTACGGTTTCAGCACTGAGCCGAGGCGCATTGGCATGCCACTTGAGTGGGATCCATAGGAGGCCCGATCATTTTGGGAGTGTATTGGCAGCGGTCGATACAACTCGAGGACTACACCGGTGAAGCAGGTGAGACATCCTGTGCTGAGATATGTCTTGCGTATCTTGTGTTGGAGCTTGCTGTGGAAGTATGAGGCCAACAAGATGCGCAAGTATGAGATGGAGATGTTGTTTATCGGGCTGCGAGATCAGTTTGAGGGTTCTGGCGTGAGAGATCCTACTAAGGGTCTCAACTTGGGAGCTGTTTTCGCTCAGCATTTATGTGACCTGCAGCTAAAGCCATTTGATGGTGTTCATACTGAGACAGTGGGGAGCCTGCTTACTCCCATCTTTATGCACTGCGGGATTCCTCTAGAGGGCACAGAGTGTGACACAGCCAAGGAGTTCCTTGATTTCAGCCACTTGCAGAGCGCTACCTGGCTCAAGGAGGGGCGCATTTGGGTTTACCATGATCCGAGCTCTGGGAAGTGTGGATTGGAGCTTCCTGCTCCTGGATTGACACAGATTGATACACTGGAGGCCCTGAGATTCCAGCCTCCTGAGACCGCGCAGCGTGGAGTCCCTTCTATGGCTCATCCGCTGGGAGAGCCTTCCACACGAGCTTCATCTTCCTCTGCGCCTGCTGCTGCCCCTGCTGACGATATTGGACCTTTCCCAGAGCCCACGATTCCTTTGGGAGACATGTCTGTGGCTGAGTGGAGAGAGCGCAATGATGGGATACTGAAGACCATTTGGGAGTGGATGCGTGGCTGCACTTGCAGGAGACAGCCACAGGTCCATCAGCCAATCCTCCTTAGGTGAGACCGCACTTAAATACTTGCAGAAGTCAGTAGGGTGAATTTGAATGCGTGAATGTGATTGTGGAGTTTACTTAGGACAGTTGCTAAGTGTGGGGGAAGTATATGTTGGTCTTTATGTCTGCAGGTTGATTCTTTCATGTGGTTTACTAAGGGGAATCTGAGTGTTGCTGCTTCTAAGATGAAAAGAGTTTCTGAAGAGTTTTTAAACCTCTTCACTACATTCTAGTTCTCTGTTTTGCTTGAGGGCAAGCAAAGGCTAAGTGTGGGGGAGTTGATATATCATGGTTTTTACCGGTTTTATGCTACGATATAATTGTGTTTTAGTGTTCTTTTGTGTTCATTTAGAGTCTTTTACAGGTATAATCAGGTTTGGAGCAGAATTAAAGATATTGGAGCATTTTGGGATTTTTGGAGTGCTTGGCCGAGAGATTAAGCTCACTATCCGATTTTGAGATCATGCATCTATCGACACACCTTTGGTGTCGATCGACACACTAGCGAGTTGGGCCGATACGGCGGTTTAATGAAGAATGAAGATTTTGCACTTTGGCCCAGAAGTTTCCAGTATTTACAAAGAAGCCCCAGCCGAGATTATGCCTATATAATTGGGATTTTGGAGTTTATTTTACATACGCTTTCATACTTAGAGCTGAGAGATTTTTAGAGCTTTTGGGGCTGATCTAATCATGTACTTCATCTATTTTGGAGAAGATTTCGAACCCCTTTATCTATTTAATTTCTTATATGCAATCTATTAATTCTATGATTTCTGTTTCATTAATCATGTCTGAGTAGATTCATAGTTAGGTTTAGGGTTTCTCATTAAGGATTTCATGACTTGCTAGACTTGTTAAATTCAGTTAAGGATTCACATGAATAGAATGTTCTTCGATCTAAATTGAGTTTAATGCTAGTTCTAACCTGATCAATTAGAATCTAGATCTTAGGTTGCTAAATACGACACGAGAGTGTGGTTTAGAATCTGAACTATTTAGGTTGAGCAATTAAACTTCTCGCAAAGGAATTTGGTTTAGTTTAATTGTGAACATATCGAACTTGAAATTAATGCTGGTTTAATCTGTTAGTAATTGCAAAGAAATTTGGATTACTGCACTTAGGCTTAGAGAATTCTCGCAAAGAGATTTGGTTAATTCTATATCCGTGATTTGAGTTCTAGAACTGTGCTTAATTAGATCCTGACTGATTGATTTGTCTGCTTGTCTGATTTCCTGAGAACGCCCTAGACTTAGCGCCTTTAATTAACTGCTTTCACCACCAACAATCTGCTACTTGTTTACTTTCTTGCTTTGCTATTTAGTTTACTACAATTTGCTTTCTTCTTAGTTTAAATTCCTACGGTTCTTTATCTATCGAGACCAGAGTCTCTGTGGATTCGATACCCTATATACTACAATCACTTAACTGTGCAGTTGCAGTAGAATAGGATTAAAACCTGACCCTATCAGTTATCTAGGGGTAGCCTGAGTCACCGCGTATCGATGGACGGAGAACGGTGTCCTAGCCGCAGGACTTGGTGTTTTCGTCTAGGAGTCGTGGAAGGTTTTAGCTACCGTGGGGGCAGCTAAGTATTCCTGTGGAAGTCACTGAGTTCGCAAAGTGGGCCCAGATGGTGTGGAGTTGTGTAGTGCCACGATAGATAGATCGAGTTTAATCAAGAACATGTGCCGCAGTGTTCTCGATTTCCTTCGTTGGTGATTGAATGCTTGTGTGTTGTGGTGCTCATCACGTTTTGGTAGCACGTGATCGGCTATTATACTTGATTTCGTATTTTGGGTTTGGGCGGGATTATTAGATTGATAGCAGCCTTTAGTTGGGAGCCGTCTCACTGGGTAATCTTAGATTACTCATTAGACTCTTTTGTGTTTTTCAGGTTTGGCGTAGCTCGGTGGACGCGTAGGACAATCAGAGTAGTCTCAGGTTGGTATTGGGTATCAGTTGTTTAGTCATTTGGACCTTATTTTCGGTTTCGGATTTTGTTGGGACGTCCCGCTAAACGATTTGTATTAGACCGTATATTGTTACGAATAAGATTTATATTTTTAAATAATAAAAACGGAATAATTCCCTGATATACGGTTTTGTCCGAACCGAACACAACTCGTGGAAGCGGTACAGGTTGAAAAGCTTTGTATCGTGGAAATAAGGTAAATGGAGTTAAGGACGGTTTGGATCGAGCCTTTGTCTCAAACCGGACTTCCTTTGGCTTCGTATTGTGACAAACTCTTCTCGTATGGCTGCTCGGGTTCGATCGGTCATGTTCTTGTTTGATTGTTGGCCGGTCAGCTCGTCGGTCAGCGGTAAACGGGAAGGGGGCGTTACAAGTAGCCACAGCGGCATACCTTTGCCGCTGTGAATTAAAACCGAAATGTCGTAAGCTCTAGCGGCCAACACAGCGGGGTCACACAGCCACTCCAAGTAAGAAGACCTCACAGCTGCATCCTACAGCGGGGTCCTAATGCCGCTGTGAGGCAAGTTTGACTCGATTCTTTTGCTTTGACCGCATTTGAAAAAAGAAATAATATTAATAGTAATAGTAAATTGTGCATAATCTCTCTCACGGCCCTCTCTCTCGTCCACACTCAAAAGTCCATTGTTTCTTCTAAGTTTTCATAAACCATTTTCTCTCAACATCCAAAACGATTTCAACTGATTTTTGGTTCTATATGTTGGGCCAATATTTTAATAAACATGTGGGTTTATAAAATATTGTATCCAGCAATCTCTCTCGTCTTCTTTCTTATCGTAAGTCCGAGAGTATTCGTAGATTCTAAGTTTGCAGATTCTTTGATCGAGTGTCACGATCTTAGGCTCAAAGCGGTTGTATCCTGGGATTCATTATCTCATCAAACCGTTACACTGCGGGAGATATTTTGAATTAAGGAAAGAGATCATCTCGCATCCGCTTAGTCGTTTTTCTTAATCGTGTTTTCCATCGGTTTTTTTCAAACAGTTTTTGTCTCCGTATTTTTGCGGCCTACACTATACACTCATGATTTTGGGTCTAAACTGCTTCCTGGATCACAATCAGTCACTACATTGCACAAACCACAAAGAAATTAACTCAAAATTCATTGTTCTTCATGTGCAAAAAACCTGGATATTTCAATCTCGGTTTTTGCTTCGATTGTGGGCGTAAATCGGTTCATCTAGTGATTGTAGAAACACCCATGATGTTAATTTGAAGAACCCATGGTTAGATTTTGCTGAATTTAGATTTGATTTTCTAAGGTTCTTAATTAAAAAAAACAAACAAACAAAAAACAAAATTGGGAAAACGTTATTCGATTGTTTATATGGCTTAGCTAGAGTGTTTAGAGCATACTTTGCAAAAAAAAAAAAAACCATATCAAATTCGTGTTGGATTGAGATTTTGTGAAAAAAGGAAGTGACTTATGAAGAAAATGATGAAAAGTTGGAAAATCTGATTTTTGGAAAGAGAATGAGTTTGTGATGATTGTTTGGACATTGTAATTGTCTAAATGTGGATGATTAAGATTGCGTTGGTGGAAATTGTCATATTCAGACTTTATGCATTACTTTGGTTCAATATTTGTGCTGTTACTTGAGGAATAGTTTGATTGTTTTAATTGTGTCTATGCAGATGACAGGGAGATCAAGAATAACACTATCGCAAGCTGAAGAGCAGCAGCAGAGCGCACAGACTCATCGCTCGGGAAGGAACCCGCTGTTAAGCACAATGAAGAGGACGAGGCATTTGATTTCTCGAGCAGTAGTGAAGAGGAGATAGTGCAGCAGAAAAAGAAGAAGGCGAAGAGCAAGAAACCTGCACAGAAAAAGCAGAAAAAGAAAAAGGGAAAGAGCTACACTTTGGGACAGGTGAGGAACAAGCTGGCATTCTACGAATGGATTGAGATGAAGTTCGGGGATCCCGAAATCTGCAAAAAGCTGGGAATTTACGACGAGGTGATGGCTATGCTGAGAGCCGTAAGTCTGGAAAGCTTGATGGGAGAGGTTTATCCAGTATTTGAGATGCCATGCCGCCAGTTTATGTATACATTCCGTGTTGAGGAATACATGGACGGACTAACCGGAGAGGACGGATTTGGTCACATAACCTTCAGCTACAATGGGGAGAAGTACATGATGGGTTATAAGCAGATTTCCCAGGCGCTTGGATTTAGGGATGAGTGGAACAACATATTTTCAGATATTGAGCTCCTACCCACAGTGATGTGGAGTATTATTTCCCGCACTCCCTATCAAACAGAAGAAATAATGAACTCCGACATCACACACCCAGACATTCTCTATGTTGAGAAGTTGTTGGCATACACCCTGTTTGCGAGAAGAGAGAACAACAAGGTGTTGGAAGAAGGGCTGAGGTTTATGGCAATGGGTCATCCAACCAGTGGTGACAGATTTTTATGTTCCAAAAGTTAACTACGGGAATTACAACGAGTTGGGTGTAGTTGGTTACTTCATCAGACAGTTGGGTGATGCCAGGAAGAAGGCTATGACATCAGTAGACAGGACACCGGTGTTCAGATTTGGGGGATTACTGACACCGATCTTCAACGCGTTGCGAATCCAACTCTTCAACGGGAAATCATCATCGAGAATAGATGAGAGCCATCACCGTAGGACCTTCTTCCTCGCTGGGATGATTGAAAACAGATTTGCCTACACTTTCAGGTCCGATCGCCAGCAAACGACAAATGTACTTCTCCTGAACCCAACCATTACCTCATTTTAGAACAAGGACAACATAAAGTTCTCACCTGACCTGCGGTACTACCACATCACGGCTACAGAGCGCTTAATTCGCTAGCTAAAAAGAAGAAGAGGAGAGTGATATGTCAGGTTTTATCCCTATTCTAAATGCAAGTGCACAGTGATGTGAATGTAGTACTTTAGGGTATTGAATCCACAAGGACTCTAGGTAATGATAGATTAAGAACAGTCAAGATTAAAACTAGGAGAAAGCAATGTAATGAGAAACTAAAAGCAATGCAAGAAAGTAAATCAGTAGCAGGATTGGTTTGTAGGCAATTAACTAAAAGCGCTAAGTCTAGGGAGTTCTCGGAAATCAGACAAGCACATAAATTATTTAGTCAGGATCAAATTAGGTACGGTTCTAGAACTCAAACACAGATATAGAATTAACCAACTTTCGTTGTGAGAATTCTCTAAGCCTAATTGTAGAAATCCAAATTTCTTTGTAATTCGTAACAGATTAAACTAGCTTTAAGATTAAGTTCGATATGTTCACAATTCAATTAAACCAAATTTCTTTGCGAGTAATTCAATTGCTCAACCTAAATAGTTCAGATTCTAAACCACACTTTCGTGTCAATTTAACAACCTAAGATCTAGATTCTAAGTGATCAGGTTAGAAACTAGTGTTCAAGCACAATTTAGATCGAAGAACAATTATTTATATGAATCCTTAACTGAAATAAATAAATCTAGCAAGTCATAAAATCCTTAATGAGAATCCCTAAACCTAACTATGAATCTACTCAGACATAGAATATGAAGACATAATCAATGAAATAATAGATTTCATAAAAGAGAATAAAGAAGTAAAGGGGTTCGAAATCTTCTCCAAAAAGCAGAAAGCAGTACAGGATTAGATCAGGCCCAAGCTCTAAAAACTCTCAGCTCTAAGTATGAAAGCGTATCTAAAAACTGATCTAAAAACCTAATTATATAAGCTAATCACGTCTTGGGGCTTCTTTGTAATTATCAGGAACTTCTGGGCAAAACTGTGAATTCTTCATACTTCATTAAAACCGCCGAGGAAGGCCCATATCGCTAGTGTGTCGATCGATGCACGATGTGTGTCGATCGATGCATTACTCTGTTTTGGACAGTGAACTCTATCTCTCGGGTCAAAGCACCAAAATGCTCCAAAAAGCTCCATAAACTACAATTCCGCTCCAAACGTGCATATATCTAATAACACCTGTAAAAGACTCTAAAGAAACACTAAAAGACTCTAAAAAACACTTATATCATGGTCTAAAACCGGTAAAAACCATGATATATCAACTCCCCCACACTTAGCCTTTGCTTGCCCTCAAGCACAACAGAGAACTAAAACATGGTGAAGAGGTTTGAAAAACTTTCAGAAACTCTTTTCATCCTAGAAGCAATAACACTCAGATTCCCCTTAGTAAGCCACTGAAAGAATCACCTGCAAGACATCAAGACCAACATGTACTTCCCCCACACTTAGCAACTGTCCTAAGTAAACTCCGCAATCAATCCAAGCAATTCAAATTCACCCTACTGACTTCTATAAGCTATTAAGTGCGGTCTCACCTAAGGATTATCGATCAAAGGGCACATGGATTCTTACTTTGTCAGCTCTAGACCACCATACTATCTTTTTCTGGTTCCTTTTCTTCTCTTTTCCCTTCCTTAGCATTCTGATTTTTCCCCTTTGGGTATCATTTTTTTTTATCATTGCTCTTCCCGTTAAGGGGTGTACTTTGGACACATACTCCCGTGACCACTTCGGAGCTACTAGCTCATCCTCAGTTTATTACTTTTTTTTTGTACTTTATGGAAAGGGAGAAGGGAACAATGCTCGGACAGGTTTACAAGCTGTGTCAGAACTAACAAAGGAATCCGACTCAAGGTATACCAAGCCCTTAGGTGAGAAAATTAAATCAAATTAAGGGTGAAGTCAGTAAAGGATCCTCTGAATACCTGAATTGATATGGGTGTCCTCAGTGGGTTGATCCGTGTTGGGTTTTCTAATAGTCATAGATAGTTCCTGCAACTTCATCCCAATGGTCACTTAAGTTCCTGCAAGATGTTGTTAACTTCTCAAAAATTCATTGTTTCCTACTTAAACCGTTTTGACTCAATAAAACAATTTTTTTTGAAAAACAGGACTGAATCTAAGAAAAAAGAAAGATAATAGTCAGTACCACCTCCCCCACACTTGAAACACACTGTCCCCAGTAGTGTCAAGCTAAGGTTCGGTAAGAAAGAAAATGTTAATGGATTAGTTAAGTTCTGTCTGATTTTACCTCTGTCGCTCATGCATCGATCGTTACATAAATGCGACGACCGTTGCAAGGCGATTGCATCATGAGTCGATCGTTGCTCAGGACCGCAACGATCGCTGCAATGCGATTTTCGTGTTGTGACGATCGACACACAGGACCGTGTCGATCGTTGCATTGCGATTCTGTCGAACAGCCAGCAGTTAGCAGGTTAGTCTGTGAGAAATTATCAAATTTCAAACTTGCAAGCTGAAAATCAATGCAAACAAGTAGAATCAAAGCAACAGATAGTCTCAAAGTAAAAACATCATCCAAACACAAGAATCCTAAGAAAATTAAAAGAAAAATGCGAAAGAAAAGATGAAAAAGAAAATACAGAACCGTAGTCTGAAAAGCCACTACTCTCACTCGTCATCTATGCCATCATAGCGATCAGTACCGCTCGAAGAACCGGAAGTCGGAGAGCGTTGTCTACGTCGACGGAAAGGTCCGGGCTGATGAATCTGCGGTTGTCTTTTGCAAGTGCAGGTACGCATGTAGTTCCAGATGCTCCGTAGAATACCATCCTCACGCTCTCTCCACTCTCCCTCAGACATCTCACTAAAAGATACCGAAGGCTCAGGATAAGGACCAATATCATCAACAGGAGCAGCAGGTGCAGGCGCAGATGAAGAAGAAGGGCGTGTAGAAGGCTCTCCCAGCGGATGAGTCATTGTAGGCACACTGCGCTGATCTCGAATAGGAGGCTGGAATCTCAAAGCAGCCAGCGTATCAATCTTGGTCAGATCAGCAGCAAGAAGATCTATACCACGCTTTGTAGTGGTGTCATAATAGACCCATATACGTCCCTCCTTCAGCCATGTAGCACTCTGCAGGTGGGTAAAATCAAGGAATTCCTTGCTGTCATTACACTTTGTACCCTCTAAGGGAATCCTGCAATGCCTGAAAGTGGGAGTAAGCAGACTCCGTACTGACTCAGTGTCCTTCCCATCGAATGGCTTCTTCTGCAGTGAGCACAAGTGATGAGCAAAGACAGCCCCTAAGTTGAGTCCTCTGGTGGGATCTCTCAAATCAGTCTCAGCAAATTGCTCCCTTAACCCAATGAAAAGCATCTCCAGCTCGTTCTTACGCATCTTGTTGGCTTCAGCTTTGCACAACAGAGTATATCCCAAGATGCGCAAGACATATCTGAGAACAAGATGCCTAACATGTATCTGCTTTGTCGTCCTCGAGCAATACCGACCATTACCAATACAGTCCCAGAAATACTGAGCTTCCGGCACATCCCACTCAAGAGACATACCAATACGTGCAGGCTCAACGCTGAATCTATAAATCCTACAGATATCAAGAAGGGCAATCTGATACCTGGCTCCTAAGCACATGAAGGTAAAGAAACCTCTTGAAGCTCTCCTGCTCTCTGGGTCAGGATAAATAACTCTGCAGGTGGCCAGCAGCTGTCTCACCAGATCAGGATACAACTCATAGTACTGCATAGGCATTGTCCCCAGACCAATGCCCTTAACCAATGTCAGCATCTGCTCATCGATGCATAGCCCTCTACAAGTCCAGTAGTCGGCAAACTTGGTCGGCTTAATCGTCATGCCACACCAACCATTGTAGAGCAATGTATCAAACTCGTCCCAATGCTCATGTAGCGGCCTCTCTGTGAAGGTGTCGATCTTAAGCAGCTTATCAATCTCCATATCCCAGACCTTGTTTGTTGTAATCAGCTCCTTGTCTTCCTTAGGCCAAGGCAATTGTATCGCTTCCCTATCTCTCTGATAAGGCTCAGGATATGGCGAGTCTCGAGGAAACCACTCAACTGGTGGAGGATGATGACATGTAGCTCCAGCTGCTGTGGTAGCTCTACGTTTGCGAGGTTGTCCGCGAGGAGGCATCTGCACACAAGAAAACAATGCATATTAGTTACGAACAGATTTCTCTGTGAAGTCGCAGTGCAACGACCGTTGCACAAGTGCAGCGATCGTTGCAAGGCGATTTCACAGTCGCCAAATAATCCTCTAAATCCTGCAAAATTCATCCCACAATCTCACAAATAGCATAATTCCATCACCAATCAACCTAAATCAAGTCTATAACAGTACGGAATCATCATTCTCAAGCCAAAATCTTCTAATTCCAAAACCCTAGAACCGAATCCGAAAATGATGAAATTTAGAGCTCTTACCTCGGAATTGTTATGAATGGGTTAGAGGAATAGATAGAGCAAGTAAAAACAAGAAGAATGAGCTTTGAATTAATGAAAATGATGAAGATTTGAGTGATTTAGGGAGTTGAGAGTCGGGTTGTACAGACGGCGAAATGGGGAAGAAGAGAAGAGAGAAAAGGGTTAAGGCACTTACCTGAATCGTGTGTGCAACGACCGTTGCATATGAGCAGCGATCGTTGCTTCTGAACCAAATTGATTCCGGATTAGCACGCGTACCTTTAATTTTTGCAATTGAACCATTTGCAACGACCGTTGCACAGGACCGCAACGATCGTCACAAGGCGATTTCATCTCTTCGTAATTTCTCCCTGCAATGATCGTTGCACATGTAGGCAACGATCGTCACACATCTCCAGACAGTGTTCTGTAACGAAAAACTTAGCAAAAAAATAAATAAAACCAAAACGTTAAATCCTAAGAAAAAAACACCAAAAATAAATAAGAAAAACACTAAAACCTAACAATGGGTTGCCTCCCACTCAACGCTTGTTTAAGGTTATTAGCTTGACCGGACGAACAAGATCAAGCTCCTGGAGGTTTCAACAGAGACTGTGATTGTCTCTGTGAAAGTCTCCTCATCCAAGGCGGAGAGTAAGCTGTCTCACTGTGAGCTAGTCCAAGAAAAGAGGGAGTGAAATGATCTCCAGGATCTGAAACCAAAGTCTCACTCATCTTCTCTCCATATCCATCCTCAATCCTGAAGGTTTGCCCATCAATCTGCGGCTTGCGCAGCATATCCATCTCAAAGTGCAAAGGCTCATCTCCCAGATAGAGATCAACAAGACTGTTCCTTACATCTATCATTGCTCCAGCTGTGGCTAAAAATGGTCTTCCCAGTATCAAAGCATCACCTTGCTCACTGTCGTACTTAAGCACCAAGAAGTCTGTTGATAGGCTCAAAGTTTATCCCTATACTAAACTGCAAGTGAACAGCAATGTCAAAGTAGTATATAGGGTTATCGAATCCACAGGGACACTTGGTCTCAATAGATCAGAACAGTAGAGACTAATACTAGAAATAAGCAATGTGATTGAATTGAAAGCGGTGCGAGAAAGTAAATCAGTAGCAGAGATTAACGGTTGTGGAAGCAAGTAATTAAAAGCGTCAAGCCTAGGGTATTCTCAGGAAATCAGACAAGCAGACAGTTCATTCAGCAAGGATCTAATTAAGCACAGTTCTAGAACTCAAAACACAGATATAGAATTAACCAAATTCCTTTGCGATAATTCTCTAAGTCTAAGTGCAGCTAACCAAACTTTCGTTTGCGAGAACTAACAGATTAAACTAGCATTAATCCCAAGTTTGATATGTTCACAATTATCCTAAACCAAACTTCCGTTTGCGCAAAGTTTAATTGCCCAATTTAATTAGTTCAGATTCCTAAACCCCACTTCCGTGACGTATTTAGCAACCTAAGATCTAGATTCTAATTGATCAGGTTAGAACTAGCTTTAAGCACAATTAAATTGAAGAACAGATATAGTTTGAATCCTTAACTGAATTTGAACAAGTCTAGCAAGTCATGAAATCCTATGTGAGAAACCCTAAACCTAACTAGGAATCTACTCAGACATAGATAATGAAAGCATAATCATATGATGAATAAATTGCATAAAAGAATAATAGTAAAAGGGGTTCGAAATCTTCTCCAAATACAGATGAAGTAATAGGTTCATATCAGCCCCAAAAGCTCTAAAAATCCTCTGCTCTTAATTATGAAAGCGTAAGTAAAATAAACACCAAAATCCTCTATATATAGGCCTAATCTCGGCTGGGGCTTCTGTGTAAATACTGGAACTATCTTGGGCTTCTTTGCAAATCTTCATATCTTCATTAAACCGACGTGTACGGCCCATCTCGCTAGTGTGTCGACCGATGCACAAGGTGTGTCGGTCGATGCATGATCAATAAATCGGACAGTGACTTAAGCTCTCGGCCAAAACGTCCCAAAAGTCCCAAAATGCTCCAAATATCTCCAATTAGCTCCAAACCTGATTAAACCTGTAAAAGACTCTAAACAAAGACAAAAGACACTAAAAACACATCTATATCATGGTCTAAAATGGGTAAAAACCATGATATATCAACTCCCCCACACTTAGCCTTTGCTTGCCCTCAAGCAAAACATAGAACTAAAACATGGTGAAGAGGTTTGAAAACTCTTCAGAAACTCATTTCATCCTAGAAGCTACAATACTCAGATTCCCCTTAGTAAACCACTGCAAGAATCAATCACAGGATATCAAGACCACAATGTACTTCCCCCACACTTAGCAACTGTCCTAGGTAAACTCCACAATCACATTCAAGCATTGAAATTCTCCCTACTGACTTCTGCAAGTATTTAAGTGCGGTCTCACCTAAGGATTATCGATCAAAGGGCACATGGATTCTTACCTTATCAGCTCTAGACCACCATACTATCTTTCTCTAGTCCCTTTCTTCTCTTTCCCTTCTTTAACAACTGATTTTTCCCCACTGGGTATCATTTTATTTTTTTTATCAGTGTTCTTCCCGTTATGGGGTGTACTTTGGACACATTCCATGGATCACATGAGAGATAATAGTGTTTGCTACTATTCCCATGATCACTTCGGAGTTACTAACTCATCCTCAGTTTATTATCTTTTTTTTTTTTTTTTACTTTATAGAAGGGGAGAAGGGAACTAAATAGGATAGGTTGACAGGCTGTGTCAGAACTAACAAGGGAATCCGACACAAAGTATACCAAGCCCTTAGGTGAGAAATCTAAGTCAGTATTAAATTGAAGTCAGTAAAAGGATCCTCTGATACCTGAAGTGATGTGGGTGTTCCCAGTAGGTTGATCTGTGATGGGGTTTTCTAATAGTCAGAGATAGATCCTGCAACTTCATCCCAATGGTTACTTAAGTTCCTGCAAGTCTTGTAAATCTTCTCAGAAAATCATAGTTTCTTACTTAAACAATTTTGACTCAATAAAACAAAAAAAATTTGAAAAATGGACTGACTCTTAAGAAAACAGAAAGATAAATGTCAGTAGCAACTCCCCCACACTTAAGACAAACTGTCCCCAGTAGTGTCAAGCGAAGGATTGGTAAAAAGAAAGAAAATTTGTTAAAGTTCTGTTGAGTTCTGTCGGGTTTACCTCTGTCGCTCATGCATCGATCGTTGCACTAAGTGCATCGACCGTTACTTGGCGATTTTCGTGTATGGTCGATCGTTGCTCAGGACCGCAACGATCGCTGCAATGCGATTCCTTTCGTGTTGTGACAATCGACACAGAAGTGCGTCGATCGTTGCACTGCGATTTTGTCCGAGACCTGCAAACATAAACTCACCAGAAACAAAAACAAACGTAAAATCCTAACAAAAACACCAAAAATTAAGTAGAAAAACACCAGTACCTAATGGTGGGTTGCCTCCCACCCAGCGCTTGTTTAAGGTCAATAGCTTGACCTATCAGAAAGAGATCGAACTCATGGAGGTTTCAACAGAGACTTTGAGTGTCTCTGTGAATGTCTCCTCATCCAAGGTTGCGTATAAGCATTCAGATCATGAGATCTTCCAAGGAACGAACGATAAGGGTCGGGGTGGGAGTGTAGCTTCGGCGGGATTCTTTGTTTTCCTGCATTCAAAACAATGTGATCAGAAGGATTAAGCTTAGGTGATTTGTACCTTACCTTTGATGTATATCTGATGTTTGGAGCTTTCTGCTTATGAACAGTTGCAGGTACTGAAGATGTTAGAGCAGGTTCAAGAGGAACCGCCATCTTCTTCTTTTCACTATCAGATACTGTAGTTCCACCAATCTGAACTTCTTCTTTTAGATGACCATCAGTGGAGATCATCTTCTTTGCATGAACTCGCGAAGTTTCAACTGGTGGTGTTTTATTCACCTTCTTATCCATCACTTTTATGCAGTTAGCCACTTCTAGCTCTTGTTTGGAAGGTTTGGGAACCTTAGGATATGGCACTGGGGGCTTGTAGACTCGTTCTGGTACTGTTGCAGGTTTCTGGACATGTCTGCGTTCTGTGTCGATCGTTGCATGATGTGTGTCGATCGATGCAAGGCGATTCTGTTTCTCGAAAGAACTCGAAATTGCCGTCAGAATGGCGTGTCGATCGTCACTGAGGGGGTGTCGATCGGTGCATGTATCAGGCAGACAATATTCATCCAGAAAATCCGAGATTATGCTCTCTTCTTCACCTAGCAACTCAATCTCATCCCTTATGTTCACAGCATTTATGTGCAGCTTCCGTTCAGCTCTCTTAGCTTCATTCTGCCTCTCTATTGCTACATCTGTTCGTTCAATTTTGATATCCAGCTCCTCCATATGCGTGCTCAAAGATTCAAACTTCTCATTCAAGTCTTCATACAAAGCATCCATCTTTGAGTTGAAGGACCTATCGATCTGTTGTTGTCTCTCAAGGTACTGCTCCATCATGATTTCCATTCTGCTCTCATGAGCTGTAGGTGCAGGAGGTACTTGGTAAGAAGAAACACTACAACTCCTTGTAAAGGGTTTCTGAAAAGTAGATCCGTGACTATAGAATCCAGTTCTTTCAACGCAATGGTTAGCTTCTTGTGCATACTTTCCAAGTAGAAGACTATGCAGAGAGTCAACTTGGTTCTTCAACCCAGCTATCTGTGAACTGTCAATCCCTGAGCTGAAGATATCATTTCGATACATCGTCCTGACGATCTCTTAGTATTCTTGGTGATTCAGCGAAGTGTGTCGATCGATGCAAGATGGGCGTCGATCGATGCAATGCGAAATCAGAGAAAACAGAAAAATAAATCAGCAAAAATAAAAAAATAAAAACAAAAACGAAAAGAAAAGGAAAAATCCTAGTAAAACCCTAAGCTCGAAGCTATCGAAGACTCAAAGAGTCCCCGGCAACGGCGCCAAAAACTTGATAGGCTCAAAGTTTATCCCTATACTAAACTGCAAGTGAACAGCAATGTCAAAGTAGTATATAGGGTTATCGAATCCACAGGGACACTTGGTCTCAATAGATCAGAACAGTAGAGACTAATACTAGAAATAAGCAATGTGATTGAATTGAAAGCGGTGCGAGAAAGTAAATCAGTAGCAGAGATTAACGGTTGTGGAAGCAAGTAATTAAAAGCGTCAAGCCTAGGGTATTCTCAGGAAATCAGACAAGCAGACAGTTCATTCAGCAAGGATCTAATTAAGCACAGTTCTAGAACTCAAAACACAGATATAGAATTAACCAAATTCCTTTGCGATAATTCTCTAAGTCTAAGTGCAGCTAACCAAACTTTCGTTTGCGAGAACTAACAGATTAAACTAGCATTAATCCCAAGTTTGATATGTTCACAATTATCCTAAACCAAACTTCCGTTTGCGCAAAGTTTAATTGCCCAATTTAATTAGTTCAGATTCCTAAACCCCACTTCCGTGACGTATTTAGCAACCTAAGATCTAGATTCTAATTGATCAGGTTAGAACTAGCTTTAAGCACAATTAAATTGAAGAACAGATATAGTTTGAATCCTTAACTGAATTTGAACAAGTCTAGCAAGTCATGAAATCCTATGTGAGAAACCCTAAACCTAACTAGGAATCTACTCAGACATAGATAATGAAAGCATAATCATATGATGAATAAATTGCATAAAAGAATAATAGTAAAAGGGGTTCGAAATCTTCTCCAAATACAGATGAAGTAATAGGTTCATATCAGCCCCAAAAGCTCTAAAAATCCTCTGCTCTTAATTATGAAAGCGTAAGTAAAATAAACACCAAAATCCTCTATATATAGGCCTAATCTCGGCTGGGGCTTCTGTGTAAATACTGGAACTATCTTGGGCTTCTTTGCAAATCTTCATATCTTCATTAAACCGACGTGTACGGCCCATCTCGCTAGTGTGTCGACCGATGCACAAGGTGTGTCGGTCGATGCATGATCAATAAATCGGACAGTGACTTAAGCTCTCGGCCAAAACGTCCCAAAAGTCCCAAAATGCTCCAAATATCTCCAATTAGCTCCAAACCTGATTAAACCTGTAAAAGACTCTAAACAAAGACAAAAGACACTAAAAACACATCTATATCATGGTCTAAAATGGGTAAAAACCATGATATATCATCTGTCGGAACTAAGTAGTTTCCAACTCTTACTGGGACGTCCTCAAGAACTCCTTCCGGAATCCTTATTGACTGATCAGCTAGGACAAGAGAGGTACTAGTGGGTGAAAAATCAATCATCCCCAGCTTCTCTGCCACAGAGTATGGCATGAGACTTCCAGCAGCTCCTAAGTCACACAGAGAGCGCTTGAAACCATCCTCAAAAATAGAACAACTCAGCACAAATGTCCCAGGATCAGGTAGCTTCTTCGGGATCTTAGTTAACAGCACATTGCTTATCTGTTGAGGGACCACTATCACCCAATCTTTCAGCATCTCATCCATTGGCATCATCTTCTTCAAGTATCTCTGCACACAAGGGTGATAAGGTGGATCATCAGATGGTGGAACTTTTCCAACTCTTCACCAATCTCTCCTATCTGTCGGACCTCATCAATCTCCTGTTGAGTTATCTCAGACACTCCAGGGAATAATCTAATAAGCTCCAGGTCTGTCTCTGCATCAATGCCATGAGACTCAAGTGAATCTGTCTGTCCACGGCATGCAACGATCGACGCTATAGGTGCATCGATCGATGCATATATGTTTTCACAGATTCCACCCCGAGAGATTTTCCTCAATTTCAGAATTTTCAGCTTCTTCCACCAGTTCAGCTGTATTTAAGTCGAAATTTTCACCTTGGTATGATCCATCATTGATATAGACTGACCAAGCCTTGATGTGGGTGTCCACAACACTCTTTCCCTTAATAGAGCTTGAAATTTGGCTCACCTGAGTGTCCAATTGCTTCACATGAGTACTTAAGGACCCAAAATTCCCATTAAGGTCCTCATACACAGCATCTAGCTTCCTGTTGCAGTCCATAGCAATCTTAGTCTGTCCTTCCAGCAACTGCTCCATCATACTCTCCATCTTGCTCTCATGAGCATTAGCAGCATGAGGTGTTTGGTAAGAGGAAGATCCATAAGTCCTCTGATTACCTTGCTAAAAAGGCTTCTGATAACCAGCATTATGTCCAAAGCCAGAAGAGTTTTGATTGCTTGTGAAAGCACTCTTCTGTCCACCATTGAAGAACCTATTACCTTGCTGATTAGCAAACCTGTTTCCTTGGAAACCAGATCCTCCAAAGTAGTTCACATCCTCTTCCTGACCATCTTCTTCAGCATTGATCACTTCTACATCTTGAGCAAAATGGAAAGCTTTCTTCCCAGCCAGCAAATTACAGACAGTGTCCAACTTAGTCCTAATATCAGCAATCTCCAAGTTATCTATCTTCCCACCAGATTCCTTCCTTCTCCTATCAGCAGTCTTGCAGCTATTACTGCTTACTAAGTTGTCTATCAATTGCTTAGCTTGCTCAGGAGTCCTAGTGTTGAAATTTCCATTGCTGGAATTATCCAACGCAGTCTGGTCTGGGAGATCTATACCTCTAAAGAAAATACCCAGCAATGCTACCTCAGTGAATCCATGATGTGGGCAGTCACGTTGGTACTTCTTAAACCTCATCCAGGCAGTCTTAAGAAGCTCTATAGGACCTTGGGAGAAAGTGAGAATGTCCTGTCTCGACTGATCAGAGCGAGCATCATCATAGAAGTGTCTCAGAAACTCATTCTTAACAGCGTCCCAAGTAGTAAACTTCCCAGGTGGAAGTTGTTTCAGCCAGGCAGCAGCATCTCCAGCGAGAGAGTAGGGGAAGAGTTTGAGAAACATATAGTCATAGTTCACTCCATCATACTTCATCCCAGTGACTATGTCCTCAAACTCATCAATATGATCCATTGGCTGCTCATTAGGGAAACCATGAAAGGCATTCTGCCTCAGAATAGAGTAGTATATGGTTTTGATCTCAAAGTCATTCCTCTCAAAACCAGGAGGCACAAGAGCTGACCGGTTAGCATGAAACTCATCCGGACGGTTATAGTCAGCTAAGGTCCTCTCATTAGCAACAGGAGGATTAACCATCTGCCTCTCACCTTATCCTTGGCCTTGTCCTTGTCCTTGCTCTTGTTCTTGTTCAGGCTCAAGAATCACATTCCCTTCAGCATCAATCCTATTCCCAGCAGCATTGTACGGATTATTTTGTCGGTCCCTCAGGGTACCTTCAGCATCGGGTATCAGAATCAGACGTTCTCGAACCATTCTTGCTCGTTGAACTTTCCTGTTAATCCTCTCTAGTCTAGCAAGCTCTTCAAGTTGGAGATTAACGAGATTAGTATTCGGATTACTTCTGGTATCACGCGTCTGCATAAACCGTCTGTAATCGCAGTGCAACGATCGATGCTAGAGTGCAACGATCGACTCAACTCAATCGCTTAGTAACGATCGACACAAAAGGATGCAACGATTGATGCTAGGCAAATGTCAAACCTGCGACAGAGAAAAACAGAGAAAATTAGTAACCAAAAACAAACAAAAATAAAAATCATAGTCTAAACCCTAAGTTCAAATCTATCGAAGACTCCAAAGAGTCTCCGGCAACGGCGCCAAAAACTTGATAGGTCAGGTTTTATCTATATTCTAACTGCAAGTGCACAGTGATGTGAATGTAGTACTTTAGGGTATCGAATCCACAAGGACTCTAGGCAACGATAGATTAAGAACAGTCAAGATTAAAACTAGGAGAAAGCAATGTAATGAGAAACTAAAAGCAATGCAAGAAACTAAATCAGTAGCAGGATTGGTTTGTAGGCAATTAACTAAAAGCGCTAAGTCTAGGGATTTCTCGGAAATCAGACAAGCAGATAAATTATTCAGTCAGGATCAAATTAGGTACGGTTCTATAACTCAAACACAGATATAGAATTTACCAACTTTCGTTGTGAGAATTCTCTAAGCCTAATTGTAGAAATCCAAATTTCTTTGTAATTCCTAACAGATTAAACTAGCTTTAAGATTAAGTTCGATATGTTCACAATTCAATTAAATCAAATTTCTTTGCGAGTAATTCAATTGCTCAACCTAAATAGTTCAGATTCTAAACCACACTTTCGTGTCAATTTAACAACCTAAGATCTAGATTCTAAGTGATCAGGTTAGAAACTAGTGTTCAAGCATAATTTAGATCGAAGAACAATTATTGATATGAATCCTTAACTGAAATAAATAAATCTAGCAAGTCATAAAATCCTTAATGAGAATCCCTAAACCTAACTATGAATCTACTCAGACATGGAATATGAAGACATAATCAATGAAATAATAGATTGCATAAAAGAGAATAAAGAAGTAAAGGGGTTCGAAATCTTCTCCAGAAATCAGAAAGCAGTACAGGATTAGATCAGGCCCAAGCTCTAAAAACTCTCAGCTCTAAGTATGAAAGCGTATCTAAAAACTGATGTAAAAACCTAATTATATAAGCTAATCACGTCTTGGGGCTTCTTTGTAATTATCAGGAACTTCTGGGCAAAACTATGAATTTTTCATTCTTCATTAAAACCGCCGAGGAAGGCCCATCTCGCTAGTGCGTCGATCGATGCACGATGTGTGTCGATCGATGCATTACTCTGTTTTGGACAGTGAACTCTAACTCTCGGGTCAAAGCACCAAAATGCTCCAAAAAGCTCCATAAACTACAATTCCGCTCCAAACGTGCATATATCTAATAACACCTGTAAAAGACTCTAAAGAAACACTAAAAGACTCTAAAGCACACTTATATCATGGTCTAAAATCGGTAAAACCCACCATATATCAGAGAGCCATGAGAGCTCTTCACTAGTACCGGAGCAGGTCCTAGTACCGACTCGACCAGACCACCAAGCCCAATTATGGGAGTGCTCGTTTACCTACATGCTCCCAACTAGGTAATTTAGGGAGAACAGTTGCGAATGGCACATAGCTATATTTGGAGTTTGGAGCGTTGGAACAAACTTCAAGACTGCACCATTGGGAAATTGGTGGCGGCTGGACGGAAGACAAAGGAGGTCTTGAAGAAGAAATACAAAGAGATGACAAAGGCGCTCTGTCGGCAAGTTAAGTATTTGACCTATATGGTAACAGGCAAGAAAGGTCCGGTAGAAGTACCTCCTGGCTACCCGGAGAGTGAGGAAGAGGAGGACTCAGAGGACATCCCGAGGCGACACTCTTATCATGGAGAAGGAGGTACCAGCTCATCCAGTAGGGCACCAGGACGTGCCTCCCTTGATGGGCGACGTCGCAGAGCTCGGCGATATATCCCTCCACCAACTCCCACGTCCAGCAACGAATCTCTATCCTTGGGCGAGGATGACGAGGACCCAACACCTCCTACCTACTGAGGTAACACCACCAGCTTGTACATATTTTTATTTTGTTTTTTTTCATTTTACCATCTTTAACCTCACTTTATTTACACTCACATCGAGCCGGTGTAAAGTAAGTTTGGGGGGGTGATCATTTGACCATCTTTTATGTTTTCTTCTTATGTTGAGTCTTTGCATTTGTGTGTTGCATTGTTAATAGATATGATTTCGAAGGAAAAAAAACAAAAAAAAATTTTTGAAAATTTTGAAACATAAAAAAAAAAAGCATGTAGTTTCATATTTGTTTCTCTTTTAGGATCGAGTCTAGTGGCATTATAGATTGCATTTGCGTATGCATAGGAGACAATGATATAATTGCCTTGTAAGAAATCTAGATTTAAAAACTCAACATGATGCCCTTGATAATTATACTATGTTGCTTGAACAACTCTTGAAACACTTGCACATTTCGAGCTTTGATCACACCACTCCAATCTATTTGTCAAGCTTGATACCCTCAACTTTGAAACAACTCACTTATATGGACTTGAAATTAATTTAAATTTCTCACTCATGGGTTTTTGATGCTTGATCATGGTCACCATATACACACTTGGATTATTTTTACCACATTTTTACCACCATTTGTTAATCCAAGTGGCCATTCTCACTCTTAGGATGGTTTCCACACCATAAAACCCTTCTTTTTTCTTTTAGACCTTCATTTGATTGCTTGAGTAAGGCCCCTTTTTGATAATGCTAACATGTCCAAAATCTTAAAAGTATGAGAACGACAATGATTAGTTCTCATAGGCTAGTCTAGGAGTTCACTATTGAATTGGCATTAGGGGTGTGAGCACTTGAAAATGGGATTGGGAATGAAAGGAAAGAAAGTGTGAAATGGGGAGAAAATGAAAGAAAGAACCAAAGGCTTGTGTGAAGGGAAACACTTGGGAAGTTAAGATGAATTTGGAAAAACTCTAAGTTGAAATTAAAAAAAAAAATCAAGAAAAGAGTCTTAGTAATTGAAAAGAACAACTTCTCAAGACCCAAAAATGAAAAAAAAAAAAAAGTCAAATAGTTAAGTTTGGGAAAGAAGGAAGATTGGTTAAACTTGGGATAGGATTTGGAAACACAATTGGGTAAGGCAATGAGAGTTAAGAATTGTATGCATGAATTGTTCTTGTCTTGCTACATTTTGCATAATGTCTAGCATTCCTCTTCCTTGAGAGTTATCCACCAAATATGAAATCATGACCTTCCTCTAAACACCATTTGAAGCCTTTTTTATGCCAAGCCAATTGATTAAGATTTAATCCCCATTTGTGAGACTATACTTTGATGAATGAATGAATTTAAGAGTTGGTGGAATGTTGAGTTGGTAGATTCTTGACAATGTGCTTAAGAGAATAAGATTTGGTGTGTTGATAAGCCTAGAGAAATTAGAGTTGATTAGAGTGTTTGTTCATGCAACATATTATCATTTTCTAAGGATATAATGTTGATGGCTTGCTAAATTTCTTTGGTTATGAGTCTCCAACTTCAAACCTCTTCCCCTTTGTTATATTTGTTATTGGCTTGAGGACAAGCAAAGAACCAAGTTTGGGGGAGTTGATGGGTTGTGTTTTTGAGTGGATTTGATCATGATTTTCAGTATGTTTTAGCTTTGGGATAATACATTTAGGCATTGATAGGCTCAGAGTTTTAATCCTATTCTACTGCAAGTGCACAGTTATGCAAAGTAGTACTTAGGGTATCGAATCCACAACGACTCACGGTCACACGATAGATTATATGCCGTCAAGTTAAGCTAAATCAAATCCAAAGAAAACAGTTAATGAAAGCAAGTAAACAGGAAGGTTATTCAATAGAGAAAAGCGTTAGACTTAGGAAGTTCTCGGGAATTATGCTATGCTAGATACTTAACTAACTGGATTCAGATTAAAACATGTTCAAGAACTAGAAACACAATGCTAAATAATCCAACTATCGCTGAGATTATTTATATATCTAGCAACCTAGCGATCCAAATCTCTTTGTGATCCTAGAGTTCTAAATAAGCATTAAGAACAGGTTCTAACGGTTCACAATTCTCCTAAACCAAATCTCTTTGTATCTAGTCAAATTGCTCACTCTAAGTTTGTTCAGATTATAACTCATACTCTCGTGCTATTGTTAATTGTCTAAGATCTAAACCCTAGGTGATCAGCCTAGAATTCAGTATTAAGCACACTCAGGTGATGAACAATAGATGGTAAATCCTAATCAATCGGTTATCAAGCAAGCATAAAACCTTTGTGAGAATTCCTAAATATAACTAGGTTACTACTCAGACATATTAGAAATCAAACAACACATCATGAATAGAAAACCAAAAGATTGAATAGATAAAGAAAAAGGGTTCGAAATTCTTCTCTCAATGTTACAAGTAGCAAGAAATCAGCCCCTCTAAATCTCTCAAGCAAGAACAAAGTTAAGAACAAGATAAAAAGGTAGAATAACTCTGAAAACCTAATTAAACTCCCTAAACACGTTTTGGGGTCAATTTAGAATTAAGTAAAACTTCTGGACAATTTTGCAAATCTTTAAAACTTGTCTCTAACTCTCTGATTTTGTTCTATCGCGCTCAGTGTCGACCGACATCCAAGTCAGTGTCGGTCTACACTCAATCGTAGTCGAGACACCAACTTCAGCTCGTTTCACAAATCACCAGAAACGTCCTATAATCCCATCCTTTGCTCCAAACGAAAGTCTACCTGTAGAAGACTCAATAGACTCTAAAAACCAGGTTAAAGACTCAATATATATAACTATATCATGGTTGAAAACCTAGAAAAACCATGATATATGAACTCCCCCACACTTAGCTCTTGCTTGCCCTCAAGCAAGTAAAGAACCAAAGCATAAGAAAAGAGGTTTGAAAACACAGAAACTCATTTCGTCTTAGGAACTTTCGCATTCACATTCACTTAGTAAACCACTGAAAACTTTCCTACAGAACTCAAGACCTCAATATACCCCCCCCCCACACTTAGCAAATGTCTCAAGTAAACTCCACAATCAAGTTAGGACATTCAAGTTCACCACACTAGCCTCTGTATACAATTAGGTGCAGAGTATCGAATTAAAGGACACATGGACTCAACCTATTCATTATCAACCACGACGTCACTCAAAATCACATCAGAAACAACAATAAAGATGCATAAACTCAAATAGTCATAGTTCCAAGCAAATAAGACTGACAGACTGACTCAAAAGAAACATAAAAACTGACTCAAGAAAAAGAAAAAGAAAAAAAAAACTAGTAGCAGCAACAAGACTAGAACTCCTGGGAGTCCTCATCATCCATGTCCTCATCGGAGTCAGCAGCCACCTCTACTTCCTCTTCCTCTGAGCTGATGTGTGTAGGAGCTGGCGCAGGTGCGCGACGTCGTGGCTGTGGGTGATGCAAACGCTGAGATATCTGGCAGGACATCTTGTGGACCGTCTTCCAGATTCCTTTAAGTACAGTTGCTTCCCACATCTGGAACTGCGGTGGTGGCATACCTTCTGCTGGTCCGGTAAGCTCAGGAAACCCATAGGTCTCGTCTGGATCATCAGCATCGACAGCTTCATGCTCAGCATCAGATGCAGTAGCTCCAGAAGATGTGCCTCGAAGCACAGTAGCTCGGCGCGGAATAGCTCTACAAAGCTCTATACTGGGCTGAAAAGAGAGCGAGAGTGGATCATCCGTAATAGTCGTAAACTCGGTCGCTGGGAGGGGAAACAAACGCCCGACGCCAGATGTATCCGTGAACTGCCACATGAACCGTCTCCCACTGATATCTTCTTTGATCCAGTGCATGCTCTTCAAGTGTGTAAAATCCATCGTGGACTTTGTAGTGCATTTAGACATCTGACTCTTGTCAATCCGTAAGTGATCGGAGATAGGGGTGAGCAGACTCCCAACAGGCTATGTCTTTGTTGCCTTTCCACTGAATGCTCGTGTCTTGAGATCCTCCAGATGATGGGCAAAAACAGCTCCCATGTTCACATCAGCCACTAAACGAGCATCCTGATACACACTCTCATCAACTATTCTCATCATTCCCGGCTCCATCTTGCATAGGATTGTGTTGGCGAAAAGGCGTACAATATATCTCAAAACCGGGTGACACACCGCAGACTGTCGAGTGATCTGAGAGTCATAAATACCATTACCAAAACGCTCCCAAAACACTTGTACATCGGTTCACTTCTCGGGCAAGTTAACGCGCTCCCTATTCCGGTTAAATGAGTAGATGTCACACAACTCAAGGATAGAAATCATGTACCTCACCCCGTTAGCCATGAATGTCAACATCCCTTCAGAAGCCTTCTTCACCACTTCGTTAGTGTAGTACACTCGGACTGTCGCCATGAATTGTCTGACTAACTCCGGGTATAGATCATAATATTTGGTACAAATGGTACCCAGGCCTATTACTCTCAGGATGTGCTGGATGTCTGGTCTGATCTTCAGCTTGTTCATCGTAGTTAAACAAGCAATCCGTGTGGGCAAGAGTTCAACGCCACACCAAGCGTTGTAAAACAGAGAGTCATAGTCATCCCACTGATCCAAGATAGGCCTGTGGATACAAGCAGCGGTCTTAGACTCTGTCGCAGGATCGTTCATGAAGCATGTGAGTTTGAACATATTTCTTTCCTTCCTTGGCCAGGGCGATCTGAGCTATGCGTTCGAGCTTGTCGCTTGAGTGCATCTCATGGGTCGTTTTTCGGGGTTCAGAGAAGGATTCATCTGCAAAACAACATACGAACAGTCGGGAAGAATGAGGCGCAACACATCAAAATTTCAAAGTCATTATCTCATCAAATTGAGCATAGACAATTATGCACAGCACTTATATCAATCATATTCCACTACCAATACACCCTAGATATCCATAAATCAATCAAAAATCGAAGCTTTTTACCATGGAACACGAACTGAAAAAATGGAGATTCAGAGACATACCTTCGCAAACCGATGAAATGGATACTAGAAATGGATAGAGCATGGAAAAACAAGTGGAATAGAGCTTTGAATCGTTGAAAACGGTGAAGAAATGAGATTTGTGGCGATTTTGGAAAGATTTCGGCGAGAGAGGAAATGAAGAGGAAGAAGAAAACTGTCGGGTTTTTAGAAACTCTTACCTCGATTTCATCGATGACCGACATCAAGTTGGATGCCGGTCGACACTTACCTTTTTAGAACAAATCGACCTCTGAAATCGACCTCGGTCGATTATCGTCCGTACTCAAAACTCCCTCGAATGGATGTCGACCATCATCCAAATGGAAATCGACCGACACTGACCCAGCAGTGCTACGGGTTCTGCACAACTTGACACAAAAACTCCAAAAACGAAAGAAAGCAAAATGAAAAAATCAAAGTCCTAATATTTACAACTTACTAGTGGGTTGCCTCCCACTCAACGCTTATTTTAAATCATTAGCTTGACTTTGATTGGAGCTTAGACTCCCGATAGTTTCGACAGAGGCTGTGAGTGCCTCTGCGAAAGTCTCCTCATCCAAGGTGGAGAGTAAGCATTGTCAGCGTGAGCTTGTCCAAAGAACGAAGGTGCGTGATGTTCTCCTGCATTCACAGCAGTGAAATCAGTAGAATCGAGTTGTGAAGACGCGTACCTTTGCTCCGGTTAGGTTCTGATGTTTGGAGCTTTCTGCTTAGAAGCAGTTGCAAGCTCTGAAGATGCTAGAGTGGAATCTTGAGAAACCACTATATTCTCTTCTCCAGTTGCAGAAACTGGAACCTCTCTAGTCTGAGTTTCCTATTCATCTTCAATGCTAAAGGTCTGACCATCGATCTTTGGCCTTCACAGCATATCCATCTAAAAGTGTAGAGGCACATCTCCCAGGTGGAGAACAATCAGACCATGCCTCACATCAATCTTCGCTCCAGCCTTGGCTAAGAAAGGTCTTCCCAGTATTAGGGATTCATCCGGCTCACTATCGTACTTCAAAACCACACAGTCTGTTTGAACTAGATAGTTTCCAACTCTGACTGGGACATCCTCAAGAACTCCTTCTGGAATCCTTCTTGACTGATCATCTAGGACCAGAGAGATCCTAGTGTGTGAAAAATTTGTCATCCCCAATCTCTCTGCCACAGAGTATGGCATGAGATTTCCAGCAGCTCCTAAATCACACAAAGAACGCTTGAAGCCATTCTCGAAGATAGAGCAACTCAGCACTGTTGGGATTATATCCTGAAATCACATTGTACTTACTCTATCGATAGTTGTGTGTCGATATCAGACATGTTGTATGATACTGGGCGGTTGCAATGTTTTGCTAGAAGCCTCTTGCAGTCTGTAAGTTGTAGACTTACTGCCAGTATTATATGATCCTATAGGGTCACACACCTAAGAAATCTGGAAGCATATATATGGCAATGATCATCATGGTGGTGATCAAGATGATGAGTATTGGATACATATCAATATCGATTAAAGAGAGGTGTGTCGATCGACATAGTAGGTGTATCGATCGACACGGGGTCGACTCCGAAACTGATGTTTCGGTTTATGACTTAGCCTTTTTGGTTAAACCCGAAAGATGGTTTAGTCATAACAGGTCGTATATATAGGCTTATATGATCGACCTGGAATAAAAAAAAAGCCGTTCAGTTTTCTTGATCAGAGAAAGCAGAAAACTCTCTCTTCGATTCCCAGATCCGGCACTAGCATCCCGGCTTTCCAGGTTGTGTGCGTGTGGACTGCGATAGAGGCGAGGCATCTGAATCGCTCCTGATCTCGTCTTACCATTCATCTCGCTGCCAGAACAAGGTAAACGCGAGATCCATGATTCAATAACACAAACCCTTAGATCCTAGGCTTGGAATTCAGACTCAGGGTTGCCTAATCGGATTAGGAACCACATAGGAATTCCATCAGTGGTATCAGAGCGTTAGGGTTTTCCATTGAATCAGCCTGTTTAATAGAATTTGATGATTTAAATTCGCTCATAAGATAGTATGAATAAGAACAGGTTAGATCGATTTTGATCAGAAACGATTCTGTTTTTCGTATGGTGTCGATCGACACAAAAGGTGTGTCGGTCGACACAGAATAGTGAATTCGTCAGAATCGGCGGCTAGGTTTTTTCGCGAAGAAAACCTAAATGCCTACTGTGTCGATCGACACAGGTTGAGTGTCGGTCGACACAGACCTTGCGATTGGTTGATCGGTTCAATTGGATTGGACCGGTTATCATGCTTGGTTAAGTCCGATCAGATCATTTTAAATTGGATGAATTGGTTCAATTGAATTGAACCGATTATCTCAATTAGAATAAACCGATTTGATCGGTTAAGATCAGTTTGATCTGATAAGTCGGTTCAATTGGATTGGACCGGTTATCAAAACTGTCTCCGGTTTAGGTCTATGTCGACCGTCACACATGGGTTGTGTCGATCGACATGACAGATTCAATGAACCGGGTTAATTGGTTTAACCGGTTATTGAAGTCTGGTTTTGTTTGGTGGTGTCGATCGACAGACATGGTCTGCGTCGATCGACACAGTGCTCACAATTCTGGTTTTTGAACCTTGAATTTGCAAAACCAAACTCGACTTAAATTTAGTTGATAAAGAACAATTAAAACACTTTTTGGATGTATATTGGATATGTATCAAGATTAAATGTTCTAAATCCATTTTGATACACATTGGATGTGTATTAGATCAAAGCTTAGCTTCAATATGGTCAACTGTCAAGACTCATTTCGTTGTGTGATAGCCAAGAGCTTGGCGTCCACAATTACGTGAGTAAGGCAAGTAATTATTTTGATGGACTTGCAGTGCTTGACATCGAAAATTACATGACCTAAGAGATTGATTTGCTAACCTTTTAGAGTTTCGTTTCCTCAACTAAATATCAAGTGACCTTGATGTCTTTCCCAATCTTGTCTACTGTCAAGACTCGTTTCGTTGTTGGATAGTCTTGGAGTCCTTGGTATCCACAATTACATGAGTAAGATAGGTGATCATTGATAGACTTGCAGTGCGACTGTCGGTGATCACAAGACTGAAGAGATTGGTTTACTTGACTGGGCTATCAGAAGTTCTGGGCCCAGAGACGTCAGAGTAGATGAGACATGGATTGTCTTATCTGCGACCAAGAATTGTACTGGGTACAATTAGCAATGATTTGCTTACCTAGATAACTAAATTTTGGGTGATGGCGAGTCGTCCACTCAGATTTTGGTGAAGTATGGATCTTGGATCATTATATTCATAGAGGAAACATTGTTTGAATATAAAGCGAGTTTTCTTATTAGATAAGATTTCTCAGTTCATGGAATACATAACTAAATCTTTGTTTTTCTTGGATTTCAGCTTATGTCTAAAACTACTTTCTCGTTGCGATCCGTCCTTGAGAATGACAAGTTAAATGGATCAAATTTCCTGGATTGGTATCGGAATTTGAGAATAGTTCTCAAGCAAGAGAGTAAGGACTATGTCCTTGAGAAAGCTCTCCCCGAGAAACTTGGGACCAATGCCTCGCATGCAGTATATGATGCTTGGAATAAGCATTATATTGATGTGGTAGATGTGTGTGGTCTGATGTTGGCTACCATGAACTCGGACTTGAAGAGTCAATACGAGAACGTGGAGTCGCCAATAGAGATGATCACCAGTCTGAAACTGATGTTTCAGGAACATGCACGAGTTGAGAGATACCAGACGGTTAAGTCTCTCATTGGGTGCAAGCTACCAAAGGATGCTCCAGTGAATCCTCATGTCATTAAAATGATGGGTTACATTGATAATCTGGGGAAACTGGATTGTCCTGCTAGCCTAGAGTTTGCTACTGAGATCATTTTGCAGTCACTATCGTCAAGCTATGATAAGTTTACAAAGAGCTATATCAAGAAAGGCTTAACGAAGACGTTGACTGAGCTGCATGGCATGCTCAAGACAACAGAGCAAAACATCATAAAGGGTAAAAGATTTGAGAAATCTTGTATAGACAAGGGTGGAGGCAAGGCCGTTCAGATTTGGAATCGGGATAAGCATGTGTCATCCTTTAAGCCCAAGTCAGGCCCAACTGATGTTGGTAAATGCTGCTACTGTAAAGAGTTTGGGCATTGGAAGAGAAATTGCATTAAATTCTTGGAAGATTCACAAGAGATGGAGAAGATATATGGGACTTCTTCTTCAGGTATTGTGTTATTATTTCAAGTTCTACGTGAGTATTGGATACTAGTTGTGGTACTGATATTTTGAAATATGCAGGACCTACGCAACAGTAGAACGTTGGAGAAAGGACAAGTGGAACTGCGCGTCTGGAATGAAGCAATGGTTGCTGCATTAGCCGTAGAAATTCTCCACTTGTAGGAGCCTTTCAAGCTTGGTTTTAGAAATTAACTAATTGCCACCATGTACTTGCTATATGCAAAGATGTCTTTCATTTTCTTGTTAGAATTTGGATGTTTTTCATTTTGATAAAAGACAAGTTTTGTTCTTTAGATCTTAATGAAATATTATATGGTAGCACCCCGTTTAGAATGGGTTTTATGTCTTAAGCCAGCGTGATTTTGAATATAACATAAATACTAAAGGTTTGAGTCTGATGACTCGAACCAGTCTTTCCTTGGCATAGTCGTTTCAACCACATGGAGTGAGGCGAATTCAGAAGCCTTTGGGCTCATTTGATTATAAATCATATGAGATATGAATTCTGCTTACTGGGCCAAATGACTAAGGCTTCTTTAGCAGTGCTAAAGAAAAGGAGCAGAGGCTTATTGGGCATTATTCATACTGATGTATGTGGCCCCATGAGCATTAATGCCAGAGGAAATCTTCAGGACTTCATTATCTTTACTGATAAATTCAGTAAACATGATTGTATTCGTCTGATGAGACACAAGTCGGAATCTTTTGAAATGGTCAAAGGAGTTCCACAATGAAGTATAGAATAAACTTGACAGAAGTATTAAAAATCCTCGATTGGATCGCGGAGGAGAATACTTAAGTCAAGAAATAAGTGATCATCTGAATGAGTGTGAAGTTGTTTCACGACTCAATTCTTCTGAAAACTTGGATGGTGTTTCTGAGAAAAGTTATCGGGCCTTATTGGATATGTTCCGATCGATGATGAGTCACACGAATTTTCCAAAATCCTTTAAGAATACGCTCTAAAATGTATGTGTTTGCGCAGAAAAGGGTTTCAATCAGAATCAATTGAAAGACACCACATTGGATGTGGACTGGAAGTTTTTCAAGTATGTTGTTTCTGATCATTTGGGGATGATAGCTAACAAGCTTGAACCCAAATCTGATAAGTTCTACCTCGCTGGTTGTCCTAGGGAAACCGAGGCTTATTACTTTTATAACCAATCCGAGAACAAAATTTTGTTGTCCGGAACTGTGTCTTTTGAGAAAGATTATACTTTCCAATAAGAACACTGGGAGTAAAAGTACACATCGAAGAAATTCGATAAACACAGGAGGCTGCTGAGAGAAGCGGTGAGATCTACAAAGTGCTGTAGGACCTACACCTATGGAACCAGAAGTTCGCAGATCCGAATGGATCCGTCACTAACCCGAGAGTGATTTCTCGTAAACGATTTCCGTGATCTTTTGATCATTGAAAAGTGACGAGCCTGCGAAATTCAAGAAGCGATGGTGAGGCCCAACTCCGAAAATTGGCTAGGTATGCGTGTTAGCTTCACCGATCCATTTCTGGATTGAAGCAAACATCTTGGAGTTGGAATCAACATTCTGATAAAGTGGTCAAAAGTTTTGACTTGATCAGGAACGAAATGAAACCATGCGTTTATAAGTAGACTAGTGGGAGCGTAGTTGCATTTCTCGTTCTGTATGTAGATGACATACTCATTCTCATAAACGACGTTCCGTCGCTTAAGTCTCATGAGACTTGGGTCGGAAGTCATTTTCATCAAAAGACATGGGAGAAGCCGCGTGAATTCTTGGAATAAGAATCTATTGATATAGATTGGGTAGGCTAATTGGCTCGTGTCAAGATCCTTATGTTGATAAGGTAATGGACTATTCCAATATGCATGATTCCAAAATATTTTTATGTTCATCTTATAGGTCATCAAGTTGAGGACTTGATCATGAAACCCTATAAGTAAAAGATGACATAAATTATGATTGTCCCTAGTCGAGGTTGTTGAAGTGGGACACCAACAACCGCGCGAGACTAGCATGTGAGGTGACTGTTGGACTAAGTTTCATGGAGTCAATGATATGATTATCACAGTCAATCACATAGATATATGTTGGTGAACATATGATCGGACATGACCCGCTAATGAGAACTCTACAGGATAGTTATATCAGTGTCATGAGAGGTTCTCATTACGACTATAGAGTATAGTCCTTAGACCTGAGTTCATCATGCTTCCTAGCACATGAATTGGTGCACTTTGACCTTGTCAAACGTCGATCCGTAAATGGCGGCTATAAAGGCATTGCTTAGGTGTATCATGAAGTGTGTGAAGGAACAGAGATGGAACAATATGGGATTTGTCCCTCCTATATAACAGGAGATAAATATCTCAGGGCCCATCGAAGATTTGATACTGAGAAAATGCATGGCCGTGCTCAAACGAGGTGATTGTCAGTCGTTTGTTTTATCAGTATAGATCAGGAGTTCGATGAACATGATATTGGCTATAATAAGGATGACACAGTCTCTTTCCTTATGCCATATCGAGATATAGAGACGAAGGGATTATAGGAATAGGTGATTCCAGTACAAGTGGGATATTGTTGGGATTATGTCCTGAAATCACATTGTACTTACTCTATCGATAGTTGTGTGTCGAGATCAGACATGTTGTATGATACTGGGCGGTTGCAATGTTTTGCTAGAAGCCTCTTGCAGTCTGTAAGTTGTAGACTTACTGCCAGTATTATATGATCCTATAGGGTCACACACCTAAGCAATATGGAAGCATATATATGGGAATGATCATCATGGTGGTGATCAAGATGATGAGTATTGGATACATATCAATATCGATTAAAGAGAGGTGTGTCGATCGACATAGTAGGTGTATCGATCGACACGGGGTCGATTCCGAAACTGATGTTTCGGTTTATGACTTAGCCTTTTCGGTTAAACCCGAAAGATGGTTTAGTCATAACATGTCATATATATAGGCTTATATGATCGACCTGGAATAAAAAAAAGCCGTTCAGTTTTCTTGATCAGAGAAAGCAGAAAACTCTCTCTTCGATTCCCAGATCCGGCACTAGCATCCCGGCTTTCCAGGTTGTGTGCGTGTGGACTACGATAGAGGCGAGGCATCTGAATCGCTCCTGATCTCGTCTTACCATTCATTCCGCTGCCAGAACAAGGTAAACGCGAGATCCATGATTCAATAACACAAACCCTTAGATCCTAGGCTCGGAATTCAGACTCAGGGTTGCCTAATCGGATTAGGAACCACATAGGAATTCCATCAAGCACAAATATACCAGGATCTGGTAGCTTCTTGGGGACTTGATTAAGCAGCACGTCACTGACTTGCTTAGGAATTACTACCACCCATTCCTTCAGTACCTCATCCATAGGCAGCATCATCTCTAAGTACCTCTATACACAAGGATGATAGGGTGAAGTGTCAACTTGCGGATCCTCCTTCAACTTCTTGTCCATCACTTCCAGCTGTTTAGCTTCATCAATCTCTTGTTGAGACTTCATTGATACCTTAGGGAAAGGTACAAGAGGCTCATGGTCTGTTTCTTCAGCAATAGCACAAGATGTTGGCAAATCTGGCTCCTTACGCTCTTGATGTCGACCGATCAGTCGACATTAGCCAATTCACTACTGATGTCGACTCCAAAATCGGTCATGCTCGGTTTCCCTTCATCATGAGAACTCGAAATCCCGTGTGAAAGTGGATGTCGACCAACATCAAGGTCGAAGTCGACCGACACTGGGATTTCAGTCTCGGGTTTTTTAGCATCTTCAACAAGTTCAGCAGTCTTAATCTCAAAATTCTCTCCTTGACTTGACTCATCATCAATCTGAACTGACCAAGCCTTAATGTGGGTGTCCATGACATTCTTTCCTTTGACCGAGCTTGAAATTTGGTTCACTTGTGTGTCCAAATGCTTCATGTGAGTACTCAAAGACTCAAACTTACCATTCAGATCTTTATACACAGCATCCAGTTTCTTGTTGAAGTCCACATTGACCTTCGTCTGACCCTCCAGAAACCGCTCTATCATAGCTTCCATCTTGCTCTCATGAGCATTAGCAGTAGGAGGTTTCTGATAGGAAGATGATCCATAAGTCCTCTGATAAGAATTACCTTGCTGAAAAGGTTTCTGATAACCAGCATTATGACCATATCCAGTGGAGTTCTGGTTGCTTGTGAAAGCACTCTTCTGTCCACCATTAAAGAACTTGTTACCTTGCTGATTTACAAACCTGTTTCCTTGAAAACCAGGCCACTAATGTAGTTCACATCCTCTTCTTGGCAGTCTTCTTCAGCTTCAAACACTTCAACTTCTTGAGCAAAGTTAACAGTTTTCTTACCGGTCAACAAGCTATGAACAGTGTTCAGCTTAATCCTGATATCAGCAATCTCCAGATTATCAATCTTTCCACCAGACTCTTTCCTCCTTCTATCAGCAGTCTTGGTGCTGTTACTACTCACCAAGTTATCAATCAGCAATCTCGCCTGCTCAGGAGTCTTGGTATTGAAATTTCCATTGCTGGCAGCATCCAATGCAGACTGGTAGTAGAGATCAATCCCTTTGAATAATATGCCCAGCAGCATCACTTCAGTGAATCCATGATGAGGACAGTCACGTTAGTACATCTTAAACCTCATCCAAGCAGACTTAAGTGGCTCTGTAGGACCTTGAGCAAATGTGAGGAGGTCCTGTATGAGCTGATCTGAGCGAGCATCATCATAGAAGTGTCACAGAAACTCTCTCTTCACAGCATCCCAAGTAGTCAACTTCCCAGGTGGAAGTAGCTTCAGCCAGGCATCAGCCTCTCCAGCAAGAGAGTATGAGAAAAGCTTCAGATACAAGAAGTCATAATCCACCCCATTGTACTTCATTCAAGTGATGAAGGCTTCAAAATCCTCAATGTGGTCCATGGGTTGCTCATGTGGGAGACCATGGAAGGGGTGCTGTCTCAGCATAGAGTAGTAGACAGTCTTGATCTCAAAGTCATTCCTCTCAAAAGAAGGAGGAACAATTGCTGACCGGTTAGCATAAAATTCATCGGGACGGTTGTAGACAGCAAGAGTCCTCTCAGCAACAACCATTTGTATCTGACCTTGAGGCGGTTCAGGCGCAGGTTCATGGATCACATTTCCTTGGGCATCAATCCTTTGCCCATCATCATTGTAGGCGTTGTTGTGTTGGTCTCTCAGAACACCCCCAACATCAGGTCTCAAAACCAAACGATTGTTCATCATTCTTGTTCTTTGACCCTTTTTGTTCGCTCTCTCTAGTCTAGCAAGCTCCTCAAGTTTGAGGTTCAGAAGTTCTTCGCTCTGGTTGCTTCGGGTATGTCGACTTGGCATACACTGATCTCAAAACATTGTTCCGAGGTCGATGTCGAGCGACACTGGAGAAGGAATTGGTCGACACTGAATGCGTCTCTCGAATCCTGCAGCAACAAAAACAAGCAAAACAAGAGAAAAATCAGTAACAAAATAAATAAAAACAATCTAGACTCAACACTAAAACAAAATCTATCGGCGAAATCAGTTGAGTCTCCGGAAACGGCGCAAAAAACTTGATAGGCTCAGAGTTTTAATCATATTCTACTGCAAGTGCACAGTTATGCAATGTAGTACTTAGGGTATCGAATCCACAACGACTCACAGTCACACGATAGATTATATGCCATCAAGTTAAGCTAAATCAAATCCATAGAAAACAGTAAACGAAAGCAAGTAAACAGGAAGGTTATTCAATAGAGAAAAGCGTCAGACTTAGGAAGTTCTCGTGAATTATGTTATGCTAGATACTTAACTAACCGGATTCAGATTAAAACAGGTTCAAGAACTAGAAACACAATGCTAAATAATCCAACTCTCACTGAGATTATTTCTATATCTAGCAACCGAGCGATCCAAATCTCTTTGTGATTCTAGAGTTCTAAATAAGCATTAAGAACAGGTTCTATCGGTTCACAATTCTCCTAAACCAAATCTCTTTGTATCTAGTCAAATTGCTCACTCTAAGTTTGTTCAGATTATAACTCACACTCTCGTGCTATTGTTAATTGTCTAAGATCTAAACCCTAGGTGATCAGTCTAGAATTCAGTATTAAGCACACTCAGGTGATGAACAATAGAAGGTAAATCCTAATCAATCAGTTATCAAGCAAGCATAAAACCTTTGTGAGAATTCCTAAATCTAACTAGGTTACTACTCAGATATATTAGTAATCAAACAACACATCATGAATAGAAAACTAAAAGACTGAATAGATATAGAAAAAGGGTTGGAAATTCTTCTCTCAATGTTACAAGTAGCAAGAGATCAGCCCCTCCAAATCTCTCTAGAAAGAACAAAGTTAAGAACTAAGATAAAAAGGTAGAATGAGTCTGAAAACCTAATTAAACTCCATAAACACGTTTTGGGGTTAGTTTATAATTAAGGAAAACTTCTGGGCAATTCTGCAAATCTTCAAAACTTGTCTCTAACTCTCGGATGTTGTTCTGTCGCGCTCAGTGTCGACCGACATCCAAGTCAGTGTCGGTCGACACTCAATCGTGGTCGAGACACCAACTTCAACTCGTTGCAAAAATCACCAGAAACGTCCTATAATCCCATCCTTTGCTCCAAACGCAAGTCTACCTGTAGAAGACTCAATAGACTCTAAAAACCAGGTTATAGACTCAATATATATAACTATATCATGGTTGAAAACCTAGAAAACCATGATATATTAGGCATCATTAGGATTGCATTTGCTTTGTTTATCTTTTTGTAGATGGTGGAAGACATGATTAAGCACCCAAGTTATAATGGAGGAGGTAGGGACTGAAAAACACCCAAAAAGGAGTGGAAAAACAGCTAAGGCTCACGACCAAGCCTCACAGCGGCTTCGCATAGCGACCTCTTGAAGCCGCTGTGAAGAAGAGTGGAAGAAGAATTCCCACAGCGGCATGTGCCACTACAAAAAAAAGTTCACATTGATAGCAGATTGTTATAGCACGTTTTACTGAAATGTTATCGTAGATGAGTTTGAAATTTTTGATATTCTATCACAGCATTTTATAGACGCTATGCCATAATTTCACTAGGCGGGAAACTGAAATCACTTGTCCGCCAAATACTTAACAAAATTTTACAATTTTTTGGCTTTCATCTCCATTCCCCTCCTTTCTCGAAAATCCTTAGCATAAATCAGATTCTACTTCACTCTCTAATAGCGGGAAATCAAAATTTTCTTATGGATCCCAATATCTATTATGGCTCCAACACCAAATTTTAGTCTTCGAACAAAAATTTTCCCCTCTTTCTCATCGACAGACATTTTTCTCGTCACTCGTCTTAGATTTTCTTCCTCCTCTCTCCTTCCTCACAAAAACCCTAAAACCGAATATATGTTGCTACCATTGTCTCCTTAGTTAAGCCCAGCCTTCAATCACAACCTCCACTGTCTTTCTTCTTTCTCGACTCAGATCTTCTTCCTCCTCTCCCCATCCTCACCCAAAACCTAAAAACGAATCTCGATCTCTCTATCTCTCTCTCTTTAAAATTTCATATCTAGTCACCGGAAAAAAGTTTCAAAATCAGAATGATTCTAGGGTTTGTGGTTTTGTACAGTTTCTTTGGAGATTAGGTCTTGCACCAGTTGAAGCAGAATATACCGATGTGTTTGGTTTAGACAATGAACTTCTCGAGATGGCTCTGAAGCATGTTCTTATTGTTCTCTTCCTATACCCAATCACTCAAAAAGTATTTGTTAGAAATTGAAAGTCTAATCTAACGATTCCGAAAAATTCTCTGATTTTCTAAGCCTATTTCTGAAATTTTCTTGTAGATGTTTCTTAATCTTCAGCCACGGATGAACACTGCATATTCACAAAACCTTAGAGGCACCGGAGAGTCTCACATGTTCAGTGAGTCACCTGTAAATCAGGCAAAAAGTACCTATCTCTCAGTGGATCTAAACAATGAATGAGACAATGACGACTTTGCTTCTGAAGAGTGAAGAAGAGAGAATCGAACAAGGCAAGGAAAGTAAGGACAAGTGAGTTTTTGATGATTTGTTCTTCATCAAAGCGGAACCAATTGTTGTTGTTGATTTGTGTTTTGGGATAATTTGATTTGATTAGGTCTTTAAACTGTTGGTAATGCTTCTGGAATACCAAATCTGATTATGATCTTTTCTTCTTTTGTTCTTGGATTTTCATAATAGAATCTGCTTATAGTTTGTGGATTAGAGAATAATTCCACGCAGCTTTTGGTACAGCAAAATGGTAGAGAGAGTATGTATGCTATATAACATTTTGTAGATCTTGGTAAGTTCTTAGTTAAAGTGGATCATTGTTCGTAATTTAGTGGTTGAGAATTCGTGTTAAGATGTGAGCAAATGCGAGTCAAGCCATGGTTTGCTATTAGTCATGTTTGCTGGTTTGCTATTACTCATGTTTCTATGGATTCATATGTGCAGATGCTAGTCATGTCGTGGACAAGCATAAAGGCTCTCTTTGTTAATATGTGAGCAAACTCCTTTCACCCTTCTTGATGAATAATATACAGTATTAAAACACCATTGAGAATGCCCACCAAGGTTCTTAACATCACCACCAGATGTTAGAATAATTAATGTTATCTATCTAAGTTTCTTTTTCAGTTTTCAGACTCTTAAAGCTTTTTTTTAACCTAAAAGCAGGAAGTATCTAGTCTAAACCAAACCATGGATCTTGCCTCAGCAATGGAAATTGGTTCATGATGGAACAACGAAAGCCTCAACCGATCAATCAGGAAAGCAGATTTAATCTAAGACTCCACATCTTAAGTATGTCCTGTTTTGTTACAATAACTTATCATCTCTTGTTCATATATTGAATGTCAGTAGCAGGCTGGATGATGTTCTTTGTGTCCATGATTTTAACAACGTAGATAAACAAGTTTACATTCTCAAATCTCATGCAAATATTTTGGGACATAAAAATGGATTGCTAAAGTATACATCAAAGGGTGCTGGAACAATAATTTGGTCTGTCTTTGCAATTGTCTGACTGATGCTCTGCTTGGTTTTGATGAGAAGATTATTTGATAGTAGATTCGCAAAACTTTGAATGGATGAGGGAACCTAATTGTCCTGTTGTATTGGTATGTAAATCTTGCTTCATCTTTTCTCTTTCACATTGTATCTTCTGCTTTATACTGTACTTTGTCACTGTAATATAACATACCCGTTTTAATTATTGGTGACAGGTTGCTGGAATCAAAAGCATCTGATGATGATGATGTTTGGTATATATGTCTCCCAAAGTCTTATTTTGGATCTTTTTGTATAGAACTATGTTATACATGTGTGAGATTTTTTTGGGGTTTAATTGTGTTCTTTGATATTTGTAATGTACTATTACAGTTATGTAATTTTTGATAATTTATGAAATATAAAATTTTAAAAGTATAATTAATTAATCATATGTAAAAAAATCAAAACAATTGATAAATAGCACATAAAAATGTATAGCACGGATATAGAGTTATAATAAAATATATTATAGCACGAATAATATGCTAAAGTATACCAGTAATAGCAAGAAGGAATAATCGCTATAATTTGTGGACGTTATTATAGCACGGACGAAAACGCTATCATATATGGCCTATCTATTATAGCTAGGGCAGACATAGCCATTTCAAAAACGCTATCAATCACATACCATGGTATTTATCGTGAGCTAAGAATATACATTTTTCTTGTAGTGTGCAGCGGCCAACAGAAGCCGATGTGGGAACTAGAGACTCGCAGCGGCACTCTACTGCGGGCTACCAATGCCGCTGTGGATATTTTTCAGAAGGCCAAGAACTACAGCGGTATCCACAGCGACCACCTGAAACCGTTGTGGATCTGGACATCTCACAGCGGCATGTCACAACGAGGTCCTGATGTCGCTGTGAGACCTACTTTTTCTACATGCTACATGCTACTTTTTCTTTTTACTTTCGGCTTGTAGATCCTCCATGTGAGTGTTGTCGACCACTACACTCTGTTTTCTTCTATTTAAGGGCTCTTGATGTGTTTAGAGAGTCATATCACCTCTTGTAAACATCTACTACAAAACAATTTAGTTTTCTTGATCTTTTATGCAATTTGAGTTTTGTTCTTGAGTGCTTCTTTGAGTTCTTCTTATTTCTTTCATATTTGCTCATCTAAATCATGTCTTGCTTTGTTATTGCTATGGCTAGTGAGTAGTTCTTTGTAAGTTTCTGGGTTTTAGTAAGGTAAGGGTGATCTAGAAATGGTTTAGGATGTTTAAAACATGGAAACATTGGTTTCTTACTTGTTAGAAGTTATAAATGCTAGGATTGAAGTAGCTAATCAATTCTTTGATCTTAAATGTTGCTAGCACTGAGAAGTGTAGTTAATGTTTGAAACTATATCAAGTGCTTTACATACTTAACTAATGAGAATTGATGTTTAAGGTGTTTAGTGGTAATAAGAACTTGTTCATAATGCATATCTATCTTGAAATTGTCAATGAGAATTGATGTTAATGCTTGATAGATATAGGGTTATTATCATGAGAGTGGAGTAGCATGATATGTTGTTCTTAGCCTAAGAAATCATTATATTGTTGTTGAACATTTCTGGATTAATTATTGATCACCCAAACTGAAATCTCAACCCAAGGAACTTAGCTTTTAATCAATTGTCTTAATCATCATCTTGCTCTGTTTTTGTTCTGTTTTATTCACTCTTGAACATTGCCAAAGTTGTGTTTTCATTTTATTATCTTGTATTGAACTGGTTACGTTTTTATTTATTACAAAGATTAGTGAACAAATCCGTGAATCAATTTGGTTGCACTTAGATTAAGAGAACACTTGCATTCTTAATTAGTGTGTTTGATCACCCAAGTGGATTGACACCCCTAAAATTACAAAGACTATGATGTATACTTGCAGTTGAAGTGGTTGAAAGGAAACTTTTTTATTTAGCGACTAATATAGCAATTAATAACATTAGTGACAGATTAGCGACTAACTATTTTAGTTGCTAAAAGCATGTTTTCTTGTAGTGTGGTCGCGTGCATCACTATCTTCTCATTTACTAATCTGCTTTAAATTGGAAAAATTGTGATTGTACAAGATTAATGATTTAATTCTAACACCTAACTATCCCCTAAACCATCTGAAAGCAGATGCATACCAAGTTAATAGGGGAAGTATAAGCGGTATATGTCGTAGCAAGTAGTTAAGCACTGTGGAGAATAGATTGGGAGATAATAAGTTCCTGAATAATATAAAATACAAAGGGAAGTAAAATCAAATTTGTGGAAACAAGAGAATTCGAAAGATAATTAATAAAAGTTGAAGACAAAGCATTGTCTAATAGCAGTATAGTAGTGCTTAGATAACGGAAGAGTAACTGGTCGCAGACACGACTTCAAATTCGATCTCAATGTTCAACGCGTCTTCTTTGTCCAGGTAAACCTTCCGAAGTTCATCAAGAGAAACAAACCGATCCCAACCCCAGCCTGAGTTTGATTCACCGTGCCAGTTGTCCACTACAAAATGAAAATCTCAGTATATATCTAGCTAGAAGATTGTATCGACTGTTGTTCAGTTAGTAAGAGAAAAAATAATTAATGTCACTGTGTTTTCGAAAATACGTTGGCATGAATGGTGATTGGATCCATGTGGGTCTAGAACTCGCAACTTTGCTTGCGCAAAAATCTTCTCATCTGCTTTTGGTTTGTCACTATGAGCTAAATGCAGAAAAACTGATAACCATTTTCCGCCAGTTGTAGAAAAGCCCTTTGGATACATAGCTTTAGAACCCTACACCGACATTAATTATTATGAACTTGTTTATCATTCGACAGACACAAACACACATGTACGTGTGTATAAAGGCATACTTGTTTGTCCAAAATTATATATATATTCACTATTAAAACAAATATATGTATATCTTTACTCACCATATCCTTCCTCCCATTGAAAAACTGTTTGATGTCTCAACATTCTCTTGCAACTGAGAAAAATTCTTAACAGTCCAAGAGAACTTGGGGTGCGGGTGCTGGAATTTCTCATTAAACGAGAGGATTTCCCAATTGGTTACGGGTGAACGAACAATGACATCAACACCAAACTCACATTGATCTCCCTCGAAGACATAACCATTTTCAGAGTTCTTGAATGAATCAGTTGGAAGAACTTGCTGCAACCCCCACGCCGTTTTCAGTGCATTGAACCGCTTTACGTCTACATCTGAATACATAATATATATTGATGATTTAAATATATGTGAATATACATGTATATATGTCTAACAGAGAGAGAGAGTGATAAGTTCCAAACTATGAAACCTCAAGAAACCTTCAAAGACTAAGAAACCTCTATTGAATTTGTAAATGAACAACACCAGAAGTTCAATTACGTTGATAAATCGACCGATCCCCTTCGACAAATCGATTTATCAACTCAATCTCCCCGAGACTGCCATGGATGAGCTCCGCTCTCCCTTTACAAGTTTTTTGAAGAAATTCGATAAACTCCAGAATGAAATAACAAACTACTATATACAAAGACTCGTTTGTTATTTCTGTAACTACTCTCTCCCTATTGGTCCAGCTCAGCATCCTGGTCAACCTCTCTTGTTGACTGTAACTTGAGCTCTTCTTTCTTCTTCTTACGAACGTATGACTTTAGGGGCATATCAATACCCGGCCGCAAAAGACGAAGCTTGTCCGCAAGCTTAAAATCTGGAAATTGCTCCTTTAACACCGCTGCTTGACCCCACGAACACTCATGCAATGGCAAACCTTGCCATTGGATCAACACTTCCAAATTCCCCTGAGCATCATATCGGGTATCCAACACTTTCTCAGGTTGTAGTACAAACTCTCCCACGTCAGTACAGGTGTCTGGTAATGCCGTTGCTTCCAAGTTATGACCAATGACCGGCTTGAGTTGGGAGACATGGAAAACGGGGTGAAGTTTTGATGTCACCGGCAGTTTCAAACGATATGCGACCTTCCCAATCCGCTCTAAGATTTCAAATGGTCCATAAAAACGGGCTGAAAGCTTCTGACATATCCTCCTGGTCACTGAATGCTGCCGGTACGGTCTCGGTTTTAAGAAAACCATATCACCCACTTCAAAATTTACTTCACGTCTGCTAGTGTCTGCACTTCGTTTCATAATCTCCTGAGCTCTTAATAATGCAGCCTTTACCTGAATCAACATTTCATCTCTCTGTTTCATCAACAACTCCAAATCATGATTATCAGTTGACCCTTCTTCAAAACGCAATAGGGATGGTGGATCACGCCCATACACCACATTGAAAGGTGTTGTCTTCAAAGCTGTATGGTAAGATGTATTGTATGAGTATTCTGCCCAACTCAGGTATTTAAACCACGTCTTTGGATGTGAGGAAGCAAAGCAACGTAGGTAAGTCTCTAAACATCTGTTTAGAACTTCGGTTTGACCGTCAGACTGCGGATGATACGCAGAACTATACTTCAACTTTGTACCCGATAGACGGAAAGCCTCTTTCCAAAAAGAGCTCAAGAATATTGCATCTCTGTCCGAAACTATGGAGTTAGGGAACCCATGTAACCTGACAACTTCTTTGACAAATAGATTGGCCACATCCGGTGCTTTGTATGGATGTTTCAAACCCAAGAAGTGAGCGTATTTGCTCAATCTGTCTACCACCACAAAAATGACGTTGATTCCATTAGAGGAAGGCAAACCCTCTATGAAATCCATGCTCAGATCATGCCAAACTTGCGTGGGAATTGGCAATGGCTGTAACAAGCCTGCAGGGGAAAGAGTGGAGTACTTATGCGTTTGACAGATTGAACATGCAGCTACATACTGTTGTACACATTCTTTCATCTTCTTCCAATAGAAAACAGTCTGAATACGCTTGACAGTACGTAATACACCTGAATGACCACCCTCCAAGCTGTCGTGGAACTCTTTCAAAATGATGGGAATGTACTGAGATGTATCTGGAATAACCAGACGATGTTTGTAATACAACTTGTCTTCCTTCACAGCATACACAGAACTGTTTATATCGCCACTGATGATCTTTTTCTTTACTAACTGAATGTGTTCATCAGCGTCAATCTCTGAATAGATGTCTTTTAGTTGAAGTACACTCGGAATTGTTAAGGCCAACAGTTGGTTATGTCCAATGACAGATTCATCCTGCATCTGTCTTGATAATCCATCAGCCACTTTGTTCTCAATTCCTGGCTTGTAAACAATATCAAACTGATACACCAACAGACGAGTTAGCCACTTTTGATAGTCCATAGACACTTCTCTCTGGTTCAACAGAAATTTCAAGCTCTTTTGGTCCGTGTGAACCTGAAATTTATGTCCCAACAGATAATGCTTCCATTTTTGAACTGCCAAGACTATAGCCATCAATTCTCTCTCATAGATTGGCTTAAGCTGTTCTCTTGGAGTTAAGCTGTAACTAAAGAAAGCAATCGGTTGCTTGTGTTGCATTAACACTGCTCCTAAGCCAAAACCCGACGCATCAGTCTCAACTACAAATTGTTCTTCAAAATTCAGAAGTGCTAATACTGGAGCAGAACACATGGCTGCCTTTAACGAGTCAAAAGCCTGCTGTGTAACTGTAGTCCACTCAAACCCATCCTTCTTGAGCAATGCGGTTAGTGGTTTTGCGATGATTCCATAACCTTGTATGAATCGTCTGTAGTAGCCAGTTAGGCCGAGAAAACCCCTCAAACTCTTCAAGGTTTTAGGCGTTGGCCAGTTCTTCATTGCCTCTGTTTTCGTAGAATCAGTCGCAACACCCTGCTCAGATATTATATGGCCCAAGTATTCAATCTGGTGTTGTCCAAATAAGCACTTTTTTCGATTCGCATATAAGCCATTCTCTGCAAAGATACTTAACACTACTCTGAGGTGATCCAAGTGTTCCTTCATTGATGAGCTGTATACTAACACATCGTCAAAAAACACCAAAACGAATTTCCTCAGATATGGCCTGAATAATCTGTTCATTAGGGCTTGGAAAGTTGCTGGGGCATTAGTGAGCCCAAAAGGCATCACGAGGAACTCATAATGTCCTTCCGGAGTTCTGAATGCAGTCTTATGAATATCAGATTCCTGCATTCTTATCTGGTGATATCCCGATCTTAGGTCCAGCTTTGAATATACAACTGAACCATGTAACTCGTCCAGCAACTGATCAATGACCGGGATTGGAAATTTATCCGGTATGGTTTCTCTGTTAACAGCCCTGTAATCAACACAAAAGCGCCAGTTATTATCCTTTTTCTTCACTAATAAGACTGGACTTGAGAATGGACTCGTGCTTGGTCTGATAATCCCTGCTGTCATCATTTCAGATACCATTTGTTCCATAATTGCTTTTGTGGAGTGTGGATATCGGTACGGTCTTACTGAAATAGCCGTTACCCCTGGTTTTAGATGAATTGCATGCTCATTTCCACGTACTGGTGGCAGTCCTTCTGGCACTGCAAATACATGTGGAAACTGATCCAACACTTCAGTAATCATAACAGGAGTATCAATGATCTGAATCGAGTTGTTTGTAAACTCTATTGGTGTTCCTTTGCAAGATATCCCTCTAGCTGGACTGAGAGATTTCAGAGATATCTTCTGCATATGTAATGTAGGATCTCCCTTTAGTGTTACCTTCTGTCCCTTGTAATCAAAAATGAATTCATGTGACTTCCAGTCCACTAAACATTTTCCCAATGTTCTGAGCCATTGGATGCCTAGTATCACATCAGCACCACCCAAATCCAGTATCACAAAATCACTTGTGAACTCACACTCTTGAATACTGAACGAGACGTTTCTACAGACTCCCAGTCCGTCCACTGTGACGCCATTACCCAATAGAATTTGCAACTGCTTAGCTGGTAATGATTTAAGTTTAGCTCTTTGTACTGCCTGTGGTGTGATATAATTGTGAGTTGCCCCACTGTCCAGCATAATCACCATTGTGCCTTTCCCAAAATCTCCTTTCAGTTTAGTTGTTATGGGGGAGTCAATACCTAAGAACGCATTGAGAGACAAAGACATCAAATTCTGCTCCCTTGAACACTCTTCTTCCTGTTCTTCTATACCTCCATCCTCCAATACTTCAACCATCATACCATCAATCACAGTCAACACTTGTAACCCTTTGTTTGGGCAGTCATGAGTAGGAGAGTACTTTTCAGTACATGTGAAACAGATCCCATCTCTTCGTTTCTGTTTGAGCTCCTCCTTAGACAATTTGTGTTGAGGGCGTTGATATTGGCCATTATCAGTTTTCTGATTCTTTTGCTGATTCTCCGTAGTCAATGTCTTACTTATCTCCACAGTTGTTGATGGTTTGGACCATGTCTTGTTTGAATTATAAGACGATGATGATCGTTGAGAAGTGTGTTGTTTACTGCCATTCTTCTTCTCTATACCACCCAGAAGTTGACAAAGACTACTTGATTCCATTTTTAAAACTGAACTCTTATGTTGCCTGATGCCCTGCGGTTCTTTGATCTTAATAACCTCCTGCATCTCTGGTTTTAAACCATTAAAGAACACTGCTTCCAGATTCTTTTCAGCCACTCCTTGTACAATGTTCGTTAACTCTTCAAACTCATTGACATACTCATGAACACTGCCCGTTTGCTTTATTCCAAACAAGCGTTTCTCTGGTTCTTCCTCAATGGTACCACTGAACCGTTCCAGCATTCTCTTTTTAAACTGTAACCAATCTGTAAAAGGTTCCACCTCCATTTCACCATTAAACCAGCTCAGAATGTGTCCTTCTAGACTGAGTGATACCAACTGCAGTCTAGCTTCTCCCACATATCTTCCCAAACGGAAAAAACGTTCTGCTTTTGCTATCCAGGAAAATGGTCTTGTACCATCAAACACAGGCATATCAATCTTTTTCAACAAACTATCATGTGAATCAAGAATTGATGTTACTGGCCGATAACCTAGCTGATGTTCATCCCTGTGCAAACCAGATGAGTGAGGATGTACCTGACTATCGTCATCCATTGCGAACGAAGGAATTGATTTGCCTTGAGCTTTTTCCATTCTCGCAACCAACTGAGACATTTGTTGAAATGATTTCTCCATTCGTATCACACTTTGCTCCACTGTATCGAATCGAGTACTCAAGCCGTGTAAATTCGCGTCGATCTTCGTAAACCGAGTTTGAGAAACTCTATATTCATCCGTCAATTTCGTGAATCCATGTTTCATATACTCGATATCTTGCGCGACTTCTTGTACTTGGCCTCTCAATTCGCTTTCGATTTGATCCGAATCATCCATAGATCCCATTGTTAATCGTCTAATCGTCGTCGTAATCGAAGTTCGCCGGAAATCCCAAGCTTCGCCGCGATTTCGAACCAGTCACCCGCACCAATTTGATAAGTTCCAAACTATGAAACCTCAAGAAACCTTCAAAGACTAAGAAACCTCTATTGAATTTGTAAATGAACAACACCAGAAGTTCAATTACGTTGATAAATCGACCGATCCCCTTCGACAAATCGATTTATCAACTCAATCTCCCCGAGACTGCCATGGATGAGCTCCGCTCTCCCTTTACAAGTTTTTTGAAGAAATTCGATAAACTCCAGAATGAAATAACAAACTACTATATACAAAGACTCGTTTGTTATTTCTGTAACTACTCTCTCCCTATTGGTCCAGCTCAGCATCCTGGTCAACCTCTCTTGTTGACTGTAACTTGAGCTCTTCTTTCTTCTTCTTACGAACGTATGACTTTAGGGGCATATCAGAGAGAGAGAGAGAGAGAGAGAGAGAGAGAGAGAGAATTAACCTTGAATACATGTATTCTTTCTTGTTGTAGACAAAGAAACGTAGTTCGGCAAACACCTCACATTGTGGTGTTGATAGCAAGCTTTTGCTGTCCATTTCCACATACATCGAAATGAATCCATTCCCATTGTCCTTTTCGTTCCCTTTTGGGTATACAATCAATCTCCTGTTTTTATATTGCCTTATTAGCTAGATAAAGATTAAGTTTATGACAAAGCGATGTAATGAAAAGTACGCCTTGTTAGTCTCAACGCTAAATGAATAGATGATCCATACCAGTTATATCCACAAGAGGAGTAAACACGAGATTGGAATTTATCATCAGACGACGTCGTCGACTTCTCAAGTTGTGAGAAATTGAGAACCTTGAGGGAATACGAAGAAGGAGGATGCTCACTCCACTTCTCCACAATTGTAGATACTACTGCTGAACTTGAACCCATTTTTCCCATACTGTGAGATCCGGAATTCACACTAAGAATTTGTATTCGTGGATTTGGACTTTTAGGATGTAGAAATTGTATAGTTTCCTATGAATCAAAGACTTTATTGAGATTGATCGTCGAGATAGAACAAACACAATCGAAAAGAGAGTACAAAGTATGAAATCGAGCTATCTAGTCGAAGTGTTCTTGACTCGGATTGGAATATCTTGAATGGATCGCCACTTCTTCTTTAAATAGTCTCGACTCTGATCTTTCTGTTCCGATATTTCGGCCTCGCCGTCGTAACGATCTCCGAGATTTGTGTGGATCAGTTGAACTGGCGAAGACCGGGTTGCTCTATCCCCGCGTCATCTTCTGCCGAGCTCGAGCTCGATTGTCTCCGGCTTCGGCATCGTCCGGGCCTTGTCAGGGCGTTTATCCGCTTGGGCCCAACAAAGGAGTCAGCTCTCCTCTTTGTCTTTGATTCTGGAACGGGCTCATGAATATGGGCCTTTGTCTTATCTGTTAATGGGCCGGATTTCCTAGAGGGAAATCCAGTACCAACAATACCCCCCCCAACCCATTGATTTCGAGAAGTCGAGGTTAATGGGCGGTGGACGTTTTCGGGAAGGCGCGCGCGCGTGCTCTAGGCATTAAGGAAGCCCTAATGATTGTTCTCGCCTCGTCCGCAGATCTTGTTTTGACGGTCGAGATCGCGAGGAACTGAAGGATCCTAACTGTCTCAATCTTTTTCGTAATCATTTACAAATTTCGAATTGAGCGGTTGGGATTGTGGGATACGAAAGATCCCACGGATCTCGAGCACGAGATAGTTTAAAAGGGGAAGTTACCTAGCACGATTCCCATTACTGCTCGCACTACAAATCGTCAAGGTAACTTCTTCTCCCTCATTATATCCCTTTTTTATATGTTTGCCTCTCGCTTTTATTCCTTTTGCCGTTGCACTGAGACTTTCTTCTCTAGAGATTTCGTTTTTCTTCTTTTCTCAAAAGAAATTTCTGATATACCGAACTATCATGGTTCGAAAGAGTACGGCCAGGGCAAGTCCTACTGTGGCGGCGGGACCGGTTGGTCCTCATCCACCGTCCAGTCTGACTGTCGACCAAATACGGAAGTTGCGGGCGAAGTGCCGGATTCCGTCGGAGGTGGAGATACTTATCCCATCACCGGACATGTCCCCAGAAACTGTCGTCGAGGGCCGTTGTTGTGCTTCTTATACCTATTTCGATAAATGCGGATTGTTTTTTCCAATCCCTCGCATTATCTCATGGGTTTTAGCTCAGCTCCAACTGGCCTTTCACCAGATGACTCTGAATTTCGTTCGGTATGTCGTCGGGCTCGGGGTCAGAGCCGTCGAGGAGGGTATCGACTTTGGGGTCGAGGAGTTTATGAGGGTTTGTTCGGTAAAACATAACGCTCGTTTTCCCGGAACCTACTACCTCTCTCCTCGCCATGGGAAGATCCTTGATGAGATCTCGACGAGGGATGTGTGGAAGAGTAAATACTTCTACTTCAGGATCAATCACCACTCGGTAGAGGATTTTGATTATTCGGTTATCCCGACAAGATGGGCGGCTAGCGTTGGTTAGATTATAGGGTTTACTAGTTTCTCTGGTTGCTACGATGTCCTTCATTGACATCGGGTTGTTTGCTAATAACCTTTTTGGTTTCTTTGCAGAGGCTCCTGAGTCATTACCTTTGAACCCAAATACATCGAGTTTGATAGCTCGCCTCCGGAGAGGAGATATCCGCTGGTCTAACTTTACGGATCAGCGAATTCGAGCTACCTTAGGTCCTGCGGCCCGGCAACCTTCTTTACACCAACCTCGTCTTTCACGAGACGGATCACGCTTCCCTTCTCGGCCCACTTCGACTCGAATCGTTCAGGCCCCGCTTCAGATTATCGAGCGGGCTGGAGAGAGTAAGTATTTTGGCCAGACCGTACAAGGATTTTTGCGCCATATGCCTTTTCGTTTGCCGGGCTGACTCGAGTCTGTTTTGTATGCAGATCGATCTGTTTCGGACGACAGTTCTACCGCAAGCACCCCTTCTCTCGAAAAGATGCCGCGAAGATCCAGCAGTCGTCGGAACGGGAAGGATCCCGTTGATCTGGCGAAGAAAATGAAGGCCGGCGACTTGAGCCATGCCCTTCTTTTTGCCATGGACGAGGGGCCTCCCCCTCCTCCTTCGATCCCTCCTCCAAACCCTGTTCAGGTTTCTCTCCCCGAGGTCGCAGGGTCCGGAGAGGCAAACGTGGGGGTGGAGAATTTACCTCCTCTTTCGGTCAGTCAGGAACCAGTTCAGATCCCGTCTGTAGAGCCTGCTTTGCGCAACTCCCAGTCGAATGGTTCGAGGGGATCAAACGGTCGGAGCCGGGGCGGTCCTCCTCCTCCGGCGGCGAAGCGTCAGAGAACTGACGCGGAGGTGAGTTCGAGGAGATCGAACCAGAGTGTTGAGGCGAGGCCTGCTTCTTCCGGGTCCTCCGGGTCTTTCAACTGGCGCTTCAGGCACCAGAAGGAATGTCCGATTGCGGATGACCCGAAGGGCGTGGCCTATCTGCTGAGGCATTTTAAGCCTGCAGGTGTTCAGCTCCCGGCTGTCGGGGATATGGCTCTATGTGAAGTTTACACCGAGATGATGGCGGCTTCAGGGAAGGTAACGATTTCCTTCCTTCGCTTTTTGGTATGTTTTACGCTTAACTCTCGTTTTTCTCGTAGGCCTTGGAGGCTGCGAACAGGTTTGCGGCTAGGGTCGAGCGAGAGCTGCGGGAAATACCGCAGGCGAGTGAGCTCGATACCGTTGAGAAGACGGTTAGGGACCTGAGAGCGCAGTTGCAGGGGGCCTTGGCTCGAGAGGAGGAGTTACGGGAGAAAGTGGGCGACCTGGATGCGCAGTTGCATGGTGCCTTGGCTCAGGTTTCGGTCGCGGAGGAGGCGAGTCGAACCGCCATTGAGGCAGGTCGGGTTGCGGGTGTGCGGGCTGCGCAATGTCAGGGCGATCTGGACAAGGCTCTCGCCGACCGAGAGTTTGACGTCAAGTTGGCGGCCCATGAGGCGAGGAAGGGGCTGAATGGTGAATACCTCAAGATCCTCGAGGGAATCGCGGCGAAGGAGAGCCAAAGGAAAGTCGCCGTGAGCGCCGAGATGAGGCTTCAGGAGGCTTTGGCCAATATCGCGCTTATCGTCGAGTTCGCTTCTGGCGAACTGGATCTGACAAAGGAGGTGATGGATTTGGCCGAGAAGAAAAGATTTGCCACGGAGGAGATGAATGTCGCAGCAGTGTCGGACTTCAGTATCAGCAAGCTTAATCTGCCGGTGATGTCGGACGATTCCATGATCTTGGCGCGCCCTATAAACCAGGTGGCCGCTCGTCTCGATCAGTATGGATCGAACCTTCCGACCGGAGTTAGCTCGCTAGTTAGCGATGAGGTTGAGGGTGGAGAATTTACCTCATCTTTCGGTCGGTCAGGAACCAGTTCAGATCCCGTCTGGAGAGCCTGCTTTGCGCAACTCCCGGTCGAATGGTTCGAGGGGATCAAACGGTCGGAGCCGGGGCTGTCCTCCTCCTCCGGCGGCGAAGCGTCAGAGAACTGACGTGGAGGTGAGTTCGAGGAGATCGAACCAGAGTGTTGAGGCGAGGCCTGCTTCTTCCGGGTCCTCCGGGTCTTTCAACTGGCGTTTCAGGCACCAGAAGGAATGTCCGATTGCGGATGACCCGAAGGGCGTGGCCTATCTGCTGAGGCATTTTAAGCCTGCAGGTGTTCAGCTCCCGGCTGTCGGGGATATGGCTCTCTGTGAAGTTTACACCGAGATGATGGCGGCTTCAGGGAAGGTAACGATTTCCTTCCTTCGCTTTTTGGTATGTTTTACGCTTAACTCTCGTTTTTCTCGTAGGCCTTGGAGGCTGCGAACAGGTTTGCGGCTAGGGTCGAGCGAGAGCTGCGGGAAATACCGCAGGCGAGTGAGCTCGATACCGTTGAGAAGACGGTTAGGGACCTGAGAGCGCAGTTGCAGGGGGCCTTGGCTCGAGAGGAGGAGTTACGGGAGAAAGTGGGCGACCTGGATGCGCAGTTGCAGGGTGCCTTGGCTCAGGTTTCGGTCGCGGAGGAGGCGAGTCGAACCGCCATTGAGGCAGGTCGGGTTGCGGGTGTGCGGGCTGCGCAATGTCAGGGCGATCTGGACAAGGCTCTCGCCGACCGAGAGTTTGACGTCAAGGTGGCGGCCCATGAGGCGAGGAAGGGGCTGAATGGTGAATACCTCAAGATCCTCGAGGGAATCGCGGCGAAGGAGAGCCAAAGGAAAGTCGCCGTGAGCGCCGAGATCTGGCTTCAGGAGGCTTTGGCCAATATCGCGCTTATCGCCGAGTTCGCTTCTGGCGAACTGGATCTAACAAAGGAGGTGATGGATTTGGCCGAGAAGAAAAGATTGGCCACAGAGGAGATGAATGCCGCAGCAGTGTCGGACTTCAGTATCAGCAAGCTTAATCTGCCGGTGATGTCGGACGATTCCGTGATCTTGGCGCGCCCTATAAACCAGGCGGCCGCTCGTCTCGATCAGTATGGATCGAACCTTCCGACCGGAGTTAGCTCGCGAGTTAGCGATGAGGTTGAGGGTCGACTTGAGGAGGACAGGGCGACTGATGATCAGATGGAGGATCAAGACGAAGCTTCCTCTCCTTCCAAGCAGTTCTAGTCCCTTTTTTTTGGTTCGTTGCTGTCCTAGAGGGCTTTTAATTTGTCTTCAGACTTTTGTTGCCCAAGGGGGCTTTTGATTTCTTTTTCAAACTTTGGTTGCCCAAGGGGGCTTTTTGTTCGAACTCGAGGACATCGTGTCCTCTTTTTTTTATGAATCTCTTTTTGAATCTTTCATGCTTTAGCATAGATTTTATTGTTTTTATGCCTTAACATAAAATTCGAGCCGTTGTGGCGATTCGAACTTCTCCAAAGGAATCGAGCAGATAACTTATCTTGAATTGCCTTAGGTAGTTCTTTGCGAACTTTTAAGTTAATTGCAATCGAGCTCGAGCTCTTTGCCAGGAATAGTCTGAGGCGCGACTACTTCGTAACGTAAGATTCAGGCTTAATCGCTGAATTGAAAAGAGAAGCATTAAGTATGAGAACGAATCGAAGTAAACTTACAAAGATCCGATTTGGAGTGTGTGTAGAGGTTGCATGCTTGAATAGCCGTCTTGACCTCGTTATTTTGCTTGAGGGGTGGGGTAGCCCCCCGATTCTTTTAATCCGTATAAGGTTTAGAAGAATTGTATTTTTTGGAAAGATCGTTTTGGATCTCTTTCTTTGGGACGATCATTTCAGTTCGTTCGAATCGGGAGGACCGTTTTAGGTCGCTTGTTTTGGGACGATCATTTCAGTTCGTTCGGTTTGGAGGGACCGTTTTAGGCCGCTTTGTTTGAAGGGATAATTTCATATCACTTTATTTCTTGGAGAGATAATTTCATATCACTTAATTTTTGAAGAGATAATTTCATATCGCTTGATTTTGAAGAGATAATTTCATATCTTTCGTTTTGGGAGAGGTCATTCCAGGTTGCTCGGAAGGGATAATTTCATATCGCTTTGACTTTGGGAGAGGCCACTTCAGGTCGCTCGAAAAAGGATAATTTCATATCGTTTGTTTTTTAGAAGAGATAATTTCATATCACTTTGTTATTTGAAGAGATAATTTCATATCGCTTTAGTTTTTGGAAGAGATAATTTCATATCACTTTGCACAACGTAACGGCTCTAACTTTTGCGACAGGAATAGACGTTTGATTGGGAGACTTATTTTGATTTCACAAAGATAAGCTAGTAGGACTTCGTTTGAAGTTATCGAGCTCGGTAAGAGCTTTGTGTTTGGGGGGTGGCTGCGCTTGAAATCGAGCTGCATACGTACCCTTTTAAGGGGATCAAGCCATTTCGTAGTTCGATTATGTTGATGTACTCTTAGTGGAAGTACTTTTTGAGGTTGATGATGTTCCAAGGTCGTAGTTCAGGTTTCTGGGTTTCTACCGATTTGAGTCGGTAGACCCCGTCCTTCACAACGTCGGTGACCTGGTAAGGACCTTCCCACTTTGCTCCTAATTTTCCAGCGTGTTCTTCCTTTTTATGGTCGAACACTTTCCGTAAGACGAGCTCTCCTACTTGAAACCTTCGAGTTTTGATTCGGGAATCATAGTAGCGAGCTGCGGCTTGTTGGTAATTCTGGAGTCGAGCTAATGCGAGGTTCCTTCTTTCGTCGACGAGGTCGAGCTTGTCAGTTATCATCTTGTTGTTAAGTTCTTCTTGTCGTGGGCATTCTCCCTTGCGGATGCTTGACACGAGGATTTCGGCTGGTATTACCGCCTCGATCCCATAAGCCAGCGAGAATGGAGTCTCGCCGGTGGATTTGCGGGGGGTAGTTCGATAAGCCCATAGTACGGCCGGGAGCTCATCGCTCCAGGTTGTTTTGCACTCGTTGAGCCTTTTCTTGAGACTGTTCATAATCGCTTTGTTAGCTGCTTCCGCTAGCCCGTTTCCTTGGGGATAGCGCGGCGTTGAGTAAGTCAGCTTTATGTTCCAAGTTCTACAGAACTCTTTGAACGTGTTTGATATGAACTGAGATCCGTTATCGGTGACGATTTCGTGGGGTAGTCCATGTCGGCAAACGATGTTTCGCCAGACGAACTCCTTAACGTGAACGTCCTTAACTTTTTGGTATGACTCTGCTTCAATCCACTTGGTGAAGTAGTCCGTCATCACCAATAGGTGCGTAGCTTTCTTTTTGCCGGATGCGACTAGCGGTCCCACAATGTCCATTCCCCATCGCATGAATGGGTACGGTGATGAGATAGAGGAGAGTTTCTCCGACGCTTGGTGGATAATTGGAGCATGCTTTTGGCATTTGTCGCATTTATTGGAGAAGGACTCGCATTCGGTGGCCATTGTCGGCCAATAGTAACCTTGCCTTTTAATTCGCACGGCCAATGCTCGTCCTCCGGAATGGCTTCCGCAGGATCCGTCATGTGTTTGTGTAATCACGGCTAGGGCTTGCTTTTTTTCAAGGCATTTGAGATAAGGTCCGGAGAGGCTCCTTTTAAAGAGCTCTCCTTGCGTGACACAGTACCTCGCACTTTGTGTTTTAAGTTTCCGCGCCTCCCATTTGTCATCGGGAACTTCGCCGTTTGTGATGTACCGAATGATCGGAGTTCTCCAATCTTCGTCGTTGTTAGGCTCAGGTCCCTGACTAGTGGATGCGGTTTGAATTGGTATGTCGGGAACGTTCGCGACGTACACGGCGTTTCTAGGATCGAGGTCATCATCAATCTCGATGATGTCGCTACTGGTGCCCCCAGGACATTCTTTGTGCTTGACATCGTCCTTCACAGCGGGCCCGTCCTCTTTCAAGGACAGAGCTTTGAGGGCTATGTCGATGCTTGTTTTTTCTATCCCTTCGACTGGTATGATCCTTTTGAGGTTAGGATCTGATGTCGATGCTAATGCGGCTAGCGCATCGGCTGCGGTGTTTTCCCCTCGTGGGATTCGTGTTAGATCGAAGAATTCGATCTGTTCGTCCAGTGTATGGACTACCCGTAGGTATGCTTCCATCCGTTCGTCTTTGGCCTCGTAGTCGCCATGATATTGGCTCGTGACTAGTTGGGAATCGCTGAAGGCGTTTACTTCCCGGGCTCCTATTGCTATCGCGAGGCTGAGCCCGGCTATTAACGCTTCGTATTCTGCTTCGTTATTCGATGCGGCGAAGCCCAGTCTGAACGATTGTTCTAGTACTTCGCCCGTTGGGGAGACTAGCTTTACCCCGACTCCGGATCCTTGCCTCGAGGAGGCTCCATCGACGTAGAGTTTCCATTTTTGGGCCGAGGTCGGGTCGAGTTCTATAGTCGGAGGGAGCTCGATTACGAAATCTGCCAGCACTTGTGCTTTTAGGCACGTTCGAGCTTTGTATTCTATGTCGTACTCGCTAAGTTCGATAGCCCATTTGACCAATCGACCCGACTGGCTTGGACTGTGAAGGATGGTTCTCAGTGGCTGAGAGGTCATTACTATGATCGAGTGCGATTGAAAGTACGTTCGGAGTTTTCGAGCCGATGTCACTAGCGCCAAGGCGAGTTTTTCCATGGCGGGGTGTCTGGTTTCAGCATCGATCAAGGTCTTACTGATGTAATACACCGGCCGTTGCTCGTTTTGTTCCTCGCGAACCAGGACTCCACTTACTGCTGCCGTCGAGACAGCTAGGTAGAGGTAAAGGGGTTCTCCTTCTACTGGTTTCGCCAGTATGGGTGGTTCGCTTAAGTAAGCTTTGAGCTGAGTGAAAGCTTCTTCGCACTTTTCGTCCCATAGGAACTTTTTGTTTGCTTTGAGCAAGTGATAGAAGGGAAGACATTTATCAGTCGACCTTGAGATAAAGCGATTTAGAGCAGCTATTTTGCCAGTCAGGGGCTGGACTTCTCGTGTTGTTCTTGGAGATTTCATCTCTATGAACGTCGCGATCTGTTTGGGGTTCGCTTCGATCCCTCTTTCGGTCACTAGGTAACCAAGGAATTCTTCTGAGGGAACCCCAAAGGTACACTTTGCTGGGTTGAGTTTCATCCCGTATTTATTGAGAATGGTAAAACATTCTTTTAGTTGGGGGATGTGATCCTCATACCTGGAAGATTTTACCAGCATATCGTCGATGTAGACTTCCATGGTTTTGCCTAGGAGTCCTGAAAACATCTTGTTGACGAGGTGTTGGTAAGTTGCTCCTGCGTTTTTTAGTCCGAAGGGCATAACTTTGTAGCAGTACGTGCCTCGATTAGTTATGAACGAAGTCTTTTCTTGGTCCTCAGAATTCATCAATATTTGATTGTACCCTGAGAACGCGTCCATAAAAGATAGTAGCTGATGTCCGGCGGTAGCCTCGACCAGTCAGTCGATGTGTGGGAGTGGGAAGCTGTCCTTTGGATATGCTTTGTTAAGATCCGTGAAATCTACACAGACTCTCCACTTCCAGTTCTTTTTCTTAACCACTATGGGATTGGCAAGCCAGTCGGGGTACTTGACCTCTCTGATCGATCCGATTTTTAATAACCGATCGACCTCATCATTGACGGTTTTGGCCCGCTCAGGGCCTAGTTTTCGACGCTTTTTCTTATCGGTTTGTAGGTTGGATCGACATTCAGCTCGTGGCTGGTTACGTCGATGTCGATCCCTTTCATGTCTGTTGAAGACCAGGCGAAGGAGTCGACGTTCTGTTTGAGAAAAGAGACCAGTTCGTTTTTAACTGGCTCTGATAGGTCGATTCCGATGCCAACGAGTCTTTCGGGATGAGCATCGTCTCAGACCTGAGTCGTGAGGTCCTTTGGGGGTCCTATTTGACTTGGGTCGTTCGACCTTTTGGTCTGCATGGTGGCGAGCTCCTCCTCTTTCTGTAATTGCTACGCAGGGGATTTCTTGATCTGCTTGTATCCGTTCATGTAGCAATGGCGGGAAATCTTTTGACTTCCGTAATGGTTTTGATCCCTTTGGGAGTTGGGAATTTTACGCATTGGTGGTAGGTCGATGGTACCGCTTTCATGTCGTATATCCATGGTCGACCTAGGATCGCGTTATAAGGAGCTGGCCGATCTACTATGACGAACTCCGTCATTCTTCGAACTCCTCCAGCGGTTACTGGGGCGAAGACAGAGCCCATCGAGTACGTCGTTTCGCCAGCGAAACCTACTAGTGGTGTCTTTTCTTCCACGATCTCGGAGTCGTTGAAGTCCATCTTTTTGAACGCGTCGTAAAAGAGGACATCTACCAAACTTCCCGTGTCAATCATTATCCTTGAGAGTTCGACATCTCCCACTACTAGACAAACGAGGAGCGCGTCGTCGTGTGGTTTGTCGAGATTACTTGTCTCGCTTTCGTAGAAAATGATTTCGTGGTTTGGACCCAACATTGGGGTTTTCCCCCCTCTGTCGGTCTCGACTCTTCTTTGAAGAGCTTTGATCCAATTGACCGAGTCGCGGCAAAGCTTGGAGCCACCGAAGATGAAGTCGATTCGTTTAGGGGGTATAGCCCGTACACCCCCCCCCCCCACAGAGACGAGAGAGATTGATTCTCGAGCGTAAACTTTTAGCAGGAGCCGGAGGCGGGGATAGTGCCGAACCTCCCGGAGTGCCGCTCAGGTTGAGCTCACCGAGGATGAACTCGACTCGCTTTCGCGACCCTTGAGGGAGTGTTTCGGGGGATTCCGGCTCTTTTGACCGTTCCCGTTTGTTCTGAGAAGGCTTTTTGGAGTTCGACTCCTTGGTCTGTTTGTTTTCCTTTTTGTCGGGCAGAGTTTCCTCCTCGACTTCGGAGTCTTGCTTGATTTCGGACTCTCGCTTTTGAGCCTCGGCTTTAGCTCGAGTATAGCAATCTTCGGTCGAGTGTCCTCTTTTATTGTGGAAATCACAGAATTTTTCCTTGTCGAACTCGAATTTCTTCGAGCTCTTCGGGCTCTCGACCGCGTTGACGTTCCCTGATTTACGGGAATCCTTTTTCGAGTTCGAATTCTGCGAGCCCGACGGGTTCTTTTCTTTTCGGTGCTTTTCTCTGAGGGTCGTGGTTTCGTCCTCGAGGCGAGCAAAGGCCGATGCGCAATGGAGGGCGTCATCGAGCGTTTGAGGTTCGCGGACTATTATTTCCTCGCGGAATCTGGTTGAGTACCATAGTCCTCGTCTTAATGCTTCTATAGCTACTTCATCTCGTGGGTTCGCGATTTTGGATTTTATTTCCTTAAATCGGTCGATGTACGAGCGAAGTGTTTCGTCAGGTTTTTGAGAGACGCCAAATAGGGCTACCTCATTAGTCTTTTCCTCGATGAAGACGGAGTATTGTTTGAGGAAAGCCGTCATGAACTGGGTGAAGTTGTCAATGGACCCTTCTTCCAGTCCGGCAAACCATTCTAGGGCGGAGCCCGATAGGTTTTCCGCGAAGAGCCTGCAGAAGGTCGGCTCTCTCTCCTCATCGGTAAGGTACACCCTTGCCATCGCTTGTCGGAATGCCCTGATGTGGGCTTTCGGGTCTGATTTCCGAGAGAATTCTGGAAACTTAGTTTTCTTGATTTCTCGGATCCTTGCAAACGCGATCCGATCTGTGAACGGTGTTTGTTGCGTTTCTTCGATCACTCGATCGATGTCAGGAGCCGCGCTCGTTGCCATGTGAACTTTCGAGCTTAGACTGTCGAACTGGGCCTTAGCCTGCTCGATGTATTGTCTAAGCATATCGTGTTCATCGCCCTCTGCGGGTGTGAACTGGGCTTGTGCCTGACCTGACGTTTGTTCCGGAAAAACGGGGTCGAGGAGATCGATCGGTGGGACCGACCTTGTCTGGTCGATCTGGGGTGTTCGGAACTGAACCGTGTTAGATCCGTTAGGGAGTCCCGAGCTCGAGGCGAAGGCAGAGCCTCCTAGTTGCCTCGGTCGGATATTAGAGTTATTCGGGAAAGGTGGTGGCCCGGGTAATGGTCGGTTTCTTGATCCGGTTGGATCTGTGACCATTGAACTCGAACTGAATGGGGTCGGTATCGCGATAGGGGTCATTGTAGGGCGGAAGCCGCTATTTGACGTATTACCGAAATTTCCCGACGCTCCCGGAGGAGTTACTACCTGGGAGAAGTCCAAGCGGGTACACGGTGGATGACTTATGGGAGTTCGCGTTGGTCTACCCCTTGGCTTTGACTGGCGAGCTGCTCAAGACGGGCGTTAAGGCGCCGCTCTTGTTCGTCGAGCTGCGCGGCCAGAGAACGGTTCGCGATCTCTTGGGCCCTTGCGCTTGCCTCGTTATTTCTCGTTCGATCTACCAACAGGCTTAGCATCGAACGGATCTCGGCAAGATCATTTGGCCCTTGTCTCTGTGGAGCAGAAGGTAGTGATGAATTAGGTCTGGTTATTCCAGATCCACCTCCTGGGGTGGATATCGAATCGTTTCTCATCCACACCCAGTTTCTGCTCGGATCATTAGTTCCTGACAAAACATTTGTCGGAGTCTGGCTTGTCGCGATTGTTTGAGCGACGGATCCGGCTGGTGCCGAGGTCGTAGAGACTGAGGCAGAGCTCGTCAACACGCCGTCGGTCTGACCCATGTTTCTTACCCCGGTGGTGTTCTGAGGAACGTTGTCGACCGTTTGAGGGAGGTCAAATGGTGGTGTGGCGCTGGGAGAGCCAGTTTGGTCGGGATTCATCTCGATCTATCGGATCTAGGATCTGATTCTTAAGATAGGAAAAACTATAGATAGTCCCCACAGTCGGCGCCAAATGTGAGATCCGGGATTCACACAAAGAATTTGTATTCGTGGATTTGGACTTTTAGGATGTAGAAATGGTATAGTTTCCTATGAATCAAATACTTTATTGAGATTGATTGTCGAGATAGAACAAACACAATCGAAAAGAGAGTACAAAGTATGAAATCGAGCTATCTAGTCGAAGTGTTCTTGACTCGGATTGGAATATCTTGAATGGATCGCCACTTCTTCTTTAAATAGTCTCGACTCTGATCTTTCTGTTCCGATATTTCGGCCTCGCCGTCGTAACGATCTCCGAGATTTGTGTGGATCAGTTGAACTGGCGAAGACCGGGTTGCTCTATCCCCATGTCATCTTCTGTCGAGCTCGAGCTCGATTGTCTCCGGCTTTGGCATCGTCCGGGCCTTGTCAGGGCGTTTATCCGCTTGGGCCCAACAAAGGAGTCGGCTCTCCTCTTTGTCTTTGATTCTGGAACGGGCTCATGAATATGGGCCTTTGTCTTATCTGTTAATGGGCCGGATTTCCTAAAGGGAAATCCAGTACCAACACATACGACGTGCAACTCTATAAAATAAAACAAGGATCTGAATGTTCATATATATACAGAATAAAAACAAAAAAGATTAATTAGTGTTTTATTAAAACGATGTTTTTAAAGCAGAGACGTTTCTTGGAAACAGTTAACATCAGAGGGAAGGCGTAGCGGTCTTATAATGATTTTAGTAGAAAACGAAGAGTCATGACTCGTGAGTCCAGGCGTGACACTACTAGTATCTAGTTAGTTACTACTCGAGGAGTACTTACGAAGCATTCGTCATCATTTCGACAATTTATTTGAATTTTTTTTTAATCTCAACTCTCTAGTTCTTCCTATTTATTGGTTTCGAATGGTAATCGTGGTTAAGGCGGACAAAATTAACTGCGGATTAGAACACTTTATTTTTGGGACGGACACAATCCGCTGCGGACTGAATTTATTTCTTTGTAAAAATGGTCCGCACTTGGTCCGCAGTGGACTGATTTGATTATTTTCTGTCCGCAGCGGACTTAATAAAAAATTGTGAATGATGAAAACAAAAAGCGGTCTTGACCGCTTGCGCACTGATGCAGGGCTTGATCTGTCTTTTCCCATATGGTTTTAGTTTTAATTTCGATTTCTATTTAGGTGTTCGGATTTGTTTCAGTTAAAATTTCGTTTTGGAGTTATTTAAATCTTTTGGATATACTCGGGTGTTAGATATATAAGTCTGCCCTAAACCTCTATAAAGGACGACTTTTTATGCAATTATAATTCAAGAGCTTTTACTCTTAATCTCTTGTTCTCGACAGAATTGCGATTCTCAACGACTACAAGATTGTGATATCGTTTGGGAATTCTAAGACTAAACAAACAATCTCACAACTACTATCGAACACTCTATAAGTTGGTATCAGAATCAGGAAGTTTTTGTTTCTCAGCAAAACATGATCCTTGTTCTAATGGCACCTTGAAAGCCTACTATGGGCGATCAACATGACGAGTTGCAGCAAACTTTGGAGACCTTTACCGAAGGGCTTCAGGAGGCGTTGCAAGCGGCCGTTGAAAACGCTTTTACCACAGTCTTACAACATCAACAACAACTTCATCAACAACCACAACAACACCATCATCCACCACATCAACAACATCAAGCACCGCCCAATGATCATGGTTTCCGACGCTATCCTCGTACTCATGAGCGTAACCCGCTTTTCGAGTCTGATGATGAGGAATTCGTGGATAACCTGTTTGCTGGTCCGGCTAATGATCAACGTCAGGGCTTTCAACGAGAGTTGCGACCGGCTGTTGCGGCTCAACATATTCCTGCGGCTCGTTGGGAAACAGGTTTTCGATTGGAGATTCCAGAATTCACGGGCTCGCTGAATGCAGAAGATTTCATCTATTGGTTGAACATGGTCGAAGAAATCTTAGATTTCAAACAAGTACTTGATGATATGAGAGTTCCACTTGTGGCTACTCGCTTTAAGAACCGTGCTTCGGCATGGTGGACTCAGCTAAAAGAATCTCGTCGTCACTCGGGAAAATCAAAATTTGATTCTTGGGAACAATTGAAAAAGCATATGCGGCGTAGTTTCTTACCTTACAACTACGAGCGTACGCTTTACAATAAGCTTCAGAACCTTCAACAAGGATTTCGAACTGTCAATGATTACGCCGCTGAGTTCTTTCAGATGACCGCTAGAACACCTTCCGTGGAGACAGAGGATCAGCTGATCTCGCGTTTCATTGGTGGTCTGCGCATTCAGCTGCAAACGGCACTTCAACAGTTTAATCCTCTATCGGTGTCAAAGGCTCATCAGCGTGCCATCATCATGGAACAACAACTCCGGAGCAGTTGGTCTTCTACAAACTCACGTTCTCGTGTGCCTGCTCTGACCCAAAGTAGTGCAGTGCAAGAGGACAGTGGAACCGTTGGAGATGATAAATCCACAGTGACAAGTGATTCTATTGCAGCTTCACGTCCTCCTCGGACTAGTGCTCTCCGTTATTTTAACTGTGGCAAGAATGGCCATCGCCAAACGGCCTGTCCAAAGCAAAATCGTCGTGGTTTATTGGCTAATGACCAGACCTTCGATGGCGAGCCTCACTATGATGCGTATCGGTCTGATGATGATGATGACGAAGAGAGGATTGGCGGTGATGTGGAACTGCCTCTTTTGGTCTTGCGTCGTAACTGTTTATTACCTCGTGCACCAACGGAATCATGGCTTCGTACGACTCTGTTCCGGTCAACTTGCACCATCAATGGCAAGATTTGCAAATTAATTATTGATTCTGGTAGTTGTACTAACGTGGTTTCTCATGAGGCTATTCGGAAACTAGGACTAAAGGTGGATGCTCACCCTTCTCCATATCTGTTAGCATGGCTGAACACAGGAACCGAGGTATGTGTAACGTCTCAAGTTGTTGTCCCATTTTCCATTGGCACAAGGACACCGTGGTCTGTGATGTGGTAACTATGGATGCTTGTCACCTACTATTGGGGAGGCCGTGGCAGTTTGATCGCGACGTTACACATCGTGGCAAGAGCAACACGTACAGCTTTATTTTCGGTGGAAGAACGATCACTCTCTTCCGTCGAAGGAGTTGGTGGATCCAAAACCTCAGCCACACAGCGTGGTTGATTCGAAGCCCCCATTAACATCAACTCATTCACTGTTGACGTTACCTAAAGCAGCTTTCGAAAAACATTTGGAAGATACGAATGTGGTATGGGCATTGGTTTCATCTCTGACGACAGAACCACCAATGGCGACGATTCCAAAGGCATTTATGGAGATCCTTGACACGTTTAGGGATGTCTTTCCAGCCGAGTTACCTCAAACGTTGCCTCCACTCCGGGATATCCAGCATCACATCGATCTGGTCCCCAATGCAGTGCTTCCTAATCGTCCTCACTATCGCATGAGTCCTCAGGAACATGATGAATTACGACGACAAGTCGAGGAACTACTGGCCAAAGGACATGTGCGTGAGAGTTTAAGTCCGACTGCCGTTCCAGCTTTACTCATCCCAAAGAAAGATGAATCGTGGCGAATGTGCGTCGATAGTCGTGCAATCAACAAAATCACAGTCCGCTATCGGTTCCCTGTACTGCGACTGGATGACTTGCTTGATCATATTGGGCACGCGTCTATCTTCTCAAAACTGGACTTAAAAAGTGGGTATCATCAGATACGGATCCGACCAGGTGATGAATGGAAAACAGCCTTCAAGACGCGCAAAGGCCTATTCGAATGGACAGTCATGCCTTTTGGCTTGTCCAACGCACCGAGTACTTTTATGCGTGTTATGAACCAGGCCCTTCGCCCTTTTATTGGTAAGTTTATCGTTGTCTATTTCGATGACATCCTTATTTTCAGCTTGGATCTCGCTAGCCATCTCAAACATTTGTCGGACGTGCTAGCGGTATTGCGGTGTGAACAACTATTTGCGGCACAACAGAAATGCGTCTTTGGTGCTGATCAGGTTATCTTTTTGGGTTATGTGATTTCACGGCGAGGTCTGGAGGTGGACCCAGGCAAGGTTGAGGCCATCAAATCTTGGCCTACCCCATGCTCGATCAGTGAGGTGCGAAGTTTTCACGGTTTAGCATCGTTCTATCGGTGTTTTGTCCATCACTTCAGCAACATCACAGCTCCACTTACGGACTGTATGCGAGGCTCGTCATTTGTTTGGACAAAGGAGGCCGATCTTGCTTTCGAAACCATCAAGCAGAAACTGATCTCGGCCCCTATATTGGCCCTTCCCGACTTCACATTAGTCTTTGAACTGCATTGTGACGCCTGCAAGTATGGGATTGGTGCTGTGCTCAGTCAACAAGGTCGACCATTGGCGTTTTTCAGTGAGAAAATCGCAGGTTCCCGTGCACGTTATAGTACTTATGACGTGGAGTTTTATGCGATTGTACAGTCGATCAAACATTGGAGGCATTACCTGTATCACCAAGAGTTTATTCTTTATACGGACCATGATGCGTTGAAACACTTGAATGGGCAGGATAAGGTTTCGTCTCGTCACGCGTCATGGATCGCCTTCCTGCAGCAATTTACTATTGTGATAAAACATCAGTCTGGTCGTCGGCATACATTACTGACCACATTGCAGGTTTCGGTGCCTGGATTTGCTTCTTTTGCGGATCTCTACCCGCTTGATCCATATTTTGATCGGGTTTGGAATGAACTGCAGATGGGAACGTTACCTGAGTTCCTTCTCCACGATGGATTCATTTTTTACGGGTCGTGTTTGTGCATTCCAGAGTGCAGTCTCCGCCTTCAACTGATTTCGGAGCTCCATAGTGAGGGCCATGTTGGACGAGATCGCACTCTTCAGCTCGTCTCCGAGTCATATTTTTGGCCTTCTCTGCGTCGCGATGTAGCTCGGTATGTCGAACGTTGTGTGGTATGTCAAACTTCTAAAGGGCATGCGACAAATAGCGGGTTATATATGCCTCTCCCGATCCCCACTCAACTTTGGACCGATATTAGCATGGATTTTGTATTGGGCTTACCTCGCACTCAACGCGGTAACGATTCAATATTTGTTATTGTGGATCGTTTCTCTAAAATGGCTCATTTTGTGCCTTGTAAGAAGACGACGGATGCAGTCCAAGTCGCTCTCTTATTCTTCCGGGACATATATCGGTTACATGGTCTCCCTTTGTCTATTGTTTCGGATCGAGACTCCCGGTTCATCAGTCACTTTTGGCGTTCGTTATGTAAGTTATTGCGCACCAGTTTGGATATGAGCTCGGCATATCATCCCTAATCGGAGGGTCAAACGGAAGTGACGAACCGTTCACTCGGTAACATGTTGCGTTGCCTAGTCGGAGACAATATCAAGAGTTGGGATTCCGTGTTATGTAAGGCCGAATTTGCGTACAACCACGCCGTTAATCGGAGTACGCGGTTTAGTCCATTCCGGATTGTGTACGGTGTGGTTCCTCGGGGCCCTATTGATCTCGGAGTTGCGCCTGACTTGACTAGAGATCATGGCCAAGCTGTGGTTTTTGTGGCTGATTTGAGCTTCATTCATGCACATGTCCATGACAATCTCCAGGCTTCTTCGGCAAAGTATAAAGAAGCTGCTGATCGACACCGACGGGATGTCCAATTTCGTGTTGGTGACTTCGTATGGGCTGTGTTAACAAAGGAAAGATTCTTTGTGGGCGAGTACAAAAAGCTCAAAGCCCGCAAAATTGGTCCGGTCGAAGTCTTGGAGAAGATCAATTCTAATGCATACCGCCTTCGTTTTCCTCCTTCTGTGCGTTGTTCAGACGTCTTCAATGTCAAGCACCTTGTTCCCCATGTCGCGTGCGATGAGACTGTCGATTCGAGGCCGAATCTTCTTCTACCCCGGGTGACCTGATGCAGGGCTTGATCTGTCTTTTCCCATTTGGTTTTAGTTTTAATTTCGATTTCTATTTAGGTGTTCGGATTTGTTTCAGTTAAGATTTCGTTTTAGAGTTATCTAAATATTTTGGGTATACTCGGGTGTTAGATATATAAGTCTGCCCTAAACCTCTGTAAAGGACGACTTTTTATGCAATTATAATTCAAGAGCTTTTACTCTTAATCTCTTGTTCTCGGCATAATTGCGATTCTCAACGACTACAAGATTGTGATATCGTTTGGGCATTCTAAGACTAAACAAACAATCTTACAACTACTATCGGACACTCTATCACGGACTAATCCGCCCTGACTGCAGTTACCATTCAAACCCATTGAATTTGAATGGCATTTGACTCATTCTCATTCTTCTTTTTTCTGCCATTTTTATTTCAAAAAAAAGCCCAAAGTCTAAAAAAGTACAACAAAGTCCACTAAAATTAAGTCCAACAGAGAAATAAACACGGGTCCAAATGAAATCCACAAGCCTGACACAAAAGATAAGGATGAGAAGCACACGTGTCAGCCCAAATTCGTCGTCGTGCAATCACCGAGCGATCAATTTCACCGACGAAGTCACCGGAAATCACCGCGACGAGACAACTTTGTTTCTTCGAGGAACTCATGCCGCCGGTGTAGCCTTTCCACCAAAGATACCGCTGAAGAAGAACCGCATAAAAGGTAAGCGTTGCTTCAAACACCTCACCGGAAAACGTCATGCCGAGGAGGCTCCGCGCGCCAGCCAAAGACAATGATTTGGCCATTTGAACTCCCGAGCCAAAAGTGGGATAAAGTTACAGAGATATTAATCCAAGCGCATAAAGTCACCGAGAAAGACAACAAAGAAATCGGACCACTCGACAAGAGAAAAAATAGGGAAAAGAGATCATAGAAATCCGATGTTAATCAGAAGAAGCAAAAGACGGATAAAACCGTAACAAACCATCAAAAACAAGTCCGATCTTTATTCAAACACTCATATAACAAACAAACAAAAGTGACCGCGTGAAACGAGAAATTGATTCGTCCGCTTATGAAAGACCAAATCCGAGAAGAATAGGAAGAAGAGATCAGGTTTCGAGAGTATTTTCTCTCTTTAAGAGGAGAAAGAGGCGGTCGTTAACACATTCTCATTCATAGGGCTATAGTAGTCATGTAGAAAATGTAGACAACTGATTCTAAAACTAAAAATGTATATAGAGCTTAGATAATAGGAGAGTATTTGGTTGCAGAAACAACTTTGACATCCATCTCAACATTCAGCGTCTCTTCTTTTTCCAAGTGAGCCCTTTGAAGTTCATCTAAAGACAAATGATGTGATTGGTAATATTGCGGAATGGCGAAATCGTGAAATAACACAATTCCGCAAAAAAAAAATTACCAATCAAGAAAACTCATGGAATAGAAAAAAAAAGTCAAAAATGCAGACTTGCGTTTTCGCTAAATAAATTACAAAGAAAACTCCATTGTGCATTTCAGTAGATTATTTGCGGAATTAACATTGGTTTGATTGGTAACTCGCGAAATAGTGGAATTGCGTTTAAACGCAATACTTACAGAATCACATTTTAAATATAATTCTGTCATCCCACAATTATTCAAGGGTTACCAATCAAAGCCAAAAACTTATCCCAACCCTAACCTGTGTTTGATCCCTCGACCTAGTGGTACACTGCAAGAAATATAAAATGCAAAACACATATGTAACACCATGTCCGTTCGGATCTTATACATAATAATTACAATTATATTTGTTACTATTAGGATATTGTGTACAATAAGAGAAAACTTTTGTTTCATCATAAAAAAATTCATATAATCCAAACTTGGGAAAGGTAAATACTCGTTAAAGGTACTTTTACGCATGGAAGAATATATATATATATATTTTTAATTTAACCGCTATACAAACCATCTTGTAATTTCAAATATAATTTATTCAGTGTGTTAGTTCATTATAGTTACGTTATATTGAATCTCATATCTATACGAGTCTTATACCATTTTGTGATTATATGTTAGAAAATAAATTATTATGGTCAATGGAACTACTCTTTCATATAGCGTAAGCCTTGATGACTCTTTTGATAATCAATGTGACAACATGATTATTATATTTTTCAAGTTCTACTATATATTGGCTACAATACATTATTAAAGTCGTTTATTTTTTAATGGTATCGATTTTATCTCAGAAGAAGATTCCATAGAAAAAAAAATTATATCATTCTATGGTGAATGAAGGGATTGAGGTTGAACTGAAAAATATAATTTTATTGAATCTTATGTTTATTGCATGTGATGTCATTGAATCTAATGACTACATACCTACAAATATCATGACATTATCATTAACCTTACATATTTGTCATGATGTCACATATGAAGATATATTGGAGCAACAATCAATTCAATATTCTATTCATTCATGGAATGCCATACCGAAACCTCATATTCAATATGCAGTTATTTCTTTTGAGAGAATAATATTTGTGGATGATAGGAATAATGAAGACGAAGAATATAAAATGTGTGTGATTTGTCAAAAATAATTTTCTATCCATAAAACTCTTCCGAAGATATTTTGTAATCATGTCTTTCATGTAAAATGTCTTCTTAGATGATTTGAAACAAATCACAAATGTTCATATTTTCGTTTTAAACTATATTTTTAATTAGCAGTTAGTTACAAATAATATTTGGATATATTTTTTATTTGTTACTTTAAATTTTTAATTTAATATTTATATGTAATAATTAATTGTTTTAAAAATTTAAATACATAATTTTAAAATTTAATAGCTTATATTTTTAAATTATTTTTATTTAAAATGAACTCCTACGCGATTTCGCCTCGATTCTAATCATAATCTATAAATTCATCAAAATATTGTGGACTCAAGAGATCATCATCTAGCTACCAAAAGTGTACCCATGAGCCCATGGGCCGGTTCACAGTTTCTCGCCCACTTCAGACAACTTCCTAAAACTAAACCGTACCCGGTTCGTAGGAAATTGTACGATATTATGGTTTCATCAATTTTTGTTTGGCTGGAACAAAGACGCGAGGAACAAAATTGGGTAAGGAGCAAATTAGGAAAGGAATAGTCCCCTCCCCTGCAAAACATATCATCACCGTCATCTTCTTCATTCTTCAATTTCACTCTGCACTAAATCAAACGATCTCTCCAAAACCCTAATTTCTCTTTGTATTCTCTGCTCAATTGTTCGTTCCTCGCTCTTTAGATACCAGGAATGCTTAGTTCTGATCGCCAATCGGATTCTCAGGCAGTCTAAACCCTATTGTCTTCGTCTTCTAGGGCTTCGAAAGTTGGAGTAGAAGGTATACAAGAGAGGGTAAAAGATGTCTCTTCCGCTACTGGAGTGTAAGTACGTGACGGAGGAGTTTATTCGGGAAGGGAAGAACGGCTACTACGATTCCAAGCTGCCGAGCTCCGTACCGATGCTTCGTTTCCTCTACGAGCTCTGTTGGATTTTGGTATACACCCACACAAACTTCTCTTCATATTCTCCAATATATGCCTAGCTCTATGCATATGGGTTCGAGTTGCTGAAGATGCATCGTAATGGGTTATCAGGTTCGTGGCGAACTGCCGATTCAGAGCTGTAAGGCAGTGTTGGAGAGGGTGAACTTTTTGGATAGTCCATCGAAAGAAGAATTAGCTTCCTGTTTTGCGGATGTCGTGACTCAGATAGCTCAAGACGTAGGTCTTTCCAATACTTTCTTTGAAGATCTTACTGTTTTAACCTTTTTTCTGGCTTTCAAATGATTGTACACGGGTACTGAGCGTTTTATTGTTTGGTTTCTTGTTCTCTTTGCTTCGTTTTGCAGCTTACCTTGTCGGGGGATCACCGTTCTCGCCTAATAAAACTGGTCAGTACTTTACCTTCTAGAAACTGATTGTGGTTTTGAATTGGTAGTCTTGCTTATGAAGTATGAACGAGATTTCTAGCTCTTTGAAATTGCATCTTGCAATTAGGGACCACAATCATGTAATAGCATTCTATTGAATAATTAGAGCATGTACCGTTGGCTCATTTTGGGCGGGTTGCAAGGAGGAGCCTGATGCATACCTGCTTCTTATCATAAAAGCTTCTTTAAGCCTAAGGAGCTGAAACTTTGACCGTAATGCCTTTCAATTCTCTATTAGTGCAGTTTCTTCCTGACTTTACATTGTATGCTTGATCCAAAAGTTATCTGAGCTGTTTACTTGGAGTTATTAGCATACGTGTTGTTTTGTTGAATTTGATGATTACATACTTTAGTCTCTTCTTAAAATTATGCTTTGTGTTCTCCTGTACCATCTCCTCAAGTTTCTATGCTTACAGCTAAATTCAGTTGTATTCGTTTGTAGGCGAAATGGCTTGTAGAATCACAGGCAGTCCCTCAAAGGCTTTTCCAAGAGCGTTGCGAGGTAAACATTATGTTACGTCCAGCCAATGAATAATCAGGAAATGTCTAATAAAGAGAATAAATACGAAAAGAAATTTCATTCTGATAGTACTTGGAAAAGAAAGTACAGCTTTGAGAGGTTTCTCATTAGAGTCCCCTCCGTTCTCCCCCTTGTAACTTTTACTCTGTTCTCGATAACTCCCTCACTGATACCACTCCTATATATAGGTATTGCATATGATCATGCAATCCTACTGCACATCATACAAACAGTTACAAGAACAAGTCTGGATTAATAGATAGAGACTGTTAATTGTGGTTATTGTAGCTACTACGGTAGTTATTTTTGGATGTTAACTTTAAGGCTAAAGCCACAATAATCCTAATCCCTTAGACCGTGGAGGGGTCCTCCCAGATCCAGTGGACCAGCTGGTCTCACTAAATAGCCCTCATTTTCTGGCTAACCTCTCTATTTTCTTAATTAGTAAGAGAGTAACTTTTCTGTTGGAGCTGATGATTGATTTCTCTATTTTCTTTTAGGAGGAGTTTCTATGGGAAGCTGAAATGGTTAAAATAAAAGCCCAAGATTTGAAGGGGAAAGAGGTGAGGGCTTCACACTTCTGTAACCACTGTAATATTTTGACATACAAGATTGTTATAGGGATAGCTGTAATTTGTTAGTGATATTATCTCGTTTAGTCGTAAATACAGATGTACTGCAGTATGATTTATGTAATAGTTACTTTGAGTGAGTTCCTTTTACGGAAGATTTATCGATAAAAGAGTTTCTCCTTTACCATTGTAACTGCTGCTCATTGCTCACAACTAACATTTCTGGTTGGTGCTACTCAGGTGCGATTAAACACTCGTCTTCTGTACCAGCAGACAAAGTTCAACTTACTCCGTGAAGAAAGCGAGGGATATGCCAAATTGGTTCGTCATATAAGATCTCGGGCCTTTATCTGTTCCCCTGCTTTCTGTCCACTCTTTTCTGTGCTCTATTGTTAGATACATCTTCGCTCTGTACTTCCTTTTCTCTGAAATTCACCTTAGGAATGCTCGTCTTTAATTTTTGGAAGGGATGATCTCTTCATCAATGCTGATTTGGCTTTTCCTTTTCACATGATTCCAGTTGGAAGGCAAATCTTCTGCTAGTGTTATTATAGTATAGCTGCGCAGAGTAACCAACATATATGTCAGCAGAGTATCTACTGTTTTGTGGAGTTTGATTGAATCAGATTGTACAAGACACCAACTTATTAAAGTAGTTTCTTTTGTGGAGTGCAGGTTACCCTTTTATGTCGGGGATCTGCAAGTTCTTCGCATAATGCATCAGCAGCAACCATGGGAATTATCAAGGTTTTGGTTCTGCCGATACATTATGTTTCGCATATGTATTCCGTTTACCTTTTCTGAACTGAATACCTTTGCAGTCATTAATTGGGCATTTTGACCTGGATCCAAACCGTGTTTTCGACATTGTAAGTTCTTACTGTCGCTTCTGTCATTTTGTTTTTGTTTGATAAGATGGAATGCATCAATCTGTCCTTAATATTGTATATATACCCCATGTTTTTGATGAATAGGTTTTGGATTGCTTTAAACTTGAAACAGATTATGATACGTTTCTCAATCTAATTCCTATCTTTCCCAAGGTTTGGAATGTCTTCCTCGTGTTGTCATCGTCTACCGCTTAGCCTGAGAGACTATTTTTTTTGCTAAAAATCTCTTTTATATGCAGTCTCATGCTTCACAAATTCTTGGATTTAAATTTCAATACTATCAAAGAGTGGAGGTGAATAGCCCTGTTCCACCTGGGCTCTATAAGCTTACAGCCTTGCTAGTAAAGGAGGAGTTTATCAATCTTGAAAGCATGTGAGTACTTTTTCCTTCAACTGTTTCTTCCCTTTCTTTTCTTGCTTTCTAGGTCCTTAGGAGCCACAAGGATTTTCAAATCGAGCATTATGTGTGGTATTAAGGAAGTACTCTAGTGTTATTGTTTTTCCGCGGACAATGCCTTTGTAGTTTCCTTTCTAATTAAATACTTGTACATAGTCTTCTTACTGACGACTTATTTTCTCTCCATTGTATGAGCATGAGATTATATCAGTTGGAATCTAAATGAAAGATTTTTCTGCATTGTGTCTCCTTTTCTAGTTGTTTGGTAACTATGTCTCTTAAGCTCGCTTCTTAATGTAATGTGAAAGGAAATTGATTGGGTTTTTGATTGTCAAGAATCATTTTGGCTGTTCTAATTACTTACTTGGAGATCGCCCTTGAGGATGATTACCTAGTAGAGGAGGACTACCTAGTAGAGAATTAATTATCTTGCAAGAAATTCACTCAAATCATTAACTATTTTACCATGGCACTGATTTGGTGATTACTAGATTGCTACATTTCCTTGTATCTCTGATGAAAATATACTAAATCTGTGGACCTTGTGTTCTGGTGTTGTTTTGCCCAACTGTTTTGAACAGATATGCACATCTGCTACCTAAGGACGAAGAAGTTTTTGAGGATTATAATACTTCTTCTGCAAAGCGTTTCGAAGAGGTACAATTCAAAATATGACCTCTTTCTTAAGAAGTTTAGATGCATGTGTATAGATGTTTTAAGATAGTTTTGTTCTGGCCTAGCGTAAGTTGTCTCTATGTTTCTTCTAAACTAAAACCTTTTTTTCTCTGCTTTTACTATGATCTGCTCATCTTGCCTTTACAAGTTTTAATTAATACTTAGGGACTAAGCACTTCTCCATCTTCCTGGAAGCCAGCCAACAATTTGTTGTTTTTGAAGCCTTTCTTTCACATGTTTATTCACGAGTTATGATATTTGCAAATCCCTCCTTCTCTACAGGCCAATAAAATTGGAAAGATAAATCTTGCTGCTACTGGGAAGGATCTTATGGAGGATGAGAAGCAAGGAGATTTCAAAGTAGATCTCTATGCTGCTTTAGACATGGAAACTGAAGCTGTTACTGAGCGATTACCAGAGCTTGAAAATAATCAGACCCTGGGCCTCCTTGATGGTTTCCTCTCTGTGGACGACTGGTATGTATACCAGTTCCTCTTGATTTAGAAAAAAATATATTGAACTCTTCTGAAAGCTTGGTATGCCATCCAAATTTTTTAGTTCTTTTCACTTAACAAATTCATTATCATCAAAACAGTTCGTTTGGTAATACGTTTCTCGAACCATTGCATGTAAAATTTTAAAATTAAATTCTTCATAAGCTTGAAATTTCTTCTAGGATTGCCGTATATGTGACTGGTATCTTTGTGATAGTTGAATCCGTTTTTTTGTTTATTACTTGAAATTGAAATTGGAAGACATGTTGGATGAGTGCTACTGTCCTGCAGAATTGACATCTTAGATACTATCATATACACAAAGCTACTTTGCATATCTAATTTATACGAAAGCTGTAGTACTTTACTCTTCCCCTTTCTACTCAACTGAAGTGAAAGCTCTTTTTTTCTTCGTTAACTCTTTACTTGTCTCAGGTATCATGCCAATATCTTGTTCGAGCGTCTTGCGCCTCTTAATCCAGTGGCTCATAATCATATTTGTGGTGGCTTGCTTAGGTTAGTGAGTGATCCAATAGCGCAAGACTATTTTGTCATTATATAGATAACTGCTTCGTTGCTTTGCATCTTCAGTTCTATGTATCACCTAAGGAGTACATCAGCTCTGACCACTAATCTATCATGACAACGATGATATTTTTGGTCTATGTTTCAGGCTTATAGAGAAGTTAATCACTCATGCTTATCGCATTGCCTGTCAGACACGTTTTCAAAATTCATCTTCTGCGAGTACAGAAAAGATTACACACGCTGCTAATACAACAGCCAATAGGACTTGTCTAGATCTTCCGAAAGAAGTGTTTCAGATGCTTGTTACAGTTGGTCCCTACTTGTACCGTAATACGCAACTTTTGCAGAAGGTGCACTGACCTTTAAAATACTGAATGATAAAAAAAGATGGAAGATTGAAGCTGACACATGTTTACCATTGTGGCAGATTTGTAGAGTATTAAGGGTTTACTACTTGTCCGCCTTAGATCGTGTTCGCAATAGTGATGGGTCGTCAAATCAAGAAGGTAGTATATATCAAATTTCTCGTGTGCACCTGAAGGAAGTTAGGTTGAGAGTGGAAGAAGCTCTTGGCACATGCCTTCTGCCATCGTTACAATTAGTACCTGCAAATCCAGCAGTTGGTCATGAGATTTGGGAAGTGATGAGTCTCCTTCCATATGAGGTTAACTTGCTTCTGTTTTTTTCCAAATACTTTTTTTGTGTAGAACGTGATGGTCAATCCTGCTGATTAATTTTTTTTGTTTAGGCTCGTTATCGCTTATATGGTGAGTGGGAAAAGGACGATGAGCGGAATCCTTTGCTTTTGGCAGCAAGGCAAGTGGCTAAGGTATAGCAGTATGACTTCTTCGACTTTTTTTCTTACATGATACGACTGGAAATATGCATCCTTCAGACCCTCAGGATCCTATTCTTGTATGTCAGTTGGACACTAGATGGATTCTGAAACGGCTTGCAAAAGAAAATTTGAAGCCGTTAGGAAGGATGGTGGCAAAACTAGCTCATGCGAATCCCATGACAGTGCTTCGGACAATTGTAACTCAGGTGTCAATCTACCTCAAAATGTAGTGTTGCTTCTATTTTTGTAGTCAGAATTGTTTGCTAACTGTCAGGTTCTTGTTGCAACAGATTGAAGCATATAGAGACATGATTCCTCCTGTTGTAGATGCCTTCAAGTACTTGACACAGGTCAGTATGATTTTCCTTTGTAAGTTTTCTACTGTTTCATTTTATTCATTCACTCTGGCATTCATTCTTGGTAGGTTTAAAATGTTGGAAATGTGAATATGTTGGTTTGGCAGTTTGGCTGATACACAAACATGAGCTTCAGAAAAGATTGTTTCTAATGGATCCTAATATTCTAACAGTTTTTTTTTTTCAAAGATCATTTCTGTTTAACGTTCATGTGTTTCTTCTTTCTGGATTCGTTCGTGAAACAATTTTTTTGTTTGCTAAGTTACCAGGAGTCAACTTTCCTTTCTAAGTTATTGTTGTCATTGAGATGCTTCTGATACACAATCTGATGCAGTCCCAATTATTCCTGATACACAGCTGGAGTATGATATTCTGGAATATGTCGTGATTGAGAGACTGGCACTAAGCGGACGAGCTAAACTCAAAGACGACGGGATTAATTTATCAGACTGGCTTCAATCGTTGGCTTCATTTTGGGGTCATCTGTATGTGTTCTTCTTTGAAAGCATTAATAATTTAGAACAGGCTAAAAATAATTTCATTACTATTTTGGAGAGATAATTGATTGCTATGGGTGTTTAATTTTTTGTGATTGCATACACAAGGCATATTTGCAGTTATGCCCAGCATAGAAAAGCAGTGTGTAAAGCTGTTTAAGGAGTGTACTTACAATTTTGATGTTTAAAACGATTGTGGTTTCCCGGTGAATTTAGTGGTACTCCCCATCTTTTATGTTCACTTTTAGTGTTCATTCACTTAAAGACGTGCGTTGTAAGATATTGTTTGGTTCATTTTGGGTTGCATTTCTGTTTTCCCCTTTTACTGTTTGGATAGTCAGTTGAATTTTAATGTGGCTATTGATTGCATATGCTAGTGGTAAAGTAACTGGAATTTTGCAAGATATTTACTTTCTGCAGAAGTTGAGGATTACCTTATTTGCTGACATGATCTATGCTAGTTTGCCTGATAGGATGAAGAGTGCTTTGCGTTAGCCATTAGTTTGTCATGTGTTCCTCCTGTTAGTTTTTGTCATGTGTCTCTTCTCGTTAGGGCTTTATCTTTTTCTCTGACTGCCTACAGAATATCTTTATAACTGCATGATGCGTATATAGCATTATTCAGAAAGCAATAAAGCTGTGAAGGCCATCATTTTGGAGTAATTTCACAAACATTATCATGTTATCCAGGTGTAAGAAGTACCCATCAATGGAGTTAAGGGGTCTTTTCCAGTATCTCGTGAACCAGTTAAAGAGGGGCGAGGGGATTGAGCTTGTTCTTCTCCAGGTTGGTTTGTATTCCTCAAATTCTTATGATCCAACTTATTCAGACTGATGATGGTTGACTGTAATTTGACAATGATGTGTAGGAACTGATCCAGCAGATGGCAAATGTACAATACACTGAGAACCTTACTGAAGATCAGTTGGATGCGATGGCAGGAAGTGAGACTTTACGTTATCACGCAACATCCTTTGGCATGACACGGAATAACAAGGTTTGTCTTTTTAGATCCTCAGAAATTCAAAATGACTTCTTATTAATCTTGAGAGGAGCCAAGCTTTGGTCTTCAGTGCCAGAAGTGCCTGTATTTGTAACTGTTGTTAGAGAATATTGACGAGTTGCCAGCTTGAAATTCAGTTTTTTTTCACCCAGTAATCTGAACGAAACATTATTGATTTGGTTAATTCAAGTTGATACCCTACATCTCCGTTTTAGCTCATCGTTTTTGCAGCTGCATATATTCTGACACTGTGTGCGCTTTGTCTACGCATTTGCATGCATACATGTTCTACAAACATTTAATGGGTTGTGCCAAAATATTTATCTCAAGTCATTCATTCAGAATTAATTTAGAATGTCTGGTCTTGTAAGAAATGCGTTTCATTCAAAACTTCTTCAGTACTTCTATAGATGGCAGTCTCCGTAGATAAAAGCATATGTGCTAGCGATAGCGATTAGCGTCAGTATTAGTGAGATCTTTTTATTTATTTACCTTCGAGATCATTGAGGTTATCTTAGTTTTTAAAATTTTCTGATTTCTCTCCCTGGTTTTTGCAGGCACTTGTCAAATCATCCAACCGTCTACGAGATTCGTTGCTTTCAAATGATGAACCAAAAATAGCTATCCCGCTTTTGTTACTTATCGCCCAGCATCGTTCTCTGTAAGTTGACGAATCTGATTGCTCGAAATTGTTTGGCATTTGGAAGCGTGCATTATTCGTTTGCATGGAGCATACAAGTCTTAACTGGAACACGATGTATAGTTTCTACATCATATACCTGGAAGGCTGGAAACATAAACTGACACGGAGAGAAAAAATGCCTGTTAAATCGGTGTCTCAGAGTACATATTTACATTGTAGATTTTATCTTTGGTGTGACCACCGACAATGTTCCTATCTCTAAATTGACTATGTGTGATGTACACTTATTCATCTGGCCAACAAACTATGATGTTCTAGATTTATGTTATTATAATGTAAACTACCTGATATGCAGAGTTGTGGTAAATGCGGATGCACCATATATTAAGATGGTCACTGAACAGTTCGACAGATGTCATGGAATTCTCCTCCAATACGTGGACTTCCTTTCTAGTGCTGTTAGTCCTGCTACTGCTTATGCTCAACTGGTACCTTCACTTGATGAGCTTGTTCACACATACCATCTTGAGCCAGAGGTCTTTTGATCTTTCTTTCCTTTCTCCCTTGTTATTTACCCTTGTGTTACTGCACTCTTCAACAAGATGGATTTCATCACTTTTCACTTATGTCTTCTGGTCTACATCGTTAGCTATTATTGCCTTCTATTTATGATTACTCTCTGCATTTTGAAGCCCAGTTTAATGTTTTGATTCCCCTGCCAGGTCGTTTTTTTGATATTTCGCCCTGTGATGAGGCTCTTCAAGTGTCGACGGAATGGTGATGTTTCATGGCCTTTGGATAGTGGGGAATCTACGGATGCAGATTCCGATGTATCAAAATCTGAGAGTTCCATGATTCTTGATGTTGGCGCATCTGAAAAAGCTGTAACGTAATATTTCAATTCGAACTGTTTAGTATATTTGGTTTCAGAAACATTATGAATCTGATGTTTATTTGAAGTGTCAAGTACTCTCTTTCTGATGATTTGATGTCATAGAAATCAATTATTTAATTGCGTTACACCTAGATGCTGATCTACTGGACTTTCTCTCGTTGTTAATATGTTTGCAGGTGGTCTGATGTACTTGATACAGTAAGAAAAATGCTGCCCTTAAAAGCTTGGAATAGTCTGTCGCCAGACCTCTACGCTACTTTTTGGGGGCTTACCCTGTATGATCTCCATGTTCCCAAAAATCGATATGAGTCTGAGATATCTAAACAGCATGCTGCCCTAAAGACACTTGAAGAGGTTGCTGATAATTCTAGCTCAGCAATTACGAAGAGAAAAAAAGAGAAGGAAAGGATTCAAGAATCTCTTGATCGTCTAACCGGTGAACTTGAAAAGCATGAAGAACATGTTGCTTCTGTCCGTAGAAGGCTTTCACGTGAAAAGGATACATGGTTGAGCTCCTGTCCTGATACTTTGAAGATCAATATTGAGTTCCTGCAGCGTTGTATTTTCCCTCGTTGCACATTTAGCATGGCAGATTCGGTGTACTGTGCTATGTTTGTACAAATGCTCCACTCTCTTGGAACACCCTATTTTAACACAGTCAACCACATTGATGTGCTGATATGTAAAACGCTACAACCAATGATCTGTTGCTGCACTGAATACGAAGTTGGAAGACTTGGGAGGTTTTTGTTTGAGACCTTAAAGATTGCATACCACTGGAAGGTTACTCTCGAAAGTTTATTTACTTTGACGACTGAAGTACAGAACTGTCTATTTTTTCTGACCTAGATTCTATTGCTGATGGTGTCTCATATATTTTTTCTCAGAGTGCAGAATCAGTCTATGAAAATGAGTGCGGAAACATGCCAGGGTTCGCTGTTTATTATAGATACCCGGACAGCCAGCGTGTCACATTTGGACAATTTGTGAAGGTTAGAAATTCTGATTCTTGACTTCTATAATTATGTTACTTTTAGATGTATAAACTCTAACTGTCTCAAGATTGAGGTGGTATAAAAATTAGTGTTCTTTATGATGTTTAGTCGAAAGTAGAAGTGCATTCTAATACATTCTGGAAGTATTAAGGGCTGACGTAAAGATCTTTTAATAGCTGAGTGGTTATCGCATAGAAACTTTGACAAGATAAAACGGATATATAAGGAAATTTTCAGGTTTTTGATGGCAGGTTAGGTTGGGGTGTAATTAAGGAGTTGCGTTTCAGTAATGATTTGTATGTCATCGATGAGTGTCTGAAAAAATAGTCAAAAGTTTGTTTGCACTCTCTTCTCTATTCAAGTTTTGAGTTGCTCAAGTGCATTTTCTCAGTATTGGGATTTAATATAAATTCTCTGAAAATCTCACGACACTGAAGGCTTGCAAGTCCTTTCATACATTTGTCGTTTCTGGAGTAAGGTTCAGAATGGTTTATGGAGTATAACTATTATTTTTATATAGTTTTAGTTTCGAGAATAAAACTTATCATGTAAAGCTCGAGTAAATCTTATGCTGTTTGAACTAAAGGGTTGTTTTTAATTTGAGCTGAACGTTATTACCTTTTATATATCAACTTGCTGAACTAATGGCATGACGCCTATAAAGTAATTAAATACCTTTTGATATGATGGAACTGCATTGCTTCTGCTCAGTGATTTTGATATATTCCATTTCAGCTTTGGATATGTTTTCCCTATATATTTCTACTATTTAGCTGTCACGTATCCTGCTTTAATTACTGGTAGCAGAGTCTTGTTTCTTATGTGTTTTATGCCTGTTTCATTTGTTGATATCCCTTAAAGGTACATTGGAAATGGTCTGCAAAAATCACAAAACTTTTGATCCAGTGTCTGGAGTCAAACGAGTACATGGAAATTCGTAATGCCCTAATTATGTTAACAAAAATATCTGGTGTTTTCCCAGTTACTCGGAAGACTGGATATAACCTCGAGAAACGGGCAAGTACCTCTTTACTAGCCAGTCTTATGAATATGCTTTAAGTTGGTGTTATGTGTACATCTATCGTTTCATGTGTATTTCTTTGTGAGAATATTAATGTTTCCGTTCTTTGTTGGTCTGGTCTCACAGGTAGCCAAGATTAAAAATGATGAGCGAGAGGACCTTAAGGTATTGGCAACTGGTGTTGCCGCTGCTCTGTCTGCAAGAAAAGTGAGTGTTAACCAAAGCAATTTCATGTTTAGTGTTTTATGCAATTTTTTCTGAATGTCAATTATTTGCAGCCATCATGGGTTACAGACGAAGAATTTAGCATGGGCTTCCTTGAACTAAAGGGTCCGCCAGCACATACTCCAAAACATGTTCCTTCCCAGAATGGTTTGGTAAGTGGCGTCTCCCAAGGTGAATCAACTGGGGGAAGATCTACTGTTAACCAGCAGCCCGAGTCTGGCGGCAAGGACCAGTTATCAAAAACTAAACCACTAGATGGAAGAACGGAAAACATACTTTCAAAATCTGATCAAGGACATCCAAAATCAAAAGGAGGCAATCCATCGGATGCCCAACCATCTATGTCTAAGCGTTCAATGGACCAAAAGGAAACCGATGCATCACCCCGAATATCTGATGAGAATCCTGTCAAAGCTGGTTCAAAGTATTCTGAAGCCGAGGTATCACCGTGTTCTTTGCTCTGTTATTTGTTCAAGTTAGCAACCCCTGCTTTACTTGTGAACCCCAAATTTGTCACTAGCGAAGGACTGTGTTTAACCTATCCCTTTACGTGGGCTCTGGGTTGCGAGTGAGAGCGCTAAGATCAATTGGTTTAATCCGATGATAAACGCAATATGTTACAATCTATATTCTTCGCTTCCACCCCAACCTATCCCCACCCTTTTTATTCTGGAAGTTGGTCCCTGAAAAATTTTCAGCTAATAACATTTCAGGAAGATTTTGGGCTAACTCTATATCATGTATAATTTATTCTGGTTGGCAGTTAAAACCTTCTAAACGAGGTGGATCGGCTGCATCAGTGAACAAATCAACAAAGCAAGATATTGGAAAAGAGGATGGAAAGTCCGGTAAAGCTGTTGGAAGAACACCCACAGCTGACAAAGATCTTATTTATCTGGAGAGTAGGCAGGCAGGTTTGACCAAAGCGTCTCCTAGCACAGCAGCCAATGGTAGCTTAGCTACTGGTTCGTCCAAAGGTTTATCTCACCCACAAAATCGTTAGACATTCATGGAAGCTAATGTAAGCTGGATGGAATTGTCAGGGTTTCTAACTTTAATCTCTAATGCAGTGAAAGATGATGGTGCTGAAGCTTCAGATACACAAAAGAAATCTTCTCGGACTGTTCATTCCCCTAGGCATGAAATTAGCACTTCTTTGAGATCAAGTGATAAGTTACAAAAACGAGCTAATGCTGTCGAAGATAGTGACAGAATAAGTAAACGCCGTAAAGCGGATGCTGAGCACAAAGAGCATGACAGTGAGGCTCGACCGAGTGATCGAGATAGATCAGCAGAGGCGCGGGTGGATTTAAACAAAACACCCACTGATGACCAAAGCACCCATAGAGATCAAGATAGATCCAAGGATAAGGGTAATGAAAGACAGGGCCGAGACCACAGAGAAAGAGTGGAGCGTTCTGATAAAACTCGTGGAGATGATGTGGAAAAAGCACGAGATAAATCCTTGGAACGCAACGGTAGAGAGCGGTCAGTTGAGAAGGGTCTTGACAAAGGAACAACTAGGAGTTATGATAGAAACAAAGATGATAGAAGCAAACTGCGTCATAGCGAGGCGTCACTTGAGAAATCTCATGCTGATGATCATTTTCATTCTCAAGGTTTACCCCCACCTCCACCTTTACCTCCTAACATCGTTCCACAATCTATGGCCTCGAAAGAAGAGCCCGAAAGAAGGGCAGGAGGTACAAGGCATTCTCAGAGGCTTTCGCCGAGGCATGATGAAAGAGAGAGACGACGCTCTGAAGAGAATACATCAGTTACTGTGGAAGATTCAAAAAGAAGAAGAGATGACGATTTTCGTGACCGAAAGCGAGATGACCGAGAAACAATCATTGTGAAGGTAACATGGCTCCTCTTTACCCTTTACCCCTGTCAGTATCAAACAAAGCTGTAGAATATCACCTGTAGCATAAATGCATCAGCCTGCTTTCTTACTGCTTTCTCTTATCTGTTTTGGTATTTCGTTTTTCTGATTTCTTTTAAGTAGCTTCTGGTTCGATACACATTCGACGTTTCTATAGTGTGTTATCCGCAATCCCTGTTATACATAGGAATAAAAAACCTTACGTCTACTCTATGCAGGGAGAAGAAAGGGAAAGGGAAAGAGAAAAAAGTATCCCTTTGAGAGATGATTTTGAAGCCTCCAAGAGAAGGAAGATTAAGAGGGAACAACAGGTCTCATCTGCAGAGCCAGGGGAATACTCTCCAATGCCCCATCAGTCATCTTTATCTATCAGTACTGGACCATCATTGTACGAAGGTAGAGAGCGAAAGAGCAGTAGCATGATTCAACAGGGGAGTTATCTTGAAGAGGCAAGCACCAGACTTCTTGGTAAAGAAGCTCCCAGCAAGATGGCTCGTCGTGATCCTGACCCGTATCCTTTAAAAAAAAGAGAGCCTCGTTACCAGCTTATATAATCTCTCTGCTTGAGTTTGCATCATGAAACAATCGCTTATATGATGCATCATTGATGGTATCTTCAGAGTTTACTAAATCTAAGAATAGAAATATCCTTGACTTTTGGTATAGAAATTATGATCGTGAGTGGGAAGACGACAAGAGGCAGAGAGCAGAACGGAAGCGGAGAGATCGGAAGTAGACTGATGATTCGTGCAGATCCTTGTGTTTTTTATAGAAATTTGTTATTTCTATTGGTTTTATGGAAAATCAGAATTTTGTTTTAGAGAGTTTTAAACATATCTTAATACTGTACAAAATCTATAAGACTTACAATTTTATCTTTTTTTTTTAACGCTGTTTTATTATTACTGATTTGATACAAATTACATCATTGAAGAAGCTCGATGTATGAAATATCATCAGGAGCTATTGATCTTTCCCACCCGCATATGGGTGAAGATAACATAACCATGATACAATAGCGATACCATACATAAAGGATTTTTGAGACGAAGTAAAATTAGGATGTTCCCGATCCTACACTAGCAGGCGGCCTTCCAATATTTTAGCTTCCAATATCTTTTATCAACGAGATACTCGCAAGTGAGATAAGTTTCTTCTTCAAACGTCTTTATCAACTGCCTCCGGGTAAGCTTCTGTAGAGCTACCGTCGGAAACCTTGAACGGCGATTACAAACCAGGGATATATGACAGCACTCTCCATTAAAACGCAAACCACAAATTAAGAAAGGAAGAAAAAAGAAAAAAACCCAAACACAATGAACAACAACTCAAGTCGAATATTGGATTATCAAAACCAGGAAACCGAAGATCAAAAGGATCCGGATTTTCCAGTGGCTTAATCCAAATGAAGGATCGACAATAAGCTTAACCAAAGAGACAAGATAGCCCGTAGCAAAAGCCGGAGAGAATCTTGTTGATAACAACCCAGATCTGAAAACACAGATAATTGAAAAACCCAAAAATACCAAAATCAAGACCTTAAAACCGATAATAAACAACCAACCACCAATCATGTGCACATCAACGCAGATCGGGAAGATGAGATGGAAAACGAGCCGGCGATGACAAGCTTCATCGGAAGACTTTCAAAGACCTCCAGACTCGCTGCAGCACCAGCCACCATGACGTCGTAGGACTGACGCCTGGACCACCATAGAGTTGGTCGTGACGGAGCGAAGACGGAGAGGACAACGGTGAAAGCAGATCTGAGAACAGGGGAGAAGGCGAGTGGTCCAGACAGGGCAGATCCGACTCGGATCAACGCCGGAGATCTACGCAACCCACCACTTCCAACCGTGAACCACCACGCAACGCCGAGAAAAGGATGATAGGAAGATCGACGAGGACTTCAAGAGACAGACAGAAACGAAAGGGCTACAAAAAGGAAGAAGAAAGGGCCCTCTCCGGCGGCGATACGGCACCGGACGGCGCCGAACGCGCCGGAGAGGCGAGGTTGAGAAAAGTTGCAGGCGGCGGCTAAACTTACAATTTTATCTTGTTTGATTAAAAATCTTGCCTGCTTCCAACTCATTTATGTCACTTGTAGGTGGTCCTGATCTTGGAGTTATTTACACTAGAAGGCATTTCTAACATAAAGAATAACACAATAAGGCACTTCAAAGATGTTGGGCATTTCCAAGAAGAGAAATTCTCAGTTTGCCCTCATATCTCAAACTATTCAGACAGCAGTTGCAACAGTCCACATACAACCTCAAAGGTTTCCCACTATCTCTTCAGCTCTTAGCTTTAAGCTATATCTGTTAGAATTTCAGATGCATCCATGAGGAAGCTCTGAATTATCTAGTTTGGTTCATGAGACATTCATAAGAAGCTCTGAACCATAACTCAACACAAGAACAAAAACAAGTTAAAGAGAAGACTCAAACCGGTTCTACTCTAAGAAGTATAACTAGTTTGTACATGGAAAGTCAGTAATCTAGTTATACAAATGGACTCCTTAGCTATATGAAAACACTTCCAAGAGCTTAACATCTTATCTAGAAGAGTTTACTCATAACATGGAAGAGAATCAGTAATTAGCTTAAGGAACATCCAAGAGAAGAAGGTGTAAGAGCAGATTGTTCTCACACTTGGATTAGCTATTGAACAACTATCCAAGCGTGATCTAAGGCTGCCTCAAGCAGCCTAAATCATGTCTCTTAATCATCTACATTGTGTCTTATTGAAGAACACAATGAGAAAGGTAAAACAGAACCGATAAGAGCTAAGGAGAAAGAGAGAAAGACTTAAGTGATTCTTTGTATGAAAACAAGTTCTAAATACTCTATATTCAATGTATGTATCAATGGTTTCGGTTACATGTCTTATATAGACAGGAAACTAGGTTAAGACATGAATAAACAAAGATAAATCATGAACACATCTCAGCCATTGATTGTGGGAGGGAAAAACGAGTTTTGAATCAATGGTTGGATCTTCTTCTCTCCATTTCGGTTCTAGTGTCTTCTTACACTGAAAATGACTCCTCTGGTCTCTTGTTTAATGTGTGTAGAGCTGAGGAGAGAGAGAGAGAGAGCACAGACTGGTACATCAGTAGATAGTGACAACTCCTTAACACTTGGAAACACTGCCCAATGGTCGATAGTGACAGCTCTTGGATGCATTCAAACCTTAAATCATCTTGTGACTTCTGATCTTCTTTTGAACTCAACATGTGACCTTTATCACTCTTATTCAGACTTTAATCAACCCATTTCGAACTCCATTGTCTGATTGAATTTCATCCTTTACCAAAGAGTGTCGGATGGACTTATACTCCTCATAAGTTTGATCACTTGTCTTCAATGGGCCGTGGTCTTCTCTTTCTCCAAGACTCATCCCACATCCTTATCCATGCTTAGACATCTTGAACTCAACCTAGATGCCTTGTTGCTCACTTAAGAACACATGAACTTGCTTGTGGGACACTTCAAGACTTTAACTTAGGAATGAGGCTCGGCTTCTTCAGCCTCTCCTCTTCCATTTCATCTTCCTCTCTAATACTCCCCCGCTAGCTTGGTCGTCGGGACTCCAAAAGACCAAAGGGAGAAGAGGACCAAAGGCCAAGCTTGGAGCTGTGGGACTACCTCATTAAAAACCTCCTTAAGTAAAACCTCTTTGGGATAAAACCTTAAGGAGGACAAAAAGAGTATAGCCCACATACTCAAGATGTAACTTGACCTTGGTATGAACATCTTGAACCATGACTACTCCTTTCCACAACTCTTTCATTCCTTAGCATTCCTTGACTTGACTTCTCTTGATATGAGCTTCTTGATCTTGCTGTGTCTTTTGAAATTTGGACTCCATAGGGCTCCGGCCTTTAACCCCAACTTCCATCATCCTTCTCTTCTTGGAAGAACTTCAAGTCGGTCTCATCTTCCTCTTGGATAGACTTCAAGGCTTGCGGATGCTCCTCATAGCTCCTTCACTTCCTAATGCTCCTTAAGCATGCCTTTATCTTCTCCTTATAAACCTTCAACACAAAGGTTTAAAGGAAACTTGTTAAAGTATATGCAATGGCATTTAGGAACAATAGCTATGAATGAAACCTTTATGTTTGAAACGTTTTAGAGAATAGATTGTAAAACGTTTTATCCTTTAGACACATGATCACAACAAGATACAAATGAAAGATTCAAGTCTGAAAACGTTTTGAGAATAAGGTTTAAAACGTTTTTGACTTTGAAAGGATGAAAACATGATCATAATCAAGAGAAACACAAGAGTTTGAACTTTCATAGGTTCCAAAACCTTTTGAGAATAGACTGAAAAACGTTTTGAGAATTGTAAAAACGTTTTCAACACTTCAAACTCTATCAAACACTATCAAGTCGTTAGGTAATCTAAGGTAATGTTCAATGACATGAAAGGAATGACAAGAGAGAGTTTAGAAGTAGCCTGATCATAGTAATGTGAGTTGCGGTTTGGATTTGAGCTTAAACTCCCCCGCACTCTTGAATTGTCCATGGCTCTTCACCATGACTTCACTACTTGTGCAATCTGTTTTTGCACAACCAAAACACAAGCACACTTTCTATTGGCACCTCTTCAAGCTCAGTAGCTCATATTGGCACCATTAGTGGCTTTCGAAACATGTGTGGCTCATCAGCCTTCATAAGGAACAATTAAGACCTCCTCTTCTTGAATGGACAGCTTATGAACCGCCATTACTCCTTGGGAAGGTCCTTCAACAAGCACATCCACCAGCTGACTTCTAACTTGATGAATGCTCCAACCAAATGAGGATTTCAGTTAATCCACAACTATCCATGAGGATTTCAGCTAATTCACAACTCCATGAGCTCACTGATTTTGTTGGAGACTTCCTCAGCTCCTCAACCACACAGCCCTTTAACTTCAGCATGAACCGCTTTTAAGACTGATCCTTACTGCCAATAACTCGCCATTCCTCCTAAGAACACCTAAACACAAGACAACACTCAAGCAACACAAGTTTGATCAGGACTAATGAGCTTGAATTAAGTTCATGTGCAAGAATAAGATAGTTCTTTAGGAGTAAACTTTAGAGTAAAAATAGAAGTAACCAGAGTATAAAGAGTATGGGATGTCACACAACTCAAATTAAGAGAGTGTGCACCAGAGAATGAGAGTATAGAGAGTATGTGAGTTTGGAATGCATAAACTCAGATTAAGAGCATGTAAACCAAACTCAGAGAATAGTAGAGTGGGAGAATGGGAGAATGAACCTGAAACACATGAAATAAAAGGTTTTAGAATATGTTTAAGGTTCAGGGACTGAGTTTCTTGCTCAGTTTAACTCATAAACATTTCAAAAGTTCAGGGACTGAGTTTGCTCAGTTTGAAACAAGCAACAAGAACCAGAGAAGCAACAAAGAAAGACATAACTATATGCTCTTGTTCCTCTCTGATTTCTTAACCAACTTGTCATCTCTTCAAAACAGAGAGCTACAAGCATTAAGAGCATGGAACCAAGCAAAAACAGAAGCTTGGTTCATGAATAACAATGCGGAAGCAAGAGAATGAAAAGACAGAGTTTTGCTCTCTATCTTAAAACAATTTGCAGCCAAGAATCAAGCCGCTCTGATACCATGTTAGAATTTCAGATGCATCCATGAGGAAGCTCTGAATTATCTAGTTTGGTTCATGAGACATTCATAAGAAGCTCTGAACTATAACTCAACACAAGAACAAAAACAAGTTAAAGAAGAAGACTCAAACCGGTTCTGCTCTAAGAAGTATAACTAGTTTGTACTTGGAAAGTCAGTAATCTAGTTATACAAATGGACTCCTTAGCTATATGAAAACACTTCCAAGAGCTTAACATCTTATCTAGAATAGTTTACTCATAACTTGGAAGAGAATCAGTAATTAGCTTAAGGAACATCCAAGAGAAGAAGGTGTAAGAGCAGATTGTTCTCACACTTGGATTAGCTATTGAACAACTATCCAAGCGTGATCTAAGGCTGCCTCAAGCAGCCTAAATCATGTCTCTTAATCATCTACATTGTGTCTTATTGAAGAACACAATGAGAAAGGTAAAACAGAACCGATAAGAGCTAAGGAGAAAGAGAGAAAGACTTAAGTGATTCTTTGTATGAAAACAAGTTCTAAATACTCTATATTCAATGTATGTATCAATGGTTTCGGTTACATGTCTTATATAGACAGGAAACTAGGTTAAGACATGAATAAACAAAGATAAATCATGAACACATCTCAGCCATTGATTGTGGGAGGGAAAAACGAGTTTTGAATCAATGGTTGGATCTTCTTCTCTCCATTTCGGTTCTAGTGTCTTCTTACACTGAAAATGACTCCTCTGGTCTCTTGTTTAATGTGTGTAGAGCTGAGGAGAGAGAGAGAGAGAGAGAGAGCACAGACTGGTACAGCAGTAGATAGTGACAGCTCCTTAACACTTGGAAACACTGCCCAATGGTCGATAGTGACAGCTCTTGGATGCATTCAAACCTTAAATCATCTTGTGACTTCTGATCTTCTTTTGAACTCAACATGTGACCTTTATCACTCTTATTCAGACTTTAATCAACCCATTTCGAACTCCATTGTCTGATTGAACTTCATCCTTTACCAAAGAGTGTCGGATGGACTTATACTCCTCATAAGTTTGATCACTTGTCTTCAATGGGCCGTGGTCTTCTCTTTCTCCAAGACTCATCCCACGTCCTTATCCATGCTTAGACATCTTGAACTCAACCTAGATGCCTTGTTGCTCACTTAAGAACACATGAACTTGCTTGTGGGACACTTCAAGACTTTAACTTAGGAATGAGGCTCGGCTTCTTCAGCCTCTCCTCTTCCATTTCATCTTCCTCTCTAATACTCCCCCGCAAGCTTGGTCGTCGGGACTCCAAAAGACCAAAGGGAGAAGAGGACCAAAGGCCAAGCTTGGAGCTGTGGGACTACCTCATTAAAAACCTCCTTAAGTAAAACCTCTTTGGGATAAAACCTTAAGGAGGACAAAAAGAGTATAGCCCACATACTCAAGATGTAACTTGACCTTGGTATGAACATCTTTAACCATGACTACTCCTTTCCACAACTCTTTCATTCCTTAGCATTCCTTGACTTGACTTCTCTTGATATGAGCTTCTTGATCTTGCTGTGTCTTTTGAAATTTGGACTCCATAGGGCTCCGGCCTTTAACCCCAACTTCCATCATCCTTCTCTTCTTGGAAGAACTTCAAGTCGGTCTCATCTTCCTCTTGGATAGACTTCAAGGCTTGCGGATGCTCCTCATAGCTCCTTCACTTCCTAATGCTCCTTAAGCATGCCTTTATCTTCTCCTTATAAACCTTCAACACAAAGGTTTAAAGGAAACTTGTTAAAGTATATGCAATGGCATTTAGGAACAATAGCTATGAATGAAACCTTTATGTTTGAAACGTTTTAGAGAATAGATTGTAAAACGTTTTATCCTTTAGACACATGATCACAACAAGATACAAATGAAAGATTCAAGTCTGAAAACGTTTTTGACTTTGAAAGGATGAAAACATGATCATAATCAAGAGAAACACAAGAGTTTGAACTTTCATAGGTTCCAAAACCTTTTGAGAATAGACTGAAAAACGTTTTGAGAATTGTAAAAACGTTTTTAACACTTCAAACTCTATCAAACACTATCAAATCGTTAGGTAATCAAAGGTAATGTTCAATGACATGAAAGTAATGACAAGAGAGAGTTTATAAGTAGCCTGATCATAGTAATGTGAGTTGCGGTTTGGATTTGAGCTTAAACTCCCCCGCACTCTTGAATTGTCCATGGCTCTTCACCATGACTTCACTACTTGTGCAATCTGTTTTTGCACAACCAAAACACAAGTACACTTTCTCTTGGCACCTCTTCAAGCTCAGTAGCTCATATTGGCGCCATTAGTGGCTTTCAAAACATGTGTGGCTCATCAGCCTTCATGAGGAACAAACAAGACCTCATCTTCTTGAATGGACAGCTTATGAACCGCCATTACTCCTTGGGAAGATCCTTCAACAAGCACATCCACCAGCTGACTTCCAACTTGATGAATGCTCCAACCAAATGAGGATTTCAGTTAATCCACAACTATCCATGAGGATTTCAGCTAATCCACAACTCCATGAGCTCACTGATTTTGTTGGAGACTTCTTCAGCTCCTCAACCACACAGCCCTTTAACTTCAGCATGAACCGCCTTTAAGACTGATCCTTACTGCCAATAACTCGCCATTCCTCCTAAGAACACCTAAACACAAGACAACACTCAAGCAACACAAGTTTGATCAGGACTAATGAGCTTGAATTAAGTTCATGTGCAAGAATAAGATAGTTCTTTAGGAGTAAACTTTAGAGTAAAAATAGAAGTAACCAGAGTATAAAGAGTATGGGATGTCACACAACTCAAATTAAGAGAGTGTGCACCAGAGAATGAGAGTATAGAGAGTATGTGAGTTTGGAATGCATAAACTCAGATTAAGAGCATGTAAACCAAACTCATAGAATAGTAGAGTGGGAGAATGAACCTGAAACACATGAAATAAAAGGTTATAGAATATGTTTAAGGTTCAGGGACTGAGTTTCTTGCTCAGTTTAACTCATAAACATTTCAAAAGTTCAGGGACTGAGTTTGCTCAGTTTGAAACAAACAACAAGAACCAGAGAAGCAACAAAGAAAGACATAACTATATGCTCTTGTTCCTCTCTGATTTCTTAACCAACTTGTCATCTCTTCAAAACAGAGAGCTACAAGCATTAAGAGCATGGAACCAAGCAAAAACAGAAGCTTGGTTCATGAATAACAATGCGGAAGCAAGAGAATGAAAAGATAGAGTTTTGCTCTCTATCTTAAAACAATTTGCAGCCAAGAATCAAGCTGCTCTGATACCATGTTAGAATTTCAGATGCATCCATGAGGAAGCTCTGAATTATCTAGTTTGGTTCATGAGACATTCATAAGAAGCTCTGAACCATAACTCAACACAAGAACAGAAACAAGTTAAAGAGAAGACTCAAACCGGTTCTGCTTTAAGAAGTATAACTAGTTTGTACATGGAAAGTCAGTAATCTAGTTATACAAATGGACTCCTTAGCTATATGAAAACACTTCCAAGAGCTTAACATCTTATCTAGAAGAGTTTACTCATAACATGGAAGAGAATCAGTAATTAGCTTAAGGAACATCCAAGAGAAGAAGGTGTAAGAGCAGATTGTTCTCACACTTGGATTAGCTATTGAACAACTATCCAAGCGTGATCTAAGGCTGCCTCAAGCAGCCTAAATCATGTCTCTTAATCATCTACATTGTGTCTTATTGAAGAACACAATGAGAAAGGTAAAACATAACCGATAAGAGCTAAGGAGAAAGAGAGAAAGACTTAAGTGATTCTTTGTATGAAAACAAGTTCTAAATACTCTATATTCAATGAATGTATCAATGGTTTCGGTTACATGTCTTATATAGACAAGAAACTAGGTTAAGACATGAATAAACAAAGATAAATCATGAACACATCTCAGCCATTGATTGTGGGAGGGAAAAAACGAGTTTTGAATCAATGGTTGGATCTTCTTCTCTCCATTTCGGTTCTAGTGTCTTCTTACACTGAAAATGACTCCTCTGGTCTCTTGTTTAATGTGTGTAGAGCTGAGGAGAGAGAGAGCACAGACTGGTACAGCAGTAGATAGTGACAGCTCCTTAACACTTGGAAACACTGCCCAATGGTCGATAGTGACAGCTCTTGGATGCATTCAAACCTTAAATCATCTTGTGACTTCTGATCTTCTTTTAAACTCAACATGTGACCTTTATCACTCTTATTCAGACTTTAATCAACCCATTTCGAACTCCATTGTCTGATTGAACTTCATCCTTTACCAAAGAGTGTCGGATGGACTTATACTCCTCATAAGTTTGATCACTTGTCTTCAATGGGCCGTGGTCTTCTCTTTCTCCAAGACTCATCCCACGGCCTTATCCATACTTAGACATCTTGAACTCAACCTAGATGCCTTGTTGCTCACTTAAGAACACATGAACTTGCTTGTGGGACACTTCAAGACTTTTACTTAGGAATGAGGCTCGGCTTCTTCAGCTTCTCATCTTCCATTTCATCTTCCTCTCTAATAATATCCCCAAGCTGTTTGAAAAACTGCCAGATGCTTCGGATACCACTACTCTTCTTGAATTACCTGATGAACACATTCTCCAATATATTGTCCTCAGCTTAAAAAACATTCTACAAGTTGAAACATTTCCAGATGTAAGTTACCATCTACTTAACACACTATAATTTCAGCTGTATGTGTACCATAATCATTTGAGTTGTATATGCAGCTTATTGTCCATCCAAGATTATAAATTGGGAAACATCCACAGCCAGGCTGGGGGCTTTAGTACGATGAGCACCTTGATTATAAGGTGGAATACATGGACTCCTTGATCAGGGAAGGCCATGTCTTCACCAAAAGCATGTGGCCAGGAGGTGATGATTCTTTACCAATCACTGTTTACACAGAAAAAAGGGAAGACACTGTCCACAGGAAACATATTATCCAGCGTAAACGCATGAAGCAGGCCATCCTCTCATCATCTCTCGGTGTCAAAAGGCCTTCAACAAACCAGAAGAGAAAGATGTCCAACAAGAAGGCGGTCAAAACAGGGAAAGGCAGTCTTCACCTCTCTAACATCGAGTCCCTTGTGGAAGTGCTCAAGAACCAAGTCAACCATCTTACTAAGGAGGTCAAGCATCTCAACAAACGTCTAGCGCTTGTTGAACAAAAGCCCATCTCCAGGCAGAAACCAAGGTTTGGAAAATTTTCAACCCAAAAAAATCAGCGTTATAGGAAACGCAAACACTTGAAACAGGAACAATCTACACCGACAACCATTGAAACAGGATTCAATGATGAACCTACCATCCGTCTTTCAGACAAAACTCCTTCTCCTAATAAAAACAGAAGGTATTTCTAGCTTTTCCTATTTTCCTCACAAGATACACTGCTCTTACCAAAGAGTCTGATCTTTATGCAACTCGCAGCACTCGTCCTCTGGAGAATCCGATGCAACCCAGGAACAGCTCAGCTCAGAAACTCAATCAAACAAAGAGGTACATCTAAATTAAAAAATATACTGAATTTTATAGTTTGATGATTCTTCCTATGCTGACAACTTCTACTTTTATGGACAGACATCCATGGACGAAAAAAGGTAAGCATAAACACTACATGCAACATCGGTGTTATATTGTACATAGTGACTGATAAACGAGACATGCAGGAATCTGATGATGAAACAAGCAACGAGGACACTATGCTTCTTACAACGGACAATCCCAAGGTTAAGCCTTCATCTATGCTCTATCAAACTTCAAAAGCATCAGCTGATGATGTATAAAAACATACAATTCATTGGACATATGATCAAGTAACATCAGGGTCAGACTTAAATGCACACACCATGACTTGGTATGTTTGCTTGTTTAAGAATCAACATTTTTTCGTCTTTTGGACATGTTTACAACAGTCGATTTGTGGACATCAATCCATGGACTGAGCTTATGATAATTATTCATACAGCCCTATCATGAAGGAATAATGGATGAGGATTTGCAGTTAAGCCAACGTCCTAGACAACCAGAGACAAAGGTAAAAATAATTTATCAAAAAACATATTACACTGCTGTATAAATCTTCCTAACACACATTTTTGAAACAGGATAAGGACATAACTCTCTATGATAACGACCAAGCTTCCTTGGTATGTTTTTAATATAGGTTACAAGCTTTTCTCGTCACGTTTTATAAAGAACAGGATTGTCCACTTTTCTACAGGACGAAGTGATCAGTCAAATTGTAAAAGAAGCAGATGTTCAAAGGTTAAGGTACACAAAACAGTTACTATCATCTGAACCCACCAGTGTCTGAAATGTCTTATGTGTTGTGTACAGCTTGCTTCATGCAGCCAAATCAAGAACAGGCCTACAGAGGAGATGTCCCTCAAGGAGGAGCTACAATACAATTCAACTTTAAAATTTTCCAAATCGCTTCCAAATATCTATGCATTGTTAGTCCATTAATTGTCTACATCATAATATCTATGCAAAAGTACAAGATGGACAAACTTCTCAGTCCACCCATGTATCACCAAACAGCCAAATCATCCACCACATCACTGATTCTTCTCCTGCTAAACCCACACCTATCTACCGCCCAACAAAACTTGATGTAGCCATGCACACTATCCTCACTAACTACCCACCAGTAGTCTCAGCTTTCCCATCTTCTATGACAAAGGACTGGAAACTCTTTAAAAATGTCCTCAAAAATAAACCTCATGTGTAAGTAATCCCAAAAAAACACTCTTTTCCTGCATATATATACACATAAAATTCAACACATTATTCTTAATCTCGCAGCCAGCATCTCACTAAGATGGGGATTGACTTCGACAACCAATTCCTGCTTAATCTTGGCAAGCCTCAACAATGGGTCAATACTACGGTAATACAACTAAATGTTATGACTAAATTGCTTCTACAGTGTCAAAAATGGATCTATTACACTACTAGTCTTTTATTGTCCAACATAACGTGGGCATTACAATCATCCAAACTCTAACACCATTTATGCACTTTTCTTTTTCAGCACATGGAAGTCTTGCTCAATCACATTTGGGAACGTAACAAGCAGCTCTTCTCAGATGAAGGTTTGGCAGTTGCTTCCCCGTGGTTCTCCAGTCTTCTACAAAAAAATACTGCTCCTTCTCCAAAGCATTTAACAAAGAATTGATTCACTGGGATAAAAACTCACTAGATTCATCAAATGTCCAGGGACCATATGGTTAGAAGACGTGAAAACCGTGTACGCACCGATGATTTGAGCTGGCGAACACTGGGTTGGACTTGCAATCAACCTCAAGATGTGGACTATCGAAATCCTAGACCCACATCCAACCCTCTACAAGGAAAAACAGGATGCTACATTTATGGCTCCCATCACAGTGATTCTGCCATACATCATCTGCAAATTCTGCAAGGCATCCCAAACTCAAATTCTACGACAAGAACCTTTTCAGTGGAAAAGGATGACTGGCCTCTACTGCAACACACGATCAGGGGATTGTAGTCATGTCTCAATAAAATTAATGGAGATGCATGTTCTATGGGCCCTATAAAATGGTATGTCTACCATGGACGATAAAATGGTGGACGCAATGAGGAAGGAGTACGCTACAGACATCTAGAGGAAGATGGTCCTCCCTATCTACCATGAGACCACATTCTATTCATTAGCAAGGTCTATTTTTTGGTAACCATCAAACATGGGTTCTACTTTTGAGAACCACTTTTTATGCATGTAACTCCCTAATGTTCTAAAAATATTGTGCCAAACCAATAAACTGCATTATGTTTTATGTAATGCACTATCTAATGCACTATGTATTTTGTACTAACGACTGTGGACTCCATATCAAACTCAATTACAGGTCATCCTAAACATAATTTAGAAGTTTAGTAAATATAGCTGTACACAAGAAGTCGTCCATGTCAGAGGCAGTGTATAACATTCAAATGTACAAGTTAATGACTTGGTTAACATATAATTGTGGACAACATCAAATACACTTTCTAGGACCAATCTCAACACTTTTAGTGGAGAAAACTAGCTGGACAGGAAAAGATGGATGATTCTATTAATAAATTACCATTTCAATAGTCGATAACTTCCACAAAATAAGTGGTTGATGATCCATTGGAAAACTTAATAACTTCGATTGGGGAAGTGGACAAATGAAGTCATTAAGTATTCTAATGGATTGGGAAGTAGACAAATGAAGGGAACATTTTAGTGAGACATTGGTGGACTAGGAAGTGGACAACTGAAAATTGACAGCACACAATGGATGGTTTTAAAATTAAATATTAGCTTATAACTTAGCAAAATTATATTATAAAAAAACAAATGTGGCGATAGATGTGTGGATAACATCATGTGGACAAGTGTAACAACACAACTTCTAGTTATACATAAAGCATCAAACATTGTGGTTTCAGATTAAGCATCAATCCAATAATAAACCATTGGTTTTAAAGCATAGCATACGAAAAAAACATAAGTCACCCCCAAATCAAACTGCAAAGTCAATTGTGCCAAAAAAATACGCAACTTCTAATACAAAACACACATATGAATTATGGTATGCACTTTATCCAACCATCCAAAAAACTGCCAACACACTAAGCTTGGATAAAGCACCAACCAACATCATATTGGGACTGTGCAATTTGTCTTGTTGTGTCCGGTTTCCTTGCACCTACCACAGCGATTTAGTACAACCTTCTTTTTATTTTTCTTACCTCCGTACATTACGAAGAAATAGTAGATTAGCGTAAAACCAAAATTGATAAACAATGGTAAATTGTACAAATTTAAATTAACACACAAACATACACTGATCTCTCCAATAGATGGGATCCGCTCAGTTTTTGGCTTGCCTGATGGACGGCGAGTCCTTGGAGGCGCACCATGGCCTTAATTTCTTCGGGTATATCCACATCATTAGGATTCCCCTCCGGGTATACCTCGCAAGCATATGTATCAACCCATGCCTTGGCTCGGTACCATTCGCCAACAATGGAAGAGTAATCCAATTTCAAACTATCAGCAGCCAACAAAGCATGTCCACAAGGAATCTTCTCTTTATCATAAATCTTGCAAGCACACTTTTTATCTTTCAAATGTACTACATGCTTGCTCCCAAATGCACCAACAACCTCGCAAACCCAAGGAGAAATCTGATTGATCTTGCTCCCTTTACAGAAAGAAATGTTTTTTGTTAACACTTTACCCACTTCTGGTGTAACGCGACCTTTGTGTTTCAAAGACTTCACTCTTCTAGCATTAAACCACCTTGTTGTCATCTTCTGTATAAAAACCAGCAACTCCAAGATTGGGGATCCTCTACCTCCCTTCAAGGCCTTGTTTAACTGCTCACAAATATTGCTTGTCATCATGTTGTACCGCTCACCCGCAAAATAAGCTTTTGACCAATGAGCTACTCCTATCTTCTCCAAGTATGTACAACGCGCACCATTAGCTGCCTTAATTTTCCCCATTATTTCTCTATAAGATCATATCCTATGAGCAAACCCAGCTTTTATAACCAACTTAGCCAAACCTTTGATTTTAAATCGAGATACAACATTCCTAGCCAAATGGACTATGCAAGCACCGTGATGTGCCTGAGGAAAAAACTTCTTCTTGGCACAATATATAGATGGTGCTCGATCAGAAATTATGGTCAGATTTGGACTGTCAGCTATAATCCTTTCCACCCTCTCAAAAAATCATGTCCACGAAGCTTCATCCTCACTGTTAACCGCATCGTACGCTAACGGAAAGACATGAAAGTTTTCATCCTGTCCACATGCCGTCAACAACACTCTTTTATACCTACCAGACAAATGTGTACCATCCACAACAAGTACACGCCTCAGCTTCTTAAAGCCTTATTTGGCTGCCCTAAAAGCTAGAAACAAATACAAGAACCTTTCCAAACCTTCCTCATCCACCTCAGTTTTCAGATCAGTCAACGTGCCTGGGTTAGCCACTTTTAACATGTGCAAATACTCAGGAAGCTTCAAATATGCCTCTTCTTCATTCCTCCATATAGTCTAGCTAGCCATATCTTCTGCTCTATAACACTTCATGTACGAGCAAGAGACTCTCAAATCCTCTAAAATAAGTTGTTGTAGATCAAGAGGATTAGGACTTTTGGATGTATCAACATACTTGCCTTTGTAGAGGGCATCTATTACACTAGATGAAGCTCTCTTCCGATAACATTGCCGTGTTTCAATGGTGCATGTATGGTCTAAATTTGCTTTTCCAATGACATAGTAACCACATGACAACATTTCTTGAGCTAAAACCCTCCCATCGCAGCGCGGGTCCACACAACTCATCACAAAATAGTGCCGCTTTGTAGGCCCCTGCTTGAATTGAAACTGGTTTTTTTATAGCATATATAGCCAAGGCAATGCGGCAGTCCTTCTTTGATCCAAATACCTTCCCAGCATAAATCATATCATCAAATTCATCCAAGTCAAGATCCGGAATATCTTCTGTCTCATAATCCATATCATCGTACAGTGGAGGTATATCAACCTCATCATCAGCAAGGCTATCAAAGGAATGCTTTACATTTCCTTGGTTTGAAGCGGTTGCATCCACACCACCATTTCCATAAACTCCCGTCCATGAAACATGTAGCCTGCTTTCACCGTCCACATTATACTGTCCACTGTCACCCATCCATGGATCATTCTTTTTGTCTTTTCCACCAGAACTTCCACTAGCACCACCAAAAAAAGATGTACATCCTTTGTTCTCACTTTTAAGGCTTCCACCTACCAAAACATCATGATCAAAAGCAAATCCACTACTACACCTAATCACAAAGCTTTCTCTGCCACCATCGCCCTCACTACCCACTATGTCGGGCAAATTAGATCCACCATCCAAATCATCCAACAATGGCTCCCAAAACTCACTATCATAACCTCGGGGTCTTAAGTCTATTTCATTTAGATCCTCAACAACAGGAACACTGTCCGTATCTGACTCAACATTCCAGTCACTATCCTCATCTACTTATTCAGACTTTTCATCATCAGATTTAAACAACTCAAACATAAACCCACCTTCCCTTGATGCATAATCCTTGTCCACTGCTAATGTTATTGTCTTCGAACCGGTTGTGGACACATATCCAGTTGTGTTCTTCATCTGAGAAGGCAATGGCGTTGTAAATAACTTACTCTGGCTGACAGTATTCCCATCATCCTCAAACTTAACAAACAGGTTCATAGATGGGTGAATCCTTAGATGTCTCAAGAAGAAACCAATGCCCCCTTCATTTGCAATTACAATTGGTGGTGTTGATATACCAGTTGCTAGAGCCTTGCTGTCTGGTGGCCAGTAGCTCAGGTGAGCTGATTTCCCATCTCCACCAGTACCAAAGAACTCTCGGACAACAATTTCCTCCAGCTCCTTTAGGGTTACACCTTCTTTCAAAGGAACAACCCTAGTCATCTGTTGGTTATCCACCATAAATTCCCAAATACATTTTTCACCGCAGATCCACTCGCCGCAAATCACAAGACAATGATCATTCATAACCACGCTAAATCAAAAAAGAAAAAGAAAATGTACGTTAGCAAAACACATCCATATACATTTGTCCACGTTCAACATAAAATGAACAAAAAAAAAAAAAAAATGAAATACCAATTAATATCCACCAACAGATCCCGTTACAACATCAAACAAATACAACGTTTCTTTTCTTAAGAACACCGTTTGCTGACGAGAGAAGACAAAAAAATATATATTAAGCTTCAATGTCACCTAATATACAAATATGTTTTCCAGCTGAGCTCAGAGTGTACACATGTCACCGGATCGCTAGACATAACTTATTACACTGCCAAATCGGACGGTTAGCGTTAAATCATCACAACCAATGCACACAATTAATATGGGCCACACGATTTACACATAAAGATGTTTATTGTATCGACCAGATTAAAACAGAGAATATATAAACTTCTCTCCTACTCAAAAACAGAGTCTAAAATGTTGTTTTCCCCCTCTTTTCAGACCTCCTTTTCCCTCATTTACAAAAATAGAATTTTTAAATTATTTAGTCACATAAATCGTTAACAAAAAAAATCAGAGGGCACGATGATCTTAAAAAAAATAGGAACAACGGAAGAAGTATCCTAGTAGTGTAAAGTGCTTTTTAGTATAAAGAATTTAAGACAAGTGCCTTTAACATGTTTCCCTTACTATACTAAATTGTAATTTGTGGAAGCTTTTGTATAAGTTCCTTTGGTCTAGTGGTTGATAGTATAAATTATAATTTTTGGAAGTTCTCTTGTTCTTGTCAAAGACGACCAGTGTTCATAGCTGCAACCAAGCGTGATAGTATTGATTGAAAAAGTTGTCTTTGTAATACTTTTATCAGTTTTAAAAGAAAAAAATATTAAATTGTAACTTAAGAACCCTTCTCAGTCAGCGTTTCCTTCTCGGTAATGACTTCGGTTCAACCAATAATCACGGTTTAGGTATATGCTTGCTCGTTGGTAGCTGAATCTTTCCTTTGTTATTTATTATTAGTCTGTGTAAAAGCATGACGATTGAATAGCTTAACCGCCTAGTGTCTGTTATGGCTCAACGTATTCTCAAGGCTGAGTGAGGTTTTTCATACTTTGGAAACTCTAACATCAGAGTCTCTATGGCTTTGTAGATGTTCTTTTTTGTGGAGCATTAATGACAACAAACGTAGTTTACTATCGTTCTAGCAAATGTTATCAATATGTTTAGAAGTAAATTTAGTGTCTGGTCAATCATTTTCTGCGGGTCTACTTGCAACTTCTATGAATATGGTTAATGATGAGAGTCAAATCTGAAGTCCTGCATTTTGTTAGTTTAATGGCCCGATTATTGAACTAAGGTGTCCAAAACGTTGTCTTTCATTCTCGTCAAACTAGCCAATATATAATTGGCCTTCGGAATTTCGTTTTATATTTCGAATTTCTAAATGAACTTAGCAATTTCTAGTCTTGAAAAATCCGAGAACCGGATCCAAATATCGAAAAATTAAAAAAAAAATGATTGGCGATTCAAACTGTTTACTTTATAAACTTCGAAATTGTTTGGTCACCTTTGAACCGATTAAAAAAAAAATGATTGGCGATTCAAACGTAGTTTACTTGAATTTCAACCATTGCTTATTCACTTCTGCAATTTCCCAATTTTCTCATATATTTTTCATCTCTACATTATAAATCATTGAATAAAAAACAGATTTTTATAATATTTCTTATATATTTCAATTATCATGTCCACTCTCAAATTATAATAGCTTCAAAAGAAAATATACATGAAAACATATGAAGATTAAAAGAAATGTAAGTCATTGCGTATGTCCTTTTTTTTTTTGAACAGCTCCATTGCGTATGTCCTTTTTTTAGGCGTATGTCCATTACACCTAAATATAATACATTGGAATTTAATAAAAAAAAAATCGAAACAGACTAAATTATGTCGTAGGTCTAGGAATCACGATCATTAACGTGATGTTGTTAAATGAGTAATTCACAATTGGCTATTCTGAAAAGATCTACAACTACTTTAGGTCTGTCATGTATTTCTTTTTAGTTGGAAATTGGAATATATTTTGGGATGTTCAATCTATATAAACCAATTTGATCCGTGAACCAAAATAATTGATCCATCAATCATAAGATATATTAAATTTTCTGTCTCTCTCGTCATCTCCATCTTTGCCTGCTCTGTTCTCAACAACGTATCTCCAAGTTGCTTGATTGCACTTGCTATCTCCGCCATTGGATCATCAGACTTAAGTTGACAAAAAAAGGATCATCAGACTCCTCCTTCGTCGTCATCATCCTTATATCCCTCACCAAAACGGCGAATAATATATAAACAGTAGAGATATGAGAGAAGTGTAATGTTCTCTAAATTCTATGTAGCCAGATGGATTCTTTAATAGCTTTGGTGGACTAAATGTCACCCAAACATTCGGTGCATCCCATGATCTCAGAAGGAAATTTTTTTGAGCTGAGAACTAAAACGTTAAGCTTACATTATATCTCAGCCTCAAACCATATACATTTCGTACATTCACACAATGATGGCCTGCACCAAGAACAAACTCTCTTTGCATATGGACAAAGTACCTTCCTTGCATTTTTAAGCTGAAGAGCCGTTTAGCACCACGCATAGCATTCTTCCCGTCAACCTAATTAGAGCATAATGATTATTAATTCAAAGCAATTTGAGAATCGAATTACCCCAAAAAAAAAAACAGGAAAATATGAATCTATCCTAAAACGAAATGACGAACCTTCTTCTTCAGGCGAGCCAAATTCCAAATCCTCCAGCATAAATTCTCCAACCTCGTGAGGAAGAATAATAATCAACATAGGAGACGTCCAAATTCAAAAGCATGAAACAGAAATCAAAAGCTCTCTAAGGCGCACCTGAACCCATGAACGGTGAAGACCAGTCTCGTAGACGAAGCCAGTGATATGAGCTCCGCCGCTACCAGATCCGGCGGTACCGTTTCTGAAAGAACCTCGGCGTTGCCCTTGCGACCTTGACTGCTGCTGAATTGATAACGGCGACAACATCGTGGGTTGGCATGGGAGAATCGGAAATCATGGGCTAAGAAGCGGGTGAGTGTATGAAGGATTTCTGTGCTGGTGGCTGTGTGGGTTTTGGGGAAATGGCTGGGGATTTATATGAGCTCATCAATCCGGTGGCGTAACGGACGTAGGTGAAGAGTGTGTGAAATTGAATGAGAGTTAGGCAGGTTGGGAGGTCCATAAGGACAATTAAATGGAGAGTGAAGAACATGGAGAGTTAATGGCGATCCGTTACAGAGAACAACCGTCTCATAGCAGAGAAGGGGATGCGTTTGAGAAAGGAAGAACGTAGTATCTTTATTCTCAGACCTAGGGCTGGGCAAAAAACCCGGAACCGAAATACAACCGAACCCGAACTGAAAAAGAGGAACCGAACCGAACCCGAACCCGAACCGATAAAATACCCGAATGGGTCCTAAACCTCTATACCCAAAGAACCGAAACCGAACCCGACCCAAACCGAGAACCGAATGGGTACCCGAAATATCTGAACTATAATTATATATCCAAAATATTAATTATATTTAGACTTAACATAAAATAATTATTTAAAACTCTAATTACAAACTCATATATATTGGTTAGTTTTAAATCAAAATAGCTAAAATACCCAAATAAATGAAATATACGAAATTTTTTGCTATGTTTATCTCATTTTAACATTTTTTTGTTCAAATTAATCAATTTTTATTTTTGTTTTATGATTTTATGGGTACCCGAACCCGAACCGAACCCGAATGGAACCGAACAGAATCCGAACCGAAATTATAAAATATCTGAATGGGTCTTATATGCCTATACCCGAAAACCCGAAAACTCGAAAGACCCGAACCGAATCCGAACGGGTACCCGAACGTCCATGCCTACTCAGACCCATAATGTTTTTGGGCTTTTTGGATTCTAAATGTAAATGGGTCTGAGAATTATTATAATGAATGAAGAAAATAAATGGTCGAAGCCCAATGTTTTTAGAGGAGAAATTGATGATGTGGCATAGCTAGATGGAGAGATAAAACTTTAATTATATATAAGATTCATCGTGATCTATTACAAAAAAAAATGCAGAATAACAACAAAAAGTAAGAAAAGTCAATTATGTTTGTTTGAATGAATCCAAGTGAGCTCTTGTATGAGGCGGACGTGAAGCTCATCCGTACCATTCATCATGTGGTCTCTTGTCCAGATTTCCTTATTTGGGAGTATAACAAAAGCGGGCACTATACTGTCAAATCAGGCTATTGGTTAGCATCTTCTTCCCGTAACAGTGAATTGATCAGAGAGGCCACTGCATAGCCGTCTCTGGTGCCCCTCAAAGAGCAAATCTGGCGGCTTCCAACACAACCCAAAATCAAAACCTTCTTATGGAAAGTGCTTACAGGTGCACTGCCAGTTGTTGACCAGCTTTCTCGAAGAGGTTTAACGGTTGATTCTCGTTGTCAGGTCTGTGGCCTTGAAGGTGAATCAATTAATCATGTTCTCTTCACCTGCACAGTGGCTCGACAAGTTTGGGCAATGTCACTCATCCCCACGCCGGAGAATGGTTTCGATCAGGCTTCAATCTTTGAAAATATGCATTACCTGTTGACGTTGACAAAGAACTTTTCCATTCCTCTAACCACCAGGTTGAGCTTTCCATGGATACTCTGGTGGCTATGGAAGAACCGGAACAGTCTCATCTTCGAAAATAAACGTTCTATGGCAACCGATACCATCACGAAAGCTCAAGACGACTTGAATCTCTGGAGTCTAGCTCAGACCGTGGACATCCAAGATCGTGTGGACGATGTAACGGTCATGACACCCATCAGCAGCTGGAGACCTCCTCCCGAGCCTTGGTTAAAATGCAATGTCGGGTTCTCTTGGTCACGCCGGAAATGTTTTGCAGGTGCGTCTTGGATCTTGCGTGACTCTGCGGGTTCTTGTATATCTAACAGTCGGAGAGCTTTTAACAATATTAATAGCCTGCTAGAAGCTAAGACCATGAGTTTCCTTTGGGCAATAGAAAGTATGACCAGTCTTAAGGTCAATAGAGTAGTTTTTGCTTCTGATGCTAAGGACTTGATAGATGATGTGTTGAAACCGCTTAAATGGCCAGCATTTAAATGGGCTAGTTCTGAGATTCGGATCGCCTTAGCTCAAATTCCAGATTAGGAAGTGTCTGTTGAATTTTTTGAATGCAACCGTGTAGCTTTCCTTATTGCACGGAGTGTGACGATGGAGGATCTCACTCAATCATATGTGGCTTCAAGCTCACCGGTTTGGTTAAGAGGTCTGATGGAGGCAGTTATAGAAGATGCCTTCTCTGGTTTGCTCTTGACCTACGGTCTCGCCTTGTTGAAGACTTGTGTTGCAACTTACTTTTTGCCTTCTGTTCTGTTTCCTATGATTGTTTTGAGCTCCTTTGTAATGAACATATTTTGGCCTTAGCTACTGCTAATCTAATATTACTCAGACGAAAAGAAAAAAAAATGAATCCAAGTAGTTGACAAAAAGAATGAATCCAAGTATATTTAGATCCTTTTGGTTTTGTTTTATAACATATAGTTTTGTTCTATAACATTTTGGCCCAAAAGACATACAAAAGAGAGGAGGCTACGCAACAATAGCTAATAAGAAAAAATCAATAAAATTTTCGGGGTATATCTAGCCTTTAGACATCTACGGATGGATTCTTCATGTTCCAGATGCGAAGTTCAGGCAGAAACAATAAATAACCTCTTATTTGAATATCTGTGCTTTATAAGTATTGGCTTTTTTGGACTTTTTACTCATTCCGAATTGCTTCCCGAATTCATCTTTATTTAATAATATAATTTTTTTTTTGGATGACAAAAGATGTAGATTCTCCCAGACCCGCAAAAAAAATAATTACCTATGGATTTTGTGGTATATTTGGAAAGCCTAAAATAATAAGTTTTTGGAGAGAAAGAAGTTCCTGATACGAAGACACTTCAATTAGCAATCATTGAGGTAGGAGAGTGGAGGGATGCAAACAAGAAAGAGAAAGGAAAAAAATAGAATTTTTATGCGACGTTTGGAGAACCGTTGGCCCACTAGCATGTCTATTTCAATTCCGACGTGTCATATTGATGCCTCGTGGGTGGATAATGGCGCGACAAATGGTCTAAAATAGTTTTTCAAGGACCCTTCCGAAAGAAAATATTCGGGAGTACATGGATGTAGACGAAGTCTATCACCACTATATGCCGAGTTGGACGGTTTGCTTTGGGCAATGGCAAGCATCCTGGAAGGGAGAATTTTTTCGGTGATAATCGAGACGGACTGCTCAGACCTATTAGATATGACAAATGATCCATAAGAATGGTCAGACTTTAAGACAAAGTTGGAATTCTTCACGTCCTTTAGATTATATTTCTCGTTTTTGTTATATTAATTTTTAGGAAAGCAAATGTTCGTGCCGACTTCCTTACAAAAAGGACGAGAACACGGGGTAATATCTTTTCTCATGTAAATCATGACGAGTCAGATCAATTTACTCTTTGGAGTGATAATCCGAACTGAGCAATATTAATTTAATATATAGAAATTTATTAACAAAAAATAAATAATAATAAATAAATAAAAAGCAATCCAGTAAATAATATACATATAATAAAAAAAAAACACTAATAATGGCCTATACTAATCTGCTATAATAACAAGTCCAAAGTGTGCTAAATCTTTATAATAAAAGCCCAATTTGCCTTCAATATTGTAAATTTAACTATGGTTTTTTTTCTCAAATTGTTCTCTCATTCATCTCATTTCAAAATCAAGTGGTAATTTTAAAATTTTAAATTTTTCAAATTTAAAATGTTATGCAGTTTTTGAAATTGAGCGCATTTTTTTAAATTCAAAAGTTCTGAACAAAAAAAATATTAAAAGAAAGTGGATAACTTTACATAAAATCCATTTTTTTCTCATTCACATTTAGTCATTTTCTTCTCACACTCATTTAGTTATTTTATATTCAACTTAAATAAAGTTTTTATATTCTATTAAAAAAAAAGTTGTGCCTCCGAAAAGTCAATGATTGTAGTTCTGAATCCACCATCGAATCTCTAGAGCTTGTAAAACCGAAATTCCATGTCATAAAATCAGGTTTTTTTTATCTCTCCAAAACTTGCAAATATAGTTAAAAAAATGATGATAAACTATTATATTTTTATATTGATCTAATATAATTTATTGATCAACATAGATCAATGAAATTTTAGTGAGATCGATGAATTGATGGCTGAATCCTTAAGAATGAAATATCATATTCGAGAAGTGTGATTTGTTTAATATCTCAACTCTACACTAATTCGAGTAGGAGTTGGAGACATCTAGCGTGTGGATTGTTCAAATAACCCTGGCAACAATGCGTAGATTATACACGATCAACAAAAAAACTAATTGAAAGCTCTGTAGAGAACTACAAGTTTGATGTAAGATAAAGTGTATATCAATGAAATGTTATACTTAGTGGACTTAGTTAGGTTGATTTTAGAGAAAAGTTGTTTGTGACCAAATTAACTTGTGACATACAACTTTTGTGCACTACATTCTACAACAGGTTTGAGTAGGGTCTATGATTGTTAAATAGATTATCTATAACTTTATCAAAATTTTAATTTGATTACATAATTTTTTGAAGTTTCTAATTTTAAACAATGACACCTGAATTTTACTTTTCATCTAAGATTAGTTTTCACCTTTTACAATAAGTCCAACCTTTTTTGAAAATACTAAAAATTAAGCAGCTACTAATAATTATTAGTAGTTCATATATGCATTTAAGCAAAGTCTCTCTGGCACACAGTCTCATATCTTTTTCTATCACTTCATATTTATTTAATTTCCAATCTTGGAATGAACTCTCATTCTCTATTTTTTTCTTGTAGCAAATACAGTCTTTGATCAAGTATCCTAAAATAATTAAATTGATTTTTTCTGAATGTTTCTGAATGTTTAGTGCGGGAGGAGTGGTTAGAAGGGTGGGACAAGTATTGTTTACCATTCACACAAATAAACAATGTGTGTTTCTGATGTAGCGGAAGCTAGGGTTTGAGAATCCTCCTCTCAGGGTTTTAACAAAAGCTTTTAGGGTTTGTGAATCTTCTTCACAGGGCTTAAGCAAACTCTTTAGAAATCTCTTTCTTTTATTAATCAAATCATAAACTGAATACAAATGGAGGCCTAAACGGCTTATTTATAATAAACACCAAAACCCTAAAAACCCTAATAAGATAAACATTAAAATATAATTATTAATAAAATACAAATAAATAATTATCTAAATACTTAAGATATTTGAAATATCTCCAAATATTCTTCTGCATCAGTTTCAAAAAGTAGGAAAAAATAAAAACAAAACGCCACAGTAATTTCAATGTAAAATGTTAGTTCGGCACATGACTTATAACAAACACCTATTATGGTGTGTTTACATGTCATTTTTTTTGCAAGAGGTTTAAAACTTGTTGAATATATATATAAATATATATATATATATATATTATGTACACATAAATAAAATACACTATACACTAAATCAACAAATTTATTTTGTGAACACATTTAGTTTTTGTACAATTTTTTTAAGAAATTGAAAATTTGATTTTGGTAATATTTTCATTTTATGGTTCTGGTTTGATTATCTAGTTCGACTATATTAGTAAGGTTGAAAATTTAATTTTTGTTGACCGAACCGATCGGCTATTTAGTTTTTTTTTTTACTTTTAAATCAGTTTATAAAAAAAATAGAAAATAATAGAACCAAACCGAATCGATTCGAAGAAATCGAGATTATCAAAAACACTAAATTTACTTATTTACTCGATATAAACCAAAATTAATCTTACTTCTTTCTAAAATATGAAAAGTGTTCATTTTAGTTAGCAAATTTTGAAAACTCGAAATAACCAAAATCTAAACTAAACTGAAATAAATTTTGATTATTTTTGGTAATAAAAAAAATTCCAAAAACAAATTAAAAAAAAAATCAAACTGAAAACCTGAATAAACCGAATTCTCAACTATAATGAATATTGTATATTTGTATAGAATAAACTACTCACAAAGCATATAAATTATCTAAAATCGGTATATATTGGTTTAAAAAAAATCTTTTAACCGATTGATTCGGTTCGACCGAATCGAGCCGATAACCGAATTGAATTGAAAAATTATCTATGATATTTTGTATTAGTATTAGTAATCTATTTTAATTTCTAAATATTTATCTACAATGCGTATTCCGCATCATTTGTAAGTTTTACCATTCAAACATCTATCCCGCACTTCATGCTGCATTTTTTCACCATTCAAACATTTTATTGAACCGCTTGTCACGCATTAACAATATTTATCCCTGTTCGAAAACTCGCCGCCGAGCTCCGGTTAATCGCCGGCGAAACGCTCGGCGGTGAGCAGCCGCGGCGAGTTGGTTCAACTCGGACCAAAAATCGCGATTTGAACAAAATCTCACGTTTCTCTTTCATTCGAGTTAGAAATCAAGTATTAAGTTAAAGATCTATCATATATAAGCGAGATTCATAAGAAAAACGAGTTAAAAGACATCAGTTTTGTAAAAAAAAAAAAAAATCGGCGGAAACTAGGTTAAGAAATCGCAGAGGATGAAGGTTGAAGACGGGGACGATTTGGTAATTTTGCTATTTACTAAAAAAAAAAAAAACCAAAAAAGACGAAGTTGAGGTTCGAACCTACGTTCTCGGGAAGGGAAGATGGAAACAGCACCACTAGACCATCGTACTCGCTTGTTGTTATGACGTCTAGTATAATATATATACTAATATATATACTAATATATTTAAAAATATTAAAAATTCCGCCCCGCGTAAATCCCGTATACTCTCCGACTTTTTCATTAGGCGCTAGGCCCAACTTCACCGCCCGACTAGCGCCTAGCGAGTTCGACCGAAGGTATTTATTCTGCATGATGCGTTTTTTCGAAGAGCTGTCTGGCGACCACGGGAACACTAAGAAAGAGCAGTTTCCCGCCTACCAATTCCCTACCTGCATGACACATTCCCTCGTAGCAACACATAGGACAGGGATAAGGTAAGATGTAGACGAGATTGTTCGGATTGTGATGTTTCCAAACTTACCCCAAGCTCGATTCAAGTCTTGATAGATTTATGTTGGAGGAGGTATTAAGCCGTGGAACTGAGCCAGTATGTGGTCTTTCCAAAGCGAGGCCGTCTCCAGCAGAACCGAAGGCGGAGCTTGCACAACCAGTACCCCGTCTTCAATAACCACTGGCGATGAGATTTTACGAAGATTCCTAAGCGATGCCTTAAACCTGTCCGCGTAAGATGGCGCTTTCAGTGCAGGAATCGCAGATGGAATCGAGGATGAAATTGGAGCTACAATCGGAGATGAGACTTTTTATAACGGTATGTCCGAGACTTGGATTCCTATCTCCCCCAACAATGGAGGTGAAGACATAACCGGAGGCTGGGTCATTGGGGAACTCGGTTCCGAAGCTACAGAACCTTGTGAGCTCTCGACAACTGGTGGGGAAGAGTGAGGAGGACGGTGGATTCTTCTTAGGGGTTCGCTTTTTCTTGGCCATTGGCTCAGACCGACGACGGAGGCCAGGGCCAACGTCGGAGAATGGTGAATGTTTTGGCTCGGGGCTCAAGACAATTGCCTAACAAATCGCCTAACGAGTCGCCTAACAAATCATGTTTTTATATAGTTTTATCCATTAGGTTATCAAAAACTATTGATATTATTAAACATGGACTACATAGAAATGTTGTTCAAAAAAGGACTACATAGAAATAACAGAAAAAATAATTTTATATGAATTTCTGAAGGAATGTTATTCATAAACAATATTAAAATAGAATATCCATTGAACAACTTCCATTACTTTTGACTGGAAAAGAAAGGATAACCCAATTGAACAATATTAAAAATAGAATAAATCATGTTTTTAACAGAACAAATGTTATTCATAAACAATATTAAAAATAGAATATCCATTGAACAACTTCCATTACTTTTGACTGGAAAAGAAAGGATAACCCAATTTTTTTCTTATCAAAGTTAACTGTAGTTTTACATATTCCACTCTTTCATGATATATATATAACCATGTGTGTTCTGTGTGGAACATATATTTCCCAAGAAATGATAAGTTGAACAACTGGTATCATTACGATCCGACCAAGCAATTATTCTTTGATGGGTGTAGGGATAGAAAAGCATGCGATTCTCTGTTGGCATTTAGATACGGTGAATAAAGGGGAGATATGGGTTTTTTTAATATCAAATATGCTTGCATTTTCATATATTCCACTTCTTCGTTGTTTCACATATCTTATTATTATTTTACTAAAAACGACAAACACACTAAAAATTAGTGGGAAAATTGCTTAAAATGCCCCCAAAATTGATTTAAATAAAAATGAACCTTCGAAATTGAATCAAATGCAAAATTGCCCTTTCGGTCTTGTGAAATTACCGTGTTGTCCTTACGACCAATCAAAAAAACGTCAAACGCAATTACCATTATAACCTTCGACTATTTCAGACTTCTATGGATATCTAAGACGACAGACTCTAAAATATTTTTTAATAATTTTATAATTTAAATTTTCAATTTAATTATCTCTCAGACTTCTCGTACGCTCATTACGTCTTGGTAGCACGTGATCATCTATTGTACTTGATTGTTATTTTGGGTTTGGACGGGATTATTAGATTGTTAGCAACCGTTTAGTTGGGAGCCGTTTCACTGGGTAATCTTAGATTACTCAGTAGACTCTTTTGTGTTTTTCATGTTTCGCATAGCTGATATATCATGGTTTTTACCTGTTTTAGGCCATGATATAAGTGTGTTTTAGAGTTTTTTGTAGTGTCTTTCGAGTCATTACAAGTGTTTATTAGGTACATGCACGTTTGGAGGATTATTGGAGATATTGGAGTATTTTGGGCAAGATTAGGAGCTTAAGCCGAGAGAGCTAAATTCACCAAGTCTGATCAACGGTTGCGTCGATTGTTGCATCACTGGCATTGATCGACACAACCCCGCGCCAGCACATTAATGAAAATATTAGAGATTTGCAGTTTTGCCCCAGAAGTTCTAATATTTACGAAAAGAGCCCAAGACGTGATTAGCTCTATATAATTAGGTTTTTGGTGTTTTAATTAGACTACACTTTGATACTATTAGCTATTGAGAGAGAGAGAGAGAGAGCTTGAGGCTGATCGTTCTTGTACTGCTTTGGAGAAGATTTCGAACCTCTTTATTTCTATACTCTTTATTTATATGCAATCTATTTATTCATTGATTTATGTTGCATTAATTATGTCTGAGTAGATTCATAGTTAGGTTTAGGGATTCTCTTAAGAGTTTTCATGACTTGCTAGATTTATTTATCAGTTAAGAATTAATATCTTATTTGTTCTTCAACCTGAATTTTGCTTAATACTATTTTCTAATTTGATCACTTAGAATCTAGACTTTAGGTTTATAAATTGACATGAAAGTGTAGTTTAGAATCTAATCTGTTTAGGTTGAACAATTTAATTATCTGCAAAGAAATTTGGTTTAATTGAATTGTGAACAAATCAAACATGCACTAAAGGCTAGTTTAATCTGTTAGGAATTGCAAAAGAATTTGAGTTTCTGCTAATTGAACTTAGTGAATTCTCGCAACGAAAGTTGGTTAGTTCTATCTTAGTGTTTGAGTTCTAAAACATGTGCTTAATTTGATCATGACTGATATTTGATCTCCTTGTCTGATTTCCTGAGAACACCGTAGACTTGACACTTTTAGTACTTGCTTCAAAAACAGAAATTGCTACTGATTTACTTTCTACTTAGTTTTTTATTATTTCTGATTTGCATCGCCTAGTATAACTTGTAATTATATAAGCTATCGTAAGATTTCTTGAGTCTCTGTGTTCGACCCCTAGATACTAGTGTCTTGTGCACTTGCAGTATTAACTTAGGGAATTAAACTCTGAGTATGCCAAGTTTTTGGCGCCGTTGCCGGAGAATCTTTTGAGTCTTCGATAGATTTGAATCTAGGGTTTAGACTAGGTTTTTGTTTTTGTTTTGGTTACTAATTTTCTGTTTTTCTTTTTGTCTTTGCGTGTTTCAGGTCTTACGCACTTTCATCGATCGACGCATATTTTGTGACGATCAACACAAGGTGATTCCCGAACTGAATCGATCATTGCGGACCTGTGCATCGATCATTGCTTGACGATTGCCGACGGTTTATACCTAATCGCGCAACCAGATTTAATCTGGACAAGAATATTGTGAATCTCAGACTTTAAGAACTTGCAAGGTTGGAAAGAACGAACAGGAAAGCTCAAAAACTAGTGAAGATGGCTAATGTGAATCCTGCGCCATTGATTCTGATTATGGATGTTGAAGATGTTCTGAGAGACACGCAGAACAATCCTTACAACGCTCAGGGACATATGTTAGATGCTAAAGGTAATGTGATTGAGCGACAGTTTGTTCAGCATGAGCAAGGAGCTCAAGGTGGAGGAAAAGTAGGTGGACAAGGAAATCGACGACCAGAAGCCCCACCTAGAACACATGATCCACCCGTTAGGAGGACACTAGCGGATTACAATCGCCCAGATGAGTTTTACGCCAATAGGTCTGCGATTATTCCCCCTGCGTTTCCGCGTAATGATTTCGAGCTGAAGACCTCGTATTACACACTTGTGGGTCAGCATGTTTTCAGTGGACTTCCACATGAGCATCATATGGACCACATAGAGCACTTTGAATCTCTAGTGACTGGAATGAAGCACAATGGAGTAAGCTACGACTACTTGCACTACAAGCTTTTTCCTCACTCTCTTGGAGGAGAAGCTGTTAACTGGCTGAAGAAGATTCCACCTGGGACTCTGACTACTTGGAATGCAGTGAAAGAGAAGTTTCTGCGACACTTCTATGATGATGCTCGGTCTGATCAGCTTAGACAGGATCTATTGACCTTCAAGCAAGGATCTACAGAGCCTTTTAAGGCAGCCTAGGTGAGATTCAAGAGATACCAGAGAGATTGCCATCATCATGGTTTCTCTGAGGCGCAACTGTTGTGTATCTTCTTCAGAGGATTTGATTTGTGGTATCAGATGGCTTTAGATGCTGCAAGTACTGGAAACTTCTACACTAAATCTCCAGAAGAAGCTAAGGAGCTTATTGAGAACTTGGTAGCTAGTAATAGTGTCAAGAATGCTGATATGGAGAGGATGAAGTTTGGTGGTAAAGCTGACAATTCCCAGATAACTGAGATGAACAAGAAGATTGATTTTGTTCATACACTTCTAAAGAAGAGTGTTCACTTTGCTCAGGATGTTGAATAGTTTGAGGCTGAACCTGGTTGCGAAGAAGAGGATGTGAATTATGTTGGTGGGACTGGTTTTCTGGGAAACAGATTTGGAAATCAGCAAGGTAGAGGTGGCTACAATGGAATGGGACAGAGAAGTACCTTCACAGGTAATAAAAAATTCTCTAATTTCACTTCTAAGCCTCAGTTTCAGAACCCTAATAGAGTACTAGCAGCCCTGGAAACAACACTAACAGTTTCACAAAAAACTATGGATCTTCATCCTATCAACTTGTTCCTCCTCAAAATGAGCAGAATGATAAGATGATAGGACTGTTGGAGCAGCTTCTGGAAGGACAGCAGAAGAGTATATTGGATTTTAATGGCAAAACAGATTCTCTGTACTTGGACCTTAATGGGAAGATAGATGCCATAAACTCTCATGTGAAGAAATTGGAAATTCAGGTTGTACAGACTGCTGGGTCTGCTAAGAGGCCAGATGGATCTCTTCCGGGATGAAATGATGATAATCCTAAGTACCAATGCAATGCAGTGACGTTGAGAAGTGGTAACAAACTTGTTTCTGGTCAGAAAAAACCGTTGAGTTTAGAAGAAATCGTTTAGATTGAGGAGACGAAAGATGAGATCCGTGAGTTTTGCACTGCGTCGACCGATGCACCCCAGCAACGATCGACACAAATCCTGAACGAGGATACTGAGTCTAAGCTTAACGCAGAGGTCGTGATGAAATCGCCTAGCATCGATTGACGCAACACTGATGTCGATCGATGCAAAGCGAACCCCGATAGTTCAAAACGCAGAAACACTGAAAAAGGCTGATGAGAGGATCTATAAGGCTAAGGTTCCCTTCCCTAAGGACCCCAGAAAGGCGAAGAACGATAGGCAGCTGGCCAAATTCAAGAAAATCATTAAAAAGGTGTTGATTGAAGTGCCTTTGGTTGATTCTATGCAGACTACTCCTGTGATGAGAAGGTGTCTTATGAACTTACTTGCTAGTAACTGGACTGATGAGGAGAGTGTAATGATGATCACAGAGGTGTGTAGTGCTGTGATTCAAGGTAAGATACCAGAGAAGTTAAAGGATCGTGGGAGCTTTGTGCTAGATTGTGGCATTTACAGAGACAAATTTGAGAGGTCTTTGCGTGATCTTGGTTCTAGTGTGAACCTTATGCCTTATTTTGTTGCTGAGAGGCTTGGGATGACTGACTTTATGCCTACTAGGATCTCATTAGTCATAGCTGACAGAACAGTCAGGATTCCTGAAGGAGTGCTGGAAGATGTGCCAATCAGAACTGGTGACTGTGTGATCCCTACTGACTTTGTGATTCTGCAGTATGGAGAGGAACCAAGGGATCCACTGATTTTGGTTAGACCATTTTTAGCTGCTGCTGGTGCTATGATTGACTGTAAGAAAGGGACAATAATTCTGAATGTGGGTGATCTGAAGATGAGGTTTGATATGGACAAGCTGGTGAAGAGACCAACCATCGACGAACAGACCTTTTATGTTGATACTCTCAGTGATTTGGCTGCAGATTACTTTCAAAAGAAATATGTTGAGGATCCACTGGAAAGAGCTCTACTTAGCTCTATTATGGAGCTGGAACATCTACAAGACGAACCTGCCATTTTCTATGCGAGGCTGATGGATTCGACTGAACAGTTGATGCTTGTGGTTGTGTCTGACGCGACTATGCATCGATTGACACCACACGTGCAACGATCGATGCAAGTCGCAGGCGATTGGGCATAAGAAAAAGCCCCGAAAATTGAGCTGAAACAACTTCCATCCGGGCTAAGGTACGCATTTCTTGGACCTAATTTGACATATCCAGTGATTGTCAATGCTAATTTGAACAACGCAGAGCTCACTTTACTGCTAAGCAAGCTGCGCAAGTATCGCAAAGCTCTTGGCTATTCTCTTGATGACATTTCAGGTATCTCTCCAGAGATGTGCATGCATACGATACATCTTGAGGACGAGTCTAAGACATTTGTTGAGCATCAGAGGAGGCTGAATCCTAATCATAAGGAAGTGGTAAAGAAGGAGATCATGAATCTACTGAATGCTGGGATCATTTATCCGATTTCTGACAGCGATTGGGTCAGTCTGGTTCATGGTGTGTCTAAGAAAGGTGGTGCTACAGTGGTGAAGAACGAGAAGAACGAGTTGATTCCTACAAGAACTATGACTGGACATCGAATATACATAGACTATAGGAAGCTCAATGCTGCGACCAGGAAGGATCATTTTCCTTTGCCTTTTATCGATAAGATGCTGGAGAGGTTAGCTAGTCACCCTTATTATTGCTTCCTCGATGGATATCCAGGCTTCTTTCAGATTCTCATCCATCTAGAGGATCAGGGAAAGACCACTTTTACTTGTCCATATGGCACTTTTGCATACCGCATGATGCCTTTTGGACTTTGTAATGCACCAGCCACCTTCCTTAGATGCATAATGTCCATCTTTACTGATATGATTGAGAACGTTATGGAGGTGTTTATGGATGACTTTTCTGTCTATTGATCATCTTATCATGAGTGCTTGGACAATCTGTGCAAAGTGATAGCTAGATGTGAGGAGAAGTACTTGGTTCTTAATTAGGAGAAGCGTCATTTCATGGTCAGATATGGCATTGTTCTTGGACATAGAGTATTTGGAGCAGAGATTGAAGTAGACCGCGCAAAGATTGAGGTTATGACCAGCCTTCAAGCACCGGATTCTATATGTGAGGAGCTTTCTTGGACATGCTGGGTTCTATAGAAGGTTCATCAAGGATTTCAATAAGATTGCTAGACCACTAACTGCTTTGCTGTGTAAGGATGCCAAGTTTGAGTTCACTGCAGATTGTCAGACTGCATTTGAACAGATCAAGCAAGCGTTAGTGAGTGCTCCTATAGTGCAGCCACCATATTGGGATTTACCTTTTGAGGTAATGTGCGATGCGAGCGATTATGCTGTAGGAGCTGTTCTGGGGAAGAAGAAAGACAAGAAGCTCCATGCTATTTACTACGCCAGCATAACACTAGACGATGCGTAAAGGAACTATGCCACTACGAAGAAGGAGTTGTTGGCAGTTGTCTTTGCCTTTGAGAATTTTCGGCCCTATCTTGTTGGTTCTAAAGTGATTGTACACACTGATCATTCAGCTCTGAAATATCTGATGCAGAAGAAGGATGCTAAACCGGGATTGTTGAGATGGATTATGTTGCTTCAAGAGTTTGATATTGTGATGAAGGACAAGAAGTGAGTTGAAAACGGAGTTGCTGATCATCTGTCACAGATTAGGGTTGAAGAAGACGTCCCTATTGATGAATTCTTCCCTGAGGAGAACGTCAGCTTGATTGTGACAGTATTTTGGACGGATTTAGACAAGAAGATGTAGAAATGTCGAATTTAGTGCACTGCGTCAATCGATGCGACCTTGGCAATGATCAATGCAATTGTCGAGAGAGCAACGATCGACGCGGACCTCTGCAGCGATCGTTGCATTGCGCCTACGAACCCAGAATCTTTAAAGATTCAAATTGGATACTACAACTTCGATGTTCATGTTGTTTCAACGATTAATCGACCCTGGTTTGCAAATATTGCTAATTACCTGGCTGCAGAGACTGAACCAGATGAGCTGAAGGGGTATGCTAAGAAGAAGTTCTTCAGAGAGCTTAGGCGATACTATTGGGATGAGCGTTATCTGTATAAGCATTGTTTGGATGGACTTTACATGAGATGCATTGCGGAATCAGAGGTTCCAGATGTTCTATTTCACTGCCATGGATCATATTATGCTGGAGATTTTGCTACATTTAGGACTGTGTCTAAGGTTCTGCAAGCAGGTTTCTGGTAACCTACGATGTTTAGAGACGCTCATTCTTTTGTCTCTCATTGTGATGCCTGTCAGAGGAGAAGGAAAATCAGTAAAAAGCATGAGATGCCTCAGAATTTCATTCTTGAGGTTGAGGTTTTCGATTGCTGGGGCATTGATTTCATGGGTTCTTTTCCCTCATCCTATGGGAATAAGTTTATTTTGGTTGATGTGGATTATGTGTCTAAGTGGGTGAAAGCAATAGCTAGTCCAACCAATGACTCTTCGGTGGTTATTAAGCTGTTTAAGACCATCATTTTCCCTAGATTTGGAGTACCTCAGATTGTGATCAGTGATGGAGGATCTTATTTCATTAATAAGGTCTTTGAGAATCTGCCACAGGAGCATGAAGTTCATCACTGAGTTGCTACTCCTTATCATCCTCAGACTAGTGGGCAATTAGAGGTCTCTAACAGACAGATCATAGAGATCTTGGAGAAGACAGTTGGGAAGACAAGGAAGGATTGGTCTGCAAAGCTTGATGATGCATTATGGGCTTATAGGACTGCGTTCAAGACGCCACTTGGGACTACTCCATTTCATCTGTTGTATGGAAATGCTTGCCTTCTTCCAGTTGAGCTTGAACACAAGGCAGCATGGGCTGTGAAGCAGATGAATTTCGATCTTAAGTCTCCTGCAGAGAGGATATTGGTGCAGCTCAATGAGTTGGATGAGATTAGGCATCATGCTTATGAGAACTCAGAGCTGTACAAGGAGAGGACTAAGGCTTACCATAATAAGAAGATTGTCTCTAGAAAATTTGAGCCTAATGATCAGGTACTTTTGTATAACTCTCGCTTGCAATTGTTTTCAGGTAAGTTGCGATCTAGGTGGTCTGGTCCTTTCACAATCAAAGAGGTTCGTCCCTATGGTACAGTTGTTCTGATCAGCCAGGAAGGTAAGGAGTTCACGGTTAATGGACAGAGGGTGAAGCATTATTGGGATAAGGCCGAGATTCCAAGAGGTCACATTCTGCCTCTGGATGATGCACTCTCTGCCTGATCGCAGAACAGTCAAGCTAGTGACGTTAAAAGAACGTTGAGTGGGAGGCAACCCATTTGTTCGTTTGTACATACCCTTTTTGGTGTTTTTTTTAGGATTTTACGTTTGTTTTTCGTTTTAGTGTGTTTGTCTATAGAATACGAGTCTGGGAACTGCGTCGATCGTTGCGGTCTTGTGCAACGATCGATGCAGGTGGATATCTGACGAAGAAGAAATCGCCTTGTTACGATCGTTGCGGTCCTGTGCAGCGATCATTGCATGGAGAATTATACGAAGGAATGAAGTCAAAGTGTGTCGATCGATGCGGACCTATGCAACGATCGACACACCTGGTTGAAATTGAAATCAAAGGTACGATATCTTAAACCGAAAATCGGATTGTTTCAACCAATCCTGATTTGCGTCGATCGTCATAACTTCTGCAACGATCGACGCACACACGCGCAAGGTAAGTACCCTAGACCTTCTTCTTTTTCTTTCTTCCTCATTTCGACAGAACATCCGACGAACCATAAATAGACACTCTTGATTTCTCCTTCGATTCTCACTTGTTTTTAACGATTCCAAATCCTAATCCACTTGATTTCTCACACTCTATTCATTTCTATCACTCCTTTGCGACAATTTTGAGGTATGTGTCCCGATTCTCTCAGTTTTCATTTCGGCCCAAAGATATAAAAATCGAATTTTGTCACGTTCTGTTGTTCCTATGATTAAATTGATGCTTAATTAGGCTTGCTAGTGACAATTTCGTACTACCTTAGCACATGCATTGACAGATTTAGCAAGGTTTCGAAGAATCTTTGATTCGATGACGAGCCTTTGCAACTCTCTGATTTAAGGCGAATTGTGGAGCGAATTGGGTACAATTGATACTGCTTTCGCTGCATTTGACGGTTGAATGTGATGATGTGCACCGATATGATTGATTTTGTTCATCTTAGAGCCTTGGCTTAATTGCAAGTTTGGTTTTCTTGTGTCTTTGATCGCAGATGCCTCCTCTTGCACAGCCTCGCAAGCGCGGTAGAGCTACTCCAGCTGCTGCAGATCAGTCTCCTCCTCTAGATGAGTGGTTTACGTGAGATTCGCCCCTATCTGAACCGTATCAGAGAGATCGTGAGGCCATACAGTTTCCTTGGCCTAAGGAAGTGAGTGACCCGATTTTGACATATAAAGTATGGGATATTTTACCTAAGGACTTGGTTAAGCGTGCAAAGTTTACAGATAGGCCAATCACAGAGGATTGGGATGACTACGACACGCTTCTTTACAACGGTTGGTTGCGTATGGATATTGAGCCCGCCAAATTTTCTGACTATCGGACATGCAGGATCATGGTATTGATAAGGAGGTGCACACATTGGTTAAGAATATTGGGTTAGGGACGATGCCTATGCAGTACTACGAGCTATATCCAGATCTGGTGAGACAGTTGTTGGCGACTTGCAGAGTCTACTACCCCAATCCGATTCGCAGGAGAGCTTCAGAGGGTACTTTTACCTTCATGTCTCTTGGAGCCAGGTATCAGATTCCACTTCTAGATATCTGCCGTATCTATGGATTAAGTGTAGAGCCTACACGATGCTCCATCTCTCTTGAGTGGGATGTACCGAGCGCTCAGTATTTTTGGGATCTTTTTGGTAATGGGCCATACGACTCGAGGACTTCAAAGCCGATTGTTGTTAGGCATCCAGTTTTAAGGTATGTGATACGCATCCTGGGCTACACACTGCTGGCCAAGTCCGAAGTGAACAAGATGAGGAAGAATGAGTTGGAGATACTTTTCATTGGATTGAGGAAGTTGTTTGCTGGTACTGATTTGAGAGATCCTGCACCGGAGCTGAACTTAGGAGCTATGTTTGCTCATCACTTGGCTCACTAACGAAGAAGGCTTTTGATGGAGCGCGCAATGACACAGTAGGGAGTTTACTTACTCCTATTTTTCGACACTGCAGGATCCCTTTGGAGGGTAGAGTGCGTGACACTAGAGAGATGTACATGGATTGGAGTCACCTGAAGAGCGCCACTTGGATGAAGGAGGACCGTCAATGGGTTTACTATGACACACGCTTGCAAAAGCGCGGTGTGGAGCTTCCTGCATTTGATATGACTAGGATCAATACATTGGATTCCTTGAGCTTTGAGCCTCCTAGGAACGATCAGCGCAGAGTACCTACGATGTCCCATCCTCTCGGTGAGCCTTATTCGCAAGCGTCCTCTTCTTCTACGCCTGCTACTGCTGCTGATCTTGGTCCTTATCTTGCTCCTTAGATGAGTGTCCGCGAGATGTCTGAGGGTGATTGGCGAGATCATGTGGATGGTAGATTGCAGAGCATTTGGGAGTGGATGCGTGGCTGCACTTGCAGGAGACAGCCACAAGTTCACCAGCCCGTTCACATTACTAAACGTCGCCAGCATTCTCCGACTCCTGCTGCTTCGAGCAGTTCTGATCCCATGGCTGGTATTGATGATGAGAGCGAGTGAGATTAGAGTTCCATTTCCAGACTATCGGTTTTGTACCTATTTCACTTTTTCTCTTGAATTCTCTTTTGATTCTTGTTGGTACTTGTGTTATGGGATGATATGTATGTTCTATGGCACTTTATTTCTTTGATTTTGCCTTGTGTGTGATGATTTCAGCTTACAGGTTCGAGTTACGATTAAATTCATAAGTTACGTGATGTCTGCTGAACTATTCGACCAAAATCGCAGTGCAACGATCGACATAGTCATGTGTGTCGATCGACTCAATTCGTGAGTCGTCCTGCAATGATCGTCACAGTCCTGTGTGACGATCGACACAAAACACAAATCACACTGTAACGATCGTCGCGGTCCTGTGCGACGACCGATGCAGTTGCGAGAGAAGTAAAAAACGACAGAACTCAACATATCCCTTAACATTTTTCTTCTTTTACCAATCCTAAGCTTGACACCACTGGGGACAGTGTGTTTTAAGTGCGGGGGAGGTTGTACTGACATTAATCTTTTTCTTTTCTTAGAGTCAGTTGTGTCTTTGTGTCAGTTTTATCGAGTCAAAACAGTTTGAGTAAGAAATAATGAATTTTTGAGAAGCCAACAACACTTGCAGGAACTTAAGTAACCATTGGGATGAGCTTGTAGATCAATGTATGACTATTAGAAAACCCAATGCATATCAGCCTACTGAGGACACCCATATCACTTCAGGTATTCAAAGGATCCTTTGCTGACTTCAACCCTAATTTTGACTAGATTTTCTCACCTAAGGGCTTGGTATACTTTGAGTCGGATTCCTTAGTTCTAACACAACTTGTAAACCTGTCCAAGTCTGGTTCTCTTCTCCCCTTCCTTAAAGTAAAAAAAAGAGATATAAACTGCGGATGAGCTAGTAGCTCCGAAGTGGTCGCAGGAGTGGTAGAGACCCCTATTACCTCCTGTGCATCCATGGAATGTGTCCAAAGTACACTCCAATGCGGGAAGAACACTGATAAAAAAAATAATGATACCCAGTGGGGAAAAATCAGTTGCTAAGGAAGGGAAAAGAGAAGAAAGGGACCAGAAAAAGATAGTATGGTGGTCAAGAGCTAACAGAGTAAGAGTCCATGGGCCCTTTGATCTATATTCCTTAGGTGAGACTGCACCTAATAGCTTATAGAAGTCATTAGGGTGAATTTGAATGCTTTGGATTGATTGTGGAGTTTACTCAGGACAATTGCTAAGTGTGGGGGAAGTACATGTTGGTCTTGATGTCTGCAGGTGAATCTTTCATGTGGCTTACTACGGGGAATCTGAGTGTTGTGCTTCAAAGATGAAAGGAGATACTGAAGTTTTCAAACTTCTTCACCACATTCTGGTTTTCTGTTTTGCTTGAGGATAAGCAAAGACTAAGTGTGGGAGAGGTTATATATCATGGTTTTTACCTGTTTTAGGCCATGATATAAGTGTGTTTTAGAGTCTTTTGTAGTGTTTTTCGAGTCATTACAGGTGTTTATTAGGTACATGCACGTTTGGAGGATTATTGGAGATATTGGAGTATTTTGGACAAGAATAGGAGCTTAAGCCGAGAGAGCTAAATTCACCAAGTCTGATCAACGGTTGCGTCGATCGTTGCATCATTGACATCGATCGACACAACCCTGCGCCAACACATTAATGAAGACTTTGGAGATTTACAGTTTTGTCCCAAAAGTTCCAGTATTTACGAAAAGATCCCAAGACGTGATTAGCTCTATATAATTAGGTTTTTGGTGTTTTAATTAGACTACGCTTTGATAATATTAGCTATTGAGAGAGACAGAGAGAGAGAGCTTGAGGCTGATCGTTCTTGTGCTGCTTTGGAGAAGATTTTGAACCTCTTTATTTCTCTACTCTTTATTTATATGCAATCTATTTATTCATTGATTTCTGCTTCATTAATCATGTCTGAGTTGATTCATAGTTAGGTTTAGGGATTCTCTTAAGGGTTTCATGATTTGCTAGATTTATTTAGCAGTTAAGGATTCATATCTTATTTGTTCTTCAACCTGAATTGTGCTTAATACTAGTTTCTAATCTGATCACTTAGAACCTAGACTTTATGTTTATAAATTGACACGAAAGTGTGGTTTAGAATCTTATCTATTTAAGTTGAGCAATTTAATTATCTGCAAAGAAATTTGGTTTAATTGAATGTGAACAAATCAAACCTGCACTAAAGACTAGTTTAATCTGTTAGGAATTGCAAACAAATTTGGGTTTCTGCTAATTGAACTTAGTGAATTCTCGCACCAAAAGTTGGTTAGTTCTATCTTAGTGTTTGAGTTCTAGAACATGTGCTTAATTTGATACTGACTGATATTTGATATGCTTGTCTGGTTTCCTGAGAACTCCCTAGACTTGACGCTTTTAGTACTTGCTTCACAAAACCGAAATTGCTACTGATTTACTCTCTGCTTAGTTTTTATTATTTTTGATTTGCATCACCTAGCTTAACTTGAAATTATATAATCTATCGTAAGATTTCTTGAGTCTCTGTGTTCGACCCCTAGATACTACAATTGTCCTCTGTACTTGCAGTATTAACTTAGGGAATTAAACTCTGAACATATCAATAGCTCAGCGGATGCGTAGGATACTCGGAGTAGTCTCGGGTTGGCATTTGGCATCGGTTTGTTTAGGCATTTTGACTTTATTTTCGATTTTAGATTTTGTTGGGATCCCGCTAAATGATTTGTATTAAACCGTAACTTGTTATGAATAAGATATATAATTTTAAGTAAAAAACGGAATAAATCTCTAATATACGGTTTAGTCCGAACCGAACACAACTCGTGGAAGCGGTACGGTTGAAAAGCCTCGTATCGTGGAAACGAGGTAAACGAGGTCAAATATGGTTTGGTTCGAGCCTTTGACTCAAACCGGACTGTCTCTGGCTTTCGTATTGTGACAAACTCTTCTCGTATGACTGCTCGGGTTCGATCGGTCATGTTCTTGTTTGATTGTTAGCCGGTCAGCTCGTCAGTCAGCAGAAAACGGGAAGGGGGCGTTGCAAAAGGTGGTATCAGAGCATGGTTCGTCATGGATTCAAAAATTCCTTTTTAAAGTTTTCAATTTTTTGAGTCGAAATGTGTTGCCAATGCAACCATTAGGAATCCGAGTCGCGTCTGTCAACTCGAGGAAATGGGTAAGTTAGGAATTTGTTAGGATTGTACTTACCCTTTTTTGTTTTGATGCAGTCTTACAGCAAAATTGTCCTAGGAGGATTGATGTGTGTGTGTGGTTGCGGCGACATTATAAGAAATCTCAGTATAGACGACCGAAAGTCTAATGGTTCTACCTCAGTTAATCCAGACCCATATTACCAGCATGAGAAGTATTCATGTATTCACAGCCTATCTCGGATCATCAAGTGGGCATTTATGATGGTTGAATATCGGCTCAAGTTATTGGATACTCAGGAGTTTGGGGTTACTCAACATCAGCAACTTCCACCGGATGTTATTCCATCATTACTGCCATTGTTTCCCGGGAGTATCAGTTGTCGTCACGACCAGCACAACTCTTGCCTTGTTTCATTTACGTCTGAGAAGTACATTGCGCTCCTTTCCTGTTATGATCAAGACCGCGTCGCTCCACCACCACCACCACACTCATTCCATCCTCCTGGCGCATCTGCCGGTCGTGATCCACATGAGATGTATTGTACTCAGTGCGGGGCATACAACTCATGTTGGAGATATTAGGAAGTAGATTAGGCCCAAGTAAGTAAGGGCTCTAACTCACTTTTTAATGTGTGTATATTCGCTTGCATTCGTCTCTGAATATTCGATTGTGTGTAAGCGGTGTTTCTTTTGGGAAGGATTGGTAACCGCTAGCATGTAGACTCCGAAAGACCTATGTATTTAAAACTCTAGGTGGTGTATATATGTTTTATTTATGTAGTGGATGTGGAGTATATAAGTTTGTCATTTTGAGTAACAGAGTAGTTATATTGCATGCAAATGATGGTTGTGAATGCAATATAGTTACGATGTGAAAACAAATGATGGTCCGAACAGACGTTTTCCATCAGAACCCTGAAAGACAACTTCAATCGCCGATTTACTTGATTGATTGATTGTGTTTGATTGATTTCCTTTCTAGGGTGTTAAGACTGTTGAATTGATTGATGCTTTGATTTCCCGCTGGGTTGTTAGTCATTGATTTTGAATCATTTCATTTGACTGATCGTTAGGTTGTTAGCCGTATTTTGAATTACTGCATATGTTTGATCGCTAAGTTGATAGCATTGCATGTGTTTGCTCGTTAGGTTGCTAGAATAATTGATTAGCATCATTGCATTGCTCAGCAGATATGTTGATTTGAATTGCATTGCATCCGGGGATTGTTAGTTTACTAATATTACATTTTTTTATCACTAGGTTGGTAGGTGGTTAATTGAGATTTGTTGCATTAATCATATTGTTAGGTTGTTAGTTGAATGTTGAGCATTATCGCATTGTTGATTTGTTAAGAAGGTAGTCAGTAGGTCTTGAGGTTTGGTTAACGACTCGTATAAATGGATGGTTATAGCGATAAGTGTTTCGGTAAGCGGTAAATCATTAGACTGGTGTAGTATGTCCACTGGATTTTTCTCTGTTTAACCACAACGTCGTTCTCGGTTCAAGTGAATGGTGAACTTGTCGGTTTCTTCCAAAGTACAAGGGATCTTAGACAGGGATGTGCGTTGTCACCTTATCTTTTTGTGATCTGTATGAATGTACTCTCACATTTACTTGATAAGGCAGGAGCTACAATACAAATCGGTTTTCACCCGCAATGAAAAAATATTCAACTCACTCATATTTGCTTCGTCGGTGACATTATGGTGTATGTGGATGGGCATAAAAGGTCAATTCAAGGAGTTATTAAGATGTTCGATGAGTTTGCAACAATGTCTGGTCTGAAAATAAGCTTGAAGAAATCAAAAATTTATCTCGCATGAATATCTGATCAGGAAAGAGATGAAGTCACTACAACGTTCTCGTTTGAAGTGGGACAGTTTCCGGTGAAGTACTTGGGCCTACCTTTTTTACCGAAACAAATGACAAGAACTGATTACACTCCTTTGGTGGAACAAATCCACACAAAAATGACGAGCTGGACAACACGATTTATATCATATGTCGGTTGTTTATAGCTTCTTAATTTTGTCATAGCAAGCACGGTAAATTTTTGGACCTCTTCCTTTCGACTACCAAGTGGCTGCAGCATAGAAATACAACAGCTTTGTTGCCCATTTCTATGGTCCATACAAGACCTAAATATTCATAAGTCAAAGGTTTCATGGAGCGAGGTTTGTAGACCGAAAAGAGAAGAAGGATTGGGATTACAATCTCTAAAAGAAGTAAACACTGTGAGTTGTCTGAAGCTAACTTGGAGAATTGTCTCTCGCCAACCATCTTTCTAGATAAAATGGGTTCACAATGAGATTCAGAGGCAGGATTCTTTCTGGACGATAAAAGAAAGAGCAAACAAAGGAGCGCGGATGTAGAAGAAATTAATGAAATATAGGGATATGGCAATGAATTTTGACCATAAGGAGGTTCAGAATGGGGAAACAACTTCATTTTGGAAACTAATCAAACAATTTCAATTCTGGGTAGACTTGCCGAGAAAACAAGAGATAGAGGAATCATTGATCTTGGGATCTCAGTAACAACCATTGTTGCAGAGGCAATACACACATATGAGGCGGAGGCACAAAAACGAAATTATGAACAAAATCGAAGATGAAATCGAAAACATAGCAAACAACCGGGTTGAGGGAGACGACATATCACTTTGGCGACACTCGGAAGATCAATTCAAAAAAGTATTCACGAGCAAAAGCACTTGGAATCTGATTTGTGAGAGTCATGGGAATCAGAGTTGGAAAGTAAGGATCTTGTTTAAACACTCCACACCAAAGTACTCTTTTTTTTTTTGCTGGCTCTTAAAAATTGTTTAGCCACAAGGGATCGACTCAGATCTTTGGGAGTTGGGCAACGAACGGAAGGTGTTTTGTGTGGACATGCAGAAAAGACATGAAACCATTTATTCTTCATGTGTTCATATTCTGCAGAAATATGGGGAAATATAGCTAATGGCCAGCTAAATCAAGACTACATAGTAGATTGGGACTGCCTTCTTATCCTTCTTGGTAGTTCAACTGAGGACTGGATTGATCAGTTCAGTACAAGATACACATTCCAAGCAACACTATACCACATATGGCGTGAAAGGAATGACATACATCATGAGAAAACAAACACCCCACCAGCAGGTCTAATCCAAACGATCGACACAACATCCATTCGGAACATGGGAGATCAAACCTATAACAACGAGTTGCATAGGTGGTTCCATTCTCGACCACCTCCTTGACCAAAGAATGTTTCAATCTTGTAATAAGCTTTCTTTAGATTCTTAAACTCAGATTAGCAATTATATATGTTATAAAAAGGTTTTTGATTTGAATTAATTTAACATTCAATTAAAAAAAATAATAATAATAATGGTGTTATCATGAATTGCAAGTTGAACAAGAACGAATAATCTATAAGGAAAATAATTAACAAGGGGTAAGACAGTAGAGAAGTGATAATGAGCTCAAGAGATGAACCAAAGCATTTATATAAATCATATCTCATATTATATATCGTCAAACCCAACATACAAACGAATAACCACACAAGACTGAAAGTAGACTAAAAACAAATAATGAATCAGAGGTACACAAACACTCTCTCTCTAGAGAAACCAATACAAAGCTCTCTCTAAAACCTATACACCCAAACAAACTAACTTCCGATAACCCGACCTAAGTCACAAACTCTTCTGTCTTTACTGGGTTATATAGGTGTGGGATAGGATTATCAGCATGCTAAGTTATATGGTGATACAATCAATCAATCACATGAGGTAAGAAATAAGTAAAAGCAAGTGAATGAAATAAGAAGATATATAAGGTTAAAACAACTTAATAACAAGAGCCTATAACCATTCTTTTACTTGATTATTTCATCTCACTGTGTACTCTTAGTTAAGCTGCTTCGTCCAGTAGCTCTGCGCAAATCCAAACGCCAAGGTCAGTTTGACTACCAAACTATCTATCAATTATCATGATTGATGTACCTTGCAGCAAGAATCTGGGCGGTGTTGGATGAGCTCTTGCTACTTGAAAACCTTTTGGCTCTGTTATCCTGATCTTTCTCCACACGCATTGCAGCAACTTCTTTCTCCATCGCAGCTACTTCCCTTCTCATCTTCTTCGCTTCAACCTCCATTGCCTTTGTTAATGTTTCCACCTTCTTCGCTAGCATCTACAAACATCATTCCGTTTACAGCTACTATCAGATTCAACTGCACATTAAAATAAATAAATGTAGAAATTCTACCTCGATGGCATCATCCTTGTCTTTGAGGCTTTGATCCTTTTCATGAGAGGCTTTCCTCAAAGAAACTACTTCTTTCTGTAATAAATCATACAAAACACCTGGCACGCTATCCTCAGTTGTTGCTGCTGCAGGGCTTTCACTTTGTGGCTTCTCCTCCGAATTTTCTTTCCACCCATTAGCTGACTCTGGTTCCTTGGAGTCATCAGAAGCCTTTTTGAAAGAATAATTCCCAGGTCCGTTTAAGAGTGCTTTTCCCCTGTCCAGAGATCTTGTGCCTCCATCAAATGACTTGGATGTTCCTTTAGCATTCTTCAACACAGAAGTTGAGTTAATAGACAAGGAATGTCTCATCTGAGAAACTGGAGCTTTCTTTGACAAAGCACCGTTTGATGGAAATTTTTGCAAGTTTTCAGATCCACCAAGCGACTGCCTGCGAGAGGGTCCGTTACTCATGCTTCTTGTCTCGGATGTGTTCTTGGTGCTGCTGCTTGAAGTTCCTCGAAGTGTCTCCTCAAGCACTTTAAGCCGCAGTTGAAACTTTTCCTGGTAATTGCACAAACAAATATTTTACTTACTGTATTATGTAAGATTAAATGACAGAAGCTGACTAAGGTCCATTACTTTTAACTGTGCTTCGGATTTAGCAGCTCGATCTGTTATGGCAAGCTTATCGCGAAGTTGCTGCATTTCACCCTGCAAAGAGTTGACAATCAAGAGCTGAGAATGTCGATATGGTTGTGCCTTACTCACTGAAAAAGAATTTGCATCCTAAGAATCTAGGAGAGGGACCATCATTTATAATTAAACCTGTAGAAACCTTCTTTCTTCAAGCCATTGCTTCACAGGCATCACTTTATCGTTACCATCTTTCCACTCATTTGCTACCACTGTGGCAACTCTGTTTGCTGTAACCTTCGCCCGTGCAAGCTCCCGGTCAAGAGTTTTCCGCTCTTCCTGAAAGACACATCAAGGATAGAATTCATTCATCAGTAGGCAGTTGTTGTGGCAAGAATATAATGCCTCTCTTTTTGGCAGTCTTGTGCAGTGTGGTTAATTACATTCATTTCTTGAAATTTCCGCTGGTAGTCCCTCACGGCATTTGCAGCAGCACCACCTGCAAGAACAGCCTCTTCCAGCTCTCTCACTGTCTGAGTGAGCTTTTCCACTTCAGCAACCTTCTGCCTGTGCATTTTGTCTAGAATTTTGTTTTCTTCCTGAAACATAAGATACAATCAATTAGATTGTTTGCAAACGACATGTGATGGGTAGCTCCCATTTTTAGCGTGTTTAAGTTAATACAAAGAATAAGAGAATAACTACAGAACCTGACAGATTTCTATTTGTTTCATTAACTCCTGGTTCTTATTTTGAAGATCATCAACCATGGCTGCTTTTGCAAGAGCACCTTCAATGGTCCTCTCAGCATCGAGTAAAGCAGCTTCTTTTGATTTAGTAAGACGATCCAAAGCCCTGTTATCTTCTTGAAGCTTCCCAATCTATGCAGAAACAAGCCAGTTTTAGTTACTCAGTGACTCCACTAATTTTCAATATCACCATATGGAGGTAGAGATCAAGCAATTAGAGACTTAAAAGGGCAAATGGAAATACCTCTGATCTTGCAAGCTTAAGTTCAGCTTCTAATGGAGCAAGGATTGCTTCAATTGGAGGCATGTCATCATCTTTTTGGGCAGCATGGACCCTTCTTAAGGTGGCTTCCGCAGCAAACTGAGCAGCCATTGAGGCTTTCTTCTCCTCATTGATTTTCTTGATTTCTAGATTCTGCACCACGGTTGATATCATAAGTCCATTAGTATATAAAGGTAAACATAATCGAGCCAAGGAAGGATTATGGAGCAATACTTTGCTTTGGAGAATGGATTCGGTCAACTTGAGCTTCTCATCCAACTTGGCAAGCTCATCAGTAAGCTAATATACAAAAAAAAAAAAAAAGGAAAAGCCAATCCACCAGAAGCATGAAAACTTAGCAACTACTTAGACCAAGAAAGAAAATGTATGAATAAAAAGTCCTGTCTACAAATCTCTGACATTTTAAAACATAAAATGTCAAGACCAAACACATGATGTCATGCTTGATCAAAAACTAAGTGGCAGTAAAATTCTGAATGATAGCCTAATACCCACTTGGGATAAATGCAACTGAAAACCATTCCATGATAAATGAATTCTTCCAACTAACAAAGTAAAACTTAGAATTTGTTGTGAAATTGTGAAAGGAAGAAATAAAGTAACCACAACTTAGAAACCATTATTGATTAGTTGAACCCAAAAAAAAGGAGAATCTACCAAAACAAATCGAGAATGATTGAATTTCCTTTAAGAAATTGCTAAATGTGAAACTGAAAAGAAAAGAAAAAAGCTTTCAACGAACACAAGACAAGACAAAAATAGGAAATCAGAATACAAGAAGAAGAAGAAACCTCTTCAACAGCTTTCTCTCTCTGTCTCTCAGACAACCTTAGCGCTTTGATCTCTGCGTGTGCTTCCCCTAACTCTCGATCCTTATCTACATCCCCAACAGAGAAAGAAATCAAATCAGACCACGCAAACAAGATAATTAGAAATCGAATCGACGCATAAACAAGTATAGATCGAGCAAGCATTTTTCTTTCAAACCTCTAACTTCGTTCTCTAGTCGATTAAGCTCCACCTTCACTGGATCCGAGCCATGGAGTAGAGTGATGAGCTCATTGTCGGACGCAGCGTCGAAGCTCGGCCTAATTGGCCTTCGCTTCGATGAGCTTTTTCCTCCGCCGCTATCTTTGTAAGACGCCGACACCGTCAGTGACGGATACGAAGCCGTCGTTGGTTGCGTAGACTGCTCGGTTACATTCGCAGATACATCTCCGTCACCGGAAACATCCGACATCTCCGATCTGATCCCTTGGACACTTAGGATCCAAAATGCTACACCTATACAGAGCCAAAAAAGAGTATCAGTACTGAGCTGAATAATAATGCAGATTTCGAGAGAGGAACCACATACAAAGATGAAGCTACACAGTTTCTTGGGATCCAAATGCTCGCTAGGAGCCACACGAGGAGAGAATGATGCTAACCTAGAGAGAGAGAGAGTTAAGAATTCTTTCGTCTTCTTTATTTTTCTAGTGAGAGAGAATGAGATTAGAGAAAACAAGAGAGATTTAAATGCTGTTACAGTTGTTTCTCTCTCTCTCTCTCTACTTAGATTTGACAAGACAGCGAGAGGATGGATCGCAAGATTATTACTTTATTACTAGTATATTAATTAAATCCATAATCTCGTCTTAAACAATATGCTACTTTCAGATTAATCAATTAAGTAATTAAGAAATTAGTACTATGTTTTCTACTGTATTTATATAGTTGATTACAGTAAATTATGTCGCAGGATCTCTTACATTAATTTTTTAGTGTTTTTTTATACAAAAGTGTTAATAAAGTGTTGGTTCCATTTATATTGACACTTTTTCTTTAATTATTATTATATCTGAAGGTCATAGAGTTTGTTGGGGGATTCAAATTCAATAGCAGTTTTTCTTGTTTTTTTAATTTATACTAGTATTTTAAATATCATTAAGACTAAAAACAAATTATATTTTATGATTTTTATTTTGTTTGTACTTTCTTTTTTCTCAAAATATAATTTACAGAAAAGAGAACATCATTCAATTTGTAATTGTACACTTTTAAAAACCTAATATTATATTTTATTGCAAAAACAAAAAACAAAAAAGTATTATACGCGATTTATATGATATGTGGTGAGGTGTAGCTAACTTTTGCTAAATAAAATATGGGAAAAATGCCAAATAATGCATGAACTTTTTTATTCTGGCCAAACAATACCCGAATTGTATTGCTGGCCAAACAATACCTCATCTATTGTTGATTTTTTTAAAAATCACACAATTTAAATTTGACTCGGCCAAATTAGCATGCCGTTATCCAAACTAACAGAATAATTAGAAGTCGTTTATTATTCCGTTTACTGGCCGTTAGATCAAAACTACGTCGTTTTGTATAGGTAAGAAATTAAAAAAAAAAACCATCAAGCGCAAGACTCGAACTCGGGTCACATATGAAATGGGAAGGGGTTTGACGCCACTGGGAGAGAGACATTTAATTGATTAATGTTGAACACTAATTATATTTGAAGGCTTTATAGCTCGTTTTGTTTAAGACAAATTTTTTTAAAAAAAATACGTCAAATCAGCTCGAACTCGGGTATCGCATGAAATAGGGAATGGGATGTCGCCACTGAGAGAGTGGTATTTCATTGGTTATGTCTCAACATTAAAACGTTTTAAGCGATGGGACATGTTTTCTCACTGTTGCTTTCTTTTCTTCGTTTTCTTCCTCACTTCACATTCTTCCGTTACTTCCATAATCTTACCATAGATCTCTGTAGCTACTTCAACGATTCTTGATGTCGCTGAATCCATCCGCAAAACAAAGGATTTGTCGTCGTTTCGGTTGAACCAGCAAGAAGAACATACTCACTCTCCACCTTCGTCTTCCTCTTCATTAAGCTTGCAGCTTCGTTCACGAGCTTCCGTTCGAGGAGCTGAACACCCAGACTACAAGTCACTCACATTAGCCAGACTCGACCGTGACTTAGCCCGAGTCAAATCTCTCATGGCTCGTTTAGATCTAGCCATCAACAACGTATCCAAAACAGATCTCAAACCCAGTACCACAATGTACACCACGAATCAATAAGAGATCGAAGCTCCTTTGATCAATTAAATGTCTCTCTCCCTGTGGCGTCAATCCCCTTCCCATTGCATATGTGACCCGAGTTCGAGTTGTGTTGATGTGTTTTTTGTTTTAATTTTTGTCTTAAACAACACGAGCTATAAAGCCTTCAAATATAATTAGTGTTCAACATTAATCAATTAAATGTCTCTCTTCCAGTGGCGTCAAACCCCTTCCCTTTTCCTATGTGACCCGAGTTCGACCCTTGCGCTTGATGATTTTTTTTTTTAATTTTTTACATATACAAAACGACGTAGTTTTGATCTAACAGCACAGTAAACGGAATAATAAACGACTTCTAATGATTCTGTTAGTTTGAATAACGGCATGCTAATTTGGCCGAGTCAACTTTAAATTGTGTAATTTTTTAAAAAGTCAACTATAGATGAGGTATTGTTTGGCCAGCAATACAATCCGGGTATTGTTTGGCCAGAATGAAAAAGCTCATGCATTATTTGGTATTTTTCCCAATAAAATATAGGTAGATAATCAATAATATGATTTGAAATATGTTGACGTGGTCAATATGTGTTAATGGTCTGATTTAGTGATTATTATTCGTAAGAAAAAGATGTAATTAGTAGTTAGTGAAGATTAGATGCTTTGCGCCTGAAAAGAGGGAAACAAATGTTCGATGTCCCAAATATTTGTTTTCACTTTTTCCTTTTTCGAGGGATAATGCTTCTTTCTCTTTTCTCTCAAGTAAAAATCAATGGTCGGCTATAAGAAAAGTATATGAAACTATCATATAACAACTATTTTTATTCATATTTAGAATCATATTCGTAAAGATCACTCAAGAATATCAGCCTTTAGTTAGGAATAAAGAGCTTATTTGATCATTTTCATACATGTTATAGAAGCAAATGAATGTCTACTTCCCCGGTCTTATGGGTCTTCGGACTTTTTGATTTAAAAGCGTATATCTTGTTTTTCTATTAAACTGGAAATATATGGGCCAAATCTTAACTTTTTTTTTTAATGAACCACTAACCCATCCTGATTTTCTAATGAAATTTAAAGCATGATTTTATATTCATCTCGCCAAATAATAGTAATCTACTTTGCAACATGAATCCAACTCGGAACAAATAGATTTACCTAAACTATTTTTCTACCTCCAAGTAACACTGCTTGGTTATGTGTCTACTTTGCTGAGGAGAAAACATTTGATTTATTTTTGACCAAAAAAAAACATTTGATTTATTTACTTAAACTGTAGTGTTGTGGTTAAATGCAAACTATGTAGCTTGTTGGAGTCAAGTTTAGCACTTTCCTGAAAAAGCCTATTCATGAGTATAGGTCGGCCCAAAATGGAAAGTCGGTGAAAGGGCCCAAGACGGTAAAACTTAGGTTAAACCGGACTTAGGGCAACCGGCTTACATTAGGGTTTTGGAAGGAGTAAAATCAAGAAGATTAAGGCGGCGCTTGACCATATCGATGATATGGAAATATTCCATATCTCGATGAAGTCGGGATATTAGGAAATCTTAACATTTATTTTCTATTTTCCTTATTTATAAACCGACTTGTAACTTTATAAAAGGGACCTCATTGATCAATAATAGGATATGCTTTTCTTATTACTTTGTGTCTGAGAGACTTTTAGAGCGAATTTAACCTAAATATCTCTCCGGCGACATTAACATCTTTTCTTACCGACTTCCGACTTGGAAACACCGGTCATAAACCCTAAATTCCCAATTCTCACCGTGTTCATTAATCCTTCTTTTAGAATCCCTAATTCACAAACCCTAAAACTCTTTCTATCTTTGGATAGACCGAGTTGAGATCTTACAATTGGCGCCGACTGTGGGGATTTCTAAGAGAAATTTCTGAAAAGAGATGTCAGGGAATCATAAGGAGATCGATCAAGAAAACCCTAGGGTTGAACTAAGCGTTCAAGATGAAAGTGATTACGACCAGAGTGATCACGAAGACGACGCATCGAAAGGCGACAAGCAGCCGCGAGACGCCGCCAAGACAAACAAAGCTCGAGATGGCGGCAAACATGCCCCGTCACTCAGCGAAACAGAGGCTCAAATCGAGCAAGACAAGGTCTTAGCCACTCTAATGGCCAAGATCGAGTCACAGAACGACCTGATCAAAACGTTCTCGGAGAAAATCGACCTGCTGCAGACAGAGCAAGCAAAGATCCTTTCAGGTCAACAGTCAAGAAAACCCAGGAGAGAAGTGCCGACGAAGGTGAAAGACAAAGTCGCCAGACGACTGGTCTATAGCACATCTGAGGAAAGCCACCATGAACAGAGCCGTAGCAGCGAGTCCAGGAGCAACCCGCGTAAGGAGAGAAAAAAGAAAGATGCTCGCGAGCGGAGCCCACATTGGAAGGAAGGGTCTGAAAAACCCAAACGGAGCGAAAGTCGGAGACAGAACGACTGGAGTGATGAGAGGTATTCACCTGATAGGGATGAACATACCAGTCACCGGACACGGGACGTGCACCACAGACGAAATTTGCGACATGAGAATGGCTCGCACCGAGACAACTATCGCCGCGAGCGAAGTATGTCGCACGAGAAAACTCATGGAGCGTCTATTCGCGGAGCAAGTCGCAACCATGTCGAGAAACAACTGATTGAGCTCAAAGACACCCTAAAAGAATTAAAAGGAGAGGTCCATGGCGTGAAGGGGTCCGCACCCGAGATCGACCGGATCATCGAAGAAACTCGCAGGACACCCTTCACCTCGCGCATCACAAACACGTATATCAGGCAAAGAGAGAAGCTCAGGCTACCGATGTACGACGGCACAAAAGACCCAGCAACCCACCTCACAACGTTCAAAATCATGGCGGCAAAGACACGGTTCTCATCAAGCGAGGAGCGTGACATCGGTTTCTGCCAACTGTTCACCGAAACCCTGGAAGGGGATGCGCTAAACTGGTTCTCCCGACTCCCATCCAAATCAATCGATAGTTTCTCCGACCTCACATGGGCATTCGTGAGGCATCACTTTGCCTACATTCGTAAGGACACTTCGCTGAGTGCGTTGATGTCGATGACGCAAGAGAAGAAGGAAACATTGAAAGATTTCATAGAAAGGTTCAGGGCAGTAATGACACGAGCTGAGGCACCAGATAAGTTCACTATCGCGGCCCTGACAAACGCCGTCTGGTATGAGTCGCCTTTTTACCAAGATTTAGTCATCAACCCGCCACTAACCATCAAGACGCACTCCATCGGGCAAACAAGTTCGTGGAATTGGAAGAGAAGAAGGTCGCATTAGCAAAGAGATTCGGTTCCGGCAAACAAACAAATAAGAAGGAAGAAAGAGAACCCAGACAGCACTACGACGGTAAAAGCGCCAAAACAATGGTTGTGGACGGAACCGACAAGTCCCGGTCATCAAAACCGTGGAATAAAAGGGGGTAAAGAGGCAAAGAAGGCGCAGCAAGCAGCTTCCGCTACGGGGGATAAGTACTGCGAATACCATCAAGCTACGTCACACGACACGGCTGAATGTCAGAATATCAGAAACGCACTCTACTCCCGACTTTCCAATGAAGAGATCAAGGCGGCCATTGAAAGGTTAAAAAAGGAAGAATCGGGATAAAAGAAGGAAGACAAAGCCGACGAGCAGGCTCCTAAGCAGGATAAACCACCACGGCGTATCAAAAGCATAGCTTTGAAACGTAACCGTGAAGAAGAAGAGGAGGAGGACGAAGAAGAAACCCCCAAAACCATCCGAAGAATCAACATGATCATGGGAGGTCTAATCTCCGTAAATGATTCGGTCTGGTCAATCAAGGTCTATGAACGCCTAGCATTAGCCGCGCAAAAGGCGCCTCAACCAATCCTGTCAGATGATCCACCCGTCATCTTTACCGACCAGGATCTCTATGGAACTCATTACCCTCATAACGACCCGCTAGTGGTTGAGCTTCTGATCGGAAGTTGCCAAGTATCTCGAATACTGGTGGACACAGGGAGCTCGATAGATTTAATTTTCCTAGATACGCTCAAAAAGATGGATATTAAGGAGGAGGATATCAAGCAGAAGGCCAAGCCGCTCACAGAGTTCATAAGTGAGACGACATACACAATTGGAACGATCAAGTTGCATGTCTTCGCAGGAGGAGTTAACAGATTGGTGAGGTTTCATGTCATTGACAAACCAACCATCTATAACGTAATCCTTGGAACTCCATGGCTGTATAGCATGAAGGCGGTATCCTCGACATACCATCAATGTCTGAAATTCCCAACACCTAAAGGAATCCAGACAGTCAAAGGATGCCAGAGCGCAAGCCGGTCGTGTTTCGCGAGAGAACATAAGATCAGAGTGCCTTCGTGCATGATCAACACGGAACACGGAAGAAAAGGACCGGAGAAAGAACTGATCCAGCAAGTCATCATCGACGAATCAGATGCAAGCAAGTGTGTAGGCATTGGCGCGGAATTGCCAGACGACATCAAAAGGGAACTAATCGCCTTACTACAGCAAAACGTTACAACATTTGCATGGACAATGAAGGACATGAAGGGTATCAATCCAACCATTACAACTCACGAGCTGAATGTCGATCCGACTTACAAGCCAGTCAAGCAAAAGAGGCGAAAACTCGGCCCTGAAAGAGCTAAAGCAGTCAACGATGAAGTAGAAAAACTACTTGAAGCCGGCTCAATCCAAGAAGTTAAATACCCCGATTGGTTGGCTAATTCAGTGGTCGTGAAGAAGAAAAACGGGAAGTGGAGAGTATGTGTCGATTTCACGGATCTCAACAAAGCTTGCCCCAAGGATAGTTTCCCGCTACCGCATATCGACCGACTTGTTGAGGCAATGGCCGGGAACGAATTGCTATCATTCATGGATGCGTTCTCAGGGTATAATCAAATCCTCATGAACCCAGACGACAGAGAAAAGACGGCCTTCATCACTGAACGCGGTATGTATTGCTACAAGGTTATGCCTTTCGGTCTCAAAAACACCGGCGCCACCTACCAGCGGCTGGTAAACCGGATGTTTGCAGGACAACTCGGCGCAACAATGGAGGTTTACATCGACGACATGCTAGTCAAATCTCTGATTGCCTCTCAGCATGTCGGCCATTTAAAGGAATGTTTCAACATCCTTAACCGATACGGCATGAAGCTCAATCCAACTAAGTGCACATTCGGAGTAACATCAGGAGAGTTCCTTGGATACGTGGTAACCCAGAGAGGAATAGAAGCTAATCCAAAACAGATCACAGCTATAATCGACTTGCCATCTCCCAAGAACACTCGAGAGGTACAACGCCTCACTGGCCGCATAGCCGCCTTGAACAGGTTTATATCCCGGTCAACGGATAAATGTCTGCCTTTTTACGAGCTCCTACGAGGGAACAAAAGATTCGTGTGGGACGATAAGTGTCAGGAAGCATTCATCCAACTCAAGGACTACTTGTCGAACCCGCCGATACTGTCTAAACCCGAGAATGGTGAGACATTGTTGCTTTACATCGCCGTCTCAACGACAGCAGTCAGTGGCGTACTAGTTCGGGAAGATCGAGGGGAGCAGAAGCCGATCTTCTACGTCAGCAAAACGATGAACGGAGCCGAAACCAGGTATCCTGCAATGGAAAAACTGGCTTTCGCAGTCGTCATCTCGGCACGGAAACTGCGACCATATTTTCAGTCACATCCGATTGCCGTATTAAGCAGTCAACCTCTTCGAACGATACTTCATAGCCCAGGGCAGTCTGGCCGTCTAGCCAAGTGGGAAATAGAGTTAAGTGAGTACGACATCGAGTACAGGAACAGGACAACCGCCAAGTCGCAGGTGATAGCTGATTTCCTTGTCGAATTATCGCCTGAATTGGATGTCGATACCGAGATAAAAGACAAAAATTGGAAATTGTTCGTTGACGGGCTTCATCCAAAAAAGGAGCCGGGATAGGGATACGTCTCATATCACCAACCGGCGAGATACTAGAGCAGTCATTCAAACTGGGTTTCACGGCATCCAACAACACAGCCGAGTACGAAGCTTTGTTAGCCGGTCTCAGACTAGCCAGGGAAATCGGAGTACGACATCTCTTGGCCCATTGTGATTCCATGCTTGTAGCCAACCAGATCAACGGAGACTACGAAGCTAAAAACGAACGAATGGAGGCTTACCGAAAGACGGCATTGGAACTCACCAGTTCCTTCGAATTCTTCGATATTGTCCAGATACCAAGGAAGGAGAATGCCCCAGCAGATGCACTCGCGTCGCTGGCATCTAATCCCAATCTCTGTCGGCGGATCCCGGTAGAAACGATCCATGAACCAAGCATCCCGCCCCCTGAGAGCAATCAAGAAGAACCTGAAGAAATAATCCCGAGTGGTGAAGACGACATATGCTACAATATTCAAGCAAAGGGCACAGACCTCATCGCTGTCCTAACCGGCGACAATAAAGACTGGCGACTTCCGATAAGAGCATACCTGACAGAAGGAAAGCTCCCAGAAGATAAATGGGAAGCACGACGACTTAAAGTCAAGAGCGCGCGATACACTATACATGAAGGTATCCTCTACAAGTATTCTGCTAACAAGATCCTCCTCAGATGCATAAAACCATCATTACCGGCATCAAAAAATGCCTTGAAAGCAAAAAAGGAGTTTGGGCAGATGAGTTAGACGGAGTCCTCTGGTCGCACAGAACGACACCCCGCAGCGCAACAGGGGCCACCCCATTCTCGTTAGCCTTTGGCGTAGAAGCAATGGTACCAGCAGAAGCTAACGTTCACACTCTCCGTCGGTCTCTCATGCCGCACCATACCGAGATCAATGAAAAGATGCTAATCCAAGCTCTTGACACCCTAGAGGAAGAACGGGATCGAGCCCTACTCAGGATTCAAAACTACCAACAGCTCGCAGCTCGGTACTACAACCAGAAAGTCAAGGAACGCCATTTTCAAGTCGGCGACTTCGTCCTCCGCAAAGTTTACGAAAACACCAAGGAGTGGAGAGCAGGGAAACTCGGGGCGAAATGGGAAGGACCCTACAAAGTCACAAAAGTCGTCAAACCGGGAGTCTACGAGCTTGAGTCAATGAAAGGCAAGGCTTTACCTCGATCCTGGAACTCGGCAAGCCTGAAGGAATACCACTAAGACGGCAAGCTCAAAAAAAAAAAAAAAGAGAAGATTATGTATTATGAACTACGAGTGACTTGATTCTTCCTCGGGAGATACGTAGGCAGCCTTTACCGGTACAGTCATAAATCTAATAAAATCCTTATTTTTCAGATAATTTACCGTCTTGAAAGTCAAGCAAAGCCAAAAATCAGGTAAGCCCTTTCATTAATATTCAAATATTTGATGATACTAACAAAGCCGAGTATTAACTCGCAAAAAACCGAGTATCAACTCGCAAAAAGCCGAGTATCAACTCGCAAAAAGCCGAGTATCAACTCACAAAAAGCCGAGTATCAACTCGCAAAAAGACGAGCAAACGACTCGCATCATTAGCATCATGCCTCCTGGCCAGGGGCGTGGTCTTCCTTGCGCACGAGGTGCACATCGTGGTAAGGAAAAAGCCGAGATCCGTCTCGCACATTCTTCGCGGTGGGTGATAAATAAGTCGGGCCACGAGCACCGCACAATCACCCGCCCCTAGAATAAAGCCGAGATCCGTCTCGCACATTCTTCACGGTGGGTGATAAATAAGTCGAGCCACGAGCACCGCGCTGTCACCCGCCCCTAGAATAAAGTCGAGTGCATATACCTCGCAAACCGCCTTATGGCAAAATATAACAAAAGTCACCACTTGTTTAAAATTTGTCAAGCACAAGTCTGAATATAGTAACGACTTTGTAACAATTACCAAGTGAGAATCATGATAATTGTTTAAACTTGACGACGAGTCTAAAACAGTCAGCCTGACTTGATTTCAAGTCGCTAACAGTTTGGATTCGTTGGCGAAAGGTTTAATACAATCTGATTTAACTAGAAATATATACTCAAGTCGTTAAAACTGCCTAAAAATCTGTCCAAAAAGAACAGTTTAGGCAGGATCAACCTGACTTGGTCATAAAAGTACATATTTCTGAACCGCGATTGACATGATTCAGACAGGACTTTAAGAATTGATGCGAACCGCTCTCAGTCTTAAAAAAGAACAGAAACTTAAAAATTACTACCAAAAGAGTTTAAAGTTTACAAATAACAAGAGCTATTACAAAAGCCAATACAAAAGGAATGCTAGTCGGCTCCAGCCGTCGACTTCTCAACCACTTCATCTCCACTCTTCTCAGCGAGCTGACCTTGCACTTTAGGGACGTCGTCCAAAGCCGCGACTTCCGAACGAACAGACTGAACGAGGTCAGTAGGAATCGCCTCTGGAATTATACCACGATTGGTTCCAAACTGGTCAACTTGAGACGGGATAGGAGGAGGAGAGTCATGAGAACGGTCGAGAAGAGGATGGTGTATTGGCGAGAGGACAAACGTAAGCTCCTCCTTTGTAACAACGTTCATGTTGTCCAACTCCGCATCCACCGCGACTACATCAGCGGCGACCTTGTCCAAAACAGATTGAGGAATCGACACGCCCGTCTCGACAAGTCTAACCAGACACTTCCTGAGCCCAGAAATATGCGCTTTCCTAACCTGAAGCGCGACGGCGTCTTCTTGATCCTTGATGTAACGTTGGATGAGATCGAAGTGAGTCTGCGCCTTAGTCCTGGCAGCGGCTTCGACCCTCTCTCTTTCTTTACGAACTAAATCGAGACAAGACTTCTGCATCTTCAGTTTTTCCGATTGAAATTTGAGAAGATCACCTTTCGACCTCTCCTCAGCCCGCTTCAACTTACCCTCGAGAACCTGGTTTTTCTCCTCCAAAGCCTTCTTCTCCTCCTTGATTTTTTTAAGAAGATCCTCTCGCTTGTTGACCGCATCAGCCATCTTCTTTGCCGCCCAGGAACTCTCTAAGGCCACGCGATTAGAAGCCGCGATCATCTAAAAATAAACAAAAGATGTTAAAATCAACGAACCAGGAACAGGAAGTCTAAACAAGAAAGACTTACGGTTGCTTCAGCGTGTTTTAGCCTAAGAATAGCGTCCGAATGAGGCAACTCTTCCAAAACCGGCCAGTCCGACTCGTTTCCTCTAACGCACGTCAGCATGTCAAAGCAGGCTCGGGGATTATTGATAAAAGGCACATCACTTGCATATTGATAAGCGAAACTATGAATAGACGGGCGGACCTCCCCTTCTTTCACCTCGCGTCTCGGTCTCACCAAGACAAGCTCCTTGTTGGATTCAAAAGGTTTTGGGTTACCAGACAAGTCAGGAACAGTTCCATTGAATCTGTAGAGTCGTTTCCATGGGTCCTTCTGCTTAGCAGGCTCGCCGGAAGCCGCTATCTCAGCAGGGGCACCATCGACCGACTTGTTCGTTCGGGACGCCTTCGTTGGCCTCTCCTGAACCGACTTCTCCCCTGGAGGCCTTTTCTTGGTTGGGACCTTGGGAGGAAGGTCAGGAAGATTCGCCACCTGGGCAGATGAGTTCTCGCCAACGTCAGAGGGCTGGCTACCGCCTTGAGAGAGTAAAAGTTTGTCCTTCGACGACTTGGCGGAAGGAGGCTTGGATGCAATCTCTTTGGAATAATCGACAGAATCGATTTTCTTAACCTTGCCCATCCTCTTCGGCTTGACGAGCTCCTCAGAATTAACTTTCGCTTTGGTGTCCCACTTGGCTACATTGACAAAAGAGAAATCAGGACAAAACAAGGAAGAGATTATTGTAAAAACGATTATGCAAACCTTCGGAGATCCGAGGAAGAAACTTGTTAATACGGTCGCGAGTGAGATCTTCCCACTTGCGTATACCGAGAGATTGGAACTTCTCGAGAATGGGGAAGTAGTTATCGGGATACGGCTTCAGGAAAGGGTGGAGTACTGCAAAGACAAAAAAGAATTAAGTAAATTGTCACGTTCGAAAGATAACAAACTTGGGACGACATCTACCATAGTCTGTATTCCAAGTCGTCCTGATAAGTTCCCTATGCTCGTCAGGAACGACTAACGAGGACAGTTCAACGAAGAAATAAGCTCGCTGCCAGTTGTTGATCTTCGAGGGAGCATCTGTCAGAACACGGTTGCCACTTTTGAATTTAACCGCAAAACACCCTGGACTAGTGGCTTTCATACGATTGATCGATGTCATTTCCTCAAAAATCTGTGCCGTTATTGTAAGGCCGGCTTCAGCTCCCAGCACTAGAAGACCGACCATGTGGTGAACCGCGACAGCCGAGAGTTGAGAGATGGCAATTTCGCGACGATAGCAGTACGAAATCAACAAGTCGGGTAACGGAAACCAACAACGAGAACCCCCGGTATCGATATTAATAAAATACGACTCATAAAGAGTCATATACCCCGGAGGAGGAGTCCAAGGACGATCGAGCGGAAAAGGGATGATGACTTTGATTCTCGGATCCGCTCCGCAGCCTCGGAGCATGGATCTCACCGACTCCGCGGTAGATCGGGTCCCGAAAACATTACCGAACACTTCGCCAGAACCACTCGGAGAGACGGTAGGGGGGGCATTACCACCAAAACCATCTTGACCAATATCAGTACCGTCATCTTCGCTGTCAGAATCTCGTAACTGCGGGATAGTAAAATCTGCCCGACCAGAGCTCTCAGCGGCATCAGTCCTACTTGATGACTCATGGCGACGACGAAGTTCTTCTAACTGAAAATGAACGGGATGATCCCTCAAGTCGGACGAAATACTCGAGGACGAAGCAGCAAGAGGCGTGGATTGACGACTTGATGAATCTTCCGCGGACGAGACAGTAACAATTTCTTTGTCTTTGCTCGATGAACAACGGATCAAAGACATGATTTACGGAAGAACGGATGAAGAACGCAAACAACAAGTAATATTTTGATCTACAAATCCTAAGGATATAAGGCGGAGCAGCGGCGGAGAGAGAGCCGGAAAATAAAAACGGCAGAGAGAATAAATTACCTTTCAAGTTTCTTCACGCCAAGCGAAATGAAGAAATGAGGAGTAGAAGGGGTCCTTTTATAATGAAAATGACGGCGCAGGATTCGAGGTAATAATTACCTAGGTGACGCTTCGAGTCTCGCGCCTATCCAACCAATTGAACCGAGAATCAATTCCGGTTTCATCTAATCTTCTCCGGTTTAGATCAAATTACCAGATTTAGCAAAGCTCGATAAGGCATGGGCCTGAGCAGAAGCGAAGCCCGACCAATAAAGGAAATGGGCCTATAAACTCATCTCTTAAACCATAGGTTAACTCCTCGTAATGACGACTTGAGTCCAAGTCGCCACACTGGGGGGGGGGGCTTATTGTTGGAGTCAAGTTTAGCACTTTCCTGAAAAGGCCTATTCATGAGTATAGGTCGGCCAAGAATGGAAAGTCGGTGAAAGGGCCCAAGACGGTAAAACTTAGGTTAAACCGGACTTAGGGCAACCGGCTTACATTAGGGTTTTGGAAGGAGTAAAATCAAGAAGATTAAGGCGGCGCTTGACCATATCGATGATATGGAAATATTTCATATCTCGATGAAGTCGGGATATTAGGAAATCATAACATTTATTTTCTATTTTCCTTATTTATAAACCGACTTGTAACCTTATAAAAAGGGACCTCATTGATCAATAATAGGATACGCTTTTCTTATTACTTTGTGCCTGAGATACTTTTAGAGCGAATTTAACCTAAATATCTCTCCGGCGACATTAACATCTTTTCTTACCGACTTCCGACTTGGAAACACCGGTCATAAACCCTAAATTACCAATTCTCACCGTGTTCATTAATCCTTCTTTTAGAATCCCTAATTCACAAACCCTAAAACTCTTTCTATCTTTGGATAGACCGAGTTGAGATCTTACATAGCTGAAGAGTTTTCTTCTACACATTTTATCGGTTGATTTGGTCTGCTTTAGTGCAAAGTATATGGTATATGGTCGGGAATTCAAGAACAATGTTCATTTTTCTATGAGCTCTTAAAATGTGTTTACTAGATAATATGAACACTTAATTTCTTATTCATGTGTTTTTTGTCCACGATTTCGTAATCATGTGGACATCTTGATGAGGACATCAAATCATCATCAATCAAGGAGCATGGAGAGGACATAAATTAACCAGCCAAGACCTTTAGAGAGAAACAGCTTGAATGCACCAGAGACATATGTCCATGTCTTAGAACATATATACCCAACAAGAAGAAGTTAAGCTACAAATCAATTTGTTCCAGAAACTTAACTCATCAAAGCATCATCAAGAGGTGGAATTGGTTCAAGAGCTTTCCATATGAAAAAGATATTCAAGTTACAACTCATAATATTTCCCATGGATCCGATAGAGACATACAACCAGAAACTAAAGCACTGCTACTCAACCAGGATGAATCAAGCAACAAGGTTACTTGTTCTGGAATCTTAGTCCATCATGGAAGCCATGAGATTTGGAATCATGCCAATACCGGTTCTGATGAAAAATTTATTCAAGCTCTAAACCAGTGGTTTCTGCACTTGCCTTATTTGAAGTCTCTAGATTTAATACACTCCAAACCCAAACTTGGCGACCTGGAGACACCTTAAACCAATACTACAACGTTTTGGCTTCACCCTTAAAGTATCCAGAAGATCTTAGTTGCACAAGAACACATTAGATCACTCATATCAACCAACAACCATACTTACCATCTTTGGACCTAAGTGAATTCAAGGCATTCACACTTTATGTCTTAACAAACCAACGGCTATATTCTTTCTATCAAGACTTGAATACATTCTCAGTGAACATGGACACCCCAAGGAGCCACGGATTCTCACCAGAGTTGTCAAGACTCAAACAAACCTCATTTCCCTTATTCGGAAAAGATACCTTCATCAGTGCACCAACGACTCTTTTTCTTCATATTTTTAGATTATTTTCTTGTATTATTTTTTAGACCGTTTTCTATGAGCCTATAAAAGATCAGCTTCAAATTCCTTGTAAATCACCCTTTTCAACCATTTTAAAGTTAATAGAATTATTCTGTTTTTCTTCCAAAGTTTGTGTTCTTTGTGAAGTCTTCCTTCTCTGAATATTGTGAGTGATTCACTTTGTTCTTAGGAGTTTCAGATCAATCTATTTGAGTGATTCAGATAGCTTGTTCTTAGGTTGAGAGAGTCAATCAAACCCACTGGTTGAGAGAGTCAATCACAAGTTCCACCACCACATCTACCTTCAATCCATATTCCGCAAGCTTGGCTTAGGAATCATCTGATCATCAAGTGATCTTAGCATTGGAGTGATTCCAGGGATGCATCACACCTAGTCAAAATTGTCCACTTGAGTTTATATGGTATATGGTCGGGAATTCATGGACAGTGTTCATTTGTCCATGAATTCTTAAAAATGTGTTCACTAGGTATGTTATCCGCTAATAGTTGATCATGTGAACACTTAGTCTCTTATTCATGTGTCATATGTCCACATATTCCTGATCATGTAGACGCTAGACCACCTGCTGTCAATTGGAAGCGTCTAGCATATGATATGATCTTAGTAGTGTCCACGAATAGCTGACAAGGTGGACACTTAGTATAGTATCTCCACCTTTTCCATATTTATTAAATTCTAATATATTGATCGATTATATCTCAATTGTGGTGGTCTTCATGGCGGAAAACCTCATCGCTGTCATCCCATTCACTATCGAAAATATAAATAGTGAAAAGGGAAAAGTTAGCAGAGTATATGAAAAGAGAATAAATAAAAATAAATAAAAAATATGATCAAATTTTTCACTTAATGGAATATGAGTAAAATGAGTATCATAATCTATTAAAAATTAAAATATATCTTTGCAATTCAAAAACAAAAGATACACATTTTCTATTATAAAGTTAAAAAGATATAGTAGATGCAATTAGTTCTCATAAATAATATCACATGCGATCTGTAAATAGTGTGTTAGTTTTCGGGATAACGGCATATTCATACCTAAACTTTGTTCAAGTGCGACGATTAGTATATAAACTTAATGATCATCATAAATATATATATATATATATATATATATATATATTTCATTTGTTTTTTCATTTACATACATTAACTTTCAAGTTGTATATAATATATACATTAACCAAGTCAAACCAATAATAATGATGAGATGAATAATGAGTTAGCTGTCACATCATCTCTAATTGATGATTCATCTGCCACATCAGATGTCACATTATAAATATTTCCTATAAAAAAATATTACAAATTAAAATTTTAAAATATTTCAAAATTTATATAGTTTTTTGTAAAATGTATAATTCTAATAATTTTAGTTACATTTAGATTCAGTATCTAATATTTTTTTTGAACAAAATTTGTTAAATTTAGACAAATATAACAAGAAAATTAGTATATTTCGTTTATTTTAAATATTTTAGTTATTTTGGTTTAAAACTAACTAATATATTTGAGTTTGTAATTATAATTTTGAATAATTCTGTTATATTAAGTTTATATATAATTGATATTTTGGGTATATAATTGTAGTTCAGATATTTCAAGTATCAATTCGGTTCTCGGTTCGGTTCGGTTCCAGTTCTTCAAATATAGTGGTTTAAGATCCATTCAGATATTTTGTAGATTCGGATTCGGGTTTGGTTCATCTTTTTCGGTTCGAGTTCGGTTCGGTAACTTGGTTCCGGGTTTTTGCCCATGCCAAAGGAAGGGTGTCAATTTGGGTCGTTGCCGGCGGGCCTGACCCAAGTAGGATCGAATCGGGGCGGGGCGGGCCGTGCAAAACCAAGCTCGAAAATTAGCGGGTCGCGCGGGCTTAATCCGTGCGGTATGCGGGTTTAGCGGGTTGACCCGACATGGTTTTGCGGGCTTTGCGGGTCATAGGTACTCTTAAACCGTTAACCACATGCAAATTTGATTTCTCGATCAATTTTACGATTTCTCATGACTTTGATTCTTTAATCGATGAATTTATTCGATTGAGTCTTCAAAATTGTTAGATTTTTATGGATTTAACTTCTGGAATCGTTTTCGTCACCGGATTGAAGATATCAAGGAAGATGAAGTTGGAGGACTCCTCGATCTTGTTTGTATTTTGTTATGCTCCAAATCGGTGAGTTCTTATTCGGTTTACACAGTTTATGTTTACAGCTTTCAATTTTGTAATTGAATTAATATTTGGTGAAATGTTTAGCTTTTGTTGAAAAACTGAAGATATTCGTTGTCGCTGTCGATTCCAACACTTGCTTGTTTTTTTCCAATATTGATTTGAATATGCCTAACCATACATATGGATCATACGAGGAACTACTTTGAACTGTGTCTCAAATTGATTTATGTGATTCTTTTCAAGTGAGGCGTGTTGAATAGTGAAGATTTTGTTTTCTACTTGTTGGAGTTTATTTAATTATTTTAATTAAATAATTATTGTGTCTTTTATGTAAGGACACCAATTGTTAAAGTTTTATTTTAATTAAACAAATACTTTTGTGAACCATTGTGTCTTTGTGAAAGGGCACCTTTTGTTTAAGTTTTATTTAATATATTTTAATTAAATAAATATTTATATAAAAACATGTGAATCATTGTCACTTATGAAAAAGCACCTTTGTGAAATGTCATTTTTGTGAAATGTCACATTTGTGAATGGACACATTTGTGAAGAGACACATTTGTGAATGGACATATTTGTAAAAGGATGCCATTGTGAAATGACACATTGTTTGGAAACACCCTTTGGTGTATTATATAAACACCACCATACATGGTGGAGAAGAGATAACAAAAGATAACAAAACTAACAACAATTCTCTTCTTCTTCAAATATTTTCTGAAAACACAAAGTATAGTTTGCAAGGTTCTTCGTAGGGTGCTTAATACGAAGATCGATAGTTGTATCCTGTAAGATAGAAATCCAAGAAGCTACGAACACCGCGTAGGGAATAAATTCTGTCTTAGGAGATTGCTTTAGCAAGCCTCTATCATTTTATAATTTGTTCATACATCAAAAACAAGTAACCGTAAAGTAAGTTTTTATATTATTAATATTTACGTTTGAATTCTCTCTTCTCTATCGTGTAAACGATCTTCTACTAAACCGATTGATTGATTTGCATTTATAATTTCGATAACAATCTAAGACAGAATTTAATATTGAAATTGATAGATGGATCAATCTGTTGCAATTGTGAAAAATCACATTGAGAAACCTTTTGTATTCAAAGGAGTGGATTTCAAAAGATGGCAACAAAAGATGTTGTTTTATCTCACAACATTGAATCTAGCACAATGTTTGACTTCAGATGGACCGGAATTACCTGTTGAAGGTGACATTCCGGATGACATCATTAAAGCATCAGAGAAATGGACACAAAATGAGTTTTTGTGCAAGAATTATATTCTGAATGCTTTGGATTATTCTCTCTATGATGTTTATCACACATCCATATCTCCAAAAGAATTATGGGAGTCATTGGATAAGAAGTACAAGTCTGAAGTGGCAAGCGCTAAGAAATTTATTGTGGGAAAGTTTTTGAATTTTAAGATGAGTGACACCAACTCCGTGGTGAAACAAGTGGAAGAAATTCAAATTATCGTTCATGAACTAAAGGATGAAGGTATGAGGCTGAATAAAACTTTTCTAGTTGCTTCTATTATTGAAAAGTTGCCTCCAACTTGGAAAGACTTCAAGACCTATTTGAAGCATATACATGAAGACATGAGTCTCGAGCAATTAATTTTAAAGCTTCGTGTTGAAGAAGAAAATCGTAAAAATGAGAAGTCTGAATTTTCTTCCATGGAAGCAAGGGCCAATGTAATTGAGGGAAAAACTTCCAAATTCAAGGGTTTTAAGAAAAACAACAAGGTTAAGAAACCATTCAACTCTGCAAAAGGGGTTGAATTCAAGAAGAAACCACAAAGTGCTTGTTGGGTGTGTGGAAAGCCTGGACATAGAGCCAAGGATTGCCGTCACAAAAAGGAAGGAAACTTAGGAGAAGCCAACAATGTTAACATTGCTGAAAATCAGTTTGTTGCTATTGTTTCAGAGGCAAATCTTATATTAAACTCCAATGATTGGTGGGTTGACACTGGTGTAACAAGACATGTTTGTTCTGATATAAATATGTCCTCTCAATATGAGCAAGGTTCTGGTGGAGAAAAGCTCTACATGGGGAATGCTAGCACTGCACCAATTGAAGGGAGAGGCAAAGTGGTCTTAAAATTAACTTCTGTAAAAGAACTTGCACTTAAAAACATACTTCATGTACCCGAGATTCGTAAGAATCTGATTTCTGGTTCTCTTCTTAGCAACAAAGGTTTCAAGCTTGTGTTTGAGTCTGATAAATTTGTACTCACTAAAGGTGGGATGTATGTAGGAAAAGGCTATCTTAGCGATGGTCTTTTTAAACTGAATGTTGAACCTATTATTAATAAAATTGCAGACAATAGCTCTGCTGCTGTTTATTTGCTTGACTCAAGTGATTTATGGCATGCAAGAATGGGACATGTCAACTATTGATCTTTATATAGAATGATAAATTTAGGATTGTTACCAAAACACAATCTTAATAATATGAATAGAAGAAAATGTGAAGTTTGCATAGAATCAAAATATGCAAGACATCCTTACAAATTGGTTGAAAAGTCAAATGAAGTACTTGGATTGATACATAGTGATTTATGTGATTTTCAATCAATTCCAAGTCGTGGAAGAAAGAATTATTATATTTCTTTCATCGATGATTGCAGTAAGTTCTGTCATCTCTATTTGATCAATACTAAAGATGAGGCTTTGGATATGTTTAAGAAATTTAAAGCACAAGTAGAAAATCAATTAGATAAGAGAATTAAAATTCTCAAAACTGATCGTGGTGGAGAATATATATCAAAAGAATTCTCAGATTTTTGTTCTACACATGGAATTATTCATCAAACTACAGCACCTTATACTCCAATGCAAAACGGAGTAGCTGAAAGGAAAAATAGAACACTTAAAGAAATGATGAATTCCATGTTAAACAACTCTGGTGCACCACATAATTTATGGGGTGAAGCGCTTCTCACTGCAAATTCAATATTGAATAAAATTCCTACTAAAAGTAGTGATAAAACCATATGAAATGTGGAAATGTAGAGCTCCTTCATATAAAAATATGAAAGTGTGGGGTTGCCTTGCGAATGTTCAAATACCTCTTCCTAAGAGAACTGTTGTAGGACCAAAAACAGTAGATTGTATATACATCGGTCCTGCAGAAAATAGTGCTGCATACATATTTTTGGTTCATAAATCTGATAATAGTGATATAAAAGTAGATACAATTATCGAATCGAATGAGGTTGAGTTCTTTGAAGATATATTTCCATACAAAGAGCCAAAATGTACAAGTAACAAATGAGTACATGATGATGAGAGAATTGCCTCAAAAGTTCAAGAAGAGTTAAATGAACCAAGAAGAAGTAAGAGGGCAAGGATTCCTAAAGACTTTGGTACTGATTTTATGACGTATTTGAGTGAATATGAACCACAAACATATAAGGCTGCAACGGAATCATCAGAAGCACCTTATTGTAAAGAGGCAATTCAAAGTGAAGTTGAATCTATTATGAATAACCATACTTGGGAATTGGTTGATTTACCACCTGGAAATAAACCAATTGGACATAAATGGATATTCACAAAGAAGCTAAGGCCAGATGGAACAATTGAAAGATATAAGGCTAGACTAGTGGCGAAGGGATATCGTCAAAAAGAAGGTCTAGATTTCTTTGACACATATTCTCCAGTCACAAGAATTACTTCTATTAGATTGCTAATTGCAATTGCTGCCATATATGATTTAGAAATTCATCAAATGGATGTTAAAACGGCATTCTTAAATGGTGAACTTGATGAAGAAATATATATGGAACAACCTGAAGGCTTTATAGTCAAAGGTAAAGAAAAGAAAGTTTGTAGACTTATAAAGTCCTTGTATGGGCTGAAGCAAGCGCCAAAACAATGACATGGAAAATTTGATAATACAATGAAGTCGTATGGGTTTACCATTAATGAATGTGACAAGTGTGTTTACATAAAGAAAACTAAAAATGATACGATCATTGTATGTCTATATGTGGACGATATGTTGATAATGGGAACAAGTAGAAACATTATCAATTCCACAAAAAGAATGTTGAGTGACAATTTTGAAATGAAAGATATGGGATTGGCAGATGTAATTCTTGGAATAAGAATTAAACGAGGGAAAGATGGTTATACACTTACTCAATCTCATTATATAGAAAAAGTCTTAAAGAAATTTGGTCACTATAATGATAGACCAGTCGTTACTCCGTTTGATCCAACATATAAGCTTTCAAAGAATGATGGTGAAAGTGTCTCACAGTTAGAGTATACACAAATAGTTGGAAGCCTTATGTACATTACAAATTGTACAAGACCAGATTTGGCTTACTCATTAAGTCGGTTAAGCCGATACTCAAGTAATCAAAACGGAGAACATTGGCATGCTTTAATTAGAGTATTAAGATACTTAAAGCATACAATCAATTATGGTCTACATTTCACAAAATTTCCTCCTGTTTTAGAAGGATATAGTGATGCCAATTGGATTTCAGGAAGTACAGACAGTAAGTCTACAAGTGGTTATGTGTTTACACTTGGTGATGGTGCTGTGTCCTGGAAATCATCTAAACAAACGTGTATAGCACGTTCTACCATGGAATCTGAATTTATCGCATTAGATAAAGCTGCAGAAGAAGCTGAATGGCTTAGAAATTTTATTGAAGATATTCCATTGTGGCCAAAACCAATAACTGCATTATGTATCCATTGTGATAGTATGGCTGCTTTAAATAGAGGGAAAAATAAAATTTACAATGGTAAATCAAGGCATATTAGACGAAGACATGCCACAATACGACAATTGCTTTCCAATGGGGTGATAACATTGGATTATATTAGATCAAAGGAAAACTTGGATGATCCTTTGACTAAAGGCCTACCGAAAGAGCAAGTTGTATTCACTTCGAGGGGAATGGGTTTAAAGCCAACACAATGAGTCACCACTTGGTGGAAACCTTACCTAGCAACATTGGAGATCTCATGGTTTAGGTTCAAGAGGCAAACTGGCTGAGGAAGACTCAAGGGAGAAATACACATTTCTCATTCCTATGAAGTATAAATGTGTTTCCGTTGATGGTTAAGGGATGAATACTTTATTCTTAATAACATTAATATCTTTTCTAAAAGTGGGATAAAACGGATTATCCTTAATTAATGTTACCTATATGAGAGTGGTGTCGGGTCGCACCTATGAGAATTGATATGGCTAAATTCTCTAGAGCTCTCACGAAGTCAGGAAATGTTCAGGACCAAAATGAACACAACCGTATAAACTAAGAAATGTGATGATGATATATATGATTCACTTATTGTCTCGGTTTACTATAAAAAATATGGTTAATTCAAGACTTTAGTTCATTACCCATAAAGTAAATCTGATAAGTGTCTCTAGGAAAGGTTCAAGTCCAAAAGACACCTTTTCCGATATATATAGATTCTATTTTCCAGAAATAAAACTTATTTTCTATTCAAATGTGGGGTATTGTAGAGTTTGGATAGAAAATGTGGGGGTATTGTTGGAGTTTATTTAATTATTTTAATTAAATAATTATTGTGTCGTTTATGTAAGGGCACCAATTGTTAGAGTTTTATTTTAATTAAATAAATACTCTTGTGAACCATTGTGTCTTTGTGAAAGGGCACATTTTGTTTAAGTTTTATTTAATATATTTTAATTAAATAAATACTTATATAAAAACATGTGAATAATTGTCACTTATGAAAAGGCACCTTTGTGAAAGGTCATCTTTGTGAAAGGTCACATTTGTGAATGGACACATTTGTGAAGAGACACATTTGTGAATGGACATATTTGTAAAAGGATGCCATTGTGAAATGACACATTGTTTGGAAACACCCTTTGGTGTATTATATAAACACCACCATACATGGTGGAGAAGAGATAACAAAAGATAATAAAACTAACAACAATTCTCTTCTTCTTCAAATATTTTTTGAAAACACAAAGTATAGTTTGCAAGGTTCTTCGTAGGGTGCTTAATACGAAAATCGATAGTTGTATCCTGCAAGATAGAAATCCAAGAAGCTACGAACACCGCGTAGGGAATAAATTATGTCTTAGGAGATTGCTTTAGCAAACCTCTATCATTTTATAATTTGTTCATACATCAAAAACATGTAACCGTAAAGTAAGTTTTTATATTATTAATATTTACGTTTGAATTCTCTCTTCTCTATCGTGTAAACGATCTTCTACTAAACTGATCGATTGATTTGCAATTATAATTTCGATAACACTACTCAGAGATTAAGTATTGTCTTGGTTATGATTTCTGTCTTTATTGATCTATTATTTTAAGCTTTGCTTCATCGTATGGTATGTTTATGTAAGTAGTTCATGGAAACTTGAATGGGTGAAGAGGTTTTCGTAGAAGTCTGGTCCAATGAACTTTGTGCAGCAGCGATGGATTATACCAAGTACATGAATAAACTGTGTAGCTTCCCAATGCTTTTGTTATTGTAGCTTTCTTGGTAGTTTTTCTATAAAATTAAACCAAGTACATCACTGAACTGTTGGCAAATTGAAAAATCCCATCTTACTGGTATTGACTCCTATCTTCTTTGTTTTTTTAGAGTCAGTCCCATGTTTTCAAAAATTGTTTTATTGAGTTAAAATTTGTATGAAATTATGATTTTTCGAGAAAAATTTTTCGCTTGAACAGGAACTAAGTGACCATTGGACAGACTTGCAGGACCTCTATGACTATTAGAAAACCCCAAACAGATCAACCTACCAAAGACACCCATATCTAACCATGTATTCAGAGGATTCATTACTAGTCTCGCGCTTAATATTAACTTTAATTTCTCACTTAGGGGCTTAGTAATCTTTGGGTCGGATTTCTTTGATGTGTTTGGAACAGCCTATGATCATGTTCTTAAGTATGGTTTCTGATTTTCTCTTCCCTTGAAAGTAAAAAAAAAGAGATAAAACCGAGGATAAGCTAGTAGCTTTTTTCTTCTTTTTTTTTTTTTAATAGAAAACTAAATAGCATATAATAGAATAAAGAATTGGGGTTCGAAATCCTCTCTCTTTCAAGAACAGGATCAGCCCATAACTCTCTCTGAAATAAAATAAAACTTAAGAATGAAAGCGTAGCCTAAACAATGGCTTAAAAACCCTAATATAATGGTCTAATCACGGCTGAGGCTTCTTTGTAATTATGAAAAACTTCTGGGCCAAAGTGCAATTTCCACATTTTTCATTTTATCCGCCGAGAATAACTTGTGACGACCTTGCATCGACCGATGCTCTATGTGTATCGATCGATGCAGGTCTGTGAAATGGGCAATGAATTCTTCTTCTCGGGTCAATACTCCAAAATGCTCCAGAATGTTCCATAATGTCCAAATCCGTTCCAAACGTGTCTAAACCTGTAAACATACTAAAAAGACTCCAAAACATAACATAAGACTCGATAAATAAAATATATACCATGGTTAAAATCTCTAAAATCCATGGTATATCACTTACCAATAAGCAGATACTGATAATGTGAATGTCTTTTTAATGGATATTTTCAACTGAGCAAATATTCATCTATGGAAGATGTATTGTACTGTAAGCCTCATTCTGAGCAGCTCTTCGAGGATTTTGGTAGCTTCAACATGAACTTTCAGCCACGTATGTAGTGACATGCGGGCCGACCACAAAACTGCATAGCTAAGTCGGGGCAGGATCAGACATCACAATTTGGACTGTGGTCTGGACCGCATGGTCCGGAGCAAAGAAACAATCCGCAGAAAGGAACAATCTGCAACAATCGGGCCAAACAGTCGCGGTCCGCCCGTATTGACACCCCTATCTAGGGTCTATGATGTGTTAGAAAGTATATGTAAAGAAGAATATATATGTTTGAGTTTCCAAATATTAGAGCTTTCATTTGTAAGATATTTTATATTGCTTTCGAATTCAAAATGAGTGGAATCAAAGCTTTCCTTTTATGAGATATTGAATGTTTCTTTGCTTATATTTTTCAAATATTTTTAATTTAAATTCAAGTGAAAACGGGTAAGGAAATTATTAGAATCATACATTTTACAAAAAGTATATAGCATTTGAAATATTTTGAAATTTTAATTTTTTAATAAATTTAATTTTAAAAAAAATTAATGACGTAATATCTGATGTGGCAAGTGACTCAACAATTTAAAATATATAGCAGCTGACTCATTATCCAACTCATCATTATCAATGATTTGACTTGATCAAGTATTAGACACAGTTAATTATGTATTTAAATGAAAATGTAAATGATTTTATGTATATTTGTGCATGATTATTAAATTTAGGTAATAATTGTCCCATTTAAACACGCTAGTTTAGGTACCTATGATTTAGCTGAAAGTTTGGGTTAGTCCCAAATTCGTTATTTTTATTTTATAAAATCAAAACAGAATTTAATAATTACAAAGATACAAAAAGGCTGAAAGCTTTCTTCAATTTTGTATAGAAACAATTAAGTATAAATCAAGCAGCTGAACAAATTAGTATTTCCTACATGCTTGCTTCCACTACAATGATACCTGTCGACCAAATATTAATTTATTATTGTGAATTTAAACTAAAGTAACAACAAACACAACATGACTAAACTCATTTGATTTTCCAACGATATTGTTGTAAAATATCAATACACAGTGGGTTTGGTACTCGGAATAATGTAATATTTTTTTTTTTGATAAAAATGTAATAACTTTTTGAAATGTTTACAATCGGTTTGGATTGTTTTTCTTTTGGCTACCAACTCAACTATGACATGTCGATAAGGCTTTGTCGGAAACGTTTACGAAAACATCAACAAAATATATGCTCAAATATCGTACAAAACAGCAAGTGGTAAACCTTCTTCTATGATCTGCAAAAGTTAGTTTTGGGAGCAGCGATAAGCGGATCACCTTCCTAAAGCATTTAGGGCGGTGGACGAACCACAGTCCAGGTTTCACAGAAGCATATTTGTAAATACTTTATGATTATTATAAACTATAAATTATATCAGTAGTTTTTGAATAATAAAAATAGAATGGAAACATATTTTTTGGATCTACAGTTTATGATCTAAATTTGGTTATAATTCTTCCACGACAAATCTAAAATAGTTGTAAGTCTCTTCATCGGATGTAGAGATTTTCTGTATTTATTTATAGGGTTGTCAAAAAGATCATAACATTCTATTTGTATAGAAACTATAAATTCGACGCGCTCAAGAACTTTTTCTCTCTAGCTCTCGTCGCACTTTTTCTCCGGTTTGAGGCTTCCTCCGGTCTCCGGCGCCTTTCGTCGGACCGTGAGGGGGCCTCCTTTTGTCTTCTCTATTTCTGAGCTTCATCGACGGACGAGTTACACGGTGGAGGCTCTGGGTGCACCCCATTTCTTCTCCGAGGTGCTGGGAGGGGTTCCCTAAGGAGGCTTGTCTCGGCGGAAGCTCCATGGCGGAAGAGGTCCTTGGGATAGCTCGGCGGCGGTGGTCTCTGTTAGAGGACGGTGGAGAGTCACGACGGGTTGGACCAGATCTACGAAGCTTAGAGACGTGGCGATTTCTTCGAAGGGTGTTAGGGTTTGCGCTTTTGTCACAGACGCTGTTCTCGACGGCGGCGCTTCAACCGGAGGATGGCGGTTCCTCTGGGCGGAATTCCTGTCTGTTTGTGGTGGTGTTCTGTGGCCGGATCGAAGTTTGGTGGGTTGTGCGCGGAGGAGACGAGCTGTGTGCCGGCGAGGCGTTTGGAAAGGATTTAGATCTGGAAGGTTTGCGGGTCGATCTCCTCCGGGAGAAAGATGTACGTGGCCGCGGGACAATCTCCGAGAGTGGCTGTCTGTGCGGAAGCTCCGTCATGAGGGATCTGAAAACCGGTTTCGGACTTGCCGGATGATTAGGTGAAATCCGGCGTGGTGGATGGCGGTGGCTGCTCAAGTTCGTCGGGGATGAGGCTTTAGGGCTTCTGGTCTTCTTCCCACCCCTTTCTCTTCTTTGTCTGTTGAATTTCCGGTCGTGTTTTGCCTACTCTAATTCGTTCTCACCGGTTTTTTGCCCGGAAAGCTCACTGTTGTAACGTGTCCGATGCCCGAGTTAAACTTCGGGATTTTTAATTAATAATATTTAAAAAAAAAAAACTATAAATTCGGTCATTCAACAAATTATAAATTACATAAACACATATTAATATTCATAACATTTATATCATATAATCTTTATTATTTACCAAAATGACCACATAAAATATGACATTTTTAAATAAGAATTCTAACATATTAAATATATATATTATCCCAAAATAAATCTTACAATATCCACTCCAATTTCATAAAATACATTAAAACCGATTCCTAGAATTTACGACTACAAAAATATATAAGTTTTTTTACTTTTAAAACGAATTTACTAATACATTTTTTGTGATATATGCGGTCTAGTATAATAAACTTACCATTAGATACCAATGTTGAGTTGGTCTAGCGATAATCTCTACGAGCAACCGATAAAATGTATTTTAAAAAATAATAAATTCGATTTACGTATATTGGGAGAAATCTCTTTTTCAAAACAGAGGAATTAATATGGTTTAAATTCTATCATAAAAGTTATATGGCCATATATCCCAAAACTTCTAATCATTCTAATATCATTAAATTCTAGAATAAACATTAAAGTTATCAGTTTTATACTCTATTTTTATTAATTTTGTATAATAAACTGACTGTCACCAAAATTGTCACATCCTATCTAATAAGAATAACAATATCTAACTTGATATTTTAGTTTTTAGCATTGAATAGTGGACAAATCGTAAAAATGTCATAAAATATGCATTGTCACAAATATAACAAAAAAAAAAAAATATCAAAATAACATTCATTAAAGGATAAAGACTAAATTAACAATAACTCTAAACCTTAAATACTAAACATAAACCCTAAATACTAAATCATAAACCTTAAATAATAAACTCTAATCCTAAATACTAAACTCTAAACCTTAAATAATAAATCCTAAAACCTAAATAATAAACTTTAAACCATAAATTATATAATGAAAATCTTTGTAATCCAAATAATGCTAAAAATGTTAATTATCTCTCTTGATGCTATATTTATGATAATTTATGTTTTGTGCTATTTTATACATTTTCTAAATTTTATGTTATTTACCATTTATAGTATTTGATGTGTTTTGGTGCAGATAGATATATATATATATATATATATATATATATATTATTTTGTGAATAAATAAATTTGATTGTAAGTAAACTTTTGTCTATTTTCGAAATTATTCCACACATAATTTAGTCATTTGTGACTATTGCTATTATTCAAAAGAAAATACATAAAATAGCACAATAAACATATATTATCATAAATATAACACCAAAAAAAATAATTGACATTTTTAACATTATTTGGATTATAAAGATTTTGATAGCATTATATAATTTATAGTTTAGAATTTACTATTTAGGGTTTAGAGTTTATTATTTAAAGTTTAGGGTTTAGTATTTAGGATTATGATTTATTATTTAGAGTTTAATATTTAGAGTTTAAGGTTTAATATTTAAGATTTAGGGTTATGGTTAATTAATATTTATCGTTTAATAAATGCTATTTTAGTAATTTTTCTTCTTTGTTGATATATTTGTGATAATATATGTTTTTATGTCGTTTTTGCGATTTGTTCTAAAATTTAATCGCGTGAAGATTAATCCATTCCGACCGGTGATACTATTGAAACTTTGAAAGCGTTACTACAGAACATGCAAGGATCTTTACTTCATAAAAAGTAGCAAGATATATGCGGTCTATAACCGCAATAACATCAGTTTTGTACCGCCAATTCCTTACTGTTTGATCTAATATACCGTATTGCCACCAAATTTTTTTAAACGTCGCCACGTCATTTGAAAAGAAAGGGAGGATAAATAAAAGGATAAAAAGAGAAACAAGGAAGAAAGCTGCGTGCACCCATGTGCCACTTCTTTGCTATGCCTTGAAGAATCAAACAATGCGAGTGGAGTCTAGAGACTTTGATCCTAATATATGTCCATCCATCCTATCATTATCTCACAACAACGCATATGTAGTTATGTGCTAATGTTTTTTTAAAGGTTTATAATATGTATAAATTGTATAATATATGGGTTCCAATAAGACTCTGGCTTATTCTTCCTTCATCTTACAATGCTTCAAATATACCACATGCAGGGACGAATTGCATTTTATAATATATGGTTTAACTAACACTGCTTCTAATAGGCATGGACGTCTGGTTCTCCGGTTGAGTTCGGTTCGATTCTTTCGGTTCTAAAGGTTTAGGATCCATTCAGTTATTTAGAAAATACAGTTTGATTTCAGTTCGATTCTTTCGATTTTTGGTTCGGTTCAAGTAGTAAATTTGGGAACCATCTATTACCCAAAAAATCAGTTCTAGTTCAGTTCGGTTCTTTCGGATAATTTGGGTATAAATTCGGATAATTTAGGTATAAATTCGAGTAATTTTAACAAAAATTGGCTAGTTCTGATAAATATTCCGCTAATTGGATTGTTCGGATAAAAAAATAGATACTTTATTATATTTCAATTATAAAAATATTCGGATTATTTCAGATAATTCAATTTTTTTTGGTAATATTCAGTCAATTTTGATTATTCGGTTACTTTAAATCTAAATATTACTAATATTTTAGGTATAAAAATAATATTTCGGTTAGTTTGATTTCAGTTAATTTGGATATTTATTCGGTTCTTGGTTCAGTTCTGGTTCGATTCGGATATTTCAATTATAAAAATATTTGGGTTATTTCAGATAATTCAATTTTTTTTGGTAATATTCAGTTAATTTTGATTATTCGGTTACTTTAAATATAAATATTACTAATATTTTAGGTATAAAAATCATATTTTGATTAGTTTGATTTCAGTTATTTTGGATATTCATTCGGTTCTTGGTTCAGTTCCGGTTCAATTCAGTTATTTCAGTTATGAAAATTTAAAATCCATTTGAATATTTACAATTTTGAATCGATTTCAGTTCGGTTATTTCAGTTTGGTTAAGTTCTTTGGTTCTTGTTTTTATGCCCATGTCTATGTCTAGTTTCTAATAAAGAACGGAGCATTTCCAAAACAAGGTACTTAAGTCGATAATCCCGTTTAGGTTTAACTTAATCGGCTAACGCAAATCCACTTTTCCTTCGATTACGACTTCCTTTGTACTGAATCGGACGGCGGTGTGACCGTCGAATCAATGATCCGCCCCGTGGCCGTCAAAGCCAAGAACTCCACTCTCATCTCTTGGATACAAATACGATCATACTCCTTTTCCTCCGCGTCGTCGTCGTCGTCAACAGTCTCCTTGAATCCAGTAAACCTCTCTCCCGCGCATGGGTATATGTCCCTGTCCACTGAAATCATTTTATCATTGTTTTTTGTTTTCAATACCAGAGTGGACGATTACAGCAAACTCTTGCGGGATGTGTTGAAGTGAAAGGGAAAGCTCTGCATTCCGGTAAGCTTTCGACGGTGAAGCTACTTCCGGCGATCGCTGGAGCTGGGAGGTACTTCGAGTTTCGGTCCAGGTTCATCCTGGCGTCGATTGAATTTGCTCAGGAATCACCTCTTTGCACTACGCTGTCAAAAGACGGTCTCAAAATCCGAACCGTTGAACACTTGTTATCAGCTCTTGAGGCTAAGGGCGTTGATAATTGCAAAATTCAAATCGAGAGCGAAAGTTCAGATGATCAGGAAGTCGAGGTTTGTTTGCCTGAATACATACATTTCGTGTAACCATTTGCTGAATCGTTTGATTGGATTTCTGTGGTTCGTCGCTGAACCTTTAGCTGCTTTCGAATGGTTTGATTGGATTCGTATGTTAGAGATTGTCAACATCATGAATTACCGTGTAGCTTTTCTAGTGATGTGATGAATTTAGGCAACACTAACCAAGTGACAGGTCCCTATTTTTGATGGATCAGCTAAAGAATGGGTTGATGCGATTGAAGAAGCTGGCATAAACGTGGCTCAAAACCATGGTGGTGAAAGTGTGGAGAAGATGGTAGCACATGTGAACAAGCCTGTGTACGTTTGCAAGAAGGATTCTTTTGTAGCTGCATTTCCTGCTCTGGAAACTCGCATCACTTGTGGTATCGACTTCCCACAGGTTCAGTGTAATGGCAATTTGAGAACACAGAAGAAAGCAAACTTATTTCGTGCTTGTGTATAGACGGGTATTGACTCGGCCTGTTGATTATGATGAATCCTACAGGTGCCTGCTATAGGCTGCCAGTGGTTTTCTTGGAGTCCTCTACATGACTCTTCCTTTGCAAAAGATATCGCACCATCAAGAACCTTTTGTGTTTATGAAGAGGTTGGTCCCATTATTATTGTTTAGAAGCTTTAGAATCAGTTACTTGTGTCCCTTCTTTAAACATTGCTTTGCAGGTGGAGAGAATGCGTGAAGCAGGCCTCATTAAAGGGGGTTCTCTGGATAACGCAATCGTTTGTAGGTAAAGAAAAAATTTGCATATTCAAGACTGGATTTATGGTAATAAGGAAAAATGTCCTCAACCGAAACCATCTCTGATGTAGCGCTGAGCATGGATGGATGAACCCTCCTCTGCGGTTTGATAATGAAGCATGTCGGCATAAGATCTTGGACCTTATCGGTGACCTCTCCCTTGTAGCACGAGGCGGAAATGGAGGATTCCCTGTGGCTCACATAGTCGCGTTTAAGGCAAATGCTACTTTTCTTGACATCTAAAGAGAGAACAGTTTTCTGATAAAATGTGGTTCATGTCTCTCTCAAATGCAGGCGGGTCATGCACTGCACACTGACTTGGCACGTCATCTCACCATTGACTGAAGAGGGTCCTAGCTGCCAACCATATTCCCCAGAAGCCTTGTTGTCATAGTTTTATGGTATCTAAGTGTATTTAGTCTTAAATCTGTTGGAACCTTTTTCATAGAGGGAAGCTCATCAATAAGTAGGGGATAGAAATCCGAGGCGGTGAACTCAGGAATTAATGTAATTACTTATGCCTCTGGACTTTTGTTATATACAATCGAGTCAACCAAACTAAACCAAAACCAAAACCGAATATAACTGAAATGCCCACAGCCATTTTGTTATACAATCGAAACTTAATGATAGAAACAATGGGAAAATGACAAGGAACAATCTGCATTGGCAAACTTTATTAGAGGCAGCACTAGTCGAACACAGCTGATTATTCTGATTGAGGAAAGCCTTAAGTCAAATTCGCAGCCTCCTTTTTCTCTATAAGTTTGATTAAATTGCGGACAATTGTCTTGCCTTCAGTTGTTATAATACTCTCCGGATGAAACTGAACTCCCTGTGAACCAATTTTTTTATAAGACTTTAGAAGTTCTGTTTTTAATGGATGAGGCAAAGAAGAAACATGAAACACTAGAGTGAGTTTCTTTTATACCTGTATATGCTTGTACTTCCTGTGTCGAGCCGCCATAACCAAACCATCGTCCGTCCACGCAGTAACCTCGAGTTCATCACTGGGAAACGTATCTTTTTCGATCACGAGGCTGTGATATCTACCTACAAGGAAAGGGCTGAAAAACACAGACCAACAAGATTTGTTTTTAGTATACATTTATAGACTTATCGCAGAAAGCATATATATATATAGAGAAAAACTGATTCATACTTTGATAATCCAGAGAACAAGCCTTCTTCTCCTTTCTCATCATAGTAAACCATAGAGCTTTTCCCATGCATAACACCAAATGGTGACCGCACGATCTTTCCTACAACCAAAGTAGTTCATACCAAAAGTGCATTAGACTTGAGGATGCATTACATAAAGTAGACAACAATGTTAATATGTGCAAATTAGATGTCATTTTTTCTCTCTCTCTTATGAAACTAACCTCCAAATGCTTCTCCCATACACTGCAAACCCATACATACTCCAAACACAGGAACATGTGGTCCGAGTTCCAAAACAGTTTGTAAGGAAATGCCTGAGTCCTGTGGGGTACCTATCAATATTAAGAAAGTTGTTTATCTTCTTTCCCTTCCCTAGAAGAATGAGTCTTTAAAGATACACTAGGCATTCAGAGGCTAAAATATTTACCAGGCCCTGGAGAAATCAGCACCCCTCTTGGCTTTTTACTGCAAAAAGGAGAGCATAATAAATGAATTAACACCCCTTTGATTAGCCAGGTTAGGTTTTAAGCAGAATGCATATAGTTTCGTATTACCTTTTCAGCTCATCTACTGTAAGTTCATCATTTCGGTAAACTTCAAAATGGCATCCTAACTCTCCCATATACTATGAAAAGATAGGAATCATATAATGAGAATGCAATTGACACGATTACGTGTGGAGGAGCTAGAAGTGAGACATGATGAAATTGTATATTAGGGATCTAATGCGTTATGTGAGGTATCCAGAGCAGTCAAAATTTCACAAAAAATCGAGTTATTACAACTATGAATAACCAATCTAAAGTTTAAAACTACAGGCAGCAAAGAAGTGATGTATATATTAGCTTCTGCTGGATCAAGAATTACTCCTTACAACGACAAACATGAGCTGTCTACATACAAATGAAAACACTATTCTCCAGAGAAGTAGAGAACTAGAGGCTATCGACAATAAGACTCAACGGGAGACATAACAACTCTGAGTGATCACATAACAAGAGAGAATCATCAACCATCTACATTACATAGCTTAATCTATTAGCATGTCCAACGAAGATTGGATTTTGAAAAATAAGATATTCCAACAATTAATCACAATGCATACTTGAACACATTACTATAAAGTTAAGGACTTTTCAATTAGCCAGGACCTAAAATCAAATGAGACTTGGTTGATAAAGAGGCGATTTTGACATAGTTCCAATAATCAAACCTGGCAGAGATTGTAGGTGAAGCTGTCGTAATTATCAATCACAATGATGGGACCGTTCTGCTTAGAGGAATTGACAACAACGGAAGATGTCGAGTTCGATTGCGCCAGTTCAATCGAAGCTTTCATAACGACATAACTACGACTCTTCCCCAAAACCGAAACTCCTATCACAGAAGGGAATAAATCAAAGATTGTAATAATGATCGAAGCTCTTGAATTCGAAATAACCCCTAAGAAACCGAGATTCAGCGAGACTTACTGGTCGGATTCGGAAAGGGCTTGATGAGAGAAGAAGGGTTTAGGCGGGTTGTGGAGCCGGACTTGGGTTGAAGAAGACAAGAAGACTTGTACAATGTAGTAGCCGCCATTGTCGGAAAACAACGATCCTTCTCTGGTTCGAAGAGAGAGATGGGATTATATAAAGAAGGCTCTGAGAGAGAGTGCATTGGGAATTGACAGGTAAAACGATGCGTTTATGGAAAACATGGACAACGTGCTTAATCAGTAGGTGATGAGTAATAAGGTTTTTTTTTTGGGGTCAAAAGTCTAACCATATTAATCTAAAATGGCGTTAAGGATTAGTCGAGAATGTGACGTACTCACCTGACTTGAGCGATGGATAAGCTGCCCAAATCTAATATTCTTGCACTTTTTTTTTTTTAAACCGAAGCTTGCGACTCGGTCGTGATCGGTTCACGTGACCGATCGGTCGGTTCGGTTTGGTTTATGGTTCGATTTAAAATAATTAAAATTTATTCGTTACGGTTTACAGACTTAATAATATTTATTAAATCTGGTTAAACCGTGATAAGAAATCCAATGTCGTTTAAAATTGGATTTAGTGCCTAAACCAGTGGTTTTCTAATTTGATTTGGTTGGACCAAATAAATTGAGAAAATCCGGTTTAGTAAATGACCGGTTAACAATTGTGGTTATCGTAGTAATTAATCTTGGTTAGACCAATTTTAATGAACCAGACCGGTTATGTCATTTAATTGGGCAATTGGGTTATGTCTTGGACATAGACCAATTCTTGGGCCTTGGGCCAAGAAGTTAAAACAATTGGGCCAATTATTTGAGTCTTTTCTTCAGATTTAATTTAAAATTCATTTAATAATTAAAATTTGATTTTAAATTAATTAGTTTCCAAAATTTCAAATTAGAAAGTTTCTTAGAATAGAAGTTTCTAGATTTGCATGTTTTGGATATTTAGGAAATTTCTATAGTTAGAAAGTTTCCAATTTTAGGAAGTTTCCAATTTTAGGAAGTTTCCTAAAACAGAAGGTTTCCCAAAATGGAAAGTTTCCAAAAATAGTAATCTTCTATTTTGGAATGAAATTTTAAGAAAACCTATAAACCTCAAATAATATCAAGCGTTGGATGTCTTGTCCAGTCTATGTCAGCTGTTGAAACCCATTCAATCGTACACATGGCCTTACAGTGTGAGGGTGTCTATCTTTTGCGTGGGTAAGACAGTTTGTGATTCATTAATGTTATTGGGAGTCCCAGACATTAGTGATTACATGACTGTATAGTCTGGTTTTCTTGACTGGGTTATCGGGAGTCCCGGACCTTGAGACATCAGAGTGGATTGGGCCTCGGGCCCAGATTCACAACCAAGAGTTATATCACAGATATAATTAGCCGAGATAGGGCTTACCGATATAAGCTAAGGTTGGGTGACGGCCAGTGGCCCACTTTGATCTTAGTTATATGTGGATCTTGGAATCATTATATTCTTTTGAGGGTAACTAATGTTATTGAATATAATGCGAGTTTACTCATATTGAACATATAAACTAAAATCCTTTTATCTTAAATTTCAGCAATGACTACAACAAGCACACAAAACACATTCTCAATCCGGTCTGTTCTCGACAAGGAGAAGCTGACTGGAACGAACTTCCTGACGTGGTTAAGGAACTTGAGGATGGTCCTCAAGCAGGAGAAGAAGGAATATGTCCTTCGTGATCCCCTCCCCGAGAGGCCTCCAAACAATGCCGCCAGGAATCTGCACAATGTTTGGGAAAAGCATTCGTCAGATGAAAATGATGTCTATTGCCTGATGTTGGCTACCATGACTCCTGAACTGCAAATGCAATTCGAGAGTGTGTTGTCGCCCATCGAGATAATGGCAAGCCTGAAATCGCTTTTTCAGGAGCAGGCAAGGACTGAGAGGTTCCAGAGAGTTAAGAACCTCTTAGACTGTAAGATGGCTGCAAATGCGGCAGTGAGTCCTCATGTATTGAAGATGATGGGTTATCTCAATCATCTTCAGAAACTCGACTGCCCTATCAGCCATGAACTTGCCTGCGACATCATTCTGCAGTCTTTGCCTGCAAGCTATGATCAGTTCATTCTGAACTTCAATATGCATGGCTTGACTAAGACATTGCCTGAGCTTCATGGAATGCTCAAGACTGCAGAGCCCAACTTGAGGAAAGCCAAGGACCCCAATGTGCTTATGGTGCAAAAGGGCAAGGGTTTTAAGAAATCCTCTGCCAAGGACAAGGGAAAGGCTAAGGCTGTTCAAGTCTCGGACAAGGACACGCCAAAGCCCAAGCCCAAGTCCAAGGCTGGGCCTACTGACATCTGCAGGTTCTGTAAAGAACCGGGGCATTGGAGGAGAGAATGTAAGAAATTCCTGGAAGGTCTAAAGGAATTGAAGAAGAAGACTCTGGAGACTTCTTCATCAGGTATTTTTGTTATAGAAGTTAATACAACTACTTCTGATAATACCTCATGGGTTATGGATACTGGTTGTGGGGCTCATATTTGTACTAATATGCAGGCACTCAGCAACAGTAGGAAGCTGAAGCAAGGACAAGTGGAGCTACGAGTTGGGAATGGAGCGAAAGTTCCTGCACTAGCTGTAGGCACATACTTGTTGTCTTTACCTTCGGGATTGGTTTTAGAACTTAATAACTGCTATTTTGTACCTGCGATAAGCAGAAATATTATTTCAGTTTCTTTATTGGATTTGGAAGGTTATGATTTTTCAGTTAAGAATAAATTATGTTCCTTCAATCGCAATAATTTGTTCTATGGTTGTGCCCCTCTTACGAATGGGCTTTACATACTTGATCAATCCGCACCAATTTATAACATTAATACCAAACGGTTCAAACCTAATGAGGAGAACCGAACGTTTCTATGGCATTGTCGTTTATGGCACATCAGTGAGAAACGCATTAAGAGGCTCCATTCGAATGGACTTCTTGGCTCATTTGACTTTGAGTCATGTGAGAAATGCGAATCCTGTCTGATGGGCAAAATGACGCGGACCCCCTTTAATAAACCCAACGAGAGGGCCAGTGACTTATTGGGCCTGATACACACTGATGTGTGTGGCCCAATGTCCACAAATGCAAGAGGAAACTATCAGTACTTCATTACCTTCACTGATGATTTCAGCAGGTATGGATATGTTTATTTAATGAAACATAAGTCTGAATCGTTTGAGAGATTCAGAGAATTCCAAAATGAAGTACAGAACCAAATTGGCAAAAGCATTAAAGCTCTTCGGTCCGACCGAGGAGGAGAATACTTGAGCCAAGAGTTCAGTGATCATCTAAGAGAGTGTGGGATAGTTTCCCAACTCACTCCTCCTGGAACACCTCAATGGAATGGTGTGTCTGAGAGGAGGAATCGGACCTTATTGGATATGGTTCGGTCGATGATGAGTCACACAGACCTTCCAATATCTCTTTGGGGATATGCTCTGCTAACAGCAGTGTTCACTCTAAATAGAGCGCCATCAAAAGCAGTTGCTAAGACACCATATGAATTATGGACTGGAGAAACTCCAGTGCTGTCTTATCTTAGAATTTGGGGTTGTGAAGCCTATGTCAAGAGATTAATCTCTGACAAGCTTACACCAAAGTCTGATAAATGCTACTTCATTGGTTATCCGAAGGAGACCAAGGCTTATTACTTCTACCTACGATCCGAGAACAAGATTTTTGTTGCCCGGGATTGTAATTTTCTTGAGAGGGAGTTTCTCTCTAAGAAAAACAGTGGGAGTAAGGTACTGCTTGAAGAAATTCAAGATGAACAGGATACTGCTCAACCTAATGAGGAAGAGCAGCAGGAGGACCTACAAGAAATTGTAGAGCCTGAACCTGTGGTACCTGAAGTTCGAAGATCCGGGAGGATCCGTCACGAACCCGAGAGATATCAAGGATTCCTCGTGACTAACTGTCATGATCTTCAGATCATTGATGGTGATGAACCATCGAACTTCAATCAAGCCATGATGGGCCCAGATTCCTCTAAGTGGCGTAAGGCCACTGATTCCGAAATGGACTCCATGTCGGTCAACCAAGTGTTTTCGTTGGTTGACTTACCCGCTGGTGTAAAAGCCATCGAGTGCAAATGGATCTTCAAGAAGAAGATTGACGTGGATGGAAATGTCCAGATTTATAAAGCCAGGTTGGTGGCAAAAGGTTTCAGGCAAGTTCACGGTGTGGATTATGATGAAACCTATTCCCCAGTGGCTATGATGAAATCTATTCGGATTCTACTAGCAACTGCAGCTTTTCATGATTATGAAATTTGGCAGATGGACGTGAAAACCGCCTTCCTGAATGGAATTCTGTAAGAGGATGTGTATATGACACAACCTGACGGTTACATAGATCCAAAGAATGCTGGGAAGGTATGCAAGCTTCATAAATCCATTTATGGATTGAAGCAAGCATCGAGGAGCTGGAATCTTCGTTTTGATGAAGCGATCAAGCAATTTGACTTCATCAGAAACGAAGAAGAACAATGCGTGTATAAGAAGACTAGTGGGAGCAAGATTGTATTTCTTATTCTGTATGTCGATGACATACTGCTTCTCGGAAACGACGTACCAATGCTGCGGTCGGTAAAGGACTGGCTTGGAAGTTGTTTTTCCATGAAAGACATGGGTGAAGCCGCATACGTTATTGGAATCAGGATCTACAGGGATAGATCTAAAAGGCTGATAGGCTTGTGTCAAGATTCATACATTGACAAAGTCCTGCATAGATTCAGCATGGCAGATTCCAAGAAGGGCTTCACACCAATGGTACATGGCACAACGCTAAGCAAGAAGCAGAGCCCAACGACGCCTGCTGAGCTTGAGCGCATGAAGAATATTCCTTATGCATCTGCAATAGGATCTGTCATGTATGCCATGATCTGTACTCGTCCTGATGTTGCTTATGCATTGAGCATGACGAGTAGATACCAGTCTGATCCAGGTGAAAGCCACTGGATTGCCGTCAAGAACATCCTAAAGTATCTAAGACATACTAAGGATAAGTTCTTGGTGTACGGCGGAAGTAATGTGCTTGAAGTCAGTGGATTCACGGACGCAAGTTTCCAGACAGACCAAGATGATTTCCGGTCACAGTCCGGTTATATCTTTTGTCTGAATGGCGGTGCAATCAGTTGGAGAAGCTCCAAGCAAGACACTGTTGCTGATTCCACTACAGAAGCTGAATATGTCGCCGCCTCAGAAGCAGCGAAGGAAGCTGTTTGGATACGAAAGTTCATTATTGAACTAGGTGTGATACCGAATGCAGCTGAGCCTGTGGCACTGTTTTGTGATAACAATGGTGCTATAGCTCAGGCAAAGGAACCAAGATCACACCAGAAATCCAAGCATATACTAAGACGATTTCACTTGATACGTGATATCATTAATAGAAAGGAAGTCAAGATCAGCCGAGTTCCGACAGATGATAATGTCGCTGATCCATTGACAAAGCCACTCCCAAGGCCTAAGCTCGAGTACCTGACTGAAGCTGTAGGCATTAGAGACATTGAAATGTAATCTAAATTTGAGTGGGAGTTTGAGGGCTTTATTTAGTTATTGATATGTTCTTGTAAAACATTTTAAGATGTTTAAATAAAATTATTATTTCAAGATTATTTTAACTGTGATGAAATAATCGTTCCAAAATGATATAAACCATTTTATAGGTCATCGAAGTAAGTGACTTGATCTTGAGTCATCAAAGTCATTTAGCTTGATCATGAGACCCTATATTTGATAGATAGCTTATATCATCCTGTCCCTAGTCGAAGGTTGTTTGAAATTGGAACACCAACAACCGCGTGAGACTAGATTGGTATGTGACTTATGACAAAGTCTCAGGATGTCATAGATGCACGGCATCAAAGTCAGTACATAGGTGTATGTTGGGGTACATACGACCGGACATGACCCGCTTATAAGAACTCTTCAGGATATTTATATCTGTGTCATAAGAGATTCTTACTACGACTATAGAGTATAGTCCTTAGACCTGAGTTCGCATGCATGTGACTGCACATCAACTGATGCGCTTTGATCATTGTCTAACGCTGTCGTTAAGCGATAGTTATAAGGACCTTGTTTGGGTGTATTATGAAATGAGTAGTTTACAGTGATGGAACAAGACGGGATTTGTCCCTCCAATATAAATGGAGTGAATATCTCTAGGCCAATCGGAGATTTGAATACTGGAAAATGCATGGCCATGCTCAAACGGACTGTCCCGAGTCGTTTGGATTGTCAGTATCAAATCAGAGTCCTATGAACATTATTAGGCTTTATAAGGATGACACTCATCTTGCCTTATGACTAATCGAGATATTGAGACAAAAGGAATATGAATACAGAGATTCCAGTACAAGTGGGAGATTGTTGGAATTATGTCCAGTAATCTCTGTACTGTCTCTAGAAAGTAAGAGTATGTCAATGATCAGACATAAGTCATATAATACTGGGGGTCATGATGGCTTGCTAGAGTCCGCTCATGATCTATAAGTCTTGGATTTATTGCCTTTATTATATGATCCCATATGGGTCACACGCCTAAGCTAACAGGAAACTATGAGGGAACGGTTCAGCAGAAGTACGGTAAAAGTGCTAGGCATTTACTGTACTTAGAGTGATTAAAGGGCCTGATTAAATCTAAGGGATTTAATCAGATTGGGACTTGGGCCCAAAAGCCTAAAAGGAACTAGACATAAGTTTTATAACTAAAACGAAACCTAGATCTTTTTCTAAGCTCTCTCCCTACGCCTCCCATCTCTCTCTCTGCGACTTCTCCCAGCCGGTCTAGCAGCCTCTCTCCTGTTAGTGTGCGTGTGTGAGCCTTTGGAGGAACAACCTCTTGGTGGTTCTCCTGATCTCTGACTGATACCTCTCTAATCCGCTGCATAACAAGGTATTTCGAGATCCCCTTATGATTCTGCAAGAGAACCTAGATCCAATATGTTTAGGTGAGTTTAATCTGACAGAATTAAACCAGGACAAACACTAAACATTCCTACAGTACTATTGGGATGAACCTTACCTCTATAAGCATTGTTCAGATGGCCTTTATAGAAGATGTGTTGCTGAGTCGGAGGTTCCAGATATCCTTTTCCACTGTCACGGATCCGATTATGCATGACATTTTGCTACATTTAAGACTGTGTCTAAGGTTTTGCAAGCAGGCTTCTGGTGGCCTACAATGTTCGCTGATACTCACTCCTTTATTTCTCATTGTGATGCCTGCCAGAGGAGAGGGAAAATCAGCAGGAAGCATGAGATGCCTCAGAATTTCATTCTTGAGGTTGAGGTTTTTGATTGCTGGGGCATAGACTTTATGGGTCCCTTTCCCTCATCTTATGGGAATAAATTCATATTAGTTGCTGTGGATTATGTTTCTAAATGGGTAGAAGCAATAGCTAGTCCAACCAATGACTCTTCAGTAGTCATTAAGCTGTTTAAATCCATCATATTCCCTAGATTTGGAGTACCTCGGATAGTTATTAGTGATGGAGGGTCTCACTTTATTAATAAGGTTTTTGAGAAGCTCCTGAAGAAGCATGGAGTGCATCACCGAGTTGCTACTCCTTATCACCCACAGACTAGTGGACAGGTAGAGGTTTCTAACAGACAAATCAAGGAGATCCTGGAGAAGACAGTTGGGAAGACAAGGAAAGATTGGGCAGCTAAGCTTGATGATGCTTTATGGGCCTACAGGACTGCATTTAAAACGCCATTAGGGACTACTCCATTCCATTTGCTGTATGGGAAAGCATGTCATCTGCCAGTAGAACTTGAGCACAAGGCAGCATGGGCTGTAAAACAGATGAACTTTGACCTCAAACCAGCTGCAGAGAGGAGATTGATACAGCTCAATGAGTTGGATGAGATTAGACATTTTGCCTATGAGAACTCAAAGTTGTACAAGGAAAGGACTAAGGCTTATCATGACAAAAATATTGTCTCCAGACGATTTAAGCCTAACGATCAGGTACTGTTGTATAATTCTCGCTTGCATTTGTTTCCAGGCAAGCTGAAGTCAAGATGGTCTGGACCCTACACGATCAAAGAAGTGCGTCCATATGGAGCTGTCATTTTGATTGGCAAGGAAGGTAATGAGTTTGCTGTTAATGGGCAGAGGGTAAAACACTATTGGGCTAAGGCCGAGATTCCAAGGGGTCAGATTTTGCCTCTGGATGCTGCACCCTCCACTTGAAAATTCCCATCCGTCCGGTCAAGCTATTGACCTTAAACAAGCGCTGGGTGGGAGGCAACCCACCATTAGGTACTGGTGTTTTTCTACTTAATTTTTGGTGTTTTTGTTAGGATTTTACGTTTGTTTTTGTTTCTGGTGAGTTTATGTTTGCAGGTCTCGGTTAAATCGCAGTGCAACGATCGACGCACTTCTGTGTCGATCGTCACAACACGAAAGGAATCGCATTGCAGCGATCGTTGCGGTCCTGAGCAACGATCGACTATACACGAAAATCGCCAAGTAACGGTCGATGCACTTAGTGCATCGGTCGATGCCTGAGCGACAGAGGTAACCCGACAGACATAATTTCACCTTTTCAATTTTTTATTTTCTTTTTACCGATCCTTCGCTGGACACTACTGGGGACAGTGTGTCTTAAGTGTGGGGGAGGTGCTACTGACTTTTGTTTTCTGTTTTCTTAAGAGTCAGTCCGTTTTTCAAATTTTTTTGTTTTATTGAGTCAAAATTCTTTAAGTAAGAAACTATGATTTTCTGAGAAGATTTACAAGACTTGCAGGAACTTAAGTAACCATTGGGATGAAGTTGCAGGATCTATCTATGACTATTAGAAAACCCCATCACAGATCAACGTACTGGGAACACCCACATCACTTCAGGTATCAGAGGATCCTTTAATGACTTCAACCTTAATACTGACTTAGATTTCTCACCTAAGGGCTTGGTATACTTTGTGTCGGATTCCCTTGTTAGTTCTGACACAGCCTGTCAACCTATCCTATTTAGTTCCCTTCTCCCCTTCTGTAAAGTAAAAAAAAAAATATAATAAACTGAGGATGAGTTAGTAACTCCGAAGTGGTCATGGGAATAGTAGCAAACACTATTATCTCTCATGTGATCCATGGAATGTGTCCAAAGTACACCCCATAACGGGAAGAACACTGATAAAAAAATAAAATGATACCCAGTGGGGAAAAATCAGTTGTTAAAGAAGGGAAAGAGAAGAAAGGGACTAGAGAAAGATAGTATGGTGGTCTAGAGCTGATAAGGTAAGAATCCATGTGCCCTTTGATCGATACTCCTTAGGTGAGACCGCACTTAAATACTTGCAGAAGTCAGTAGGGAGAATTTGAATGCTTGAATGTGATTGTGGAGTTTACCTAGGACAGTTGCTAAGTGTGGGGGAAGTACATTGTGGTCTTGATATCCTGTGATTGATTCTTGCAGTGGTTTACTAAGGGGAATCTGAGTATTGTAGCTTCTAGGATGAAATGAGTTTCTGAAGAGTTTTCAAACCTCTTCACCATGTTTTAGTTCTATGTTTTGCTTGAGGGCAAGCAAAGACTAAGTGTGGGGGAGTTGATATATCATAGTTTTTACCCATTTTAGACCATGATATAGATGTGTTTTTAGTGTCTTTTGTCTTTGTTTAGAGTCTTTTACAGGTTTAATCAGGTTTGGAGCTAATTGGAGATATTTGGAGCATTTTGGGACTTTTGGGACGTTTTGGCCGAGAGCTTAACTCACTGTCCGATTTATTGATCATGCATCGACCGACACACCTTGTGCATCGGTCGACACACTAGCGAGATGGGCCGTACACGTCGGTTTAATGAAGATATGAAGATTTTCAAAGAAGCCCAAGATAGTTCCAGTATTTACACAGAAGCCCCAGCCGAGATTAGGCCTATATATAGAGGATTTTGGTGTTTATTTTACTTACGCTTTCATAATTAAGAGCAGAGGATTTTTAGAGCTTTTGGGGCTGATCTGAACCTATTACTTCATCTGTATTTGGAGAAGATTTCGAACCCCTTTTACTATTATTCTCTTATGCAATTTATTCATTCTATGATTATGTTTTCATTATCTATGTCTGAGTAGATTCCTAGTTAGGTTTAGGGTTTCTCACATAGGATTTCATGACTTGCTAGACTTGTTCAATTTCAGTTAAGGATTCAAACTATATCTGTTCTTCAATTTAATTGTGTTTAAAGCTAGTTCTAACCTGATCAATTAGAATCTAGATCTTAGGTTGCTAAATACGTCACGGAAGTGGGGTTTAGGAATCTGAACTAATTAAATTGGGCAATTAAACTTTGCGCAAACGGAAGTTTGGTTTAGGATAATTGTGAACATATCAAACTTGGGATTAATGCTAGTTTAATCTGTTAGTTCTCGCAAACGAAAGTTTGGTTTGCTGCACTTAGACTTAGAGAATTATCGCAAATGAATTTGGTTAATTCTATATCTGTGTTTTGAGTTCTAGAACTGTGCTTAATTAGATCCTTACTGAATGAACTGTCTGCTTGTCTGATTTCCTGAGAATACCCTAGGCTTGACGCTTCTAATTACTTGCTTCCACAACCGTTAATCCCTGCTACTGATTTACTTTCTCGCACCGCTTTTAATTCAATCACATTGCTTATTTCTAGTATTAGTCTCTACTGTTCTGATCTATTGAGACCAAGTGTCCCTGTGGATTCGATAACCCTATATGCTACTTTGACATTGCTGTTCACTTGCAGTTTAGTATAGGGATAAACTTTGAGACCTATCAGGGGGCGAAGAGTTTTGAGAGATTTATATTAAACAACAATCAAATTGAAATTTACAATGCTAGATAAACTGGTATTACAATTAGGAAAATTTACAGAAATTAAGTGTTTAAGCTTTAATGAGAATTTGAACTAGAAGAAAACATTCCTCCGAAAATAAATAGAAAAAACTAAAATCAAATACAAACAAAACTTAAAACCCGAGTAAAACTATAATTATAAAATCTCAAAAGTCACCGCAGAAAGGCAAAAAAGGGCTGTTTGCAAAAATACCCCTAAAATTGAAGTCAACCCTGAAAGTACCCTTTCCCTTCTCCTTCCTCTCCTTCGTTAATATATCTCCCTAATAATCTGTGTATTCACGATAATGTCATCGTCAGACTTCATATAATGTATGATATTTTTACCAAAATACAAAAAAAGGCCTTCAAAATCTAACTTAATTACGAAACTGTCATCTTCTCCAATTCACCAACCACCATTAACAACCAATTTTAAGCTCCTAATCTCTCACACAACCAATTTCGAACCATCAAAACACCATATTAGAGCTCACAACCTACTATTCTTCTAATTTCTCTCCAATTTCATCCAAAAAGCTCTTTAATTCACGTTCTACAAAATTTTATAATTTGGATCTCTTGCGATTTTGGTTATTCTTGCATAAAAATGGTTGGGTTTGTTGGGTATTGGTGTAACTAAAAGTTTTGAGCGTTTGGAGAAAGTAAAAATGAGTTCAAACCCAGATTTATGTGATTTTTCACAATATTCCTCGGTTTTCAGATCTGTTTCGCGATTTCAGACTTCCCATGAAGTCTGATGAAAAATTATGGTCAACGAGAGGGTAGTTTTACAATTGACTTTCAATTGTTAGACTTCCATAGAAGTCTGAGAAATTCCTTTGAAAACAAAAAAAAATTATCTGACGTCACCAAGAAGTCAAAATAAGAAGAGGGTAGTTTTGCAATTGATTCAAATTTGATTTTTTAGTCAGACTTCTTATGTAGTCTGGCAAAAAATTGACCGATTTTTGACTTTTTGTCAGACGGGATCCAATGTCTGAAAATAATGGGGGGGGGGGGTAGAAACTGCAATTGACCCAAATTTTCAGATGTTGACCAGAATAAGCGAAAAAGTCGCCAGACTTCTAAATCTGTCTGAAAATAAGGAAAAAAATATCAGACGGCTATAGACATCTGAAATTCCAAACTTTTGCCAGACGACTATAGACATCTGAAATATCGAATTTTGGTCAACGCTGGATAAAAACCGAAAATGCGATGTTTTTATCAGACTTCCCTCGCTGTCTGAAATTCTTGTCAGACAGCATAAGAAGTCTGAAAATTATCAAACTTCTTGGCGAAGTCAGACATTTCAAAATCAATAGCAAAACTACCCTCTACTTTTTTCAGACTTCTTTGGAGAAGTCTGACAATTGAAATTCAATTGCAAAACTACCCTTTTTTTCTCAGACATCATAAGCTGTCTGACAAAAAGTTCAAAAATTTTCAAAGCAGACTGCGTACGCTGTCTTATTGATTTCAGATTGCATCCGCTGTCTGACATTTCAAAAGCAATTGCAAAAATACCCTCTTTTTCAGACTACCATAGCCGTCTGGTTTCACTACAATCAGACATCTATAGACGTCTGAAATATTAAAAACTTTTAAAATGTATTTTATTGAATATTTGCGATTAATTCGGTTGATTTTAATTTTTATAAATGTGTGTTAGTTTTCTATGTTTTTTATGTGTGAGTTTTACATTTTTATATATGGTAATTATTTTTGAATCAATTTTTGAATAATATTGGCAATGTAGCTAGTAGCATCCGAGCTGGTGGAACGAATGTCTATGCGTAAACGTCATACTCCATATTATATATGTTGGTTGTTTATTGAATGCTTTGATATAATTGAACTGATTACACCAAATCATATCAAAGTATCAATGAAGAAGTAGATTGGGATTAAGATGAGCTACACAACCACATGTAGAGCGTTTATAAGCTGATTTTTTTCCAGTAAGATCGCTAATGTGATGATGAGAGAACGAACTTGACATTAGGACTTATTAATTTTATAAACTTTTAGCTCATAAGAATTAGACAGCAGTAGAGGTCTGACGATCAATTCATCACCACTTAAGGTTATTTTAGTTTGTCATATATTGGTGTATGTAATCTAAAGAGTAATGTTTTCTTCCAAGGTTAAACTAACCCATTTCTTGATATTGTATACTTTCAATGAACAAAATTTCTTGTTGATTTTGAGTAGACAAAAGTAAATTTATACAACTTTGTATTTTTCTACAAGCATAGTACATAAGGAGAACTTTCTTTCTTTGATTTGATCATCCAATAATCTAATACAATACAATGTGTTCAACAAGAAGTCTAATAACCAGTAAAAATCTACAAAAATGAGAAAACACATAATTTAGTATCAAACTTCAGACTTCAAAAGTAGTCTAATATAAGACTTCATGCTGAATTTTCACTCTCAGACTTCTATTGTAGTCTGGTATTAGACTCTCAGACTTCGTGTTCCTCGTAACAGTGAAATTTTATGAGCTATTAGCACATAATAAACCCCAACTCCAGCTTCTTTGGAGAGTCATCTGGATCAATCTTAAACCAAGCACCTGAAAAAGCAAAAGCACAGAGCTCTTGTATTAGTTAGCGAACAAGTCTCCAAGAAATGGATAATAAAGGATTGTTTGAGCAAATCAAAATGTATAACCAAAAGTCTATGTCAAAAGTCTCAATTGGTTCAGTTAAAAAACCTTTGAAAACACTAAATCAGAACCGATCCACTCACCTATTTCGCAGCTCAAAGAGAATCAACTATAAATCACATACATAAGAACTCATATGAGAGAATAAGCTTGAGAACATTTTTAGATGAGAAATTTTAGAGAGGTTTTACAAAAGAGAGAGAAAAAGAGAGGTAGTAAAAAAAGGAAGAATGTGAAGATTTTTTTTTTGGTTGTTATATGTGTGTAAAAAAATAGGTTTAGATAAGAGGAGAGAATTGGATGAAAACTTTGCCGCCAAATTTTTAATAATTAAAAATTATAAAATATCTGGTATCAGACTTCATATGCAGTCTGAGAAAGAACTTCTGAATTGAGCGGGAATTCTAAAATTTTCGGCAGAAATTTCCCGCATTTTTGAAAAGTTTTCGTGTGAAAATTTTCAAAAAAATTTAAATTTCAGACGTCATACGCAGTCTGAAATAAGACTTCGAGAAGTCTAAATTCTCGAACCATATTTACCTGGAAGTCTGAGAGTTCTGTTGTAGTCTGGTATTAGACTCTCAGACTTCGTGTTCCTCGTAATAGTGAAATTTTATGAGCCATTAGCACATAATAAACCCCAACTCGAGCTTCTTTGGAGAGTCATCTGGATCAACCTTAAACCAAGCACCTGAAAAAGCAAAAACACAGAGCTCTTGCATTAGTTAGCGAACAAGTCTCCAAAAATGGATAATAAAGGATTGTTTGAGCAAATCAAATTGTATAACCAAAAGTCTATCTCAAAAGTCTCAATTGGTTCAGTTAAAAAATCTTTGAAAACACTAAATCAGAACTGATCCACTCACCTATTTCGCAGCTCAAAGAGAATCAACTATAAATCACATACATAAGAACTCATATGAGAGAATAAGCTTGAGAACATTTTTAGATGAGAAATTTTAGAGAGGTTTTACAAAAGAGAGAGAAAAAGAGAGGTAGTAAAAAAAGGAAGAATGTGAAGATTTTTTTTTTCTGGCTGTTATATGTGTGTAAAAAAATAGGTTTAGATAAGAGGAGAGAATTAGAGGGAAACTTTACCGCCAAATTTTTAATAATTAAAAATTATAAAATATCCAGTATCAGACTTCATATGCAGTCTGAGAAGGAATTTCTGAATTGAGCGGGAATTCTGAAATTTCCAGGCAAAAATTTTCCGCCTTTTTGAAAAGTTTTCGTGTGAAATTTTTTGAAAAGGCGGGACATTTTAGACTTCATATGCAGTATGAAATAAGACTTCATGACAAGTTTAAATACTTGAACCGGATTTTCCTGGAAGTCTGAGAAACCCTAAATCTAATAATTACTACTTAAATACCATCATATTATATAGAAAACTTATAATAAACATCAAACTCGTTTAGAATAGTAACAAACTAACTACTATGGAACAATATGAATGAAAATTCACAAACTCTCAATCTAACCCTACAGATAAAACATGATATTCAACTTTATATGTGAAACATAGATCAAACTACATGGTATTTTGAACCAAATATATCTTGAACTAGTATTCTGGCCCGTGCGTTGCACGGGCATTGTATTGCAATCCATTTATTTCAATTTACATTAAATATTATGACTAACCAATACATTAATATCACGAAATCAAAGATTATATAGTTTATATTAAGAATGTGTTTCAAGTTTTTATTTTAGATTAAATATAATGTAACATTCTTTTAGTACAAATAAATACTAAAAGAATTGAACACCTATTCGATAAACTTTAAAAACCAAACTACATACATAATAATAATAGGTTTGAAATAATAATAATAGTTAGAAATATAAATAAATATTCTAATAATCGTTGAATATTTTAAGAAATTAATGTTTTAGCTATAACCACAATTTCCCGCCATATATGAACTCTAGATCCATGTTTGAAAACATTATAATAGTCGTATAGTATTAGTTCTTTTCCTTTCTCGAATAAATTATATATTCTGTTTTGATATGTTGTAACATATGTCTACATAGTAGGAAAACAAATATTAATGTCTGAAAAATAATCTTTTTTAATACAGAGATAAACATTCCAAAACCGAGACGATTCTTCTAACTTAAAAATCTAATTGACTATTTCAATACTTCGTTGTTCCTATAAAAAATTGAAATATTCTTTTGGATCCTAAAATTTAGGTTTTAAAAATTTATGGTCAAAATCTTTAGCAATTCATATTTGGGTTTTGAGCTTTGAATACAACAATTTTATTTTATAGATAGCTTTAGGTTCTCAGGTAAATATTATTGTTTACAGTTTATTTTGATTGTTTATATCTTCTTTAAATTCTTATATAATTTCTTTAATAAAAAATGTTTTGGGGCGTTGATAAAGGTCTGATTAAAAGATGTCAAATTGATTATCCTACAGTACATGATATATATCCTTGCACCTTGAACAGATAAATTTCCAGCTATACATATAAAGACCCTATGCACCGATCATAGAAACCAATCCTTCTCCTTTGTTATCTTAACCTATTTCCAAGTGTCCACTTGAAAATAAAATGTAGAGAACTCAGAAACAGCTTCTATAAATACCATAGTGGAACCTATTTTATCCATAACTTCCCAAGTCCGAAACAGTTTCACATTTCCGGAGATTTCCATGCTTCAGCGTTAGGAAACCATTGTGACCAAGAGACTCAAGATGGTTCTACCCAATGTTGATGCATGGAAGGTCTGCAGATATGTAGCTAAGGATACAATCAAAGTATGTTAAATTTAACTTAAGTCTCTCTCCTATCGACCTAACTTCTTCTCCATGCCTCTCCCCATCCTTCAACTTCTCTGTATCACTATGAAAGAAGCTAATTCCTGCATACCCTCACATATCTAGAACAACTTCACAACTCGGCACGGACTAATGTTTATGTATTTGATATTGACTATTACTTGATAACGAAATACGTGTTAAAATTACTAATTTTAAATAATATTATTTTCGGATTAAATACGTAGTTGTTTAAGAATGGTCTCCTCTTCTTAATATAGTTTTGTGGTTTAGATATGTTATAGAGAGACATACATACATACAGACTCGAAACTAAGTCTTGAAACTCCTAACCATCCAAATAAATGATTGGAATATAGTGTGTTGTAGTTTTATTTCTTAAATAAACTTTACATCGATAGTTTAACTGTAAATATATAAAATAAGCTAAAATAACATTAGAATGGAAAAAAAATAACCCAATAACGTTCAAGAAACATTGTCATGTTGAGTGGGCTAAAACATATTTTTGATTAGAACTGGTTTTGGTACATAAAAAATATTGGGATTAAAGATATATTTTTTTGTAAACTAACAATATTATTGATGTCATATAAATATGACTCCTTAATTTTCCGGTTTAAAAAAATCTTAGAAATCATAAATCTATATACAACTTCATAAATAGTTCCAATTAACAGAAATTTCTATCGAACATTATCATAGCTTTTATCGATATTTTTATTCAGCTATATTGTCATTATTTGACAAATCTTTTTAAAAATAATTCTCGCAAAGCCTTTTCAAGGGATTTCACATAAACTGAAAATATTGAAAAAAACGGTGATGAATTATAGTTTTTATTTTCCTTACATTAATTATAAGTATGTGAGTGGATTATACCATATGTGTTTTGATCAATGTCCTTCTTTTTCTTTCGAATAAATTTACACATCAAACCAAAATATTATATTAACTTCATTAAAACCACCATTATTAAATGTATGATGACATACATTTTATAGTTACAATTGAAAAATATAGTTACTATTTTTAATTAATATTTTTATTCGGTTTAAATAATTGGCTCCGATCATGATGAGGAAATGACTTCTCAAAAATTACTTGACAAAAGTTACATTTTTGAAAAAATAAAAAACAATAAATTTATTGAATAAAATAACCATTGGCCATATTAGGATAAAATAAATAATGATATGTTTTTTTCATATAAGATACTATATGATAAATATCTTACCATATGCGGATCAATACGACAATGAACCACAATTTAAGACTGTTTGGAAATTCTGAAAAAAAAATATTATGGACACAAAAAAAAACTGAATTTTTAATAATTGATATTGTGACAACTTAAAAAAAAAATTGTGACTGTTTAGAATATCTTAACGGGAGTAACTTATATCGGAAGAATCGCTTGTCTTTTTTCTCTGAGGTAAATGTAAGTAACGGTTTAACCAAAGAAAAAAAAATGGGTGGAGGTCGTGAGAAGTGGAGAAGAATATGGAGCAGTTGAGAATCTTTATAATTTGATTTTTAAAAATATTGACTTAGTCAGACGAAAAATAAATAAAGTATCAGATTTTAGAAATTGGATTAAAAAACAGTCTTTATAGTAACAAAACCAAGGAGTTGCTGCTTCAAGCATATATGCCGTAAAAGATATAAAATATGTAAATAATGGGACACTGCTTACATAAATAAGAAACATATAATATATTCTTAATATAAAACCTTGTTTTTTGTATGTTACAAATAATAAAGCATAATAAGATAATGGAGGTTAGTGTTGTCACCTGTTAACGAAAAATAACCAACTTATACCCGGACATATCTTGCCATTGCCCAAATCTTCAACTCCTTGAAAGGTAAAACATATCTAAATATATTCACTGGTCGGTGTCATGTTCGGTTTCTAAAGCTGTTGCTTTGACATGCAGGTGCGTGGATGATAATCCGTATGTTCCGACTTATGGAGTGTCGAAGGAGAAAACGATGAGCCTTGGCATAGACTATACACCCTTGAAGGTCAGCACTCAGCATCAAGGAGACCGTTGAATCCTTGAAGGAGAAAGGTTTCATAAACTTCTGAGAAAGCATTTGAGCCAATGGATTACTATGCTCTTGTACCTTATTGTTGGTTCCACTAAATAAGATCTTTGAATTCAACATACGACTTGGATCCAAGAGAGAGTAGTAAGCAAATGATTGTAATAATAAGTATCCACACAATATTAAAATCAAAGTAAGAAAACTTAAGATACATCTTCATATCGTACATGGCTGGCTATTCAAGAAACTAAAGCATTTGAAAACCTTGATCTACTACAAATTATTGTGGAAAACAAAAGAAAAGAAGATAATTTTTCAAAGAATACTGCTTTTTTTCTTTCTTTTTACTTCTTTAAGAGATACAGAAACAGAACCTTTACTGCTTTTAAAGAAAGACCATGCTTTCTCAGGCCTCGCCTTCTAATTGCAGTGAACCATCTCTCATTAACTTGAGGCTCAAACTGTTGAATCTTTCCCGGGAATACTGTCTCGATACATTCCTCCAGTCGGTCCCAGCTTTCATCATCGCTGCAAACTCTTCGTAGCTTATACGTCCTAAGCCTAAACTTGTATGTATATGTGTATGTTTTGTGAGAGAGGTAGATAGGAAACACACACCTTCGCAGATTTTAAATATGTTTCATCAGGTGTGGTTGTTCTATCGTCAGAAAATATGTTCCTACAATCCAATCCCATAAAGATTCTGAGAAAATCCCGTATATATGGCTGCTACAGTAATGTATATACATTCAACTCGATATATTTTTCTACGTAATGTCTGCCAAATTGAATGAATAAAGCGTTATAGAAGATTCACCTCCATAATTTGATTTGACAGAAGCTTCATTGTGTTTTCAATTCCCATTGCTTTGCTTTGATGCCGCCCCTCTAACAGCCTTTCTTTTTAAGCTTTCACGTCCCATATCTTGTAGTTCTTCACTGAATAGTTTCACTGGTCGAGCCTCCATCTGTTACATAAATGACTATCAATTCTTGCAATCGTGAAACAGCAACCTAAAAAGGATTTTAAACAACATGGATTGTAAAAGCATCATACTTTGGGATTCTTACTGAAATGAGCAGCAAATGTAGACCGAGACACCTGAGAAACGAAGAGAGGCAAGAATAGTATATGGTCATAGTAAATACTTGTTTTTGTGGAAGAACTTGAGGATTTTGGACTCACATATCGTTGATGCATCTCTTTCTGTTATCCGGAAGGGAATTTTCGAGGTCAGTCTGAAGAGATGAAGATCCGGTTGAAGAGCAAATATCTTCTGAATGATGGCTGGAGCTGAGACATAATGGGAGTATAAAGCAAACTGCAAACCTGAACTTTCCCAAGGCGACACGGTCAACGAATCAAATTGGTACCAGAAGGTTGTGGCTGCGAATCTGAATGCTCGCCGACTCTATTCAAACATTCCCAAAGCAATTTTTAGTCTTCACTGCGTCAGTCTCTTACCTGTCGTCTTCTTCCTTTTTCTCTGCGAGGAGAATCACAGACCAAAACACATGAATGCATCATTCTCTCACTAATCCAAAACCCTCTCTCGGAACTTTAAAAGACAACCAAATCTCCAAAATCGATTGCTAAAACCCAGAAAAAATGGAGAATATAATCACAGAAGCATCATAACTGACACAAAAATAGTTAAATCTGAGAAGAAAACTTTGTTTTGAGAGAACATAACTTTGTTTTAGAAGCCATAAAGTCGAGAGATGCAGAGCAGCCGACGGATCTTATAGACTTTTTTTAGAAACCCTAATACACAAAATTCAAGAGAAACAAACACAACAATTTTGAATTGATAGAACAAATAATGAATCACAATAGTAAGAATTGAACGGTTCATACTTTGGATGTGAGAGAGATGGAGATCGAAGAAAATGAGTATCTCTGGAATCCTGAACGGTTGATTGAAGATAAATTTTTGGGGATGATGGGAGTTGGACATAGGAGAGAGACTTTTTTTTTAGAGAAACGGAGAGAGAGAAGAAAAAAAAATCCAGAGTAGACATCAAATTTTTTTAGGAATAGACACCAAAATGATATGCCACGTCAGCACAATAGCATGTTCTGATTGGAGGAGAGCAGATTTTTTCTCTCACATGACATCTGATTTATATTAATTAGATGCTTAAGTTAAATACGTCTCAGACTTCTAAAGAAGTCTGAGAAACCACAAAATTCAGAGTTCGTCGTGGAGTCTGAAAAACCTTAAACCTAATATTTATCACTTATCAGTGAAAATATTTAAACAAAACAACTAAAAAACATCAAATTCGCTAAATATATGCACATTATAACATATATATATATAAATTTAATATTTCAAATATAAATTTGGTAAACCATGAATCTAACCCTAAAGTTATATGTAAGTTATATTTAAATGTTCAATTACAAAGCATGTTTTGAGGTTTAGAACTTACTCTACCTTACATATTGTTTAGTTTGACTCAATTTTACCAAATGTTACGAGAAGTCTAAGATAATTAAGTTGGAAATTTAAATTATAAAATTATTAAAAAATATTTTGAGGAAAAATTCGGATACATAAATTAAACATGGGACTTTTGGACATATGTAAATTAAAATTACATAAAATTTAGTCAATTGTAATCATTTAAGGTATATTTGGTTAAAAGTATTTACGAAACCCCAAAATTCAGACTTCTATAAAAGTATGATAAACCCTAAATTTAGTATTTATCACTTAACATCGAAAAATATTTAAACAAAACACCTAGGACACATCAAATTCGTTAATTATATCACCATTATAACATACATGTGCAAATATTTTTTTTTTCAAATGTGAATTTCCTAAACCATGAGTCTAACTAACCCTAAGGTTATATGTAAGTTATATGTAAATGTTCCATTATGTTACATTACAAATTAGGGTTCTAAGGCATACTTAACTAACATTGTTTAATATGACTAAATTTTATCAAATTTTAATTTATATACTACTAAATTGTTTATATATAATTTATGTATATAAAAGTTTTGACAAAATATTTTTCTATAATTTTAAAATTTAAATTTACTAATTAATTCAGTGTCAGACTTCTATTAGAGTTTGAAGTCTCAAACATCCATAGAAGTCTGAAATAGTCGAAGGTTATAATGGTAATTGCGTTTGACGTTTTTTTGATTGGTCATAAGGACAACGGGGTAATTTCATAAGGCTGCAAAACCAGTTTTATATTTGATTCAATTTTGGGGGTACACTTTTATTTAAAACCAATTTAAGGGGCATTTTTAGCAATTCCCCAAAAAAAAACTGCAGATGCAATATTGACGAATTCTAAAAAGTTAGAAACAACATCTGAAAAAAGGATCAAGGTTAGAAAACGCAAACTAAATGCATAAACAATGATTAGCAAACAAAGAGATAACACGAACGAGAATCTAACATTTTAACACCTTATTAAAGTTAGAACTGTTATACCAGAACAATGTAAAGGTAATCTGTTTCTTTTTTCTGATAATCTGAAAACGTTTACACTTTGTCCCTCTTATAGAGGTAACAACGATCCTAACAAGAAGGAAGAAGGAAAACTTTCCAAGAAGACTTATTCTAGTACTTAAAAAATTGAATTGCAGTCGAAACTACTTAGCTAGTAATCAGGACGAGCAGAAGACTCGGTAGATCTTCTTTATTCAACAATTCCTCCCCTAAACTGGAATATATTTGGTTCCAGTTTAAACCTCCTTAAGACTGATTCCCAATCGCTTCCTCGGCCCTTCAAAGACATCAAGTTTAACCGGCTTTGTCATCATATCAGATATTTGATCTCGTGTTGAACATAACTCCATTCGTATCACCTCATCATTCACCAAGTCTCTGAGAAAACTGATATCTCACATGTATATGTCACAGAGTAGAAAAGTCCCATTCTCTTGACTGAAGCCTATCTCCTCAAGTACATTTCGTAACCAGATTGCTTGGCATGCTCCACTTGCTGCAGCCACGAATTCTGCTTATGTAATTGATAGTGTTACAATTGGTTGCTTCTTTGAGGATAAAGAGACAGCTCCACCTCCTAATATGAATTCATACCCTGATGTACTTATCCTATCATCTTCATCTCCTGCATAATCACTATCAACATGCCCAAACAATTCTTCTTCCTCCCCTTGCCTGTATTGTATTCCAAGTCCAACAGTCCCTTGAACATACCTGAGTATCCTTTTGGCAGCAAGTAGATGCGCCTAAGTTGGTCTTTCCATGTACCGGCTTACTAGATTCACTGAGTAGATCAAATCAGGCCTTGTTGTTGTTAGATACTTCAGACTTCCCACCAGTTTCTTAAAGGCTGTTGGATCCACTTCTGGTCCTACCCCTTCTTTAGTCAATCTGCTTCCTGGAACAATAGGATTCTTAACCGAATTGCACTCTTTCGTACCAAATTTATTCAAGGTGTCTTTAGCGTATTTGGTTTGGCTAATGAACACTCCTTATGCGTCTTGTATCACTTCCACACCCAGGAAATACTTCATCATTCCGAGATCAGTCATAGAGAACTCCCTCTTCATCGACCCTTGAAGGATTCATGCAACAAATCGCAATTTCTAGTGTAGATCAGATCGCATACATATAGACTAACTATCATGATTCCTTGTTCTTCTGTTTTTATGAACAATGTGTGTTCACAATAACACTTATTGAACCCTTCCTTCTGAAAATATATCTCAATGCGACTATACCATGCTCTTGGAGCCTGTCTAAGACCATACAATACCTTCTAAGCTTGTAAACCTTCTCGTTTTCTTTCTCAGCCTCAAACGCCTTTGGCTGTTCCACATAAATATCTTCACTCAATTCTCCATGAAGGAATGCACTCTTAACGTCTAGTTGAAACACTTTCCAACTTCTTTGTGTTGCTAGTGCAAGTATCACCCTTATCCTTATCGTGTTCCATCCAGCCACAAGTGCAAAGACTTCATGGAAGTTTATTCCATAAGTTTGATGAAACCCCTTGGCTACTAGTATAGCCTTGTATTTGTCCACCTCGCCGTTTTTATTTAAATTGGTTTTAAACACCCATTTAACACCAATTACCTTACCTCCTTCAGGCGCAGCTACTAGCTCCCAAGTTTGGTTATCTTATATTGACTTGATTTTTGCCTCCATAACTCTCCTCCACTTTCATGCTTTATCGCCTCTTCAAATTTCTCTGGATCTCCTTCTGTAACATACATTGACATGAGATCCCCCCATCTTCTTCAAAGTAGTTACACTCGTAATCTCTCATCCAAGTTGGCTTGGCCAGATCTCTCTTTGTTCCACTTCTACCTGAGCTCTGCTCCCTCGTATCAGTGTGAGAGTTATCTGCTGCTGTCCCATCCTCAGGTTATTGTTCTCCAGTTTGATCCGCATCTGTTGCAATTCCTTGTATATCTTCATTCACAAGCACAGTCTCATTATCTCCTTCTTCTTCTCCATCATCAAGAACAAACTTGTCATCATCAAGTTTTTCTTCCCAATTCCATGATTCCTCTTCATCAAACTTCACATCCTTACTAATGATTACCTTCTTTGTTACTGGATTGTACAACATGTATCCCTTGGACTCTTTACTGACACCAAATATCAAAAACTTGATGCTTTTCTCATCAAGTTTTACTCGCCTTTCATATGGAATCATGGCATAGGCAATGCAGCCAAAAACCTTCAAATGCTCAACTGATGGCTTGGAGTTACTCCATTTCTCAACTGGTGTCTTGTCTCCAAGTATAACTGTCGGACTCCGGTTTAGTATGTGTACAACATACTAAGCAGCCTCAAGCCATAATCTATGTGGGACTCTCATTCCAAATAACATGTATCTTACCATCTTTAGGAGGCTTCTATTATTCCTCTCAGCGATACCATTCTGATGGGGTGTGTATGCAGTTGTAAGCTGCTGTTTGATGCCACTGCTCTGGCAAAAATATTCAAACTCCCTCGAGTTGAATTCACCTCCACGATCAGTTCTTAGGAAGACAAATACCTCTCCAAGCTCTCTTTCAGCAGCCACTTTAAACTCTTTGAATATCCCTAAAGCCTCTGATTTTCCAGACAAGAAAAAGTCAAGCATTTGCGACTGTAAACATCTATGAAATTGATGATATAATTTTTCCCATTCTCTGAAACTGGTGTGATGGGGCAGCATATATATGTCACACTGAATGAGCTCCAATCCATGACTATCTCTCCACGAGCTTTGCTTTGGAATGTTAGTGCGATTCTGTTTGCCTTTCATACAGATTTCACACACTACTCCTTCACCATTAATGTTAATGCGATTTTGTTTGCCTTTAAGTGACCGAACCGTTTGTGCAAGACTTATCCTTCTAACTCTACTAACATCTGGAGTTTCTTTTCCTCTGTTTCAGTTCTCTCTTCTTTCACCCTTGCCATGATCACAAACATTCGGTTTGTGGTCATAGTTGATTTCATGAGGACTCGTTTATGTTGTTTATGCCATACCTCACAAAGATCATCCTCTATAGTGATTCTCAGTCCCTTCTATTGTAGTTTGCCTACACTTAGAAGGTTGTTCTTCAGCCTCATAACATAATACACATATGAGATGACCTGATTAGTATCATTGATTTCAAGTCTCAGACTCCCTTTTCCTTCCACTTGCATCCGCCTATCATCTTCCAACTTCACACTCTGTCGAAACTTGTTATCAAACTCCACAAACCACTCTTTGTTTTCACACATGTGGTTACTGCATCCAGAGTCAAGATACCAGACTTTATCTCCTTCGTCTGTATCCGGTTCAACTTGCGCCATGAGCTGAACATCTTCTTCAATCTCCACAAAATTGGCTGTCCATTCCCAACTTGGATATTAATTCTTGAAATGGCCCATCTTGTGACACTTAAAACATTCAATATTATCCTATTTGAAGATTCTTTCATGGCCTCCTCTTCCTCCTCTGTAACTTCCTCTGCCCATAGCTTGGTAATAACCTCCTCTGCCTCTTTCTCCTTCGATTTTCAGAGCTTTTTCCTCGCCACCAACTTGTTTACTCAGGTTTTGTTCATGTACTAACAATGAAAATTTCAGCTCGTAAACCGCTAGATTCTTGATATATTTTGATTCTTAAATGGCGCAAACAACGTAAGTGAACTTCTCCACAAGTGTCCGAAGGATCTTCTCCACTACTTTATCATCATGCATGTCCTCTCCGATGTTTCTCATGTCGTTAGCCACGACCATCATCCTTGAGAAGTATTCGGTTATTGTATCTCCCTCTCTCATCTCCAGCACTTCAAAGTTTCTTACTAACCTCTGCAATTATGCACTTTTGACCCTCTTATTTCCATGATATCTGGTCCTCATTGATTCCCAAATATCTCTCGAAGTACCCTTATTCTCAATCGTCTTCAGAGTTGTTTTGTCGATCGATGTAAAGAGATCATTCTTTCAACTTCAAGTCCTTGATCTTGCTTTCTCCTAACTCTGTTTGCTGCCCTCCTGATAGGATGATATTTCTCTCTGGCTGAGCGATTTCGGTTTCTATGAGATCCCGCCATTCCTTGGATCTCAATAAATTCTCCATGAGCATTGTCCAATGCTCATAATCTCTATCGAATTTCGGAATGCTAAGCGAAGTCTCTTCATCACCCATACTTGCTTTGTCGAACTCTCTCTCACTGGTCTCACGAACGTTTACAAACCGCTCTGATACCATTTGTTATAACGAGCAACATATAGGTAAATTGTTTCTTATTACTGATAATCTGAAAACGTTTACACTTTGTCCCTCTTATAGAGGTCTAACAATGATCCTAACAAAAAGGAAAACTAACGTCTCCTATAATTTAGAAAGACTTATTCTAGTACTTAAAAATTGAATTACAGTCGAAACTACTTAGTTAGAAATCAGGACGAGCAGAAGACTCGGTAAGATCTTCTTTATTCAACAAGAACGTGAATCATACAATACAAAAAACTTTGAATTATTAGGAGGCATGTGATTGGTTTTTGAATGCAAAGAATGCTTTTAGCATTTGAGTGGTGAGTATGTATAGATAGATTTTGGATAGGATAAAGAAAAGATAAAATAGAAAAAGATAAATTTTTCCCATACGCAATCAAGTTGGGCTGTCTTGTCTATAAACAGCTCCACGGAAATGCCAACTACTCATATCTGAACTACACGAATCAAACTTTTTACCAAAAGCAAAACAACAAAAATATTTGCACCACCATATCATTTATAATCTTATAGCAAGCTGATATGTTTTCTATGAATAATTATAAATTTACGGTCAGAGGCATCTTTTGAGTAGGCCCGGGTGTTCGGTTACTCGGTTCGGTTCGGTTCGGTCCAGTTCGGTTTCTATGACTTTTCGGTTCTTCGGTTCTTGGCACTTAGGATACATAAGAGAACCGCAAGAATTTCGGTTCGGTTCAGATACTTTTTAGTTCGGTTCGGTCTTACGGTTCTTTAGTTTTTGTGATTCTTAATTACAAAATAAAAAAATCTTAATCTTAAGTCTAAAATTACAAACCTTAAACCAATATAGTCCAAAATTTTTAACAAATCAATAAAGTCGAGCAAAGTTTTATTCGATATTAAAAAAAAGTCTAAAGCGAAAAAGAGAGTAAACTTCTTCTAGTACACAAATCTTTAATCCTTTATTTCGGTCCTCATGTAACACAAGTAACAAAAATTACAGACCAAACAACATCAAACTAGAAAGAGATGAATATAGAAGATTAGGTATGTCAATTGGGTTTGCGTTTAGTTTAGATATCATTGGGCATATAAGGTTCTATATGGATATCCATAAATATTTGGTTCAGTTTGGTTCCAAATATCCATGAATACTAAGGTTGAGATCCATTGGGTAATTTGGTAATATCAATGGATCATTCGGTTTGGTTCTTTTTAGTTCGATTCGGTTCTTCGGTTCCAGTTTTTATGCCCACACCTACTTTTAAGGGTATAATTACAGCATAAGACACTTAGTTCACTTTGGACACTTTAGTCATGTGAAATTCCACCATTAACATTTTTTCAACTTAGTATTTTTAATTATATCCTAACTAATTAGCCTCCATCTAATTAACAAAAAAAAAACACTCTTTTTTTTATATCTCTCATCTTATTCTCTCCCTCCTTTTTTTTCTTTTCTCTTTCTCCTCTATTTCTCTATAATTTATCTTGGTTTTTAAAAACACTAAATATTTGTATACTATAAACTATATTTTTTATTTATATTAAACATTCATTTTGATATATTTTTGTAACTTTTGGATCAGATCTTATGAACGTCAAAGACATTTTTTTCCAGCGAACGTCAAAGAATTATGGCATGAATGGTACACATGATTCAAATCTAGTGTATAAGTATAAATAAATGTTTATTTCCTCCGTCCATGTCGACACATATTCATGTTAGGCAAACTATGATAAACAATTTGTACATCATTATACACGTTATTGTTGCATTAGTCTATGTATATTGTAATATCACTTTGTATATATTTATTTTTCATGTCCATGTCAACATATTTTCATATATATATATTTATATGTGGACACATTCATATATTATATTATGGAATAATCATACATGTAACATGGACAACATAATATGAATAAGTTATAGTGTACCATTTTATTGTACCAAAGTCAGTTTAAGGTGGTCTTTCGGCTAGCGTTGAAATGAATATTGTTTAATCTTATCCACCATATATTGTTATTATCTAATTTTAGTGGACAAATTATGATAAATAATTTGTCTACCACTATACAAGTCTTTTTGCATAGTACATGTTCACATAATCTACATTCACTCTATATATGTTTATTTTCTTATGTCAATGTCCACACGTTTCTGTGTACATTTGTATGTAAACATTTTTGCATTGTACATTTGTATGGTTTCTTATGTACTATTTCTCACATATATCACTACAAGAAATATGGGCATTGATAGCATTTCACGATAGCACTAATTCACAAACTGCTATCAAAAGTGGCAAGTTGGGATTGTCAACTCTATCGTAGCACTGATTTAATGCTATGCTGTAATTTCATAAAGCGGGAAGACAAAAATTCATTTGGAGCCAACTCTTTTTGTTATGGTAACACTTGAGCACCAAAATATTTGGTTTTGGCGGAAACTTTTTTCATTTTTCTCTTAAGTCTTTTGTCCTCTAACTCAAATTTCATGTACAATGTTGAAGCAAATTTTTTTTTTTCTCTCATCTCCAATCCGATCTCAAACCTTTCTCTGCATCTCCCCGTTTCCCTAGCACTTCAATAGCTGACCCAACACACCCAAACCCTAACTCACCTCATCTTCTTCGCTAACTGCTTCGTCTCTTCCATCTCTCCCTAAGCCAAGCTTCTGACCATGAAAGAAGTTGATTTCGACGCCGACACAGGCGTATCAGGCTCATTCGCCGACCACCGTAGCTCCGCAGACTCATTCGCCGACCCCCGTAACTCCGCAAAAAGGTAAAGAAAGAGAGGCAACTCGGAGCCCAGGATTTCTAGGGTTTACAGGTCTGCGAGCATCCTTGTTCTGGTACTTCGTTCTTGTCTAATCTGCCTCTTAGATCTGCCACTTTCTCAAGTTCGTAGGTTACCGGTTTTCAAGTCGTTGAAATGTCGAGAAGGTAATCAGCCGTCGTTTTGTCCCTCGCCAAAATGCTCAAACGAGACAATAAGTTCTTTTGATTTCGATATTCTCTTCAATCTATGATTTCGTGGTTCCAGAGTGGTGATTAATTTTTCTGTTTTATACAAACGACGGCAACTAATTTTTCGTGGTTCCAAGCGTCCGAGGTAGATGAACTGGCCAAGCTGGAGATGGTTACTGAGGTTGAGATCTGTGTCACGCTTGGAGAGAGAGACGTAGGTGGAGTTGAGGGAGTCGGAAATTTTACATTAGAAGCCTTGGTTGGGCCTCAGATCGGAGCTGACCAGAGCTGGGACTATTTGAGATCTCTCTGCCCTCGACAAAGATTCGTTCCAGCCTTTTTTCTGCTCTGATCTCGTTCGGTACTATCGGTTTCTTCTCGTCTGTGTTCTTCAATATGCTAGAATTTGATTTTTGGAGCTTTATAACTCATTTGCATCTTTTAATGTAAACATCTTTTGGTGTGTTTGGTGTTACTCTTTTCAGTCTATTACTGGTTTTATCTGGAACGCTTACTGGTATTAAAGGTAAGAAAAATTAGATGCTAGAGTGCGAAATCTATTGCATTATATAACATCTCGCTTCATTTGTCGAGTGAATAACATCATATCCGCATCTAATGGTACCAAATCATTTTCTCTGCAGTAGAATCTTATATATCTTCTTTCCCAATAGATTGATTCTTGGATCTTCTAATGAGTTTTTGTTCCATGTTTAAATGGTATGCAGGTGGTGAGGGAGACGGCGAATCAGTGTCTTGTTGCCTTGTTGGAGTTACCTCATAAAAGGATTTATCCTTTCAGAAGAGAGGTTAGTTAGAAGATTTTAAAAACATGTTTTAGTATGTAGAGTAAGAAAACGAGTCTCATGATGATTGAAAATTTGCTCAAGGTTTTACAAGCAATAACAAAGGCACTCGATGATCCAAAACGGAGAGTTCGGGAAGAAGCGATTAGATGCAGGCAGGCTTGGTAAGTCACGTTAAATTGATCCTTACTCTTTTTAGTCGCACTTATCATATGAAATGATTCTGATAATTGTCAAAAAGCAGGACGTCAATCACATCCACAAGTACCCCTTTCTGAAGTTGAATTCGGAGATTCATGAAGCCAAGTTGTGTTTCTTGAAGCAATGTCAGTATCTTTACTGTATTCTTTTAGAGTTGGTTTCATTACCGGCACTGACACATTTATGCCCCCTGTTTGTGTGCTTGTTTCTTGCTGTATTTGTGTGATCTTTCTACGAGATTTTCTTCTAAGAGCTGATCTGGGCTTTGCTGTGCAGGATTATCATTCACTTACCAGCTCTTATATCTCCTAGACGCTACTGGGTTCTATTCTCTTGGCCTTGAAGCTCTTAGGATTCAAGTTTGTCGAGCTACAGAGCAAGAACTGGTGTTTAGATGTTACATTTCATTTCTTTTGGTGATTGATTTTTGGATTATTGTGTTGCTAGACTCAGCTATCTGTCAGGTTTGCAGAATACAAGACTAAAATGATGGCAAAGAAGAACATAGAGATTTATCTGCAGAAGATGGAAGAATATGAGAGGAGAAAGGAAGAAGCAAGAAGAAAGACTTAGTTTTGTTAACTTAGATAGTTTTGTTAGTGACTTTTTTGTAAACATGTTTTGGAAAATATTAAATATATGATTTATAAAAATTAAATCAGGGTCTATTCTAAAATATTTCGTTATTGGCCATCAAATTTATGATAGCATTACAAAAAAGCTAAGAAATAGCTATAAGAAAATGTAAGACAGCATACATATAACGCTATATTAAAAAAAAATATAGCTTAAATGATTGGTTATGATAGTGAATATTATAGCACAAAAGTTTACGCTATAAAAGTAAAACATATAATAGCGTATAAAAAAACGCTATTGTATGGGGGGTCTATTATAGCTCCGGCTGTAATAGCGTTTATGAAAGCGCTGTTATACATCTATTATAGCGATAATCGTGTGCTATCATTGCCCTTATTTCTTGTAGTGTATGAATGATATATATGTTTTTCTAATGGTGTTCACGTTGATTGTAAAACGGTGTCATGTATGCATAGTCCATGTTTACATAATCTACAAGCACTTTATATATGTTTATTTTACATTCATCCATGTCGATACGTTTATTTGTATATTTATTTGTGTACACTCTTTTAGTGTACCATCCATACTACCATTTTAACGTCTACAAGATTTGATTTCAAATTAACGAAAATATATCAAAATGGATATATAAAATTTATAGTACAAAAAAATAATTTATGTTTTAAAAAAAAAACCTTGAAACTTAGAGATATATGAGAGGGATAAAAAATAGATTTAAAAAGAAAAATAAGCGTGAGAGAGATATAGAAAGAAAGAGAGGTTCAATTGGAAGAAACATTTATCTCTTACTTCCCATTCTCCAAACATATAAAAGACAATGAACCTTTAATTTGGTCCAACAAAAAAATTATAAAAATGGCTCAAACACAAATATTTTACCAAAGAATAAAACCAAGGCCATATAACAAAAACCAATATTTACTTAAGTTATATAAAAGAGGAATATCAAGTACGAATGTACTACAAAACATATAAAATATGTAATTTTTATATAAAAAATAAAAAATGATGAAAAACCGAATAATATTATATTATTGAAGAAAGATAAGATATAGTCTGTTGACAAAAAAAGATAGGATATAGTCTAGAAAATAAAATAAAAAACAAAATAGAAAACTCATAAATACAAAAACAAAAAAAGATATTTATTTAGGCTATATTAAAGAGGAATATTAAGTACGAATGGTCCACAAAAAATCTAAAATGTGTAATTATATAAAAATAAATTCAAATAAAATTGTTAAAAATTTCTCGACAAAAAGGTGAGAAAAAAAGAAAAAGAACAATATTAAATTACTGAATAAAAACACACAAATAATATAGTTTAAAAATGAAACATTTATAAAACAAAATATTAAACTAATAAATATAAAATAAATAACAAAAACTAATATATACTTAAACTATATTAAAGAGGAAAAGTACAAATGGATCAAAAAATCTAAAATATGTAAATTTTTATAAAAATTAAAATAATTACAAATAAAATAATTAAGATTTTTTTTTTGAAAAAAATGAAAAAAACAAAAATATTATATTACTAAAAAACATACAAAATATAATTTAAAAATAAAATTATAAAAACTTAGAAATACAAAACAAACCGCCACGAATATGCAAGACATATGATCATAGTAATTATCAACTAGACCTCTTCGTAACTTATACAAAAAGACAACATATGAAAACATATAGCTTTACACCAGTGGGTGGCCTAGTCGTCAAGTGGTTAAAGCTTTACACCGGTGGATACTGGTTTCGAATTTCCGAAGGCGCAAGTTTTACAAGATTAATGGATGCAAACTTATAAGAAAATTTTCAGGAGCAGGTGGAGCCGTTGATCGTGATCGTGGATTCTCGTATAACGGAGATATTATTATCTGTAAAATTTTCTTTGTAATAGTTCTCATAATCTGTATTAGCGTTAAAATAAAACTACGCTTTTAAGCATCTTCAATATTTAGTTTCCAACAGAATTTTTGCTACGGTGATTATACAAACGATTAACTATTTAGTTTTCAAAGGGAATGCTCTCTTTTTCAGTTCAGCCAGCATAGGTTCTCTAGTACAAATATTTCTCATACTAAAAAATAATTTATTCTGTAATTCTATAACTCTAATTTTTTAAATAAGCGATTTAATAAAGAAAAACTAAATTAATTGATAAAAGGGAGATACAATATTAATGATAAAACAAAGGAAAGATTGGAAAATAAAGAAAAAGATCATCCAAATGAGCCACTGGATTTTTCTCTTTGGGATCTCTTATGTTGGCATAGTCGTATATGATACTTTCATCAAAATGTCTTCTAAGGAAGATCACTGATTTGATTTTTTTTGAACTCTTGAGATATTTTTCTCCTAATGAATTTTGTTAAACCTTGAGATTTTAAATGAAATTCGACATTAATAGTCCAAGAAATGTAGTTAACACCAGTGATGTATAGAGATGAAAATTGGAGCTTCTCAATATTTTCTATAGGATTATTAAAATGAAATAATAAAATAAATTATTATATAGATGATTTTATTAAAGTATTTGAGGTGCTGGAATAAGTAGTGTAACTACAATAAATACAAGTCCATTGAAATCAACATAAAAATCATTACATATTATTTGGGAGAAAATTCTCCAATGAATAAACATTAAAACGAAACAAGTACAAAAACTAAAAACGGATGAAGCATTTTATTCAGAAAAAGGAAATAATTTATTTTGAAGGAAGTCAAAAAGGTGAGTGAAAATAATGAAATAAGTATATTTTATAGATTATAAAATACTGTTCATTAGTCGTTAGTTAGCTGTTTGAAAAAAAAAATTAAATCTTATAAACTTTTAATTATGACTGTTGGGGAAAAATATAAAAAGTTAAAAAAATATTAACAAAATATAAAATTCTAAATAAATGGTCAGGGCCTCTTTTTATTATAATTATAATATATTAACATATGCCGACCAAATTATCCATAATAAAACATACATAAATTAATGATGATTAATTGAGTCATACTTTTTTGTAGTGTATATAATAACGTTTTTTTTATTAATTAATTGATAAAAGGGGGATACAATATTAAAGATAAAACAAGGAAAGATTGGAAAATAAAGAAGATGATCATCCAAATGAGCCACTGCAGTTCTCTGATCTACAGAGGCACATCTTCATCCTCCCATATCCTTTAGATGTTCCATAATCATATCGCAACTCCGTTAATGGAGGAATATGCTTCATTGCGAAAAAGCCAATGTAAGTACACCATAGACCATTCTGCTCACGAGCAATTGGCTGCCACAAAACGTTGGGAGAGCAACTATGGTTCATAAATCGAGCCACATTCCCTGATTTCTTTGCACTGATCACAAAACCTACTGAACCATTAATATCCTCGGGAACTTCCTCTTTAGCATCTTCATTAACAAGGTAGGGTTCGTAATTCCATTTAAACGACTTATAAACCCTAGAAGGATCAAATATATAATGATCCTCTTCTTCCTCATAACCTTTCTGTATAATATCACCAGCATATTCACAGATGAAACTCCCTGCTCGAATTGGATCCCAAGACCTTAAGCCCCAGCCACAACCCACGGTCTTAAACACTTCTAGTCTGAATTTCAGCCCGGTCTGAATCACCTTGTTTTTGCAGTTAGTAGAACAACGACAAGAACCACCACATTCGTAGATCAGCGATCTACGGGTGACTAAAACTATGTCAACGTAAGGTGGCCCGCCTCCATTTCTCTCAACGCAGAGGCAACTTCGTCCATCGGCCAATGCACATGCCCCAAGTCGGCAAGTGCAGCAATATACCATAGGTGGAATATTAAGGACTGCATGCTTCAAAGAATTGACATAACTAAAGGGGGCAAGAACCTTTTCGTCATCAACTTCATTCACCAAAGAAACCTTTAGATTCTCAGCTCCGAAAGACAGATCTTCAAGAACAAGACCTGGTCTTGTAATCAGCCCTTTCTTCCACTGTTCTACTGCTCTCCATATTGCAAAAGCGGGCTTTTGATCAGGCTGCCTCACCAATCTAAACTTGTAAATCTTGAAACCATTCTTACTTTTTTCGTCCCACATATTTGTGATAGAATAAATACCATCGTATATGTATACCTTGCTATTCACCCTTCTTTCATCCTCCACACCTCTTATAACCCTCACAACACTTCTTTTCTCAAGAGCTGTCTCTAACGAAAGGTTATCCCTAACCAACTTCTGGTCAGATTCTTGAGCAGAACCGTACCCTGTAAAGACCAAGGTATCCGGATCTTGAGCGTTGTCAGCATTTATTCCTGAAGAGACAACGCTAATACCTAAAATTTGATCTTTCCCATCTTCTTCAAATCTCATGTGGTCAGTTCCAATGGGGACTCCATGTAGCCCCACAAGTTCCATTTCTCCCCATAAGAAGAAGATGTCTCCTACACTAATTCCCGGAACCGAACCGACTCGCTTCTTTGTGTTGGTTTGCAACTGCCGTTCCTTGAAAGTGCGTATGGCCACCGAAGCGCCACCTCCCACAATCTTAACCTGACTCAGACGCCTTCTGACTGCGTCAAATCGCATCATCAAGCTACTCACAAGCTCTTTGTTTCCGGTTTCTTGATCTTCTTTACTTATTTCTTTCCGAGAGTACTGACATGGCTTTATCATCAAATTTTTCGAGCCCTTTGGTCTTCCCCGTCCTCTTTTCATCGGAGCTGCAGCAGCTGCATCATTGTTATAGGCATCATTTTGATCATTTTGTGTGGGTGCTTCTTCTCCCCGAGGAAACTGGTTGCTCCCTTCACCTCTTTCCATTGCAAAAATCCTGTCACTAAGAATTTTAATCTTTTCTCATCAGTTAAAGGAATTGTGCAGAAACCTAAACTATGGATGATAAATATATAGAAATGACTCGTGTTTCTCTTCCAGCATAAGCATGTTTTTTAAAAACCAAAAATAACCTGAGTTTTATATCAGTCATTAAGATCATCTTCAATGCTGGATTTCTCTACAATCTACACTAAAATAAAGTTGGATTTCTCTACAATCTACAATTCTATTTTCTACTATAAAAATGGAATATTCTAAGTATATTTTATCTTCTTTTTTTTTACTACTAATACTTTTTATTTATAAAGTTTACAATTCAACCCCATTTATTTATCTTTTGCAAATTTTCATAAATTATAATATTATAATTTTTATATTATAATATTATTTAAATTAAACATTTATTCAATAAAAAACAAAATTAGATCATATAAAAATAATAAAACACAATAGAACCTAAATCTACTCAAATCAGAAGAGTAGAGATTTCAAGTTGTCTAGATGGGACGCAGAACACAAATACAAGAAAATAAGAATTAGAAACGAGATCGATGAACATAGAACACAGAGGTAAGGTAGTAATAACGAAGTTGCAGAAGAACATAATAAACACTAAATCGAAGTTTAAACAGACGAATCTAAGTGAAAATCAGTGAGACCTATCATAACAGACTTAGATTTGCGATGTTGAAGTGGGGGAGAGCGATTAAGCTACTCCGTTCAAAACAGGGACGACCTTTAACGATAAACAAAGAGATAACACTGACGACGGAGTAGAGAAACCGAGAATCAACACCCAAACTGGCCGGCGGTGTTCGAAGGCGAAGAGACAGAGAGAGAGAGGAATCAAAGGTTTTTCAAGTTAGGGATATAATTTTTTTTTTCTCCTTCTGTCTCAAATGGTTAAAAGTGAGAAAATAAAATAATGAAAAAAATTAATTAAAAGGTGAAAGCAAATTAAGTAAAAGGCATGAACATAAGGAGAGAGAAGATATAATTCTTAATTAGTGTTTGGTTAGAGGCAAAATTGTATTCTCAAGAGTAGGAAGTGGCCAATGACACACATGTGTCCTTTAGTATAATATTAATGATTACACACGTAATAAACTCAATTTTTATTAATTAGAAGTCGTTTTGACCCAAAAAAATTCATCATATAATAATTTTGTTTCCGTTTAATAATAAATTTCGTCAAAATTGTATTATCTTTTTATCACTAGAATTAATCGTTGGTAGCACAAAATAGTTTTTCCATATTTTAACAGTCTTATATATCACATATTTTGAAATTCCATAAATGTTTTGAAATAACTTCCCATAAAAATTCAGTCAAAAGAAAAAATGGTAAAGTTTATTTTTTTTTTCCTGGTGAAATGTAAAATTGAGAGTTTCTTATCTTGTTAGAAAAATGTCTATAAACGATTATATGAGATAATGAGAACTTTGATAGTAATTTCTCACACATAAACAATTAAAAAAACTTTACATTTATGCCCATAATTTTAAGACATGAACTACAACAACATCATAATTCATCTATTAATTCACAGAAAATGTAGAATTTTTTTTACTTGAGAAAAATGCCTACAAAATATCATATGCGTCAATAATTTCTCATACAAAATCAAAAGGTTACATTTATCACATATTTCTATCACAACATAATTATCATACAAAATGACATTTTATTTTTGCTAGCCGAACGTATGAACCACGGGTAAGATTCTGTGCTGAAGGTCAAACTTTCTTTCTTCTTTTCCGCTAGCTGATTTATTTTATTATAAGTAAAATATCATATAGATAACATATAAATATAGTCGTGTACTGTTGTGTATGTTTGTGCAGTTGATATAACCCTCAGATTTAGATAATGTTTGCTAAAATACAAATGTTATGTTTGGTTGATTCGATTTTTATTGTGCATGCGCTTTTTAAAAACAAAGTATATATAATACTGGTGAGTTTTGAAACACTATAGATAGTCGACCCGCGAAAAATAATTTTTTCTCCGTCTAACACTTAGTGAAAAAAATAAATGATAATTATCTGCCCGCTTAATATTTGTGAAAAAACAAGATAATTATTTTTCAGTTTCCCTTTTTCATAGAATCATTTAACCCTAATTTTATCAAAACAAAAGAACTGTAGCAGCAAACATTCCATATCTTCTAATGCGGCGATTTATTTGAAGACGGTACTCGCCGGAATAGCAGTTCCAATGATGACAGCCACTACGTTGGTCTTTCTCCTTCTCCTCCTCCTCCTCATCAGTCTGCAAAACTAGCAGGTATACAACTCGTACAGCGAGAGCTTCTTCTCATTCGATTCTAATTTTCATTTGATTTATTTGAGCTTATGAATTAATCTAACTGGTAGAGTTTGACTTCTCTTAACATCATAGACTATTTGAATTTCAATAATTTTTTATGTTTTTACTTTCAGCTATCAGCTTCCTCCTTTTGTGCTTTTTGCTTGATCAAGTACTGCTCTTTCATTGTCTTTTGCTCTTATAGCATTACTAACCTACATATAGAACATGTTCTACTTCATATCTTATCTTTCTTGAGGTATATGTTCTAGTTGCTTATTGTATTGTATGCATACAAACTTGAGGGAAAAGACGAGTTTTTCACTTCTAATGATGAGCTCACTCACCTCATGTGTGTTTTTGTTTCTGTGTTGACTAGGTTTTCAGAAGCCTTCTGGTAGTTGCAGGAGAATAGCAGTTGAATTCCATTCCGTAATTTCATTGAGGTATCATATTAGTTTTATTTATTAATATATTTTGTTCCCTTTATGCAGCTGCCAGAGTCCATAGTTTCTCTTTGTTAAAGGATCATCACACTAAAATAGAGTTGGATTTCTCTGCAATCTACAACTCTATTTTCTACTCTAAAAATAAAATATTCTAAGTATATTCTATCTTTTTGTTTACTTCTAATACTTTTTATTTATAAAGTTTATAATTCAACCCCATTTATTTATTTTTTGCTTAAATTTTCATTAATTATAATATTAGAATTTCTACATTATAAAATTATTTAAATTAAACATTTATGCAATAAAAAACAAAATTAAATCATATAAAAATAATAAAACAACATTAGATTTTGGTTTAAATATCACCATTATTAAATTTTCCCCACAAATGATCGCTTAAAGCATTTCGAAGAGAAAAATGAGCTTCTTTATCTTTGATTTCTCTAAATCGACCAAGAAACTCTTGGAATCGGATATTATCATCCTCTGCCACTTGAACTTTTGGAGGTGGAGCTTCTCTTTCAACATCAATTGATGCATCGAGATCACGCTCATCTTCAATTATCAATCCCATGTGGTAACAAATACACATCTTTAGAGTCCAAAAATCCTACCCTTGATTGTCGTACACAAATATCTCTAGGTTTGTCTTCATTTACTCAAAAATTAGATGTCAACGATGAGACTATTAGTGGGTCATCGTCTTCAAGACCAAGTAGGATAAAAAATCCAAAATGAAAAGAAAACTTGCTGATCAGACAACCGCAGTTATCAATACCTTAGAAGAATGAAATAAGCGATTTTGGAGCAATTAAAGGATGCAAATGCTCAAAGACAACATCTTTTCGATATTCAAAATAGGAATTATTCTTTGAAAGAGCTCAAGGAGTAAAACAAAATTTTATTTTGTGATTTTAATTCCATACAAGATCCAAATATTCGTGCATATATTCAATCAGAGCAAACACGAATTTTTCAAAAGCGGAGTGATCAGAAACCAAATCAGCAGGGAGATCCTCCATATACTTCGTTTGGAAAATACTTTAGCGATCTTGGAGAATAACACATAGAATAAAGTAGTGTCCGTTATAAATTGTACACATACAAACAATATAGAACACAATAGACATAAAACAAAGAAAACATATGTCCATTTAGGCAAGTCCATGAGATCTACAAATTGCGAGCATGCGAGCACGAGCATAAAAACTAGATCCATGAACATAGAACCTAGATCTACACAAATCCACATAGGAGGGACGATTCAAGTTGTCCACATGGGTCGCAGAAAAAACACACATAAGTAAGAACAAGAAACTAGATCCATGAACATAAAACCTAGATCTACTCAAATAAGAAGAGTAGAGATTTGAAGTTGTCCATTTGGGACGCAGAACACAGACACAAGAAAATAAGAATTAGAAATAAGATAGATGAACATAGAACCTAGATCTACGCAAATCAGAAGAGTAGAGACGATTTTAAGTTGTCTACATGGGACGCAAAACACCGAGGCAAGGTAGTAATAACGAAGTTGCAGAAGAACACAATAAACACTTAATCGATGTTTAAACAGACGAATCTAGGTGAACATCAGTGATACCTATCATAACAAACTTAGATTTGCGACGTCGAAGTGAGGGAGAGCTATTAAGCTACTCGGTTCGAAACATGGACGACCTTTAACGATAAACAAAGAGATAACACCGACGACGGAGTAAAGAAACCGAGAAACAACACCCAAACTGGCCGGCGGCGTTCAAAGGCGAAGAGGCAGAGAGAGAGGAATCAGAGGTTTTTTAAGTTAGGGTTAGAATATTTTTTTCTCCTTCTGTTTCAAATGGTTAAATTGAGAAAGTAAAATAATGAAAAGAAATTAAGCAAAATGTGAAAGTAAAATATGTAAAAGGCGTGAACATAAGGAGTCTTAGTTAGTGTTTGTTCAGGGGCAAAATTGTATTCTCAAGAGTAGAAAGCGTCCAATGACACACATGTGTCCTTTGGTGTAATATCAATGTGTATAAGTGGCTACACACGTAATAAACTCAATTTGTATTAATTAAAAGTCTTTTTGACTCTTTACAAAAAAAAAGTCTTTTTGACCAAAAAAATTTCATCATATAATAATATTATTTCCATTTAATAATTAATTTGGTCAAAATTGTATTATCTATTTATTACTAGAATTTGGTAGCACAAAATATAATTTTTTTCATATTTTTACCAGTCTTATTTTATCTATCACATTCTTTTGAAATTCCATAAAAATGTTTTAAAATTACTTCCCATAAAAATCCAGTCAAAAGAAAAAATGGTAAATTTTATTATTATTTTTTTTTCTGGTCAAATGTAAAATTGAGAGTTTCTTATCTTGTTTTCACTGCATGAGAAAAATGTCTATAAACGATTATATGAGATAATGAGAACTTTGATAGTAATTTCTCATACATAAACAATTAAAAAAACTTTACATTTACGCCCATAATTTTAAGAAATGAACTACAACAACATCATAATTAATCTATTAATTCACAGAAAATGTAGAATTTTTTTACTTGAGAACAATGACTAAAAAATATGATATGAGTCAATAATTTCTCATACAAAATCAAAAGATTAAATTTATCACATATTTCATCACAACATAATTATCATACAAAATGGCATTTTAAACCTCAAATAGAACTTATTAGCACTTTAAACATTAAAACATTGACATTCACACTATAAACCATCAAAATAACAAAACTCACATATATAACCTCGATAGTAGTTCTAGTGTTTGCACCGCCAAATAAATAAGTTAACGGAATACTTAAGTCTGTGATAGCACTGTAAACTTTTGTTAGTTTTGAATCAAAAGTGCTTAATATTATATATTTTTGAAAATAATAAATCTATCTTATAAAAACAGGAAACTGACATTGGTACATAGATGTTGTATTCCCGAAATTTGCGCTTGATATCGTTAGTAATTGTATTTTTTCATTAAGGGTAAAATTGGAATATGCGACATTTTGTCACGCATGGGACGCGGATCCGGGCCAGGTTTTGCGTTCTCACAGATCTTTCCTTTTAGTCGTGGCCGTCTATTCGAATGTGTTCTAATCTAACCGTCCGCTGGATATTTCTATTTTATGTTTCTTTTATCGCATTTAAGGGCAATGACAATCGGATCCTAATCGGATATAGCGCATATCCTATTTTAAAATCGTCGCCGTTCATTCTTAATGTTTTAATCTAGCCATCCAATTTATCGCGGATATTCAAATTTAAAAAAGAATATCCACCATTAAATCTTTATATATCTATCATATTACAAATTATGAATCTTAATAAATTCAATATTCAAAATGTTTCTAAGATCAGTTACAATAATCTTCGATATTAATCAAAGATATATCTATATTAAACTATAAAACAAATATGCCAATAATATTCTAAACAAAAGTTGACCTAGGAAATAATCTATAAATACCAATGTCCACCACCCACAACTTCATAGTCTTTCTTACTTTACATCGTTGCGGGAAAAGATATTGCTGATCTTTTTCAACAATATTTCATTATCGAATCGTATTCTTGTTTCTACATTTTTGTTAATGGTTTGGTTGGATATCCGGACTATTGTTATCGAATATTTTTTTTGTTTTGATTTTATACCATGGCTATTGTTATGATTTTGGTATTATATTAATGTTTTTTATTATAGAGATGCAAAACATTAGTCCAGTGATAAGTTTTGATCGTGGTTATTTTTATATGATGTCCGGTAATGTTGAGGATTTAAGAGATGCAAGCTTCAGTCGATTATATGTATCCTCCAAATTAACAAAACAATACAACTTCACAATACTGTAATTGTCAACCCTTAGTGTATATTTTCAAACATTAAGGGTTGGACTATAAGCAGTTGAAAATATAGAATCGGTAAAGGCTGAAATGTTTGGAGTTATGGTTTTGTATTGATATAGTATAAACAGACATAATTATTTGACTACCATATATCAATACTAAATGTAGTACAATAACTTCAATTTTTAAAAGTGAAACTATTCTACGATATGTGAACGGAAAAAATAAAAGAAAATCAAATGTTTTCTAAAACTCATTCAAAAACAAACACAAAATATCTATTTAACATCTAAAATCTAAACAAACCAATAATTAGTTGACTAGCACATATGAATACTAAACAACAGACATTAACATAGATCAAATGTTGTATAAAACCAATGTTCGAAAAATCGTTAGGCACTAGTCGGGCGGTCCGGGTGGGTCTAGCGCCTAACAAGAAAACCGGAGAGTAATCGGGGATTAATCGAGATTTAATTTTAGGGTTTTTATCTAGTTGTGTGTCTATATATTAAGGTTTTTCTATTGGTGTGCAATAAAATTATTTAGTTCAGTGGCTGTGGCAAGGAGAAAGGTGTTAAGGACCTGAGTTCTACGCCTCACTTTGTGAGTTTTGCACGATTTTCCAGATTTCTTTTTTTAATAGAGGGTAAAATGGACTTTTCCTATTCATCTTCTACCTTCCAACTATCTAACCTAGCTAAAAAAGTTCAGAGGCCGCCCTGGCTTCTTCTTTTTTCATTTTTTCACTCTTTTTAACCGTTTTAGTTTGAATTTTTAGGCGAAATTGATAGATCTAGTTAAACTTAGTAGATTTATTAAGAAAAAAACATGTAAAACTGAGTTTTTTTTCAAAACATCCGATTATTTTACCGACTACCGTCAAATCGCGGCGGCTCCGGGCCGCCTCACGCCTCGCCGGCGACTTTGCGGCGGCGGAGACCGCGTTTTTGAACATTGTGTAAAACACATTGAAAATCAAACTAAAAAATAACTGCTTAATAACTAAAATTATGACAGACCAATAATTAGTTAACTACCATATAGGAATATTAAAATCCGATATTAACATAAATTTTAGATTCGACCCAAGAAAACATAAATTTTAAAATAAAACAATTCTTCAATGTTAATCAAAATGAAAAAAAAAACTGCACGCTCAGTACGGATCGGGCTTTAGTTAAAATAAAGCTTACAAAGGTAAACCTTGATACATACGGAACTATAAACCTTGATTTACATGGACGATCAGCTTCAACAAGTTTTCAAATTGGCTTTGGGGAAGGGGAACAATTTCTTTTATTCTCCAGATTATTATGGAACTTGTAGGATTAATGGCCAAAGTGAGTGACTTTTGGGGAATAACCTAAAAATACCAAGGATTGGGCAGCTCGGGATCGGGTAGCTTCACTGGTCAACCGAGATCGTACGGACCTTGGGTAAGATTTTGTGCTGAAGGTCAAACTTTCCTTCTTCTTTTTCGCTAGAAGATTTATTTTATTATAAGGAAAATATCGTATAGATAGCATATAAATATAGTCATGTACTGTTTGGTATGTTTGTGCAGTTGATATCACCCTCAGATTTAGATAATGTTTGCCAAAATACAAATATTACGTTTGGTTGACCAGCGAAAAATAATTCTTTTTCCGTCTAACACTTAGTGGAAAAAATAAATGGTACTTTTTTGTTCAGTTTCCCTTTAACATAATTATCTGCCTGTTTAACATTTGTGAAAAAAACAAGACAATTATTTTTTAGCTTTCCTCTTTCACAGAATCATTTAACCCTAATTTTGTCAAAACAAAAGAACTGTTGCCGCAAACATTTCATATCTTCTAATGCGGCGATTTATCGAAAAGGATACTCGCCGGAATAGCAGTTCCAAAGACGACGGCAGCTACGTTGGTCTTTCTCCTTGTCTTTCTCCTCTCACCTAGCTCGGGTCGACATTGCCCATTCGTCTGCAAAACTAGCAGGTATACAACTCGTAGAGCGAGAGCTTCTTCTCATTTGATTCTAATTTCATTCGATTTATTTGAGTTTGTGAATTAATCTAATTGGTAGAGTTTGACTTCTCTTAACATCATAGACTATTTGAATTTTAAGAATTTATGATGTTTTTATAAGTTTTAACTTTTATTTATTTCAATTCATGAAATCATCCCAAAATCATCTAGCTTTGATTTAATTCAAACCTATATTTTTCTAAAAAAGAAGAAAGAATCACTAACCTTGATCCATATTCTTTTGGCTCTTTAAATGGATTGGATCTCCTCTTGACTTCTCCTTCCTTAATCCTCCAAAGCCTTATGGATCCTTTTGATGGACAAAGGAACCCAATCTCAATTTCTCTTACTCACGTTATATCTTTTATGTACTTTGTCTTGTTCTCTTATTACGATTATCATAATTTACGTGTATATAGAGAACACACGTTACTTAATGTAACGTAAGGTCGCAACCTTATGACCTGACACCTTTTACTCACATACACCATTTAACACATTTAATTATTTAAATGTGTAACTTACATATGTATATAATATATATATATATATATTATTTATAAGTGAAGAATATATAATACAATAAGTTAAGGAAGGAGAGTTATCATAAATCCGAATTCTAATTCTCTAATCGAAACCGATCCATCACGGTATCATCTTTTATATTAGAATTCTTTAACACTAATGTGAAATTGATCCGTTATATTAAACCAAGAGACATATAGGTCACATATAAAAATAAATATTCTTACATTCTCCCACTTGACCCTTGATGGTTCAATAACTTTAATGCGCACTTTCTTATCAAGTTCATCTGGCTTTTAATACAAACTATAAAATCAGAATTGACTGAATCATGGCGGTCACACATCATTGAACCACATGCTCCCTTCCATGTATCACAAACCAACTCTAAAATTATAGATTTATATTTCCTTTACATGAGAGGATCCTGAATTCTCAAAATAATTATATGTTATCCACAAACCTTAAATGTATATATACTTTAATGATAACATACTTAGTAAAACAGAAACGTAACTTTAAGTGAATTCATAGTGTCACAACTGTAAAGAGCATACCATAACTGGAATAGCAAGGCTTCACCTTTTACCACCCATACGTTCTAAATGGCCATTGAACGCCTTGGGTGGTAATCCTTTACTTAACGGATCCGTTACCATCATATCCATCATTATGTGTCAAAAGACACTACACGTTTCTACACTTCCTCTTTAACAGACAAGTAATTTATCTCATGTGTTTTAACACCCCTCTAGTACTTGTCGTTCTTTATAAAAGAGGGTATTGCGGAATGATCACAATAATTCTCAGCGGTCAGGCTATCAAGTCGACATTCCAAAACCCAAGATAAAGTTCCGCAACCTCAATACATGAAATTGTTGCCTCAAAGCATGCCAAAAATTCGGCCTTAATAGTAGGAGTAGCAATGACAGACTACCTTCCACTCTTTCATGATATTGTTCCTTTACTTTTCAGGAATAAATATCTAGTGATCTCTAGAAGATCATATATCCTATATGTAAGCATGAGCTCATTGGTGCCTTGCAAGTACTTGAGCACCTTCTTTGCAGCTTTCCAGTGGTCCATCCCGGGATACTTTGATATCGACCCAACATACCAACAGAAAATGTGATATCTGATCGAGTACATGTTTGAACATAGTTCAAACTCCCAACCACTGATGTATATGGAATTCTTTCCATTTCCCTACGCTCCAATTCATTTCTAGGACATTGCTTTTCACTGAACTTATCCCCCTTCTGAATTGGAGCTATCCCTGCAGAGCATTTTTCCATTATTATATCTCTCTAAGATCTTATTGATATATCCTTTCTGAGACAAACTTAACAATCCTTGTGATCTATCCCGGAGTATTTCTATTCCGATCACATAAGATGCCTCACCCATATCCTTCATCTCAAAGTTCTTAGAGAAATACTTTTTTACATCATGTAACACCCCCATGTCATTTGTAGCAAGCAAGATGTCATCAACATATAAGACCCAAATCACAAATTTTCTCCCACTGACCTTAATGTAGATACATCGATCAACGATGATTTCTACAAAACCGTATGACGTGATGCTATCATCAAATTTTAGATACCATTGTCTGGAAGCTTGCTTCAGTCCATATATTGACTTCCTCAGCTTACATACCAGATTTTCTTTTCCCGTGGCCACAAACCCTTCAGGTTGGTCAATATATACTTATTCCTCAAGCTCTCCATTGAGAAAGGCTGTTTTCACATCCATTTGGTGGAGCTCAAGATCGTAATGAGCCACCAAGGCCAAAACAATCCTTATAGAATCCTTCTTAGAAACTGGAGAGAAGGTCTCTTTGCAGTCAATGCCGTCCTTTTGAGTGAAACCTTTAGCAACAAGGCGATCTTTGTACCTTTCAATATTACCTTTCGAGTCGCGTTTAGTCTTAAAGACCCATTTAGAACCAACATTCTTGAAACCGTTAGGCAACTCTACTAAGTCTCAAACATAGTTATCACTCATAGACTTTATTTCTTCTTCCGTGGCATTAAACCACTTTTCAGAATTGTTACTTTCCATGACTTTCCGGAATGAGTTCGGATCTTCATCAATGCTAAGTTACTTTCATTCTCAAGAGCGTAAAATACATAGTCATTTGAAATGGAAAATCTTCTTTCCCTTCCAGATAGCCTCAATGACTCTTGTGGTGTACTATTCTCTTCTTGAATCGTGACAGGTTCATTAACCGTACTTTCAACTAGGGGAGTTTGTATATCATTATGTTTTTCTATTGTGCCATTTGACTGTAATGAAACAACAAGAACAACAAACTCAGGTGGAATGACAGGTGGATGTACCTCCACGTCAACCACCTTAATGTCCACTTTACGTGGTTCACCACTCCCACTAGTTTCACCATTCTCAATGAACCTAGCATTGCCCGTTTCAACTATTCTCATACTATGGTTAGGGCAATAAAATGTATAATCCACGGACAGTCCTAGAATCATGTTTCTTTCTTGTGGGTTATATAACCTTACTTCTGGTGGGCAGCCCCAAACACGTAAATGTCTTAAACTGTGTTTTGTTCCCGTCCACAGTTCATATGGGATCTTAGGAACTGCCTTACTAGGAACCCGACTAAGAACATACGTAGAAGTCCTTAATGCATATACCCACAATGAAAGAGGTAAAGAACAATTACTTAACATGCTCCTAACCATATCCATTAATGTACGATTCCGCCTCTAAGCTACACCATTCTGGTGAGGTGTACCAGACATTGTGTATTGTGCGAAAATGCCCTTACTTTCAAGTAAATTTGCAAATGGACCTAGACATTGTCCACTTTCATTGAATTTTCCATAAAACTCACCACCTCTGTCATACCTCACAATCTTTATTTTTCTATCTAACTGCCTGTCCACCTCATCAATGAATACCTCTAGGACATTCACAGACTTGGACTTTTCGTGCAGTAGGTATGTATACCCATAACGTGAGTAGTCATCGACAAAGGTGATAAATTATTTTTCACCACTCCAAGAAGGAGCATCGAAAAGGCCACATATATCGGTATGTATTATTTCAAGAAGCTGAATGCTTCTTGTGGCTGGTTTCTTTAAAATATGTTTAGTCTGCTTTCCTTTAATGCAGTTTACACGTACATTTAGATCACTAAAATCCAATTGAGGAAGAATATCATTTTTTATCAACCTCATAATCCTTTCTTTGGAAATGTGACCTAATCTTTGATGCCACAAGTAAGCAGAACATTCAGCTGCTGAACTACGCTTAATGCCTCGATTTTCAACATTAAATAAGGATTCAGAGAACTTTGCATCAAGATTTAACTTGTAAAGTGAATCAATTAATGTACCACTGCCATAAAAGTAATCATTTTGGTACAAAGAGAAAACACCTTGTCCAACCTTAAAATCAAAACCTAAATTATCCAACCTACTTACTGAAACAAGATTTCTAGCATATTCAGGTACATAGAGACATCCTTCAAGATCCACATGACACTTACTGTCTAAGACCAATCTATACGTCCCAATGCCCTCTATTCTTTCCTTCATCATGTTTCCTATGAACAAGAATTGTTCAGGTCGTCTTATAGGCTGGATCGATCTGAATCCCTGTTTAATATGAGACACATGAGTAGTTGCACCAGAATCTAGCCACCAATTATTATTAGGCACTTCCATAAGGTTCAATTCAGAGCAAACAAAGCTATGATGTTTACCTTTCTTATCGAACCATGCCTTTCTTTTCGGACAATATTTCTTGAAGTGTCCCGTTTGCTTGCAAAAGAAACACTTCATTTCCTTATGGATTTTACTTTCGGGTCCTTTCATGAAAGCTTTATCCTTCCCTTTGTCCTTTCTACTTGGTTTTCCTTTAGTGCTGCGGGCAGGGCCAAGACCTACGAGATTAGCAACTTTATCTTTCATGTTCTTTAATCTCCCTTCCTCTTGAACAAGCATAGCCTATAAGTCCTTAAAGCTCCATTTATATTTAATGGTGTTGTAATTCATCTGGAACTGGCTAAACTCGAAAGGTAAGGAGTTCATGATGAATTGGACCAAGAATTGCTCATGAACTTCCATTCCCAAGGTCGTTAACTTTGCTGCCAAGTTAGACATGTGTGTCACATGATCATGGATTGGCTGAGACCATTCAAAATTTCTTGTAGTAAGCTCGTTCATTAAGCTTCCTACGATTGACTTGTCAGCCAAATCCGATTGTGAACACTCCTAAATTTTCTGTAAGAATTCCCTTGCATTCTCTGTCACGGGCATAAACAACTTAATAATTTCTACCATCGTCATCCTCATGAGGTTCAAGCTCAACCTATTAGATCGCTCCCATCTCTCATACCGAGACTTTTTAGACTCAGAGCTATGTTCTGTAATGGCTGAGGGAACCTCATCAGTTACTATGGCGGAGTCCAATGCCATAACATCCAGTGTAAACCGGATATGTTCGGACCACTCTCCATAATTAAGCCCATTAAACTTCACGACAGAGTTTGCAGATGCAAACATATTTGATGAAGCTGCAAACATGAATACATGTTTACCCATCAATGCTATGAAACTTAAATGTTTTAGGAGGCAATTTTAATCCTTTATTGCATGAATTTAAGTAACCTTTGGGCAATACTTAAACAAAAGCAATATCATTGATGCTAAGTTAATACTTTTATAATTAATCGAATCACACATAAGTTAAATAGTATACTACCTTTGGGTATGTATACCATAAACTATAGTGAAAATGATTAATTACATTTATTTACTAATTATATTTAATGATTCACCTTTGGGTGATCTCCTAGAATATAAATGGCAAAAAAATTGATCAATCAAACTTTAATGTCATTTTTAACATCTCTCTAATCATGATCAATTATATTATATACTATAAATATTTATATTTTATCTTTTAATATTTACATGTAATATAACAAGGTCACTTTGGTGACTAACATGTTACATACAATATAAATATCAAAAACTTTTATATTGTTTCAGTATTTTATAACACAATAATCTTTCTATTTAAAATGCAGCGGAAGCATTTTTATTTAATATGTAACTTTTATAATATTTTTGAAAACGCAGAGAACACACTCTAGATTACTCAAAGGAATTTCACAAATAAAAATACTTCTTATTTAGAAATCTCTTGAACAAATTACAACGAATCTTGTTCAATCAGTTTTACTTGACTTCACACCACTGAATCAAGACTGACCAATTCCTTAATTTACCAGAATACCTTACCAAGCAACAACAATTGATTATCTCTCAGACTCTCACCGAGTTTTCTAAGTCGTACACCACAGATTCTGTGTTACACGCTTTTAGCTCTATCTCATAAGCGGCTAACCCTAATCTTCAAGGTGTCTCCATCTTATATACTCTTATTACTTCCAAATATAGAGTTTCCATTTCGCAGATTTCCAATCTTCACTTTCTTCAACTACGATCTGCTGACTTGGCATCCATGTCATGTCTCCTATGTCACTCAGATCATTCCTCGTATGGCTCAACTAATCTTGATTCTTCATTCTCCCACTTTTGTCTTAATGTGATAACCGATTCATCCTGTAAGATTAAAACTAAGCAATACACAAGTTTGTAGTCATAGCATTAGGCAACTCATATAACTTTAGACAAATCCATCTCAAAACGCAAAAATTCAACTTCAACATAATTAAAGTAAAAGTGAAATCAGTTTGCAATGACAAAAGGAAATCAAATCATAATATCATAAAATAAAGCCGATGTCAATCATCCCTAACAAACTCAGTTCGAGCCTCATCACTCGTTCCACCATCTCCTTCTTTCTCACCTGTCCTGGTGTATTCTCCCCCTGAATCGATTATCATATCAAAACAAAACAAAATTGAGTATGTATGTGTGAGAAATCGAAGTTAACTTAGAACAAGCTTACGAGCAAGTCACCTCTTTATAGAGAGCAGACTCTTTAGAGAATTGTCGACATCCGTGAGTATGTCCGGTTCTTCTTCCACACAGTTGGAAATATAAGTCGGATGACCAAGAGGGGCACCATCGGCACGATAGATCGGAACGTCAAACTGAAACGCCATGATTTTAAAGAACAGGTTGGGAAAGATCAGCTTGCGATCCAGCACTTGTGTCTGGGCAAGTTGTAAAATCTGCTTATGCACCAATCATCCAAAGTTAAAGCTCCTTCCCTTGTGTAACATAAAGAGAAACTGGAGACGCACTTGAAAAAGGACAATCTTATGTGGTGTGGGCATCCAGTTAGTACAACAGATCTTGTAAAGCACTTGAAACATAGGAAGAAGATGATAGAATCGAACATCTTCCCACTTGGTTCTGCTTCCACCAGTTAACACAGTGACAGCTTGATCAATGTCCTCATCATTCCAGTCACACGGATTTGCTATGTACGGTGTCATGAACATTCGGTTGATCAGATAGGGTGAGAAATCATACATATGTCCCTGAACAAACACCAGGTGAAGCAATTCCTGATCTTCCCATTCACAGAGATTCACAACAAACTCCCTGACTGGTCGCGGAAAGTAAGATGACACATGGATGACTGTGTAAATCAGGCCCACTCTCTCAATAAATCGGCGAACTGCACTCAAAGTCTCATCCTTCATAGCCAGTACTTTCTGATTCAGAAAGTTCTTGTGTATCAGACATCGAGAACGACCTTGTGCTATGTGAGATAGATGCTTCGAGTCAACCGGTACTTTGGTAACCTCCACCAACTCTGGGTAAATTGCATTCCGATCAGCAAACAGTTGTGTGCTTTCAGTATAATGTTGTTCAAACGAAACATAAGTATGATTCGGCATTGGCGCTACGTTCTCATCGGTTGTGTCACCATCGTACGGATGATCGACAACTGGTGGTGCTTCATCATCCCATGAGAGCCCTCGAATTGGTGTTCTAGCATTACGAGCAGCCATGAACATCTTCCTAGTCTGGTAGCGAGTAGCGGGTGGAGGAGGCGAATCCATAGTGAGATGATGACCTTTAGTATTTGTCGAGAAGTATACCTAATGCGGCTCTGTAATATAGTTAAGCATTATACCTAATAAACTTAAAGCACAAGTAGAGCATTAGTAAAACACTAACGAGCCCATGCCCAAAAAAAAATATAGAAGCATGCAAGTTGAACCCAAAAGAGAAAAAAAAAACTTTAGGCTTAAGAAAGCCAATACAATCACTTTGTTAGAGGAGAGACAAGGGACCCAAACTACTGTGGCCCAAGGTAAGAATAATACTAGGAAAAAAATTTACGTACATTTTCAGAGAGCATGGTGTGGCCGAATCAGATCACGTACCCACAAAAATGAAACCTTTCTCTCTTTCAAGACCACAGAGATAGCCTTCCTTAGCTAAGGTGCTATCGTCTCTGTCCAACTAAGGTTTTCATACCACAGACATACTGCTTGACCCAGTTGATTATTTGTGTTGATTAGAGTCATATGCATGGTTCGACATAGGAAAAGCGTTATGACAGCTGAGCGGGGTGCCAATTTCAAACATTTGGACAGATTTTCTCAGCCGAGATGCTTTCATCCGAAGTGAACCATATAGAACATCTTTTGTTTTGTTTATCATTCATTGGGATTGGGTGGACAGCTTTTCTCAGCCGAGATGCTTTCATCCTAGATACATATTTATTCTACTTTCCCACTTTCTTTACCACAATACACTTATTACAATTGACACCCTTTCACTCGAACTGTTCACAACCTCTTCATGTCTATAACACTCAAAAGCTTATATCCACATGATTAAATATGATCTAACCGGTACAAACTCATAATCAAAGCAGTGATCAGATTCAAACTTAAACTGTTTTAGCAGCCTAGTCCAAACTGAGTGCTCATCTTTTTATGCTCAACTTGATTAGCTATGATCGTGAGATTAGTACCTTTTTTTGGCTGTCTCTACTGAGTTTCAGTGTCTCATCTTGTGTGACCTAGCTGACACCAACCGTCCACACTCCCTTGTATGCTTAATAGATTAACAGTCACAGACTCCAAGATCCTTTCGTAAGTACAAAAAGCTGTTGAAATCGAGAGGTTTAGTAAATATATCAGCAAGATGTTGTTCTGATGCAACATGTTTCACTATAGCTAGTTTCTCCTCAACCAATCCTCTAACAAAGTGATGTCGAATGTCAACATGTTTTGTTCTTGAGTGTTGCACATGATTCTTAGTTAAATCAATTGCACTCTTATTGTCACAATGTACTAAGAAAGAGTCAGTGCTAATACCATAGTCACTCAGCATTTGCTTTATCCATAAGAGTTGTGTGCAACAACTACCCAAAGCGATGTACTCGGCTTCAGCTGTTGATAGTGATACACAATTTTGTTTCTTGCTATACCACGAGACGAGATTGTTTCCTAGAAAAAAACATCCTCCAGAGGTACTTTTCCGATCATCCAAACATCCTGCCCAATCCGCATCACAAAAACCTGCAAGATTTGAATTAGTGTCAGTTGTATATTTCAGACCATAATTAACTGTACCCTTCACATATCTGATTATACGTTTCACAGCCATCAGATGCGACTGCATGGGGTTCGCATGATATCTTGCACACAACCCAACACTCAGACAAATATCTGGCCTACTAGCCGTTAAATACAGAAGACTTCATATGATGGCTCTGTACAGACGTGTTGGGAATGTCCTGAAATCTATTGTACTTACTCTAAGTGAAAGTCGTATTGTCGAGATGAGACAATCACATAACACTAGGTAGTCATAACGCTTTGCTAGAAGCCACTTATGATCAATGAGTTGAGAACTCATTGCTAGTGTTATATGATCCTACATGGTCACACACCTAAGCAAACTGGGCGTTAAAGACGAGGTTGATCATTAATGTAATGATCCAGTGAATGCATATTTGATATGCATTCGATATCAATATTCTGGGGCAGTGTCGATCGATGCAGATAGTGCATCGATCGATGCAACTCGCGGATTAATCAGATTAATTCGGTTTAATCGTTGGTTAATTCCGTTATGGTTTAAGTCGACATATATAAGATATATGGTCGACCTAAAATGATTTCTAACCTAATTCACAGACACCTTAACTTGAATAGAAACCTCTGAAGAGATTGGATCTCTATAGGCACTAGCATCCCTCCTGTCCAGTTTGTGTGCGTGTGGATACCAGTAGAGCACAACGTTTGAGGTGCTTCGTGATCTCGATTATCTGCAAATCTTCCGCTGCTAATCACCAGGTAATTCCGAGATCCCATTGATTCAATTACATGAACCTTAGATCCTAGGCTCGGAATTCAGACTAGGGTTGCTAATCCTGATTAGAACTGCTAGAAATTCCTTCAGTGGTATCAGAGCTTTAGGGTTCCATTGAATCTGTAGCATGTTGATTAGATTAGTTGAATCTGAATCTGTGTATGGTTGATACAAACTTGCTAAAATTCTTTTTCATGAAAACCTAGTTTAGGGTTCTGTTCGAAAACGTTTTAGGGTTTTTTCGCATGGTGTCGATCGATGCCAATCCGGCATCGATCGACACAGGGCGAAAACCCGAATAAAATTTAGGGTTTTTCGCATGGTGTCGATCGATGCCAATCCGGCGTCGATCGACACAGGGCGAAAACCCGAATAAAACTTAGTTTTCGCCTAGTGTCGATCGACACAAGTGTTGTGTCGGTCGACACAAACCTCGCGAGATTGATGAATCGGTTCAATTGGATTGGACCGGTTATCGAGCTTGGTTAATGATGGTTGAACACCGTGAATGGTTTAATTGCGATTGGTTTGATTAGGTTGGTATCAACCGATGCTAATGTAGCATCGATCGACACTGACCGGCAATCAAAACCGGATCAATTGGATTGATCGGTTATCGCGAATTGTTTTTGGTTGTTCTGTATCGATCGACACTATAGTAGTGTCGGTCGACATCAGATTCGATGATTAGGTTAGTGAACCTGAAATCACAGAACCAAAGCAAGATAAATCAATTAATTATAAGAATTAAAACATAATAAAACTGAACGTTTTAAATGGTTCCGTTCCTCAACCAAATATCAAGTGATACTTGACGTCTTTCCAATCTTGTCAACTGTCAAGACTCGTTTCATTGTGCGATAGACTTGCAGTGCGAGATGTCCACAATTACACGAGTAAGGCAGGAGGTAATCGTGTTGATGGGCTTGCAGTGCAAGGCATCAACAATTACGTGACTGAAGAGATTGGTTTACTTGACTGGGCCATCAAAATCGTTTTGGGCTCAGAGACATCAGGTGGATTGGACATAAGATGTCAATCCACAACCAAGAGTTATATTGGATATAACTAGCAAAATTGTTGCTTACCTAGATAGCTAAAGTTGAGTGATAGCCAGTGGCTCACTTGAATTTAGTGAAGTATGGGTCTTGGATCATTATATTCATTTGAGGAAACAATGTTTGAATATAGTGCGAGTTCTCTTAAAGGTTAAGACTTCTCATTTCTTGAACATCATAACTAAACCTTTTCTTTCTTTGTTCTCAGCTATGACTAACACTCATAATAACTCTTTCTCCCTGCGATCCGTCCTTGAGAAGGACAAGTTAAATGGATCGAATTTTCTCGAATGGTATCGGAACTTGAGAATTGTTCTCAAGCAGGAGAAAAGGGACTATGTCCTGGAAATTGTTCTCCCTGAAAAACCGAGAGCCAATGCTGCACATGCAGAGAGGAGTGCTTGGGACAAGCATTCCAATGATGTGGTAGATGTGAATTGTCTCATGTTGGCTACCATGAACTCGGATTTGCAGAAGCAATACGAGAACGTGGAGTCGCCGGTGGAGATGATCACTAGCCTGAAAAGTATGTTTCAGGAGCAGGCACGAACTGAGAGATACCAGACGGTTAAATCTCTCTTTGAATGCAAGCTACCAAAGGACGGTCCAGTCAGTCCTCATGTCATCAAGATGATAGGTTATATTGATAACCTGGAGAAACTGGATTGTCCCATTAGCCAAGAGTTGGCTACTGACATCATTCTGCAGTCACTGCCATCAAGTTATGATCATTTTGTTATGAACTATAACATGAACAACCTGACGAAGACATTGACTGAACTGCATGGTATGCTCAAGACAGCTGAGCCTAATATCAAGAAGGGCACTCCTAATGTACTTATGGTACAAGGGGGTAAGAAGTTTAAGAAACTTGGCAAAGGCAAGGGAAAGGGCAAAGCAGTCCAGGTTGAGAACCAGGACACGCCTGCGCCAGCCCCGAAGCCCAAGCCGGGCCCATCTGAGACTGATAAGTGCCATTACTGTAAAGAGCTTGGGCATTGGAAGAGAAATTGCAAAAAATTCTTGGAAGAGAAGAAGAAGAAGAAGACTTTCGAGACTTCATCTTCAGGTATTTATGTTATAGAAGTAAATGTTACCACTTCTGGTTCTACTTCTTGGGTATTGGATACCGGCTGTGGTGCTCATATTTGTACAAATATGCAGGGCCTAAGCAACAGTAGGACGCTGGAAAAGGGACAAGTGGACCTGCGCGTGGGAAATGGAGCAAGAGTTGCTGCATTTGCCGTAGGAACATTTAACTTGTCTTTACCTTCTGGTTTGGTTTTAGAACTTCATAATTGCTACTATGTACTTGCTATAAGCAGAAATATTATTTCTATTCCTGTTTTGGATTTGGAAGAATATCAGTTTTCAATTAAGAATAAATGTTGTTCTTTTGATTACAATGATATATTTTATGGTAGCAGCCCACTAGAGAATGGGCTTTATGTTCTAAACCAAAGCACACAAATCTATAACATTAACACCAAGAGATTCAAATCAAATGACACAAATCAGAATTTTCTTTGGCATTGTCGTTTGGGCCACATAAACGAGAAACAAATCCAAAAGCTCCATAGTGATGGACTTCTGGGCTCATTTGATTATGAATCATGTGAGAAATGTGAATCTTGTTTACTGGGCAAAATGACTAAGGCCCCTTTCAACAAACAAAATGAAAGAGCCAGTGACCTATTGGGCCTTATACATACGGATGTATGCGGCCCAATGAGCACAAGTGCTAGAGGAAATTTTCGATACTTCATTACCTTCACTGATGATTTCAGCAGGTATGGCTATGTCTATTTAATGAGACACAAGTCGGAATCTTTTGAAAGGTTCAAAGATTTCCAAAATGAAGTACAGAATCAACTTGGCAAAAGTATTAAGGCTCTTCAATCAGATCGTGGAGGAGAATACTTAAGCCAAGAATTTAGTGATCATTTGAGAGATTGTGGAATTGTTTCACAACTCACTCCTCCTGGAACACCACAATGGAATGGGGTGTCCGAGAGGAGGAATCGAACTTTATTAGATATGGTTCGATCAATGATGAGTCTCTCAACTCTTCCATTATCCTTTTGGGGATACGCTCTAGAAACGTCTGCGTTTACACTTAATAGGGTTCCGTCAAAATCAATTGCAAAGACACCACATGAGATGTGGACTGGAAATGTTCTGAATGTGTCTTTCCTGAAGATTTGGGGTTGTGAAGCTTATGTTAAGAGATTAATTACAGATAAGCTCGAACCCAAATCTGATAAATGCTACTTCGTTGGTTATCCTAAGGAAACCAAGGCATACTACTTTTACAACCAATCCGAGAACAAAGTGTTTGTTGCTCGGAACTGTGTCTTTCTTGAGAGAGAGTTTCTTTCCAAGAGAAACAGTGGGAGTAAAGTACAACTCGAAGAAGTTCGAGAACCGCAGGAGAATGCTCAACTCGTAGAGGAAGAGCAACAGTTGGATCTACAAAGAGTTGTAGAAACCGCGCCTGTGGAGCCAGAAATTCGCCGATCCGAAAGGATCCGTCACGAGCCCGAGAGATATGGATTTCTCGTAACCAATTGTCATGATTTATTAATCATTGACAGTGACAAGCCAGCGAACTTTGAAGAAGCAATGATGAGCCCTGACTCCGAAAAGTGGCTGAAAGCCGCTGAATCCGAAATGGGATCCATGTCACAGAACCAAGTATGGACTTTGGTTGATTTACCCGATGGTGCAAGACCCATTGAGTGTAAATGGATTTTCAAGAAGAAAATTGATGTGGATGGAAATATTCAGATATATAAAGCAAGGCTGGTGGTAAAAGGTTTCAAACAAATTCATGGCATTGACTATGAAGAAACTTATTCCCCGGTTGCCATGCTTAAATCCATTCGGATTCTCCTGGCAACAACAGCTCATTATGACTATGAGATCTGGCAGATGGACGTGAAAACAGCTTTCCTTAATGGAATTCTGGAAGAGGATGTGTACATGACACAGCCCGAAGGTTTCATCGATCCAAATGCAGCTAGGAAAGTATGCAAGCTTCATCGATCCATTTATGGATTGAAGCAAGCATCTCGGAGTTGGAATCTTCGTTTTGATGAAGCAGTCAAAAAGTTTGACTTCATCAGGAACGAAGAGGAACCATGTGTTTACAAGAAGACTAGTGGGAGCGCAGTTGCATTTCTCGTGTTGTATGTAGATGACATACTTCTTCTCGGAAATGACGTTCCGTTGTTACAGTCTGTTAAGACTTGGCTCGAAAGTTGTTTTTCAACGAAAGACATGGGAGAAGCCGCGTACATTCTTGGAATAAGAATCTATAGAGATAGATTAAACAAGTTGATTGGACTGTGTCAAGACACTTATATCGATAAAGTCTTACACAGGTTCAGAATGCAAGATTACAAGAAAGGCTTCATACCAATGTCTTATGGCATAAGTCTCAGCAAGAAGCAGTGTCCTGATACACCTGCTGAGCGAGAACGCATGAGTAGGATTCCCTATGCTTCGGCGTTGGGATCCATCATGTATGCCATGCTATGTACTCGTCCAGATGTTGCTTGTGCTTTAAGCATGACGAGTAGATACCAATCAGATCCAGGTGAAAGTCACTGGACAGCAGTCAAGAATATTCTGAAGTATTTGAGAAATACTAAGGATAAATTCTTGGTGTATGGAGGAAGTGATGAGCTGGTAGTAAGTGGTTACACAGACGCAAGTTTTCAGACAGACAAAGATGATTTCCAATCGAAATCTGGTTACATCTTCTGCCTGAATGGCGGTGCAGTCAGCTGGAAGAGTTCCAAGCAGGACACTGTAGCAGATTCCACAACTGAAGCTGAGTACCTCGCTGCTTCTGAAGCGGCAAAGGAGGCTGTTTGGATCAAGAAGTTCATTACTGAACTTGGTGTGATTCCTAGCATTTCTGAGCCGGTGGCTTTATATTGTGACAACAATGGAGCCATTGCGCAAGCAAAGGAACCTAGATCACACCAGAAATCCAAACACATAGAAAGGAGATATCACCTTATCCGTGATATTGTGAATAGAGGAGATGTGAAGATCAGCAGAGTCCCGACGGATGAGAATGTTGCTGATCCACTGACCAAGCCCCTCCCAAGGCCTAAGCACGAGTTTCACACTGCTGCTGTAGGCATTAGATTTCTTAAGATATGATCTTGTTTTCAGTGGGAGTTATATTTGGTTTTTAGTTATGACTTGATGTTCGTAAAACATAATTTGGTTATGTTATTTTAATGAAATTGTTTCAGCATTATTTAATTGTGTTAATTAAATATATTGTCCCAAAGTAATTTATGACATTTTATAGGTCATCAAGTATGTGACTTGATCATGAAACCCTAAGCAATAAATGATATAAATTATAAATGGTCCCTAGTCGAGGTTGTTAGAATGGGACATTAACAACCACGCGAGACTAGTATGTGAGGTGACTGATGACTATGTTTCATGGAGTCATTAATAAGTGTATTAAAGTCAATCACATAGATATGTGTTAGAGAACACATGATCGGACTTGACCCGTTAATGAGAACTCTACAAGATGTTATATGAGTGTCATAAGAGTTTCTCATTACGACTAAAGAGTGTAGTCCTTAGACCTGAGTTCATCATGTCCTCTCTTATATGGATTGGTTCATCTTGACTTTGTCAAACGTCAGCCATAACTGGTGATCATAAAGACACTGATTAGGCGTTTCATGAGATATAAAAGAGACATGGATGGAACAAGATGGGATTTGTACCTTCTATATAACAGGAGATAAATATCTCTGGGCCTATCGAAGATTTGATACTGGAAATGCGTGGCCGCGCTCAAACGAGGTGATTGTCAGTCGTTTGTTTTATCAGTACAAATCGGGATTCGATAAACGTGATCTAGCTTAATAAGGATGACACAGTTCTTGCCTTATGCTAGATTGAGATATAGCTACAAAGGGATTAAAGGAATAGATGATTCCAGTACAAGTGGGAGATTGTTGGGAATGTCCTGAAATCTATTGTACTTACTCTAAGTAAAAGTCGTATTGTCGAGATGAGACAATCACATAACACTAGGTAGTCATAACGCTTTGCTAGAAGCCACTTATGATCAATGAGTTGAGAACTCATTGCTAGTGTTATATGATCCTACAGGGTCACACACCTAAGCAAACTGGGCGTTAAAGACGAGGTTGATCATTAATGTAATGATCCAGTGAATGCATATTTGATATGCATTCGATATCAATATTCTGGGGCAGTGTCGATCGATGCAGATAGTGCATCGATCGATGCAACTCGCGGATTAATCAGATTAATTCGGTTTAATCGTTGGTTAATTCCGTTATGGTTTAAGTCGACATATATAAGATATATGGTCGACCTAAACTGATTTATAACCTAATTCACAGCCACCAGAACTTGAATAGAAACCTCTGAAGAGATTGGATCTCTATAGGCACTAGCATCCCTCCTGTCCAGTTTGTGTGCGTGTGGATACCAGTAGAGGCACAGCGTTTGAGGTGCTTCGTGATCTCGATTATCTGCAAATCTTCCGCTGCTAATCACCAGGTAATTCTGAGATCCCATTGATTCAATTACATGAACCTTAGATCCTAGGCTCGGAATTCAGACTAGGGTTGCTAATCCTGATTAGAACTGCTAGAAATTCCTTCAAGACGTTCGTCCACTCTCTGTCCATTTTGATCTCTGGATAGTTTGTTGGTTGTGCTCATAGGTGTCTTGGCAGTCTTGCACATTTCCATATCAAACCTTTTTACCAAGTTGCGAGCATAGGTACTTTGCGTCACCGTAATTCCCTCTTCTGTCTGCTTCACTTGGAGTCCTAGAAAATAGTTGAGCTCTCCCACCATACTCATCTCGAATTCTCTTGTCATGGTCTTCAAAAACTCTTGAATTAGCTTTTCTTGAGTAGCTCCAAATATTATATCATCAACATATATCTGAACAATGAGTGTGCTGCACCCGTCGACAAGGATGAATAAAGTCTTATCTACTCCTCCCCTTTTGAATCCTTGACCCAAGAGAAATTGTGTCAACCGTTCATACCATGCCCGAGGTGCCTGTTTTAGTCCATAAAGAGCTCTTTTGAGTTTGAAAACATGATCTGGGTATTGAGGATCCTCGAACCCCTTTGGTTGGGCAACATAGACTTCCTCTTGCAATACTCCGTTCAAAAATGCACTCTTCACATCCATCTGATAGAGTTTGATTTTGAGTTTGCAGGCGATTCCAAAAAGTAACCTGATGGATTCAAGGCGAGCAACAGGTGCAAATGTTTCATCAAAGTCTATTCCCTCAATCTGAGAATACCCCTGAGCTATCAGTCTAACTTTGTTTCTGACTACATTTCCGTCTTCATCTATCTTGTTCTTGTAGACCCACTTGGTTCCTACATCATTTATGTCTCGTGGGCATGGAACTAGGGTCCACACATCCATGCGATTAAACTGATCCAGTACCTGATGCATAGCATCGGTCCAAAATTCATCATCAAGAGCTTCATCGATAGTTTTTGGTTCAATGAACGAGACAAAGCAAGCAAGTTTAACCATTTCCTTGAAATCAATTTGTCTATTCCTCGTTTGGCGTTCAACATGAATGTATCCTATCACATCTTGAATAGAATGATCACGGCTAACTTGATTGAACCCTGTTCGTTGCAAATTCTCATCTGGTAGAGCCTTATCTGCTCCCTCCATACAGAGTCATGTATCATCTGGCTTATTCTCTGGCTGTGTAGCACACACGGATTCCAGAGTCACCTCCTCCAAAGTGTAGCTATTGCGGTCATCAAAGACAACATTGACTGACTCACAAATGGACCTTGTCCTCTTATTGTACACCCGGTAAGCTGTACTGTTTGGAGAGTATCCTAGGAATATGCCTTCATCACTCTTGGCTTCAAACTTTCCAAGCTGATCCTTGTCGTTCAGAATATAGCATACACATCCAAACACATGGAAGTAACTAAGGTTAGGAGTCTTTCCCTTCCAGATATCATCATCTTGGTACCTGGTCTCACATAGACCCTGTTGATGACATAACATGCGGTATTTATCGCCTCAGCCCAGAACCTTGGTGCAACTTGATTACCATGAAGCATTGCTCTGGCCATTTCCTGAAGTGTCCTATTTTTCCTTTCCACAACGCCATTCATTTGAGGAGTTTGAGGTTCCGCATACTGATGTCGAATACCTTGGCTTTGACATAACTTATCAAATGTTTCGTTCTGGAATTCTCCACCGTGATCGCTTCTAATTTGAGCAATTCTAGTTCTGCCATTTGCAAGTTCTAGTGCTATAATCTTAAAACTCTTTGCTGCTTCAGATTTTTCTCTCAAGAACCGAATCCACGTATCTTGAGAAATCATCCACCAGAACAAAAATGTATCGTTTCCCAGTGATACTTTCGGGATTCACGGGTCCCATAAGGTCCATGTGGAGAAGTTCTAACACTCTTTTGGATCTAATCTCATTCAGTTGTTTGTGTTGTACCTTGACTTGCTTTTCATGACAGCATGCTTTGCACATGTACAGTTTCAGTTGTGCTTTCTAGCTTAGGAATCCCTCTGACAACTTCTGTGCTTACGAGCCTATTGATACCGTGTATACTCATGTGTCCTAGCTTCTTGTGCCAGAGATCTAGCTGTGACTTAACCGATGTGAGACAATTCTTCATTGGTTCCCACATATAGCAATTGTTTCCAGACCTTATACCCATTAATACCACTCGACCAGCCTCGTTTATTGCCTGGCAGTCTACTTTAGTGAATGTCACCTTTAGACCTTCATCACACAATTGACTAATGCTAATCAGATTGGCTTTTAGTCCCTTCACAAGGTATACATTCACAAGGTGTGGTTTCCCATCCGTTTGCATTTTACTGACCCCAACAATTTTTCCTTGTCCTCCATCACCAAACGTGACATATCCTCCTTTGATTTGCTTTACCTCATCTAAAGCTTCAACACATCTTGTCATGTGACGTGAGCATCCACTGTCAAAATACCAAGTTCCTCCGTCCACCTTTGAGGTCGAGGTATATGCTACGTTACTGATCATGGAGAGATTGCACACACAATCATCTTCGGGTATTTCTTTTGATGACTGAGGTACCCTAGGTTTTTGCATAAAGTTCCTCTTTAGCAATCCACACTTTTCCAAAACAGGTTGGCTCAACGAAGCACTTGTTCAGGCTCCATGCTTTGCGGATTCTGCCCCAAAAATCCCAGCATCTGGCCTTTTTGTGACCTCTCTTCCCACATCCAAAACAGCATGTATATTTCTTGTGCTGAGTCCTCGTCTTTGTTGATCTCTCGGGTTTGAATGCTCCACTCATCTTCATGGAATGAGCATGTATTACGCTGTCTCTGATAGTGTCGAATTTAACTCCTCCTGAATATCCAATTCCTTGTTTATTCTTAGAGGGTTTTCCCATTTCCAACATCTGATCCAAGCTCTTTGTTCCATTGTTCAACATACGGATCTTCTTATGATTCTCGGTTAGGTCTTGTTCCAGACACCTATTCTTCTGTTGTTCCTCATTAAAGGCTTCCCAAAACTTTGAGAATTTTTCTTCAAGGATTTTGTTTTCCTCCTTTAGTTCCATTAGTTCCTGTCTTGATCTTTCATCACAGCACTTTGATACCTCAGGCTGCGATGTTTGTTCAATATCAAGAATGTTTACTTGTGCCTTCAGCATCGATGTATCCTTCAGTAATTGCAGGTTCTCATGGCTGAGCTTCACCCAATTATCGTATAGAATACTGTATTCTTGCTTGACATCTACTCCCTCTCCATTTGAATCAGAATCCAGACTCGCATCCTCTATTGTTACTTCTTCATCCTGAGCAACAAAAGCCACAAAGTTCAGCAACAGTTCATCATTCTCACTGTCATTGTCTGATCCAGTATCACTGAAGCACATATAAGATCTTTCTTCTTCCTTTACGGCAGTGGGGCATTCAGTGCTAGTATGCCCAAAGCCACGGCATTCAGAGCACGTAAGTTCCTTTCGTTTAACCAGTGGACACTCATGCTTAAAGTGTCCAAATCCATCACACTCATGAAACTACATATCCTTCTTCTTAGAGACTCGGTCACCTTCAGCTCGAGATGTCCTTGAGAATCTCCCAACGTCTCCTCTTGAGGTCCTCCCAGAAGTTTTATTTTGCCCCTTTTCTACTCTCTTGAGTATTTTGTTGAAGTTTCGGGCCATTAGACTCAGGTTGTCTTCGAGCTTCTTAACTCTGTCACTTCCCTGATCTACATTGAACGCAATCCCACCAGTTGACTTCTGTTGCTGGTTTGTCACTTCCATCTCTTGTGATTTCAGCATACCTACTAACTTATCGAATCTCATGTCATCGGTGTTCATCGAGCACTGAAGTATTGCCTTTTGTGCCGAGAATTTTGCTGGTAAACATCTTATCAGTTTCTTCACAAGTTTCTTACCATGGTATCTTTTCCCAAGTACAGATGCTTCATTGGCTATGGTGCTCAATTTAGCTGAGAAACTACCTACGGTTTCATCTTCCTCCATGCGCAGATTTTCAAAAGTCGATGCTAGGTGATCAAGACGAGTTCTTTTCACACTTTCATCCCCTTCGAAGTGGTTTGTCAATGCATCCCAAGCATCCTTCGCTGATTCACATCCTTGAATACTTTTGAACTGCTCAATACTGACACTTGACATGATGGTGGATATCGCCCTAGAATTAAACTTTGAAGCACTCTTTTCTTCATCAGTCCACTTGTCCAAAGCCTTTTTGACTCTGGTTTTGTCTTCCAAGATATCATGGGGTTCTGTCCAACCATTCAGCACAGCATCCCATGCCGACTCATCTATGGCACGAATCACATGTCTCATACGCACTTTCCAGTGGCCAAAGTTTCCTTCGTCGAGCATGATAGGCTTTTGAATTGCGATAAATTCCTTAGTATCCATGTTCTCACCAAGATCTCAACCTGATTGATTTATGAAAGAAATCCAAGGGTTGACCGCTCTGATACCAAATGAAAACGCAGAGAACACACTCTAGATTACTCAAAGGAATTTCACAAATAAAAACACTTCTTAATTAGAAATCTCTTGAACAAATTACAACGAATCTTGTTCAATCAGTTTTACTTGACTTCACACCAGTGAATAAGACTGACCAATTCCTAAATCTACACCAATACCTTACCAAGCAACAACAGTTGCTTATCTCTCAGACACTCACCGAGTTTTCTAAGTCGTACACCACAGATTCTGTGTTACACGCTTCTAGCTCTATCTCATTAGCGGCTAACCCTAATCTTCAAAGTGTCTGCATCTGATATACTCTTATTACTTCCAAATATAGAACTTTCATTTCGCAGCTTTCCAATCTTCACTTTCTTTAACTACGATCTGCTGACTTGGCATCCACGTCATGTCTCCTATCTCACTCAGATCATTTCTCGTATGGCTTAACTAATCTTGATTTTTCAATTTTAAATTAATAAAATATTATATATACCCTAAAAGCGTATGGGTATCTAAACCAATGCAACATCGAACTATCATAATAATTGAATCTACTCTTTCATGACTCCATTATTATTAATATATAACATCTAACCATAATTTCAAGTTACGTATGATTTCATGTTACATATTTGTTTTGATAAAAACCGGTTAAATGTAACCGTAACCGTTAACTTAATTCCTGACATGAAAGAACGCATAACTATGCGTTGACATAAATTCTGGAATTAAGTCACTTATTAATTGATATACAAAACAATACGTGGCTGTTTGGAATCAACTTACGTCGAATAGATGCAATCGTAACAACAATTCATTCAAGGGTGACTCATATAAGACAAAACCCAGAATGATAAACTTTTGTCCTTTTATGCATGTGTTTTACTTTCAACGATTAAAGAAATGGTAACTTTTCAACATAGTAACCGTTTCTTCATGCAAACAATTACAATTTCATCCAATCATAAAGCATTTCATTACGTTAGATGCATGAAAATCATTTAATCACGACCGTAAATAAATTCATTTGCGATTCAGTGATTAAAACTAATTTCACTTAATGGGTGAATTAAACAAAATCTTAGATGACTCTAATACCAAATATAAGTTTAATTTTTATTAATTTCAATTCATGAAAACATCCCAAAATCATTTAGGTTTGATTTAATTCAACCTTATGTTTTTTTAAAGAAGGGAAAAGAATCACTAATCTTGATCCATGTTCTTTTGGCCTTTTGAATAGATTGAATCTACTCTTGACTTTTCCTTCCTTAATCCTCCAAAGCCTTATAGTTCCTTACTTCCTTTTCATGGACAAATGAACCCAATCTCAATCTCTCTTACTCACGTTATATCTTTTATGTGTGTTTTACTTTGTCTTGTTCTCTTATTATGATTATCATAATTTACGTATATATAGAGAACACACGTTACTTAACGTAACGTAATGTGTAACATATATATATATATATATATATATATATATATATATGACCTGACACCTTTTGCTCACTTACACCATTTAACACATTTAATTAAATAATTGTGTAACTTACATATAATATATATATATATTATATTATTCATAAGAGAAGAATATATAATACAATAAATAAAGGAAAGAGGGTTATCAATAAACCCGAATTCTAATTCTCTAATTGAAACCGATCTATCATAGTATCGTATTTTATATTAATTTTTTTAACACTAATGTGAACATGATCCGTTATATTAAACCGAGAGATATATATGTCATACATAAGAATAAATATTCTTACAGTTTTGACTTTCAGTTATGAGCATCCTCCTCGTGTGCTTTTTGCTTGATTTTGATCATTACCGTTGATCAAGTACTGTTCTTTCATTGTCTTTTGCTCTTATAGCATTACTAACCTACATATACAACATTGCCTTCTGCTTCGAGAGGTGACGAGACGTTAACAACAAATGTGAACCCCAACCAAGAACCTCCCCTATATTATTACGAAGAATCAATCCAGCATTGCTCGAGCCAGATGAGAAATCAAATGCCGCATCAACATTACACTTGATAGTATGCAGTAAAGGTCGTGACCATCTAGTAAGAACCGGACTGACCACTGATAAAGCCTGCGGAGTTCGAATTTGAGTGAGCTCTATCCATTCTGTAACTTCATCAAAATAGTACCCAATCTCTCTGTCAGGATCGATTGGTTTATTTGCAAATATGAGCGAGTTTCTTGATGTCCAGATGTGCCATAAAACCCAAAAAGGTAACAGTTTCTCAAGATCAGAGAGGTCATCCATCTCTAAACGATCAAATAAGATAGAAATGTTAGAGTCTGAAACCTCAGCCTGATTAGGAACCCATGAGAGATATCGTAAAGCTGCTCGATCCCAAAAACGTTGTGAGTTGGGACACTCAAAGAAGAGAGGTGATAGCGTTTCAATATGACCAATACATCGAACACAAACCAGAGAAATTTGAATTCCCCTGGAATTAAGTCGGCTAGCTGAAGTCAAAGCACGAGAGAGAAGCCTCCAAAGAAAATGTTTCAACTTAGGTAGGATGAGTAATTTCCAAACCTTGCGTTTAATCTCCAGATCACCATGAGTGGGAACGATCAAAGCTATTTCTGGATCAAGCTGACGAGCTAAGTGATATCCGTAGAAAATTGAATACACTCCGTTCGTTTCAAAAGCCCAAATTGTTGTATCTTCTTAAGGTGTAGATGACAGAAATAATCTACCAACCAAACGTCTATCTTCAACTGTCAAAATATCCCGTAAAGATGCATCATTCCATTGAAAAATATCATTATGTTCGGTAATGAGAGAAGCTACCGTGAGCGTAGAACTAGAGTCACCTTCAGCGGGTCTTGGTACCGGCCTTGGCAACCAATTATCCATGAATACTCGGGTTGACCGTCCATCACCAATATTATGCTTCATCCCTTTCTTGAGAAGGTCCAAACCCACAAGAATAGAATACCACCCATATGATTGTAGACATTGAGAGGAAGATTCAAACAGTGAACAGTGAGAATAATATTTGGTTTTAAACAACCGAGCTAACAAAGAATCCGGATGTTTTAGCAGACGCCAAGCTTATTTCGCCAAATAAAGAATCATTACACAGAGAAAGATCTTTGAAACCAATACCACCTTCATCTTTTGGAAATTGCATACGTTCCCAAGCCACCCATGGGATTCCTCTTTTGTCCGATTTCTTTTCCCACCAAAATCTGCGCAACTCTGAAGTGATCTCATCTACTATTTGTCTTGAAATTTTGAAACAGGACATTGAGTACACCGGCATGGCTATTGATACTGTTTTCAACATGATTTCTTTTCCTGTCTGTGTTAATTTCTTCGCTGTCCATGTTTGTGTGCGCTGCTTAGCCTTATCAACAATAGGATGAAACATATCCTTCTTTTTTCTACCAAACTGTTCCGGGAGACCCAAGTATTTACCCCCACGACCAAGCGGATGAATATCCAAAATATGTTGTATCATGCGTTGTGTATGAGGATATATTCTTGACCCAAATGTTATGACCGATTTGGAGACATTAATTTTCTGCCCTGAACACTGCTCATATAACAGAAAAACTGATCGAAGAGCCATACTATTCCCCTGGTTTGCTTGAACAAAAAATAATGAATCATCTGCAAACAATAAGTGAGTAATGGTTGGAACCCCATTCCCTACCTTAATTCCTTTTATTCTTCATGTCCGTGTTTCCTTCGAAGTTAAGTGGCTCAGAACATCCGCACAGAGAATAAAAAGATATGGTAAAAGTGGGTCACCTTGACGCAGTCCCCGTTTTGGAAAGATTTTGCCGTGAGGAGAGCAATTTATAAGGACTGAGAAAGTAACAGATGTTACAATTTCCATGATCCATGAAATCCAAATATCTGAAAATCCAAAATCTTTCATTGTCTCTTTGAGGAAATCCCATTCAATACGATCATAAGCCTTCAAAATATCTGTCTTAACAGCCATATACGTTTTTGAAACACACTTCCTGACTTTGAGTGAATGCATAAGCTCATTGGCAATTAAGACATTATCTGATGCCATTCTACCCGGGATGAATGCTGGTTGAGCTTCAGATACTATCTCGTTGAGGAACATTTCAACCTTGAGACCAGTAATTTCGAGATAATCTTGTATAAAACGTTACATAATCCAATAGGTCGATAATCTCCAAAAGAAGCTGGATTCTGAATTTTCGGCAACAGACACATTTATCTGAGCCAATATCTAAAACCGATGCATGAATTTCAGTATCTGAGAATTCATGGGTGAGGTCCATATTCATGCTATCCGAGACCTTAGATGTAAAAATTTCAAAAATTTCCATGTCCAAAGCAGATCGAGAACTAGAGTACACATTATGATAATAAGCTTCTGCCGCTTGACCTACTTTCGTTTCACCTCGTATGGTTTCACCAACATCATTCGTAATAGAAAGGATTATGTTCTAAGAAAACCTCTGTTTCGTACACGCCTGAAAGTAGCCTTCTCGCTGCCTTTCCTTTATTTTTCTGCATTCAAACAAGTGATAGAAATGGTTGTCCGAGCTTAAGATATTGCTACACAACATGATAATACAATAAAAGAGAAATGGTTATCCGAGCTTAAGACCCAGTCGTGAATGCTCAAACGTCCATGGAGCATTGCAAATACGTGTGGGGTTTGGTAAGAAAATTCTGTAACTACATAAGCTCGCTATATTATTATTACAATGTCGTTTTATTTCACAAATATATTAACCCTTATATCAGACTATAGTGACCGGAGAAGGAGAGGAGACCCTGCGCTTTTGGAACGTCTTCCTTTCAGTGTAAATGCAGGTATGTTGTAACACCCGTCCTTTCGGATCCTAAGTCAACGTCTCTTTGACTCCACGAGTCATAGTCCACAACAGCGAACCAAGCCATAAACCGGAACCCACACTTAAATAGTTGAAAAGATTTTACTTTATTGAAATAGGAAACGAGTCATACATAAAAATGAACCAACTGAAATAGCTTAAAACGTGAAAAGGAAGATTCGCATAAGTCTTATTGAGATCGAAAGAACTAAAAAGAAGAGAAGGAATTACCATCCCCAAAACAAAGCACCACACCGTCCGTCTACCCCTGCAACGCTCTAGGGTTACCTGCAAAACAATCAACGAAGGAGGCCTGAGTATTTGGTTTACACCAATACCCAGTGAGGGAGGATTCTAGGAATACCACTATCTCTACTTTAAACTAACACAACATCAAGCACGAGTCCACGGTTAATAACACCTTGCACCCAATGCCCGAAGGCACAAACAAACTAATGTCCAGATCGTACCGCAGGCGCCCACCGCCCCGTACTCTATACTCCTACCGCCCGAAGCACAAATAATTCAACAAGCCCCGAAGCCCGCCATTGGCTCCGGTGCCCAACAACTCAACCACTTGGGGGGCTCGCCAAAACCCCCTTCCGACGAAGCAAGGGACAAGTACAAAACGCACTGTACATGTGCCGCCACCAAACACCCTTTTGGGGGACCTAAACAGTTCTATCAAGAATAGCCTTCACACACAAGCAGCGTTTTCAGTTCAAATGATAACGTAGTGTCTAAGTTCCGTTTTCGGTTTAAGCGACAAACTAGGTTCTAAGTTATTATCAATCACATCAACGCAAATCAACAACTAGATCTACACTACTTAGGAAAGATACTATTAAACGGGAATTCGAGTCCCAACACTGCAGTAGGTTAAGAAAGAGATCACGTTCGGTCCTCACCTTAGTCTAAAACTAAAGAAGAAAGTAGATCTGGCAAATCCGGCTATAGATCTGGTGATCCTGCACACAGATCTAGGGTTTTAGACGACATATCTAAAGAAAAAGAACGAATCTAGGGTTTTTGGCCAATTGATCTGGACAAACCAAGAAGATACGGTTCAGATCTACAACTTTTATCCATCAGAAGCATAGATCTGAAGCAGATATAAACAAACGAAGAAGATACAGTTCAGATCTACAACTTCTATCCATCAGAAGCATAGATCTGAAGCAGATCTAAACAAACGAAGAAGATACAGTTCAGATCTACAACTTCTATCCATCAGAAGCATAGATCTGAAGCAGATCTAAACAAACGAAGAAGATACAGTTCAGATCTACAACTTCTATCCTTCAGAAGCATATATCTGAAACAGATCTGGGCGAGAGAGAGATGAAACAAAATATACGGTTCAGATCTACGACTTCTACGGATCAGATCTGATTTAGAAGCATAGATCTGAAGCAGATCTGTTAGAAGGGGAAAACAGAGAAGATCTGAGAATCCGAGAATCTCACCTTAAGAAAGCGAAGAACGGGCGGCTCTACACTCAAAAGAATCAAGAAGGCGACGATTCGGAGTGCGGGATCGGAAGCGCGGGCGAAAAGCGGTCTCCGGTGAAGATTCTGGCGATTCACGGCGGGGGCGGTCGGCAGAGAGGCGGCGGTCACGGCGGCGGTTGGCAGAGAGGCGGCGGTCACGGCGGCGGTCTAAGCTCCGACGGTCGGCGGTGGTCGGCGGTGGTCGGCGGCGGCTTGGGCTGGTCGATTGGCTGGCTCTGGTCACGAGCAGGGCTTCGTGGTTTCGGGATCTGTGCAGAAATGAGGGGGTGCTCCTCCTTTTATAGGGAGTGGTGCTAGGGTTTCCCTTCCCCTCGGATTGGGCCTTGGGCTTCTGGCCCATTCCCCTCTTTTATTTGGGCTCAAGCAATTCACTTTTGCCCTTCTCTCCTCTTTCTTTGGGCCCAAGTAATGGGCCAGAATTGGGGCCATTACAATTCTCCCCCACCAAAAACGAATTCGGCCCCGAATTCGGCCCGCTACTAGGCTCCACAAACAACTATGGATGGCTCAACTGAAATGGCTGCTCGGGTTCCCAATCATCATCCTGAATTCCATCTTTCTCCCAACGAACCAAAACCATCTTGGTTTTCTTCCCGTTGAACACTCACTCCCGGCGGTCCACGACCTTGACCGGTTTACTCGTCACTGACCAATTACGGTTGACATCGGATGGCGGCTTAGGTAGGATCAGTTCCGGTTCACGAATAACCTTCCGCAGAACAGACACATGGAACACGTTGTGAAAATCTGACAGCTCCTGAGGTAACTCTAACCTATATGCCACCACACCAACTCTCTCGACAATCACGAATAGTCCCATTTTTCATCTTGCGGTTGGGATCATTTCCCCGGAACGTCCTCATCTTTAGATACACTGAATCCCCCACTGCGAAATCCAAATCCTTACGACGCTTATCCGCATAACTCTTATGTCGGTCGTGGCCTGCTTTAACCTCTCCTTAAGTAACTCCACTTGCTCAACTGTTTCCTGGATCATCTTCGGCTCTCCCCACGGTGAACTGCTCGGTCGGAAAAATCCCTTCTCCACAAGATCTTATAATTGCTTCTTCAACTCCGCCATCTCTTCGGGCGCTAAACGATAAAGAGCCCTCGACACGGGTGTCGTCCCAGGCTCTAACTCTATCGTAAAAGCGTCATTCCGTTCCGGTGGTGGTCCCTTCAACGGCGCAAATACATCCTTGTATTCCGCAGCCACCGGAATGGTTTCCAAACTCGGTGCTTCTTCCTCCTTGATCATTGAGATAGTCGCCAGGTACGCCTCGTTCCCTTTGCTGATCAACTCTTCTGCTTGAACCATGGATATGACTGATATTCCGGTCTGCGTTTTCATTCCCTTGAAAACGATCTTCTCCTTCTCCTGAGAAAGGGTGATGGTCGTCTTTGCACAATCCATAACTGCTTCATGTCGTACCAACCAATCCATGCCCAGGATGACTTCGTATCGTCCCAAATCCACTCGTGCTAAGTCTGCCGGTAAGTCGACTCCTTCTACTGTCACTGGCACTGCTTCGAAGATCCCCGTACCTGATACTTTCTCTGCTCCAGCGGTCTCTACCCTCATGATCCCGTCAATGAAGTTGCCCCTAAAGGCCCAACATTCCAAGAACCGTGGGCTCACAAAACTATGCGAAGCTCCCGTGTCAAACAAGGTGTGGGCGGCTACTCCCCCAACCACAACCGATCCTACACGTTTACTAGGCTAAGCTACGAGACCTTTAACTAACACTACTACACAACAATTCACGCAAGGGGTAGAAGTTACATACCAGCGATTGGCTCCTCTCCCCTGAGGGCTGCTGCCGCATACGCTTGTGGACTTCCGGCCTGTCCTCCTGGCGGCGGTTGTGGCATCAACCCAGCTCCTCCTCGCCCTCCGGGCTGCTGTGGCGGTAACGGTTGTGCTCCTTCTCTCGCTGCCCCATCTTGGTTTGGGCACTCTCTGGCCATGTGTCCCATCTGCCTGCACCGAAATCATACATTCTGTGGGCAGTCTCTCCTAAGGTGGCCCAATTTGCCGCATCCATAGCACGCCATCAAGTGTGCCTGCTGCATCGGCCGTCCGGGCACGGGTTACGCCTGCTGCGCCGGCGGTGCCTGATGCGCCTGCTGTGCCTGCACTACCGGAACGAAGTCATTAGCGGTCTCCCAGTTCCTCTTACCGTTACGGTGTTGTGCACTCTTCTGTTGCTTCTGCTCTTCCTCCCAGTCAGTCTCAGCATCTGCTGCCTTCTCGATCAGGTCGTTGATGTCGTAATAATCTCTCTGCTTGCAGCGACACTTGAGCTCAATCTTCAGTCCAGCGAGGAACTGACGGATCAGCTCTCGCTCGGTCAGGTACCTTCCTGCAAACCTCCTCAGACGGTTAAACTCTTCTCCGTACTCCCGTACACTTCGGGTTGTTGGGATAGTGTCCTGAAATCACACTTGTACTCACTCCTGATGATAGTTATGTGTCGAGATCAGACATTCGTATAATACTTGGTGGTTGCAATGTTTTGCTAGAAGCCTCTTGTAGTCTGTAAGTTGTAGACTTACTGCCAGTATTATATGATCCTATAGGACACACCTAAGCAAACTGGAAGCATGAAAGTGGGAATGATCATTATGGTAATGATCATACTTATGTGTATTGGATACACATTTACATAGAGTTTTACAATGTGTGTGTGTCGATCGATGCATGAGTGCGTCGATCGATGCAGGCTTTTCGTGGAGGTGTGTCGATCGACACAGTAAGTGTATCGATCGTTGCACATCGGGTTCCGAAACTGATGTTTCGGATTAATGACGTAACCGAGCAGGGATTGTCCGACGGTTTGGTGATGTCATTTCCAGGTCAATATATAAGGTCTTATATGGTCGACCTGAATCCTAGCCGTCTCCTTTTTCCTCTGACAGAAAAAGCAGAAACTCAAGAACTCTGAGATCCCATACAATTCGGCACTAGCATCCCGTTGTTCCAGCTTGTGTGCGTGTGTATCTGGTAGAGGCAAGGCGATTGCGTTGCTCCACTGATCTCGTTCACCATCTCAATTCCGCTGCCAGAAAGGTCAGAACGAGGTTGGTTTTATTCAATATATCAAACCCTAGATCCTAGGAGATCCAACACGGGTTACCGTCGGAGGTTCCAGAATTCTCCTTCCAGCTTGTCCATGGTCACTTCTGGGAAGTACTTCCGGTTGAATGCCTCGCAGAAATCCTCCCAAGTCTGTGGGCGTCCTTGAGCGCTCTCCTGCACTCCTTCCCACCAAACTAACGCATCATCCTTGAGGTACGAAGTCGCTATCTCCACACGGAACTCCATCAGGCACCTGGCAGTATCCAAACTCCGCTCCAGCTTCCTCCTCCAGTTGTCCGCTGCGATGGCGCTGACGCCTCCAGCGAAGTGGTCCATCTGCATCTCTGTCAGATGCTTCAGCATCGTCCAGTAGGTCATTCCTGGCACCGCTCCTAGCGCCTGCGGTGGCAGTGGTGGTGGGTATTGGTTTTCCACTGGTCGTTGAACAAATCCAAATCCTAAAGGAGCAACTCCTGCTCCTCCTGCAGCAACACCAGCTCCTCCTGGTGCGTTCACAGCTCCTCCCTGAGCATTCAAAACACCTCCTGGGGCTCCAGGCGCCACATCCACGTTTGCCGGTATCACTCCGGGGGCTCCTGCTTCTGCAACCCCTCCCGGGGCTCCTCCAATCTCTACAGCGTTAGCGCCTTGCGCCTGCTGAAGGGCGAGTAGCTCTTGCAAAAGAGCGGCATCAACAGCTACCTGTCCAGCTCCCAATGCTGCTCCAACTTCGTTTCCCACAATTGGTTCCTGGGGTCCGTGCACACTGGTGGCACTGTTTGTCGATGAAGCTGGCACTGTTTGTCGATGAAGCTGGCACTGGTGCATCCTGATTACGACGAGCTGGCGGGGTTCTTCTCTTAGGCGGCATCTATTGCAAAAGAAGGACAATTTGAGTCAGTTAACGGCTGAATACTGAACTCACTTCCAGAGTGTATATAAGGAGGAGATCGGAGTGGTGCTTCTAGAATCTAACTTTTAGAAATCCCCATTTAGTAAAGAGTTGAAAACACCTTGGAAACAACTTTGAAAACGACGTTGAAATCCGAATATAAATACGCTACTCTACCCTACCTAGCCAGGACAGCACTGGATAAGTTTTAACCTGGCTCTGATACCAAAATTGTAACACCCGTCCCTTCGGATCCTAAGTCAACGACTCTTTGACTCAACGAGTCATAGTACACAACAGCGAACCAAGCCATAAACCGGAACCGACACTTAAATAGTTGAAAAGGTTTTACTTTATTGAAATAGGAAACGAGTCATACATAAAAATGAACCAACTGAAATAGCTTAAAACTTGAAAAGGAAGAATCGCATACGTCTTATTGAAATCGAAAAAACGAAAAAGAAGAGAAGGAATTCCCATCCCCAAAACAAAGCACCACACCGTCCGTCTACCCTTGCAACGCTCCAGGGTTACCTGCAAAACAATCAACGAAGGAGGCCTGAGTATTTGGTTTACACCAATACCCAGTGAGGGCGGATTCTAGGAATACCGCTATCTCTACTTTAAACTAAAACAACATCAAGCACGAGTACACGGTTAATAACACATTGCACCCAACGCCCGAAGTCACAAACAAACTAATGTCCAGATCGTACAGCAGGCGTACACTGCCCCGTACTCTGGACTCCTACCGCCCGAAGAGCAAGCAATTCAACAAGCCCCGAAGCCCGCCATTGGCTCTGGTGCCCAACAACTCAACCACTTGGGGGGCTCGCCAAAACCCCCTTCCGACGAAGCAAGGGACAAGTACGAAACGCAATGTACATGTGCCGCCACCAAACACCCTTTCGGGGGACCTAAACAGTCCTATCAAGCATAGCCTTCACACACAAGCAGCGTTTTCAGTTCAAATGATAACCTAGTGTCTAAGTTCCGTTTTCGGTTTAAGCGACAACCTAGGTTCTAAGTTATTATCAATCACATCAACGCAAATCAACAACTAGATCTACACTACTTAGGAAAGATACTATTAAACGGGGATTCGAGTCCCAACACTGCAGTATGTTAAGAAAGAGATCACGTTCGGTCCTCACCTTAGTCTAAAAATGAAGAAGAAAGTAGATCTGGCGAATCCGGCTATAGATCTGGTGATCCTGCACACAGATCTAGGGTTTTTGGCCAACTGATCTGGACAAACGAAGAAGATACGGTTCAGATCTACAACTTCTATCCGTCAGAAGCATAGATCTGAAGCAGATCTAAACAAACGAAGAAGATACAGTTATGATCTACAACTTCTATCCATCAGAAGCATAGATCTGAAGCAGATCTAAACAAACGAAGAAGATACATTTCAGATCTACAACTTCTATCCATCAGAAGCATATATATGAAGCAGATCTAAAGAAACGAAGAAGATACAGTTCAGATCTACAACTTCTATCCATCAGAAGCATAGATCTGAAACATATATGGGCGAGAGAGAGACGAAACAGAAGATATGGTTCAGATCTACGACTTCTACGGATCAGATCTGATCTAGAAGCATAGATCTGAAGCAGATCTGGGGTTTAGAAGGGGAAAACGGAGTAGATCTGAGAATCCGGGAATCTCACCTTAAGAACGCGAAGAACGGGCGGCTCTACACTCAATAGAATCAAGAAGGCGACGATTCAGAGTGCGGGATCGGAAGCGCGGGCGAAAAGCGATCTCCGGCGAAGATTCCGGCGACTCACGGCGGCGGCGGTCGGCAGAGCGGCGGCGGTCGTCGGCGGTCGTTGGCGGTCGGCAGAGCGGCGGCGGTCACGGCAGCGGTCGTCGGCGGTCGGCGGCTGGGACTGGTCGATTGGCTGGCTCCGGTCACGAGTAGAACTTCGATGTTTCGGGATCTGTGCAGAAATGAGGGAGCTGCTTATCCTTTTATAGGGAGTGGAGCTAGGATTTCTCTTCCCCTCGGATTGGGCCTTGGGCTTCTGGCCCATTCTCCTCTTTTCTTTGGGCTCAAGCAATTCACTTTGGCCCTTATAATGGGCCAGAATTGGGGCCATTACATATGTATTCTTTCTTTAGCTTAAATTCCTTCTAGCTGTTTCTGCAAATTCTTTTAAAAGAAGAAATACAACAAATTTTATTCAAAAATATCTATTTTTGTTTTATTTTCAAAAATATACAAAAATAAATAAATAAAAATTAAATTACACACAAGAAATATTAAATATAGAATTAAAAAACAAAATGTTTTAATAATTTTTTTAATAAAAAAATCTCCAATTTTTGTTTAGTGTATATATTCCTGAATTCGGCGCGTGCTTTTTAGGAGATTTAGAAATCTGCACTTTTGTCCAATTTTTTTTTATTTGCAAAATGGCACAAATCATTTTTAATGACTTTATATTAGGTTTTAAGCCATTTTTAGGGTATGCTTTATTTTATTCCTAGAGATATTTATAGGAGAGACTTGGGGCTGTTCTCTAGAGAATTCGAATCCCAACTTTATTCTATTGATTTCTCTTATGCTTTCAACTTCAATCATGTTTATTGTTTCATTAATCATGTCTGGTAGTTTTCTAGTAAGGTTTAGGGTTTTTCATTAAAGATTTTGGGTATTGTTAGGTCGATCGATTAGTTAGGAATTCATAACTTCTAGTTCTTCATCTTAGGTTATTCTCAATTCACCATTGATATTATGATAATTCTCACAACGAAAGTTGGTTAATTAGCTAGAAAGAACTAGGATGAGCAAATTAAACTTTCGCAAAGTGATTTGATTTTACAATTTGTGAACAAATCAAACTTGGACTAATTTCATGTTTAGATCTTAGAACTCACAATTTTTTTTTTTTTTGGTTTTCTAGATTGTTAGACATAGATAGATTCCGCAACGACAGTTAGTTGACTTTATCTATGTGTTTTGAGTTCTCAGACATTAATGTGAATGCTGACCATTGATTGATTATATTCCTTATTTCTTGAGAAATTCTTGAGTATGGCGCTTCCGTTAATTGATTTACATCTCATTTATTTCACATTGCTGTTACATTTAAACCATATCGATTAGCTTAGTTCGAACCAATAAGTCCATCGTGTGAAAATAGAGTCTCTATGGATTCGACCCCTTTATACTACGATTTTATTCTCTACACTTGCAGTGTAGCTCTAGGGAATTGAAACATTGAGCATATCATACATCACAAACAAAATACATATATGATAAATCTTTGGTTCTCGTCCAAAAGCTAGCTATATTGGGGAGTATTTATGATACGTACTTGGTCTCACTCGAATAAGTGCTTCTGCGTACAAAATAGCATGCCTGCTTATAGAGGTCATGAGTTCTGATCTCATGATCAATGTTTTTGTAATCAATTGCAGATGTTTAGTTAATGATTCAGCAAAACCATTTTGTGTATGAACATGAGCGACATGATGTTCAACATCGATTCTAGTTACCATAAATTATATTTGAATGCTTGGGAAGTGAATTCACCAACGTTGTCTAGTCTAACTCTCTTTATTGGATAATGAAGAAACTGAGTTCTTAGTTTGATTATTGGAGAGAGAAATCTTGCAAATGCGGCATTTCGAGATGATAATAGAAAAACATGCGACTATCTACTAGATGCGTCAATCATTACACTGAAAGAGTAGAATGGTCCACAAGGTGGATGTATTGGTCCACAAACATTGTCTTGTATTCGTTCAAAGAACTTTGATAATTCTTTATTTATTTCGGTTGGCGATGGCCTTATAATTAATTTTCCTAGAGAACATGCAATACATATCATTTTATTCCCTTGGAAAATTTCTAATATTTTGCTTTTTCCAGAGTTCTCAGAAGTAATATAGATGTACTTCTTCCTGTCCTGAGTTACTAAGTATCAAATCCTTGAAAATGTGTATATTTAAAGCTCAACAAATTCCTTTTAGAAGTAATATACATGTACTTCTTCTTGTCCTCATTTGCTTACTGGGGGTAATGTAAAATTAGATTTACCAATCCTTTCAATCAAATATGCAAGACCCGATATTGTGTTAATAGTGATATTTGTCGGTTTAAACAATTTTACCACCCGATATTGTGTTAACAGTAATATTCTAAGGAAGATCACTGATTTGATTTTTTCTTGGAGTGTTGAGATATTTTTCTCCTAAAGAATTTTGATAAACCTTGAGATTCTAAATGAAGTTCGACACTGATAGTTTACGAAATGTAGTTAGCACCAGTGATGCATAAAGACAAAAATTGGAGCTTCTCAGTATTTTCCATTGGATTATAAAAATGAAATAACAAAATACATTATTAGAAAGATGATTTTATTAAAGTATTTGAGGTGCTGGAATAAGTAGTGTAAATACAATAAATACAAGTGCACTGAAATCAACATAAAAATCATTATATATTATTATTTGAGAGAAATTTCTCTAATGAATAAACAATAAAAAGAAACAAGTAGATAATATGTTGCAAAAACTATAAACGGATGAAGCATTTTTTTCAGAAAAAGAAAATAATTAATTGAAAAGAGTTTTGAAGCAAAAGAAATAGTTGAGTGACAATAATGAAAATAAGTATATTTTATAGATTAGAAAATATTGTTCATTAGTCGTTAAGTAGCCGTTTGAAAAACAAAAATCTTATAAACTTTTATTTATGACTGTTGGGCAAAATATAAAAGGTAAAAAAAGAGTATATATTAACAAAATATAAATTCTATATGAATGGTCAAGACCTCCTTTTGTTATAATTATAATATATTAACATATGCTGACCAAATTATCCATGATAAAACATACATAAATGATAAATTAATGATGATGATTTGAGTCAAAAAGTATAGTGACAATTATCCCTTTTTAAAACTGGAAATTAAATAATTATAGTGACAAAATTACCTATTATGAAGATTATAAATAAATATATTATGAAAACCTTATGTATCATGAAAATACGCTGTTAATCATCTTCAATATTTAGTTTTCAATAGATAATTTTTGCTACGGAGATTATACAAACGATTAACTATTTAGTTTTGAAAGCTAATGCTCTCTTTTTCAGTTTAGTCAGCATAGGTTCACTAATACAAATATTTCACATACTAAAAAAGGCATTTTTTCTGTAATTCTATAACTTTAATTCTCTAGATAAGTGATATAATAACAACAAAAAAACTCAATTAATTGATAAATAGGGAGATTCATACAATATTAAAAATAAAACAAAGGAAAGATTGGATAATAAAAAAAGATGGTCATCCAAACGAGCCACTGCATTTCTCTGATCTACACAGACACATCTTCATCCTCCCATATCCTTTAGATGTTCCATAATCATACACTACAGTAAAACATAATTCCGTTAATGGAGGAATATGCTTCATTGCGAAAAAGCCAATGTAAGTACACCATTAACGATTCGGCTCACGAGCAATTGGCTGCCACAAAACGTTGGGAGAGCAACTATGGTTCATAAATCGAGCCACATTCCCTGATTTCTTCGCACTGATCACAAAACCTATTGAACCATTAATATCCTCGGGGACTTTTTCTTTAGCATCATTGTGGTGCCCTAGATGACCAAGACGGTCATGCGATATGAGAGTTTTGGTAAGTTTTCTAATATTTTCCTTTTTTTTCAGAGTTCTCAGAAGTAATATAGATGTACTTCTTCCTATCCTCAGTTACCTACTGAGTATCAAATCCTTGAAAATATGTATCTAAAGCTCAACAAATTCTTTTTATAGGTAATATACATGTACTTCTTCCTGTCTTCATTTGCATACTGGGGGTAATGCAAAATTGGATTTTCCGATCCCTTCAATCAAGTCTGCAAGACCCGATATTGTGTTGACAATGATATTTTCGGTTTTAAATAAGAAAAAAATTCATGTTTTATGATAACTAGGAGAGAACCCACGCAAATGCGCGGATTTTGTTTTGTTATTTAAATATTTAATATATTTTGATAATTATTTTGAATATTAATATTTTATATATTTATTTACAGATTTTTATTTTTTTATGATCATAATAATATGATAAAAATAATATGCGTTCACAAGCAATATTAATTTAAATTACATGACTTACAAGTTTTAGTTTTCAACTTTCATGAATTTTCTTTTTTGAAATTTTTATTACATTTTTCAGTCATTCGGGTCGTAGTATTACAATAATATTTTGACATTTTTATGATTTTGAATTTAATTAAGTTATAAATATATTTCATTGAATCCATTTAATTTCTTATTGTTTTTTTCTATTATTTATTTGTTTATATTACCATTTTTTCTCCTTTTATCATTGATAACTAATAATTATCATTTTCATTAGTTCTTAATTTTTTTTTGTTATATGGCTTTTATTTCTAATTTTCAATTATTTTTAAAAAATCATAATTGCATATTTATTTATTTTTGTTTTATAATTTGGTATTTTAACTTATATTAATATTTAATTATATTCGAAATTAAATTTCAGTTTAAATTTAGATTTTTATATTTAATTATTTAACTAATTACATTTAAATTAAATAATTTTAAATTATTTATTATAGATTTATTTTATTTAATGATAATGTGTCAATTTTGTATGAGATGGACTGATAGGTCTAGTTTTAACCCTATTCTACTGCAAGTGCACAGCTATGCTATTGTAATATTTTAGGGTATCGAATCCACTAGGACACACGGTCACATGATATATTATAAGTTGTCAAGTTAAGCTAAATCAAATCCAGAGAAAGCAGTAAACAAAAGCAAGTAAACATGAAGGTGTTTTCAATAAGATAAAGACGTCAGACTTAGGAAGTTCTCGGGAATTATGCAATGCTAGACATTTAATTAACCGAATTCAGATTTAAAACAGGTTCAAGAACTAGAAACACAATGCTAAATAATCCAACTCTCGCTGAGATTATTTCTATATCTAGCAACCTAGCGATCCAAATCTCTTTGTGATCCTAGAGTTCTAAACAAGCATTAAGAACATGTTCTATTGGTTCACAATTTTACTAAACCAAATCTCTTTGTATCTAGTCAAATTGCCCACTCTAAGTATTTCAGATTATAACTCATACTCTCGTGCTATTGTCAATTATCTCAAATCTAAACCCTAGGGTGATCAGTCCAGAATTCAGTATTAAGCTCAACTTAGGTGATGAACAAACATATAGTGAATCCTAATTAATCAGTTATCAAACAAGCATAAAACCTTTGTGAGAATTCCTAAATCTAACTAGGTTACTACTCAGACATATTAGTAATCAAACAACACATCATGAATAGATAACCTAAAGACTGAATAGATAAAGTAAAAGGGGTTCGAAATCCTTCTCTCAAGGTTACAAGTAGCAAGAATCAGCCCCAACTCAATATCTCTCAATCTCTCAAGCAAGAACAAAGTAAGAGCAAGATAAAAGGTAGAATGAGTCTGAAAACCTAATTAAACTCTCTAAACACGTTTTGGGGTCAGTTTAGAATTAGCGAAAACTTCTGGGTATTTATGCAAATCTTCAAAATTTGTCATTAACTCTCGGGTATTGTTATGTCGCGCTCAGTGTCGACCGACATCAAAGTCAATGTCGGTCGACACTCAATCATGGTCGAGACACCAACTTCAGCTCGTTGCACAAATCACCAGAAACGTCCTATAATCCCATCCTTTGCTCCAAACGCAAGTCTACCTGTAGAAGACTCAATAGACTCTAAAAACAAGGTTAAAGACTCAATATATACAACTATAGCATGGTTGAAAACCTAAAAAACCATATATATCATGGACCAATCAGGGGGAGGCTGACGTGTCAACGCAGGAGAACCCCCTCTTCATCTTTTATATATAGGATGTGCGTTGTTCCACTATTTGGTATACAAATATCTCTAACATTTATTGAGGATGATAATCCATTTTCAATGCAATTCATTTATGTGATAAACAAAAACAACTAATAAGATAATTTTATTTTTGAAAGCAAATATTTCACAATAATTATTTATCGTAAAATCATAGGGATTTCAAGAGACACAAGATGCACACTTAGATTTTGTACTCATGGTCTCATCGAATCAATTGCAAAGTCAGACGCATCAATGCATTATACCCTCAGAATATTCTGCAATATTTATTTATTTTCCTTTTCCCATGTTAGATTCTTTATACATTGCACAAATACGTGCTGGAGTACGACATACCCGTGATCAATGTCCCTTAATACCACATCTGAAACAAGCTTTTTAATCTCTTATGAGAGGTACTTCCTTGGTGCTCTTTTCCCTTAGAGGGTTGTTCAAATCGGATCCATTGGAATGATATTTTGTCATGTGGGTTGAATTTTCTCCCACGACCACGATTGTTTTGACGGTCACGACCACAAAATGCCTTGTTTTTTCTTGATGAATTCTTAACATTCAGTGCATTTGCTTTATAAAACGCTTTGGATCCAGTGGGTCGAGTCATGTGATTTTTGATGAGGAGCTCGTTTTTTTTTCTCCTAAGAGGAGAGCCACAACATACCTTATATTGTTGTTGCAGCGTGATGTGGTTTACGTCTTCTCTAGTATTTGAGATTCAATTCTAGTTTCACCACACTATCTCAATTTGGCCACAATTCCTAATATAGCAGAATTATATAGTTCATTTGTCGAAGTCTTGGAACCTCAGACTTTGCCACTTGTCCTTAGCAAGTCGAACCATTATGTCTTTCTGATGATCAAAACGATCTTTCAGAGACTTCCAAATTTCTCTGGGATCCCTTATGTTGGCATAGTCGTATATAATACTTTCATCAAAGTGTCTTCTTGGGAGATATTTTTTTCCTAGTGACATCAAAGTATCTTCTTGGGAGATATTTTTCTCCTAGTGAATTTTGATCAACCTTGAGATTCTAAATGAAGTTCGACAATGGTAGTCCAAGAAATGTAGTTAACATCAATGATGTATAAAGACGAAAATTAGAGCTTAGCCGTGTTCTTTTGGTCCCCGCATGACATGCGGCAGCGACACAAAATTAAAGCATAAAAAGTGTATTTGTTGTCGTTGTAACCAACTTTAGTGACGCCGGCGGCAAAACACGGCGACCAAAAGAACAGTGACGCATGACGCTTATTTTTTTTAGCGTCAGTGATGTTGACGCTGCGTCACCTGTTTCTTCATTTTTCTTTGGTTTTGATGTAGCTGTGTTCTTTCGTAGGAAACTCCAGTGAATTAAGATGAGAAAAATATAAAACAAAAACACAGATTTCTTTGACGCTGACGCAACGTCGGCGTTAACCAAAAGAACACAGCACTTCTCAATATTTTCCATTGGATTATTAAAACAAAATAACAAAACATTATTAGATAGATGATTTTATTAAAGTATTTGAGGTGCTGAATAGTGTAACTACAATAACTGCAAGTGCATTGAAATCAACATAAAAATCACTTATTATCTGAGAGAAAATTCTCCAATGAATAAACAGTAAAAAGAAACAAATAGATAACATGTTGCAAAAACATAAAACCGATAAAACATTTTTTCAGAAAAAGAAAATAATTTATTGAAAAGTGTTTTGAAGGAAGAGGAAAAGTTGAGTGACAATAACGGAAAAGTATATTTTATAGATTAAAAAATGCTATTCATTAGTCCTTAAGCAGCCGTTTGAAAAAAAAATAAACCTTATAAACTATTACTTATAACTGTTGGAGAAAAATATAAAAGGTAAAAAAGAATATACTAACAAAATATAAAATTCTATATGAATGGTGAGGACCACTTTTTATTATAGTTATAAATTATCCCACATAAGAATATATTATATGCTGACCAAATTATCCATGATAAAACATACATAAATTAATGATGATTATTTGAATCATCCACATAAAAATATTTAATAAATAAGTTATGGTGACAGTCATTTATTGTTAAAATTCAAAATAAATAAAGTATGATGACAATCATCCCTATTCAAAACCGAAAATTAAATAATTTTAGTGAAAAAATTACCTATTACGAATATTATAAATAATTAAATTATGAAAACCTTATGTATGATGAATATACGCTGTTAAGCATCTTCAGTATTTTCCAATAGATAATTTTTGCTATGGTGATTATACAAACGATTGCTATTTAGTTTCAAAGTGAATGCTCTCTTTTTCAGTTCAGTCAGCATAGGTTCTCTAATACATATATTTCTCATACTAAAAAAATCATTTCTTCTGTAATTCTATAACTATAATTCTTTAAATAAGCAATATATCACTACAACAAATATGTACATTATCAGCGCAAAAATTATGCTATCATATGTTATACATAGCGTTTTTACAAATGCTATGTTATCCACAGCTATAATACGTGCGACCCATACGATAGCGTTTTGTTCGTATGCTATGATATGTTAGTAACAATAGCAGTAGATAAATGCTTTTTTTTATTGTAAAAAACAATGCTTTTGTTTATATTTTTATAGCGTTATCGATTTCTCGGAAAAAAATACGACAATTCAAATTCCATGCTATTATTGGTCTCTCTATAATAGCAAAATTTTATTGTCTTTACATAGTCTATTATAGCGTTTACATATGCTTATTATCATACTTGGTACGAAAATTAGATTAACTTATAAGTTGTGGACATTGCTATAGTATATGCTTTTGACATCTTATAATTGCTATTACTTGTTCAGTTATAGCTTTCAAAAATATTGTAAATTTTTAACCCAACTATTTTTTATTGCTATGATTGTGATACATGGTTCGTTTGGTGCTATTATATCGAATGTTAAACATGCTATCTATTGTTACATAATTTACTCATGATAAACATGAAAGTTAACATGATTCCAAACCAACTTGCATTACACATAGTTTTAAGATTCATACAATCCGAAAGTAAAAGCATGATATCCAAAAACATACCACATCATGCATTACACAAGTTTTGGAATCAAAGTACAAAAGGCAAGTTAAGTTCATTAGCCTAGTTTAAACTACTTAAAACTAGCTAACCTGGACCATAGTTTCTTTATCCCCAACACCTAGCAACATTCAACAATTTTAATGAATCAGTAATGTCTACTATTAAACAGATATAATGATCACAAATTATGCATCACACCAATTAGAACACTTACCACAGTTAGTCGAACTCAGAAGATCACAAATTTATCAATCGGCCAAGAAATAGATGAGCCATGTGCATCTCTCATATACTTTATTTCATCTGAAGGTCTCCAAACTGCAGCATCATCTATCTTCACAATGTCTTCCCAAACTCTAGCAGCATCATTCCCCAAGCGGACAAAGTGGACCTTCTGTTCCGGGTCAACGAAATTCACACGCCCTTCAGAAACAACTCGCTTTTCCACTAATATCCATCAACTTGCACTTCTGATTCTCCTTGATAACCTCAGCTCCTTTTTTACGCTATCATGTGAACAATAACTACTCTAAACATCAGAGAGACTATTAACAGAAATAAAAAACATATAGCTAAATCAATTACCGGAGATCTTCTTGGAAGAGATTGTTCTCCTATTTGAATTTTTCTGATTGGAGATTTTAGACATGCCGATGGAGGGTTCTCCGGAGACTTCGAGAGGGTTGCTGTAGATTTAGTACCCGCGTCTAGAGATGTCTCTGTAGGAGTCTTAAAACCCGTTGCACCTGATGCTTTCCCTCCTGACGATTGTGCACCTGATATAGCTTTATGTATAAGAGAACTTTGATATGCTGCATCTGAGTTGCTTCCGAAGACAACTTTGGTGACTGGCCAAGCAACAAAAGACATTAAACAATCATCCAGGTGTGACATATCAAGTGTAGGCCTCCATAAAAATGTTTCCGGAATATGCACGACATCCACAAAAACTTTCACTGCCATTGGTCCGAGTGGAAGTCCATTAACCAACGCCTTTGGCTCTTTCGTTTGCCAACGTCCCTCAGCAACAACAACATCATCTGAAGACAAATCTAGAATCTGACATTTTTTGTAAGAATTCGTTCTCGGTCCTTGTAAACACACAAAAGGAAAACAATCAATCTGTTATAGTCAAAACTACAAATAACAATCAATTTGACAAAAACTAAAATATGAAAACAATCAATCAGATATAATCAAAACTATGAATAACAAATATTACCAGTGGTATAATTTCTTCTGTTTGTAGTCCCTGCTCTAAGATAACACAATTAGAAGTAGGCCAAGCAATCATCTGTCCAAAAACATCTTTAACGATAAACATATTAGTCGCAGGTCGCCACAGGAATGCTTCTGGTACCGTAGCTGTCTCCACCAACACTTTAAGATATGTAAGACCTAAGCGACTGTCATTGATCAAGTCTTCACGATCAGAAGAAATGATACGACCCGTGGCAACTTCGTCACTTTCACCAGTTCAGTCAATCAAGCACACTTAGGTAGAGATCTTTTGTTCACACTCTACAAAAAGATTCATTCGTAAAATTGAGTGCCCAATAAAACCAGACTATAAATTAAGATAAACACTATCTTAGATAAATGACTTACTCTCGCAACTGATTTTTCACCAACCTCAGGCTCTTGTCTCTGATACATAAAAAAACTCAGTCAAAATAGCCATTAATAACCATAAACATATTTACATCTGAAGACAGAAGATGTATAACCTGTTTTCTCATTTTAGAAAGTCCAGTTTGCAGCTCATTGACCTTTTTCTCTAGATGAATTTGGTTCTCCTCCATTTTGCCATACATTTGTTCTTCACTTCGAAGCAGGCCAACTTAGTCTTACTCATATTCCTACCCATAGCCCTCATACGTCCAGGGTTATCCGGTCCCAGAAGTTGGTTGAGTGCATCATCACTGTTAATTGTTGCATTTTCAGGTCTGTCACTGTGAATAAGCTCAGATGCCGTTTTCTGCATAAATGAAATTCAAGTTTTCATGTAATTTTATTCATTAATCTCTAAAATTACTAAGTGATTCTATTTAAAGGGAAGATTGTATAACTCACAAGTTTCTCAGCCGCATTAATATTCACCGGTGTGCCATCTTTTTTGGTCCTTGACTTAACCCAAACTTGTAGCCTTGTCACATCAGATGGGTTAGTACTTTCATGTTTCTACAACAACAAAAAAGCATTAGACAGACTAAGCACCTATATTAAGATAAACACATAAAGCAACACAAATGTATCGTTCTTACCATCTCTTCTGTTAGTCTCACCATTCCCTTACGACTACAAGTATGAGGAATCTGTTTGCGTCTTCTCTCTTTGTAGCTATCACTTATAACCTAACATATGAAAGTAGTAAATAATCATATATCTTATAGATTAGTCTCGACTATCTTAAATCTCATAACATATAAGAGAATACCTTGAATGCTTGGCTGGTTTTAAGCTTTACAAACTTACGCCAATCTACTGGATCGATGTTCTTTGGTCGCAAATTCATCCGCTGTTGGTTATTAGCAGCATCATTAATTTGACTAACTAGCCGTGACTTGGAAGACCTCCACAGACAACTCATTTGCCTTAACAATGCCGTCTTCTGGTACTCCTCATCAAGATCAAACCTTGCCTGTTCACAAATGCAGATTATTGGAAATATAATTGTTTACATAAGTCTACTATATATGTAATTCAAATCAACTATCACCTAGACAGATTTCCATAGAACAGTCTTGAGTTCTTCTCCAAGATGTTTCCAGCCATCAAGTGTGACAGGAACATGTTCACGAACCAGAGGACCTAAGTATGAAGACAACTTAACAGATCCAGGACCATATGGTTCTCCCATCATGTTGAAACTAACTCTTATTCTGCTGTCTGGATCCTTTGCTATGTCCTTGATCTTTGTTCGACCACGCTGCTTCTTATGTGCAGGCTCAACGACAGTGTCATGTCCTTCCGATAATTCAACCTCATCTTCAGGAACCTCATTTTCTATGACGTTATCTGGCACCACATTTTTTTGAGGTTGAATATCTTGCTGTGGAAGCTGCTGTTCTTCCAATATATCAGTGTCTTGTACGTCAGTCCCTTGTTCCACAGTCTGTGGCTCCAATACATCAGCGTCTGGTACGCCAGCCCCTTGGTCCACAGTCTGTGACTCCACTGTACAGACGAATTCAACCTCATCTTCTGTCTGTTTCTTCTTTCCTCTGCCTTTTTTTCTCGGACGCCCCATTTTGAATCACCTGAAACATCAGACAAGAGCTATTAGAAACAATTAAATAATACATCAAAGTAAACACATAGGAACATAACAACATAACAACATTCAAATACTCTAAAAACTAGTCAATTAAAAAACTAACATAGAGATAAAGAAGATGACCAAGAAACTACATTTCAGACATATATGCCTTCACAATCAGTTCGAGCATTTTCATCTTTATCCATATCAACATTGATGCCAACATCCATGTCAACATTAGTAGATAGTTTCCCAATTTCAGCATGCCCATCTTGATAGTCTTCTTTACTATATTTTTTTGAGGGACCATGCATAACAACTGATAGGTCGAGTTTTAATCCCTATACTAAACTGCAAGTGTACAGCAATGTCAAAGTAGTATATAGGGTTATCGAATCCACAGGGACACTTGGTCTCAAGAGAATCAAACCGTAGGGAATGAATACTAGAAATAAGCAATGTGATTGTATTGAAAATAGTGCAAGAAAGTAAATCAGTAGCAGAGATTATTGGTTGTGAAAGCAAGTAATTAAAAGCGTCAAACCTAGGGTATTCTCAGGAAATCAGACTAGCAAACAGTTCATTCAGCAAGGATCTAATTAAGCACCAGTTCTAGAACTCAAAACACAGATATAGAATTAACCAAATTCCTTTGCGATAATTCTCTAAGTCTAAGTGCAGCAAACCAAACTTCCGTTTGCGAGAACTAACAGATTAAACTAGCAATAAGTCCAAGTTTGATATGTTCACAATTATCCTAAACCAAACTTTCGTTTGCGCAAAGTTTAATTGCCCAATTTAATTAGTTCAGATTCCTAAACCCCACTTCCGTGACGTATTTAGCAACCTAAGATCTAGATTCTAATTGATCAGGTTAGAACTAGCTTTAAGCACAATTAAATTGAAGAACAGATATAGTTTGAATCCTTAACTGAAATTGAACAAGTCTAGCAAGTCATGAAATCCTATGTGAGAAACCCTAAGCCTAACTAGGAATCTACTCAGACATAGATAATGAAAACATGATCATATGATAAGTAAATTGCATAAAAGAATAAGAGTAAAAGGGGTTCGAAATCTTCTCCAAATACAGATGATGAATCAGGTTCAGATCAGCCCCAAAAGCTCTAAAAATCCTCTGCTCTTAATTATAAAGTGTATGGTAAAAAATATAAAAGCTCTCTTAATAAAAACTCTAAAAACTCTATTATATAGGCATAATCTCGGCCAAGGGCTTCTTTGTAAATATCAGGAACTTCTGGATCAAAGTGCAATATCTTGATTCTTCTAAACCGCCGAGTTTTTGGCCCATCTCGCTGGTGCAACGATCGTTGCTAGAGTGCAACGATCGACACCTTTCTCTGTTTCGGACAGTGAACTCTATCTCTCGGCCAATCACTCCAAAAATCTCCAAAATGCTCCATAATCTCCAATTTAGCTCCCAACCTGATTATACCTGTAAAAGACTCTAAACAAAGACAAAAGACACTAAAACACATCTATATCATGGCCTAAAACTAGTAAAAACCATGATATATCAACTCCCCCACACTTAGCCTTTGCTTGCCCTCAAGCAAAACATAGAACTAAAACATGGTGAAGAGGTTTGAAAACTCTTCAGAAACTCATTTCATCTTAGAAGCTACAATACTCAGATTCCCCTTAGTAAACCACTGAAAGAATCAATCACAGGATATCAAGACCAACATGTACTTCCCCCACACTTAGCAACTGTCCTAGGTAAACTCCACAATCACATTCAAGCATTCAAATTCTCCCTACTGACTTCTGCAAGTATTTAAGTGCGGTCTCACCTAAGGAGTATCGATCTAAAGGCACATGGATTCTTACCTAATCAGCTCTAGACCACCATACTATCTTTCTCTAGTCCCTTTCTTCTCTTTCCCTTCTTTAACAACTGATTTTTCCCCACTGGGTATCATTTTATTTTTTTTATCAGTGTTCTTCCCGTTATGGGGTGTACTTTGGACACATTCCATGGATCACATGAGAGATAATAGTGTTTGCTACTATTCTCATGACCACTTCGGAGTTACTAACTCATCCTCAGTTTATTATTATATATTTTTTTTTTTTTTTTTTTTTTTAGAAGGGGAGAAGGGGACTAAATAGGACAGGTTTACAGGCTGTGTCAGAACTAACAGGGAATCCGACATAAAGTATACCAAGCCCTTAGGTGAGAAAATCTAAGTCAGTATTAGGGGTGAAGTCAGTAAAAGGATCCTCTGATACCTGAAGTGATGTGGGTGTTCCCAGTAGGTTGATCTGTGTCTGGGTTTTCTAATAGTCAGAGATAGATCCTGCAATTCATCCCAATGGTTACTTAAGTTCCTGCAAGTCTTGTAAATCTCCTCAGAAAATCATAGTTCCTTACTTAAACAATTTTGACTCAATAAAACAAAAAATTTTGAAAAACGGATTGACTCTTAAGAAAACAGAAAGATAAACGTCAGTAGCACCTCCCCCACACTTAAAACACACTGTCCCCAGTAGTGTCCAGCGAAGGATCGGTAAAAGGAAGTAAAAATAAATTGAAAAGGTGAGTTTATGTCTGTCGGGTTACCTCTGTCGCGCGAGCAACGACCGTTGCACTATGTGCATCGACCGTTACCTGGCGATTTTTCGTGTATGGTCGATCGTTGCTCAGGACCGCAACGATCGCTGCAATGCGATTCCTTTCGTGTTGTGACGATCGATGCTGTAATGCATCGATCGCTGCACTGCGATTTAATCCGAGACCTGCAAACATGACTGCACCAGAAACAAAAACAAACGTAAAATCCTAACAAAAACACCAAAAATTAAAAAGAAAAACACTAGTACCTAATGGTGGGTTGCCTCCCACCCAGCGCTTGTTTAAGGTCAATAGCTTGACCGGACGCGCAAGGGTTTTCAAGCTCCGGAAGATCCTGACAGAGACTTTTTCTGTCTCTGTTCAAGTCTCCTCATCCATGGTGGAGAATAGGCTGTTGCAGAATGCTTCAGTCCAAGAAAAGATGGAGTAAAATGCGCTCCAGGATCTATTATCACAGTCTCATTCAGCTGCTCATCATCTGCTTCCAAGATCTTGAAAGTCTGTCCATCTATCAGTGGCTTCCGCAGCCTTTCCATCTCATATCGCAGTGTTTCATCTCCCAGGTGGAGGTCTATTAGACTCTGTCTAACATCAATCACGGCTCCTGCTGTAGCCAAGAATGGTCTCCCAAGCAATAAAGCTTCATCCGGATCGCAGGCATATTTCAGCACAAGGAAGTCCGTTGGAACTAAGTAGTTTCCAACTCTTACCGGAATATCAATAAGGAGTCCTTCAGGAACTCGCATGGACTGATCAGCCAGGATAAGACGTGTCCTAGTAGGAGCAAAATCCAACATACCCAGCTTCTCTGCCACAGTGTAAGGCATTATGCTCCCAGCAGCTCCTAAATCACACAGAGAACGCCTAAAACTATCTTCAAAGATAGAACAATCAAGTACAAAGACTCCAGGATCAGGTAGTTTCTTTGGGACCTTAGTTAACAGAACATCACTAATATGCTGAGGAACTACTATCACCCATTCTCTCAGCTCTTCATCCAATGGCAACATCTTGTTCAAATATTTCTGAACACATGGATGATAAGGTGGATCAGATGATGGAATTTCTTCCAAGTCTTCACTACTCTTCTCTAGCCTTTTCAGCTCTTCAATCTCTTGTTTAATCACTTCAGACACCTTGGGACAGTGCCAAATAGCTCGTGTATAAACATCCTCTGGAGTGATTTCAGATGTATCAGGGAATAGGCGGGCTAGTTCTGCATCAATCTCATTTTCATCCCACGGATTCTCTGCTTGTTCACGACCTGCATCGATCGATGCCATATGTGTATCGATCGTTGCATCGCGATCATCACAACTTCCACCCGAGAGTTTTTCACAGAAATCCGAAAATTCTTCCTCAGTCACCAACTCAGCTGTACTTAGCTCAAATTTCTCCCCTAGATAAGATCCATCATTAATCATTACAGACCAGGCCTTAATATGAGTGTCTGCAACTCCTTTTCCTTTTAGTGAGCTGGACATCTGATTCACCTGGGTGTCCAACTGCTTCATGTGAGTACTCAATGTCTCAAACTTCCCATTGAGGTCTTGATAGACAACGTCCAGCTTCTTGTTGTTGTCTACAGAAAGCTTGGTTTGACTCTCCATCAGTTGTTCCATCATAGCTTCCATTTTGCTCTCATGGGCTGTAGGTGCAGGAGGAGTATGATAAGATGTAGATCCATAGGCTCTCTGAGTACCTTGTCCATAGGTCTTTTGAAAACCACCAGATTGTCCTCCATTTGAGAATCTGTTCCCCTGTTGATTGTTGAATCTATTACCTTGGAAACCGGAACCTCCTATGAAATTCACATCTTCTTCCTGAGTGTCCACCTCAGTTTGAATCACCTCTACATCTTGGGCAAAGTGGACAGCTTTCTTATTTGTCAGAAGATTGTAAACTGTATCCAATCTGGATCTTATGTTAGCCATATCAGAATTCTCTACGGTTCCACCAGATCTCTTTCTCCTTTCATCCATTGTTTTGCAACTGTTGCTGCCAATCAGGTTCTCTATCATCCGTTTAGCTTGTGTAGGAGTTCTGGTGCTGAAATTAGCATCACTGGAATTATCCAGAGCAGTCTGATAAGGGAGATCTATGCCTCTGAAGAAAATACCAATCAGCTGTACTTCTGTGAATCCGTGATGTGGACAATCACGCTGATACTGCTTAAATCTCATCCAGGCAGTCTTCAAGGGCTCCACAGCTCCTTGGGAAAAGGTGAGTATGTCCTGTCTGGACTGATCCGAGCGTGCATCATCATAAAAGTGACGCAGGAACTCACTCTTTAAGGCTGTCCAAGTAGTATACTGACCAGGTGCCAGTTGTCTCAGCCATGCACTAGCGTCTCCAGCAAGACTGTGCGGAAATAGCTTAAGGAACAGATAGTCCGGGCATACTCCTTCATACTTCATGCCAGTGACTATGTCCTCAAACTTGTCAATGTGATCCATAGGCTGCTCTGATTGAAGACCATGGAAAGCAATCTGTCTCATCAGTTGGTAGTAGATGGTTTTTACCTCAAAATCATTCCTCTCGAAAGCAGGAAGCACTAGAGCTGCTCGGTTTGCATGAAACTCATCAGGTCTATTGTAATCAGCTAGTGTCCTCTCATGAACTACCATCTCTCTACCTTGAGCTTGATCTTGCGGTTGGTGCTCAGGCTCAGGGGGGTCAGGGATTACATTTCCCTCAGCATCAACCCGATGCCCAGCAGCATTGTACGGGTTGTTATCTTGGTCCCTCAGGGTACCTTCAGCATCTGGTATCAAGATCAGACGTTCTCGAACCATTCTCTCTCTCTTTTCTCTTCTGATAGTCCTCTCTAGACGTCCAAGTTCCTCTAGGTTGAGATTAACTAAGCTCGAGTTCGGATTACTTCGAGTGTTCTGCGTTGGCATAAACTGTCTGTAATCGTCCAGCAACGATCGATGCTATCAGTGCAACGATCGATTCAATCTCAAATCGCTCAGTGACGATCGATGCAAAGGGTGCAACGATCGATGCAAGGCGAAATCGGTACCTGCGACAGAGAGAAAAAGAGAAAAAGTCAGCAAAAATAATAAAATAAAAAAACGAAAAACAAAAACGAAAAATGAAAAATTTCTAGTAAAACCCTAAGTTCGGTCCTATCGAAGACTCAAAGAGTCCCCGGCAACGGCGCCAAAAACTTGATAGGTCGAGTTTTAATCCCTATACTAAACTGCAAGTGTACAGCAATGTCAAAGTAGTATATAGGGTTATCGAATCCACAGGGACACTTGGTCTCAAGAGAATCAAACCGTAGGGAATGAATACTAGAAATAAGCAATGTGATTGTATTGAAAATAGTGCAAGAAAGTAAATCAGTAGCAGAGATTATTGGTTGTGAAAGCAAGTAATTAAAAGCGTCAAACCTAGGGTATTCTCAGGAAATCAGACTAGCAAACAGTTCATTCAGCAAGGATCTAATTAAGCACCAGTTCTAGAACTCAAAACACAGATATAGAATTAACCAAATTCCTTTGCGATAATTCTCTAAGTCTAAGTGCAGCAAACCAAACTTCCGTTTGCGAGAACTAACAGATTAAACTAGCAATAAGTCCAAGTTTGATATGTTCACAATTATCCTAAACCAAACTTTCGTTTGCGCAAAGTTTAATTGCCCAATTTAATTAGTTCAGATTCCTAAACCCCACTTCCGTGACGTATTTAGCAACCTAAGATCTAGATTCTAATTGATCAGGTTAGAACTAGCTTTAAGCACAATTAAATTGAAGAACAGATATAGTTTGAATCCTTAACTGAAATTGAACAAGTCTAGCAAGTCATGAAATCCTATGTGAGAAACCCTAAGCCTAACTAGGAATCTACTCAGACATAGATAATGAAAACATGATCATATGATAAGTAAATTGCATAAAAGAATAAGAGTAAAAGGGGTTCGAAATCTTCTCCAAATACAGATGATGAATCAGGTTCAGATCAGCCCCAAAAGCTCTAAAAATCCTCTGCTCTTAATTATAAAGTGTATGGTAAAAAATATAAAAGCTCTCTTAATAAAAACTCTAAAAACTCTATTATATAGGCATAATCTCGGCCAAGGGCTTCTTTGTAAATATCAGGAACTTCTGGATCAAAGTGCAATATCTTGATTCTTCTAAACCGCCGAGTTTTTGGCCCATCTCGCTGGTGCAACGATCGTTGCTAGAGTGCAACGATCGACACCTTTCTCTGTTTCGGACAGTGAACTCTATCTCTCGGCCAATCACTCCAAAAATCTCCAAAATGCTCCATAATCTCCAATTTAGCTCCCAACCTGATTATACCTGTAAAAGACTCTAAACAAAGACAAAAGACACTAAAACACATCTATATCATGGCCTAAAACTAGTAAAAACCATGATATATCAACAACATACCAACAAGAATCCTCAGCCTACCTTGAGTAGAATACTTGTTTTGGTTGCGAGGCTAATATGTATGGATCTTTTAAAAAAAGAGAATTGATTCTGGTTCAAGTTTACTAGTGTGAAACCATCTTCTATCTTCACTCCGTTCCCCATTACTGCCCATTGGCACCGGAATAAAGGAACGTAGAACACATTGTAGTCCAATAAGATTATTTATGTTACTCTGCCGTAATATGACACAAGATCAACCACTTGTGAATTGTCTCTTGCACTAGATCTGCAGACTGTCGTAGCCTCATAAAAAACACCACTATTCTGGCTCTTTCTATCGATAGTAACTGTGTGAAAGCGTTGCCCATTCACTACATATCCTGTATATGACCGTGCACTACTACGTGGACCATATGCCAACCACTTCAAAGTTTCTCCATGTCCAATTGAGTCAAGTGGTATCTATGACAGTAAATAGTGAGTTAGATACTAAATAATGTACACTATAACATCTGACATTCCAGCAGAAATAGGACTTGCCTGTTTTTCAAGACAATCTGGAAAATTTTAAGTATGCGTACTCCATAGCACTGATGCATCTCGTCTACATCGTACATTTGAATCTTTTAAATATTGCAGATGCTCACTAGTACGCAAATTGGAAAGTAGGCAACAGTTAGTGTCATATGTGAATATTAATATATTCAATGAAGTATAAATATATGGTACTTACTCCACATAGGGGTCTACTACAGCCATATTTCGTATGACTGCTAGATGGGCTATCTTCTTCTCTGATTCAGATAGAGTGATTTGAATGCATGCTTATATTGGACGACCTTCTAGGATTGAGTTGCTTTCATATTAAATTTTCCTAACTTGTTTCCCTTGCACACATGTAGTCTTCTTCAAAAAATCACTACAAAACTGGATGCATTTTTCAGCAAGATAAGACTTCGCGATACACCCCTCTGGTCTTGCAGGGTTTTTGACAAAATCTTTCAGCACTTTCAAATATCTGAAAGCGTGAACAATGATATCTTCGCATCAAAACAACTAACGTTAAAACAAACAAACGAGTTGTGAGGAGGAATTATGACCTTTCGAATGGGTACATCCATCTAAAGTGGACTGGTCCACCTAGACGAGCTTCCCTTCCTAGATGTACCGTCAGATGCACCATGATATCAAAGAAACTTGGAGGAAAAAATCTTTCAAATATACAGAGTGTCTCAACAATTACATCTTCCATCTTAAAAATCTGTTCTCTTTCAATTACTCGTTGACACAAGTGATTAAAGAAGGCACATAAGCGTCCAATTGCCAATCTAGGGCCCTTAGGCAACATACCTCTAAGTGATATCGGGAGAAGCTGCTGCATCAACACGTGATAATCATGTGATTTAAGCCCTCAGACCTTACAATCATCTAAAGATACACCTCTTGTTATGTTTGAACATTATCCATCCGGGCCTTTGAAGTCAAATAATCTCCTACAGAAGATTTTCTTCTCTGTTTTGGACAAAGACCAAGGAGCTGCGGGTAAATATGTTCTTTTTCCTCGGGTGTTAGGGTGCATATCTTTCCTAATACCAAGCTCTTCCAAGTCTTTACGAGCTTGAAGACCATCCTTTGATTTCCCACAATGCAATAATTTAGCCACAATATTTGCAGCCACATTCCTTTCCACATGCATAACATCCAGGTTATGTCTAACCGTGAGTTCCTCCCAATAAGGCAGCTTGAAGAAGATTGATCTTTTTTTCCATCTTGACAACTCCTCCTCATCTAATATGTGTTCTTCCTCTTTCTCCTCATCTGATTCATCTGAAAAATCATCACTGTCAGCATCTGCCAAAGTCATTTCCATCCTTTTTCTCTTAGTTGCAGACTTCTTTAAATTACCAAAGTCATTTCTAAAACCTCTCAGATTTTTTGAAATTTCCTGACTAGACAATATTCTTCTCCTTCTTTTAAGTTCAACCTTTCCATCAAACCATGACTTCTTTCCCCTATAACTATGCGATGGAGGCAGACCCTTTCTGTGACCCATATACACATGTTTTCGATTGTGCTTCAACAACATACTTTCTGTGTTTTTGCCACATAAAGGACAACCCAATTTACCCTTGACTTTGCAGCCTGCAAGATTCTCATACGCAGGGAAATCACTGATCGTCCATAGGAGCATTGCCTTAAGAGTAAAAGTGGATTTACTAACATCATCATATGTTAGCTCTCCAATGTTCCATAAATGGCTCAGATCCTCTATGAGTGGTTATAAATAGACATCAATACTATTACCAGGCTGTTGTGGACTGGGTATCAAAAGTGTAAGCATTATGTTCTCCTTCTTCATACATAAGTCTAGTGGCAAGTTGTAGTTTACTAATAACACATGCCAACAACTATACCTTGTATTCTTCATGTTGAATGGATTAAATCCATCTGTTGAAAGTCCTAGTCTCAAGTTCCTTTCTTCAGCTGCAAAGGAAGGGTATTTGTCATTCATCTGGTCCCATGTGACTGAATCAACGGGGTGACACAATTTTCCATCACTGCTCTTGTTATTAAAATGCCATCTCAGATCCTTAGCCATTTCCTTAGTCCTAAACATTCTCTTCAGTCGTGGGATAATCGGAAAGTATCGTAAAACTTTTTGTGGCACAGATTTTTCACTTCACCAGTATGGATGTTAGTCTTCCATCGAGAAACCTTGCATTTTGGACAATTATCGAGCTTCTTGAACTTCTTTCTGAATAGGCAGCAACCGTTGATACAAGCGTGAATCTTCTGGCAACCCATATCAAAGGATTTTAAAAACTTTTTAACATCATATAGTGATGTGTGTAACACATTATCCTGTGGTAGAATCTCAGGCAATGTCTCTAGCAGATCATTGAAGCTCTTGTCAGACCAGCCATTCTGTGTCTTAAGCCTAAATAGTGAGACGATCGCCGATAGCCTAAACATAACTCATTATAATCGGTCCCAATAATCATTCTCAATAATAGAAAATACGATACACGACCAATGTACTAAGTCTAACTTTTAACAGCATGTTAACAACGAAATAAATTGACAACCAAACACCAAATTATAAAGACACAGTGTATATTGTTATTACAACTTTAAATTAGAGATTGTACCAACCTGTCATATGGTAAGAGCAGTAGAGAAGCTTCAGAAATCCCATTATCGCACACATCAACACTTGCAAAACAGAAATACATGAAGTTATATGATGGTATATTTACTAGAATTCAATACTATGAAACAACATAATGTATTTCAGTTCATGTTCTCGGTTACATACGATTACAGTAGAATGAGTTTCCAACAACATACGACATGCATTGAACAGTTTTGTTAAAAGGTTTAATCAACAAATGGGTCTAAGACTAAGTGAAATTCTGTGACAAAACATAACTATTCTGTCCATTGATATATCATGGTTTTTACCCATTTTATACCATGATATAGATGTGTTTTTAGTGTCTTTTGTGTTCGTTTAGAGTCTTTTACAGGTTTAATCAGGTTTGGAGCTAATTGGAGATATTTGGAGCATTTTGGGACTTTTGGGACGTTTTGGCCGAGAGCTTAACTCACTGTCCGATTTATTGATCAAGCATCGACTGACACACTGATATACCATGGATTTTAGGGATTTTAACCATGGTATATGTGTTATTTATCGAGTCTTTTACTATGTTTTAGAGTCTTTTCAGGTGTTTATTAGGTACAAGCACATTTGGAGCATATTTGGTGATTTTGGCACTTTCTGGAGCTAATTGGAGTAATTGGCCGAGAGATAGAGTTCACTGTTGATATTTCCGAGCTGCAACGATCGTCACACTTATGGCATCGATCGATGCACCAGCGAGATGGGCCAAATGACGGTTTAATGAAAAATGATGAAATTGCAATTTTGCCCAGAAGTTCCTGATATTTACAAAGATGCCCCAAAACGTGTTTTAGGATTATCATTAGGTTTTACAGCCACTTGTTAGGCGACGAACGCTTTACTTTAGTTTTATTTTATTTCAGAGAGCCTGAGGGGCTGATCCTGATCTCGAAAGAGACTTGATTTTGAACCCCAGTTCTTATTCGATTATATGATATTTGGTTTTCTACTTATGATATCTTCTGTCTCGATGAATATGTCTGAGTAGATCACATGTTAGGTTGAAGGATTCTCATTAAGGATTTCAGAGAATAATAGTTTAATTAATCTGTAGAGATTTATATCTGCTAGTTCTTTATCTAAGTTGTTCTTAATGCTAAATCTGAAGTAGCTAATCAGAGTTATGATGTTAGGTTGATTAATTCAGCGGAAGTTGGTTAATTTAACTAGAAAGAACTTAGATAAGCAATTAAACTGTTCGCAAACGGAAGTTTGGTTCAGGTTAATTGTGAACATATCAAACTTGGAATTAATGCTAGTTTAATTTGTTAGTTCTCGCAAACGAAAGTTTGGTTTGCTGCACTTAGACTTAGAGGATTATCGCAAAGGAATTTGGTTAATTCTATATCAGTGTTTGAGTTCTAGAATAGTTATTGATTAGATCTAGATAGATTGATTGCTTGCGTTCCTGATTTCCTGAGAACTCCTGAAACCTAACGCTTCGCCTTCTTGCTTACAAACTCACTTGATTTACTTTGCTATTTCGTTTACTGTTTTCACATCTGCTTCGCTTAATTTAAATCTGAACTACTAATAATCTATTGTGTGACTGAGAGTCCTTGTGGGATTCGATACCTTATATACTACGATTGCATTGACTGTGCACTTGCAGTAGAATAGGGATAAAACTATAACACCTATCAAGTTTTTGGCGCCGTTGCCGGGGACTCTTTGAGTTCACCGATAGATTTTGTATTAGGATTTAGACTAAGCATTCTTTTTAATTTTCTTGTTTACTCACGTTTTTGATTTTTGGATTCGCAGGGATTCGCACTGCATCGATCGTTGCCACCCTGCATCGATCGACACAAGGTGAGAACAGCGATGCTGAGATCTGAGACGTTCAATAGGTTCTGCGCCATGGAACCTGTGATTTTGATTCGCGGTGAAAACGGCGTTTTACGAGACCAAGAGGGTCACATATGCAACGCAAAAGGTCAGAAAGTAGATGGGGAAGGAAACCCCATCTTACCAGATTACCATGTATTGGTTGGGCAAGTAGCTGAGATGCAGAATAAGATAGATGACATCCACGACATCTTACTTAGGGAGAGACAGTTCCGAGCAGAGGCAAAAACTGATAAATTTGCAGAGGTACACTACATGGTTGGAGCCGACTCTTATGGACATACATTGGGACATCAGCAGAGACAAGGTTCTAGGCATGCTCAAGGATCAAGAGACCATAATTATACTTCCTATCTGGCACCTCCTACACAAAGTAGCAAACTAGAGATGATGATAGAGCAATCAATTGAAAAGCAACAGCAGACACAGCTTCCTTCAGCTCGAAGCTAGAGAACCTGTACACTAATTTGAATGAGAAATTTGAATCCTTGAACTCTCGTATGAAGCAGCTGGACACGCAGATGGATCAAGTTTCAACAAGGAAGGATTCTCAAGAAGCTCATGCCAGCAACATTCCCATTCAGGATGACACACAGATGGATCATGGATCATGTCTAGCAGTTAAGGCTGTGGAATTTGTGGAAGACAGAGAGGGATTCTATGTTGAATTACCTGAGTTTGAAAGCTTCGATGCACCTGACTCAACAGAGATTGACATGGATCTCTTGACTTGGATAGTTCAGATTGATGCGGAACCAAGCCAAGGAGAGAAATTTGAGTCTGAGATGGCTGGAATGGACCGAGAAGCTGATAAACCCGAGACTGTAGTTGAAACCCGAGCTGAGACGACAGCATCGATCGTTGCATCACATGCACCGATCGTTGCGCCACGAAAAGAACCAGTTTCGCTCATATCTGAAGGACCTGCTAAGGAAAGAACCTACAAACCTCCATTACCATTCCCGAAAGCTCCCGTTAAGCCTAAAGATGTGGTTCAGTGCACAGTGGTGGTTGACAAGAAGATGGTGGTTCCACAAGAGCCTATTCTAACATATTCAAGGCCTAAAACTACTCATAAACAGAAGGCTCAGAACATCAAATCTTTGCCAAAGGTAAAGCATAAATCCTCTAAGTTTAAACCTCCAGACTCCATTGTTTTGAATGCAGGAAAGAGCGTTAAAACACCCAAGTGTCAATCTCACCCTACATTCCTCCCGACGTTCCTTGGACGACATCATGCTGCTACTGCTTACACACCACCATGGATGATAAGGCATTCACAGAGACACTCAAAGTCTCTGTTGAAACCTCCATGAGTATGACCTCTTTCCAAAAGTCAAGCTAATGACTTAAAACAAGCGCTGAGTGGGAGGCAACCCACTGATAGGTTTAGTTGTTTTTCTTTCTTATTTTTGGTATTTTTCTTAGGATTTCACGTTTTTATTTGTTTTTGCTAAGTTTTAGATACATAACACAAGTCTGGAGATGTGTGACGATCGTTGCGGTCCTGAGCAACGATCGACACTCAACGAAAATCGCCAAGTAACGGTCGATGCACTTAGTGCAACGATCGGTGCTTGCGCGACAAAGGTAAAACCCGACAGAACTAAAACATCCATTAACAATTTTTTTTCTTTTTACCGATCCTTCGCTGGACACTACTGGAGACAGTGTGTCTTAAGTGTGGGGGAGGTGCTACTGACTTATATCTTTCTGTTTTCTTAAGAGTCAGTCCGTTTTTCAAAATTTTTTGTTTCATTGAGTCAAAAATTGTTTAAGTAAGAAACCATGATTTTCTGAGAAGATTTACAAGACTTGCAGGAACTTAAGTAACCATTGGGATGAAGTTGCAGGATCTATCTCTGACTATTAGAAAACCCCATCACAGATCAACCTACTGGGAACACCCACATCACTTCAGGTATCAGAGGATCCTTTTACTGACTTCAAATTAATACTGACTTAGATTTCTCACCTAAGGGCTTGGTATACTTTGTGTTGGATTCCCTTGTTAGTTCTGACACAGCCTGTCAACCTATCCTATTTAGTTCCCTTCTCCCCTTCTATAAAGTAAAAAAAAAAAATAATAAACTGAGGATGAGTTAGTAACTCCGAAGTGGTCATGGGAATGGTAGCTAAAACTCTCATATCCCGTGCATCCATGGAATATGTCCAAAGTACACCCCATAACGGGAAGAACACTGATAAAAAAAATAAAATGATACCCAATGGGGAAAAATCAGTTGTTAAAGAAGGGAAAGAGAAGAAAGGGACTAGAGAAAGATAGTATGGTGGTCTAGAGCTGACAAGGTAAGAATCCATGTGCCCTTTGATCGATACTCCTTAGGTGAGACCGCACTTAAATACTTGCAGAAGTCAGTAGGGAGAATTTGAATGCTTGAATGTGATTGTGGAGTTTACCTAGGACAGTTGCTAAGTGTGGGGGAAGTACATGTTGGTCTTGATATTCTGTGATTGATTCTTGCAGTGGTTTACTAAGGGGAATCTGAGTATTGTTGCTTCTAGGATGAAATGAGTTTCTGAAGAGTTTTCAAACCTCTTGACTACATTTAGTTCTTTGTCTTGCTTGAGGACAAGCAAGAGCTAAGTGTGGGGGAGTTGATATACCATGGATTTTAGGGATTTTAACCATGATATTGAAGGATTGTTTAGTTGATCCTGATTCAATTACTCATTGATTGATCCTACTAAACATGCTTGGATCTAGGTTATCTTGCAGAATCATAAAGGATCTCACCTAATACCTTGTTTATGCAGCGGAAGAAGAGGTATTGTCAGAGATCAGCAGAACCACCAAGAGATAGCTCCTCCAAAGGTTCACACACGCACACCAACAGGAAGAAGGCTGCTAGACCACAGGGAGGGAGGCGCAGAAGAGAGAGAGAGAGGCGCAGAAGGCTTAGGAGAATTAGAGAGCTAGGTCAAGTTTTATTCATTAAAACTCCTTTTAGTTCTCATGGGCTTTTGGGCCCAATTCTCAGTCTGATTAAATCCCTTGGATTTAATCAGGCCCTTCTATCTCTCCAAGCACAGTAATTGCCTAGCACTTTTACCGTACATCTGCTGAACCGTTCCTTCATAGTTTCCTGTTAGCTTAGGCGTGTGACCCATATGGGATCATATAATAAAGGCAATAAGTCCAAGACTTATAGATCATGAGCGGACTCTAGCAAGCCATCATGACCCCCAGTATTATATGACTTATGTCTGATCATTGACATACTCTTACTTTCTAGAGACAGTACAGAGATTACTGGACATAATTCCAACAATCTCCCACTTGTACTGGAATCTCTGTTTTCATATTCCTTTTGTCTCAATATCTCGATTAGTCATAAGGCAAGATGAGTGTCATCCTTATAAAGCCTAATCATGTTCATCGGACTCTGATTGGATACTGACAATCCAAACGACTCGGGACAGTCCGTTTGAGCATGGCCATGCATTTTCCAGTATTCAAATCTCCGATTGGCCTAGAGATATTCACTCCATTTATATTGGAGGGACAAATCCCGTCTTGTTCCATCACTGTAAACTACTCATTTCATAATACACCCAAACAGGGTCCTTGTAACTATCGCTGAACGACAGTGTTAGACAATGATCAAAGTGCATCAGTTCATGTGCAGTCACATGCATGCGAACTCAGGTCTAAGGACTATACTCTATAGTCGTAGTAAGAATCTCTTATGACACAGATATAAATATCCTGAAGAGTTCTTATAAGCGGGTCTTGTCCGGTCGTATGTACCCCAACATACACCTATGTACTGACTTTGATGCCGTGCATCTATGACATCCTGAGACTTTGTCATAAGTCACATACCAATCTAGTCTCACGCGGTTGTTGGTGTTCCAATTTCAACAACCTTCGACTAGGGACAAGGATGATATAAGCCATCTATCAAATATAGGGTCTCATGATCAAGCTAAATGACTTTGATAACTCAAGATCAAGTCACTTACTTCGATGACCTATAAAATGGTTCATATCATTTTGGAACGATTATTTCATCACAGTTAAAATAATCTTGAAATAATAATTTTATTTAAACATCTTAAAATGTTTTACAAGAACATATCAAATAACTAAATAAAGCCCTCAAACTCCCACTCAAATTTAGATTACATTTCAATGTCTCTAATGCCTACAGCTTCAGTCAGGAACTCGAGCTTAGGTCTTGGGAGTGGCTTTGTCAATGGATCAGCGACGTTATCATCTGTCTGAACTCGGCTGATCTTGACTTCCTTTCTATTAATGATGTCACGTATCAAGTGAAATCTTCTTAGTACATGCTTGGATTTCTGGTGTGATCTTGGTTCCTTTGCCTGAGCAATAGCACCATTGTTATCACAAAACAGTGCCAGAGGCTCAGCCGCATTTGGTATCACACCTAGTTCAATAATGAACTTTCCTATCCAAACAGCTTCCTTCGCTGCTTCCGAAGCGGCGATATATTCAGCTTCTGTAGTGGAATCAGCAACGGTGTCTTGCTTGGAGCTTCTCCAACTGATTGCACCGCCATTCAGACAAAAGATATAACCGGACTGTGACCGGAAATCATCTTGGTCTGTCTGGAAACTTGCGTCCGTGAATCCACTGACTTCAAGCACATCACTTCCGCCGTACACCAAGAACTTATCCTTAGTATGTCTTAGATACTTCAGGATATTCTTGACGGCAATCCAATGGTTTTCACCTGGATTTGACTGGTATCTACTCGTCATGCTCAATGCATAAGCAACATCAGGACGAGTACAGATCATGGCATACAAGACAGATCCTATTGCAGATGCATAAGGAATATTCTTCATGTGCTCAAGCTCAGCAGCCGTCGTAGGGCTCTGCTTCTTGCTTAGCGTTGTGCCATGTACCATTGGCGTGAAGCCCTTCTTGGAATCTGCCATGCTGAATCTATGTAGGACTTTGTCAATGTATGAATCTTGACACAAGCCTATCAGCCTTTTAGATCTATCCCGGTAGATCCTGATTCCGAGAACGTATGCGGCTTCACCCATGTCTTTCATGGAAAAACAACTTCCAAGCCAGTCCTTTACCGACTTCAGCATTGGTACGTCATTTCCGAGAAGTAGTATGTGATCGACATACAGAATAAGAAATACTATCTTGCTCCCACTAGTTTTCTTATACACGCATTGTTCTTCTTCGTTTCTGATGAAGTCAAATTGCTTGATCGCTTCATCAAAACGAAGATTCCAGCTCCTCGATGCTTGCTTCAATCCATAAATGGATTTATGAAGCTTGCATACTTTCCCAGCATTCTTTGGATCTATGTAACCGTCAGGTTGTGTCATATACACATCCTCTTCCAGAATACCATTCAGGAAGGCGGTTTTCACGTCCATCTGCCAAATTTCATAATCATGAAAAGCTGCAGTTGCTAGTAGAATCCGAATAGATTTCAACATAGCCACTGGGGAATAGGTTTCATCGTAATCCACACCGTGAACTTGTCTGAAACCTTTTGCCACCAACCTGGCTTTATAAATCTGGACATTACCATCCACGTCAATCTTCTTCTTGAAGATCCATTTGCACTCGATGGCTTTTACACCAGTGGGTAAGTCAACCAACGAAAACACTTGGTTGACCGACATGGAGTCCATTTCGGAATCAGTGGCCTTACGCCACTTAGAGGAATCTGGGCCCATCATGGCTTGATTGAAGTTCGATGGTTCATCACCATCAATGATCAGAAGATCATGACAGTTAGTCACGAGGAATCCTTGATATCTCTCGGGTTCGTGACGGATCCTCCCGGATCTTCGAACTTCAGGTACTACAGGTTCAGGCTCTACAATTTCTTGTAGGTCCTCCTGCTGCTCTTCCTCATTAGGTTGAGCAGTATCCTATTCATCTTGAATTTCTTCAAGCAGTACCTTACTCCCACTGTTTTTCTTAGAGAGAAACTCCCTCTCAAGAAAATTACAATCCCGGGCAACAAAGATCTTGTTCTCGGATCGTAGGTAGAAGTAATAAGCCTTGGTTTCCTTCGGATAACCAATGAAGTAGCATTTGTCAGACTTTGGTGTAAGCTTGTCAGAGATCAATCTCTTGACATAGGCTTCACAACCCCAAATTCTAAGATAAGACAGCACTGGAGCTTCTCCAGTCCATAATTCATATGGTGTCTTTGCTACTGCTTTTGATGGCGCTCTATTTAGAGTGAACACTGCTGTTAGCAGAGCATATCCCCAAAGGGATATTGGAAGGTCTGTGTGACTCATCATAGACCGAACCATATCCAATAAGGTCCGATTCCTCCTCTCAGACACACCATTCCATTGAGGTGTTCCAGGAGGAGTGAGTTGGGAAACTATCCCACACTCTCTTAGATGATCACTGAACTCTTGGCTCAAGTATTCTCCTCCTCGGTCGGACCGAAGAGCTTTAATGCTTTTGCCAAGTTGGTTCTGTACTTCATTTTGGAATTCTCTGAATCTCTCAAACGATTCAGACTTATGTTTCATTAAATAAACATATCCATACCTACTGAAATCATCAGTGAAGGTAATGAAGTACTGATAGTTTCCTCTTGCATTTGTGGACATTGGGCCACACACATCTGTGTGTATCAGGCCCAATAAGTCACTGGCCCTCTCGTTTGGTTTATTAAAGGGGGCCCGCGTCATTTTGCCCATCAGACAGGATTCGCATTTCTCACATGACTCAAAGTCAAATGAGCCAAGAAGTCCATTCGAATGGAGCCTCTTAATGCGTTTCTCACTGATGTGCCCTAAACGACAATGCCATAGAAACGTTCGGTTCTCCTCATTAGGTTTGAACCGTTTGGTATTAATGTTATAAATTGGCGCGGATTGATCAAGTATGTAAAGCCCATTCGTAAGAGGGTTACAACCATAGAACAAATTGTTGCGATTGAAGGAACATAATTTATTCTTAACTGAAAAATCATAACCTTCCAAATCCAACAATGAAATTGAAATAATATTTCTGCTTATCGCAGGTACAAAATAACAATTATTGAGTTCTAAAACCAATCCCGAAGGTAAAGATAACAAGTATGTGCCTACAGCTAGTGCAGGAACTTTCGCTCCATTCCCAACTCGTAGCTCCACTTGTCCTTGCTTCAGCCTCCTACTGTTGCTGAGTGCCTGCATATTAGTACAAATATGAGCCCCACAACCAGTATCCATAACCCATGAGGTATTATCAGAAGTAGTTGTATTAACTTCTATAACAAAAATACCTGATAAAGAAGTCTCCAGAGTCTTCTTCTTCAATTCCTTTAGACCTTCCAGGAATTTCTTACATTCTCTCCTCCAATGCCCTGGTTCTTTGCAGAACCTGCAGATGTCAGTAGGCCCAGCCTTGGACTTGGGCTTGGGCTTTGGCGCGTCCTTGTCCGAGACTTGAACAGCCTTAGCCTTTCCCTTGTCCTTGGCAGAGGATTTCTTAAAGCCCTTGCCCTTCTGCACCATAAGCACATTGGGATCCTTGGCTTTCCTCAAGTTGGGCTCTGCAGTCTTGAGCATTCCGTGAAGCTCAGGCAATGTCTTACTCAAGCCATGCATATTGAAGTTCATGATGAACTGATCATAGCTTGCAGGTAAGGACTGCAGAACGATGTCGCAGGCAAGTTCCTGGCTGATAGGGCAGTCGAGTTTCTGAAGATGATCGAGATAACCCATCATCTTCAAGACATGAGGACTCACTGCCGCATTTGCAGCCAACTTACAGTCTAAGAGGTTCTTAACTGTCTGGAACCTCTCAGTCCTTGCCTGCTCCTGAAAAAGCGATTTCAGGCTTTCCATTATCTCGATGGGCGATAACACACTCTCGAACTGCATTTGCAGCTCAGCAGTCATGGTCGCCAACATCAGGCAATAGACATCATTTTCATCTGACGAATGCTTTTCCCAAGCATTATGCAGATTCCTGGCGGCATTGTTAGGAGGCCTCTCGGGGAGGGGATCACGAAGGACATATTCCTTCTTCTCCTGCTTGAGGACCAGCCTCAAGTTCCTTGACCACGTCAGGAAGTTCGTTCCAGTCAGCTTCTCCTTGTCGAGAACAGACCGGATTGAGAATGTGTTTTGTGTGCTTGTAGTAGTCATAGCTGAAATATAAGATAAAAGGATTTTAGTTTATATGTTCAATATGATTAATCTCGCATTATAGTTAATATGATTAATCTCTCATTATATTCAATAACATCAGTTACCCTCAATAGAATATAATGATTCCAAGATCCACATATAACTAAGATCAAAGTGGGCCACTGGCCGTCACCCAACCTTAGCTTATATCGGTAAGCCCTATCTCGGCTAATTATATCCGTGATATAACTCTTGGTTGTGAATCTGGGCCCGAGGCCCAATCCACTCTGATGTCTCAAGGCCCGGGACTCCCGATGGCCTAGTCAAGAAAACCAGACTATACAGTCATGTAATCACTAATGTCTGGGACTCCCAATGACATCAATGAATCACAAACTGTCTTACCCACGCAAAAGATAGACACCCTCACACTGTAAGGCCGTGTGTACGATTGAATGGGCTTCAACAGCTGACATAATCTGGACAAGACATCCAACGCTTGATATTATTTGAGGTTTGTAGGTTTTTCTTAAAATTTCATCCCAAAATAGAAGATTACTATTTTGGGAAACTTTCCATTTTGGGAAACCTACTGATTTTGGAAACTTTCTAAAATTGGAAACTTTCTAACTATAGAAATTTCCTAAATATCCAAAACATGCAAATCTAGAAACTTCTATTCTAAGAAACTTTCTAATTTGAAATTTTGGAAACTGATTAATTTTAAAATCAAATTTTAATTATTAAATGAATTTTAAAATAATCTGAAGAATAAGACTCAAATAATTGGCCCAATTGTTTTAACTTCTTGGCCCATGGCCCAAGAATTGGTCTATGTCCAAGACATAACCCAATTGTCCAATTAAATGACATAACCGGTTTGGTTCATTAAAATTGGTCTAACCAAAATTAATTACTACGATGACCACAATTGTCAACCGGTTATTTACTAAACCGGATTTTCTCAATTTATTTGGTCCAACCAAATCAAATTAGAAAACCACTGGTTTAGGCACTAAATCCAATTTTACGACTTTGGATTTCTTATCACGGTTTAACCAGATCTTAATAAATTTATTAAGTCTGTAATTATTAAACTGTGACGTTTAAGTTTTAATAAATTTTAAACCGAACCATTAACCGAACCGAACCGATTGGTCACGAACCGATCACAGTCGTGACCTAGCTTCGCGATCGAGACGAGACACGATCGGCCAGCCGCAAGCATCACGCGATGCACGAACGGGACGGGACGCGATCCGGGATCGGTCCATCTCGATCACAACCGCGACGCTGACGATCGATCGGGACGATGGCGAGACGGGACGGGACGGTAGTCGGGTCGAGACGCGACGAGAGCTCGATGCGATCGCATCGATCCATGCCATCGATCCGTGATCGATACATGCGATCGGCTCGGCCGATCGGTTTATCACTCGCGGTTCACTAGCTGATCGATCCGACCACGCAACTCGATCCATGACGCGATCGGTTCGTGCGTCTTGACCGATCCGGACGTGTGATCCTTTCCGATCAACACTCCGACGCATACCAATTCAATATAGATTGGATCATGCGATTTTATTTAGTTTAGGTTTTAATTCTTTGTTTCTTAAGTGTTTTTCTTATCAATAGATTGATTCAAACACTTCTAAACAACCTAAACATGATTCTAAACAAGAAAACTTAACGGAAACAATAGCTCTGATACCACTGAAGGATTGTTTAGTTGATCCGGATTCAATTACTCATTGATTGATCCTACTAAACATGCTTGGATCTAGGTTATCTTGCAGAATCATAAAGGATCTCACCTAATACCTTGTTTATGCAGCGGAAGAAGAGGTATTGTCAGAGATCAGCAGAACCACCAAGAGATAGCTCCTCCAAAGGTTCACACACGCACACCAACAGGAAGAAGGGTGCTAGACCACAGGGAGGGAGGCGCAGAAGAGAGAGAGAGAGGCGCAGAAGGCTTAGGAGAATTAGAGAGCTAGGTCAAGTTTTATTCATTAAAACTCCTTTTAGTTCTCATGGGCTTTTGGGCCCAATTCCCAGTCTGATTAAATCCCTTGGATTTAATCAGGCCCTTCTATCTCTCCAAGCACAGTAATTGCCTAGCACTTTTACCGTACATCTGCTGAACCGTTCCTTCATAGTTTCCTGTTAGCTTAGGCGTGTGACCCATATGAGATCATATAATAAAGGCAATAAGTCCAAGACTTATAGATCATGAGCGGACTCTAGCAAGCCATCATGACCCCCAGTATTATATGACTTATGTCTGATCATTGACATACTCTTACTTTTTAGAGACAGTACAAAGATTACTGGACATAATTCCAACAGATATATGTGTTATTTATCGAGTCTTTTACTATGTTTTAGAGTCTTTTCAGGTGTTTATTCGGTACAAGCACATTTGGAGCATATTTGGTGATTTTGGCACTTTCTGGAGCTAATTGGAGTAATTGGCCGAGAGATAGAGTTCACTGTTGATATTTCCGAGCTGCAACGATCGTCACACTTATGGCATCGATCGATGCACCAGCGAGATGGGCCAAATGACGGTTTAATGAAGAATGATGAAATTGCAATTTTGCCCAGAAGTTCCTGATATTTACAAAGAAGCCCCAAAACGTGTTTTAGGATTATCATTAGGTTTTACAGCCACTTGTTAGGCGACGAACGCTTTACTTTAGTTTTATTTTATTTCAGAGAGCCTGAGGGGCTGATACTGATCTCGAAAGAGACTTGATTTTGAACCCCAGTTCTTATTCGATTATATGATATTTGGTTTTCTACTTATGATATCTTCTGTCTCGATGAATATGTCTGAGTAGATCACCTGTTAGGTTGAAGGATTCTCATTAAGGATTTCAGAGAATAATAGTTTAATTAATCTGTAGAGATTTATATCTGCTAGTTCTTTATCTAAGTTGTTCTTAATGCTAAAACTGAAGTAGCTAATCAGAGTTATGATGTTAGGTTGATTAATTCAGTGGAAGTTGGTTAATTTAACTAGAAAGAACTTAGATAAGCAATTAAACTGTTCGCAAACGGAAGTTTGGTTCAGGTTAATTGTGAACATATCAAACTTGGAATTAATGCTAGTTTAATCTGTTAGTTCTCGCAAACGAAAGTTTGGTTTGCTGCACTTAGACTTAGAGGATTATCGCAAAGGAATTTGGTTAATTCTATATCAGTGTTTGAGTTCTAGAATAGTTATTGATTAGATCTAGATAGATTGATTGCTTGCGTTCCTGATTTCCTGAGAACTCCTGAAACCTAACGCTTCGCCTTCTTGCTTACAAACTCACTTGATTTACTTTGCTATTTCGTTTACTGTTTTCACATCTGCTTCGCTTAATTTAAATCTGAACTACTAATAATCTATTGTGTGACTGAGAGTCCTTGTGGGATTCGATACCTTATATACTACGATTGCATTGACTGTGCACTTGCAGTAGAATAGGGATAAAACTATAACACCTATCACACACCTTGTGCATCGGTCGACACACTAGCGAGATGGGCCGTACGCGTCGGTTTAACAAGTTATGAAGATTTATAGAGAAGCCCAGAATAGTTCCAGTATTTACACAGAAGCCCCAGCCGAGATTAGGCTTATATATAGAGGATTTTGGTGTTTAATTTACTTACGCTTTCATACTTAGAGCTAAGATATTTTTAGAGCTTTTGGGGCTGATCTATTTCCTGTATTCACTTATTTTTGGAGAAGATTTCGAACCCCTTTGATATTTTATTCTCTTATATGCAATCTATTATTTCTATGATTATGTTTTCATCAATCATGTCTGAGTAGATCCATAGTTAAGTTTAGGGTTTCTCATTAGGGTTTGATGACTTGCTAGACTTGTTTAATTCAGTTAAGGATTCGTATGATTAGAATGTTCTTCAAACTAAATTGTGCTTAAAGCTAGTTCTAACCTGATCAATTAGAATCTAGATCTTAGGTTGCTAAATTCGACACGAGAGTGTGTTTTAGAATCTGAACTATTTAGGTTGAGCAATTAAATTATTCGCAAAGAGATTTGGTTTAGTTTAATTGTGAACATATCAAACTTGAACTTAATGCTAGTTTAATCTGTTAGTAATTGCAAAGAGATTTGGGTTACTGCACTTAGACTTAGACAGTTTTCGCAAAGAGATTTGGTTAATTCTATTTCTGTGATTTGAGTTCTAGAACTGAGTTTAATTTGATCCTGACTGATTAACTTGTCTGCTTGTCTGATTTCCTGAGAATACCCTAGGCTTGACGCTTTTAGTTTATTGCTTTCACAACCAACTTGCTACTATTTACTTTCTTGCTTCGCAATTTATTTACTTAACCATCTGCTTATTTCTAGTATTAATCTCTACTGTTCTGATCTATTGAGACCTAGTGTCCCTGTGGATTCGATAACCCTATATACTACTTTGACGATACTGTGCACTTGCAGTTTAGAATAGGGTAAAACTTAGAACCTATCAAGTTTTTGGCGCCGTTGCCGGGGACTCTTAGAGTCTTCGATAGGACCGAACTTAGGGTTTTTACTAGAAATTTTTCTTTTTGTTTTTGTTTTTCGTTTTTATTTTCATAATTTGCTAACTTTTCTCTGTTTCTTTCTGTCGCAGGTACGACTTTTGCTTGCGTCGATCGTTGCATCCCTTGCGTCGATCGTCACTAGGCGATTCTGAGATTGAATCGATCGTTGCACTGATAGCATCGATCGTTGCTGGACGATTACAGACAGTTTATGCCAACGCAGAAAACTCGAAGTAATCCGAACTCGAGCTTAGTTAATCTCGGACTAGAGGAACTTGGACGTCTAGAAAGAACTATCAGAAGAGAAAAGAGAGAGAGAATGGTACGAGAACGTCTGATCTTGATACCAGATGCTGACGGTACCCTGAGGGACCGAGATAACAACCCGTACAATGCTGCTGGGCATCGGGTTGATGCTGAAGGGAACGTGATCCCTGACCCACCTGAGCCACAACCGCAGGCGCAAGCCCAAGGTCAAGCTCAAGGTAGACAGATGGTTGTCCATGAAAGGACTTTGGCTGACTACAACAGACCAGATGAGTTTCATTCAAACCGAACATCCTTAGTACTTCCTGGTTTTGAGAGGGAGGATTTTGAGATCAAGACCATCTACTACTCGCTGATGAGACATAATGCTTTCCATGGACATCCAACAGAGCAGCCTATGGATCACATTGATCAGTTTGAGGACATAATCAATGGCATGAAGTATGATGGAGTTTTCCAGGATTATCTGTTCCTTAAGCTCTTTCCTTACAGTCTCGCTGGAGACGCTAGTGCATGGCTGAAGCAACTGGCACCTGGTCAGTTTACCACTTGGGCAACACTGAAAAGTGAGTTCCTGAGACATTTCTACGATGATGCGCGTTCAGACCAGTCCAGACAGGACATTCTCACATTTTCCCAAGGAGCTGTGGAGCCTTTAAAAGCTGCTTGAATGAGATTTAGGAAGTATCAGCGTGACTGCCCACATCATGGATTCAGTGAAGTCACATTGCTAGGTATTTTCTTCAGAGGCATAGATCTGCCATATCAGTCTGCGCTGGATAACTCCAGTAATGCAAACTTCAACACCAGGACTCCTGCACAAGCTAAGCAGTTGATTGAGAACTTAGTAAGCAGCAACAATTGCAAGACTATGGATGAGAGGAGGAAGAAATCTGGTGGAAGTGTTGATAACTCAGAGATGGCTGAATTGAAATCCTGGATGGACAAAATCTGCAATCTTCTAGGTGAAAAGAAAGCTGTCCACTTTGCTCAAGAAGTAGAAGTAATTCAGACTGAGGAGGACACTCAGGAAGAAGATGTGAATTACATCGGAGGATCTGGTTTCCAAGGAAACAGATTTGGATATCAATTTGGGAACAGATTTTCCGGTGGAGGACAGAAGGGTGCCTTCACAGACAATCAGAACTCTTCAAGCTTTGGACAGACCAGTAATTTTCAGAAGCCTTATGGACAAAGCGCTCAGAGAACCTACGGATCTTCATCTTATCAGACACCTCCTGCACCCACTGCTTTCGAGACTAAGATGGAGACGATGTTGGAACAGGTACTGGAGAGCCAGAACAAGATTTCTGTGGACAGTAACAAGAAGCTGGATGCAGTTTATGAGAATCTCAATGGGAAGTTTGAGACTCAGGTGAATCAGATTTCCAGTTCTATGAAGGGAAAAGGAGTTGCAGATACTCACATTAAGGCCTGGTCTGTGTACGTTAATGATGGATCTCACCTAGGGGAAAAATTCGAGCTAAGTACAGCTGAGTTGGTGGAGGAAGAAGAATTCTCGGACTTTGGAGAAAAACTCTCGGGTGAAAACTGTGAAAATCGTATTGCAACGATCGACACACATACAGTGTCGGTCGATGAAACTCGTAGACAGACAGACTTGCCGGATGATAATGGCATTGATGCAGAGTTGGATCTCGATCACTTATTCACTGGAGCCTCTGAGGTTACTCAACAGGAGATCTACGCACAGATTGTTAGACAGCACTCCTCAGTATCTGAAGTGATTAAGAAAGAAATTGAAGAGCTTAAGAAGCTAGAAGAAAGTGGTGAAGATTTGGAAGAAATTCCACCGTCTGATGATCCGCCTTATCATCCCTGTGTGCAGAGGTACTTAAACAGGATGCTGCCTTTAGATGAAGAGCTGAGAGACTGGGTGATTATAGTTCCCCAACACATTAGTGAGGTGCTACTGAACAAGATCCCAAAGAAGCTGCCTGACCCTGGAGTCTTTGTGCTTAACTGCTCCATCTTCGAGGACAGTTTTAGACGCTCTCTGTGTGACTTAGGAGCTGCTGGAAGTATGATGCCTTATTATGTGGCAGAGAAGCTGGGGATGCTGGATTTTTCTCCCACTAGGACCTCTCTTGTCCTAGCCGATCAGTCTATACGAGTTCCGGAAGGACTTTTAAAGGACATCCCAGTGAGAGTTGGAAACTACTTAGTTCCGACAGACTTCCTTCTACTGAAATATGACTGTGATCCTGATGAAGCATTGCTGCTTGGAAGACCATTCTTGGATACAGCGGGAGCTATGATAGATGTTAGACAGAGTCTAATAGACCTCCATCTGGGAGATGAGCCGCTGCGATATGAGATGGAGAAGCTGCGAAAGCCACTGATAGATGGGCAGACATTCACAATCATGGATGCAGATGATGAGCAGCCGGATGACACTGTGATTCTAGATCCTGGAGCGCATTTTACTCCATCTTTTCATGGACATGAGCATTCTGTAACAGCCTATTCTCCACCTTGGATGAGGAGACTTGAACAGAGACAGAAAAAGTCTCTGTCAGGTTCTCTTAGTGCCTGAAAGATCTTGTGCGTCCGGTCAAGCTAATGACCTTAAACAAGCGCTGAGTGGGAGGCAACCCACTGTTAGGTTTAGTTGTTTTTCTTTCTTATTTTTGGTGTTTTCTTAGGATTTCACGTTTTTTATTTTTGTTCTTGCTAAGTTTCAGATGCAGAACTCGAGTCTGGAGATGTGTGACGATCGATGCACTTGTGCACCAGTCGTTTCAAGGAGATTTGACGAAGAGGGGTAATCGCATTGTGACGATCGTTGCTCCTAAGCAACGGTCGTTGTAATTGGTTCAATTGCAAAATTAAGGTATGCGCTAAACCGGAAAATCAATTTTGATTTGACCAGCAACGGTCGTTGCCCCTAAAGCAACGATCGTTGCACCCACGACCGAGGTAAGTACCTTAAACCCTTTCTCTTCTCTTTTCTCTCTCATTTCCGATCATCCGTACAACCGAAAGCTCCACACCCAAAATCGAAAATTCTCATCATTTTTCTTTGTTTCAATTGCTAATACTTCCTATTTCACACTCTAAACCCTTGTCTTTAGCTCATATCTCACGAATCCAAGGTAAAGAACTTCTATTTCTCAAATTTTCGGATTGGATTTTAGGGTTTTAGGGTTTTAGATTTTTGAACTGAAAATTGATGATGCATGCGTAATTAGACTGATTTAGGGTGATGGATTATGATTTTGAACTGATTTGAGGCAATGTGGCTTGGATTTGGACTGATTTTGTTGATATTGTTTGCGGCGAAATCGCCTTGCAACGGTCGTTGCTTTCGAGCAACGGTCGTTGCTTTGTGATTTTAGGAAATATTCGATAAAGTGAAATCGCCTTGCAACGGTCGATGCTTCGCGATTTCACAGAGAGTTGCCGAGACTTATGATTGTTTGAACTTTGTTTCTTTGGCAGATGGCATCTCGTAGACAGCCCCGCAAGAAGCAAGCAACAGCATCAACGGCCGCAAGACAATACATTCCACCACCAGAGTGGTTTCACAGACACTCTCAGCCACCTGAGCCATATGTAAGAGATGGACCGCCAGTCGCTTTACCTTGGCCCCGAGAAGACGCTACAGAGATCCAGACAGCCAGACAGTGGCCAAGGGACATTCGCACGTTCTTTAAGTCTGCAGACTTCACGGAGCGGCCACTGCTTGATCGATGGGATGAGCATGACTCATTTCTCTACAGTGGTTGGTGCAACATGGAGCTCAAACCAACTAAGTTTGCAGACTACTCCACCTGTAAGAAGATGGGGATAGATGAGCAAGTACTTACAGTGTGCATAGGCATTGGTCTAGGGACAATGCCAATGCGACCTTATGATCTCTATCCTGAGCTGGTCAGGCAGTTATTGGCCACTTGCAGAGTGGTTTACTCGGATCCCGATAGCAGGAGCGCTACAGGAGGTACATTTACCTTCATGAGTTGGGGAGTCAGGTATCGGATTCCTCTACTAGATCTCTGCAGGATCTACGGGTTCAGTACTGAGCCGAGACGCACCGCCATGCCACTCGAGTGGGATCCAGTTGAGGCCCGATCATTCTGGGAGTGTATTGGCAGTGGTCGATACAACTCCAGGACCACACCAGTAATACTGATGAGACATCCGGTGCTGCGATATGTTTCGCGTATCTTATGTTGGAGCTTGCTTTGCAAGTATGAGTCCAACAAGATGCGCAAATATGAGATGGAGCTGTTATTAATGGGGCTGAGAGATCAGTTTACAGGTTCTGGCGTGAGAGATCCTACTCAGGGTCTCAACTTGGGAGCTGTTTTCGCTTTGCATTTGTGCGATCTACAGACGAAGCCTTTTGATGGAGTCGGTACTGAGACGATAGGAAGCTTACTTACTCCCATTTTCATGCATTGCGGGATTCCTCTACAGGGCACAGAGTGTGATACAGCCAAGGAGTTCCTTGATCTTAGCCATTTGTAGAGTGCCACCTGGCTTAAGGAGGGGCACATTTGGGTTTACACCGACCAGACCACTGGGAAGACTGGTATAGAGCTTCCTGCTGCTAGGTGGACACGGATTGATACGTTGGAGGCTCTGCGATTTCAGCCTCCTGAGTCTGCGCAGCGTGGGATTCCGACTATGGCTCATCCGCTGGGAGAGCCCTCCACACGAGCTTCGACTTCTTCTGCCCCTGCGCCTGCTGCTGCTCCGGTTGATGTTGGCCCTTATCCTGAGATGTCAGTTCCCTATGGAGATATGTCCGAGGCTGAGTGGAGAGAGCGTAGTGATGGGATATGGAGGACTATTTGGGAGTGGATGCGCGGCTGCACTTGCAGGAGACAGCCACAGATTAGTCAGCCCGTTCCTGTTACTCGTCGTCGGCAGCGATCTCCTAAGGACTCCAGCGATGCTGATCGTTACGGTGGGATTGATGATAGTGAGTGAGCGTAGCTGTCATCTCTGGATTATCGGTTCTCTACTCTGTTTTTCTTTTTATTCTTGCACTTTTTCTTTTTATTAGTTTGCTACTATGTTTGGATGGTTTATGCTTGATTAGATACATTTGTTGCATGGGTTTACTCTGTTTCTAGTGTTTTCAGCTTGCAGGGTTTTGAAAATGACATAAACCGACGGATTAACCTGCTAACTTGCTGACTGTTCGTGAAAACGCAATGCGTCGATCGACATACCATTGTGTCGATCGTTACAACGAAAATCGCACAGCAACGGTCGGTGCACCTAGTGCAACGATCGATGCCTGACTGCGACAGAGGTAAAAACCCGAGAGAACTAACCATTCCATTAACAAATTTTTATTTTCTTTCTTTTAACCAATCCCTTGCTTGAAACTACTGTGGACAGTGTGTCTTAAGTGTGGGGGAGGTTCTACTAATTACTTTCTTTTGTTTTCTTAGAGTCAGTTAAATTTTAAATTTTGTTTTTGAGTCAAAATTTGTTCAAGTAGGAAACAATGATTTTTTGAGAAGATTAGCAGCATTTGCAGGAACTTAAGTAACCACTGGGATGAAGCTGCAGATTATCTATGACTATTAGAAAACCCAGACACAGATCAGCCTACTGAGAACACCCACATCGCTTCAGGTATCAGAGGATCTTTTACTGACTTCAATTTAATCCTGACTTTAGATTTCTCACCTAAGGGCTTGGTATACTTTATGTCGGATTCCCTTGTTGGTTCTGACACAGCCTGTTAACCTGTCCTATTTGGTTCCCTTCTCCCCTTCCATAAAGTAAAAAAAAAAAAGAAAGATAATAAACTGAGGATGAGTTAGTAACTCCGAAGTGGTCATGGGAATGGTAGCAAACACTATTTTCTCTCATGTGATCCATGGAATGTGTCCAAAGTATACCCCAAAACGGGAAGAACACTGATAAAAAAAATAAAATGATACCCAGTGGGGAAAAATCAGTTGTTAAGGAAGGGAAAAGAGAAGAAAGGGACTAAAGAAAGACAGTTTGGTGGTCTAGAGTTGGCAAGGTAAGAATCCATGTGCCTTTAGATCGATACCCCTTAGGTGAGACCGCACTTAAATACTTGCAGAAGTCAGTAGGGAGAATTTGAATGCGTGAATGTGATTGTGGCGTTTACTTAGGACAGTTGCTAAGTGTGGGGGAAGTATATGTTGGTCTTGATTTCTGTAGATTGATTCTTTCACGTGGATTACTAAGGAGAATCTGAATGCTGCTGCTTCTACGACAAAATGAGTTTCTGAAGAGTTTTCAACCCTCTTCACTGCATTTTAGTTCTCTGTTTTGCTTGAGGGCAAGCAAAGGCTAAGTGTGGGGGAGTTGATATATCATGGTTTTTACCCATTTTATACCATGATATAGATGTGTTTTTAGTGTCTTTTGTGTTCGTTTAGAGTCTTTTACAGGTTTAATCAGGTTTGGAGCTAATTGGAGATATTTGGAGCATTTTGGGACTTTTGGGACGTTTTGGCCGAGAGCTTAACTCATTGTCCGATTTATTTATCAAGCATCGACCGACACACCTTGTGCATCGGTCGACACACTAGCGAGATGGGACGTACGCGTCGGTTTAACAAGTTATGAAGATTTGCAGAGAAGCCCAGAATAGTTCCAGTATTTACACAGAAGCCCCAGCCGAGATTATGCTTATATATAGAGGATTTTGGTGTTTAATTTACTTACGCTTTCATACTTAGAGCTAAGAGATTTTTAGAGATTTTGGGGCTGATCTATTTCCTGTATTCACTTATTTTTGGAGAAGATTTCGAACCCCTTTGATATTTTATTCTCTTATATGCAATCTATTATTTCTATGATTATGTTTTCATCAATCATGTCTGAGTAGATCCATAGTTAAGTTTAGGGTTTCTCATTAGGGTTTGATGACTTGCTAGACTTGTTTAATTCAGTTAAGGATTCGTATGATTAGAATGTTCTTCAAACTAAATTGTGCTTAAAGCTAGTTCTAACCTGATCAATTAGAATCTAGATCTTAAGTTGCTAAATTCGACACGAGAGTGTGTTTTAGAATCTGAACTATTTAGGTTGAGCAATTAAATTATTCGCAAAGAGATTTGGTTTAGTTTAATTGTGAACATATCAAACTTGAACTTAATGCTAGTTTAATCTGTTAGTAATTGCAAAGAGATTTGGGTTACTGCACTTAGACTTAGAGAGTTTTCGCAAAGAGATTTGGTTAATTCTATTTCCGTGATTTGAGTTCTAGAACTGAGTTTAATTTGATCCTGACTGATTAACTTGTCTGCTTGTCTGATTTCCTGAGAATACCCTAGGCTTGACGCTTTTAGTTTATTGCTTTCACAACCAACTTGCTACTATTTACTTTCTTGCTTCGCAATTTATTTACTTAACCATCTGCTTATTTCTAGTATTAATCTCTACTGTTCTGATCTATTGAGACCTAGTGTCCTTGTGGATTCGATAACCCTATATACTACTTTGACGATACTGTGCACTTGCAGTTTAGAATAGGGTAAAACTTAGAACCTATCATCCATCCAATTTTTCATCCATAATCAACAGTATATACAAAGCATTCATTACAATAGAAGAGTTGTAGCCTATAGATCTAAGACTAAAAGAGATTCAGAGCAAACTTGTTGACTAGTTGTTTTATAAGAACATAGGAAAAGTGAATAAAACTCTTAAAGATAGACATGCAAACAATGAAAATCTCTAATCGAGGCTTAATACATTCGAAATCAAAGAAGGATGAAGTTAAGATTCACAACAGCTACACGGGAAAACTGAAAGTAGAGAAAAGAAACAGGAAATCAGCATGCAAACAATGAACATTCCAAATCTAGCAGCGATACATTCGAAATCACTCAGATTTGATGTTAACATTCAAGAAATATACAATGAATAAGTGAAATTATAGGGAAAAAAAAAACCAGAAAATCAGCTGGTAAGAATAACTCGCCTTCGATTAGAGCTCAATCCCGACAGAGATGATCGGAAATTGGGCCGGGAAAAGTTCGACAGTGACGGCGACAAGACCAATTGCAGGTTTGATGAAGCTATTTGTGGTGTGTGAATGAGAGAGGGAGAAATTTGATTATGCTTAGGTTTTTCGATAAAGGAGGGAAATGAAGGTTAGAGCAAAAAAACTGAAAATTTGCTTAAGTGTTTGGCGGTCTAGTAATTTCAGCTTCTCGTTTAATGAAATTAGGAGATAGCGTTTACAAAATGCTATGATAGGAAATCGAGTATCTGAAAATCATCAACGATAGCAGTGTAGTAAAATGAGCTATAATCATCTATTATCAATAGATACTTTTTTGTAGTGTATATGATAACAATTTTTTAAATTAACTGATAAATAGGGAGATTCATACAATATTAAAGATAAAACAATGGAAAGATAGGAAAATAAAGAAGATGATCATCCAAATGAGCCACTGCATTTCTCTGATCCACAAAGACACATCTTCACCCTCCCATATCCTTTAGATGTTCCATAATCATATCGCAACTCCGTTAATGGAGGAATATGCTTCATTGCGAAAAAGCCAATGTAAGTACACCATAAACCGTTCTGCTCACGAGCAATTGGCTGCCACAAAACGTTGGGAGAGCAACTATGGTTCATAAATCGAGCCACATTCCCTGATTTCTTTGCACTGATCACAAAACCTACTGAACCATTAATATCCTCGGGAACTTCCTCTTTAGCATCTTCATTAACAAGGTAGGGTTCGTAATTCCATTTAAACGACTTATAAACCCTAGAAGGATCAAATATATAATGATCCTCTTCTTCCTCATAACCTTTCTGTATAATATCACCAGCATATTCACAGATGAAACTCCCTGCTCGAATTGGATCCCAAGACCTTAAGCCCCAGCCACAACCCACGGTCTTAAACACTTCTAGTCTGAATTCCAGCCCGGTCTGAATCATCTTGTTTTTGCAGTTAGTAGAACAACGACAAGAACCACCACATTCGTAGATCAGCGATCTACGGGTGACTAAAACTCTGTCAACGTAAGGTGGCCCGCCTCCATTTCTCTCAACGCAGAGGCAACTTCGTCCATCGGCCAATGCACATGCCCCAGGTCGGCAAGTGCAGCAATATACCATAGGTGGAATATTAAGGACTGCATGCTTCAAAGAATTGACATAACTAAAGGGGGCAAGAACCTTTTCGTCATCAACTTCATTCACCAAAGAAACCTTTAGATTCTCAGCTCCGAAAGACAGATCTTCAAGAACAAGACCTGGTCTTGTAATCAGCCCTTTCTTCCACTGTTCTACTGCTCTCCATATTGCAAAAGCGGGCTTTTGATCAGGCTGCCTCACCAATCTAAACTTGTAAATCTTGAAACCATTCTTACTTTTTTCGTCCCACATATTTGTGATAGAATAAATACCATCGTATATGTATACCTTGCTATTCACCCTTCTTTCATCCTCCACACCTCTTATAACCCTCACAACACTTCTTTTCTCAAGAGCTGTCTCTAGCGAAAGGTTATCCCTAACCAACTTCTGGTCAGATTCTTGAGCAGAACCGTACCCTGTAAAGACCAAGGTATCCGGATCTTGAGCGTTGTCAGCATTTATTCCTGAAGAGACAACGCTAATACCTAAAATTTGATCTTTCCCATCTTCTTCAAATCTCATGTGGTCAGTTCCAATGGGGACTCCATGTAGCCCCACAAGTTCCATTTCTCCCCATAAGAAGAAGATGTCTCCTACACTAATTCCCGGAACCGAACCGACTCGCTTCTTTGTGTTGGTTTGCAACTGCCGTTCCTTGAAAGTGCGTATGGCCACCGAAGCGCCACCTCCCACAATCTTAACCTGACTCAGACGCCTTCTGACTGCGTCAAATCGCATCATCAAGCTACTCACAAGCTCTTTGTTTCCGGTTTCTTGATCTTCTTTACTTATTTCTTTCCGAGAGTACTGACATGGCTTTATCATCAAATTTTTCGAGCCCTTTGGTCTTCCTCGTCCTCTTTTCATCGGAGCAGCAGCTGCAGCATTGTTATAGGCATCATTTTGATCACTTTGTGTGGGTGCTTCTTCTCCCCGAGGAAACTGGTTGCTCCCTTCAACTCTTTCCATTTCAAAAATCCTGTCACTAAGAATTTTAATCTTTTCTTATCAGTTAAAGGAATTTCATACTAATACTTTTTATTTATAAACTTTACAATTCAACCCAATTTATTTATCTTTTACAAAATTTTCATAAATTATAATATTATAATTTTTTATATTATAATATTATTTAAATTAAACATTTTTCAATAAAAAACAAAATTAGATCATATAAAAATAATAAAACACAATAGAACCTAGATCTACTCAAATCAGAAGAGTAGAGATTTCAAGTTGTCCATATGGGACGCATAACACAAACACAAGAAAATAAGAATTAGAAACGAGATCGATGAACATAGAACCTAGATCTACGCAAATCAGAAGAGTAGAGATAATTTTAAGTTGTCCACATGGGACACAAAACACAGAGGTAAGGTAGTAATAACGAAGTTGCAGAAGAACATAATAAACACTAAATCGAAGTTTAAACAGACGAATCTAAGTGAAAATCAATGATACCTATCATAACAGACTTAGATTTGCGATATTGAAGTGGGGGAGAGCGACTAAGCTACTCGGTTCGAAACAGGGACGACCTTTAACGATAAACAGAGAGACAATACCGACGACGGAGTAGAGAAACCGAGAATCAACACCCAAACTGGCCGGCGGTGTTCGAAGGCGAAGAGAGAGAGAGAGAGGAATCAAAGGTTTTTCAAGTTAGGGATATAATTTTTTTTTTCTCCTTCTGTCTCAAATGGTTAAAAGTGAGAAAATAAAATAATGAAAAGAAATTAATTAAAAGGTGAAAGCAAATTAAGTAAAAGGCGTGAACATAAGGAGAGAGAAGATATAATTCTTAATTAGTGTTTGTTGAGAGGCAAAATTATATTCTCAAGAGTAGGAAGTGGCCAATGACACACATGTGTCCTTTAGTATAATATCAATGATTACACATGTAATAAACTCAATTTTTATTAATTAGAAGTCGTTTTGACAAAAAAAAATTCATCATATAATAATTTTGTTTCCGTTTAATAATAAATTTCGTCAAAATTGTATTATCTTTTTATCACTAAAATTAATCGTTGGTAGCACAAAATAAATTTTCCATGTTTTAACAGTCTTATATATCACATTTTTTGAAATTCCATAAATGTTTTGAAATAACTTCCCATAAAAATTCAATCAAAAGAAAAAATGGTAAAGTTTATTTTTTTTTTCCTGGTCAAATGTAAAATTGAGAGTTTCTTATCTTGTTTTCACTACGTGAGAAAAATGTCTATAAACGATTATATGAGATAATGAGAACTTTGATAGCAATTTCTCATACATAAACAATTAAAAATACTTTACATTTACTCCCATAATTTTAAGATATGAACTACAACAATATCATAATTCATCTATTAATTCACAGAAAATGTAGAATTTTTTTACTTGAGAAAAATGCCTACAAAATATGATATGCGTCAATAATTTCTCATGCAAAATCAAAAGGTTACATTTATCACATATTTCTATCACAACATAATTATCATACAAAATGACATTTATTTTCGCTAGCTGATCGTACGGACCACGGGTAAGATTCTGTGGTGAAGGTCAAACTTTCTTTCTTGTTTTTCGCTAGCTGATTTATTTTATTATAAGAAAAATATCGTATAGATAACATATAAATATAGTCATGTATTGTTGTGTATGTTTGTGCAGTTGATATAACCCTCAGATTTAGATAATGTTTGCTAAAATACAAATGTTATGTTTGGTTGATTCAATTTTTATTGTGCATGAGCTTTTTAAAAACAAAGTATATATAATACTGGTGAGTTTTGAAACACTATAGATAGTCGACCCGCGAAAAATAATTTTTTCTCCGTCTAACACTTAGTGAAAAAAATAAATGATAATTATCTGCCCGCTTAATATTTGTGAAAAAACAAGACAATTATTTTTCAGTTTCCCTTTTTCAGAGAATCATTTAACCCTAATTTTATCAAAACAAAAGAACTGTAGCAGCAAACATTCCATATCTTCTAATGCGGCGATTTATTTGAAGACGGTACTCGCCGGAATAGCAGTTCCAATGATGACAGCCACTACGTTGGTCTTTCTCCTTCTCCTCCTCCTCCTCATCAGTCTGCAAAACTAGCAGGTATACAACTCGTACAGCGAGAGCTTCTTCTCATTCGATTCTAATTTTCATTTGATTTATTTGAGCTTATGAATTAATCTAACTGGTAGAGTTTGACTTCTCTTAACATCATAGACTATTTGAATTTCAATAATTTTTTATGTTTTTACTTTCAGCTATCAGCTTCCTCCTTTTGTGCTTTTTGCTTGATCAAGTACTGCTCTTTCATTGTCTTTTGCTCTTATAGCATTACTAACCTACATATAGAACATGTTCTACTTCATATCTTATCTTTCTTGAGGTATATGTTCTAGTTGCTTATTGTATTGTATGCATACAAACTTGAGGGAAAAGACGAGTTTTTCACTTCTAATGATGAGCTCACTCACCTCATGTGTGTTTTTGTTTCTGTGTTGACTAGGTTTTCAGAAGCCTTCTGGTAGTTGCAGGAGAATAGCAGTTGAATTCCATTCCGTAATTTCATTGAGGTATCATATTAGTTTTATTTATTAATATATTTTGTTCCCTTTATGCAGCTGCCAGAGTCCATAGTTTCTCTTTGTTAAAGGATCATCACACTAAAATAGAGTTGGATTTCTCTGCAATCTACAACTCTATTTTCTACTCTAAAAATAAAATATTCTAAGTATATTCTATCTTTTTGTTTACTTCTAATACTTTTTATTTATAAAGTTTATAATTCAACCCCATTTATTTATTTTTTGCTTAAATTTTCATTAATTATAATATTAGAATTTCTACATTATAAAATTATTTAAATTAAACATTTATGCAATAAAAAAACAAAATTAAATCATATAAAAATAATAAAACACAATAGATTTTGGTTTAAATATCACCATTATTATATGTTCCCCACAAATGATCGCTTAAAGCATTTCGAAGAGAAAAATGAGCTTCTTTATCTTTGATTTCTCTAAATCGACCAAGAAACTCTTGGAATCGGATATTATCATCCTCTGCCACTTGAACTTTTGGAGGTGGAGCTTCTCTTTCAACATCAATTGATGCATCGAGATCACGCTCATCTTCAATTATCAATCCCATGTGGTAACAAATACACATCTTTAGAGTCCAAAAATCCTACCCTTGATTGTCGTACACAAATATCTCTAGCTTTGTCTTCATTTACTCAAAAATTAGATGTCAACGATGAGACTATTAGTGGGTCATCGTCTTCACGACCAAGTAGGATAAAAAATCCAAAATGAAAAGAAAACTTGCTGATCAGACAACCGCAGTTATCAATACCTTAGAAGAATGAAATAAGCGATTTTGGAGCAATTAAAGGATGCAAATGCTCAAAGACAACATCTTTTCGATATTCAAAATAGGAATTATGCTTTGAAAGAGCTCAAGGAGTAAAACAAAATTTTATTTTGTGATTTTAATTCCATACAAGATCCAAATATTCGTGCATATATTCAATCAGAGCAAACACGAATTTTACAAAGGCGGAGTGATCAGAAACCAAATCAGCAGGGAGATCCTCCATATACTTCGTTTGGAAAATACTTTAGCGATCTTGGAGAATAACACATAGAATAAAGTAGTGTCCGTTATAAATTGTACACATACAAACAATATAGAACACAATAGACATAAAACAAAGAAAACATATGTCCATTTAGGCAAGTCCATGAGATCTACAAATTGCGAGCATGCGAGCACGAGCATAAAAACTAGATCCATGAACATAGAACCTAGATCTACACAAATCCACATAGGAGGGACGATTCAAGTTGTCCACATGGGTCGCAGAAAAAAACACACATAAGTAAGAACAAGAAACTAGATCCATGAACATAAAACCTAGATCTACTCAAATAAGAAGAGTAGAGATTTGAAGTTGTCCATTTGGGACGCAGAACACAGACACAAGAAAATAAGAATTAGAAATAAGATAGATGAACATAGAACCTAGATCTACGCAAATCAGAAGAGTAGAGACGATTTTAAGTTGTCTACATGGGACGCAAAACACCGAGGCAAGGTAGTAATAACGAAGTTGCAGAAGAACACAATAAACACTTAATCGATGTTTAAACAGACGAATCTAGGTGAACATCAGTGATACCTATCATAACAAACTTAGATTTGCGACGTCGAAGTGAGGGAGAGCTATTAAGCTACTCGGTTCGAAACATGGACGACCTTTAACGATAAACAAAGAGATAACACCGACGACGGAGTAAAGAAACCGAGAAACAACACCCAAACTGGCCGGCGGCGTTCAAAGGCGAAGAGGCAGAGAGAGAGGAATCAGAGGTTTTTTAAGTTAGGGTTAGAATATTTTTTTCTCCTTCTGTTTCAAATGGTTAAATTGAGAAAGTAAAATAATGAAAAGAAATTAAGCAAAAGGTGAAAGTAAAATATGTAAAAGGCGTGAACATAAGGAGTCTTAGTTAGTGTTTGTTCAGGGGCAAAATTGTATTCTCAAGAGTAGAAAGCGTCCAATGACACACATGTGTCCTTTGGTGTAATATCAATGTGTATAAGTGGCTACACACGTAATAAACTCAATTTGTATTAATTAAAAGTCTTTTTGACTCTTTAAAAAAAAAAAGTCTTTTTGACCAAAAAAATTTCATCATATAATAATATTATTTCCATTTAATAATTAATTTGGTCAAAATTGTATTATCTATTTATTACTAGAATTTGGTAGCACAAAATATAATTTTTTTCATATTTTTACCAGTCTTATTTTATCTATCACATTCTTTGAAATTCCATAAAAATGTTTTAAAATTACTTCCCATAAAAATCCAGTCAAAAGAAAAAATGGTAAATTTTATTATTATTTTTTTTTCTGGTCAAATGTAAAATTGAGAGTTTCTTATCTTGTTTTCACGGCATGAGAAAAATGTCTATAAACGATTATATGAGATAATGAGAACTTTGATAGTAATTTCTCATACATAAACAATTAAAAAAACTTTACATTTACGCCCATAATTTTAAGAAATGAACTACAACAACATCATAATTAATCTATTAATTCACAGAAAATGTAGAATTTTTTTACTTGAGAACAATGACTAAAAAATATGATATGAGTCAATAATTTCTCATACAAAATCAAAAGATTAAATTTATCACATATTTCATCACAACATAATTATCATACAAAATGGCATTTTAAACCTCAAATAGAACTTATTAGCACTTTAAACATTAAAACATTGACATTCACACTATAAACCATCAAAATAACAAAACTCACATATATAACCTCGATAGTAGTTCTAGTGTTTGCACCGCCAAATAAATAAGTTAACGGAATACTTAAGTCTGTGATAGCACTGTAAACTTTTGTTAGTTTTGAATCAAAAGTGCTTAATATTATATATTTTTGAAAATAATAAATCTATCTTATAAAAACAGGAAACTGACCTTGGTACATAGATGTTGTATTCCCGAAATTTGCGCTTGATATCGTTAGTAATTGTATTTTTTCATTAAGGGTAAAATTGGAATATGCAACATTTTGTCACGCATGGGACGCGGATCCGGGCCAGGTTTTGCGTTCTCACAGATCTTTCCTTTTAGTCGTGGCCGTCTATTCGAATGTGTTCTAATCTAACCGTCCGCTGGATATTTCTATTTTATGTTTCTTTTATCGCATTTAAGGGCAATGACAATCGGATCCTAATCGGATATAGCGCAGATCCTATTTTAAAATCGTCGCCGTTCATTCTTAATGTTTTAATCTAGCCATCCAATTTATCGCGGATATTCAAATTTAAAAAAGAATATCCACCATTAAATCTTTATATATCTATCATATTACAAATTATGAATCTTAATAAATTCAATATTCAAAATGTTTCTAAGATCAGTTACAATAATCTTCGATATTAATCAAAGATATATCTATATTAAACTATAAAACAAATATGCCAATAATATTCTAAACAAAAGTTGACCTAGGAAATAATCTATAAATACCAATGTCCACCACCCACAACTTCATAGTCTTTCTTACTTTACATCGTTGCGGGAAAAGATATTGCTGATCTTTTTCAACAATATTTCATTATCGAATCGTATTCTTGTTTCTACATTTTTGTTAATGGTTTGGTTGGATATCCGGACTATTGTTATCGAATATTTTTTTTGTTTTGATTTTATACCATGGCTATTGTTATGATTTTGGTATTATATTAATGTTTTTTATTATAGAGATGCAAAACATTAGTCCAGTGATAAGTTTTGATCGTGGTTATTTTTATATGATGTCCGGTAATGTTGAGGATTTAAGAGATGCAAGCTTCAGTCGATTATATGTAGCCTCCAAATTAACAAAACAATACAACTTCACAATACTGTAATTGTCAACCCTTAGTGTATATTTTCAAACATTAAGGGTTGGACTATAAACAGTTGAAAATATAGAATCGGTAAAGGCTGAAATGTTTGGAGTTATGGTTTTGTATTGATATAGTATAAACAGACATAATTATTTGACTACCATATATCAATACTAAATGTAGTACAGTAACTTCAATTTTTAAAAGTGAAACTATTCTACGATATGTGAACGGAAAAAATAAAAGAAAATCAAATGTTTTCTAAAACTCATTCAAAAACAAACACAAAATATCTATTTAACATCTAAAATCTAAACAAACCAATAATTAGTTGACTAGCACATATGAATACTAAACAACAGACATTAACATAGATCAAATGTTGTATAAAACCAATGTTCGAAAAATCGTTAGGCACTAGTCGGGCGGTCCGGGTGGGTCTAGCGCCTAACAAGAAAACCGGAGAGTAATCGGGGATTAATCGGGATCTAATTTTAGGGTTTTTATCTAGTTGTGTGTCTATATATTAAGGTTTTTCTATCGGTGTGCAATAAAATTATTTAGTTCAGTGGCTGTGGCAAGGAGAAAGGTGTTAAGGACCTGAGTTCTACGCCTCACTTTGTGAGTTTTGCACGATTTCCAGATTTCTTTTTTTAATAGAGGGTAAAATGGACTTTTCCTATTCATGTTCTACCTTCCAACTATCTAACCTAGCTAAAAAAGTTCAGAGGCCGCCCTGGCTTCTTCTTTTTTCATTTTTTCACTCTTTTTAACCGTTTTAGTTTGAATTTTTAGGCGAAATTGATAGATCTAGTTAAACTTAGTAGATTTATTAAGAAAAAAACATGTAAAACTGAGTTTTTTTTCAAAACATCCGATTATTTTACCGACTACCGTCAAATCGCGGCGGCTCCGGGCCGCCTCACGCCTCGCCGGCGACTTTGCGGCGGCGGAGACCGCGTTTTTGAACATTGTGTAAAACACATTGAAAATCAAACTAAAAAATAACTGCTTAATAACTAAAATTATGACAGACCAATAATTAGTTAACTACCATATAGGAATATTAAAATTAGATATTAACATAAATTTTAGATTCGACCCAAGAAAACATAAATTTTAAAATAAAACAATTCTTCAATGTTAATCAAAATGAAAAAAAAAACTGCACGCTCAGTACGGATCGGGCTTTAGTTAAAATAAAGCTTACAAAGGTAAACCTTGATACATACGGAACTATAAACCTTGATTTACATGGACGATCAGCTTCAACAAGTTTTCGAATTGGCTTTGGGGAAGGGGAACAATTTCTTTTATTCTCCAGATTATTATGGAACTTGTAGGATTAATGGCTAAAGTGAGTGACTTTTGGGGAATAACCTAAAAATACCAAGGATTGGGCAGCTCGGGATCGGGTAGCTTCACTGGTCAACCGAGATCGTACGGACCTTGGGTAAGATTTTGTGCTGAAGGTCAAACTTTCCTTCTTCTTTTTCGCTAGAAGATTTATTTTATTATAAGGAAAATATCGTATAGATAGCATATAAATATAGTCATGTACTGTTTGGTATGTTTGTGCAGTTGATATCACCCTCAGATTTAGATAATGTTTGCCAAAATACAAATATTACGTTTGGTTGACCAGCGAAAAATAATTCTTTTTCCGTCTAACACTTAGTGGAAAAAATAAATGGTACTTTTTTGTTCAGTTTCCCTTTAACATAATTATCTGCCTGTTTAACATTTGTGAAAAAAACAAGACAATTATTTTTTAGCTTCCCTCTTTCACAGAATCATTTAACCCTAATTTTGTCAAAACAAAAGAACTGTTGCCGCAAACATTTCATATCTTCTAATGCGGCGATTTATCGAAAAGGATACTCGCCGGAATAGCAGTTCCAAAGACGACGGCAGCTACGTTGGTCTTTCTCCTTGTCCTTCTCCTCTCACCTAGCTCGCGTCGACATTGCCCATTCGTCTGCAAAACTAGCAGGTATACAACTCGTAGAGCGAGAGCTTCTTCTCATTTGATTCTAATTTCATTCGATTTATTTGAGTTTGTGAATTAATCTAATTGGTAGAGTTTGACTTCTCTTAACATCATAGACTATTTGAATTTTAAGAATTTATGATGTTTTTATAAGTTTTAACTTTTATTTATTTCAATTCATGAAATCATCCCAAAATCATCTAGCTTTGATTTAATTCAGACCTATATTTTTCTAAAAAAGAAGAAAGAATCACTAACCTTGATCCATACTCTTTTGGCTCTTTAAATGGATTGGATCTCCTCTTGACTTCTCCTTCCTTAATCCTCCAAAGCCTTATGGATCCTTTTGATGGACAAAGGAACCCAATCTCAATTTCTCTTACTCACGTTATATCTTTTATGTACTTTGTCTTGTTCTCTTATTACGATTATCATAATTTACGTGTATATAGAGAACACACGTTACTTAATGTAACGTAAGGTCGCAACCTTATGACCTGACACCTTTTACTCACATACACCATTTAACACATTTAATTATTTAAATGTGTAACTTACATATGTATATAATATATATATATATATATATATAAATAAGTTAAGGAAGGAGAGTTATCATAAATCCGAATTCTAATTCTCTAATCGAAGCCGATCCATCACAGTATCATCTTTTATATTAGAATTCTTTAACACTAATGTGAAATTGATCCGTTATATTAAACCAAGAGACATATAGGTCACATATAAAAATAAATATTCTTACATTCTCCCACTTGACCTTTGATGGTTCAATAACTTTAATGCACACTTTCTTATCAAGTTCATCTGGCCTTTAATACAAACTATAAAATCAGAATTGACTGAATCATGGCGGTCACACATCATTGAACCACATGCTCCCTTCCATGTATCACAAACCAACTCTAAATTTATAGATTTATATTTCCTTTACATGAGAGGATCCTGAATTCTCAAAATAATTATATGTTATCCACAAACCTTAAATGTATATATACTTTAATGATAACATACTTAGTAAAACAGAAACGTAACTTTAAGTGAATTCATAGTGTCACAACTGTAAAGAGCATACCATAACTGGAATAGCAAGGTTTCACCTTTTACCACCCATACGTTCTAAATGGCCATTGAACGCCTTGGGTGGTAATCCTTTACTTAACGGATCCGTTACCATCATGTCCATCATTATGTGTCAAAAGACACTACACGTTTCTACACTTCCTCTTTAACAGACAAGTAATTTATCTCATGTGTTTTAACACCCCTCTAGTACTTGTCGTTCTTTATAAAAGAGGGTATTGCGGAATGATCACAATAATTCTCAGCGGTCAGGCTATCAAGTCGACATTCCAAAACCCAAGATAAAGTTCCGCAACCTCAATACATGAAATTGTTGCCTCAAAGCATGCCAAAAATTCGGCCTTAATAGTAGGAGTAGCAATGACAGACTACCTTCCACTCTTTCATGATATTGTTCCTTTACTTTTCAGGAATAAATATCTAGTGATCTCTAGAAGATCATATATCCTATATGTAAGCATGAGCTCATTGGTGCCTTGCAAGTACCTGAGCACCTTCTTTGCAGCTTTCCAGTGGTCCATCCCGGGATACTTTGATATCGACCCAACATACCAACAGAAAATGTGATATCTGATCGAGTACATGTTTGAACATAGTTCAAACTCCCAACCACTGATGCATATGGAATTCTTTCCATTTCCCTACGCTCCAATTCATTTCTAGGACATTGCTTTTCACTGAACTTATCCCCCTTCTGAATTGGAGCTATCCCTGCAGAGCATTTTTCCATTATTATATCTCTCTAAGATCTTATTGATATATCCTTTCTGAGACAAACTTAACAATCCTTGTGATCTATCCCGGAGTATTTCTATTCCGATCACATAAGATGCCTCACCCATATCCTTCATCTCAAAGTTCTTAGAGAAATACTTCTTTACATCATGTAACACCCCCATGTCATTTGTAGCAAGCAAGATGTCATCAACATATAAGACCCAAATCACAAATTTTCTCCCACTGACCTTAATGTAGATACATCGATCAACGATGATTTCTACAAAACCGTATGACGTGATGGTATCATCAAATTTTAGATACCATTGTCCGGAAGCTTGCTTCAGTCCATATATTGACTTCCTCAGCTTACATACCAGATTTTCTTTTCCCGTGGCCACAAACCCTTCAGGTTGGTCAATATATACTTATTCCTCAAGCTCTCCATTGAGAAAGGCTGTTTTCACATCCATTTGGTGGAGCTCAAGATCGTAATGAGCCACCAAGGCCAAAACAATCCTTAGAGAATCCTTCTTAGAAACTGGAGAGAAGGTCTCTTTGCAGTCAATGCCGTCCTTTTGAGTGAAACCTTTAGCAACAAGGCGATCTTTGTACCTTTCAATATTACCTTTCGAGTCGCGTTTAGTCTTAAAGACCCATTTAGAACCAACATTCTTGAAACCGTTAGGCAACTCTACTAAGTCTCAAACATAGTTATCACTCATAGACTTTATTTCTTCTTCCGTGGCATTAAACCACTTTTCAGAATTGTTACTTTCCATGACTTTCCGGAATGAGTTCGGATCTTCATCAATGCTAAGTTACTTTCATTCTCAAGAGCGTAAAATACATAGTCATTTGAAATGGAAAATCTTCTTTCCCTTCCAGATAGCCTCAATGACTCTTGTGGTGTACTATTCTCTTCTTGAATCGTGACAGGTTCATTAACCGTACTTTCAACTAGGGGAGTTTGTATATCATTATGTTTTTCTATTGTGCCATTTGACTGTAATGAAACAACAAGAACAACAAACTCAGGTGGAATGACAGGTGGATGTACCTCCACGTCAACCACCTTAATGTCCACTTTACGTGGTTCACCACTCCCACTAGTTTCACCATTCTCAATGAACCTAGCATTGCCCGTTTCAACTATTCTCATACTATGGTTAGGGCAATAAAATGTATAATCCACGGACAGTCCTAGAATCATGTTTCTTTTCTTGTGGGTTATATAACCTTACTTCTGGTGGGCAGCCCCAAACACGTAAATGTCTTAAACTGGGTTTTGTTCCCGTCCACAGTTCATATGGGATCTTAGGAACTGCCTTACTAGGAACCCGACTAAGAACATACGTAGAAGTCCTTAATGCATATACCCACAATGAAAGAGGTAAAGAACAATTACTTAACATGCTCCTAACCATATCCATTAATGTACGATTCCGCCTCTAAGCTACACCATTCTGGTGAGGTGTACCAGACATTGTGTATTGTGCGCAAATGCCCTTACTTTCAAGTAAATTTGCAAATGGACCTGGACATTGTCCACTTTCATTGAATTTTCCATAAAACTCACCACCTCTGTCATACCTCACAATCTTTATTTTTCTATCTAACTGCCTGTCCACCTCATCAATGAACACCTCTAGGACATTCACAGACTTGGACTTTTCGTGCAGTAGGTATGTATACCCATAACGTGAGTAGTCATCGACAAAGGTGATAAAGTATTTTTCACCACTCCAAGAAGGAGCATCGAAAAGGCCACATATATCGGTATGTATTATTTCGAGAAGCTGAATGCTTCTTGTGGCTGGTTTCTTTAAAATATGTTTAGTCTGCTTTCCTTTAATGCAGTTTACACGTACATTTAGATCACTAAAATCCAATTGAGGAAGAATATCATTTTTTATCAACCTCATAATCCTTTCTTTGGAAATGTGACCTAATCTTTGATGCCACAAGTAAGCAGAACATTCAGCTGCTGAACTACGCTTAATGCCTCGATTTTCAACATTAAATAAGGATTCAGAGAACTTTGCATCAAGATTTAACTTGTAAAGTGAATCAATTAATGTACCACTGCCATAAAAGTAATCATTTTGGTACAAAGAGAAAACACCTTGTCCAACCTTAAAATCAAAACCTAAATTATCCAACCTACTTACTGAAACAAGATTTCTAGCACATTCAGGTACATAGAGACATCCTTCAAGATCCACATGACACTTACTGTCTAAGACCAATCTATACGTCCCAATGCCCTCTATTCTTTCCTTCATCATGTTTCCTATGAACAAGAATTGTTCAGGTCCTCTTATAGGCTGGATCGATCTGAATCCCTGTTTAATATGAGACACATGAGTAGTTGCACCAGAATCTAGCCACCAATTATTATTAGGCACTTCCATAAGGTTCAATTCAGAGCAAACAAAGCTATGATGTTTACCTTTCTTATCGAACCATGCCTTTCTTTTCGGACAATATTTCTTGAAGTGTCCCGTTTGCTTGCAAAAGAAACACTTCATTTCCTTATGGATTTTACTTTCGGGTCCTTTCATGAAAGCTTTATCCTTCCCTTTGTCCTTTCTACTTGGTTTTCCTTTAGTGCTGCGGGCAGGGCCAAGACCTACGAGATTAGCAACTTTATCTTTCATGTTCTTTAATCTCCCTTCCTCTTGAACAAACATAGCCTATAACTCCTTAAAGCTCCATTTATATTTAATGGTGTTGTAATTCATCTGGAACTGGCTAAACTCGAAAGGTAAGGAGTTCATGATGAATTGGACCAAGAATTGCTCATGAACTTCCATTCCCAAGGTCGTTAACTTTGCTGCCAAGTTAGACATGTGTGTCACATGATCATGGATTGGCTGAGACCATTCAAAATTTCTTGTAGTAAGCTCGTTCATTAAGCTTCCTACGATTGACTTGTCAGCCAAATCCGATTGTGAACACTCCTAAATTTTCTGTAAGAATTCCCTTGCATTCTCTGTCACGGGCATAAACAACTTAATAATTTCTACCATCGTCATCCTCATGAGGTTCAAGCTCAACCTATTAGATCGCTCCCATCTCTCATACCGAGACTTTTTAGACTCAGAGCTATGTTCTGTAATGGCTGAGGGAACCTCATCAGTTACTATGGCGGAGTCCAATGCCATAACATCCAGTGTAAACCGGATATGTTCGGACCACTCTCCATAATTAAGCCCATTAAACTTCACGACAGAGTTTGCAGATGCAAACATATTTGATGAAGCTGCAAACATGAATACATGTTTACCCATCAATGCTATGAAACTTAAATGTTTTAGGAGGCAATTTTAATCCTTTATTGCATGAATTTAAGTAACCTTTGGGCAATACTTAAACAAAAGCAATATCATTGATGCTAAGTTAATACTTTTATAATTAATCGAATCACACATAAGTTAAATAGTATACTACCTTTGGGTATGTATACCATAAACTATAGTGAAAATGATTAATTACATTTATTTACTAATTATATTTAATGATTCACCTTTGGGTGATCTCCTAGAATATAAATGGCAAAAAAATTGATCAATCAAACTTTAATGTCATTTTTAACATCTCTCTAATCATGATCAATTATATTATATACTATAAATATTTATATTTTATCTTTTAATATTTACATGTAATATAACAAGGTCACTTTGGTGACTAACATGTTACATACAATATAAATATCAAAAACTTTTATATTGTTTCAGTATTTTATAACACAATAATCTTTCTATTTAAAATGCAGCGGAAGCATTTTTATTTAATATGTAACTTTTATAATATTTTTGAAAACGCAGAGAACACACTCTAGATTACTCAAAGGAATTTCACAAATAAAAATACTTCTTATTTAGAAATCTCTTGAACAAATTACAACGAATCTTGTTCAATCAGTTTTACTTGACTTCACACCACTGAATCAAGACTGACCAATTCCTTAATTTACCAGAATACCTTACCAAGCAACAACAATTGATTATCTCTCAGACTCTCACCGAGTTTTCTAAGTCGTACACCACAGATTCTGTGTTACACGCTTTTAGCTCTATCTCATAAGCGGCTAACCCTAATCTTCAAGGTGTCTCCATCTTATATACTCTTATTACTTCCAAATATAGAGTTTCCATTTCGCAGATTTCCAATCTTCACTTTCTTCAACTACGATCTGCTGACTTGGCATCCATGTCATGTCTCCTATGTCACTCAGATCATTCCTCGTATGGCTCAACTAATCTTGATTCTTCATTCTCCCACTTTTGTCTTAATGTGATAACCGATTCATCCTGTAAGATTAAAACTAAGCAATACACAAGTTTGTAGTCATAGCATTAGGCAACTCATATAACTTTAGACAAATCCATCTCAAAACGCAAAAATTCAACTTCAACATAATTAAAGTAAAAGTGAAATCAGTTTGCAATGACAAAAGGAAATCAAATCATAATATCATAAAATAAAGCCGATGTCAATCATCCCTAACAAACTCAGTTCGAGCCTCATCACTCGTTCCACCATCTCCTTCTTTCTCACCTGTCCTGGTGTATTCTCCCCCTGAATCGATTATCATATCAAAACAAAACAAAATTGAGTATGTATGTGTGAGAAATCGAAGTTAACTTAGAACAAGCTTACGAGCAAGTCACCTCTTTATAGAGAGCAGACTCTTTAGAGAATTGTCGACATCCGTGAGTATGTCCGGTTCTTCTTCCACACAGTTGGAAATATAAGTCGGATGACCAAGAGGGGCACCATCGGCACGATAGATCGGAACGTCAAACTGAAACGCCATGATTTTAAAGAACAGGTTGGGAAAGATCAGCTTGCGATCCAGCACTTGTGTCTGGGCAAGTTGTAAAATCTGCTTATGCACCAATCATCCAAAGTTAAAGCTCCTTCCCTTGTGTAACATAAAGAGAAACTGGAGACGCACTTGAAAAAGGACAATCTTATGTGGTGTGGGCATCCAGTTAGTACAACAGATCTTGTAAAGCACTTGAAACATAGGAAGAAGATGATAGAATCGAACATCTTCCCACTTGGTTCTGCTTCCACCAGTTAACACAGTGACAGCTTGATCAATGTCCTCATCATTCCAGTCACACGGATTTGCTATGTACGGTGTCATGAACATTCGGTTGATCAGATAGGGTGAGAAATCATACATATGTCCCTGAACAAACACCAGGTGAAGCAATTCCTGATCTTCCCATTCACAGAGATTCACAACAAACTCCCTGACTGGTCGCGGAAAGTAAGATGACACATGGATGACTGTGTAAATCAGGCCCACTCTCTCAATAAATCGGCGAACTGCACTCAAAGTCTCATCCTTCATAGCCAGTACTTTCTGATTCAGAAAGTTCTTGTGTATCAGACATCGAGAACGACCTTGTGCTATGTGAGATAGATGCTTAGAGTCAACCGGTACTTTGGTAACCTCCACCAACTCTGGGTAAATTGCATTCCGATCAGCAAACAGTTGTGTGCTTTCAGTATAATGTTGTTCAAACGAAACATAAGTATGATTCGGCATTGGCGCTACGTTCTCATCGGTTGTGTCACCATCATACGGATGATCGACAACTGGTGGTGCTTCATCATCCCATGAGAGCCCTCGAATTGGTGTTCTAGCATTACGAGCAGCCATGAACATCTTCCTAGTCTGGTAGCGAGTAGCGGGTGGAGGAGGCGAATCCATAGTGAGATGATGACCTTTAGTATTTGTCGAGAAGTATACCTAATGCGGCTCTGTAATATAGTTAAGCATTATACCTAATAAACTTAAAGCACAAGTAGAGCATTAGTAAAACACTAACGAGCCCAGGCCCAAAAAAAAATATAGAAGCATGCAAGTTGAACCCAAAAGAGAAAAAAAAAACTTTAGGCTTAAGAAAGCCAATACAATCACTTTGTTAGAGGAGAGACAAGGGACCCAAACTACTGTGGCCCAAGGTAAGAATAATACTAGGAAAAAAATTTACGTACATTTTCAGAGAGCATGGTGTGGCCGAATCAGATCACGTACCCACAAAGATGAAACCTTTCTCTCTTTCAAGACCACAGAGATAGCCTTCCTTAGCTAAGGTGCTATCGTCTCTGTCCAACTAAGGTTTTCATACCACATACATACTGCTTGACCCAGTTGATTATTTGTGTTGATTAGAGTCATATGCATGGTTCGACATAGGAAAAGCGTTATGACAGCTGAGCGGGGTGCCAATTTCAAACATTTGGACAGATTTTCTCAGCCGAGATGCTTTCATCCGAAGTGAACCATATAGAACATCTTTTGTTTTGTTTATCATTCATTGGGATTGGGTGGACAGCTTTTCTCAGCCGAGATGCTTTCATCCTAGATACATATTTATTCTACTTTCCCACTTTCTTTACCACAATACACTTATTACAATTGACACCCTTTCACTCGAACTGTTCACAACCTCTTCATGTCTATAACACTCAAAAGCTTATATCCACATGATTAAATATGATCTAACCGGTACAAACTCATAATCAAAGCAGTGATCAGATTCAAACTTAAACTGTTTTAGCAGCCTAGTCCAAACTGAGTGCTCATCTTTTTATGCTCAACTTGATTAGCTATGATCGTGAGATTAGTACCTTTTTTTGGCTGTCTCTACTGAGTTTCAGTGTCTCATCTTGTGTGACCTAGCTGACACCAACCGTCCACACTCCCTTGTATGCTTAATAGATTAACAGTCACAGACTCCAAGATCCTTTCGTAAGTACAAAAAGCTGTTGAAATCGAGAGGTTTAGTAAATATATCAGCAAGATTTTGTTCTGATGCAACATGTTTCACTATAGCTAGTTTCTCCTCAACCAATCCTCTAACAAAGTGATGTCGAATGTCAACATGTTTTGTTCTTGAGTGTTGCACATGATTCTTAGTTAAATCAATTGCACTCTTATTGTCACAATGTACTAAGAAAGAGTCAGTGCTAATACCATAGTCACTCAGCATTTGCTTTATCCATAAGAGTTGTGTGCAACAACTACCCAAAGCGATGTACTCGGCTTCAGCTGTTGATAGTGATACACAATTTTGTTTCTTGCTATACCACGAGACGAGATTATTTCCTAGAAAAAAACATCCTCCAGAGGTACTTTTCCGATCATCCAAACATCCTGCCCAATCCGCATCACAAAAACCTGCAAGATTTGAATTAGTGTCAGTTGTATATTTCAGACCATAATTAACTGTACCCTTCACATATCTGATTATACGTTTCACAGACATCAGATGCGACTGCATGGGGTTCGCATGATATCTTGCACACAACCCAACACTCAGACAAATATCTGGCCTACTAGCCGTTAAATACAGAAGACTTCATATGATGGCTCTGTACAGACGTGTTGGGAATGTCCTGAAATCTATTGTACTTACTCTAAGTGAAAGTCGTATTGTCGAGATGAGACAATCACATAACACTAGGTAGTCATAACGCTTTGCTAGAAGCCACTTATGATCAATGAGTTGAGAACTCATTGCTAGTGTTATATGATCCTACAGGGTCACACACCTAAGCAAACTGGGCGTTAAAGACGAGGTTGATCATTAATGTAATGATCCAGTGAATGCATATTTGATATGCATTCGATATCAATATTCTGGGGCAGTGTCGATCGATGCAGATAGTGCATCGATCGATGCAACTCGCGGATTAATCAGATTAATTCGGTTTAATCGTTGGTTAATTCCGTTATGGTTTAAGTCGACATATATAAGATATATGGTCGACCTAAACTGATTTCTAACCTAATTCACAGCCACCAGAACTTGAATAGAAACCTCTGAAGAGATTGGATCTCTATAGGCACTAGCATCCCTCCTGTCCAGTTTGTGTGCGTGTGGATACCAGTAGAGGCACACCGTTTGAGGTGCTTTGTGATCTCGATTATCTGCAAATCTTCTGCTGCTAATCACCAGGTAATTCTGAGATCCCATTGATTCAATTACATGAACCTTAGATCCTAGGCTCGGAATTCAGACTAGGGTTGCTAATCCTGATTAGAACTGCTAGAAATTCCTTCAGTGGTATCAGAGCTTTAGGGTTCCATTGAATCTGTAGCATGTTGATTAGATTAGTTGAATCTGAATCTGTGTATGGTTGATACAAACTTGCTAAAATTCTTTTTCATGAAAACCTAGTTTAGGGTTCTGTTCGAAAACGTTTTAGGGTTTTTTCGCATGGTGTCGATCGATGCCAATCCGGCATCGATCAACACAGGGCGAAAACCCGAATAAAATTTAGGGTTTTTCGCATGGTGTCGATCGATGCCAATCCGGCGTCGATCGACACAGGGCGAAAACCCGAATAAAACTTAGTTTTTGCCTAGTGTCGATCGACACAAGTGTTGTGTCGGTCGACACAAACCTCGCGAGATTGATGAATCGGTTCAATTGGATTGGACCGGTTATCGAGCTTGGTTAATGATGGTTGAACACTGTGAATGGTTTAATTGCGATTGGTTTGATTAGGTTGGTATCAACCAATGCTAATGTAGCATCGATCGACACTGACCGGCAATCAAAACCGGATCAATTGGATTGATCGGTTATCGCGAATTGTTTTTGGTTGTTCTGTATCGATCGACACTATAGTAGTGTCGGTCGACATCAGATTCGATGATTAGGTTAGTGAACCTGAAATCACAGAACCAAAGCAAGATAAATCAATTAATTATAAGAATTAAAACATAATAAAACTGAACGTTTTAAATGGTTCCGTTCCTCAACCAAATATCAAGTGATACTTGACGTCTTTCCAATCTTGTCAACTGTCAAGACTCGTTTCATTGTGCGATAGACTTGCAGTGCGAGATGTCCACAATTACACGAGTAAGGCAGGAGGTAATCGTGTTGATGGGCTTGCAGTGCAAGGCATCAACAATTACGTGACTGAAGAGATTGGTTTACTTGACTGGGCCATCAAAATCGTTTTGGGCTCAGAGACATCAGGTGGATTGGACATAAGATGTCAATCCACAACCAAGAGTTATATTGGATATAACTAGCAAAATTGTTGCTTACCTAGATAGCTAAAGTTGAGTGATAGCCAGTGGCTCACTTGAATTTAGTGAAGTATGGGTCTTGGATCATTATATTCATTTGAGGAAACAATGTTTGAATATAGTGCGAGTTCTCTTAAAGGTTAAGACTTCTCATTTCTTGAACATCATAACTAAACCTTTTCTTTCTTTGTTCTCAGCTATGACTAACACTCATAATAACTCTTTCTCCCTGCGATCCGTCCTTGAGAAGGACAAGTTAAATGGATCGAATTTTCTCGAATGATATCGGAACTTGAGAATTGTTCTCAAGCAGGAGAAAAGGGACTATGTCCTGGAAATTGTTCTCCCTGAAAAACCGAGAGCCAATGCTGCACATGCAGAGAGGAGTGCTTGGGACAAGCATTCCAATGATGTGGTCGATGTGAATTGTCTCATGTTGGCTACCATGAACTCGGATTTGCAGAAGCAATACGAGAACGTGGAGTCGCCGGTGGAGATGATCACTAGCCTGAAAAGTATGTTTCAGGAGCAGGCACGAACTGAGAGATACCAGACGGTTAAATCTCTCATTGAATGCAAGCTACCAAAGGACGGTCCAGTCAGTCCTCATGTCATCAAGATGATAGGTTATATTGATAACCTGGGGAGACTGGATTGTCCCATTAGCCAAGAGTTGGCTACTGACATCATTCTGCAGTCACTGCCATCAAGTTATGATCATTTTGTTATGAACTATAACATGAACAACCTGACGAAGGCGTTGACTGAACTGCATGGCATGCTCAAGACAGCTGAGCCTAATATCAAGAAGGGCACTCCTAATGTACTTATGGTACAAGGGGGTAAGAAGTTTAAGAAACTTGGCAAAGGCAAGGGAAAGGGCAAGGCAGTCCAGGTTGAGAACCAGGACACGCCTGCGCCAGCCCCGAAGCCCAATCCGGGCCCATCTGAGACTGATAAGTGCCATTACTGTAAAGAGCTTGGGCATTGGAAGAGAAATTGCAACAAATTCTTGGAAGAGAAGAAGAAGAAGAAGACTTTCGAGACTTCATCTTCAGGTATTTATGTTATAGAAGTAAATGTTACCACTTCTGGTTCTACTTCTTGGGTATTGGATACCGGCTGTGGTGCTCATATTTGTACAAATATGCAGGGCCTAAGCAACAGTAGGACGTTGGAAAAGGGACAAGTGGACCTGCGCGTGGGAAATGGAGCAAGAGTTGCTGCATTTGCCGTAGGAACATTTAACTTGTCTTTACCTTCTGGTTTGGTTTTAGAACTTCATAATTGCTACTATGTACCTGCTATAAGAGAAATATTATTTCTATTCCTGTTTTGGATTTGGAAGGATATCAGCTTTCAATTAAGAATAAATGTTGTTCTTTTGATTACAATGATATATTTTATGGTAGCAGCCCACTAGAGAATGGGCTTTATGTTCTAAACCAAAGCACACAAATCTATAACATTAACACCAAGAGATTCAAATCAAATGACACAAATCAGAATTTTCTTTGGCATTGTCGTTTGGGCCACATAAACGAGAAACGAATCCAAAAGCTCCATAGTGATGGACTTCTGGGCTCATTTGATTATGAATCATGTGAGAAATGTGAATCTTGTTTACTGGGCAAAATGACTAAGGCCCCTTTCAACAAACAAAATGAAAGAGCCAGTGACCTATTGGGCCTTATACATACGGATGTATGCGGCCCAATGAGCACAAGTGCTAGAGGAAATTTTCGATACTTCATTACCTTCACTGATGATTTCAGCAGGTATGGCTATGTCTATTTAATGAGACACAAGTCGGAATCTTTTGAAAGGTTCAAAGATTTCCAAAATGAAGTACATAATCAACTTGGCAAAAGTATTAAGGCTCTTCAATCAGATCGTGGAGGAGAATACTTAAGCCAAGAATTTAGTGATCATTTGAGAGATTGTGGAATTGTTTCACAACTCACTCCTCCTGGAACACCACAATGGAATGGGGTGTCCGAGAGGAGGAATCGAACTTTATTAGATATGGTTCGATCAATGATGAGTCTCTCAACTCTTCCATTATCCTTTTGGGGATACACTCTAGAAACGTCTGCATTTACACTTAATAGGGTTCCGTCAAAATCAGTTGCAAAGACACCACATGAGATGTGGACTGGAAATGTTCTGAATGTGTCTTTCCTGAAGATTTGGGGTTGTGAAGCTTATGTTAAGAGATTAATTACAGATAAGCTCGAACCCAAATCTGATAAATGCTACTTCGTTGGTTATCCTAAGGAAACCAAGGCATACTACTTTTACAACCAATCCGAGAACAAAGTGTTTGTTGCTCGGAACTGTGTCTTTCTTGAGAGAGAGTTTCTTTCCAAAAGAAACAGTGGGAGTAAAGTACAACTCGAAGAAGTTCGAGAACCGCAGGAGAATGCTCAACCCGTAGAGGAAGAGCAACAATTGGATCTACAAAGAGTTGTAGAAACCGCGCCTGTGGAGCCAGAAATTCGCCGATCCGAAAGGATCCGTCACGAGCCCGAGAGATATGGATTTCTCGTAACCAATTGTCATGATTTATTAATCATTGACAGTGACAAGCCAGCGAACTTTGAAGAAGCAATGATGAGCCCTGACTTCGAAAAGTGGCTGAAAGCCGCTGAATCCGAAATGGGATCCATGTCACAGAACCAAGTATGGACTTTGGTTGATTTACCCGATGGTGCAAGACCCATTGAGTGTAAATGGATTTTCAAGAAGAAAATTGATGTGGATGGAAATATTCAGATATATAAAGCAAGGCTGGTGGCAAAAGGTTTCAAACAAATTCATGGCATTGACTATGAAGAAACTTATTCCCCGGTTGCCATGCTTAAATCCATTCGGATTCTCCTGGCAACAACAGCTCATTATGACTATGAGATCTGGCAGATGGACGTGAAAACAGCTTTCCTTAATGGAATTCTGGAAGAGGATGTGTACATGACACAGCCCGAAGGTTTCATCGATCCAAATGCAGCTAGGAAAGTATGCAAGCTTCATCGATCCATTTATGGATTGAAGCAAGCATCTCGGAGTTGGAATCTTCGTTTTGATGAAGCAGTCAAAAAGTTTGACTTCATCAAGAACGAAGAGGAACCATGTGTTTACAAGAAGACTAGTGGGAGCGCAGTTGCATTTCTCGTGTTGTATGTAGATGACATACTTCTTCTCGGAAATGACGTTCCGTTGTTACAGTCTGTTAAGACTTGGCTCGAAAGTTGTTTTTCAATGAAAGACATGGGAGAAGCCGCGTACATTCTTGGAATAAGAATCTATAGAGATAGATTAAACAAGTTGATTGGACTGTGTCAAGACACTTATATCGATAAAGTCTTCATACCAATGTCTTGACATTAACAACCACGCGAGACTAGTATGTGAGGTGACTGATGACTATGTTTCATGGAGTCATTAATAAGTGTATTAAAGTCAATCACATAGATATGTGTTAGAGAACACATGATCGGACTTGACCCGTTAATGAGAACTCTACAAGACGTTATATGAGTGTCATAAGAGTTTCTCATTACGACTAAAGAGTGTAGTCCTTAGACCTGAGTTCATCATGTCCTCTCTTATATGGATTGGTTCGTCTTGACTTTGTCAAACGTCAGCCATAACTGGTGATCATAAAGACACTGATTAGGCGTTTCATGAGATATAAAAGAGACATAGATGGAACAAGATGGGATTTGTACCTTCTATATAACAGGAGATAAATATCTCTGGGCCTATCGAAGATTTGATACTTGAAATGCGTGGCCGCGCTCAAACGAGGTGATTGTCAGTCGTTTGTTTTATCAGTACAAATCGGGATTCGATAAACGTGATCTAGCTTAATAAGGATGACACAGTTCTTGCCTTATGCTAGATTGAGATATAGCTACAAAGGGATTAAAGGAATAGATGATTCCAGTACAAGTGAGAGATTGTTGGGAATGTTCTGAAATCTATTGTACTTACTCTAAGTGAAAGTCGTATTGTCGAGATGAGATAATCACATAACACTAGGTAGTCATAACGCTTTGCTAGAAGCCACTTATGATCAATGAGTTGAGAACTCATTGCTAGTGTTATATGATCCTACAGGGTCACACACCTAAGCAAACTGGGCGTTAAAGACGAGGTTGATCATTAATGTAATGATCCAGTGAATGCATATTTGATATGCATTCGATATCAATATTCTGGGGCAGTGTCGATCGATGCAGATAGTGCATCGATCGATGCAACTCGCGGATTAATCAGATTAATTCGGTTTAATCGTTGGTTAATTCCGTTATGGTTTAAGTCGACATATATAAGATATATGGTCGACCTAAACTGATTTCTAACCTAATTCACAGCCACCAAAACTTGAATAGAAACCTCTGAAGAGATTGGATATCTATAGGCACTAGCATCCCTCCTGTCCAGTTTGTGTGCGTGTGGATACCAGTAGAGGCACAGCGTTTGAGGTGCTTCGTGATCTCGATTATCTGCAAATCTTCCGCTGCTAATCACCAGGTAATTCTGAGATCCCATTGATTCAATTACATGAACCTTAGATCCTAGGCTCGGAATTCAGACTAGGGTTGCTAATCCTGATTAGAACTGCTAGAAATTCCTTCAAGACGTTCGTCCACTCTCTGTCCATTTTGATCTCTGGATAGTTTGTTGGTTGTGCTCATAGGTGTCTTGGCAGTCTTGCACATTTCCATATCAAACCTTTTTACCAAGTTGCGAGCATAGGTACTTTGCGTCACCGTAATTCCCTCTTCTGTCTGCTTCACTTGGAGTCCTAGAAAATAGTTGAGCTCTCCCACCATACTCATCTCGAATTCTCTTGTCATGGTCTTCAAAAACTCTTGAATTAGCTTTTCTTGAGTAGCTCCAAATATTATATCATCAACATATATCTGAACAATGAGTGTGCTGCACCCGTCGACAAGGATGAATAAAGTCTTATCTACTCCTCCCCTTTTGAATCCTTGACCCAAGAGAAATTGTGTCAACCGTTCATACCATGCCCGAGGTGTCTGTTTTAGTCCATAAAGAGCTCTTTTGAGTTTGAAAACATGATACGGGTATTGAGGATCCTCGAACCCCTTTGGTTGGGCAACATAGACTTCCTCTTGCAATACTCCGTTCAAAAATGCACTCTTCACATCCATCTGATAGAGTTTGATTTTGAGTTTGCAGGCGATTCCAAAAAGTAACCTGATGGATTCAAGGCGAGCAACAGGTGCAAATGTTTCATCAAAGTCTATTCCCTCAATCTGAGAATACCCCTGAGCTATCAGTCTAACTTTGTTTCTGACTACATTTCCATCTTCATCTATCTTGTTCTTGTAGACCCACTTGGTTCCTACATCATTTATGTCTCGTGGGCATGGAAATAGGGTCCACACATCCATGCGATTAAACTGATCCAGTACCTGATGCATAGCATCGGTCCAAAATTCATCATCAAGAGCTTCATCGATAGTTTTTGGTTCAATGAAGGAGACAAAGCAAGCAAGTTTAACCATTTCCTTGAAATCAATTTGTCTATTCCTCGTTTGGCGTTCAACATGAATGTATCCTATCACATCTTGAATAGAATGATCACGGCTAACTTGATTGAACCCTGTTCGTTGCAAATTCTCATCTGGTAGAGCCTTATCTGCTCCCTCCATACAGAGTCATGTATCATCTGGCTTATTCTCTGGCTGTGTAGCACACACGGATTCCAGAGTCACCTCCTCCAAAGTGTAGCTATTGCGGTCATCAAAGACAACATTGACTGACTCACAAATGGACGTTGTCCTCTTATTGTACACCCGGTAAGCTGTACTATTTGGAGAGTATCCTAGGAATATGCCTTCATCACTCTTGGCTTCAAACTTTCCAAGCTGATCCTTGTCGTTCAGAATATAGCATACACATCCAAACACATGGAAGTAACTAAGGTTAGGAGTCTTTCCCTTCCAGATATCATCATCTTGGTACCTGGTCTCACATAGACCCTGTTGATGACATAACATGCGGTATTTATCGCCTCAGCCCAGAACCTTGGTGCAACTTGATTACCATGAAGCATTGCTCTGGCCATTTCCTGAAGTGTCCTATTTTTCTTTTCCACAACGCCATTCATTTGAGGAGTTCGAGGTTCCGCATACTGATGTCGAATACCTTGGCTTTGACATAACTTATCAAATGTTTCGTTCTGGAATTCTCCACCGTGATCGCTTCTAATTTGAGAAATTCTAGTTCTGCCATTTGCAAGTTCTAGTGCTATGATCTTAAAACTCTTTGCTGCTTCAGATTTTTCGCTCAAGAACCGAATCCCCGTATCTTGAGAAATCATCCACCAGAACAAAAATGTATCGTTTCCCAGTGATACTTTCGGGATTCACGGGTCCCATAAGGTCCATGTGGAGAAGTTCTAACACTCTTTTGGATCTAATCTCATTCAGTTGTTTGTGTTGTACCTTGACTTGCTTTTCATGATAGCATGCTTTGCACACAGTTTCAGTTGTGCTTTCTAGCTTAGGAATCCCTCTGACAACTTCTGTGCTTACGAGCCTATTGATACCGTGTATACTCATGTGTCCTAGCTTCTTGTGCCAGAGATCTAGCTGTGACTCAACCGATGTGAGACAATTCTTCATTGGTTCCCACATATAGCAATTGTTTCCAGACCTTATACCCATTAATACCACTCGACCAGCCTCGTTTATTGCCTGGCAGTCTACTTTAGTGAATGTCACCTTGAGACCTTCATCACACAATTGACTAATGCTAATCAGATTGGCTTTTAGTCCCTTCACAAGGTATACATTCACAAGGTGTGGTTTCCCATCCGTTTGCATTTTACTGACCCCAACAATTTTTCCTTGTCCTCCATCACCAAACGTGACATATCCTCCTTTGATTTGCTTTACCTCATCTAAAGCTTCAACACATCTTGTCATGTGACGTGAGCATCCACTGTCAAAATACCAAGTTCCTCCGTCCACCTTTGAGGTCGAGGTATATGCTACATTACTGATCATGGAGAGATTGCACACACAATCATCTTCGGGTATTTCTTTTGATGACTGAGGTACCCTATGTTTTTGCATAAAGTTCCTCTTTAGCAATCCACACTTTTCCAAAACAGGTTGGCTCAACGAAGCACTTGTTCAGGCTCCATGCTTTGCGGATTCTGCCCCAAAAATCCCAGCATCTGGCCTTTTTGTGACCTCTCTTCCCACATCCAAAACAGCATGTATATTTCTTGTGCTGAGTCCTCGTCTTTGTTGATCTCTCGGGTTTGAATGCTCCACTCATCTTCATGGAATGAGCATGTATTACGCTGTCTCTGATAGTGTCGAATTTAACTCCTCCTGAATATCCAATTCCTTGTTTATTCTCAGAGGGTTTTCCCATTTCCAACATCTGATCCAAGCTCTTTGTTCCATTGTTCAACATACGGATCTTCTTATGATTCTCGGTTAGGTCTTGTTCCAGACACCTATTCTTCTGTTGTTCCTCATTAAAGGCTTCCCAAAACTTTGAGAATTTTTCTTCAAGGATTCTGTTTTCCTCCTTTAGTTCCATTAGTTCATGTCTTGATCTTTCATCACAGCACTTTGATACCTCAGGCTGCGATGTTTGTTCAATATCAAGAATGTTTACTTGTGCCTTCAGCATCGCTGTATCCTTCAGTAATTACAGGTTCTCATGGCTGAGCTTCACCCAATTATCGTATAGAATACTGTATTCTTGCTTGACATCTACTCCCTCTCCATCTGAATCAGAATCCAGACTCGCATCCTCTATTGTTACTTCTTCATCCTGAGCAACAAAAGCCACAAAGTTCAGCAACAATTCATCATTCTCACTGTCATTGTCTGATCCAGTATCACTGAAGCACATATAAGATCTTTCTTCTTCCTTTACGGCAGTGGGGCATTCAGTGCTAGTATGCCCAAAGCCACGGCATTCAGAGCACGTAAGTTCCTTTCGTTTAACCAGTGGACACTCATGCTTAAAGTGTCCAAATCCATCACACTCATGAAACTACATATCCTTCTTCTTAGAGACTCGGTCACCTTCGGCTCGAGATGTCCTTGAGAATCTCCCAACGTCTCCTCTTGAGGTCCTCCCAGAAGTTTTATTTTGCCCCTTTTCTACTCTCTTGAGTATTTTGTTGAAGTTTCGGGCCATTAGACTCAGGTTGTCTTCGAGCTTCTTAACTCTGTCACTTCCCTGATCTACATTGAACGCAATCCCACCAGTTGACTTCTGTTTCTGGTTTGTCACTTCCATCTCTTGTGATTTCAGCATACCTACTAACTTATCGAATCTCATGTCATCGGTGTTCATCGAGCACTGAAGTATTGCCTTTTGTGCCGAGAATTTTGCTGGTAAACATCTTATCAGTTTCTTCACAAGTTTCTTACCATGGTATCTTTTCCCAAGTACAGATGCTTCATTGGCTATGGTGCTCAATTTAGCTGAGAAACTACCTACGGTTTCATCTTCCTCCATGCGCAGATTTTCAAAAGTCGATGCTAGGTGATCAAGACGAGTTCTTTTCACACTTTCATCCCCTTCGAAGTGGTTTGTCAATGCATCCCAAGCATCCTTCGCTGATTCACATCCTTGAATACTTTTGAACTGCTCAATACTGACACTTGACATGATGGTGGATATCGCCCTAGAATTAAACTTTGAAGCACTCTTTTCTTCATCAGTCCACTTGTCCAAAGCCTTTTTGACTCTGGTTTTGTCTTCCAAGATATCATGGGGTTCTGTCCAACCATTCAGCACAGCATCCCATGCCGACTCATCTATGGCACGAATCACATGTCTCATACGCACTTTCCAGTGGCCAAAGTTTCCTTCGTCGAGCATGATAGGCTTTTGAATTGCGATAAATTCCTTAGTATCCATGTTCTCACCAAGATCTCAACCTGATTGATTTATGAAAGAAATCCAAGGGTTGACCGCTCTGATACCAAATGAAAACGCAGAGAACACACTCTAGATTACTCAAAGGAATTTCACAAATAAAAGCACTTCTTAATTAGAAATCTCTTGAACAAATTACAACGAATCTTGTTCAATCAGTTTTACTTGACTTCACACCAGTGAATAAGACTGACCAATTCCTAAATCTACACCAATACCTTACCAAGCAACAGCAGTTGCTTATCTCTCAGACACTCACCGAGTTTTCTAAGTCGTACACCACAGATTCTGTGTTACACGCTTCTAGCTCTATCTCATTAGCGGCTAACCCTAATCTTCAAAGTGTCTGCATCCGATATACTCTTATTACTTCCAAATATAGAACTTTCATTTCGCAGCTTTCCAATCTTCACTTTCTTCAACTACGATCTGCTGACTTGGCATCCACGTCATGTCTCCTATCTCACTCAGATCATTTCTCGTATGGCTTAACTAATCTTGATTTTTCAATTTTAAATTAATAAAATATTATATATACCCTAAAAGCGTATGGGTATCTAAACCAATGCAACATCGAACTATCATAATAATTGAATCTACTCTTTCATGACTCCATTATTATTAATATATAACATCTAACCATAATTTCAAGTTACGTATGATTTCATGTTACATATTTGTTTTGATAAAAACCGGTTAAATGTAACCGTAACCGTTAACTTAATTCCTGACATGAAAGAACGCATAACTATGCGTTGACATAAATTCTGGAATTAAGTCACTTATTAATTGATATACAAAACAATACGTGGCTGTTTGGAATCAACTTACTTCGAATAGATGCAATCGTAACAACAATTCATTCAAGGGTGACTCATATAAGACAAAACCCAGAATGATAAACTTTTGTCCTTTTATGCATGTGTTTTACTTTCAACGATTAAAGAAATGGTAACTTTTCAACATAGTAACCGTTTCTTCATGCAAACAATTACAATTTCATCCAATCATAAAGCATTTCATTACGTTAGATGCATGAAAATCATTTAATCACGACCGTAAATAAATTCATTTGCGATTCAGTGATTAAAACTAATTTCACTTAATGGGTGAATTAAACAAAATCTTAGATGACTCTAATACTAAATATAAGTTTAATTTTTATTAATTTCAATTCATGAAAACATCCCAAAATCATTTAGGTTTGATTTAATTCAACCTTATGTTTTTTTAAAGAAGGGAAAAGAATCACTAATCTTGATCCATGTTCTTTTGGCCTTTTAAATAGATTGAATCTACTCTTGACTTTTCCTTCCTTAATCCTCCAAAGCCTTATAGTTCCTTACTTCCTTTTGATGGACAAATGAACCCAATCTCAATCTCTCTTACTCACGTTATATCTTTTATGTGTGTTTTACTTTGTCTTGTTCTCTTATTATGATTATCATAATTTACGTATATATAGAGAACACACGTTACTTAACGTAACGTAATGTGTAACATATATATATATATATATATATATATGACCTGACACCTTTTGCTCACTTACACCATTTAACACATTTAATTAAATAAATGTGTAACTTACATATAATATATATATATATTATATTATTCATAAGAGAAGAATATATAATACAATAAGTAAAGGAAAGAGGGTTATCAATAAACCCGAATTCTAATTCTCTAATTGAAACCGATCTATCATAGTATCGTATTTTATATTAAATTTTTTAACACTAATGTAAACATGATCCGTTATATTAAACCGAGAGATATATATGTCATACATAAGAATAAATATTCTTACAGTTTTGACTTTCAGTTATGAGCTTCCTCCTCGTGTGCTTTTTGCTTGATTTTGATCATTACCGTTGATCAAGTACTGTTCTTTCATTGTCTTTTGCTCTTATAGCATTACTAACCTACATATACAACATGTTCTACATATACAACATTGCCATCTGCTTCGAGAGGTGACGAGACGTTAACCAACAAATGTGAACCCCAACCAAGAACCTCCCCTATATTATTACGAAGAATCAATCCAGCATTGCTCGAGCCAGACTAGAAATCAAATGCCGCATCAACATTACACTTGATAGTATGCAGTAAAGGTCGTGACCATCTAGTAAGAACCGGACTGACCACTGATAAAGCCTGTGGAGTTCGAATTTGAGTGAGCTCTATCCATTCTGTAACTTCATCAAAATAGTACCCAATCTCTCTGTCAGGATCGATTGGTTTATTTGCAAATATGAGCGAGTTTCTTGATGTCCAGATGTGCCATAAAACCCAAAAAGGTAACAGTTTCTCAAGATCAGAGAGGTCATCCATCTCTAAACGATCAAATAAGATAGAAATGTTAGAGTCTGAAACCTCAGCCTGATTAGGAACCCATGAGAGATATCGTAAAGCTGCTCGATCCCAAAAACGTTGTGAGTTGGGACACTCAAAGAAGAGAGGTGATAGCGTTTCAATATGACCAATACATCGAACACAAACCAGAGAAATTTGAATTCCCCTGGAATTAAGTCGGCTAGCTGAAGTCAAAGCACGAGAGAGAAGCCTCCAAAGAAAATGTTTCAACTTAGGTAGGATGAGTAATTTCCAAACCTTGCGTTTAATCTCCAGATCACCATGAGTGGGAACGATCAAAGCTATTTCTGGATCAAGCTGACGAGCTAAGTGATATCCGTAGAAAATTGAATACACTCCGTTCGTTTCAAAAGCCCAAATTGTTGTATCTTCTTAAGGTGTAGATGACAGAAATAATCTACCAACCAAACGTCTATCTTCCACTGTCAAAATATCCCGTAAAGCTGCATCATTCCATTGAAAAATATCATTATGTTCGGTAATGAGAGAAGCTACCGTGAGCGTAGAACTAGAGTCACCTTCAGCGGGTCTTGGTACCGGCCTTGGCAACCAATTATCCATGAATACTCGGGTTGACCGTCCATCACCAATATTATGCTTCATCCCTTTCTTGAGAAGGTCCAAACCCACAAGAATAGAATACCACCCATATGATTGTAGACGTTGAGAGGAAGATTCAAACAGTGAACAGTGAGAATAATATTTGGTTTTAAACAACCGAGCTAACAAAGAATCCGGATGTTTTAGCAGACGCCAAGCTTATTTCGCCAAATAAAGAATCATTACACAGAGAAAGATCTTTGAAACCAATACCACCTTCATCTTTTGGAAATTGCATACGTTCCCAAGCCACCCATGGGATTCCTCTTTTGTCCGATTTCTTTTCCCACCAAAATCTGCGCAACTCTGAAGTGATCTCATCTACTATTTGTCTTGAAATTTTGAAACAGGACATTGAGTACCCCGGCATGGCTATTGATACTGTTTTCAACATGATTTCTTTTCCTGTCTGTGTTAATTTCTTCGCTGTCCATGTTTGTGTGCGCTGCTTAACCTTATCAACAATAGGATGAAACATATCCTTCTTTTTTCTACCAAACTGTTCCGGGAGACCCAAGTATTTACCCCCACCACCAAGCGGATGAATATCCAAAATATGTTGTATCATGCGTTGTGTATGAGGATATATTCTTGACCCAAATGTTATGACCGATTTGGAGACATTAATTTTCTGCCCTGAACACTGCTCATATAACAGAAAAACTGATCGAAGAGCCATACTATTCCCCTGGTTTGCTTGAACAAAAAATAATGAATCATCTGCAAACAATAAGTGAGTAATGGTTGGAACCCCATTCCCTACCTTAATTCCTTTTATTCTTCATGTCCGTGTTTCCTTCGAAGTTAAGTGGCTCAGAACATCCGCACAGAGAATAAAAAGATATGGTAAAAGTGGGTCACCTTGACGCAGTCCCCGTTTTGGAAAGATTTTGCCGTGAGGAGAGCAATTTATAAGGACTGAGAAAGTAACAGATGTTACAATTTCCATGATCCATGAGATCCAAATATCTGAAAATCCAAAATCTTTCATTGTCTCTTTGAGGAAATCCCATTCAATACGATCATAAGCCTTCAAAATATCTGTCTTAACAGCCATATACGTTTTTGAAACACACTTCCTGACTTTGAGTGAATGCATAAGCTCATTGGCAATTAAGACATTATCTGATGCCATTCTACCCGGGATGAATGCTGGTTGAGCTTCAGATACTATCTCGTTGAGGAACATTTCAACCTTGAGACCAGTAATTTCGAGATAATCTTGTATAAAACGTTACATAATCCAATAGGTCGATAATCTCCAAAAGAAGCTGGATTCTGAATTTTCGGCAACATACACATTTATCTGAGCCAATATCTAAAACCGATGCATGAATTTCAGTATCTGAGAATTCATGGGTGAGGTCCATATTCATGCTATCCGAGACCTTAGATGTAAAAATTTCAAAAATTTCCATGTCCAAAGCAGATCGAGAACTAGAGTACACATTATGATAATAAGCTTCTGCCGCTTGACCTACTTTCGTTTCACCTCGTATGGTTTCACCAACATCATTCGTAATAGAAAGGATTATGTTCTAAGAAAACCTCTGTTTCGTACACGCCTGAAAGTAGCCTTCTCGCTGCCTTTCCTTTATTTTTCTGCATTCAAACAAGTGATAGAAATGGTTGTCCGAGCTTAAGATATTGCTACACAACATGATAATACAATAAAAGAGAAATGGTTTTCCGAGCTTAAGACCCAGTCGTGAATGCTCAAACTTCCATGGAGCATTGCAAATACGTGTGGGGTTTGGTAAGAAAATTCTGTAACTACATAAGCTCGCTATATTATTATCACAATGTCGTTTTATTTCACAAATATATTAACCCTTATATCAGACTATAGTGACCGGAGAAGGAGAGGAGACCCTGCGCTTTTGGAACGTCTTCCTTTCAGTGTAAATGCAGGTATGTTGTAACACCCGTCCCTTCGGATCCTAAGTCAACGACTCTTTGACTCCACGAGTCATAGTCCACAACAGCGAACCAAGCCATAAACCGGAACCCACACTTAAATAGTTGAAAAGATTTTACTTTATTGAAATAGGAAACGAGTCATACATAAAAGTGAACCAACTGAAATAGCTTAAAACGTGAAAAGGAAGATTCGCATAAGTCTTATTGAGATCGAAAGAACTAAAAAGAAGAGAAGGAATTACCATCCCCAAAACAAAGCACCACACCGTCCGTCTACCCCTGCAACGCTCTAGGGTTACCTACAAAACAATCAACGAAGGAGGCCTGAGTATTTGGTTTACACCAATACCCAGTGAGGGCGGATTCTAGGAATACCACTATCTCTACTTTAAACTAACACAACATCAAGCACGAGTCCACGGTTAATAACACCTTGCACCCAATGCCCGAAGGCACAAACAAACTAATGTCCAGATCGTACCGCAGGCGCCCACCGCCCCGTACTCTATACTCCTACCGCCCGAAGCGCAAATAATTCAATAAGCCCCGAAGCCCGCCATTGGCTCCGGTGCCCAACAACTCAACCACTTGGGGGGCTCGCCAAAACCCCCTTCCGACGAAGCAAGGGACAAGTACAAAACGCACTGTACATGTGCCGCCACCAAACACCCTTTTGGGGGACCTAAACAGTTCTATCAAGAATAGCCTTCACACACAAGCAGCGTTTTCAGTTCAAATGATAACGTAGTGTCTAAGTTCCGTTTTCGGTTTAAGCGACAAACTAGGTTCTAAGTTATTATCAATCACATCAACGCAAATCAACAACTAGATCTACATTACTTAGGAAAGATACTATTAAACGGGAATTCGAGTCCCAACACTGCAGTAGGTTAAGAAAGAGATCACGTTCGGTCCTCACCTTAGTCTAAAACTAAAGAAGAAAGTAGATCTGGCAAATCCGGCTATAGATCTGGTGATCCTGCACACAGATCTAGGGTTTTAGACGACATATCTAAAGAAAAAGAACGGATCTAGGGTTTTTGGCTAATTGATCTGGACAAACGAAGAAGATACGGTTCAGATCTACAACTTTTATCCATCAGAAGCATAGATCTGAAGCAGATATAAACAAACGAAGAAGATACAGTTCAGATCTACAACTTCTATCCATCAGAAGCATAGATCTGAAGCAGATCTAAACAAACGAAGAAGATACAGTTCAGATCTACAACTTCTATCCATCAGAAGCATAGATCTGAAGCAGATCTAAACAAACGAAGAAGATACAGTTCAGATCTACAACTTCTATCCTTCAGAAGCATATATCTGAAACAGATCTGGGCGAGAGAGAGATGAAACAAAATATACGGTTCAGATCTACGACTTCTACGTATCAGATCTGATCTACAAGCATAGATCTGAAGCAGATCTGTTAGAAGGGGAAAACAGAGTAGATCTGAGAATCCGAGAATCTCACCTTAAGAAAGCAAAGAACGGGCGGCTCTACACTCAAAAGAATCAAGAAGGCGACGATTCGGAGTGCGGGATCGGAAGCGCGGGCGAAAAGCGGTCTCCGGTGAAGATTCTGGCGATTCACGGCGGGGGCGGTCAGCAGAGAGGCGGCGGTCACGGCGGCGGTCGACAGAGAGGCGGCGGTCACGGCGGCGGTCTATGCTCCGGCGGTCGGCGGTCGTCGGCGGTGGTCGGCGGCGGCTGGGGTTGGTCGATTTGCTGGCTCTGGTCACGAGCAGGGCTTCGTGGTTTCGGGATCTGTGCAGAAATGAGGGGGTGCTCCTCCTTTTATAGGGAGTGGGGCTAGGGTTTCCCTTCCCCTCGGATTGGGCCTTGGGCTTCTGGCCCATTCCCCTCTTTTATTTGGGCTCAAGCAATTCACTTTTGCCCTTCTCTCCTCTTTCTTTGGGCCCAAGTAATGGGCCAGAATTGGGGCCATTACAATTCTCCCCCACCAAAAACGAATTCGGCCCCGAATTCGGCCCGCTACTAGGCTCCACAAACAACTCTGGATGGCTCAACTGAAATGGCTGCTCGGGTTCCCAATCATCATCCTGAATTCCATCTCTCTCCCAACGAACCAAAACCATCTTGGTTTTCTTCCCGTTGAACACTCACTCCCGGCGGTCCACGACCTTGACCGGTTTACTCGTCACTGACCAATTACGGTTGACATCGGATGGCGGCTTAGGTAGGATCAGTTCCGGTTCACGAATAACCTTCCGCAGAACAGACACATGGAACACGTTGTGAAAATCTGACAGCTCCTGAGGTAACTCTAACCTATATGCCACCACACCAACTCTCTCGACAATCACGAATAGTCCCATTTTTCATCTTGCGGTTGGGATCATTTCCCCGGAACGTCCTCATCTTTAGATACACTGAATCCCCCACTGCGAAATCCAAATCCTTACGACGCTTATCCGCATAACTCTTATGTCGGTCGTGGTCTGCTTTAACCTCTCCTTAAGTAACTCCACTTGCTCAACTGTTTCCTGGATCATCTTCGGCTCTCCCCACGGTGAACTGCTCGGTCGGACAAATCCCTTCTCCACAAGATCTTCTAATTGCTTCTTCAACTCCGCCATCTCTTCGGGCGCTAAACGATAAAGAGCCTTCGACACGGGTGTCGTCCTGGGCTCTAACTCTATCGTAAAGGCGTCATTCCGTTCCGGTGGTGGTCCCTTCAACGGCGCAAATACATCCTTGTATTCCGCAGCCACCGGAATGGTTTCCAAACTCGGTGCTTCTTCCTCCTTGATCATTGAGATAGTCGCCAGGTACGCCTCGTTCCCTTTGCTGATCAACTCTTCTGCTTGAACCATGGATATGACTGATATTCCGGTCTGCGTTTTCATTCCCTTGAAAACGATCTTCCCCTTCTCCTGAGAAAGGGTGATGGTCGTCTTTGCACAATCCATAACTGCTTCATGTCGTACCAACCAATCCATGCCCAGGATGACTTCGTATCGTCCCAAATCCACTCGTGCTAAGTCTGCCGGTAAGTCGACTCCTTCTACTGTCACTGGCACTGCTTCGAAGATCCCCGTACCCGATACTTTCTCTGCTCCAGCGGTCTCTACCCTCATGATCCCGTCAATGAAGTTGCCCCTAAAGGCCCAACATTCCGAGAACCGTGGGCTCACAAAACTATGCGAAGCTCCCGTGTCAAACAAGGTGTGGGCGGCTACTCCCCCAACCACAACCGATCCTACACGTTTACTAGGCTAAGCTACGAGACCTTTAACTAACACTACTACACAACAATTCACGCAAGGGGTAGAAGTTACATACCAGCGATCGGCTCCTCTCCCCTGAGGGCTGCTGCCGCATACGCTTGTGGACTTCCGGCCTGTCCTCCTGGCGGCGGTTGTGGCATCAACCCAGCTCCTCCTCGCCCTCCGGGCTGCTGTGGCGGTAACGGTTGTGCTCCTTCTCTCGCTGCCCCATCTTGGTTTGGGCACTCTCTGGCCATGTGTCCCATCTGCTTGCACCGAAAGCATACATTCTGTGGGCAGTCTCTCCTAAGGTGGCCCAATTGGCCGCATCCATAGCACGCCATCAAGTGTGCCTGCTGCATCGGCCGTCCGGGCACAGGTTACGCCTGCTGCGCCGGCGGTGCCTGATGCGCCTGCTGTGCCTGCACTACCGGAACGAAGGCATTAGCGGTCTCCTAGTTCCTCTTACCGTTACAGTGTTGTGCACTCTTCTGTTGCTTCTGCTCTTCCTCCCAGTCAGTCTCAGCATCTGCTGCCTTCTCGACCAGGTCGTTGATGTCGTAATAATCTCTCTGCTTGCAGCGACACTTGAGCTCAATCTTCAGTCCAGCGAGGAACTGACGGATCAGCTCTCGCTCGGTCAGGTACCTTCCTGCAAACCTCCTCAGACGGTTAAACTCTTCTACGTACTCCCATACACTTCGGGTTGTTGGGATAGTGTCCTGAAATCACACTTGTACTCACTCCTGATGATAGTTGTGTGTCGAGATCAGACATTCGTATAATACTTGGTGGTTGCAATGTTTTGCTAGAAGCCTCTTGCAGTCTGTAAGTTGTAGACTTACTGCCAGTATTATATGATCCTATAGGGTCACACACCTAAGCAAACTGGAAGCATGAAAGTGGGAATGATCATTATGGTAATGATCATACTTATGTGTATTGGATACACATTTACATAGAGTTTTACAATGTGTGTGTGTCGATCGATGCATGAGTGCGTCGATCGATGCAGGCTTTTCGTGGAGGTGTGTCGATCGACACAGTAAGTGTATCGATCGTTGCACATCGGGTTCCGAAACTGATGTTTCGGATTAATGATGTAACCGAGCAGGGATTGTCCGACGGTTTGGTGATGTCATTTCCAGGTCAATATATAAGGTCTTATATGGTCGACCTGAACCCTAGCCGTCTCCTTTTTCCTCTGACAGAAAAAGCAGAAACTCAAGAACTCTGAGATCCCATACAATTCGGCACTAGCATCCCGTTGTTCCAGCTTGTGTGCGTGTGTATCTGGTAGAGGCAAGGCGATTGCGTTGCTCCACTGATCTCGTTCACCATCTCAATTCCGCTGCCAGAAAGGTCAGAACGAGGTTGGTTTTATTCAATATATCAAACCATAGATCCTAGGAGATCCAACACGGGTTACCGTCGGAGGTTCCAGAATTCTCCTTCCAGCTTGTCCATGGTCACTTCTGGGAAGTACTTCCGGTTGAATGCCTCGCAGAAATCCTCCCAAGTCTGTGGACGTCCTTGAGCGCTCTCCTGCACTCCTTCCCACCAAACTAACGCATCATCCTTGAGGTACGAAGTCGCTATCTCCACACGGAACTCCATCAGGCACCTGGCAGTATCCAAACTACGCTCCAGCTTCCTCCTCCAGTTGTCCGCTGCGATGGCGCTGACGCCTCCAGCGAAGTGGTCCATCTGCATCTCTGTCAGATGCTTCAGCATCGTCCAGTAGGTCATTCCTGGCACCGCTCCTAGCGCCTGCGGTGGCAGTGGTGGTGGGTATTGGTTTTCCACTGGTCGTTGAACAAATCCAAATCCTAAAGGAGCAACTCCTGCTCCTCCTGCAGCAACACCAGCTCCTCCTGGTGCGTTCACAGCTCCTCCCTGAGCATTCAAAACACCTCCTGGGGCTCCAGGCGCCACATCCACGTTTGCCGGTATCACTCCGGGGGCTCCTGCTTCTGCAACCCCTCCCGGGGCTCCTCCAATCTCTACAGCGTTAGCGCCTTGCGCCTGCTGAAGGGCGAGTAGCTCTTGCAAAAGAGCGGCATCAACAGCTACCTGTCCAGCTCCCAATGCTGCTCCAACTTCGTTTCCCACAATTGGTTCCTGGGGTCCGTGCACACTGGTGGCACTGTTTGTCGATGAAGCTGGCACTGTTTGTCGATGAAGCTGGCACTGGTGCATCCTGATTACGACGAGCTGGCGGGGTTCTTCTCTTAGGCGGCATCTATTGCAAAAGAAGGACAATTTGAGTCAGTTAACGGCTGAATACTGAACTCACTTCCAGAGTGTATATAAGGAGGAGATCGGAGTGGTGCTTCTAGAATCTAACTTTTAGAAATCCCCATTTAGTAAAGAGTTGAAAACACCTTGAAAACAACTTTGAAAACGACGTTGAAATCCGAATATAAATACGCTACTCTACCCTACCTAGCCAGGACAGCACTGGATAAGTTTTAACCTGGCTCTGATACCAAAATTGTAACACCCGTCCCTTCGGATCCTAAGTCAACGACTCTTTGACTCAACGAGTCATAGTACACAACAGCGAACCAAGCCATAAACCGGAACCGACACTTAAATAGTTGAAAAGGTTTTACTTTATTGAAATAGGAAACGAGTCATACATAAAAATGAACCAACTGAAATAGCTTAAAACTTGAAAAGGAAGAATCGCATACGTCTTATTGAAATCGAAAAAACGAAAAAGAAGAGAAGGAATTCCCATCCCCAAAACAAAGCACCACACCGTCCGTCTACCCCTGCAACGCTCCAGGGTTACCTGCAAAACAATCAACGAAGGAGGCCTGAGTATTTGGTTTACACCAATACCCAGTGAGGGCGGATTCTAGGAATACCGCTATCTCTACTTTAAACTAAAACAACATCAAGCACGAGTACACGGTTAATAACACATTGCACCCAACGCCCGAAGTCACAAACAAACTAATGTCCAGATCGTACATCAGGCGTACACTGCCCCGTACTCTGGACTCCTACCGCCCGAAGAGCAAGCAATTCAACAAGCCCCGAAGCCCGCCATTGGCTCCGGTGCCCAACAACTCAACCACTTGGGGGGGCTCGCCAAAACCCCCTTCCGACGAAGCAAGGGACAAGTACGAAACACAATGTACATGTGCCGCCACCAAACACCCTTTCGGGGGACCTAAACAGTCCTATCAAGCATAGCCTTCACACACAAGCAGCATTTTTAGTTCAAATGATAACCTAGTGTCTAAGTTCCGTTTTCGGTTTAAGCGACAACCTAGGTTCTAAGTTATTATCAATCACATCAACGCAAATCAACAACTAGATCTACACTACTTAGGAAAGATACTATTAAACGGGGATTCGAGTCCCAACACTGCAGTATGTTAAGAAAGAGATCACGTTCGGTCCTCACCTTAGTCTAAAAATGAAGAAGAAAGTAGATCTGGCGAATCCGGCTATAGATCTGGTGATCCTGCACACAGATCTAGGGTTTTTGGCCAACTGATCTGGACAAACGAAGAAGATACGGTTCAGATCTACAACTTCTATCCGTCAGAAGCATAGATCTGAAACAGATCTAAACAAACGAAGAAGATACAGTTATGATCTACAACTTCTATCCATCAGAAGCATAGATCTGAAGCAGATCTAAACAAACGAAGAAGATACATTTCAGATCTACAACTTCTATCCATCAGAAGCATAGATATGAAGCAGATCTAAAGAAACGAAGAAGATACAGTTCAGATCTACAACTTCTATCCATCAGAAGCATAGATCTGAAACAAATATGGGCGAGAGAGAGACGAAACAGAAGATATGGTTCAGATCTACGACTTCTACGGATCAGATCTGATCTAGAAGCATAGATCTGAAGCAGATCTGGGGTTTAGAAGGGGAAAACGGAGTAGATCTGAGAATCCGGGAATCTCACCTTAAGAACGCGAAGAACGGGCGGCTCTACACTCAATAGAATCAAGAAGGCGACGATTCAGAGTGCGGGATCGGAAGCGCGGGCGAAAAGCGGTCTCCGGCGAAGATTCCGGCGACTCACGGCGGCGGCGGTCGGCAGAGCGGCGGCGGTCGTCGGCGGTGGTCGGCGGTCGTTGGCGGTCGGCAGAGCGGCAGCGGTCACGGCAGCGGTCGTCGGCGGTCGGCGGCTGAGACTGGTCGATTGGCTGGCTCCGGTCACGAGTAGAACTTCGATGTTTCGGGATCTGTGCAGAAATGAGGGAGCTGCTTATCCTTTTATAGGGAGTGGAGCTAGGATTTCTCTTCCCCTCGGATTGGGCCTTGGGCTTCTGGCCCATTTGTTGGAGTGTTTAGATAAATCCTGATTCAATTCAACAGATTCAGATTATCCTAAACATGCTGATCTAGGTTCTTCTTGAATAGAAACATTAGATTGATCTCACCTTATACCTGTTATTGCAGCGGAAGAGATGGTATTGGTCAGAGATCAGAGAGCCACCGAGAGATAACTCCTCCAGAGGTTCACACACGCACACCAAATAGGAAGCAGGCTGCTAGGCCACTGGGAGAAACCGGCGCAGGGGAGAGAGAGAGTTGACGGCTCAGATTAGGGTTATTTTGGTTCTGAACTCGAGTTTTATTTATAAAACTTGTTCGGTTCCGTTTGGGCCATTTGGCCCAAATGCCAATTAACTCGAAAGCGTTTTTGCACTGCATCGATCGTTGCACCTTATGCATCGATCGATGCACAGTGGCTAAACCTTTTATTCTCTCTAAGTACAGTAAATGCCTAGCACTTTTACCGTACTTCTGCTAAACCGTTCCTACACATTTTCCTGTTAGCTTAGGCGTGTGACCCATATGGGATCATATAATAAAGGCAATAAGTCCAAGACTTATAGATCATGAGCGGACTCTAGCAAGCCATCATGACCCCCAGTATTATATGACTTATGTTTGATCATTGACATACTCTTACTTTCTAGAGACAGTACCGAGATTACTGGACACAATTCCAACAATCTCCCACTTGTACTGGAATCTCTGTATTCATAATCCTTTTGTCTCAATATCTCGATTAGTCATAAGGCAAGATTAGTGTCATCCTTATAAAGCCTAATCTTGTTCATCGGACTCTGATTTGATACTGACAATCCAAACGACTCGGTAAAGTCCGTTTGAGCATGGCCATGCATTTTCCAGTATTCAAATCTCCGATTGGCCTAGAGATATTCACTCCATTTATATTGGAGGGACAAATCCCGTCTTGTTCCATCACTGTAAACTACTCATTTCTTAATGTACCCAAACAAGGTCCTTATAACTATCGCAGAACGATAGCGTTAGACAATGATCAAAGTGCATCAGTTCATGTGCAGTCACATGCATGCGAACTCAGGTCTAAGGACTATACTCTATAGTCGTAGTAAGAATCTCTTATGACACAGATATAAATATCCTGAAGAGTTCTTATAATCGGGTCTTGTCCGGTCGTATGTTCCCAACATACACCTATGTACTGACTTTGATGCCGCGCATCTATGACACATGAAACTTGGTCATAAGTCACATACCAATCTAGTCTCACACGGTTGTTGGTGTTCCAATTTCAACAACCTTCGACTAGGGACAGGATGATATAAAACCTTTATCAAATATAGGGTCTCATGATCAAGCTAAATGACTTCGATGACTCAAGATCAAGTCATTTACTTCGATGACCTATAAAATGGTTCATATCATTTTGGAACGATTATTTCATCACAGTTAAAATAATCTTGAAATAATAATTTCATTAAAACATAAAATAATGTTTTACAAGAACATATCAAATAACTAAAATAAAGCTCACAAAACTCCCACTCAAATTTAGATTACATTTCAATGTTTCTAATGCCTACAGCTTCAGTCAGGAACTCGAGCTTAGGCCTTGGGAGTGGCTTTGTCAACGGATCAGCGACATTATCATCTGTCGGGACTCGGCTGATCTTGACTTCCTTTCTATTAACGATGTCACGTATCAAGTGAAATCTTCTTTGAACATGCTTGGATTTCTGGTGTGATCTTGGTTCCTTTGCCTGAGCTATAGCACCATTGTTGTCACAAAACAGTGCCAGAGGCTCAGCCGCATTTGGTATCACACCTAGTTCCATAATGAACTTTCGTATCCAAACAGCTTCCTTCGCTGCTTCTGAGGCGGCGATATATTCAGCTTCTGTAGTGGAATCAGCAACGGTGTCCTGCTTGGAGCTTCTCCAACTTACTGCACCGCCATTCAGACAAAAGACATAACCGGACTGTGACCGGAAATCATCTGTGTCTGTCTGGAAACTTGCGTCCGTGAATCCAATGACTTTAAGCACATCACTTCCACCGTACACCAAGAACTTATCCTTAGTATGTCTTAGATACTTCAAGATATTCTTTACGGCAATCCAATGATTTTCACCTGGATTTGACTAGTATCTACTCGTCATGCTCAATGCATAAGCAACATCAGGACGAGTACAGATCATGGCATACATAACAGATCCTATTGCAGATGCATAGGGAATGTTCTTCATACGCTCAAGCTCAGCAGCCGTCGTAGGGCTCTGCTTCTTGCTTAGCGTTGTGCCATGTACCATTGGCGTGAAGCCCTTCTTGGAATCTTTCATGCTGAATCTTTGTAGGACTTTGTCAATGTATGAATCTTGACACAAGCCTATCAGCTTCTTAGGTCTATCCCGATAGATCCTAATTCCAAGAACGTATGCGGCTTCACCCATGTCTTTCATGGAAAAACAACTTCCAAGCCAGTCCTTTACCGACTTTAGCATTGGAACGTCGTTTCCGAGAAGCAGTATGTCATCGACATACAGAATAAGAAATACAATCTTGCTCCCACTAGATTTCTTATACACGCATTGTTCTTCTTCGTTTCTGATGAAGTCAAATTGCTTGATCGCTTCATCAAAACGAAGATTCCAGCTCCTCGATGCTTGCTTCAATCCATAAATGGATTTGTGAAGTTTGCATACTTTCCCAGCATTCTTTGGATCTATGTAACCGTCAGGTTGTGTCATATACACATCCTCTTCCAGAATTCCATTCAGGAAGGCGGTTTTTACGTCCATCTGCCAAATTTCATAATCATGAAAAGCTGCAGTTGCTAGTAGAATCCGAATAGATTTCATCATAGCCACTGGTGAATAGGTTTCATCGTAATCCACACCGTGAACTTGTCTGAAACCTTTTGCCACCAACCTGGCTTTATAAATCTGGACATTTCCATCCACGTCAATCTTCTTCTTGAAGATCCATTTGCACTCGATGGCTTTTACACCAGCAGGCAAATCAACCAACGAAAAGACTTGGTTGACCGACATGGAGTCCATTTCGGAATCAGTGGCCTTGCGCCACTTCGAGGAATCTGGGCCCATCATGGCTTGATTGAAGTTCGATGGTTCATCACCATCAATGATCAGAAGATCATGACAGTCAGTCACGAGGAACCCTTGATATCTTTCGGGTTCGTGACGAATCCTCCCGGATCTTCGAACTTCAGGTACCACAGGTTCAGGCTCCACAATTTCTTGTAGGGCCTCCTCCTGCTCTTCCTCATTAGGTTGAGCAGTATCCTGTTCATCTTGAATTTCTTCAAGCAGTACCTTACTCCCACTGTCTTTCTTAGAGAGAAACTCCCTCTCAAGAAAGTTACAATCCCGGGCAACAAAAATCTTGTTCTCGGAACGTAGATAGAAGTAATAAGCCTTGGTTTCCCGTGGATAACCAATGAAGTAGCATTTGTCAGATTTTGGTGTAAGCTTGTCTGAGATCAATCTCTTGACATAGGCTTCACAACCCCAAATTCTGAGATAAGACAGCACTGGAGCTTCTCCAGTCCATAATTCATATGGTGTCTTTGCTACTGCTTTTGATGGTGCTCTATTTAGAGTGAACACTGCTGTTAGCAGAGCATATCCCCAAAGGGATATTGGAAGGTCTGTGTGACTCATCATAGACCGAACCATATCCAATAAGGTTCGATTTCTCCTCTCAGACACACCATTCCATTGTGGTGTTCCAGGAGGAGTGAGTTGGGATACGATCCCACATTCTCTCAGATGATCACTGAATTCTTGGCTTAAGTATTCTCCTCCTCGGTCGGACCGAAGAGCCTTAATGCTTTTGCCAAGTTGGTTCTGTACTTCATTTTGGAATTCTCTGAACTTCTCAAAAGATTCAGACTTATGTTTCATCAAATAAACATATCCATACCTACTGAAATCATCAGTGAAGGTAATGAAGTACTGATAGTTTCCTCTTGCATTTGTGGACATTGGGCCACACACATCAGTGTGTATCAGGCCCAATAAGTCACTGGCCCTCTCGTTAGGTTTTTTAAAGGGGGCCCGTGTCATTTTGCCCATCATGCAGGATTCGCATTTCTCACATGACTCAAAGTCAAATGAGCCAAGAAGTCCATTCAAATGGAGCCTCTTGATGCGTTTCTCGCTGATGTGCCCTAAACGACAATGCCATAGAAACGTTTGGTTCTCCTCATTAGGTTTGAACCGTTTTGTATTAATGTTATAAATTGGCGCGGATTGATCGAGTATGTAAAGCCCATTCGAAAGAGGGGCAGAACCATAGAACAAATTGTTGCGATTGAAGGAACATAATTTATTCTTAACTGAAAAATCATAACCTTCCAAATCCAACAAAGAAATTGAAATAATATTTCTGCTTATAGCAGGTACAAAATAACAATTATTGAGTTCTAAAATCAATCCCGAAGGTAAAGACAACAAGTATGTGCCTACAGCTAGTGCTGGAACTTTCGCTCCATTCCCAACTCGTAGCTCCACTTGTCCTTGCTTCAGCCTTCTACTGTTGCTGAGTGCCTGCATATTAGTACAAATATGAGCCCCACAACCAGTATCCATAACCCATGAGGTATTATCAGAAGTAGTTGTATTAACTTCTATAACAAAATACCTGATGAAGAAGTCTCGAGAGTCTTCTTCTTCAATTCCTTTAGACCTTCCTGGAATTTCTTACAATCTCTTCTCCAATGCCCCAGTTCTTTGCAGAACCTGCACATGTCAGTTGGCCCAGCTTTGGACTTGGGCTTGGGCTTTGGCGTGTCCTTGTCCGCGACTTGGACGGCCTTGGCCTTTCCCTTATCCTTAGCAGAGGATTTCTTAAACCCCTTGCCCTTTTGCACCATAAGCACATTGGGGTCCTTGGCGGTTTTCCTCAAATTGGGCTCTGCAGTCTTGAGCATTCCGTGAAGCTCAGGTAGTGTCTTACTCAAGCCATGCATGTTAAAGTTCAGAATGAACTGATCATAGCTTGCAGGTAAAGACTGCAGAATGATGTCGCAGGCAAGTTCCTGGCTGATTGGGCAGTCGAGTTTCTGAAGATGATCGAGATAACCCATCATCTTCAAGACATGTGGACTCACTGCCGCATTCGCAGCCAACTTACAGTCCAAGAGGTTCTTAACTGTCTGGAACCTCTCAGTCCTAGCCTGCTCCTGAAAAAGCGATTTCAGGCTTGCCATTATCTCGATGGGAGACAATACACTTTCGAACTGTTTTTGCAGCTCAGGAGTCATTGTCACCAACATCAGGCAATAGACATCATTTTCATCTGACGAATGCTTTTCCCAAGCATTGTGCAGAGTCCTGGCAGCATTGGCAAGAGGCCTCTCGGGGAGGGGATCACGAAGGACATAATCCTTCTTCTCCTGCTTGAGGAGCAGCCTCAAGTTCCTTGACCATGTCAGGAAGTTCGTTCCAGTCAGCTTCTCCTTCTCGAGAACAGACCGGATCGAGAATGTGTTTTGTGTGCTTGTAGTAGTCATATCTGAAATATATAAATAAAAAGGTTATTAGATATTATGTTCAAAATGACTAATCTTGTATTAAAAATTTAATATGATTAATCACGCATTATATTCAATAACATCAGTTACCCTCAATAGAATATAATGATTCCAAGATCCACATATAACTAAGATTAAAGTGGGCCACTGGCCGTCACCCAACCTTAGCTTATATCGGTAAGCCCTATATCGGCTAATTATATCCGTGATATAACTCTTGGTTGTGAATCTGGGCCCGAGGCCCAATCCACTCTGATGTCTCAAGGCCCGGGACTCCCGATGGCCTAGTCAAGAAAACCAGACTATACAGTCATGTAATCATTAATGTCTGGGACTCCCAATGACATTTATGAATCACAAACCGTCTTATCCACGCAAAAGTAGACACCCTCACACTGTAAGGCCATGAATACAATTGAATGGGCTTCGACAGCTGACATAGCCTGGACAAGACATCCAACGCTTGATATTATTTGAGGTTCGTAGGTTTATTAAAATTTCATTCCCAAAATAGAAGATTACTATTTTGGGAAACTTTCTATTTTTGGAAACCTACTATTTTTGGAAACTTTCTAAAATTGGAAACTTTCTAAAAACGGAAACTTTCTAACTTTAGAAATTTCTTAAAATCCAAAACCCGCAAATCCAGAAACTTCTATTTAAAGAAACTTTCTAATTTAAAAATTTTGGAAACTTTAATTTAAAATCGACTTTATAATTTTATAAAATAAATTTTAAATTAATCTGAAGAAAGACTCAAATAATTGGCCCAATTGTTTTAACTTCTTGGCCCGAGGCCCAAGAATTTGTCCATGTCCAAGACATGACCCAATTGTCCAATTAAATGACATAACCGGTCTGGTTCATTAAAATTGGTCTAACCAAAATCAATTACTACGACGACCACAATTGTCAACCGGTTATTAACTAAACCGGATTTTCTCAATTTATTTGGTCCAACCAAATCAAATTAGAAAATCCTGGTTTAGGCACTAAATCCAATAATTCTTTCGACATTGGATTTCTTATCCCGGTTTAACCAGACTTAATAAATTTATTAAATCTGTTTATTAAACCGAGACGATTAATTTTAATTAAATTAAACCGAGCCAAAACCCTAACCGCATCGATCGATGCTCACAGCATCGATCCTGCAACGATCGTTCATCGATCCTGCATCGATCGATGCTCTCACGCGTGCACGAACGGTTATCAGGTTTGGCCGAGAGATTCTCGCGAGATCCATGCGATCGTTTGAACGATCCATGCGATCGCGGTCAATCTCTCGCGACTGCAACGATCGATCCTTGCATTGCATCGATCGATGCAATGCGATCTCAGTCGATGCAAAATCAGTTTAGATCACATACCAAATCAATATAGTTTGGTCATGCGATTTTTAAACAGTTTGTTTAGGATTCAATTCTTGTTTCTTAAGTGATTTATCTTATCAGTAGTTGATTCAAAACACTTTTAAACAAGAAAACAGTCCTAAACATGAATCTAAACAAGAAAAACACAGAACCAATGGCTCTGATACCACTGTTGGAGTGTTTAGATAAATCCTGATTCAATTCAACAGATTCAGATTATCCTAAACATGCTGATCTAGGTTCTTCTTGAATAGAAACATTAGATTGATCTCACCTTATACCTGTTATTGCAGCGGAAGAGATGGTATTGGTCAGAGATCAGAGAGCCACCGAGAGATAACTCCTCCAGAGGTTCACACACGCACACCAAATAGGAAGCAGGCTGCTAGGCCACTGGGAGAAACCGGCGCAGGGGAGAGAGAGAGTTGACGGCTCAGATTAGGGTTATTTTGGTTCTGAACTCGAGTTTTATTTATAAAACTTGTTCGGTTCCGTTTGGGCCATTTGGCCCAAATGCCAATTAACTCGAAAGCGTTTTTGCACTGCATCGATCGTTGCACCTTATGCATCGATCGATGCACAGTGGCTAAACCTTTTATTCTCTCTAAGTACAGTAAATGCCTAGCACTTTTACCGTACTTCTGCTAAACCGTTCCTACACATTTTCCTGTTAGCTTAGGCGTGTGACCCATATGGGATCATATAATAAAGGCAATAAGTCCAAGACTTATAGATCATGAGCGGACTCTAGCAAGCCATCATGACCCCCAGTATTATATGACTTATGTTTGATCAATGACATACTCTTACTTTCTAGAGACAGTACCGAGATTACTGGACACAATTCCAACACCATTCTCCTCTTTTCTTTGGGCTCAAGCAATTCACTTTGGCCCTTATAATGGGCCAGAATTGGGGCCATTACATATGTATTCTTTCTTTAGCTTAAATTCCTTCTAGCTGTTTCTGCAAATTCTTTTAAAAGAAGAAATACAACAAATTTTATTCAAAAATATCTATTTTTGTTTTATTTTCAATAATATACAAAAATAAATAAATAAAAATTAAATTACACACAAGAAATATTAAATATAGAATTAAAAAACAAAATGTTTTAATAATTTTTTTTAATAAAAAAATCTCCAATTTTTGTTTAGCGTATATATTCCTGAATTCGGCGCGTGCTTTTTAGGAGATTTAGAAATCTGCACTTTTGTCCAATTTTTTTTTATTTGCAAAATGGCACAAATCATTTTTAATGACTTTATATTAGGTTTTAAGCCATTTTTAGGGTATGCTTTATTTTATTCCTAGAGATATTTATAGGAGAGAGTTGGGGCTGTTCTCTAGAGAATTCGAATCCCAACTTTATTCTATTGATTTCTCTTATGCTTTCAACTTCAATCATGTTTATTGTTTCATTAATCATGTCTGGTAGTTTTCTAGTAAGGTTTAGGGTTTTTCATTAAAGATTTTGGGGATTGTTAGGTCGATCGATTAGTTAGGAATTCATAACTTCTAGTTCTTCATCTTAGGTTATTCTCAATTCACCATTGATATTATGATAATTCTCACAACGAAAGTTGGTTAATTAGCTAGAAAGAACTAGGATGAGCAAATTACACTTTCGCAAAGTGATTTGATTTTACAATTTGTGAACAAATCAAACTTGGACCAATTTCATGTTTAGATCTTAGAACTCACAATTTTTTTTTTTTGGTTTTCTAGATTGTTAGACATAGATAGATTCCGCAACGACAGTTAGTTGACTTTATCTATGTGTTTTGAGTTCTCAGACATTAATGTGAATGCTGACCATTGATTGATTATATTCCTTATTTCTTGAGAAATTCTTGAGTATGGCGCTTCCGTTAATTGATTTACATCTCATTTATTTCACATTGCTGTTACATTTAAACCATATCGATTAGCTTAGTTCGAACCAATAAGTCTATCGTGTGAAAATAGAGTCTCTATGGATTCGACCCCTTTATACTACGATTTTATTCTCTACACTTGCAGTGTAGCTCTAGGGAATTGAAACATTGAGCATATCATACATCGCAAACAAAATACATATATGATAAATCTTTGGTTCTCGTCCAAAAGCTAGCTATATTGGGGAGTATTTATGATACGTACTTGGTCTCACTCGAATAAGTGCTTCTGCGTACAAAATAGCATGCCTGCTTATAGAGGTCATGAGTTCTGATCTCATGATCAATGTTTTTGTAATCAATTGCAGATGTTTAGTTAATGATTCAGCAAAACCATTTTGTGTATGAACATGAGCGACATGATGTTCAACATCGATTCTAGTTACCATAAATTATATTTGAATGCTTGGGAAGTGAATTCACCAACGTTGTCTAGTCTAACTCTCTTTATTGGATAATGAAGAAACTGAGTTCTTAATTTGATCATTGGAGAGAGAAATCTTGCAAATGCGGCATTTCGAGATGATAATAGAAAAACATGCGACTATCTACTAGATGCGTCAATCATTACACTGAAAGAGTAGAATGGTCCACAAGGTGGATGTATTGGTCCACAAACATTGTCTTGTATTCGTTCAAAGAACTTTGATAATTCTTTATTTATTTCGGTTGGCGATGGCCTTATAATTAATTTTCCTAGAGAACATGCAATACATATCATTTTATTCCCTTGGAAAATTTCTAATATTTTGCTTTTTCCAGAGTTCTCAGAAGTAATATAGATGTACTTCTTCCTGTCCTGAGTTACTAAGTATCAAATCCTTGAAAATGTGTATATTTAAAGCTCAACAAATTCCTTTTAGAAGTAATATACATGTACTTCTTCTTGTCCTCATTTGCTTACTGGGGGTAATGTAAAATTAGATTTACCAATCCTTTCAAACTAATATGCAAGACTTGATATTGTGTTAATAGTGATATTTGTCGGTTTAAACAATTTTACCACCCGATATTGTGTTAACAGTAATATTCTAAGGAAGATCACTGATTTGATTTTTTCTTGGAGTGTTGAGATATTTTTCTCCTAAAGAATTTTGATAAACCTTGAGATTCTAAATGAAGTTCGACACTGATAGTTTACGAAATGTAGTTAGCACCAGTGATGCATAAAGACAAAAATTGGAGCTTCTCAGTATTTTCCATTGGATTATAAAAATAAAATAACAAAATACATTATTAGAAAGATGATTTTATTAAAGTATTTGAAGTGCTGGAATAAGTAGTGTAAATACAATAAATACAAGTGCACTGAAATCAACATAAAAATCATTATATATTATTATTTGAGAGAAAATTCTCTAATGAATAAACAATAAAAAGAAACAAGTAGATAATATGTTGCAAAAACTATAAACGGATGAAGCATTTTTTCAGAAAAAGAAAATAATTAATTGAAAAGAGTTTTGAAGCAAAAGAAATAGTTGAGTGACAATAATGAAAATAAGTATATTTTATAGATTAGAAAATATTGTTCATTAGTCGTTAAGTAGCCGTTTGAAAAAAAAAAAATCTTATAAACTTTTATTTATGACTGTTGGGCAAAATATAAAAGGTAAAAAAAGAGTATATATTAACAAAATATAAATTCTATATGAATGGTCAAGACCTCCTTTTGTTATAATTATAATATATTAACATATGCTGACCAAATTATCCATGATAAAACATACATAAATGATAAATTAATGATGATGATTTGAGTCAAAAAGTATAGTGACAATTATCCCTTTTTAAAACTGAAAATTAAATAATTATAGTGACAAAATTACCTATTATGAAGATTATAAATAAATATATTATGAAAACCTTATGTATCATGAAAATACGCTGTTAATCATCTTCAATATTTAGTTTTCAATAGATAATTTTTGCTACGGAGATTATACAAACGATTAACTATTTAGTTTTGAAAGCTAATGCTCTCTTTTTCAGTTTAGTCAGCATAGGTTCACTAATACAAATATTTCACATACTAAAAAAGGCATTTTTTCTGTAATTCTATAACTTTAATTCTAGATAAGTGATATAATAACAACAAAATAACTCAATTAATTGATAAATAGGGAGATTCATACAATATTAAAAATAAAACAAAGGAAAGATTGGATAATAAAAAAAGATGGTCATCCAAACGAGCCACTGCATTTCTCTGATCTACACAGACACATCTTCATCCTCCCATATCCTTTAGATGTTCCATAATCATACACTACAGTAAAACATAATTCCGTTAATGGAGGAATATGCTTCATTGCGAAAAAGCCAATGTAAGTACACCATTAACGATTCGGCTCACGAGCAATTGGCTGCCACAAAACGTTGGGAGAGCAACTATGGTTCATAAATCGAGCCACATTCCCTGATTTCTTCGCACTGATCACAAAACCTATTGAACCATTAATATCCTCGGGGACTTTTTCTTTAGCATCATTGTGGTGCCTAGATGACCAAGACGGTCATGCGATATGAGAGTTTTGGTAAGTTTTCTAATATTTTCCTTTTTTTCCAGAGTTCTCAGAAGTAATATAGATGTACTTCTTCCTATCCTCAGTTACCTACTGAGTATCAAATCCTTGAAAATATGTATCTAAAGCTCAACAAATTCTTTTTATAGGTAATATACATGTACTTCTTCCTGTCTTCATTTGCATACTGGGGGTAATGCAAAATTGGATTTACCGATCCCTTCAATCAAGTCTGCAAGACCCGATATTGTGTTGACAATGATATTTTCGGTTTTAAATAAGAAAAAAATTCATGTTTTATGATAACTAGGAGAGAACCCGCGCAAATGCGCGGATTTTGTTTTGTTATTTAAATATTTAATATATTTTGATAATTATTTTGAATATTAATATTTTATATATTTATTTACAGATTTTTATTTTTTTATGATCATAATAATATGATAAAAATAATATGCGTTCACAAGCAATATTAATTTAAATTACATGTCTTACAAGTTTTAGTTTTCAACTTTCATGAATTTTCTTTTTTGAAATTTTTATTACATTTTTCAGTCATTCGGGTCGTAGTATTACAATAATATTTTGACATTTTTATGATTTTGAATTTAATTAAGTTATAAATATATTTCATTGAATCCATTTAATTTCTTATTGTTTTTTTCTATTATTTATTTGTTTATATTACCATTTTTTCTCCTTTTATCATTGATAACTAATAATTATCATTTTCATTAGTTCTTAATTTTTTTTTGTTATATGGCTTTTATTTCTAATTTTCAATTATTTTTAAAAAATCATAATTGCATATTTATTTATTTTTGTTTTATAATTTGGTATTTTAACTTATATTAATATTTAATTATATTCGAAATTAAATTTCAGTTTAAATTTAGATTTTTATATTTAATTATTTAACTAATTACATTTAAATTAAATAATTTTAAATTATTTATTATAGATTTATTTCATTTAATGATAATGTGTCAATTTTGTATGAGATAGACTGATAGGTCTAGTTTTAACCCTATTCTACTGCAAGTGCACAGCTATGCTATTGTAATATTTTAGGGTATCGAATCCACTAGGACACACGGTCACATGATATATTATAAGTTGTCAAGTTAAGCTAAATCAAATCCAGAGAAAGCAGTAAACAAAAGCAAGTAAACATGAAGGTGTTTTCAATAAGATAAAGACGTCAGACTTAGGAAGTTCTCGGGAATTATGCAATGCTAGACATTTAATTAACCGAATTCAGATTTAAAACAGGTTCAAGAACTAGAAACACAATGCTAAATAATCCAACTCTCGCTGAGATTATTTCTATATCTAGCAACCTAGCGATCCAAATCTCTTTGTGATCCTAGAGTTCTAAACAAGCATTAAGAACATGTTCTATTGGTTCACAATTTTACTAAACCAAATCTCTTTGTATCTAGTCAAATTGCCCATTCTAAGTATTTCAGATTATAACTCACACTCTCGTGCTATTGTCAATTATCTCAAATCTAAACCCTAGGTGATCAGTCCAGAATTCAGTATTAAGCTCAACTTAGGTGATGAACAAACATATAGTGAATCCTAATTAATCAGTTATCAAACAAGCATAAAACCTTTGTGAGAATTCCTAAATCTAACTAGGTTACTACTCAGACATATTAGTAATCAAACAACACATCATGAATAGAAAACCTAAAGACTGAATAGATAAAGTAAAAGGGGTTCGAAATCCTTCTCTCAAGGTTACAAGTAGCAAGAATCAGCCCCAACTCAATATCTCTCAATCTCTCAAGCAAGAACAAAGTAAGAGCAAGATAAAAGGTAGAATGAGTCTGAAAACCTAATTAAACTCTCTAAACACGTTTTGGGGTCAGTTTAGAATTAGCGAAAACTTCTGGGTATTTATGCAAATCTTCAAAATTTGTCATTAACTCTCGGGTATTGTTATGTCGCGCTCAGTGTCGACCGACATCAAAGTCAATGTCGGTCGACACTCAATCATGGTCGAGACACCAACTTCAGCTCGTTGCACAAATCACCAGAAACGTCCTATAATCCCATCCTTTGCTCCAAACGCAAGTCTACCTGTAGAAGACTCAATAGACTCTAAAAACAAGGTTAAAGACTCAATATATACAACTATAGCATGGTTGAAAACCTAAAAAAACCATATATATCATGGACCAATCAGGGGGAGGCTGACGTGTCAACGCAGGAGAACCCCCTCTTCATCTTTTATATATAGGATGTGCGTTGTTCCACTATTTGGTATACAAATATCTCTAACATTTATTGAGGATGATAATCCATTTTCAATGCAATTCATTTATGTGATAAACAAAAACAACTAATAAGATAATTTTATTTTTGAAAGCAAATATTTCACAATAATTATTTATCGTAAAATCATAGGGATTTCAAGAGACACAAGATGCACACTTAGATTTTGTACTCATGGTCTCATCAAATCAATTGCAAATTCAGACGCATCAATGCATTATACCCTCAGAATATTCTGCAATATTTATTTATTTTCCTTTTCCGATGTTAGATTCTTTATACATTGCACAAATACGTGCTGGAGTACGACATACCCGTGATCAATGTCCCTTAATACCACATCTGAAACAAGCTTTTTAATCTCTTATGAGAGGTACTTCCTTGGTGCTTTTTTCCCTTAGAGGGTTGTTCAAATCGGATCCATTGGAATGATATTTTGTCATGTGGGTTGAATTTTCTCCCACGACCACGATTGTTTTGACGGTCACGACCACAAAATGCCTTGTTTTTTCTTGATGAATTCTTAACATTCAGTGCATTTGCTTTATAAAACGCTTTGGATCCAGTGGGTCGAGTCATGTGATTTTTGATGAGGAGCTCATTTTTTTTTCTCCTAAGAGGAGAGCCACAACATACCTTATATTGTTGTTGCAGCGTGATGTGGTTTATGTCTTCTCTAGTATTTGAGATTCAATTCTAGTTTCACCACACTATCTCAATTTGGCCACAATTCCTAATATAGCAGAATTATATAGTTCATTTGTCGAAGTCTTGGAACCTCAGACTTTGCCACTTGTCCTTAGCAAGTCGAACCATTATGTCTTTCTGATGATCAAAACGATCTTTCAGAGACTTCCAAATTTCTCTGGGATCCCTTATGTTGGAATAGTCGTATATAATACTTTCATCAAAGTGTCTTCTTGGGAGATATTTTTTTCCTAGTGACATCAAAGTATCTTCTTGGGAGATATTTTTCTCCTAGTGAATTTTGATCAACCTTGAGATTCTAAATGAAGTTCGACAATGGTAGTCCAAGAAATGTAGTTAACATCAATGATGTATAAAGACGAAAATTAGAGCTTAGCCGTGTTCTTTTGGTCCCCGCATGACATGCGGCAGCGACACAAAATTAAAGCATAAAAAGTGTATTTGTTGTCGTTGTAACCAAATTTAGTGACGCCGGCGGCAAAACACGGCGACCAAAAGAACAGTGACGCATGACGCTTATTTTTTTTAGCGTCAGTGACGTTGACGCTGCGTCACCTGTTTCTTCATTTTTCTTTGGTTTTGATGTAGCTGTGTTTTTTCATAGGAAACTCCAGTGAATTAAGATGAGAAAAATATAAAACAAAAACACAGATTTCTTTGACGCTGACGCAACGTCGGCGTTAACCAAAAGAACACAACACTTCTCAATATTTTCCATTGGATTATTAAAACAAAATAACAAAACATTATTAGATAGATGATTTTATTAAAGTATTTGAGGTGCTGAATAGTGTAACTACAATAACTGCAAGTGCATTGAAATCAACATAAAAATCACTTATTATCTGAGAGAAAATTCTCCAATGAATAAACAGTAAAAAGAAACAAATAGATAACATGTTGCAAAAACTAAAAACCGATAAAACATTTTTTCAGAAAAAGAAAATAATTTATTGAAAAGTGTTTTGAAGGAAGAGGAAAAGTTGAGTGACAATAACGGAAAAGTATATTTTATAGATTAAAAAATGCTATTCATTAGTCCTTAAGCAGCCGTTTGAAAAAAAAAATAAACCTTATAAACTATTACTTATAACTGTTGGAGAAAAATATAAAAGGTAAAAAAGAATATACTAACAAAATATAAAATTCTATATGAATGGTGAGGACCACTTTTTATTATAGTTATAAATTATCCCACATAAGAATATATTTTATGCTGACCAAATTATCCATGATAAAACATACATAAATTAATGATGATTATTTGAATCATCCACGTAAACATATTTAATAAATAAGTTATGGTGACAGTCATTTATTGTTAAAATTCAAAATAAATAAAGTATGATGACAATCATCCCTATTCAAAACCGAAAATTAAATAATTTTAGTGAAAAATTACCTATTACGAATATTATAAATAATTAAATTATGAAAACCTTATGTATGATGAATATACGCTGTTAAGCATCTTCAGTATTTTCCAATAGATAATTTTTGCTATGGTGATTATACAAACGATTGCTATTTAGTTTCAAAGTGAATGCTCTCTTTTTCAGTTCAGTCAGCATAGGTTCTCTAATACAAATATTTCTCATACTAAAAAAATCATTTCTTCTGTAATTCTATAACTATAATTCTTTAAATAAGCAATATATCACTACAACAAATATGTACATTATCAGCGCAAAAATTATGCTATCATATGTCATACATAGCGTTTTTACAAATGCTATGTTATCCACAGCTATAATACGTGCGACCCATACGATAGCGTTTTGTTCGTATGCTATGATATGTTAGTAACAATAGCAGTAGATAAATGCTTTTGTTTATTGTAAAAAAAAATGCTTTTGTTTATATTTTTATAGCGTTATCGATTTCTCGGAAAAAATACGACAATTCAAACTCCATGCTATTATTGGTCTCTCTATAATAGCAAAATTTTATTGCCTTTACATAGTCTATTATAGCGTTTACATATGCTTATTATCATACTTGGTACGAAAATTAGATTAACTTATAAGTTGTGGACATTGCTATAGTATATGCTTTTGACATCTTATAATTGCTATTACTTGTTCAGTTATAGCTTTCAAAAATGTTGTAAATTTTTAACCCAACTATTTTTTATTGCTATGATTGTGATACATGGTTCGTTTGGTGCTATTATATCGAATGTTAAACATGCTATCTATTGTTACATAATTTACTCATGATAAACATGAAAGTTAACATGATTCCAAACCAACTTGCATTACACATAGTTTTAAGATTCATACAATCCGAAAATAAAAGCATGATATCCAAAAACATACCACATCATGCATTACACAAGTTTTGGAATCAAAGTACAAAAGGCAAGTTAAGTTCATTAGCCTAGTTTAAACTACTTAAAACTAGCTAACCTGGACCATAGTTTCTTTATCCCCAACACCTAGCAACATTCAACAATTTTCAATGAATCAGTAATGTCTACTATTAAACAGATATAATGATCACAAATTATGCATCACACCAATTAGAACACTTACCACAGTTAGTCGAACTCAGAAGATCACAAATTTATCAATCGGCCAAGAAATAGATGAGCCATGTGCATCTCTCATATACTTTATTTCATCTGAAGGTCTCCAAACTGCAGCATCATCTATCTTCACAATGTCTACCCAAACTCTAGCAGCATCATTCCCCAAGCGGACAAAGTGGACCTTCTGTTCCGGGTCAACGAAATTCACACGCCCTTCAGAAACAACTCGCTTTTCCACTAATATCCATCAACTTGCACTTCTGATTCTCCTTGATAACTTCAGCTCCTTTTTTACGCTATCATGTGAACAATAACTACTCTAAACATCAGAGAGACTATTAACAGAAATAAAAAAACATATAGCTAAATCAATTACCGGAGATCTTCTTGGAAGAGATTGTTCTCCTATTTGAATTTTTCTGATTGGAGATTTTAGACATGCCGATGGAGGGTTCTCCGGAGACTTCGAGAGGGTTGCTGCAGATTTAGTACCCGCGTCTAGAGATGTCTCTGTAGGAGTCTTAAAACCCGTTGCACCTGATGCTTTCCCTCCTGACGATTGTGCACCTGATATAGCTTTATGTATAAGAGAACTTTGATATGCTGCATCTGAGTTGCTTCCGAAGACAACTTTGGTGACTGGCCAAGCAACAAAAGACATTAAACAATCATCCAGGTGTGACATATCAAGTGTAGGCCTCCATAAAAATGTTTCCGGAATATGCACGACATCCACAAAAACTTTCACTGCCATTGGTCCGAGTGGAAGTCCATTAACCAACGCCTTTGGCTCTTTCGTTTGCCAACGTCCCTCAGCAACAACAACATCATCTGAAGACAAATCTAGAATCTGACATTTTTTGTAAGAATTCGTTCTCGGTCCTTGTAAACACACAAAAGGAAAACAATCAATCTGTTATAGTCAAAACTACAAATAACAATCAATTTGACAAAAACTAAAATATGAAAACAATCAATCAGATATAATCAAAACTATGAATAAAAAATATTACCAGTGGTATAATTTCTTCTGTTTGTAGTCCCTGCTCTAAGTTAACACAATTAGAAGTAGGCCAAGCAATCATCTGTCCAAAAACATCTTTAACGATAAACATATTAGTTGCAGGTCGCCACAGGAATGCTTCTGGTACCGTAGCTGTCTCCACCAACACTTTAAGATATGTAAGACCTAGCGACTGTCATTGATCAAGTCTTCACGATCAGAAGAAATGATACGACCCGTGGCAACTTCGTCACTTTCACCAGTTCAGTCAATCAAGCACACTTAGGTAGAGATCTTTTGTTCACACTCTACAAAAAGATTCATTCGTAAAATTGAGTGCCCAATAAAACCAGACTATAAATTAAGATAAACACTATCTTAGATAAATGACTTACTCTCGCAACTGATTTTTCACCAACCTCAGGCTCTTGTCTCTGATACATAAAAAAACTCAGTCAAAATAGCCATTAATAACCATAAACATATTTACATCTGAAGACAGAAGATGTATAACCTGTTTTCTCATTTTAGAAAGTCCAGTTTGCAGCTCATTGACCTTTTTCTCTAGATGAATTTGGTTCTCCTCCATTTTGCCATACATTTGTTCTTCACTTCGAAGCAGGCCAACTTAGTCTTACTCATATTCCTACCCATAGCCCTCATACGTCCAGGGTTATCCGGTCCCAGAAGTTGGCTGAGTGCATCATCACTGTTAATTGTTGCATTTTCAGGTCTGTCACTGTTAATAAGCTCAGATGCCGTTTTCTGCATATTTGAAATTCAAGTTTTCATGTAATTTTATTCATTAATCTCTAAAATTACTAAGTGATTCTATTTAAAGGGAAGATTGTATAACTCACAAGTTTCTCAGCCGCATTAATATTCACCGGTGTGCCATCTTTTTTGGTCCTTGACTTAACCCAAACTTGTAGCCTTGTCACATCAGATGGGTTAGTACTTTCATGTTTCTACAACAACAAAAAAGCATTAGACAGACTAAGCACCTATATTAAGATAAACACATAAAGCAACACAAATGTATCGTTCTTACCATCTCTTCTGTTAGTCTCACCATTCCCTTGCGACTACAAGTATGGGGAATCTGTTTGCGTCTTCTCTCTTTGTAGCTATCACTTATAACCTAACATATGAAAGTAGTAAATAATCATATATCTTATAGATTAGTCTCGACTATCTTAAATCTCATAACATATAAGAGAATACCTTGAATGCTTGGCTGGTTTTAAGCTTTACAAACTTACGCCAATCTACTGGATCGATGTTCTTTGGTCGCAAATTCATCCGCTGTTGGTTATTAGCAGCATCATTAATTTGACTAACTAGCCGTGACTTGGAAGACCTCCACAGACAACTCATTTGCCTTAACACTGCCGTCTTCTGGTACTCCTCATCAAGATCAAACCTCGCCTGTTCACAAATGCAGATTATTGGAAATATAATTGTTTACATAAGTCTACTATATATGTAATTCAAATCAACTATCACCTGGACAGATTTCCATAGAACAGTCTTGAGTTCTTCTCCAAGATGTTTCCAGCCATCAAGTGTGACAGGAACATGTTCACGAACCAGAGGACCTAAGTATGAAGACAACTTAACAGATCCAGGACCATATGGTTCTCCCATCATGTTGAAACTAACTCGTATTCTGCTGTCTGGATCCTTTGCTATGTCCTTGATCTTTGTTCGACCACGCTGCTTCTTATGTGCAGGCTCAACGACAGTGTCATGTCCTTCCGATAATTCAACCTCATCTTCAGGAACCTCATTTTCTATGACGTTATCTGGCACCACATTTTTTTTTGAGGTTGAATATCTTGCTGTGGAAGCTGCTGTTCTTCCAATATATCAGTGTCTTGTACGTCAGTCCCTTGTTCCACAGTCTGTGGCTCCAATACATCAGCGTCTGGTACGCCAGCCCCTTGGTCCACAGTCTGTGACTCCACTGTACAGACGAATTCAACCTCATCTTCTGTCTGTTTCTTCTTTCCTCTGCCTTTTTTTCTCGGACGCCCCATTTTGAATCACCTGAAACATCAGACAAGAGCTATTAGAAACAATTAAATAATACATCAAAGTAAACACATAGGAACATAACAACATAACAACATTCAAATACTCTAAAAACCAGTCAATTAAAAAACTAACATAGAGATAAAGAAGATGATCAAGAAACTACATTTCAGACATATATGCCTTCACAATCAGTTCGAGCATTTTCATCTTTATCCATATCAACATTGATGCCAACATCCATGTCAACATTAGTAGATAGTTGCCCAATTTCAGCATGCCCATCTTGATAGTCTTCTTTACTATATTTTCTTGAGGGACCATGCATAACAACATACCAACAAGAATCCTCAGCCTACCTTGAGTAGAATACTTGTTTTGGTTGCGAGGCTAATATGTATGGATCTTTTAAAAAAAGAGAATTGATTCTGGTTCAAGTTTACTAGTGTGAAACCATCTTCTATCTTCACTCCGTTACCCATTACTGCCCATTGGCACCGGAATAAAGGAACGTAGAACACATTGTAGTCCAATAAGATTATTTATGTTACTCTGCCGTAATATGACACAAGATCAACCACTTGTGAATTGTCTCTTGCACTAGATCTGCAGACTGTCGTAGCCTCATAAAAAACACCACTATTCTGGCTCTTTCTATCGATAGTAACTGTGTGAAAGCGTTGCCCATTCACTACATATCCTGTATATGACCGTGCACTACTACGTGGACCATATGCCAACCACTTCAAAGTTTCTCCATGTCCAATTGAGTCAAGTGGTATCTATGACAGTAAATAGTGAGTTAGATACTAAATAATGTACACTATAACATCTGACATTCCAACAGAAATAGGACTTGCCTGTTTTTCAAGACAATCTGGAAAATTTTAAGTATGCGTACTCCATAGCACTGATGCATCTCGTCTACATCGTACATTTGAATCTTTTAAATATTGCAGATGCTCACTAGTACGCAAATTGGAAAGTAGGCAACAGTTAGTGTCATATGTGAATATTAATATATTCAATGGAGTATAAATATATGGTACTTACTCCACATAAGGGTCTACTACAGCCATATTTCGTATGACTGCTAGATGGGCTATCTTCTTCTCTGATTCAGATAGAGTGATTTGAATGCATGCTTATATTGGACGACCTTCTAGGATTGAGTTGCTTTCATATTAAATGTTCCTAACTTGTTTCCCTTGCACACATGTAGTCTTCTTCAAAAAATCACTACAAAACTGGATGCATTTTTCAGCAAGATAAGACTTCGCGATACACCCCTCTGGTCTTGCAGGGTTTTTGACAAAATCTTTCAGCACTTTCAAATATCTGAAAGCGTGAACAATGATATCTTCGCATCAAAACAACTAACGTTAAAACAAACAAACGAGTTGTGAGGAGGAATTATGACCTTTCGAATGGGTACATCCATCTAAAGTGGACTGGTCCACCTAGACGAGCTTCCCTTCCTAGATGTACCGTCAGATGCACCATGATATCAAAGAAACTTGGAGGAAAAAATCTTTCAAATATACAGAGTGTCTCAACAATTACAGCTTCCATCTTCAAAATCTGTTCTCTTTCAATTACTCGTTGACACAAGTGATTAAAGAAGGCACATAAGCGTCCAATTGCCAATCTAGGGCCCTTACGCAACATACCTCTAAGTGATATCGGGAGAAGCTGCTGCATCAACACGTGATAATCATGTGATTTAAGCCCTCAGACCTTACAATCATCTAAAGATACACCTCTTGCTATGTTTGAACATTATCCATCCGGGCCTTTGAAGTCAAATAATCTCCTACAGAAGATTTTCTTCTCTGTTTTGGACAAAGACCAAGGAGCTGCGGGTAAATTTGTTCTTTTTCCTCGGGTGTTAGGGTGCAGATCTTTCCTAATACCAAGCTCTTCCAAGTCTTTACGAGCTTGAAGACCATCCTTTGATTTCCCACAATGCAATAATTTAGCCACAATATTTGCAGCCACATTCCTTTCCACATGCATAACATCCAGGTTATGTCTAACCGTGAGTTCCTCCCAATAAGGCAGCTTGAAGAAGATTGATCTTTTTTTCCATCTTGACAACTCCTCCTCATCTAATATGTGTTCTTCCTCTTTCTCCTCATCTGATTCATCTGAAAAATCATTACTGTCAGCATCTGCCAAAGTCATTTCCATCCTTTTTCTCTTAGTTGCAGACTTCTTTAAATTACCAAAGTCATTTCTGAAACCTCTCAGATTTTTTGAAATTTCCTGACCAGATAATATTCTTCTCCTTCTTTTAAGTTCAACCTTTCCATCAAACCATGACTTCTTTCCCCTATAACTATGCGATGGAGGCAGACCCTTTATGTGACCCATATACACATGTTTTCGATTGTGCTTCAACAACATACTTTCTGTGTTTTTGCCACATAAAGGACAACCCAATTTACCCTTGACTTTGCAGCCTGCAAGATTCTCATACGCAGGGAAATCACTGATCGTCCATAGGAGCATTGCCTTAAGAGTAAAAGTGGATTTACTAACATCATCATATGTTAGCTCTCCAATGTTCCATAAATGGCTCAGATCCTCTATGAATGGTTATAAATAGACATCAATACTATTACCAGGCTGTTGTGGACTGGGTATCAAAAGTGTAAGCATTATGTTCTCCTTCTTCATACATAAGTCTAGTGGCAAGTTGTAGTTTACTAATAACACATGCCAACAACTATACCTTGTATTCTTCATGTTGAATGGATTAAATCCATCTGTTGAAAGTCCTAGTCTCAAGTTCCTTTCTTCAGCTGCAAAGGAAGGGTATTTGTCATTCATCTGGTCCCATGTGACTGAATCAACGGGGTGACACAGTTTTCCATCACTGCTCTTGTTAATAAAATGCCATCTCAGATCCTTAGCCATTTCCTTAGTCCTAAACATTCTCTTCAGTCGTGGGATAATCGGAAAGTATCGTAAAACTTTTTGTGGCACAGATTTTTCACTTCACCAGTATGGATGTTAGTCTTCCATCGAGAAACCTTGCATTTTGGACAATTATCGAGCTTCTTGAACTTCTTTCTGAATAGGCAGCAACCGTTGATACAAGCGTGAATCTTCTGGCAACCCATATCAAAGGATTTTAAATTTTTTTTAACATCATATAGTGATGTGTGTAACACATTATCCTGTGGTAGAATCTCAGGCAATGTCTCTAGCAGATCATTGAAGCTCTTGTCAGACCAGCCATTCTGTGTCTTAAGCCTAAATAGTGAGACGATCGCCGATAGCCTAAACATAACTCATTATAATCGGTCCCAATAATCATTCTCAATAATATAAAATACGATACACGACCAATGTACTAATTCTAACTTTTAACAGCATGTTAACAACGAAATAAATTGACAACCAAACACCAAATTATAAAGACACAGTGTATATTGTTATTACAACTTTAAATTAGAGATTGTACCAACCTGTCATATGGTAAGAGCAGTAGAGAAGCTTCAGAAACCCCATTATCGCACACATCAACACTTGCAAAACAGAAATACATGAAGTTATATGATGGTATATTTACTAGAATTCAATACTATGAAACAACATAATGTATTTCAGTTCATGTTCTCGGTTACATACGATTACAGTAGAATGAGTTTCCAACAACATACGACATGCATTGAACAGTTTTGTTAAAAGGTTTAATCAACAAATGGGTCTAAGACTAAGTGAAATTCTGTGACAAAACATAACTATTCTGTCCATTGATATATCATGGTTTTTACCCATTTTATACCATGATATAGATGTGTTTTTAGTGTCTTTTGTGTTCGTTTAGAGTCTTTTACAGGTTTAATCAGGTTTGGAGCTAATTGGAGATATTTGGAGCATTTTGGGACTTTTGGGACGTTTTGGCCGAGAGCTTAACTCACTGTCCGATTTATTGATCAAGCATCGACCGACACACTGATATACCATGGATTTTAGGGATTTTAACCATGGTATATGTGTTATTTATCGAGTCTTTTACTATGTTTTAGAGTCTTTTCAGGTGTTTATTAGGCACAAGCACATTTGGAGCATATTTGGTGATTTTGGCACTTTCTGGAGCTAATTGGAGTAATTGGCCGAGAGATAGAGTTCACTGTTGATATTTCCGAGCTGCAACGATCGTCACACTTATGGCATCGATCGATGCACCAGCGAGATGGGCCAAATGACGGTTTAATGAAGAATGATGAAATTGCAATTTTGCCCAGAAGTTCCTGATATTTACAAAGAAGCCCCAAAACGTGTTTTAGGATTATCATTAGGTTTTACAGCCACTTGTTAGGCGACGAACGCTTTACTTTAGTTTTATTTTATTTCAGAGAGCCTGAGGGGCTGATCCTGATCTCGAAAGAGACTTGATTTTGAACCCCAGTTCTTATTCGATTATATGATATTTGGTTTTCTACTTATGATATCTTCTGTCTCGATGAATATGTCTGAGTAGATCACATGTTAGGTTGAAGGATTCTCATTAAGGATTTCAGAGAATAATAGTTTAATTAATCTGTAGAGATTTATATCTGCTAGTTCTTTATCTAAGTTGTTCTTAATGCTAAATCTGAAGTAGCTAATCAGAGTTATGATGTTAGGTTGATTAATTCAGCGGAAGTTGGTTAATTTAACTAGAAAGAACTTAGATAAGCAATTAAACTGTTCGCAAACGGAAGTTTGGTTCAGGTTAATTGTGAACATATCAAACTTGGAATTAATGCTAGTTTAATCTGTTAGTTCTCGCAAACGAAAGTTTGGTTTGCTGCACTTAGACTTAGAGGATTATCGCAAAGGAATTTGGTTAATTCTATATCAGTGTTTGAGTTCTAGAATAGTTATTGATTAGATCTAGATAGATTGATTGCTTGCGTTCCTGATTTCCTGAGAACTCCTGAAACCTAACGCTTCGCCTTCTTGCTTACAAACTCACTTGATTTACTTTGCTATTTCGTTTACTGTTTTCACATCTGCTTCGCTTAATTTAAATCTGAACTACTAATAATCTATTGTGTGACTGAGAGTCCTTGTGGGATTCGATACCTTATATACTACGATTGCATTGACTGTGCACTTGCAGTAGAATAGGGATAAAACTATAACACCTATCAAGTTTTTGGCGCCGTTGCCGGGACTCTTTGAGTTCACCGATAGATTTAGTATTAGGATTTAGACTAAGCATTCTTTTTAATTTTCTTGTTTACTCACGTTTTTGATTTTTGGATTCGCAGGGATTCGCACTGCATCGATCGTTGCCACCCTGCATCGATCGACACAAGGTGAGAACAGCGATGCTGAGATCTGAGACGTTCAATAGGTTCTGCGCCATGGAACCTGTGATTTTGATTCGCGGTGAAAACGGCGTTTTACGAGACCAAGAGGGTCACATATGCAACGCAAAAGGTCAGAAAGTAGATGGGGAAGGAAACCCCATCTTACCAGATTACCATGTATTGGTTGGGCAAGTAGCTGAGATGCAGAATAAGATAGATGACATCCACGACATCTTACTTAGGGAGAGACAGTTCCGAGCAGAGGCAAAAACTGATAAATTTGCAGAGGTACACTACATGGCTGGAGCCGACTCTTATGGACATACATTGGGACATCAGCAGAGACAAGGTTCTAGGCATGCTCAAGGATCAAGAGACCATAATTATACTTCCTATCTGGCACCTCCTACACAAAGGAGCAAACTAGAGATGATGATAGAGCAATCAATTGAAAAGCAACAGCAGAACACAGCTTCCTTCAGCTCGAAGCTAGAGAACCTGTACACTAATTTGAATGAGAAATTTGAATCCTTGAACTCTCGTATGAAGCAGCTGGACACGCAGATGGATCAAGTTTCAAGTTCTACCCCAAGGAAGGATTCTCAAGAAGCTCATGCCAGCAACATTCCCATTCAGGATGACACACAGATGGATCATGGATCATGTCTAGCAGTTAAGGCTGTGGAATTTGTGGAAGACAGAGAGGGATTCGATGTTGAATTACCTGAGTTTGAAAGCTTCGATGCACCTGACTCAACAGAGATTGACATGGATCTCTTGACTTGGATAGTTCAGATTGATGCGGAACCAAGCCAAGGAGAGAAATTTGAGTCTGAGATGGCTGGAATGGACCGAGAAGCGGATAAACCCGAGACTGTAGTTGAAACCCGAGCTGAGACGACAGCATCGATCGTTGCATCACATGCACCGATCGTTGCGCCACGAAAAGAACCAGTTTCGCTCATATCTGAAGGACGTGCTAAGGAAAGAACCTACAAACCTCCATTACCATTCCCGAAAGCTCCCGTTAAGCCTAAAGATGTGGTTCAGTGCACAGTGGTGGTTGACAAGAAGATGGTGGTTCCACAAGAGCCTATTCTAACATCTTCAAGGCCTAAAACTACTCATAAACAGAAGGCTCAAAACATCAAATCTTTGCCAAAGGTAAAGCATAAATCCTCTAAGTTTAAACCTCCAGACTCCATTGTTTTGAATGCAGGAAAGAGCGTTAAAACACCCAAGTGTCAATCTCACCCTACATTCCTCTCGACGTTCCTTGGACGACATCATGCTGCTACTGCTTACACACCACCATGGATGATAAGGCATTCACAGAGACACTCAAAGTCTCTGTTGAAACCTCCATGAGTATGACCTCTTTCCAAAAGCCAAGCTAATGACTTAAAACAAGCGCTGAGTGGGAGGCAACCCACTGATAGGTTTAGTTGTTTTTCTTTCTTATTTTTGGTATTTTTCTTAGGATTTCACGTTTTTATTTGTTTTTGCTAAGTTTTAGATACAGAACACAAGTCTGGAGATGTGTGACGATCGTTGCGGTCCTGAGCAACGATCGACACTCAACGAAAATCGCCAAGTAACGGTCGATGCACTTAGTGCAACGATCGGTGCTTGCGCGACAAAGGTAAAACCCGACAGAACTAAAACATCCATTAACAATTTTTTTTTCTTTTTACCGATCCTTCGCTGGACACTACTGGGGACAGTGTGTCTTAAGTGTGGGGGAGGTGCTACTGACTTATATCTTTCTGTTTTCTTAAGAGTCAGTCCGTTTTTCAAAATTTTTTGTTTCATTGAGTCAAAAATTGTTTAAGTAAGAAACCATGATTTTCTGAGAAGATTTACAAGACTTGCAGGAACTTAAGTAACCATTGGGATGAAGTTGCAGGATCTATCTCTGACTATTAGAAAACCCCATCACAGATCAACCTACTGGGAACACCCACATCACTTCAGGTATCAGAGGATCCTTTTACTGACTTCAAATTAATACTGACTTAGATTTCTCACCTAAGGGCTTGGTATACTTTGTGTCGGATTCCCTTGTTAGTTCTGACACAGCCTGTCAACCTATCCTATTTAGTTCCCTTCTCCCCTTCTATAAAGTAAAAAAAAAAAATAATAAACTGAGGATGAGTTAGTAACTCCGAAGTGGTCATGGGAATGGTAGCTAAAACTCTCATATCCCGTGCATCCATGGAATGTGTCCAAAGTACACCCCATAACGGGAAGAACACTGATAAAAAAAAAAAAATGATACCCAATGGGGAAAAATCAGTTGTTAAAGAAGGGAAAGAGAAGAAAGGGACTAGAGAAAGATAGTATGGTGGTCTAGAGCTGACAAGGTAAGAATCCATGTGCCCTTTGATCGATACTCCTTAGGTGAGACCGTACTTAAATACTTGCAGAAGTCAGTAGGGAGAATTTGAATGCTTGAATGTGATTGTGGAGTTTACCTAGGACAGTTGCTAAGTGTGGGGGAAATACATGTTGGTCTTGATATTATGTGATTGATTATTGCAGTGGTTTACTAAGGGGAATCTGAGTATTGTTGCTTCTAGGATGAAATGAGTTTCTGAAGAGTTTTCAAACCTCTTGACTACATTTAGTTCTTTGTCTTGCTTGAGGACAAGCAAGAGCTAAGTGTGGGGGAGTTGATATACCATGGATTTTAGGGATTTTAACCATGATATATGTGTTATTTATCGAGTCTTTTACTATGTTTTAGAGTCTTTTCAGGTGTTTATTAGGTACAAGCACATTTGGAGCATATTTGGTGATTTTGGCACTTTCTGGAGCTAATTGGAGTAATTGGCCGAGAGATAGAGTTCACTGTTGATATTTCCGAGCTGCAACGATCGTCACACTTATGGAATCGATCGATGCACCAGCGAGATGGGCCAAATGACGGTTTAATGAAGAATGATGAAATTGCAATTTTGCCCAGAAGTTCCTGATATTTACAAAGAAGCCCCAAAACGTGTTTTAGGATTATCATTAGGTTTTACAGCCACTTGTTAGGCGACGAACGCTTTACTTTAGTTTTATTTTATTTCAGAGAGCCTGAGGGGCTGATACTGATCTCGAAAGAGACTTGATTTTGAACCCCAGTTCTTATTCGATTATATGATATTTGGTTTTCTACTTATGATATCTTCTGTCTCGATGAATATGTCTGAGTAGATCACCTGTTAGGTTGAAGGATTCTCATTAAGGATTTCAGAGAATAATAGTTTAATTAATCTGTAGAGATTTATATCTGCTAGTTCTTTATCTAAGTTGTTCTTAATGCTAAATCTGAAGTAGCTAACCAGAGTTATGATGTTAGGTTGATTAATTCAGCGGAAGTTGGTTAATTTAACTAGAAAGAACTTAGATAAGCAATTAAATTGTTCGCAAACGGAAGTTTGGTTCAGGTTAATTGTGAACATATCAAACTTGGAATTAATGCTAGTTTAATCTGTTAGTTCTCGCAAACGAAAGTTTGGTTTGCTGCACTTAGACTTAGAGGATTATCGCAAAGGAATTTGGTTAATTCTATATCAGTGTTTGAGTTCTAGAATAGTTATTGATTAGATCTAGATAGATTGATTGCTTGCGTTCCTGATTTCCTGAGAACTCCTGAAACCTAACGCTTCGCCTTCTTGCTTACAAACTCACTTGATTTACTTTGCTATTTCGTTTACTGTTTTCACATCTGCTTCGCTTAATTTAAATCTGAACTACTAATAATCTATTGTGTGACTGAGAGTCCTTGTGGGATTCGATACCTTATATACTACGATTGCATTGACTGTGCACTTGCAGTAGAATAGGGATAAAACTATAACACCTATCACACACCTTGTGCATCGGTCGACACACTAGCGAGATGGGCCGTACGCGTCGGTTTAACAAGTTATGAAGATTTGTAGAGAAGCCCAGAATAGTTCCAGTATTTACACAGAAGCCCCAGCCGAGATTAGGCTTATATATAGAGGATTTTGGTGTTTAATTTACTTACGCTTTCATACTTAGAGCTAAGAGATTTTTAGAGCTTTTGGGGCTGATCTATTTCCTGTATTCACTTATTTTTGGAGAAGATTTCGAACCCCTTTGATATTTTATTCTCTTATATGCAATCTATTATTTCTATGATTATGTTTTCATCAATCATGTCTGAGTAGATCCATAGTTAAGTTTAGGGTTTCTCATTAGGGTTTGATGACTTGCTAGACTTGTTTAATTCAGTTAAGGATTCGTATGATTAGAATGTTCTTCAAACTAAATTGTGCTTAAAGCTAGTTCTAACCTGATCAATTAGAATCTAGATCTTAGGTTGCTAAATTCGACACGAGAGTGTGTTTTAGAATCTGAACTATTTAGGTTGAGCAATTAAATTATTCGCAAAGAGATTTGGTTTAGTTTAATTGTGAACATATCAAACTTGAACTTAATGCTAGTTTAATCTGTTAGTAATTGCAAAGAGATTTGGGTTACTGCACTTAGATTTAGAGAGTTTTCGCAAAGAGATTTGGTTAATTCTATTTCCGTGATTTGAGTTCTAGAACTGAGTTTAATTTGATCCTGACTGATTAACTTGTCTGCTTGTCTGATTTCCTGAGAATACCCTAGGCTTGACGCTTTTAGTTTATTGCTTTCACAACCAACTTGCTACTATTTACTTTCTTGCTTCGCAATTTATTTACTTAACCATCTGCTTATTTCTAGTATTAATCTCTACTGTTCTGATCTATTGAGACCTAGTGTCCCTGTGGATTCGATAACCCTATATACTACTTTGACGATACTGTGCACTTGCAGTTTAGAATAGGGTAAAACTTAGAACCTATCAAGTTTTTGGCGCCGTTGCCGGGGACTCTTAGAGTCTTCGATAGGACCGAACTTAGGGTTTTTACTAGAAATTTTTCTTTTTGTTTTTGTTTTTCGTTTTTATTTTCATAATTTGCTAACCTTTTCTCTGTTTCTTTCTGTCGCAGGTACGACTTTTCCTTGCGTCGATCGTTGCATCCCTTGCGTCGATCGTCACTAGGCGATTCTGAGATTGAATCGATCGTTGCACTGATAGAATCGATCGTTGCTGGACGATTACAGACAGTTTATGCCAACGCAGAAAACTCGAAGTAATCCGAACTCGAGCTTAGTTAATCTTGGACTAGAGGAACTTGGACGTCTAGAAAGAACTATCAGAAGAGAAAAGAGAGAGAGAATGGTACGAGAACGTCTGATCTTGATACCAGATGCTGACGGTACCCTGAGGGACCGAGATAACAACCCGTACAATGCTGCTGGGCATCGGGTTGATGCTGAAGGGAACGTGATCCCTGACCCACCTGAGCCTCAACCGCAGGCGCAAGCCCAAGGTCAAGCTCAAGGTAGACAGATGGTTGTCCATGAAAGGACTTTGGCTGACTACAACAGACCAGATGAGTTTCATTCAAACCGAACATCCTTAGTACTTCCTGGTTTTGAGAGGGAGGATTTTGAGATCAAGACCATCTACTACTCGCTGATGAGACAGAATGCTTTCCATGGACATCCAACAGAGCAGCCTATGGATCACATTGATCAGTTTGAGGACATAATCAATGGCATGAAGTATGATGGAGTTTGCCAGGATTATCTGTTCCTTAAGCTCTTTCCTTACAGTCTCGCTGGAGACACTAGTGCATGGCTGAAGCAACTGGCACCTGTTCAGTTTACCACTTGGGCAGCACTGAAAAGTGAGTTCCTGAGACATTTCTACGATGATGCGCGTTCATACCAGTCCAGACAGGACATTCTCACATTTTCCCAAGGAGCTGTGGAGCCTTTAAAAGCTGCTTGAATGAGATTTAGGAAGTATCAGCGTGACTGCCCACATCATGGATTCAGTGAAGTTACATTGCTAGGTATTTTCTTCAGAGGCATAAATCTGCCATATCAGTCTGCGCTGGATAACTCCAGTAATGCAAACTTCAACACCAGGACTCCTGCACAAGCTAAGCAGTTGATTGAGAACTTAGTAAGCAGCAACAGTTGCAAGACTATGGATGAGAGGAGGAAGAAATCTGGTGGAAGTGTTGATAACTCAGAGATGGCTGAATTGAAATCCAGGATGGACAAAATCTGCAATCTTCTAGGTGAAAAGAAAGATGTCCACTTTGCTCAAGAAGTAGAAGTAATTCAGACTGAGGAGGACACTCAGGAAGAAGATGTGAATTACATCGGAGGATCTGGTTTCCAAGGAAACAGATTTGGATATCAATCTGGGAACAGATTTTCCGGTGGAGGACAGAAGGGTGCCTTCACAGGCAATCAGAACTCTTCAAGCTTTGGACAGACCAGTAATTTTCAGAAGCCTTATGGACAAAGCGCTCAGAGAACCTACGGATCTTCATCTTATCAGACACCTCCTGCACCCACTGCTTTCGAGACTAAGATGGAGACGATGTTGGAACAGGTACTGGAGAGCCAGAACAAGATTTCTGTGGACAGTAACAAGAAGCTGGATGCAGTTTATGAGAATCTCAATGGGAAGTTTGAGACTCTGAGCACTCATGTGAAGCAGCTGGACACTCAGGTGAATCAGATTTCTAGTTCTATGAAGGGAAAAGGAGTTGCAGATACTCACATTAAGGCCTGGTCTGTGTACGTTAATGATGGATCTCACCTAGGGGAAAAATTCGAGCAAAGTACAGCTGAGTTGGTGGAGGAAGAAGAATTCTCGGACTTTGGAGAAAAACTCTCGGGTGAAAACTGTGAAAATTGTATTGCAACGATCGACACACATACAGTGTCGGTCGATGCAACTCGTAGACAGACAGACTTGCCGGATGATAATGGCATTGATGCAGAGTTGGATCTCGATCACTTATTCACTGGAGCCTCTGAGGTTACTCAACAGGAGATCTACGCACAGATTGTTAGACAGCACTCCTCAGTATCTGAAGTGATTAAGAAAGAAATTGAAGAGCTTAAGAAGCTAGAAGAAAGTGGTGAAGATTTGGAAGAAATTCCACCGTCTGATGATCCGCCTTATCATCCCTGTGTGCAGAGGTACTTAAACAGGATGCTGCCTTTAGATGAAGAGCTGAGAGACTGGGTGATTATAGTTCCCCAACACATTAGTGAGGTGCTACTGAACAAGATCCCGAAGAAGCTGCCTGACCCTGGAGTCTTTGTGCTTAACTGCTCCATCTTCGAGGACAGTTTTAGACGCTCTCTGTGTGACTTAGGAGCTGCTGGAAGTATGATGCCTTATTATGTGGCAGAGAAGCTGGGGATGCTGGATTTTTCTCCCACTAGGACCTCTCTTGTCCTAGCCGATCAGTCTATACGAGTTCCGGAAGGACTTTTAAAGGACATCCCAGTGAGAGTTGGAAACTACTTAGTTCCGACAGACTTCCTTCTACTGAAATATGACTGTGATCCTGATGAAGCATTGCTGCTTGGAAGACCATTCTTGGATACAGCGGGAGCTATGATAGATGTTAGACAGAGTCTAATAGACCTCCATCTGGGAGATGAGCCGCTGCGATATGAGATGGAGAAGCTGAGAAAGCCACTGATAGATGGGCAGACATTCACAATCATGGATGCAGATGATGAGCAGCCGGATGACACTGTGATTCTAGATCCTGGAGCGCATTTTACTCCATCTTTTCTTGGACATGAGCATTCTGCAACAGCCTATTCTCCACCTTGGATGAGGAGACTTGAACAGAGACAGAAAAAGTCTCTGTCAGGTTCTCTTAGTGCCTGAAAGATCTTGTGCGTCCGGTCAAGCTAATGACCTTAAACAAGCGCTGAGTGGGAGGCAACCCACTGTTAGGTTTAGTTGTTTTTCTTTCTTATTTTTGGTGTTTTTCTTAGGATTTCACGTTTTTTATTTTTGTTCTTGCTAAGTTTCAGATGCATTCGAGTCTGGAGATGTGTGACGATCGATGCACTTGTGCACCGGTCGTTGCAAGGAGATTTGACGAAGAGGGGTAATCGCATTGTGACGATCGTTGCTCCTAAGCAACGGTCGTTGCAATTGGTTCAATTGCAAAATTAAGGTATGCGCTAAACCGGAAAATCAATTTTGATTTGACCAGCAACGGTCGTTGCCCCTAAAGCAACGATCGTTGCACCCACGACCGAGGTAAGTACCTTAAACCCTTTCTCTTCTCTTTTCTCTCTCATTTCCGATCATCCGTACAACCGAAAGCTCCACACCCAAAATCGAAAATTCTCATCATTTTTCTTTGTTTCAATTGCTAATACTTCCTATTTCACACTCTAAACCCTTGTCTTTAGCTCATATCTCACGAATCCAAGGTAAAGAACTTCTATTTCTCAAATTTTCGGATTGGATTTTAGGGTTTTAGGGTTTTAGATTTTTGAACTGAAAATTGATGATGCATGCGTAATTAGACTGATTTAGGGTGATGGATTATGATTTTGAACTGATTTGAGGCAATGTGGCTTGGATTTGTACTGATTTTGTTGATATTGTTTGCGGCGAAATCGCCTTGCAACGGTCGTTGCTTTCGAGCAACGGTCGTTGCTTTGTGATTTTAGGAAATGTTCGATAAAGTGAAATCGCCTTGAACGGTCGATGCTTCGCGATTTCACAGAGAGTTGCCGAGACTTATGATTGTTTGAACTTTGTTTCTTTGGCAGATGGCATCTCGTAGACAGCCCCGCAAGAAGCAAGCAACATCATCAACGGCCGCAAGACAATACATTCCACCACCAGAGTGGTTTTACAGACACTCTCAGCCACCTGAGCCATATGTAAGAGATGGACCGCCAGTCGCTTTACCTTGGCCCCGAGAAGACGCTACAGAGATCCAGACAGCCAGACAGTGGCCAAGGGACATTCGCACGTTCTTTAAGTCTGCAGACTTCACAGAGCGGCCACTGCTTGATCGATGGGATGAGCATGACTCATTTCTCTACAGTGGTTGGTGCAACATGGAGCTCAAACCAACTAAGTTTGCAGACTACTCCACCTGTAAGAAGATGGGGATAGATGTGCAGGTACTTACAGTGTGCATAGGCATTGGTCTAGGGACAATGCCAATGCGACCTTATGATCTCTATCCTGAGCTGGTCAGGCAGTTATTGGCCACTTGCAGAGTGGTTTACTCGGATCCCGATAGCAGGAGCGCTACAGGAGGTACATTTACCTTCATGAGTTGGGGAGTCAGGTATCGGATTCCTATACTAGATCTATGCAGGATCTATGGGTTCAGTACTGAGCCGAGACGCACCGCCATGCCACTCGAGTGGGATCCAGTTGAGGCCCGATCATTCTGGGAGTGTATTGGCAGTGGTCGATACAACTCCAGGACCACACCAGTAATACATATGAGACATCCGGTGCTGCGATATGTTTCGCGTATCTTATGTTGGAGCTTGCTTTGCAAGTATGAGTCCAACAAGATGCGCAAATATGAGATGGAGCTGTTATTAATGGGGCTGAGAGATCAGTTTACAGGTTCTGGCGTGAGAGATCCTACTCAGGGTCTCAACTTGGGAGCTGTTTTTGCTTTGCATTTGTGCGATCTACAGACGAAGCCTTTTGATGGAATCGGTACTGAGACGATAGGAAGCTTACTTACTCCCATTTTCATGCATTGCGGGATTCCTCTACAGGGCACAGAGTGTGATACAGCCAAGGAGTTCCTTGATCTTAGCCATTTGCAGAGCGCCACCTGGCTTAAGGAGGGGCGCATTTGGGTTTACACCGACCCGACCACTGGGAAGACTGGTATAGAGCTTCCTGCTGCTAGGTGGACACGGATTGATACGTTGGAGGCTCTGCGATTTCAGCATCCTGAGTCTGCGCAGCGTGGGATTCCGACTATGGCTCATCCGCTGGGAGAGCCCTCCACATGAGCTTCGACTTCTTCTGCCCCTGCGCCTGCTGCTGCTCCGGTTGATGTTGGCCCTTATCCTGAGATGTCAGTTCCCTATGGAGATATGTCCGAGGCTGAGTGGAGAGAGCGTAGTGATGGGATATGGAGGACCATTTGGGAGTGGATGCGCGGCTGCACTTGCAGGAGACAGCCACAGATTAGTCAGCCCGTTCCTGTTACTTGTCGTCGGCAGCGATCTCCTAAGGACTCCAGCGATGCTGATCGTTACGGTGGGATTGATGATAGTGAGTGAGCGTAGCTGTCATCTCTGGATTATCGGTTCTGTACTCTGTTTTTCTTTTTATTCTTGCACTTTTTCTTTTTATTAGTTTGCTACTATGTTTGGATGGTTTATGCTTGATTAGATACATTTGTTGCATGGGTTTACTCTGTTTCTAGTGTTTTCAGCTTGCAGGGTTTTGAAAATGACATAAACCGACGGATTAACCTGCTAACTTGCTGACTGTTCGTGAAAACGCAATGCGTCGATCGACATACCATTGTGTCGATCGTTACAACGAAAATCGCACAGCAACGGTCGGTGCACCTAGTGCAACGATCGATGCCTGACTGCGACATAGGTAAAAACCCGAGAGAACTAACCATTCCATTAACAAATTTTTATTTTCTTTCTTTTAACCAATCCCTTGCTTGAAACTACTGTGGACAGTGTGTCTTAAGTGTGGGGGAGGTTCTACTAATTACTTTCTTTTGTTTTCTTAGAGTCAGTTAAATTTTAAATTTTGTTTTTGAGTCAAAATTTGTTCAAGTAGGAAACAATGATTTTTTGAGAAGATTAGCAGCATTTGCAGGAACTTAAGTAACCACTGGGATGAAGCTGCAGATTATCTATGACTATTAGAAAACCCAGACACAGATCAGCCTACTGAGAACACCCACATCGCTTCAGGTATCAGAGGATCTTTTACTGACTTCAATTTAATCCTGACTTTAGATTTCTCACCTAAGGGCTTGGTATACTTTATGTCGGATTCCCTTGTTGGTTCTGACACAGCCTGTTAACCTGTCCTATTTGGTTCCCTTCTCCCCTTCCATAAAGTAAAAAAAAAAAAAGATAATAAACTGAGGATGAGTTAGTAACTCCGAAGTGGTCATGGGAATGGTAGCAAACACTATTTTCTCTCATGTGATCCATGGAATGTGTCCAAAGTATACCCCAAAACGGGAAGAACACTGATAAAAAAAATAAAATGATACCCAGTGGGGAAAAATCAGTTGTTAAGGAAGGGAAAAGAGAAGAAAGGGACTAAAGAAAGACAGTTTGGTGGTCTAGAGTTGGCAAGGTAAGAATCCATGTGCCTTTAGATCGATACCCCTTAGGTGAGACCGCACTTAAATACTTGCAGAAGTCAGTAGGGAGAATTTGAATGCGTGAATGTGATTGTGGCGTTTACTTAGGACAGTTGCTAAGTGTGGGGGAAGTATATGTTGGTCTTGATTTCTGTAGATTGATTCTTTCACGTGGATTACTAAGGGGAATCTGAATGCTGCTGCTTCTACGACAAAATGAGTTTCTGAAGAGTTTTCAACCCTCTTCACTGCATTTTAGTTCTCTGTTTTGCTTGAGGGCAAGCAAAGGCTAAGTGTGGGGGAGTTGATATATCATGGTTTTTACCCATTTTATACCATGATATAGATGTGTTTTTAGTGTCTTTTGTGTTCGTTTAGAGTCTTTTACAGGTTTAATCAGGTTTGGAGCTAATTGGAGATATTTGGAGCATTTTGGGACTTTTGGGACGTTTTGGCCGAGAGCTTAACTCACTGTCCGATTTATTGATCAAGCATCGACCGACACACCTTGTGCATCGGTCGACACACTAGCGAGATGGGCCGTACGCGTCGGTTTAACAAGTTATGAAGATTTGCAGAGAAGCCCATAATAGTTCCAGTATTTACACAGAAGCCCCAGCCGAGATTAGGCTTATATATAGAGGATTTTGGTGTTTAATTTACTTACGCTTTCATACTTAGAGCTAAGAGGTTTTTAGAGCTTTTGGGGCTGATCTATTTCCTGTATTCACTTATTTTTGGAGAAGATTTTGAACCCCTTTGATATTTTATTCTCTTATATGCAATCTATTATTTCTATGATTATGTTTTCATCAATCATGTCTGAGTAGATCCATAGTTAAGTTTAGGGTTTCTCATTAGGGTTTGATGACTTGCTAGACTTGTTTAATTCAGTTAAGGATTCGTATGATTAGAATGTTCTTCAAACTAAATTGTGATTAAAGCTAGTTCTAACCTGATCAATTAGAATCTAGATCTTAGGTTGCTAAATTCGACACGAGAGTGTGTTTTAGAATCTGAACTATTTAGGTTGAGCAATTAAATTATTCGCAAAGAGATTTGGTTTAGTTTAATTGTGAACATATCAAACTTGAACTTAATGCTAGTTTAATCTGTTAGTAATTGCAAAGAGATTTGGGTTACTGCACTTAGACTTAGAGAGTTTTCGCAAAGAGATTTGGTTAATTCTATTTCCGTGATTTGAGTTCTAGAACTGAGTTTAATTTGATCCTGACTGATTAACTTGTCTGCTTGTCTGATTTCCTGAGAATACCCTAGGCTTGACGCTTTTAGTTTATTGCTTTCACAACCAACTTGCTACTATTTACTTTCTTGCTTCGCAATTTATTTACTTAATCTCTAGTATTAATCTCTACTGTTCTGATCTATTGAGACCTAGTGTCCTTGTGGATTCGATAACCCTATATACTACTTTGACGATACTGTGCACTTGCAGTTTAGAATAGGGTAAAACTTAGAACCTATCATCCATCCAATTTTTCATCCATAATCAACAGTATATACAAAGCATTCATTACAATAGAAGAGTTGTAGCCTACAGATCTAAGACTAAAAGAGATTCAGAGCAAACTTGTTGACTAGTTGTTTTATAAGAACATAGGAAAAGTGAATAAAACTCTTAAAGATAGACATGCAAACAATGAAAATCTCTAATCGAGGCTTAATACATTCGAAATCAAAGAAGGATGAAGTTAAGATTCACAACAGCTACACGGGAAAACTGAAAGTAGAGAAAAGAAACAGGAAATCAGCATGCAAACAATGAACATTCCAAATCTAGCAGCTATACATTCGAAATCACTCAGATTTGATGTTAACATTCAAGAAATATACAATGAATAAGTGAAATTATAGGGGAAAAAACCAGAAAATCAGCTGGTAAGAATAACTCGCCTTCGATTAGAGCTCAATCCCGACAGAGATAATCGGAAATTGGGCCGGGAAAAGTTCGACAGTGACGGCGACAAGACCAATTGCAGGTTTGATGAAGCTATTTGTGGTGTGTGAATGAGAGAGGGAGAAATTTGATTATGCTTAGGTTTTTCGATAAAGGAGGGAAATGAAGGTTAGAGCAAAAAAACTGAAAATTTGCTTAAGTGTTTGGCGGTCTAGTAATTTCAGCTTCTCGCTTAATGAAATTAGGAGATAGCGTTTACAAAATGCTATGATAGGAAATCGAGTATCTGAAAATCATCAACGATAGCAGTGTAGTAAAATGAGCTATAATCATCTATTATCAATGGATACTTTTTTGTAGTGTATATAATAACGTTTTTTTTTTAATTAATTGATAAAAGGGGGATACAATATTAAAGATAAAACAAGGAAAGATTGGAAAATAAAGAAGATGATCATCCAAATGAGCCACTGCATTTCTCTGATCTACAGAGGCACATCTTCATCCTCCCATATCCTTTAGATGTTCCATAATCATACCGCAACTCCGTTAATGGAGGAATATGCTTCATTGCGAAAAAGCCAATGTAAGTACACCATAAACCGTTCTGCTCACGAGTAATTGGCTGCCACAAAACGTTGGGAGAGCAACTATGGTTCATAAATCGAGCCACATTCCCTGATTTCTTTGCACTGATCACAAAACCTATTGAACCATTAATATCCTCGGGAACTTCCTCTTTAGCATCTTCATTAACAAGGTAGGGTTCGTAATTCCATTTAAACGACTTATAAACCCTAGAAGGATCAAATATATAATGATCCTCTTCTTCCTCATAACCTTTCTGTATAATATCACCAGCATATTCACAGATGAAACTCCCTGCTCGAATTGGATCCCAAGACCTTAAGCCCCAGCCACAACCCACGGTCTTAAACACTTCTAGTCTGAATTCCAGCCCGGTCTGAATCATCTTGTTTTTGCAGTTAGTAGAACAACGACAAGAACCACCACATTCGTAGATCAGCGATCTACGGGTGACTAAAACTCTGTCAACGTAAGGTGGCCCGCCTCCATTTCTCTCAACGCAGAGGCAACTTCGTCCATCGGCCAATGCACATGCCCCAGGTCGGCAAGTGCAGCAATATACCATAGGTGGAATATTAAGGACTGCATGCTTCAAAGAATTGACATAACTAAAGGGGGCAAGAACCTTTTCGTCATCAACTTCATTCACCAAAGAAACCTTTAGATTCTCAGCTCCGAAAGACAGATCTTCAAGAACAAGACCTGGTCTTGTAATCAGCCCTTTCTTCCACTGTTCTACTGCTCTCCATATTGCAAAAGCGGGCTTTTGATCAGGCTGCCTCACCAATCTAAACTTGTAAATCTTGAAACCATTCTTACTTTTTTCGTCCCACATATTTGTGATAGAATAAATACCATCGTATATGTATACCTTGCTATTCACCCTTCTTTCATCCTCCACACCTCTTATAACCCTCACAACACTTCTTTTCTCAAGAGCTGTCTCTAGCGAAAGGTTATCCCTAACCAACTTCTGGTCAGATTCTTGAGCAGAACCGTACCCTGTAAAGACCAAGGTATCCGGATCTTGAGCGTTGTCAGCATTTATTCCTGAAGAGACAACGCTAATACCTAAAATTTGATCTTTCCCATCTTCTTCAAATCTCATGTGGTCAGTTCCAATGGGGACTCCATGTAGCCCCACAAGTTCCATTTCTCCCCATAAGAAGAAGATGTCTCCTACACTAATTCGCGGAACCGAACCGACTCGCTTCTTTGTGTTGGTTTGCAACTGCCGTTCCTTGAAAGTGCGTATGGCCACCGAAGCGCCACCTCCCACAATCTTAACCTGACTCAGACGCCTTCTGACTGCGTCAAATCGCATCATCAAGCTACTCACAAGCTCTTTGTTTCCGGTTTCTTGATCTTCTTTACTTATTTCTTTCCGAGAGTACTGACATGGCTTTATCATCAAATTTTTCGAGCCCTTTGGTCTTCCCCGTCCTCTTTTCATCGGAGCTGCAGCAGCTGCATCATTGTTATAGGCATCATTTTGATCATTTTGTGTGGGTGCTTCTTCTCCCCGAGGAAACTGGTTGCTCCCTTCACCTCTTTCCATTGCAAAAATCCTGTCACTAAGAATTTTAATCTTTTCTCATCAGTTAAAGGAATTGTGCAGAAACTTAAACTATGGATGATAAATATATAGAAATGACTCGTGTTTCTCTTCCAGCATAAGCATGTTTTTTAAAAACCAAAAATAACCTGAGTTTTATATCAGTCATTAAGATCATCTTCAATGTAAAACACTATAGTTCACACTAAAATAAAGTTGGATTTCTCTACAATCTACAATTCTATTTTCTACTATAAAAATAGAATATTCTAAGTATATTTTATCTTTTTTTTTTACTAGTAATACTTTTTATTTATAAAGTTTACAATTCAACCCCATTTATTTAACTTTTGCAAATTTTCATAAATTATAATATTATAATTTTTATATTATAATATTATTTAAATTAAAAATTTATTCAATAAAAAACAAAATTAGATCATATAAAAATAATAAAACACAATAGAACCTAAATCTACTCAAATTAGAAGAGTAGAGATTTCAAGTTGTCCAGATGGGACGCAGAACACAAATACAAGAAAATAAGAATTAGAAACGAGATCGATGAACATAGAACCTAGATCTACACAAATCAGAAGAGTAGAGACGATTTTAAGTTGTCCACATGGGACGCAAAACACAGAGGTAAGGTAGTAATAACGAAGTTGCAGAAGAACATAATAAACACTAAATCGAAGTTTAAACAGACGAATCTAAGTGAAAATCAGTGAGACCTATCATAACAGACTTAGATTTGCGATGTTGAAGTGGGGGAGAGCGATTAAGCTACTCCGTTCAAAACAGGGACGACCTTTAACGATAAACAAAGAGATAACACTGACGACGGAGTAGAGAAACCGAGAATCAACACCCAAACTGGCCGGCGGTGTTCGAAGGCGAAGAGACAGAGAGAGAGAGGAATCAAAGGTTTTTCAAGTTAGGGATATAATTTTTTTTTCTCCTTCTGTCTCAAATGGTTAAAAGTGAGAAAATAAAATAATGAAAAAAATTAATTAAAAGGTGAAAGCAAATTAAGTAAAAGGCATGAACATAAGGAGAGTGAAGATATAATTCTTAATTAGTGTTTGGTTAGAGGCAAAATTGTATTCTCAAGAGTAGGAAGTGGCCAATGACACACATGTGTCCTTTAGTATAATATTAATGATTACACACGTAATAAACTCAATTTTTATTAATTAGAAGTCATTTTGACCCAAAAAAATTCATCATATAATAATTTTGTTTCTGTTTAATAATAAATTTCGTCAAAATTGTATTATCTTTTTATCACTAGAATTAATCGTTGGTAGCACAAAATAGTTTTTCCATATTTTAACAGTCTTATATATCACATATTTTGAAATTCCATAAATGTTTTGAAATAACTTCCCATAAAAATTCAGTCAAAAGAAAAAATGGTAAAGTTTATTTTTTTTTTCCTGGTCAAATGTAAAATTGAGAGTTTCTTATCTTGTTAGAAAAATGTCTATAAACGATTATATGAGATAATGAGAACTTTGATAGTAATTTCTCACACATAAACAATTAAAAAAACTTTACATTTATGCCCATAATTTTAAGACATGAACTACAACAACATCATAATTCATCTATTAATTCACAGAAAATGTAGAATTTTTTTTACTTGAGAAAAATGCCTACAAAATATCATATGCGTCAATAATTTCTCATACAAAATCAAAAGGTTACATTTATCACATATTTCTATCACAACATAATTATCATACAAAATGACATTTTATTTTTGCTAGCCGAACGTATGAACCACGAGTAAAATTCTGTGCTGAAGGTCAAACTTTCTTTCTTCTTTTCCGCTAGCTGATTTATTTTATTATAAGGAAAATATCATATAGATAACATATAAATATAGTCGTGTACTGTTGTGTATGTTTGTGCAGTTGATATAACCCTCAGATTTAGATAATGTTTGCTAAAATACAAATGTTATGTTTGGTTGATTCAATTTTTATTGTGCATGCGCTTTTTAAAAACAAAGTATATATAATACTGGTGAGTTTTGAAACACTATAGATAGTCGACCCGCGAAAAATAAATTTTTTCTCCGTCTAACACTTAGTGAAAAAAAATCAATGGTAATTATCTGCCCGTTTAATATCTGTGAAAAAAACAAGACAATTATTTTTCAGTTTCCCTTTTTCAGAGAATCATCTAACCCTAATTTTATCAAAACAAAAGAACTGTAGCAGCAAACATTCCATATCTTCTAATGCGGCGATTTATCGAAGACGGTACTCGCCGGAATAGCAGTTCCAATGACGACAGCCGCTACGTTGGTCTTTCTCCTTCTCCTCCTCCTCATCATTCGATTCTAATTTTCAATTGATTTATTTGAGCTTATGAATTAATCTAATTGGTAGAGTTTGACTTCTCTTAACATCATAGACTATTTGAATTTCAAGAATTTTTGATGTTTTGACTTTCAGTTATCAGCTTCCTCCTTGTGTGCTTTTTGCTTGATCAAGTACTGCTCTTTCATTGTCTTTTGCTCTTATAGCATTACTAACCTACATATAGAACATGTTCTACTTCATATCTTATCTTTCATGAGGTATATGTTCTAGTTGCTTATTGTATTGTATGCATACAAACTTGAGGGAAAAGATGAGTTTTTCACTTCTAATGATGATGTAACGCCCCCTTCACGTTTTCCGCTGACCGACGAGCTGACCGGCCAACAATCAAACAAGAACATGGCCGATCGAAGCCGAGCAGTCATACGAGAAGAGTTTGTCACAATACGAAAGCCAGAGACAGTCCGGTTTGAGACAAAGGCTCAAACCAAACCACCTTTGACTCCGTTTACCTCGTTTCCACGATACGAAGCTTTTCAACCCGTACCGTTTCCACGAGTTGTGTTTGGTTCGGACGAAACCATATATCAGGGAAACATTCCATTTTTATTTCTTTGAAAATACAAATCTCATTCATAATAAAATATGATCCAATACAAATCATTTAACTGGGCCCATAAAATCCGAAACCGAAAGTAAAGTCCAAAGAGCGCAACCAATCGATATCCAACGCCAACCCGAGACTACTCCGAGTGTCCTACGCGTCCGCCGAGCTACGCCAAACCTGGAAAAACCACAAAAGAGTCTAATGAGCAATCTAAGATTACCCAGAGAGACGGCTCCCCACTACGGCTTCTATGCTATATAGCATCTACAATCTCCCGCCAAAAACCAAAATAACAATCAAGTATCAATAGCTGGTCACGTACTACCAAGACGTGACAAGATCCACAACACACAAGCAATTCAATAATAACATAATACAATAAAGGGAATCGAAAGCACTGCGGCACATGCTCTCGATTGAAACTCTATCTATCTATCGCGCAACACCATCATCATCACCAACACACCACTGGGCCCTTACGCTTCTTGGTAACTTCCACGGGTTTCCACCGTTACCGACATGGTAACAAACCCCCGCGACTCCCAGACGTTAACACAAAGTCTCACGATCCAGGACACTGTTCTCAGTCCATCGATACGCAGTGACTCCGGTTACCCCCGGCAACCCGAGCTTCCATGCAGTCCGGCCCTAGGACGCGACCCCGTGTTCTCCGTACTACACCCTACGGACGTCACTCCATAGGTTCGCACCTGCCAGAACCACTACCGAAGGTACGTGAACTGACTAGGTTCTCAATTCCCGAGGATCCAATCGGGTCGGAAGTACCAGAACATATCCAATCACCTAGACTTGCGGGATCTAACGCACCCTAGAGTCCTAGTGCAGAAAAGTAAACACGCAGACTCGCTTGGACTCTAGCAATCAATCAGACTCGATCAACAATCAACCACACTCTCATCACCGCACCCCACAAGTCTACACACACACCCACACCACCGCCCTGACTCAGCACCATCCGAGTCAGCTTCTACTAACTTAACCGGCCCCGTGACCGGGTTAAGTACACACACGGATCGCTCGGCCCAACACCGAGACAATCTAATATACCTGCACAACAAGGCTTAACAGCCACAACCACGCAATCACACAATACAAACAATCATCACACAAGCAAGCCTATTAGGGTTTCTAATGTCTTTTAACTCATTCACGTCCGCTACACTGGATTAGCGGATTGCTAACCCGTAGACGGCTCACATCTCATTATCGTCCGCTACCTTGGATTAGCGGATTGCTAACCTGTAGACGGCTCCCAATCTCAACACTTTTCTTTTCTTAACCATTCCTAGGTATCTTTTATCAACTCCCCGATCCGTCGGTTTAGAGCTAGTAGCTTACTAAACTCCCCGACGTCTCACCGTTTATTTATTTCATTCATTTCTTTACCATTAAACCTCAACCGGATATCATTTCATATGCTATACGTTTGTTAAGTTTACTTCCGTCTTTTATAGCGTCTTAATTCCCATACTTAGATTCATTTGAGATCATTCTTCTTATACATATATATATATGCATATACGGCCCTATCATGCAACGACAATATGTATGCATCACCCAACGTTACTACCAACCTAACGGCACACAACATGTTTAATCCGTTTAATCTTACGATCCTAGCATGCATCTCGAAACCCTAACCGGTTTTATCGTTAATCCGTCAAGTCAATTCTCAAACACCATCAATTCATATTCGGGTATGCAATTACTTAATCTACGGTTTCTCGTTTCCCGATCTATATGCAATACTACTCTACGGTGTTTGAGCCGACTCACATTGCTATTATGACGACGGATGGACGGATTGACGGACTAGCGGAATAACGAGACCCGGCACGAACCCAACGCTAACCCGAACCTTCCCCGAACCTCCGTCTCTTTGACCCGACCTTGACCCGTACTCGACCATACCGTTGACCTTTGTGATTCCGACCGAGCCTCCGGACTAATCTCTTATCTCTCTCCTCCGGTTCTCTTTCTCTTTCCTCCGGTTCTCTCTCTTCCGGCTCTCTCTCTTCTCCACTTTCTCTTTCTTCTTTCTCTATCTAATTTCTCTCTACTTTCTCTCTCCTCTTTCTCTCTCTCTTCCTCTTCCTCCGGTCTTCTTCTTCTCTCCTCTTCCTTCTTCTTCTTCTTCTTCTTCTTCTCCTTCTTCTCCTCCTTCTTCTTCTTCTCTCTTCCTTCCTCTCCCTCACGCTCACTTCTTTCTCTCCTCTTCCTCTCCTTTATTCTTGTGAGTTTTTTGAGTTGTGAAGAAAAGGGAGGGGGAGAGGTCCTTTTTATAACCAAAGGGAGTTAATCTCCTTCCTCCACTTGTCTCTTCTCTTCTCCCAAACAAAGCCACGACTTCCTACAGATGTTAGCCAAAAAAACACTCTTCTTTATCCTCCTTCTTACACCTGGAAGGCCCATGAAGAAGCTTCTTGGGTTTGGGCCACCAACCTTTGGAGATTCATTGAATCTAGCCCACAAAGCCCCTTTTATTTTTATCTTGCATAATTTCGTGGCACAAGCTTGTAAATGGGCTTGCATAAAGTCCATAATAACTTCAGACATCAGCTCAAATCATCCCAAACCAAGCCCAAGCTCCCTTGAATTTATTTTGGAGTTTTAGTCATTAATCACCCATTAATGATCTAAAATTTATAACTTGATCTCGGCATCAAATCTTGCGGCATCCTTTTAACCATGTCTTCTTCATCTTATAATGGAGCTGTGGTAAAAATTTCATAATTTGTTTTGGAGTTTAGAAGGTCCTATCGCTTGCCCGAACATTGTATCGGTTCCTCGGAAAAACTGGTTTTACGTTGAATATTTTTAAACCTCTTTAGCTTCTTCTATAAATCCACCAAGCCTTATTTTAAGATTCTAGATGCTCTTAGATGATTTTATAAATTTGAATCAACTCAAACGGACACTCGTAGCTCCTGTTATGAATTTTACAAGTTTTGTCGGTTTTATCGGTTTCCATTCCCGATAACCCGAAAAACTCATCTACGGTCCGTTTCCACCATTCTTGATCTTCTAAATGTTTTCTTTCTTTAAAAAGAATAACATTTGGCCCGTCTTAGCTTCCGTCTCGTATTTTGGTAAAATTACCAAAATGCCCATTAACTTCTCAAAATTACAAAACTGTCCCTTGTTGACTTTTCTGCTGCCCGCTGACCATATCTTGATACAGGGTATTACATTCTTCCCCACTTACAGGAATCCGGTCCCCGAATTCTCCGTTACTTACCAACTTCGAATCGGAACTGAACCCCGTAAGTTACCACTCCTGAAACCGATATGTCTGCTCCAACACCCGAACGCTGAATCAATTGGACTATACTCTCGATGCGTACTGATTTCTGAAACCCCATATTGCTCACGCCTTTATTATACTGACACCTCGAACTTCTCATACCAAAAACCTTACTCCCGATTGTTTCTGGTTTCTCATCTTCTCGCTTTACAGACTCCGATCTTGATTCTCAATACCAACGATCGTGATTGAACTGCTTCACTCGGTTTTGATTCCAATCTAATTCTGCTTTGATGCTTACACTCTGATCTCAAGGTGAATCCACACTTCTGATGTATGTTGACTTTCGGACCATCGGTTTCACACAACTTCTCTACACCGTCCTTCTCTCTGATTGGATATGCATTTCTCTGAACTGTACGACTCCATCCTGAGACTTGTTCCCATCTGCGTCGTATGATACTGCTTGAAATTTGAACCTGTAGCTACACTCCCGATGCTCCAACTGATTCTTGAACCACGGTTTTGCGCCCACTCTCATTACATTGACATCTTTGAACTTCCCACGCGAAGTGGCTTGACTCTCAATCAATCTCGGCTTCTCCATCTGATTACTTCGTTGATTATATCTCTGGTTTCCCAACTCATACTTCCGATGCCCAGATGACTTCATGATATGCAATTGTGCACAACCCTAACACGCTGTCGCTTTGAATTCCCGATACCAAATTGTTTGATTCCTGATCGCTTCCTGATTCTCCATCTCCATTGGACTTCCGACACATTTCCGATTTCGGACCATTGGTTCTGTCTGGATGCTCCAGTCTGACTCCTGACTCCATCTACGCCATCTAACGATCTCCTTAACCGATATTCTGACTTCCCCACTCTGATTCGACTTCCCCGATCACGCGACACTGACTCGTCCTCCACCCTTGATACTTGTTCCGCCTTTACTACTTATCGCTTCCCACTCATGTTCTAATAGGATTGATGTTCCTCCTTCCGATGAAACCGCAATACTCGTGTATGCCTCGAAATTCCTCGATCACTGATCTCCACGCTTTACCGACTCCAAAACTGTTCTTCCCACTAATATCCTCGAATGGACTTCCCCACTGACTTTGATGTCTCTGAATTCCTTCGCTAACTCATTTAACTCTTACACTGATACCCATACTCTTTTCAGAATCCACACTGACTAGCTCTTTGTCGCCAACTCGGGTCAAACTGCTTCCTGTAATAACATCTCGCCTCTCGGGTTCGGGTTCGGTCTCGTGTCCTCGTCAAATCGTCCATCACGTCCTACATTAACAACCTCAACAACACCAACACGGTTAGACCTTTCTAACATACTCCCGATATCGCTTCCTTATAGAGATATTGGTATTTAGTCACGGACCCAACGGTCACACGTGGCTAATAAACAATATCGTATAATTCCGCGTTACCACCAAACAAATATCTTAATGATCAAATCAATGCAATGATTCAAAATCATCGACTACCAACCTAGCGAGCAATCAATGCATCAATCAATTAAACATTCTAACACCCTAGCAAGGCAATCAATCACACACAATCAATCAATCAATCAAGAAAATCGGCAAATACGTCGTCTCTTAGGGTCGTAGTAACCGTCTACTCGGACCATCATTTGCGTTCACGTTATAACCGTATTGCATTTACTATCCCAACACATGCAATAAGATTACTTCGTTACTTAAACGATGAATAACGAATACTCCACATCCACTCCGCAAATAAAACATCTATTCACCACATAGAGTTTTAGATACGTAGGTCCGTCGAAGTCTACATTCTCGCGGTTGCTTATCCGTCCCAACCGAAACACCACTACATACAACCGAATTGTCAGAGATGAACGCAAGCCGATATACACACACATAAAAAAAAAATGAGTTAGAGCCCTTACTTACCCGGGCCTAATCTACTTCCTTACATTTCTACCATGAGCGGTAAAACTCATGTGGATCCTAACCGACAGGTGTGCCAGGAGGATAGAATGAGTGTGGTGGTGGTGGTGGAGCGATGCGGTCTCGGTCGTGACGGAAAGGAGCACAATGTTCATCTCGGCCGCCAATGTGATAAGTCGGAATCTGCGTCAATGCGGCGGTGACTGATATGCTCGGCCAAAATACTGACACCGAATGGAAATGAAAGACACGTGTCACCGCAGGCAAGGAACGAAGAGTCCAATGCGTCAGACTTGTGGTCGGATAGCAGGTGGTTACAGCTCCCATTTCCCAAGGATGTACTTGATAGCCATAGCATCGGGGATGAATATCGACGGTGCGCGCTACTGACGGTGGTACTCCGGATGTAATCGTATCATAAGGCGGCTATGGAATGGGTGGAACGATAACGGGCTCGGCACCGGTAATCACATACTCCGGAGTAGGCTGCAATTTACGAGAACATTCTGCATGCTGGGAGTACGGACCTCGACTAACTGGGGTAGATCCACCGGACTTACGGTCATCCATACTGGTGTCCCTTATCTTGTCGGCGCAAACCACACACACACACCAACCCCCCTAGGACAACTCTGCTGTGTGACTGCAACAAAATACCAAATGATTAGCACAATCTTAATAAAATACCCATTTCCCCGGATTGACGAACGCGACTCGGATTCCTAATGGTTGCATTGGCGACACATTTGACTCGATAAAACGTTGAAAACTTCGAAAAATTGGAATTTTCGAACCCATGATGAACCATGCTATGATACCACCTTTTTGTAACGCCCCCTTCCCGTTTTCCGCTGACCGACGAGCTGACCGGCCAACAATCAAACAAGAACATGGCCGATCGAAGCCGAGCAGTCATACGAGAAGAGTTTGTCACAATACGAAAGTCAGAGACAGTCCGGTTTGAGACAAAGGCTCGAACCAAACCACCTTTGACTCCGTTTACCTCGTTTCCACGATACGAAGCTTTTCAACCCGTACCGTTTCCACGAGTTGTGTTTGGTTCGGACGAAACCATATATCAGGGAAACATTCCATTTTTATTTCTTTGAAAATACAAATCTCATTCATAATAAAATATGATCCAATACAAATCATTTAACTGGGCCCATAAAATCCGAAACCGAAAGTAAAGTCCATAGAGCGCAACCAATCGATATCCAACGCCAACCCGAGACTACTCCGAGTGTCCTACGCGTCCGCCGAGCTACGCCAAACCTGAAAAAACCACAAAAGAGTCTAATGAGCAATCTAAGATTACCTAGTGAGACGGCTCCCCACTACGGCTTCTATGCTATCTAGCATCTACAATCTCCCGCCCAAAACCAAAATAACAATCAAGTATCAATAGCTGGTCACGTACTACCAAGACGTGACAAGCTCCACAACACACAAACAATTCAATAATAACATAATACAATAAAGGGAATCGAAAGCACTGCGGCACATGCTCTCGATTGAAACTCTATCTATCTATCGCGCAACACCATCATCATCACCAACACACCACTGGGCCCTTACGCTTCTTGGTAACTTCCACGCGTTTCCACCGTTACCGACATGGTAACAAACCCCCGCGACTCCCAGACGTTAACACAAAGTCTCACAATCCAGGACACTGTTCTCAGTCCATCGATACGCAGTGACTCCGGTTACCCCCGGCAACCCGAGCTTCCATGCAGTCCGGCCCTAGGACGCGACCCCGTGTTCTCCGTACTACACCCTACGGACGTCACTCCATAGGTTCGCACCTGCCAGAAACACTACCGAAGGTACGTGAACTGACTAGGTTCTCAATTCCCGAGGATCCAATCGGGTCGGAAGTACCATAACATATCCAATCACCTAGACTTGCGGGATCTAACGCACCCTAGAGTCCTAGTGCAGAAAAGTAAACACGCAGACTCGCTTGGACTCTAGCAATCAATCAGACTCGATCAACAATCAACCACACTCTCATCACCGCACCCCACAAGTCTACACACACACCCGCACCACCGCCCTGACTCAGCACCATCCGAGTCAGCTTCTACTAACTTAACCGGCCCCGTGACCGGGTTAAGTACACACACGGATCGCTCGGCCCAACACCGAGACAATCTAATATACCTGCACAACAAGGCTTAACAGCCACAACCACGCAATCACACAATACAAACAATCATCACACAAGCAAGCCTATTAGGGTTTCTAATGTCTTTTAACTCATTCACGTCCGCTACACTGGATTAGCGGATTGCTAACCCGTAGACGGATCACATCTCATTATCGTCCGCTACCTTGGATTAGCGGATTGCTAACCTGTAGACGGCTCCCAATCTCAACACTTTTCTTTTCTTAACCTTTCCTAGGTATCTTTTATCAACTCCCCGATCCGTCGGTTTAGAGCTAGTAGCTTACTAAACTCCCCGACGTCTCACCGTTTATTTATTTCATTCATTTCTTTACCATTAAACCTCAACCGGGTATCATTTCATATGCTATACGTTTGTTAAGTTTACTTCCGTCTTTTATAGCGTCTTAATTCCCATACTTAGATTCATTTGAGATCATTCTTCTCATACATATATATATATATATATATATATATATATATGCATATACGGCCCTATCATGCAACGACTATATGTATGCATCACCCAACGTTACTACCAACCTAACGGCACACAACAAGTTTAATCCGTTTAATCTTACGATCCTAGCATGCATCTCGAAACCCTAACCAGTTTTATCGTTAATCCGTCAATTCAATTCTCAAACACCATCAATTCATATTCGGGTATGCAATTACTTAATCTACGGTTTCTCGTTTCCCGATCTATATGCAATACTACTCTACGGTGTTTGAGCCGACTCACATTGCTATTATGACGACGGATGGACGGATTGACGGACTAGCGGAACAACGAGACCCGGCACGAACCCAACGCTAACCCGAACCTTCCCCGAACCTCCGTCTCTTTGACCCGACCTTGACCCGTACTTGACCATACCGTTGACCTTTGTGATTCCGACCGAGCCTCCGGACTAATCTCTTATCTCTCTCCTCCGGTTCTCTTTCTCTTTCCTCCGGTTCTCTCTCTTCCGGCTCTCTCTCTTCTCCACTTTATCTTTCTTCTTTCTCTATCTACTTTCTCTTTCTTATTTCTCTCTCTACTTTCTCTCTCCTATTTCTCTCTCTCTTCCTCTTCCTCCGGTCTTCTTCTTCTTCTCTCCTCTTCCTTCTTCTTCTTCTTCTTCTTCTTCTTCTTCTTCTTCTTCTTCTTCTTCTTCTTCTTCTTCTTCTTCTTCTTCTTCTTCTTCTTCTTCTTCTTCTTCTTCTCCTCCTCCTTCTTCTCCTCCTTCTTCTTCTTCTCTCTTTCTTCCTCTCCCTCACGCTCACTTCTTTCTCTCCTCTTCCTCTCCTTTACTCTTGTGAGTTTTTTGAGTTGTGAAGAAAAGGGAGGGGGAGAGGTCCTTTTTATAGCCAAAGGGAGTTAATCTCCTTCCTCCACTTGTCTCTTCTCTTCTCCCAAACAAAGCCACGACTTCCTACAGCTGTTGGCCAAAAAAACACTCTTCTTTATCCTCCTTCTTACACCTGGAAGGCCCATGAAGAAGCTTCTTGGGTATGGGCCACCAACCTTTGGAGATTCATTGAATCTAGCCCACAAAGCCCCTTTTATTTTTATCTTGCATAATTTCGTGGCACAAGCTTGTAAATGGGCTTGCATCAAGTCCATAATAACTTCAGACATCAGCTCAAATCATCCCAAACCAAGCCCAAGCTCCCTTGAATTTATTTTGGAGTTTTAGTCATTAATCACCCATTAAATCTTGCTGCATCCTTTTAACCATGTCTTCTTCATCTTATAATGGAGCTGTGGTCAAAATTTCATAATTTTTTTTGGAGTTTAGAAGGTCCTCTCGCTTGCCCGAACATTGTATCGGTTCCTCGGAAAAACCGGTTTTACGTTGAATATTTAAAACTCTTTAGCTTCTTCTATAAATCCACCAAGCCTTATTTTAAGATTCTAGATGCTCTTAGATGATTTTATAAATTTGAATCACCTCAAACGGACACTCGTAGCTCCTGTTATGAATTTTACAAGTTTTGTCGGTTTTATCGGTTTCCATTCCCGATAACCCGAAAAACTCATCTACGGTCCGTTTTCACCATTCTTGATCTTCTAAATGTTTTCTTTCTTTAAAAAGAATAACATTTGGCCCGTCTTAGCTTCCGGCTCATATTTTGGTAAAATTACCAAAATGCCCATTAACTTCTCAAAATTACAAAACTGTCCCTTGTTGACTTTTCTGCTGCCCGTTGACCATATCTTGATACAGGGTATTACAGATGAGCTCACTCACCTCATGTGTGTTTTTGGTTCTGTGTTGACTAGGTTTTCAGAAGCCTTCTGGTAGTTGCAGGAGAATAGCAGTTGATTTCTATTTCGTAGTTTCACTGAGGTATCATATTAGTTTTATTTATTAATATATTTTGTTCCCTTTCTGCAGCTGCCAGAGTCCATAGTTTCTCTTTGTTAAAGGATCATCACACTAAAATAGAGTTGGATTTCTCTGCAATCTACAACTCTATTTTCTACTCTAAAAATAAAATATTCTAAGTATATTCTATCTTTTTGTTTACTTCTAATACTTTTTATTTATAAAGTTTATAATTCAACCCCATTTATTTATTTTTTACTTAAATTTTCATTAATTATAATATTAGAATTTCTATATTATAAAATTATTTAAATTAAACATTTATGCAATAAAAATTAAAATTAGATCATATAAAAATAATAAAACACAATAGATTTTGGTTTATATATCACCATTATTATATTTTCCCCACAAATGATCGCTTAAAGCATTTCGAAGAGAAAAATGAGCTTCTTTATCTTTGATTTCTCTAAATCGACCAAGAAACTCTTGGAATCGGATATTATCATCCTCTGCCACTTGCGGAGCTTCTCTTTCAACATCAATTGATGCATCGAGATCACGCTCATCTTCAATTATCAATCCCATGTGGTAACAAATACACATCTTTAGAGTCCAAAAATCCTACCCTTGATTGCCGTACACAAATATCTCTAGGTTTGACTTCATTTACTCAAAAATTAGATGTCAACGATGAGACTATTAGCGGATCATCGTCTTCACGACCAAGTGGGATAAAAAAATCAAAAATGAAAAGAAAACTTGCTGATCAAACAACCGCGGTTATCAATACCTTATAAGAATGAAATAAGCGATTTTGGAGCAATTAAAGGATGCAAATGCTCAAAGACAACATCTTTTGGATATTCAAAATAGGAATTATGCTTTGAAAGAGCTCAAGGAGGAAAACAAAATTTTATTTTGTGATTTTAATTCCATACAAGATCCAAATATTCGTGCATATATTCAATCAGAGCAAACACGAATTTTACAAAAGCGGAGTGATCAGAAACCAAATCAGCAGGGAGATCCTCCATATACTTCATCTGGAAAATACTTTAGGGATCTTGGAGAATAACACATAGAATAAAGTAGTGTCTGTTATAAATTGTACACATACAAACAACATAGAACGCAATAGACATAAAACAAAGAAAACATATGTCCATTTAGGCAAGTCCATGAGATCTACAAATTGCGAGCATGCGAGCACGAGCATAAAAACTAGATCCATGAACATAGAACCTAGATCTACACAAATCCACATAGGAGGGACGATTCAAGTTGTCCACATGGGTCGCAGAAAAAAACACACATAAGTAAAAACAAGAAACTAGATCCATGAACATAGAACCTAGATCTACTCAAATCATGAGAGTAGAGATTTGAAGTTGTCTAGATGGGACGCAGAACACAGACACAAGAAAATAAGAATTAGAAACAAGATCGATGAACATAGAACCTAGATCTACGCAAATTAGAAGAGTAGATACGATTTTAAGTTGTCTACAAGGGACGCAAAACATAGAGGCAAGGTAGTAATAACGAAGTTGCACAAGAACACAATAAACACTTAATCGATGTTTAAACAGACGAATCTAAGTGAAAATCGGTGATATCTATCATAACAAACTTAGATTTGCGACGTCGAAGTGAGGGAGAGCGATTAAGCTACTCGGTTCGAAACAGGGACGGCCTTTAACGATAAACAGAGAGATAACACCGACGACGGAGTAAAGAAACCGATAATCAACACCCAAACTGGCCGGAGGCTTCAAAGGCGAAGAGGCAGAGAGAGAGGAATCAGAGGTTTTTTAAGTTAGGGTTAGAATATTTTTTTCTCCTTCTGTTTTAAATGGTTAAATTGAGAAAGTAAAATAATGAAAAGAAATTAAGTAAAAGGTGAAAGTAAAATATGTAAAAGGCGTGAACATAAGGAGTCTTAGTTAGTGTTTGTTCAAGGGCAAAATTGTATTCTCAAGAGTAGAAAGCGTCCAATGACACACATGTGTTCTTTGGTGTAATATCAATGTGTATAAGTGGCTACACACGTAATAAACTCAAATTTTATTAATTAAAAGTCTTTTTTGACTCTTTACAAAAAAAAGTCTTTTTGACCAAAAAAATTTCATCATATAATAATCTTATTTCCATTTAATAATAAATTTGGTCTAATTGTTTTATCTTTTTATCACTAGAATTTGGTAGCACAAAATATATTTTTTCATATTTTACCAGTCTTATCTTATCTATCACATTCTTTGAAATTCCATAAAAATGTTTTAAAATTACTTCCCATAAAAATCCAGTCAAAAGAAAAAATGGTAAATTTTATTATTATTTTTTTTCTGGTCCAACGTAAAATTGAGAGTTTCTTATCTTGTTTTTACTGCATGAGAAAAATGTCTATAAACGATTATATGAGATAATGAGAACTTTGATAGTAATTTCTCATACATAAACAATTAAAAAAACTTTACATTTACGCCCATAATTTTAAGAAATGAACTACAACAACATCATATTCATCTATTAGTTCACAGAAAATGTAGAATTTTTTTACTTAAGAACAATGACTAAAAAATATGATATGAGTCAATAATTTCTCATACAAAATCAAAAGATTAAATTAATCACATATTTCACCACAACATAATTATCATACAAAATGGCATTTTAAACCTCAAATAGAACTTATTAGCACTTTAAACATTAAAACATTGACATTCACACTATAAATAACAAAACTCACATATATAACCTCGAGAGTAGTTCTAGTGTTTGCACCGCCAAATAAATAAGTTAACGGAATACTTAAGCCTGTGATAGCACTGTAAACTTTTGTTAGTTTTGAATCAAAAGTGCTTAATATTATATATTTTTGAAAATAATAAATCTATCTTATAAAAACATGAAACTGACCTTGGTACATAGATGTTGTATTCCCGAAATTTGCGCTTGATATCATTAGTAATTGTATTTTTTATTAAGGATAAAATTGGAATATGCGACATTTTGTCACGCATGGGACGCGGATCCGGGCCAGGTTTTGCGTTCTCGCAGATCTTTCCTTTTAGTCGTGGCCGTCTATTCGAATGTGTTCTAATCTAACCGTCCGCTGGATATTTCTATTTTATGTTTCTTTTATCGCATTTAAGGGCAATGAAAATCGGATCCTAATCGGATATAGCGCGGATCCTATTTTAAAATCGCCGTCGTTCATTCTTAATGTTTTAATCTAGCAGTCCAATTTATCGCGGATATTCAAATTTAAAAAAGAATATCCACCATTAAATCTTTATATATCTATCATATTACAAATTATGAATCTTAATAAATTCAAATTCAAAATGATTCTAAGATCAGTTACAATAATCTTCGATATTAATCAAAGATATATCTATATTAAACTATAAAACAAATATGCCAATAATATTCTAAACAAAAATTGACCTAGGAAATAATCTATAAATACCAATGTCCACCACCCACAACTTCATAGTCTTTTTTACTTTACATCGTTGCGGGAAAATTTATTGCTGATCTTTTTCAAGAATATTTCATTATCGAATCGTATTCGTGTTTCTACATTTTTGTTAATGTTTTGGTTGGATATCCGAACTATTGTTATCGAATATTGTTTTTGTTTTGATTTTATACCATGGCTATTGTTATGATTTTGGTATTATATTAATGTTTTTTATTATAGAGATGCAAAACATTAGTCCAGTGATAAGTTTTAATCGTGGTTATTTTTATATGATGTCCGGTAATGTTGAGGATTTAAGAGATGCAAGCTTCAGTCGATTATATGTAGCCTCCAAATTAACAAAACAATACAACTTCACAATACTGTAATTGTCAATCCTTAGTGTATATTTTCAAACATTAAGGGTTGGACTATAAACAGTTGAAAATATAGAATCGGTAAAGGCTGAAATGTTTGTAGTTATGGTTTTGTATTGATATAGTATAAACATACATAATTATTTGACTACCATATATCAATACTAGATGTAGTGCAGTAACTTCAATTTTTAAAAGTGAAACTATTCTACGATATGTGAACGAAAACAAATAAAAGAAAATCAAATGTTTTCTAAAACTCATTCAAAAACAAACACAAAATATCTATTTAACATCTAAAATCTAAACAAACCAATAATTAGTTGACTAGCACATATGAATACTAAAAAACAGACATTAACATAGATCAAACGTTGTATAAAACCAATGTTCAAAAAATCGTTAGGCACTAGTCGGGCGGTCGGGGTGGGTCTAACGCCTAACAAGAAAACCAGAAAGTAATCGGGGATTAATCGGGATCTAATTTTAGGGTTTTTTATCTAGTTGTGTGTCTATATATTAAGGTTTTTCTATTGATGTTCAATAAAATTATTTAGTTCAGTGGCTGTGGCAAGGAGAAAGGTGTTAAGGACCTGAGTTCTACGTCTCACTTTGTGAGTTTTGCACGATTTTCCAGATTTCTTTTTTTAATAGAGGGTAAAATAGACTTTTCATATTCATCTTCTACCTTCCAATTATCTAACCTAGCTAAAAAAGTTCAGAGGCCGCCGTGGCTTCTTCCTTTTTCATTTTTTTCACTCTTTTTAACCGTTTTAGTTTGATTTAATAGGCGAAATTGATAGATCTAGTTAAACTGAGATTTTTTCAAAACATCCGATTATTTCACCGACTACCGTCAAATCGCGGCGGCTCCGGGCCGCCTCACGCCTCGCCGGAAACTTTGCGGCCGCGGAGACCGCGTTTTTGAACATTGTGTAAAACACATTGAAAATCAAACTAAAAAATAACTGCTTAATAACTAAAATTATGACAGACCAATAATTAGTTAACTACCATATATGATTATTAAAAATTCGATATTAACATAAATTTTAGATTCGACCCAAAAAAAACATAAATTTTATAATAAAACAATTCTTCAATGTTAATCAAAATGAAAAAAAAGCTGCACGCTCAGTGCGGGTCAAACTTTAGTTAAAATAAAACTTACAAAGGTAAACCTTGATACATACGGAACTATACACATACAATTTACAATGGTTTCTCTTTTCGATTGTAACTGGATGAATGAATGATGGTTTAGGTAAAAATGCTCTAAGTGTTTCTTCGATGGATATTGTAGAAATCAGCTTCTTCAGGGTTACTTGATTTACATGGACGAGCAGCTTCAACAAGTTTTCGAATTGGCTTTGCGAAAGGGGAACAATTTCTTTTATTCTCCAGATTATTATGGAACTGGTAGGCTTAATGGCCAAAGTGAGTGACTTTTGGGGAATAACCTAAAAAAATACCAAGGATTGGGCAGCTCGGGATCGGGTAGCTTCACTGGTCAACCGAGATTGTACGGACCTTGGGTAAGATTTTGTGCTGAAGGTCAAACTTTCCTTCTTCTTTTTCGCTAGAAGATTTATTTTATTATAAGGAAAATATCGTATAGATAGCATATAAATATAGTCATGTACTGTTGTGTATGTTTGTGCAGTTGATATAACCCTCAGATTTAGATAATGTTTGCCAAAATACAAATATTACGTTTGGTTGACCAGCGAAAAATAATTCTTTTTCCGTCTAACACTTAGTGGAAAAAATAAATGGTAATTTTTTGTTTAGTTTCCCTTTAACATAATTATCTGCCCGCTTAACATTTGTGAAAAAAACAAGACAATTATTTTTTAGCTTCCCTCTTTCACATAATCATTTAACCCTAATTTTGTCAAAACAAAAGAACTGTTGCCGCAAACATTTCATATCTTCAAATGCGGCGATTTATCGAAAAGGATACTCGCCGGAATAGCAGTTCCAATGAAGACGGCAGCTACGTTGGTCTTTCTTCTTGTCCTTCTCCTCTCACCTAGATCGCGTCGACACTGCCCATTCGTCTGCAAAACTAGCAGGTATACAACTCGTAGAGCGGGAGCTTATTCTCATTCGATTCTAATTTTCATTCGATTTATTTGAGTTTGTGAATTAATCTAATTGGTAGAGTAACATCATAGACTATTTGAATTTTAAGAATTTCTGATGTTTTTATAAGTTTAACTTTTATTGATTTCAATTCATGAAATTATCCCAAAATCATCTAGGTTTGATTTAATTAAAACCTATGTTTTTCTAAAGAATGAGAAAGAATCACTAACCTTGATCTATATTCTTTTGGCCCTTTAAATGGATTGGATCTCCTCTTGACTTCTCCTTCCTTAATCCTCCAAAGCCTTATGGATCCTTTTGATGGACAAAGGAACCCAATCTCAATCTCTCTTACTCACGTTATATCTTTTATGTACTTTGTCTTGTTCTCTTATTATGATTATCATAATTTACGTATATATAGAGAACACACGTTACTTAATGTAACGTAAGGTCGCAACCTTATGACCTGACACCTTTTGCTCACATACACCATTTAACACATTTAATTATTTAAATGTGTAACTTACATATATATATATATAATATTTTATAAGAGAAGAATATATAATACAATAAGTTAAGGAAGGAAAGTTATCATAAATTCGAATTCTAATTCTCTAATCGAAACCGATCCATCACCGTATCGTCTTTTATATTAGAATTCTTTAACACTAATGTGAAATTGATCCATTATATTAAACCAAAATACATATAAGTCACATATAAGAATAAATATTCTTACATTCTCCCACTTGATCTTTATGTCGATTTGATGGTTCAATAACTTTAATGCGTACTTTCTTATCAAGTTCATCTGACCTTTAATACAAACTATAAAATAAGAATTGACTGAATCATGGCGGTCACACATCATTGAACCACATGCTCCCTTCCATGTATCACAAACCAACTCTAAATTTATAGATTTATATTTCCTTTACATGAGAGGATCCTGAATTCTCAAAATAATTATATGTTATCCACAAACCTTAAATGTATACATACTTTAATGATAACATACTTAGTAAAACATAAACGTAACTTTAAGTGAATTCATAGTGTCACAACCATAACTGGAATAGCAAGGCTTCACCTAGTAGGAGTAGTCGGTTTACGACTGTTTTAACGACTTAACATGAGTAGTCGTAACGTAGTCGTAATATTTAATGACTAATTTACGACTATATTAGCGACTACCAATAAATAAAAAAAATAAAAAAAAATTAATTTGATATGAATTTTTATCAAAAAATAAATTATAAAACATAAATTGCTGAAATCTCGGATAGAATGATCACAATAATTCTCAGCGGTCAGGCTATCAAGTCGATATTCCAAAACCCCAAGATAAAGTTCCACAACCTCAATACATGAAATTGTTGCCTCAAAGCATGCCAAAAATTCGGCCTTAATAGTAGGAGTAGCAATGACAAACTACCTTCCACTCTTTCATGATATTGTTCCTTTACTTTTCATGAATAAATATCTAGTGATCTCTAGAAGATCATATATCCTATATGTAAGCATGAGCTCATTGGTGCCTTGCAAGTATCTGAGCACCTTCTTTGCAGCTTTCTAGTGGTCCATCCCGGGATACTTTGATATCGACCCAACATACCAACAGAAAATGTGATATCTGGTCGAGTACATGTTTGAACATAGTTCAAACTCCCAACCACTGATGCATATGGAATTCTTTCCATTTCCTTACGCTACAACTCATTTCTAGGACATTTCTTTTCACTGAACTTATCCCCCTTCTGAATTGGAGCTATCCCTGCAGAGCATTTTTCCATTATTATATCTCTCTAAGATCTTATTGATATATCCTTTCTGAGACAAACTTAACAATCCTTGTGATCTATTCCAGAGTATTTCTATTCCGATCACATAAGATGCCTCACCCATATCCTTCATCTCAAAGTTCTTAGAGAGATACTTCTTTACATCATGTAACACCCCCATGTCATTTGTAGCAAGCAAGATGTCATCAACATATAAGACAAAAATCACAAATTTTCTCCCACTGACCTTAATGTAGATACATCGATCAACGATGATTTCTACAAAACCGTATGACATGATGGTATCATCAAATTTTAGATACCATTGTCTGGAAGCTTGCTTCAGTCCATATATTGACCTCCTCAGCTTACATACAAGATTTTCTTTTCCTGTGGCCACAAACCCTTCAGGTTGGTCAATATATACTTATTCCCCAAGCTCTCCATTGAGAAAGGCGGTTTTCACATCCATTTGGTGGAGCTCAAGATCGTAATGAGCCACCAAGGCCAAAACAATCCTTAGAGAATCCTTCTTAGAAATTGGAGAGAAGGTCTCTTGATAGGCTCAAAGTTTATCCCTATACTAAACTGCAAGTGAACAGCAATATCAAAGTAGTATATAGGGTTATCGAATCCACAGGGACACTTGGTTTCAATAGATCAGAACAGTAGAGACTAATACTAGAAATAAGCAATGTGATTGAATTAAAAGCGGTGCGAGAAAGTAAATCAGTAGCAGAGATTAACGGTTGTGGAAGAAAGTAATTAAAAGCGTCAAGCCTAGGGTATTCTCAGGAAATCAGACAAGCAGATAGTTCATTCAACAAGGATCTAATTAAGCACAGTTCTAGAACTCAAAACACAGATATAGAATTAACCAAATTCCTTTGCGATAATTCTCTAAGTCTAAGTGCAGCTAACCAAACTTTCGTTTGCGAGAACTAACATATTAAACTAGCATTAATCCCAAGTTTTATATGTTCACAATTATCCTAAACCAAACTTCCGTTTGCGCAAAGTTTAATTGCCCAATTTAATTAGTTCAGATTCCTAAACCCCACTTCCGTGACGTATTTAGCAACCTAAGATCTAGATTCTAATTGATCAGGTTAGAACTAGCTTTAAGCACAATTAAATTGAAGAACAGATATAGTTTGAATCCTTAACTGAATTTGAACAAGTCTAGCAAGTCATGAAATCCTATGTGAGAAACCCTAAACCTAACTAGGAATCTACTCAGACATAGATAATGAAAACATAATCATAGAATGAATAAATTGCATAAAAGAATAACAGTAAAAGGGGTTCGAAATCTTCTCCAAATACAGATGATGTAATAGGTTCAGATCAGCCTCAAAAGCTCTAAAAATCCTCTGCTCTTAACTATCAAAGTGTCCCTAATAAAAACAACTAAAACTTGATTATATAGGTATAATCTCGGCCAAGGGCTTCTTTGTAAATATTAGGAACTTCTGGATCAAAGTGCAATAACTTGATTCTTCTAAACCGCCGAGTTTTTGGCCCATCTCGCTGGTGCATCGATCGATGCTAGAGTGCAACGATCGACACCTTCCTCTGTTTCGGACAGTGAACTCTATCTCTCGGCCAAACACTCCAAAAATCTCCAAAATGCTCCATTATCTCCAATTTAGCTCCAAACCTGATTATACCTGTAAAAGACTCTAAACAAAGACAAAAGACACTAAAAACACATATATATCATGGTCTAAAATGGGTAAAAACCATGATATATCAACTCCCCCACACTTAGCCTTTGCTTGCCCTCAAGCAAAACATAGAACTAAAGCATGGTGAAGAGGTTTGAAAACTCTTCAGAAACTCATTTCATCCTAGAAGCTACAATACTCAGATTCCCCTTAGTAAACCACTGCAAGAATCAATCACAGGATATCAAGACCACAATGTACTTCCCCCACACTTAGCAACTGTCCTAGGTAAACTCCACAATCACATTCAAGCATTCAAATTCTCCCTACTGACTTCTGCAAGTATTTAAGTGCGGTCTCACCTAAGGAGTATCGATCAAAGGGCACATGGATTCTTACCTTATCAGCTCTAGACCACCATACTATCTTTCTCTAGTCCCTTTCTTCTCTTTCCCTTCTTTAACAACTGATTTTTCCCCACTGGGTATCATTTTATTTTTTTTATCAGTGTTCTTCCCGTTATGGGGTGTACTTTGGACACATTCCATGGATCACATGAGAGAAAATAGTGTTTGCTACCATTCTCATGACCACTTCGGAGTTACTAACTCATCCTCAGTTTATTATATTTTTTATTTTTTTACTTTATAGAAGGGGAGAAGGGAACTAAATAGGATAGGTTGACAGGCTGTGTCAGAACTAACAAGGGAATCCAACACAAAGTATACCAAGCCCTTAGGTGAGAAATCTAAGTCAGTATTAAATTGAAGTCAGTAAAGGATCCTCTGATACCTGAAGTGATGTGGGTGTTCCCAGTAGGTTGATCTGTGATGGGGTTTTCTAATAGTCAGAGATAGATCCTGCAACTTCATCCCAATGGTTACTTAAGTTCTTGCAAGTCTTGTAAATCTTCTCAGAAAATCATAGTTTCTTACTTAAACAATTTTGACTCAATAAAACAATTTTTTTTGAAAAACGGACTGACTCTTAAGAAAACAGAAAACAAAAGTCAGTAGCACCTCCCCCACACTTAAGACACACTGTCCCCAGTAGTGTCCAGCGAAGGATCGGTAAAAAGAAAATAAAAATTGAAAAGGTGAAATTATGTCTGTCGGGTTACCTCTGTCGCTAAGCATCGATCGTTGCACTAAGTGCATCGACCGTTACTTGGCGATTTTCGTGTATAGTCGATCGTTGCTCAGGACCGCAACGATCGCTGCAATGCGATTCCTTTCGTGTTGTGACGATCGACACAGAAGTGCGTCGATCGTTGCACTGCGATTTAACCGAGACCTGCAAACATAAACTCACCAGAAACAAAAACAAACGTAAAATCCTAACAAAAACACCAAAAATTAAGTAGAAAACACCAGTACCTAATGGTGGGTTGCCTCCCACCCAGCGCTTGTTTAAGGTCAATAGCTTGACCGGACGGATGGGAATTTTCAAGTGGAGGGTGCAGCATCCAGAGGCAAAATCTGACCTCTTGGAATCTCGGCCTTAGCCCAATAGTGTTTTACCCTCTGCCCATTAACAGCAAACTCATTACCTTCCTTGCCAATTAAAATGACAGCTCCATATGGACGCACTTATTTGATCGTGTAGGGTCCAGACCATCTTGATTTCAGCTTGCCTGGAAACAAATGCAAGTGAGAATTGTACAACAGTACCTGATCGTTAGGCTTAAATCGTCTGGAGACAATCTTTTTGTCATGATAAGCCTTAGTCCTTTCCTTGTACAATTTTGAGTTCTCATATGAAAAATGTCTAATCTCATCCAACTCGTTGAGCTGTATCAATCTCCTCTCTGCAGCTGGTTTGAGGTCAAAGTTCATCTGTTTTACAGCCCATGCTGCCTTGTGCTCAAGTTCTACTGGCAGATGACATGCTTTCCCATACAGAAAATGGAATGGAGTAGTCCCCAATGGCGTTTTAAATGCAGTCATGTAGGCCCATAAAGCATCATCAAGCTTAGCTGCCCAATCTTTCCTTGTCTTCCCAACTTTCTTTTCCAAGATCTCCTTGATTTGTCTGTTAGAAACCTCTACCTGTCCACTAGTCTGTGGGTGATAAGGAGTAGCAACTCGGTGATGCACTCCATGCTTCTTCAGGAGCTTCTCAAAAACCTTATTAATAAAGTGAGATCCTCCATCACTAATAACTATCCGAGGTACTCCAAATCTAGGGAATATGATGGATTTAAACAGCTTAATGACTACTGAAGAGTCATTGGTTGGACTAGCTATTGCTTCTACCCACTTAGAAACATAATCCACAGCAACTAATATGAATTTATTTCCATAAGATGAGGGAAAGGGACCCATAAAGTCTATGCCCCAGCAATCAAAAACCTCAACCTCAAGAATGAAATTCTGAGGCATCTCATGCTTCCTGCTGATTTTCCCTCTCCTCTGGTAGGCATCACAATGAGAAATAAAGGAGTGAGTATCAGCGAACATTGTAGGCCACCAGAAACCTGCTTGCAAAACCTTAGACACAGTCTTAAATGTAGCAAAATGTCCTGCATAATCTGATCCGTGACAGTGGAAAAGGATATCTGGAACCTCCGACTCAGCAACACATCTTCTATAAAGGCCATCTGAACAATGCTTATAGAGGTAAGGTTCATCCCAATAGTACCTCCTAAGTTCTCTGAAAAACCTCTTCTTTTCATATCCTTTCAGATTATCTGGTTCAGTCTCTGCAGCTAGATAATTGGCTATGTGTGCATACCATGGTCGATCATTTGTTGCGACAGCATTAATCTCGAACTCATGCCTTCCAATACGTATCGTGAAAGTTTCTGCGTCTGTATCCGCGCTGCAACGATCGTCACAGTCGGATGTATCGATCGTCGCTGTCCCAATAGATGCATCGATCGATGCTGACGTAGCATCGATCGACGCAACGCGATTAATCCGACAGTTCTGCAGATTTCTGTCCAAATCTGTCTTACAGATTGTCCCAACCATATTGACATTTTCTTCAGGCAAATAGTCATTAATTGGCACGTCCTCCTCAACTAGCATCCTCGAAAGATGGTCAGCAACTCCATTCTCAACCCCTTTCTTATCTCTCACTTCAATATCAAATTCCTGAAGCAACAGGATCCATCTCAACAATCTTGGCTTAGCATCCTTCTTCTGCATCAGATACTTCAGGGCGGAATGATCAGTGTGGACAATTACCTTGGAGCCAACAAGATAAGAGCGAAATTTCTCAAATGCAAAGACAACTGCCAGCAACTCCTTCTCTGTAGTGGCATAGTTTCTTTGTGCATCATCCAGTGTCCTACTGGCATAATAGATAGCATGAAGCTTTCTATCTTTCTTTTGTCCAAGAACAGCTCCTACAACATAATCACTTGCATCACACATTACTTCGAAAGGCAAATCCCAATCCGGTGGCTGAACTATGGGAGCACTCACTAAAGCCTGCTTGATCTGTTCAAATGCTGTTTGACAATCTGCAGTGAACTCAAATTTGGTGTCTTTGCATAGCAAAGCAGTTAGTGGCCTAGCAATCCTACTAAAATCCTTGATGAACCGTCTATAGAACCCAGCATGTCCAAGAAAGCTTCTAATAGACTTAACAGAATCAGGTGCCTGCAGGTTGGTCATCACCTCGATTTTAGCACGGTCCACCTCTATTCCTGCTTCGGACACTTTATGTCCAAGCACAATGCCATCTCTGACCATGAAATGACACTTCTCCCAGTTAAGAACTAAGTGCTTCTCTTCACATCTTTTCAGAACCTTACACAGATTATCTAAACATTCATTGTAGGATGATCCATATACTGAGAAATCATCCATGAATACTTCCATAAAATCCTCAATCATATCTGTGAATGTGGACATCATGCATCTCTGGAAAGTGGCTGGTGCATTGCAGAGTCCAAAAGGCATCCTACGGTAAGCAAAAGTCCCATATGGACAAGTAAAAGTGGTCTTTCCCTGATCCTCTGGATGGATGGGAATCTGAAAGAAACCTGAGTAGCCATCTAAGAAGCAGTAGTAAGGATGATTTGCTAACCTTTCGAGCATCTGATCAATAAAAGGTAAAGGAAAATGACCTTTCCTAGTAGCAGCATTAAGCTTCCTGTAGTCTATGCACATCCTGTGTCCTGTCACAGTCCTAGTAGGTATCAGCTCGTTCTTCTCATTCTTCACGACTGTAACACCGCCCTTCTTTGGTACTACATGGACTGGACTTACCCAATCACTATCAGAGATAGGATATATAATTCCAGCGTCAAGGAGTTTCATAATCTCCTTTTTGACCACTTCCTGCAGATTAGGATTAAGTCTCCTCTGATGTTCGATTGATGTCTTGGACTCATCCTCAAGATGTATCCGGTGCATGCACAGCTCTGGCGAGATACCTGAAATATCATTAAGGGAATAGCCAAGAGCTTTGCGATGCTTGCGCAGCTTGCTTAGCAGTAAGGTGAGCTCTGCGTTGTTCAGGCTAGCATTAACAATCACTGGGTATGTTGAATTAGGTCCAAGAAAAGCGTACCTTAGCCCGGATGGAAGTTGTTTCAGATCTATTTTCGGAGCCTTTTTTTCTGCCCAGTCTCTGTCGTCTTGCAACGATCGATGCTTAGATGGTGTCGATCGTTGCAGTCCCGCGTCAGACACTTCTACTTGCATTGCAACCTCGACAGAATCCATCAATCTTGTATAGCACATCACAGGCTCGTCCTGTAGGTATTCCAACTCCAAAATAGAACTCAGTAAAGCCCTTTCTAGTGGGTCCTCAGCATGTGATTGATGGAAGTACTCTGCAGCTAAATCACCCAATGTGTCCACATAAAAGGTTTGCCCGTCGATGGTTGGTCTCTTTACCAGTTTGTTCATGTCAAAACTCATCTTCAGATCTCCCACATTTAGAACTATTTTGCCTCCTTGACAGTCAATCATCGCACCAGCTGTTGCTAAGAAAGATCTGCCTAGAATTAATGGGTCTTTTGGCTCATGTCCATATTGTAGAACCACAAAATCAGTTGGGATTACGCACTTGCCAACTGTTATAGGCACATCCTCTATTACTCCTTCGGGAATCCTGACTGATCTGTCTGCCAAAACCAGTGATATCCTAGTTGGTATAAAATCTGTCATCCCTAATCTTTTAGCAACTGAAAGGGGCATCAGATTTACACTGGAGCCAAGATCACATAGGGACCTTTCGAACCTCTCCTTGTAGATAGCACAATCTAATACGAAGCTGCCTGGATCTTTTAATTTCTCTGGAATTCTGCCTTGAACCACTGCACTACATACTTCATTGAGCATCATTATACTTTCTTCATCAGACCATTTTCCAGAAATTGCATCCTTAAGGCATCTCTTCATCATGGGGGAAGTTTCAATGGAATCCAGCAGAGGTACTTCAACCTTTACCTTCTTTATGAACTCCTTCCACTTTGCATACTGCCTATCATTCTTAGCTTTTCTGGGGTTCTTGGGATAAGGTATCTTAGGCTTGTATACCCTTTCAGCCGACTGTTTTGGGTTTTCAGCACTCGAACTTTCTGCAGTCACCTTGTGTCGATCGTTGCTCTTATCGCACCGATCGATGCTAGGCGACTTTGTTACGACCTCCGGTTCCTTGATTTCGCTTGGCAACGATCGTTGCTTAGATGCATCGATCGATGCGCGGCGAATATCGCGTATCTCATCTTCCAACTCTTCAATTTCCACGAGTTCCTCAACGCTCAACTGCTTTTTCTGGCCAGATGACAGCTCCTTACCACTTCTCAATGTCACGGCATTGCATTGGTACTTAGGATTGGCATCAGTCCTTCCCGGGAGATATCCCTCTTCCCTTTGAGCATGTCCAGCAGTTCTTGCAACCTTAGCATCAAGCTCTTTCATGTGTGTGTTCAAACTCTCAAACTTCCCATTCAGTTCCCTGTAGATTGTATCCATTTTCGCGTCAGCATCTGCTGCGTACTTAGTCTGACTCTCCATTAGCTGTCTTAGCATCATCTCTACTTTACTATCAGACTCGTTGGCTTTCTCAAAACCACCTCGCTGAACTCCATTTGAGAATCTGTTTCCCTGTTGACTTTTAAATCTACTCCCTTGGAAACCAGAACCTCCCATGTAATTCACTTCTTCTTCCTGAGTGTCCTCCTCAGTCTGAATTACCTCTACATCCTGGGTAGAGTGGACAGCTTTCTTACTCGTTAGGAGATCGTACACTGTGTCTAGCCTAGATCTAATCTCATTCATGTTAGAATCCTCTATACTTCCACCGGATTTCTTTCTCTTTTCATATATAGACTTGCAACTGTAGCTGTTAATAAGGTTCCCAATCAACTGCTTAGCTTGTGTAGGAGTCCTGGTGTTGAAATTAGCATTACTGGAATTATCCAGCGCAGTCTGATAAGGGAGATCTATGCCTCTGAAGAAAATACCAATCAGCTGTACTTCTGTGAATCCATGGTGTGGACAGTCACGCTGATACTGCTTAAATCTCATCCAGGCAGTCTTCAAGGGCTCCACAGCTCCTTGGGAAAAGGTGAGTATGTCCTGTCTGGACTGATCCGAGCGCGCATCATCATAAAAGTGACGCAGGAACTCACTCTTTAAGGCTGCCCAAGTAGTATACTGACCAGGTGCCAGTTGTCTCAGCCATGCACTAGCGTCTCCAGCAAGACTGTGCGGAAATAGCTTAAGGAACAGATAGTCCGGGCATACTCCTTCATACTTCATGCCAGTGACTATGTCCTCAAACTTGTCAATGTGATCCATAGGCTGCTCTGCTTGAAGACCATGAAAAGCAATCTGTCTCATCAGCTGGTAGTAGATGGTCTTTACCTCAAAATCATTCCTCTCAAAAGCAGGAAGCACTAGAGCTGCTCGGTTTGCATGAAACTCGTCAGGTCTGTTGTAATCAGCTAGTGTCCTCTCATGAACCACCATCTCTCTACCTTGGGCCTGTCCTTGACCCTGGTTTCGGTTCAGCTCCTGTCGCTGTTGCTCAGGAGGATCAGGGATGACATTCCCTTCAGCATCAATCCGATGCCCAGCAGCATTGTATGGGTTGTTATCTTGGTCCCTCAGGGTACCTTCAGCATCTGGTATCAAGATCAGACGTTCTCGAACCATTCTCTCTCTCTTTTCTCTTCTGATAGTCCTCTCTAGACGTCCAAGTTCCTCTAGTCCGAGATTAAGCAAGCTCGAGTTCGGATTACTTCGAGTTTTCTGCGTTGGCATAAACTGTCTGTAATCGTCCAGCAACGATCGATGCTATCAGTGCAACGATCAATTCAATCTCAGAATCGCCTAGTGACGATCGACGCAAGGGATGCAACGATCGACGCAAGGCGAAATTCGTACCTGCGACAGAGAGAAATCAGAGAAAAAGTTAGTAAAATAAAAACAAAACGAAAAAAGCAAAAACAAAAAGAAAAATTTCTAGTAAAAACCCTAAGTTCGGTCCTATCGAAGACTCTAAGAGTCCCCGGCAACGGCGCCAAAAACTTGATATGCTCAAAGTTTATCCCTATACTAAACTGCAAGTGAACAGCAATGTCAAAGTAGTATATAGGGTTATCGAATCCACAGGGACACTTGGTCTCAATAGATCAGAACAGTAGAGACTAATACTAGAAATAAGCAATGTGATTGAATTAAAAGCGGTGCGAGAAAGTAAATCAGTAGCAGAGATTAACGGTTGTGGAAGCAAGTAATTAAAAGCGTCAAGCCTAGGGTATTCTCAGGAAATCAGACAAGCAGATAGTTCATTCAGCAAGGATCTAATTAAGCACAGTTCTAGAACTCAAAACACAGATATAGAATTAACCAAATTCCTTTGCAATAATTCTCTAAGTCTAAGTGCAGCTAACCAAACTTTCGTTTGCGAGAACTAACAGATTAAACTAGCATTAATCCCAAGTTTGATATGTTCACAATTATCCTAAACCAAACTTCCGTTTGCGCAAAGTTTAATTGCCCAATTTAATTAGTTCAGATTCCTAAACCCCACTTCCGTGACGTATTTAGCAACCTAAGATCTAGATTCTAATTGATCAGGTTAGAACTAGCTTTAAGCACAATTAAATTGAAGAACAGATATAGTTTGAATCCTTAACTGAATTTGAACAAGTCTAGCAAGTCATGAAATCCTATGTGAGAAACCCTAAACCTAACTAGGAATCTACTCAGACATAGATAATGAAAACATAATCATAGAATGAATAAATTGCATAAAAGAATAACAGTAAAAGGGGTTCGAAATCTTCTCCAAATACAGATGATATAATAGGTTCAGATCAGCCCCAAAAGCTCTAAAAATCCTCTGCTCTTAATTATCAAAGCGTCCCTAATAAAAACAACTAAAACTTGATTATATAGGTATAATCTCGGCCAAGGGCTTCTTTGTAAATATCAGGAACTTCTGGATCAAAGTGCAATAACTTGATTCTTCTAAACCGCCGAGTTTTTGGCCCATCTCGCTGGTGCATCGATCGATGCTAGAGTGCAACGATCGACACCTTCCTCTGTTTCGGACAGTGAACTCTATCTCTCGGCCAAACACTCCAAAAATCTCCAAAATGCTCCATTATCTCCAATTTAGCTCCAAACCTGATTATACCTGTAAAAGACTCTAAACAAAGACAAAAGACACTAAAAACACATCTATATCATGGTCTAAAATGGGTAAAAACCATGATATATCATCTCTTTGTAGTCAATGCCGTCCTTTTGAGTGAAACCTTTAGCAACAAGGCGAGCCTTGTACCTTTCAATATTACGTTTCGAGTCGCGTTTAGTCTTAAAGACCCTTTTAGAACCAACATTCTTGAAACCGTTAGGCAACTCTACTAAGTCTCAAACATAGTTATCACTCATAGACTTTATTTCTTCTTCTGTGGCATTAAACCACTTTTCGGAATTGTTACTTTCCATGACTTTCCGGAATGAGTTCGGATCTTCATCAATGCTTAAGTCACTTTCATTCTCAAGAGCGTAAAATACATAGTCATTTGAAATGGAAAATCTTCTTTCCCTTCCATATCGCCTCAATGACTCTTGTGGTGTACTTTTCTCTTCTTGAATCGTGACAGGTTCATTAACCATACTTTCAACTAGGGGAGTTTGTATATCATTATGTTGTTCTATTGTGCCATTTGACTGTAATGCAACAACAAGAACAACAAACTCAAGTTGAATGATAGGTGGATGTACCTCCACGTCAACCACCTTAATGTCCACTTTACGTGGTTCACCACTCCCACTAGTTTCACCATTCTCAATGAACCTAGCATTGCCCGTTTCAACTATTCTCGTACTATGGTTAGGGCAATAAAATGTATAACCCTTTGATTTTTCACGATAGCCAATGAAAAATCCACTGACAGTCCTAGAATCATGTTTCTTTTCTTGTGGGTTATATAACCTTAGTTCTGCTGGGCAGCCCCAAACACGTAAATGTCTTAAACTGGGTTTCGTTCCCGTCCACAGTTCATAAGGGGTCTTAGGAACTGCCTTACTAGGAACCCGGTTAAGAACATACGTAGAAGTCCTTAATGCATATACCCACAATGAAAGAGGTAAAGAACAATTACTTAACATGCTCTTAACCATATCCATTAATGTACGATTCCGCCTCTCAGCTACACCATTTTGCTGAGGTGTACCAGGCATTGTGTATTGTGCGCAAATGCCCTTACTTTCAAGTAACTTTGCAAATGGACCTGGACATTGTCTACTTTCATTGAATTTTCCATAAAACTCACCACCTCTGTCATACATCACAATCTTTATTTTTCTATCTAACTGCCTTTCCACCTCATCAATGAACACCTCTAGGATATTCACAGACTTGGACTTTTCGTGCAGTAGGTATGTATACCCATAACGTGAGTAGCCATAGACAAAGGTGATGAAGTATTTTCACCACTCCAAGAAGGAGCATCGAAAGGGCCACATATATCGGTATGTACTATTTCAAGAAGGCTTCTTGTGGATGGTTTCTTTAAAATATGTTTAGTTTACTTTCCTTTAATGCAGTCTACACGTACATTTAGATCACTAAAATCCAATCGAGGAAGAATATCATTTTTTATCAACCTCATAATCCTTTCTTTGGAAATGTGACCTAATCTTTGATGCCACAAGTAAGCAGAACTTTCATCTGCTGAACTACGCTTAATGCCTCGATTTTCAACATTAAATAAGGATTCGGAGAACTTTTCATCAAGATTTAACTTGTAAAGTGAATCAATTAATGTACCACTACCATAAAAGTAATCATTTTGGTACAAAGAGAAAACACCTTGTCCAACCTTAAAATCAAAACCTAAATTATCCAACCTACTTACTGAAACAAGATTTCTAGCACGTTCAGGTACATAGAGACATCCTTCAAGATCCACATGATACTTACTGTCTAAGACCAATCTATACGTCCCAATGCCCTCTATTCTTGCCTTCATCATGTTTCCCATGAACAAGAATTGTTCAGGTCCTCTTATAGGCTGGATCGATTTGAAACCCTGTTTAATATGAGACACATGAGTAGTTGCACCACAATCTAGCCACCAAGTATTATTAGGCACTTCCATAAGGTTCAATTCAGAGCAAACAAAGCTATGATGTTTACCTTTCTTATCGAAACATGCCTTTCTTTTCGGACAATCTTTCTTGAAGTGTCCCGTTTGCTTGCAAAAGAAACACTTCATTTCCTTATGGATTTTACTTTCGGGTCCTTTCATGAATGCTTTATCCTTCCCTTTGTCCTTTCTACTTGGTTTTCCTTTAGTGCTGCGGGGAGGGCCAAGACCTACGAGATTAGCAACTTTATCTTTCATCTTCTTTAATTCCCCTTCCTCTTGAACAAGCATAGCCTATAACTCCTTAAATCTCCATTTATATTTAAGGGTGTTGTAATTCATCTGGAAATGGCTAAACTCGAAAGGTAGGGAGTTTATGATGAATTGGACCAAGAATTGCTCATGAACTTCCATTCCCAAGGTCGTTAACTTTGCTGCCAAGTTAGACATGTGTGTCACATGATCATGGATTGGCTGAGACCATTTAAACTTTCTTGTAGTAAGCTCGTTCATTAAGCTTCCTACGATCGACTTGTCAGCCAAATCCGATTGTGAACACTCCTAAATTTTCTGTAAGAATTCCCTTGCATTCTCTATCACGGGCATAAACGGCTTAATAATTTCTGCCATCGTCATCCTCATGAGGTTCAAGCTCAACCTATTAGACCGCACCCATCTCTAATACCGAGACTTTTTAAACTCAGAGCTATGTTCTGTAATGGCTGAGGGAACCTCATCAGTTACTATGGCTGAGTCCAATGCCATAACATCCAGTGTAAACCGGATCTGTTCGGACCACTCTCTATAATTAAGCCCATTAAATTTCACGACAGAGTTTGCAGATGCAAACAGATTTGATGAAGCTGCAAACATGAATACATGTTTACCCATCAATGCTATCAAACTTAAATGTTTTAGGAGGCAATTTTAATCTTTTATTGCATGAATTTAAGTAACATTTGGGCAATACTTAAACACAAGCACTATCATTGATGCTAAGTTAATACTTTATAATTAATCGAATCACACATAAGTTAAATAGTATACTACCTTTGGGTATGTATACCATCAACTATAGTGGAAATGATTAATTACTTTTATTTACTAATTATATTTAATGATTCACCTTTGAATGATCTTCTAGAATAAAAATAGTAAAATAATTGTTCAATCAAACTTTAATGTCATTTTTAACATCTCTTTAATCATGATTAATTATATTATATATTATAAATATATATATTTTATTTTTTAATATTTACATGTAATATAACAAAGTCACTTTGGTGACTAACATGTTACATACAATATAAATATTAAAAACTTTTATATTGTGTCAGTATTTTATAACACAATAATCTTTCTATTTAAAATGCAGCGGAAATATTTTTTTTAAATATGTAACTTTTATAATATTTTAAATTAATAAAATATTATATATACCCTAAAAGCGTATGGGTATCTAAACCAATGCAACATCAAACTATCATAATAATTGAATCTACTCTTTCTTGACTCCAATTATTATTAACTAGGAGAGAACCCGCACAAATGCGCTGATTTTGTTTTGTTATTTAAATATTTAATATATTTTTGATAATTATTTTGAATATTAATATTTTATATTTTTATTTACAGATTTGTATTTTTTTCTTTTTATAATCATAATAATATGAAGAAAATAACATGCGCTCACAAACAATATTGCTTTAAGTTATATATTTTACAAGTTTTAGTTTTCAATTTTCATTTTTAGAATTTTTATTTCCTTCAAACTTCTTATCATTTTTTAATTTTCATACATTATTTAAAATGTATGTACTTGTTAAATTTTAAGTCATCCAGGTCGTAATATTACAATAATATTCTTCTTTTTTTAATTGCAGATCGTTTTGAATTTAATTGCATATTTATTTTTTAGTTTTATAATTTGGTATTTCCGCTTATATTAATATTTAATTATATTTGAAATTAAATTTCAGTTTTAATTTAATTTATATTTATATTTAAATATTTTAACTAATTATATTTAAATTAAATAATTTTAAATAATTTATTATTGATTTATTTGATTTAAAGTTGATGTGGAATTTTTTTAATAAGATGGACTAATGAAAAGGGGGCTGATGTGGCAGCTTGAAAGAGCTCCCCTTCTCTCGTTATATATAAGATATATAACATCTAACCATAATTTCAAGTTACGTATGATTTCATGTTACATATTTGTTTTGATAAAAACCGGTTAAATGTAACCGTAACCGTTAACTTAGTTCCTGACATGAAAGAACGCGTAACTATGCGTTGACATAAATTCTGGAATTAAGTCACTTATTAATTGATATACAAAACAATACGTGGCTGTTAAATCAAATTACTTCGAATAGATTCAATCGTAACAACAATTCATTCAAGGGTGACTCATATAAGACAAAACCGAGAATGATAAACTTTTTTCCTTTTATGCATGTGTTTTACTTTCAACGATTAAAGAAATGGTGATTTTTCAACATAGTAACCGTTTCTTCATGCAAACAATTACAATTTCATCCAATCATAAAGCATTTCATTACGTTAGATGCATGAAAATCATTTAATCACTAGTTCAAAAAAAAAAAAAAAATCATTTAATCACGACTGTAAATAAATTCATTTGCGATTCAGTTATTAAAACTAATTTCACTTAATGGGTGAATTAAACAAAATCCTAGATGGCTCTGATACCAAATATAAGTTTAATTTTTATTGATTTCAATTCATGAAATCATCCCAAAATCATTTAGGTTTGATTTAATTCAACTCTATGTTCTTTAAAGAAAGAGAAAGAATCACTAATCTTGATCCATGCTCTTTTGGCCTTTTAAATAGATTGAATCTACTCTTGGCTTCTCCTTCCTTAATCCTCCAAAGCCTTATAGTTCCTTACTTTCTTTTCTTTTGATGGACAAATGAACCCAATCTCAATCTCTCTTACTCACGTTATATCTTTTTATGTGTGTTTTACTTTGTCTTGTTCTCTTATTATGATTATCATAATTTACGTATATATAGAGAACACACGTTACTTAATGTAACGTAAGGTGTAACTTACATATATATATGACCTGGCACTTTTTGCTCACTTACACCATTTAACACATTTAATTAATTAAATGTGTAACTTACATATAATATAATATATATTATATTATTCATAAGAGAAGAATATATAATATAATAAGTTAAGGAAGAAAGGTTATCAATAAACCTGAATTCTAATTCTCTAATTGAAACCGATCTATCACAATATCGTCTTTTATATTAGAATTTTTAACACTAATGTAAACTTGATCCGTTATATTAAACCGAGAGATATATATGTCACACATAAAAATAAATATTCTTACAGTTTTGACTTTCAGTTATGAGCTTCCTCATCGTGTGCTTTGTGCTTGATTTTGATCATTACCGTTGATCAAGTACTGCTCTTTCATTGTCTTTTGCTCTTATAGCATTACTAACCTACATATAATATAAAACATGTTCTACTTCATATCTTATATTTCTTGAGGTATATGTTCTAGTTGCTTATTGTATTGCATGGATACAAACTTGAGGGAAAAGATGAGTTTTCACTTCTAGTGATGAGCTCACTCACCTCATGTGTGTTTCTGATTCTGGTAGTTGCAGGAGAAAAGCAGTTGATTTCCATTCCATAATTTCATTGAGGTATCATATTAGTTTATTTCTTAATATATTTTGTTCTCTTTCTGTAGCTGCCAGAGTCCATAGTTTCTCTTTGTTAAAGGATCATCATTCCTATGCAGATAAGGTTTTACATTTGTGACTGCACTTCTTATGTGCACCTGCAATTACGTGCATCAGAGCCTTATCGCTGCCTTTTTTTTCTCCTAAATAATAATATTTCATAAAGAACTGTTTACAACAAGAGTCAAAGCTTTGACCTTGAAAAACCCTTTTTAATATACTTTCTCTCTCTAAGGCGATTCTCGGGCGATTTTTCTAGATCTTTCTCGCTTTCTTGTCATCGTCTCTCGGCGAATCTTTCGCCATGGGTAAGAAGAAAAAATCTTCCCCCAGGTCATCTCTTGCTGTCTTCTTTAGTCGATTTCAGGGTCGGGGTTCGACTTCCTTCAAAAACTCAGCTTCGCCAAGCAGCTCTAGTACCTCGGGTTCTCCGTCGGTACCTAAATCGAAGAAGAAAGGAATCATGGCAGTCGATCGTGATCCAATTGTTGATTCTCCTTTGGCCGGATTGATCAATTCCGCCCAAGTTGATGCTGTTACTTTGGGAGCTGATCCTGTTATCGGTTCACCTCATAACCCAGTCATCTGTGATTCTCATCGATTGGAAGTTTCTCTACCAGCAGCGGCGGCTCTGCATGATTGTGCTTCAGACCCTCTGCGCTCCGATCTAAATGAGATCAACATGCAAGCTGATTTCCCTCCGCCTCTGCCTTCAGGCACGGTTCCTCCATCTAATGAACCTTCTATTCAGTGTCCCACAGTTGCTGGGCCACAAGTTTCCTCTGGTGTGAATTTGGTGGTTGATCTTACGGTACCTTCAGTTCCTCATAGGATTGCTCCCTCTGCCTCTACTCCTATGGATGTCTCTTCCCCGGGTACAGGTGCTCCTTCGCCTCTTAAGCCTCTTTGGAAAGACCTTCTAAAGATTAATACTGCGAATTTGGGCATACAAGGTGACAGCTATGTCTTAGAATCAGGTGAGAAATGTATTCGTATCTCCAATGCTGTCATTGAGAGGAATAAGAAGCAATGGGACAGCTTTATTATTGGACAATTTTATGGTGAGGCTCCTTCACGAGGTGCTGCTTATGCTATTGCTAACGGAATCTGGAGTAAGAAGTACCGGGATATCTCTGTCTCTCGACTCAGTGATAAGGCTTTCCTCTTCCGTATTCCTTCTCCAATCACTCGGCGTCGGGTCCTTAATCAAGGTATTTGGCACTTCGATGGGGAAACAATGTTTGTTGCAAAGTGGGAGCCTGGTCTTACTCCTGAACTCCCAGAATTGACATCGGTTCCGGTGTGGTTGGAGTTCAAACATGTTCCTTATCCGTTCTATAATGAAGAATCACTTCTGAGAATTGCTTCACTAGTTGGCAAACCAGTTAGATGTCACCCTGAAACTTTGAGCTTGTCTAACCTGGAGGTCGCCAAAGTTTACACGCTGATTGACCCTAGAGTTCGCATCCCAACGTATGTTAATGCTCAATTTTAATCTGGTCACATTCAAAGACTTGAGGTTTCCAGTCCGTGGCTGCCACCCATTTGCTCTGTCTGTGAATCAGTGGGTCATTCTTCCAAGCGTTGTCCCTCGGCTCCTATTCTCTGTTTTGGTTGCAACTCTAAATTGCATTCTACTGAGCACTGCCCCCGCAGAAGTAAGAAGGATCCTCCTGTGGTTCCTTCAGCTCCTCCAGCAGTGAATACTAAGGCCACATGTTCTGTTAAAGTTACTGCTCCTAGAGCTAAGGCGTCTCTCTCTAAAGGACCTGGTATTGTGATCCGTGATGGTTCTGCAACAGCAGGAACTTCTTCTACTCAACGGCCTCAGATTGATATCCGAGATCCTGGGAAGAAGGTGTTAGAGGCTGATTCTCGAGATGGTCTTGAATATGAATCTTCTGACTCAGATGCTATGGCTGAAGATGATGGATTCACTAAATACTTATCCAATAGACAGAAGAAGCGGGACAGGGGCAGGAGCCCCAAACACCCTTGATCCTTATAATGGCTGATTCAAATTTTGGTATTTTTTGTTGGAATGTTAGGGGATTTAACAAGATGGAGCGGCGAAGGTCTTGTAGACGGTGGCTAAGAGCTAACAATGTACTTTTTGGAGCGTTGATTGAGACTAAGGTTAAGTCTCAGAAGGCCACTCATTTTGTCCATCATCATTTTAACGGTTGGAATATGGTTGCAAACTATGAGTTTTCTGATCTAGGTCGTATTTGGGTTCTTTGGGAATCCTCTATTAGAGTGTCTATTATTGCTAAGTCCAAGCAGATGATTACGGTCATTGTCAAGCTTCCTGAGGTTGATCCCGAGTTGGTTATTTCCTTCATTTATGCTTCTAATTTTAAGGAGGAGCGTCGGATTCTTTGGCAGGAGATTCTTGATCTATCTCATAATGCGATTTTGCTTGGCAAGCCTTAGGCGCTTTTGGGGGACTTTAACCAGAAGTTGAACCCTCAAGATGACTCTTCTGGTTCTACTCGGATCTCAGGAGGTATGAAGCAGTTTAGAGATTGTTTGATGGCCACTGGACTTCATGACTTTACTTATAAGGGCTCGCATTTTACTTGGTGGAATAAGAGCACGTCTTGTCCTCTAGCTAGGAAGCTTGATCGGGTTCTGATTAATGACGAATGGCTGATATCTTTCCCCCTGTCTTATGCTTTTTTTGGGGAGCCAGCGTTTTCTGATCACAGCCCGAGCAATATCTGTTTTGATTCTCACGCTTCTAGAGTCAAGACTTCATTTAAATTTCCAAACTTCTTGTTGGATCATTCGGATTTTCTTCCTCTGATTGCTAGTTATTGGACTTCTACCTCAATCCGTGGCTCTGAAATGTTCTCTTTTGCTCAAAAATTGAAGGGGTTAAAGCAGCACATTAAGCAGCTCCATAAAGCCAATTTCTCGGGTATTGAGAAGCGTGTTGCAGAGGCTCATGCTTCTCTCACTTCCTGCCAGGAACGTTTGCTTCTCAACCCTTCTAGCTCTTTAGCTCAACAAGAAAAGGTTGCTTATGCGCATTGGCACTCCTTAGCTCTTGCTGAGGAAGTCTACTACTATCAGCGGTCTCGAGTTACTTGGATGAAGCATGGAGACTTATGTACTCGGTTCTTTTTCCTCAAGGTTTTGTCTCGAAGAGCTCGGAATCACATTCACTACCTTTTGAATGGTGTGACCAGATTACACTCCTCTCAAGACATTAAGGAGCACTGTATTGGTTTCTTTTCTTCTCTTCTTGGTGAGCCTAATCCTCCTCTTGATTTGGATCAGCTCTCTGAGATTGATAGGAATACGGAGATGCATTGTTCAGATGGTCTCATTGTTGGAATTGTGTCCAGTAATCTCGGTACTGTCTCTAGAAAGTAAGAGTATGTCGAGATCAGACATAAGTCATATAATACTGGGGATCATGATGGCTTGCTAGAGTCCGCTCATGATCTATAAGTCTTGGACTTATTGCCTTTATTATATGATCCCATATGGGTCACACGCCTAAGCTAACAGGAAAATGTGTTGGAACGGCTTAGCAGAAGTACGACAAAAGTGCTAGGCATTTGTCGTACTAAGAGAGAAAGATTAATGGGTCTGATTAAATGGGATTTAATCAGATTGGGCCCAAAAGCCCAAAAGGGAAAGAGAAGGCTTTTAATGACTAAAAGCCAAGTCTTTTCTCCCTAACCCGAACCCTAGCCGTGTCTCTCTCTCTCCCTGCGCGCCTCTCTCCTCGTGGTCTAGCAGCCATTTCCTTGTGAAGCGTGTGTGAACCTTTGGAGGATTCATCCCTCGGTGCATCTATCTGATCTCTGACCTGTTCTATTCCTTCCGCTGCAACAAACAGGTAAAAGGTGAGATCATCTAATGTTTCTATTCAAGAGAACCTAGATCTGTATGTTTAGGATGATCTGAATCTGTGAATTTCTTGTTTTAGATTCATGTTTAGGTTGTTTATTCTGTTTAGAAGTGTTTTGAATCCATTACTGATAAGAAAAACACTTAAGAAACTGAATTAAATCCTGAACAAACATTCGAAATCACAAAACCGAGCTATATGACTCGGGTTTTGGTGATCGGCCATGGGTCGGACGGTCGGGATGGCTGGTTGGGTCGATCGGCCGAGTGATCGCACGGCGATCGCGTCCGGATCGATGGGCCGAGTGGATCGCACGGCGATCGCGTCTCGGCTGTGCGTCGTCCCGATCGCGTCTCGGCTTCGTCTCGGCTGTGCGTCGCGTCCCGATCGCTCGGCGATCGTGGAGCGTCCGTCCGAGCATCCCGTTCGGCGAGCTGTCCCGGCTGTTGCGTCCGGCCGTAGCTGAATCGCCTCGATCTCGGATCGGTTGGCTCGCGGCTGAGCGGCTGGACGATGGTTTCTTGGGAAGGAAGCTAGGTCACGACCAACTCGGTTTGGTTCGTGACCAAATCGGTTCGGTTCAAGGCTCGGTTCAAAACTTAATTAAAATCATCGTTCTGGTTTAATAAACAGATTTAATAATTTTATTAAATCTGGTTAAACCGGAATAAGAAATCCAATGTCGAAAGAAATATTGGATTTAGTGCCTAAACCAGGAATTTCTAATTTGATTTGGTTGGACCAAATAAATTGAGAAATTCCGGTTTAGTAAATAACCGGTTGACAATTGTGGTCATCGTAGTAATTAAAACTTGGTTAGACCAGTTTTAATGAACCAGACCGGTTATGTCAATTAATTGGACAATTGGGTCATGTCTTGGACATGGACCAATTCTTGGGCCTCGGACCAAGAAGTTAAAACAATTGGGCCAGTTATTTGAGTCTTTCTTCAGATTAATTTAAAATCTATTTTATAATATTATAAAGTCGTTTTTAAATTAAAGTTTCCGAAATTTTGAAATTAGAAAGTTTCTTAAAATAGAAGTTTCTGAATTTGCGGGTTTTGGATTTTAAGAAATTTCTAAAGTTAGAAAGTTTCCGGTTTTAGAAAGTTTCCAATTTTAGAAAGTTTCCAAAAATAGTAGGTTTCCATAAATAGAAAGTTTCCCGAAATAGTAATCTTCTATTTTGGGAATGAATTTTAATAAACCTACGAACCTCAAATAATATCAAGCGTTGGATGTCTTGTCCAGGCTATGTCAGCTGTCAAAGCCCATTCAATTGCATTCATGGCCTTACAGTGTGAGGATGTCTGCTTTTGCGTGAGTAAGACGGTTTGTGATTCATAAATGTCATTGGGAGTCCCAGACATTAATGATTACATGACTGTATAGTCTGGTTTTCTTGACTAGGCCATCGGGAGTCCCGGGCCTTGAGACATCAGAGTGGATTGGGCCTCGGGCCCAGATTCACAACCAAGAGTTATATCACGGATATAATTAGCCGATATAGGGCTTACCGATATAAGCTAAGGTTGGGTGACGGCCAGTGGCCCACTTTAATTTTAGTTATATGTGGATCTTGGAATCATTATATTCTATTGAGGGTAACTTAGGTTATTGAATATAATGCGTGATTAATCATATTATACTTTAATACGAGATTAGTCATTTTGAACATAATAACTAATAACCTTTTTATTTATATATTTCAGATATGACTACTACAAGCACACAAAACACATTCTCGATCCGGTCTGTTCTCGAGAAGGAGAAGCTGACTGGAACGAACTTCCTGACATGGTCAAGGAACTTGAGGCTGGTCCTCAAGCAGGAGAAGAAGGATTATGTCCTTCGAGATCCCCTCCCCGAGAGGCCTCTTGCCAATGCTGCCAGGACTCTGCACAATGCTTGGGAAAAGCATTCGTCAGATGAAAATGATGTCTATTGCCTGATGTTGGTGACAATGACTCCAGAGCTGCAAAAACAGTTCGAAAGTGTATTGCCTCCCATCGAGATAATGGCAAGCCTGAAATCGCTTTTTCAGGAGCAGGCTAGGACTGAGAGGTTCCAGACAGTTAAGAACCTCTTGGACTGTAAGTTGGCTGCGAATGCGGCAGTGAGTCCTCATGTCTTGAAGATGATGGGTTATCTCGATCATCTTCGGAAACTCGACTGCCCAATCAGACAGGAACTTGCCTGCGACATCATTCTGCAGTCTTTACCTGCAAGCTATGATCAGTTCATTCTGAACTTTAACATGCATGGCTTGAGTAAGACACTACCTGAGCTTCACGGAATGCTCAAGACTGCAGAGCCCAACTTGAGGAAAACCGCCAAGGACCCCAATGTGCTTATGGTGCAAAAGGGCAAGGGGTTTAAGAAATCCTCTGCTAAGGATAAGGGAGCGGCCAAGGCTGTCCATGTCGCGGACAAGGACACGCCAAAGCCCAAGCCCAAGTCCAAGGCTGGGCCTACTGACATGTGCAGGTTCTGCAAAGAACTGGGGCATTGGAGAAGAGATTGTAAGAAATTCCAGAAAGGTCTAAAGGAATTAAAGAAGAAGACTTTCGAGACTTCTTCATCAGGTATTTTGTTATAGAAGTTAATACAACTACTTCTGATAATACCTCATGGGTCATGGATACTGGTTGTGGGGCTCATATTTGTACTAATATGCAGGCACTCAGCAACAGTAGAAGGCTGAAGCAAGGACAAGTGGAGCTACGAGTTGGGAATGGAGCGAAAGTTTCAGCACTAGCTGTAGGCACATACTTGTTGTCTTTACCTTCGGGATTGATTTTAGAACTTAATAATTGTTATTTTATACCTGCTATAAGCAGAAATATTATTTCAATTTCTTTGTTGGATTTGGAAGGTTATGATTTTTCAGTTAAGAATAAATTATGTTCCTTCAATCGCAACAATTTTTTCTATGGTTCTGCCCCTCTTACGAATGGGCTTTACATACTCGATCAATCCGCGCCAATTTATAACATTAATACAAAACGGTTTAAACCTAATGAGGAAAACCGAACATTTCTATGGCATTGTCGTTTAGGGCACATCAGCGAGAAATGCATCAAGAGGCTCCATTCGAATGGACTTCTTGGCTCATTTGAGTTTGAGTCATGTGAGAAATGCGAATCCTGCATGATGGGCAAAATGACACGGGCCCCCTTTAATAAACCTAACGAGAGGGCCAGTGACTTATTGGGCCTGATACACACTGATGTGTGTGGCCCAATGTCCACAAATGCAAGAGGAAACTATCAGTACTTCATTACCTTCACTGATGATTTCAGTAGGTATGGATATGTTTATTTAATGAAACATAAGTCTGAATCTTTTGAGAAGTTCAGAGAATTCCAAAATGAAGTACAAAACCAACTTGGCAAAAGCATTAAGGCTCTTCGGTCCGACCGAGGAGGAGAATACTTAAGCCAAGAATTCAGTGATCATCTGAGAGAGTGTGGGATCGTATCCCAACTCACTCCTCCTGGAACACCTCAATGGAATGGTGTGTCTGAGAGGAGAAATCGGACCTTATTGGATATGGTTCGATCTATGATGAGTCACACAGACCTTCCAATATCCCTTTGGGGATATGCTCTGCTAACAGCAGTGTTCACTCTAAACAGAGCGCCATCAAAAGCAGTAGCAAAGACACCATATGAATTATGGACTGGAGAAGCTCCAGTGCTGTCTTATCTCAGAATTTGGGGTTGTGAAGCCTATGTCAAGAGATTAATCTCAGACAAGCTTACACCAAAATCTGACAAATGCTACTTCATTGGTTATCCACGGGAAACCAAGGCTTATTACTTCTATCTACGTTCCGAGAACAAGATTTTTGTTGCCCGGGATTGTAACTTTCTTGAGAGGGAGTTTCTCTCTAAGAAAGACAGTGGGAGTAAGGTACTGCTTGAAGAAATTCAAGATGAACAGGATACTGCTCAACCTAATGAGGAAGAGCAGCAGGAGGACCTACAAGAAATTGTAGAGCCTGAACCTGTAGTACCTGAAGTTCGAAGATCCGGGAGGATCCGTCACGAACCCGAGAGATATCAAGGATTCCTCGTGACTAACTGTCATGATCTTCTGATCATTGATGGAGATGAACCATCGAACTTCAATCAAGCCATGATGGGCCCAGATTCCTCTAAGTGGCGCAAGGCCACTGATTCCGAAATGGACTCCATGTCGGTCAACCAAGTGTTTTCGTTGGTTGACTTACCCGCTGGTGTAAAAGCCATCGAGTGCAAATGGATCTTCAAGAAGAAGATTGACGTGGATGGAAATGTCCAGATTTATAAAGCCAGGTTGGTGGCAAAAGGTTTCAGACAAGTTCACGGTGTGGACTACGATGAAACCTATTCACCAGTGGCTATGATGAAATCTATTCGGATTCTACTAGCAACTGCAGCTTTTCATGATTATGAAATTTGGCAGATGGACGTGAAAACCGCCTTCCTGAATGGTATTCTGGAAGAGGATGTGTATATGACACAACCTGACGGTTACATAGATCCAAAGAATGCTGGGAAAGTATGCAAGCTTCACAAATCCATTTATGGATTGAAGCAAGCATCGAGGAGCTGGAATCTTCGTTTTGATGAAGCGATCAAGCAATTTGACTTCATCAGAAACGAAGAAGAACAATGCGTGTATAAGAAATCTAGTGGGAGCAAGATTGTATTTCTTATTCTGTATGTCGATGACATACTGCTTCTCGGAAACGACGTTCCAATGCTGAAGTCTGTAAAGGACTGGCTTGGAAGTTGTTTTTCCATGAAAGACATGGGTGAAGCCGCATACGTTCTTGGAATTAGGATCTATCGGGATAGACCTAAGAGGCTGATAGGCTTGTGTCAAGACTCATACATTGACAAAGTCCTACAAAGATTCAGCATGAAAGATTCCAAGAAGGGCTTCACGCCAATGGTACATGGCACAACGCTAAGCAAGAAGCAGAGCCCTACGTCGGCTGCTGAGCTTGAGCGCATGAAGAATATTCCTTATGCATCTGCAATAGGATCTGTCATGTATGCCATGATCTGTACTCGTCCTGATGTTGCTTATGCATTGAGCATGACGAGTAGATACCAGTCAAATCCAGGTGAAAACCATTGGATTGCCGTAAAGAATATCTTGAAGTATCTAAGACATACTAAGGATAAATTCTTGGTGTACGGTGGAAGTGATGTGCTTAAAGTCAGTGGATTCACGGACGCAAGTTTCAAGACAGACACAGATGATTTCCGGTCACAGTCCGGTTATATCTTTTGTCTGAATGGCGGTGCAGTAAGTTGGAGAAGCTCCAAGCAGGACACCGTTGCTGATTCCACTACAGAAGCTGAATATATCGCCGCCTCAGAAGCAGCGAAGGAAGCTGTTTGGATACGAAAGTTCATTATGGAACTAGGTGTGATACCAGATGCGGCTGAGCCTCTGGCGCTATTTTGTGACAACAATGGTGCTATAGCTCAGGCAAAGGAACCAAGATCACACCAGAAATCCAAGCATGTTCAAAGAAGATATCACTTGATACGTGACATCATTAATAGAAAGGAAGTCAAGATCAGCCGAGTACCGACAGATGATAATGTCGCTGATCCGTTGACAAAGCCACTCCCAAGGCCTAAGCTCGAGTTCCTGACTGAAGTTGTAGGCATTAGAAACATTGAAATGTAATCTAAATTTGAGTGGGAGTTTTGTGAGCTTTATTTTAGTTATTTGATATGTTCTTGTAAGACATTATTTTATGTTTTAATGAAATTATTATTTCAAGATTATTTTAACTGTGATGAAATAATCGTTCCAAAATGATATAAACCATTTTATAGGTCATCGAAGTAAATGACTTGATCTTGAGTCATCGAAGTCATTTAGCTTGATCATGAGACCCTATATTTGATAGATGTTATATATCATCCCGTCCCCAGTCGAAGGTTGTTGAAGTTGGAACATCAACAACCGTGTGAGACTGGATTGGTACGTGACTTATGACAAAGTCTCAGTGTGTCATAGATGCGCGGCATCAAAGTCAGTACATAGGTGTATGTTGGGAACATACGACCGGACAAGACCCGCTTATAAGAACTCTTCAGGATATTTATATCTGTGTCATAAGAGATTCTTACTACGACTATAGAGTATAGTCCTTAGACCTGAGTTCACATGCATGTGACTGCACATGGACTGATGTACTTTGATCATTGTCTAACGCTATCATTCTGTGATAGCTATAAGGACCTTGTTTGGGTACATCATGAAATGAATAGTTTACAGTGATGGAACAAGATGGGATTTGTCCCTCCAATATAAATGGAGTGAATATCTTTAGGCCAATCGGAGATTTGAATACTGGAAAACGCATGGCCATGCTCAAACGGACTTTCCCGAGTCGTTTGGATTGTCAGTATCAAATCAGAGTCCGATGAACAAGATTAGGCTTTATAAGGATGACACCAATCTTGCCTTATGACTAATCGAGATATTGAGACAAAAGGATTATGAATACTGAGATTCCAGTACAAGTGGGAGATTGTTGGAATTGTGTCCAGTAATCTCGGTACTGTCTCTAGAAAGTAAGAGTATGTCGAGATCAGACATAAGTCATATAATACTGGGGATCATGATGGCTTGCTAGAGTCCGCTCATGATCTATAAGTCTTGGACTTATTGCCTTTATTATATGATCCCATATGGGTCACACGCCTAAGCTAACAGGAAAATGTGTTGGAACGGCTTAGCAGAAGTACGACAAAAGTGCTAGGCATTTGTCGTACTAAGAGAGAAAGATTAATGGGTCTGATTAAATGGGATTTAATCAGATTGGGCCCAAAAGCCCAAAAGGGAAAGAGAAGGCTTTTAATGACTAAAAGCCAAGTCTTTTCTCCCTAACCCGAACCCTAGCCGTGTCTCTCTCTCTCCCTGCGCGCCTCTCTCCTCGTGGTCTAGCAGCCATTTCCTTGTGAAGCGTGTGTGAACCTTTGGAGGATTCATCCCTCGGTGCATCTATCTGATCTCTGACCTGTTCTATTCCTTCCGCTGCAACAAACAGGTAAAAGGTGAGATCATCTAATGTTTCTATTCAAGAGAACCTAGATCTGTATGTTTAGGATGATCTGAATCTGTGAATTACATCAGGATCAACCAAACGAATCCCAACACTCCGGGCTCTCTTGATAGCTCCAGTCTCAGCTGAGGAAATTAAAGACGTTGTCTTCAGTATGCCCAACAACAAATCTCCTGGCCCTGACGGTTTTACCGGAGAGTTTCTCAAGAAGACTTGGCCTATTATAGGCTATGACTTCACTCTGGCCGTTCAGGAATTCTTCCGCTCATGCAAGTTATTATCTCAATGGAATTGTACTTTGATATGTCTGATTCCCAAGGTGGTGAATGCCGAAAGGCTAACGGATTTTCGGCCCATCTCTTGTATGAATATTACTTACAAGGTTATTGCTCGTATTCTTTCCCGGAGGCTTCGTATTGCAGTGTCTGAGCTTATATCTCCTTCTCAATCTGCGTTTGTTGAAGGACGTCTTATTGTAGAGAACATTTTACTTGCTTCCGAGATGGTGCAAGGTTTCTCTCGTGCGGATATTACCAAAAGGGGCTTACTTAAGGTTGATATTCGAAAAGCTTTTGACTTTGTCAATTGGGACTTTCTCCTCCGAGTCCTCTTTGCCGCTGGGTTTCCTCCTCTGTTCATATCTTGGATACATGAATGTCTATCCACTGCTTCTTTTTCTGTAGTGATCAATGGTGAAACATGTGGTTACTTTAAAGGCGCCAAGGGTTTACGTCAAGGGGATCCCATATCCCCCTATTTGTTCCTCCTAGCCATGGAATATCTCTCCTCTTCTCTGGCAAAAGGCTTTGCTGCCGGTGAAATTGGCTATCACCCAAAAGCTAAGGCTCAGAAGATCTCGCATTTGTCTTTTGCGGACGATCTTATGATTCTTTTTGATGGGAAGTTGGAGTCTCTTCAAGGCATCCTGAATATTCTTGATAGATTCCATGTCTTGTCAGGACTAGGTATGAACAGAGATAAATCTGCTCTGTTTTCAGCTGGACTAGGTATGCATCCATGAGTTTTGGGTTTCACTCAGACATTTTCCCTATTCGTTACTTAGGATTACCCTTGGTTCATCGTAAGCTGCAGAAGAAGGACTACAGTCCCCTGATGGATTCCTTAGCTAAGAGGTTTAATAGCTGGGAAAACAAGTCTCTCTCATATCCTGGCCGTCTCCAGCTTGTGGTCTCCGTTATAAATAGCACTCTTAATTATTGGATGCAAGCTTTTATCCTACCTAAAGGTTGTCTTAAGAGGAAAATCTCAGGTATTAAGGTTGCTTGGAGGGATATTTGTCTTCCCAAGAAGGAAGGGGGCCTTGGCCTTCGTGACTTACAGACTTGGAACTCTGTTCTTTGTCTGAAATTAATCTGGAATTTATTTGCTTCAAGTGACTCTCTATGGGTTGCTTGGATCAAGGATTTCTACTGTGCTGAGCAGAGCTTCTGGGATGTTGTGGAAAAGCCAACTGATAGCTGGCTTTGGAAGCAGTTACTCCGGCTAAGACCTCTGGCTCGGCCTTTTATTGATGTGGTTCTTGGTAATGGGCAGCACACTAGCTTTTGGTTTGATAAGTGGTGCCATCTCGGGCCCCTCTTTGATGTGTTTGGTGAATCTGGGCCAAGGCATTTGGGTGTTCCTCGTAATGCTACGGTTGCAGATGTCTGTTCTCAGCATGGTTGGATTTTGCGCCCAGCTCGATCTCCTCAGGCTCTTGATCTCTCCATCTTCCTCACTCAGATTGATCTTCCTTCTCGCAGTGTTGACTTGGATCAGTTTAGATGGAAAGTTCCTGGAGATTTCTCTGACTCTTCGTCCTTCTCTTCTGCCCGTACCTGGCATTGCCTCCGCCGTAGCGCTCCTCAGGTAACCTGGTTTCAAGCTGTCTGGTTTAAATTCCACGTTCCAAGACATGCTTTTATCTTCTGGCTTGCACATTTAGATTGTTTGCCGGTTAAATCTCGGCTTCTTAGTTGGGGTCTCTCGGTTTCTCCGTTGTGTGTCTTTTGTGATGCTTCTCTAGAAGGTAAGGAGCATATCCTACTCCATTGTCCTTACTCCTTGCACGTTTGGAGAATGAGGCTGGACAGGCTGGGTCTTTCCTCACTCATGCTTAGGGACTGGTCTGCTTTGATCCGTTGGTTGCTTCATCCTTCTCCTAATGTCTCTCAGCTACTCAAGCGACTCGTTGCTCAATGTACTGTCTATCTTCTTTGGCATGAGCGTAACCGTAGGATTCATCAGAACTCTCCCTTAACAACTCAACGTCTCTTCTGCTCTATTGACAGATGTGTTCGAGACAAGCTCCTTAGCCAGCAAGATAAGAAGGCCTTCAAGAACTTACTTGCTGTCTGGTTTGCTTATCATTAGCTTTGGTTCTTGTTGTTGTAAATTACTCCTTAGCTCTTTTTTAATTTTTTTGGGGGGCTAAGGAATTGTACTCTCTTGATGTAATTTTTCCTACGGGCAATATATTCAATTCTTATAAAAAAAAAAAAAAGAACTGTTTACAATATCTGAACTTATAGTATTGCTCAACCAAATAGGTACAAAAGGATTAGAACCAATACTAGAGTAATTTTGACGTGACTTAGAAGCAATGATATGAGCTGCTCGATTTCCTGAACGACGAATGAAGGAGAATTGCATATCTGGATACGCGTTGGTGATGTGCTTAATTTCAGAAACTAAGTTATGAATACTCCAATCCCTTGCGTCTGAGTTAATTGAGCGAAACAAAGTCTAGCAATCTCCGTCAAACATAACGGAATGTAACCCTTTGTGTAATACATCCTGCACAGCATATAAGAGTGCCATGCCTTCTGCTTCGAGAGGTGACGAGATGTTAACCAACAAATGTGAACCCCAACCAAGAACCTCCTCTATATTATTACGAAGAATCAATCCAGCATTGCTCGAGCCAGATGAGAAATCAAATGCCGCATCAACATTACACTTGATAGTATGCAGTAAAGGTCGTCACCATCTAGTAAGAACCGGACTGACCACTGATAAAGCCTGTGGAGTTCGAATTTGAGTGATCTCTATCCATTATGTAACTTCATCAAAACAGTACCCAATCTCTCTGTCAGGATCGATTGGTTTATTTGCAAATATGAGCGAGTTTCTTGATGTCCAGATGTGCCATAAAACCCAAAAAGGTAACAGTTTCTCAAGATCAGAGAGGTCATCCATCTCTAAACGATCAAATAAGATAGAAATGTTAGAGTCTGAAACCTCAGCCTGATTAGAAATCCATGAGAGATATCGTAAAGCTGCTTGATCCCAAAAATGTTGTGAGTTGGGACACTCAAAGAAGAGAGGTGATAGCGTTTCAATATGACCAATACATCGAACACAAACCAGAGAAATTTGAAGTCCCCTGGAATTAAGTCGGCTAGCTGAAGTCAAACCACGAGAGAGAAGCCTCCAAAGAAAATGTTTCAACTTATGTAGGATGGGTAATTTCCAAACCTTGCGTTTAATCTCCAGATCACCATGAGTGGGAACGATAAAAGCTATTTCTAGATCAAGCTGACGAGCTAAGAGATATCCGGAGCAAATTGAATACACTCCGTTCGTTTCAAAAGCCCAAATTGTTGTATCTTCTTGAGGTGTAGATGACATAAATAATCTACCAACCAAACGTCTATCTTCAACTGTCAAAATATCCCGTAAAGCTGCATCATTCCATTGACAAATATCATTATGTTCGGTAATGAGAGAAGCTACTGTGAGCGTAGAACTAGAGTCACCTTCAGCGGGTCTTGGTACCGGCCTTGGCAACCAATTATCCCTGAATACTCAGGTTGACCGTCCATCACCAATATTATGCTTCATCCCTTTCTTGAGAAGGTCAAAACCCACAAGAATAGAATACCACCCAGATGATTGTAGACGTTGAGAGGAAGCTTCAAACAGTGAACAGTGAGGATAATATTTTGCTTTAAACAACCGAGCTAACAAAGAATCCGGATGTTTTAGCAAACGCCAAGCTTCTTTCGCCAAATTAAGAATCAGTACACAGAGAAAGATCTTTGAAACCAATACCACCTTCATCTCTTGGAAATTGCATACGATCCCAAGCCACCCATGGGATACCTCTTTTGTCCGATTTCTTTTCCCACCAAAATCTGTGCAACTCTGAAGTGATCTCATCTAGTATTTGTCTTGGAATTTTGAAACAGGACATTGAGTACACCGGCATGGCTATTGCTACTGTTTTCAACATGATTTCTTTTCTTGTCTGTGTTAATTTCTTCGCTGTCCATGTTTGTGTGCGCTGCTTAACCTTATCAACAATAGGATGAAACATATCCTTCTTTTTTCTACCAAACTGTTCCGGGAGACCCAAGTATTTACCCCCACCACCAAGCTGATGAATATCCAAAATATGTTGTATCATGCATTGTGTATGAGGATATATTCTTGACCCAAATGTTATGACCGATTTGGAGACATTAGTTTTCTGCCCTGAACACTGCTCATATAACAGAAAAACTGATCGAAGAGCCAGACTATTCCGCTGGTTTGCTTGAACAAAAAATAATGAATCATCTGCAAACAATAAGTGAGTAATGGCTGGAACCCCATTCCCTATCTTAATTCCTTTTATTATTCATGTCCGTGTTTCCTTCGAAATTAAGTGGCTCAGAACATCCGCACAGAGAATAAAAAGATATGGTAAAAGTGGTTCACCTTGACGCAATCCCCGTTCTGGAAAGATTTTGCCGTGAGGAGACCCATTTATAAGGACTGAGAAAGTAACAGATGTTACAATTGCCATGATCCATGAAATCCAAATATCTGAAAATCCAAAAGCTTTCATTGTCTCTTTGAGGAAATCCCATTCAATACGATCATAAGCCTTCAAAATATCCGACTTAACAGCCATATACGTTTTCGAAACCCACTTCCTTACTTTGAGTGAATGCATAAGCTCATTAGCAATTAAGACGTTATCTGACGCCATTCTACCCGGGATGAATGCTGCTTGAGCTTCAGATACTATCTCGTTGAGGAACATTTCAACCTTGAGACCAGTAATTTCAAGATAATCTTGTATAAAACGTTACATTATCCAATAGGTCGATAATCTCCGAAAGAAGCTGGATTCTGAATTTTCGGCAACAAACACAGATTAGTGTGATTCAACCCTTGAGTCATCAAGCTAGTAGAAAAAAATCTTCGAACTTCACAACAAACATCTAGACCCACAATCTCCCAACATTCTTGATAAAATCTAGCCGTGAATCCATCTGGACCTGGACATTTATCTGAGTCAATATCTAAAACCGATGCCTGAATTTCAATATCTGAGAATTCACAGGTGAGGTCCATATTCATGCTATTCGAGACCTTAGATGTAAAACCTTCAAATATTTCCATGTCCACAGCAGATCGAGAACTAGAGTACACATTCTGATAATAAGCTTCGGCTGCTTGACCTACTTTCGTTTCACCTCTTATGGTTTCACCAACATCATTCGTAATAGAAAGGATTAGGTTCTGAGAAAACCTTTGTTTCGTACACGCCTGAAAGTAGCCTTCTCGCTGCCTTTCCTTTATTTTTCTGCATTCAAACAAGTGATAGAAATGGTTGTCCGAGCTTAAGATATTGCTACACAACATGATAATACAATAAAAGAGAAATGGTTTCCCGAGCTTAAGACCCAGTCGTGAATGCTCAAACTTCCGTGGAGCATTGCAAATACGTGTGGGGTTTGGTAAGCAACTTCTGTAACTACATAAGCTCGCTATATTATTATTACAATGTCGTTTTATTTCACAAATATATGAACCCTTATATCAGACTATAGTGACCGGAGAAGGAGAGGAGACCCTGCGCTTTTGGAACATCTTCCTTTCAGTGTAAATGCAGGTATGTATTCTTTCTTCAGCTTAAATTCCTTCTAGCTGTTTCTGCAACTCTAGATACAAGTTAAGTGTTTCTGCCTTTTATCTCTGTGCTTTATAGTATAGCTATAGGTATCCATATATGAGTGATGGAGTTAGAGCTGCTTGTCCATTTTGTATCAAAAAGGATCTTGTCAAAGAGATGAAAAATTGGAGTCAAAGAGCGATCTTCTTTAGTATACTTTCTTTTCTACTTATGTATTTGAGGATGTTTATACTTGTTTTTCTTTGTCAACGGAAGATCTTTATCTTATATGCATTGTATAATGGTTCCATATCTAATAAAACTACGTTTTTCTTTTGGTATGCTTGTTAATGATCCAAATAAAACAAAGGAAAAAAAAACGACCAAATATAAATAAATTACAAAAGATAAATAAAAAGAAAATGTTATGTTCTTTTGAGAAAACAAAATACAACAAATTCTTTTAAAAGAAGAAAATATAACAAATTTTATTCAAAAATATCTATTTTTGTTTTATTTTCAATAATATACAAAAATAAATAAATATAAAAATTAAATTATACACAAGAAATATTAAATATAGAATTAAAAACAAAATGTTTTAATAATTTGTTTATAAAAAAATCTCCAATTTTTGTTTCGTGTATATATTCCAGAATTATACGCGTGCTTTTTAGGAGATTTAGAAATCTGCACTTGTCCAATTTTTTTTTTTTTTTGCAAAATGGCCCAAATCATTTTTAATGACTTAGTTTTGAGCCATTTTTTAGGGTATGCTTTATTTTATTCCTAGAGAGATTTATAGGAGAGACTTGGGGCGGTTCTCTAGAGAATTCGAATCCCAACTTTATTCTATTGATTTCTCTTATGCTTTCAACTTCAATCATGTTTATTGTTTCATTAATCATGTCTGGTAGTTTTTTAGTTATGTTTAGGGTTTTTTCATTAAGGATTTCGGGGATTGTTAGGTCGATCGATTAGTTAGGAATTCATAACTTCTAGTTCTTCATCTTAGGTTGTTCTCAATTAACCATTGATATTATGATAATTCTCACAACGAAAGTTGGTTAATTAGCTATAAAGAACTAGGGTGAGCAAATTACACTTTCGCTAAGTGATTTGATTTAGAGAATTTGTGAACAAATCAAACTTGGACTAATTTCATGTTTAGATCTTAGAACTCACAATTTTTTTTTTTGGTTTTCTAGATTGTTAGACATAGATAGTTTCCGCAACGACAGTTGGTTGACTTTATCTATGTGTTTTGAGTTCTCAGACATTAATGTAAATGCTGACCATTGATTGATTACATTCCTTATTTCTTGAGAAATTCTTGAGTATGGCGCTTCAGTTAATTGATTTACATCTCATTTATTTCACATTGCTGTTACATTTAAACCATATCGATTAGCTTAGTTCGAACCAATAAGTCTATCGTGTGAAAATAGAGTCTCTATGGATTCGACCCCTTTATACTACGATTTCATTCTCTACAGTTGCAGTGTAGCTTTAGGGAATTGAAACTTTGAGCATATCATACATCACAAACAAAATACATATATGATAAATCTTTGGTTCTCTTCCAAAAGCTAGCTATATTGGGGAGTATTTATGATACGTACTTGGTCTCACTCGAATAAGTGCTTCTGCGTACAAAATAGCATGCCTGCTTATAGAGGTCATGAGTTCTGATCTCATGATCAATGTTTTTGTAATCAATTGCAGATGTTTAGTTAATGATTCAGCAAAACCATTTTGTGTATGAACATGAGCGACATGATGTTCAACATCAATTCTAGTTACCATAAATTATATTTGAATGCTTGGGAAGTGAATTCACCAACGTTGTCTAGTCTAACTCTCTTTATAGGATAATGAAGAAACAGAGTTCTTAGTTTGATTATTGGAGAGAGAAATCTTGCAAATGCGGCATTTCGTGATGATAATAGAAAAAACATGCGACTATCTACTAGATGCATCAATCATTACACTGAAAGAGTAGAATGGTCCACAAGGTGGATGTATTGGTCCACAAACATTGTCTTGTATTCGTTCAAAGAACTTTGATAATTATTTATTAATTTCGGTTGGCGATGGCCTTATAATTAATTTTCCTAGAGAACATGCAATACATATCATTTTATTCCCCTGGAAAATTTCTAATATTTTCCTTTTTCCAGAGTTCTCAGAAGTAATATAGATGTACTTCTTCCTGTCCTGAGTTACTAAGTATCAAATCCTTGAAAATATGTATATTTAAAGCTCAAGAAATTCCTTTTAGAAATAATATACATGTACTTCTTCTTGTCCTCATTTGCTTACTGGGGGTAATGTAAAATAATATTTACCAATCCCTTCAATCAAATCTGCAAGACCCGATATTGTGTTAACAGTGATATTTCGGTTTAAATAATTTTAGCATCTGATATTATGTTAACAGTGATATTCTAAAGAAGATCACTGATTTGATTTTTTTTTCTTGGAGAGTTGAGATATTTTTCTCCTAATGAATTTTGATAAACCTTGAGATTCTAAATGAAGTTCGACACACTGATAGTTTACGAAATGTAGTTAGCAACAGTGATGCATAAAGACAAAAATGGGAGCTTCTCAATATTTTCCATTGGATTATAAAAATGAAATAACAAAATACATTATTAGAAATATGATTTTATTAAAGTATTTGAGGTGCTGGAATAAGTAGTGTAAATACAATAAATACAAGTGCATTGAAATCAACATAAAAATCATTATATATTATTATTTGAGAGAAAACTCTCTAATGAATAAACAATAAAAAGAAACAAGTAGATAATATGTTGCAAAAACTATAAACGGATGAAGCATTTTTTCAGAAAAAGAAATTAATTAATTGAAAAGAGTTTTGAAGTAAAAGAAATAGTTGAGTGACAATAATGAAAAGTAAGTATAATTTATAGATTAGAAAATATTTTTTATTAGTCGTTAAGTTGCCGTTTGAAAAAAGTTAAATCTTATAAACTTTTATTTATGACTGTTGGGAAAAATATAAAAGGTAAAAAAAAAGAATATATATTAACAAAATATAAATTCTATATGAATGGTCAAGACCTCCTTTTGTTATAATTATAATATATTAACATATGCGGACCAAATTATCCATGATAAAACATACATAAATGATAAATTAATGATGATGATTTGAGTCAAAAAGTATAGTGACAATCATCCCTTTTCAAAACTGAAAATTAAATAATTATAGTGACAAAATTACCTATTATGAAGATTATAAATAAATATATTATGAAAACCTTATGTATCATGAAAATACGGTGTTAATCATCTTCAATATTTAGTTTTCAATAGATAATTTTTGCTACGCAGATTATACAAACGATTAACTTTTTAGTTTTGAAAGCTAATGCTCTCTTTTTCAGTTCAGTCAGCATAGGTTCTCTAATACAAATATTTCACATACTAAAAAAGGCATTTTTCTGTAATTCAATAACTCTAATTCTCTAGATAAGTGATATAATAACAACAAAAAAACTCAATTAATTGATAAACAGGGAGATTCATACGGTTGGGAATGTCCTGAAATCTACTGTACTTGCTCTAAGTGAAAGTCGTATAGTCGAGATGAGACAATCACATAACACTAGGTAGTCATAACGCTTTGCTAGAAGCCACTTATGATCAATGAGTTGAGAACTCATTGCTAGTGTTATATGATCCTACAGGGTCACACACCTAAGCAAATTGGGCGTTAAAGACGAGGTTGATCATTAATGTAATGATCCAGTGAATGCATATGTGATATGCATTCGATATCAATGTTCTGGGACAGCATCGATCGTTGCAGAGAATGCATCGACCGATGCACTCGCGGATTATTCAGATTAATTCGGTTTAATCGTTGGTTAATTCTGTTGTGGTTTAAGCCGACATATATAAGATATATTGTCGACTTAAACTCGTCCCTAACCTAATTCACAGCCACCAGAACACAGAAACAAACCTCTCTGGAGATTAGATCTCTGTAAGGCACTAGCATCCCTGCGGTCCAGTTTGTGTGCGTGTGGATACCAGTAGAGGCGCAGCATTTGAGGCGCTTCGTGATCTCGATTATCTGCTAATACTTCCGCTGCAAATCAACAGGTAAATCTGAGATCCCCTAGATTCAATTACATGAACCTTAGATCCTAGGCTCGGAATTCAGACTAGGGTTGCTAATCCTGATTAGAACTGCTAGATATTCCTGAAGGATTATTGGTGTTTCTCAAGGTTCAATTCCCAAATTACAACCTAACACATAATCTTAAACAGATCTAGGTTCTTGCAAAACGAATCATAAACCAAACCTGATCACTACCTTTCAGATTGCAGCGGATGATGGATGGTAATGATGAGATCAGCTAGAACAGATGGCAACACCTACTCCTCCTCGAGTATCCACACTCTTACAAGCACGGGACGGCTGCTAGACCAAAGAGTTGGAAGAATCAGAGAGAGAGATTTCAGAGAGAGAGAGGGCGCGGCCAAGGAAGAAAATCGCAGGAAGCTTCCTTCCTTTAGGGTTTTCTGATTCTCTTATATCTCATTAATGGGCCCAAGTCATTAGACTAATGGCTCATTAATCTTTTGGGCCCAAAATACAAATCAGACAAAAGCCTGTGTTTGTCTGGCCCAAAACTCTGATCCAATACAGTAAATGCCATTGCATCTTACCGTATTGATTCCATTTAACTTTCCCGTTAGCTATGGTGTGTGACCCTTCGGGATCATACAATACTGGTAATAAGTCCTAAACTTATAGATCATGAGCGGACTCTAGCAAGCCATCATGATCACCCAGTATTTATGACTTATGTCTGATCTCAACACTTATCATACTTTCTAGAGATAGTACGGTAGATTTCAGGACATTCCCAACAATCTCCCACTTGTACTGGAATCCTACAAAGGACATTCCCAACAATCTTCCGATTGTACTGGAATCCTTCATTCCCTAATCCTTTTGTCTTAATATCTCGATCTGGCATAAGGCAAGATGTGTGTCATCCTTATATAGCCAGACCATGTTTATCGGACCAGATTTGATACTGACAATGCAAACGACTTGGGCAAGTCCGTTTGGGAATGGCCATTCTCTTACCAGCTATCAAATCTTCGATTGGCCTAGAGATATTACCTCCGTTAAACGGCAGGGACAAATCCCGTCTTGTTCCATCACTATGAACTACACAATTCATAATACACCCAACCAAGGTCCGTATAGCTCCCAGTTACGAAACAGCGTTAGACAATGATCAAAGCGCATTACTCCATGTGCAGCCACATGCATGCGAACTCAGGTTTAAGGACTATACTCTATAGTCGTATATGAGAACTTCTTATGACACAGATATTAATATCTTGCAGAGTTCTCATCAGCGGGCCATGTCCGGTCATATGCTCCCCTACATATACCTATGTGTCGACTTTGATGCCGCGCATCTATGACCCCTCGAAACCTGGTCATAAGTCTCAACACAATCTAGTCTCAACAGGTTGTTGTTGTTCCAATTTCAACAACCTTCGACTATGGACACTATAATTTATGTCACTTCGTTAAATATGGGGTTTCAGGATCAAGTCTACTCATGTACTTCGATGGCCCATATATAATGACATGAATTATTTTGGAACGATTATTTTATATCACAGTTAAAAATAATCCAGAAATAAAAATTTCATTAACATTTAAAAATGTTTACAAGAACCAATCAAAATAACTAAAACAAAAGCCCTCACAACTCCCACTCAAAAAGAGATTACATTTGAATATCTCTAATTCCTACAGCAGCAGTATGCAACTCGTGCTTAGGTCTCGGGAGTGGATTTGTCAACGGATCAGCTACGTTCTCATCAGTGGGAACCCTGCTGACCTTCACTTCTCCTCTATTAACTATATCACGAATCAGGTGATACCTTCTCATAATGTGTTTGGATTTCTGATGATGTCTCGGTTCCTTGGCTTGAGCAATTGCACCATTGTTGTCACAATACAGTGCCAAAGGCTCAGTGGCATTAGGGAATACACCGAGTTCAATCAAGAAGTTCCTAATCCAAACTCCTTCCTTCGCAGCTTCTGAAGCAGCGATGTATTCAGCTTCAGTTGTGGAATCTGCCACGGTGCTCTGCTTGGAGCTCTTCCAACTTACTGCACCGCCATTCAGACAGAAGATGTAGCCAGACTGTGACCGGAAATCATCTTTATCTGTCTGAAAACTTGCATCCGTGAATCCACTGATTTCAAGCACTTCACTTCCTCCGTAAACCAAGAACTTATCCTTAGTATTCCTCAAATACTTCAGGATATTCTTTACGGCAATCCAGTGACTCTCACCTGGATTAGACTGGTACCTACTCGTCATGCTTAGTGCATAAGCAACATCAGGACGAGTACAGATCATGGCATACATGATAGATCCTATAGCCGAAGCATAAGGAATCCTACTCATGCGCTTAAGCTCATCAGGTGTCTTAGGACACTGATCCTTGCTTAGTGTAGCACCATGTATCATTGGCGTGAATCCCTTCTTGGAATTTTCCATTCCGAATCGATGCAGAACTTTGTCTATGTAGGAATCTTGACAAAGTCCAATCAACCTTTTAGATCTATCTCTAAAGATTCGGATTCCAAGAATATACGCGGCTTCACCCATGTCCTTCATGGAAAAACAACTTCCCAGCCAGTCTTTAACAGACTTCAGCATTGGAATATCATTTCCAATAAGCAATATGTCATCGACATATAGGATAAGAAACGCCACTTTGCTCCCACTAGTTTTCTTATACACACATTGTTCCTCTTGGTTTCTGATGAAGTCAAAGTTCTTTATTGCTTCATCAAAACGAAGATTCCAACTCCTCGATGCTTGCTTCAATCCATAAATGGATTTGTGAAGTTTGCATACTTTCCCAGCATTCTTAGGATCAATGTAACCGTCAGGCTGTGTCATGTACACATCCTCTTCCAAGATTCCATTCAGGAAGGCGGTTTTTACATCCATCTGCCAAATCTCATAGTCATAATGAGCTGCAGTTGCTAGGAGAATCCGAATTGATTTCATCATTGCCACTGGTGAATAGGTTTCATCATAGTCTATACCATGAATTTGCTTGAAACCTTTTGCCACCAACCTGGCCTTGTAAATCTGGACATTACCATCCATGTCAATCTTCTTCTTGAAGATCCATTTACACTCGATGGCTTTTGCACCAGCAGGTAAATCAACCAGTGAAAACACTCGGTTAGCAGACATGGAGTCCATTTCGGATTCAGTGGCTTCACGCCACTTTAAGGAGTCAGGGCCCATCATGGCTTCTGCAAAGTTCGAGGGTTCATCACCGTCAATGATCAAAAGATCATGGCAATTAGTCACGAGTAATCCCTGATATCTATCGGGTTCGTGACGGATCCTTCCGGATCTTCGAACTTCAGGTACTGCAGGTTCAGGTTCTATTACAACTTCATGTAATTCATCCTGCTGTTCTTCCTCATTAGGTTGAACAGGTTCCTGTCCTTCTTGAATTTCATCAAGTTGTACCTTACTCCCACTATCTTTTCTAGAGAGAAACTCCCTTTCAAGAAAAGTACAATCCCGAGCAACAAAAATCTTGTTCTCGGATCGCAGATAGAAGTAATAAGCCTTGGTATCCCTAGGATAACCAATGAAGTAGCATTTGTCAGATTTTGGTGTAAGCTTGTCTGAGATTAATCTTTTGACATAGGCTTCACAACCCCAAATTCTGAGAAAAGACATTGCTGGAGCTTTTCCAGTCCATATCTCATATGGTGTCTTTGCTACTGCCTTTGATGGCACTCTGTTCAGTGTGAACGTTGCGGTGAGCAAAGCATATCCCCAAAGGGATATAGGAAGGTCTGTGTGACTCATCATGGATCGGACCATATCTAACAATGTCCGATTCCTTCTCTCAGACACACCATTCCACTGAGGTGTTCCAGGAGGTGTGAGTTGGGAGATAATCCCACACTCACTCAGATGATCACGAAATTCCTGGCTCAAGTATTCTCCTCCTCGGTCCGACCGAAGAGCTTTAATACTTTTACCAAGCTGGTTCTGTACTTCATTCTGGAATTCTTTGAACTTTTCAAAGGTTTCCGACTTATGTTTCATCAAGTAGACATATCCATATCTACTGAAATCATCAGTGAATGTAATGAAGTACTGAAAGTTTCCTCTAGCACTTGTGGACATTGGGCCACACACGTCAGTATGTATCAGGCCCAATAGTTCACTGGCCCTTTCTGTGGGTTTATTGAAAGGGGCCCGTGTCATTTTGCCCATTAGGCAAGATTCGCACTGCTTACAAGACTCAAAGTCAAATGAGCCCAAGAGTCCATTTGAATGGAGCCTCTTGACGCGTTTCTCACTAATGTGCCCCAAACGACAATGCCAGAGAAACGTTTCATTTTCTTCGTTAGATTTGAACCGTTTTGTATTTATGTTATATACTGGAGCAGATTGATCCAGCATGTACAGCCCATTTATAAGAGGGGCACAGCCATAGAACATATCATTGAGATTAAAGGAACACAATTTATTCTTAATAGAAAAATCAAATCCTTGCAAATCCAACAATGAAACTGAAATGATATTTCTGCTTATAGCAGGTACAAAATAACAATTCTCAAGTTCTAAAATCAATCCAGAAGGTAAAGACAACAAATAAGTGCCAACGGCCAGTGCTGGAACCTTCGCTCCATTGCCAACCCGCAACTCTACTTGCCCTTGCTTCAACCTTCTACTGTTGCTGAGCGCCTGCATATTAGTACAAATATGAGCCCCACATCCAGTATCTAATACCCAAGTGGTATTATCAGAAGTAGTAGTATTTACTTCAATAACAAAAATACCTGAAGATTTAGTCTCGAAGGACTTCTTCTTCTTCAGACTTTCCTGGTATTTCTTACAGTCCCTGCGGTAATGCCCTGCCTCTTTACAAAAGTGACAGATGTCAGAAGGCCCAGCTTTGGACACGGGCTTGGGCTTGGCGTTTTCATTGCCAACTACTTTGCCCTTTCCCTTGTCTGCAGCGGATTTCTTGAAACCCTTGCCCTTCTGCACCATGAGTACAGACGACTCCTTGGTTTTCTTCAGATTCGGTTCTGCAGTCTTGAGCATACCATGTAGCTCAGGCAAAGTCTTTATCAACCCATGCATATTATAGTTCAAAATGAACTGGTCATATGCAGGAGTAAGAGACTGCAGAACGATATCACAAGCAAGCTCTTGGCTTATAGGACAGTCGAGCCTAGTCAAATGATCGAGATAACCCATCATTTTCAGAACATGTGGACTCACTGCTGCATCCTTAGACATTTTACAGTCCAAGAGATTCTTAACAGTTTGGAATCTCTCTGTACGAGCCTGCTCCTGAAACAACGCTTTCAGATTTGCCATCAGCTCCATGGGACAAGTCAGGCCTTCCCACTGCATCTGCAGTTCGGGAGCCATTGTCGCCAACATCAGGCAAATCACGTCATTAGCATCTGAAGAATGCGTATCCCAAGCATTCTTCACAGCTTGTGCGGCATTATTCGCAGGTCTAGGAGAGAGAGCTCTTTCATGGACATAAGCCTTCTTCTCCTGCCTGAGCACAAGTCTCAGGTTCCTGGACCAGTTCAGGAAGTTTGATCCGTTCAGTTTGTCCTTCTCAAGGGCAGACCGGATCGAGAAAGTTTTTTGTGTTGTTGTGCTTGACATAGCTGAAAATATGAGACAATAGAGATTTAGTTATTAAGTTCATAAAAGAGTAATCTTAACAACTTATAAGAAAACTCGCATTGTATTCAAAATTTATTTGTTTAACCTCATAAGAATACAATGATTCCGAGACCCATGTTTAGCTAAATCCAAAGTGGGCCACTGGCCGTCACCCAGAATTAGCTATACTTGGTAAGCATACACACAGCTAGTTATAACCAATAACTCTCGGTTGTGAATTGGACCCGAGGCCCAAATTCACCAGATGTCTCAAGGCCCGGGACTCCCGATGGCCCAGTCAAGGAAACCAATCTCTTACAGCCAAATAATCACTAAAGTCTGGGACTCCCAATGAAATTAGTGACTATATACTACTTTACTTACGCGAAAACAGACACCTCACACTGTAAGCCATATCTGTAATCAAATAAGCGTTAAGTAGCTGACAAGATTGGAAAGACATCCAAGCTTGATATTGTTTTTGAGGAATTTTAAGTTTTATTTCCAAAAATAGAAGATTACTATTTTGGGAAACTTTCTTATTTTAGAAACTTTCTAAGTTTAGTAATTTACTAAAATAGAAATTTCTAATTTTAATATTTTATAAATATTTTGGGTTGGGTCACAAATTATAGTCCCAATTCTTGGCCCAAGACCATAGAATTCTAGCTGGCCCAATAATTTGACATAACCGATCCGGTTTATTAATTCTGGTCCAAGACCAAATTAACTATCAAAACCATCGGTTATTTACTAAACCAGACCAGCTCTAAATTATTTGGTCCAACCAAATCAAACTTAGACCAGCCTTCGGTTTAGGTTAAAATTCAATTTTATGAATTTAAATCCGGTTTAACCAGAAATAAATTTATTTCCTGCAAACCGCGATTTGGGTTAACGCCTTAACCATACATTAATTAAGTAAAATAATTAATGATTTATATAATCATGTGATCATAATCTAATAATAAACAGATCATGATACAATAATGCTTTTGACCTTTTAAATAAGACAAAATCAGAACAACAATCGATTTACTAAAAGGACAAAACAATTCTTATGACTAAAACATCATCGACCACTTTATTCATTAATGGATTTTGACTTTCCAAATCGATTCATCCAATTAAACAAACGCTTTGACCTAATTCAATAATTGATCGAACGTGCTTTTCATAAGAAGACAAAAGCATATAACTTAACGTTTTCGTCTTTTACCAATTCAATAATCAAACGATACACAATAATTCAGCCTTATACGAGCCTTAGATCATTCAATAATTGAATCACTTAAAGACAAAACATTAACCGGTTTTGACCTTTTCAATTCGATAATCGAAAAACACAATGACAAGCATCGTATACTCAATTCATTCAATTAATAACACTTACGATCATGTTATACTCTTAAAACAAATCGATTTTGATTCAAAGATCCAAATTACAAGATACCTAATACCTTAGCTCTGATACCACTGAAGGATTATTGGTGTTTCTCAAGGTTCAATTCCCAAATTACAACCTAACACATAATCTTAAACAGATCTAGGTTCTTGCAAAACGAATCATAAACCAAACCTGATCACTACCTTTCAGATTGCAGCGGATGATGGATGGTAATGATGAGATCAGCTAGAACAGATGGCAACACCTATTCCTCCTTGAGTATCCACACTCTTACAAGCACGGGACGGCTGCTAGACCAAAGAGTTGGAAGAATCAGAGAGAGAGATTTCAGAGAGAGAGAGGGCGCGGCCAAGGAAGAAAATCGCAGGAAGCTTCCTTCCTTTAGGGTTTTCTGATTCTCTTATATCTCATTAATGGGCCCAAGTCATTAGACTAATGGCTCATTAATCTTTTGGGCCCAAAATACAAATCAGACATAGGTTCTGAAAGATAATTTTTGCTACGCAGATTATACAAACGATTAACTTTTTAGTTTTGAAAGCTAATGCTCTCTTTTTCAGTTCAGTCAGCATAGGTTCTCTAATACAAATATTTCACATACTAAAAAAGGCATTTTTCTGTAATTCAATAACTCTAATTCTCTAGATAAGTGATATAATAACAACAAAAAAACTCAATTAATTGATAAACAGGGAGATTCATACTGTTGGGAATGTCCTGAAATCTACTGTACTTGCTCTAAGTGAAAGTCGTATAGTCGAGATGAGACAATCACATAACACTAGGTAGTCATAACGCTTTGCTAGAAGCCACTTATGATCAATGAGTTGAGAACTCATTGCTAGTGTTATATGATCCTACAGGGTCACACACCTAAGCAAATTGGGCGTTAAAGACGAGGTTGATCATTAATGTAATGATCCAGTGAATGCATATGTGATATGCATTCGATATCAATGTTCTGGGACAGCATCGATCGTTGCAGAGAATGCATCGACCGATGCACTCGCGGATTAATCAGATTAATTCGGTTTAATCGTTGGTTAATTCCGTTGTGGTTTAAGCCGACATATATAAGATATATGGTCGACTTAAACTCGTCCCTAACCTAATTCACAGCCACCAGAACACAGAAACAAACCTCTCTGGAGATTAGATCTCTGTAAGGCACTAGCATCCCTGCGGTCCAGTTTGTGTGCGTGTGGATACCAGTAGAGGCGCAGCATTTGAGGCGCTTCGTGATCTCGATTATCTGCTAATACTTCCGCTGCAAATCAACAGGTAAATCTGAGATCCCCTAGATTCAATTACATGAACCTTAGATCCTAGGCTCGGAATTCAGACTAGGGTTGCTAATCCTGATTAGAACTGCTAGATATTCCTGAAGGATTATTGGTGTTTCTCAAGGTTCAATTCCCAAATTACAACCTAACACATAATCTTAAACAGATCTAGGTTCTTGCAAAACGAATCATAAACCAAACCTGATCACTACCTTTCAGATTGCAGCGGATGATGGATGGTAATGATGAGATCAGCTAGAACAGATGGCAACACCTATTCCTCCTCGAGTATCCACACTCTTACAAGCACGGGACGGCTGCTAGACCAAAGAGTTGGAAGAATCAGAGAGAGAGATTTCAGAGAGAGAGAGGGCGCGGCCAAGGAAGAAAATCGCAGGAAGCTTCCTTCCTTTAGGGTTTTCTGATTCTCTTATATCTCATTAATGGGCCCAAGTCATTAGACTAATGGCTCATTAATCTTTTGGGCCCAAAATACAAATCAGACAAAAGCCTGTGTTTGTCTGGCCCAAAACTCTGATCCAATACAGTAAATGCCATTGCATCTTACCGTATTGATTCCATTTAACTTTCCCGTTAGCTATGGTGTGTGACCCTTCGGGATCATACAATACTGGTAATAAGTCCTAAACTTATAGATCATGAGCGGACTCTAGCAAGCCATCATGATCACCCAGTATTTATGACTTATGTCTGATCTCAACACTTATCATACTTTCTAGAGATAGTACGGTAGATTTCAGGACATTCCCAACAATTCCTTCAGTGGTATCAGAGCTTTAGGGTTCCATTGAATCTGTAGCATGATGATTAGATTAGTTGAATCTAGATCTTTGTATAATTGATACAAGCATGCTAAAACTCGTTTTGATCAAAGTAACCTAGTTTAGGGTTTTTGTTCGAAAACGTTTTAAGGTTTTTCGCATAGTGTCGATCGTTGCCAATCGGGCATCGATCGACGCAGAGCGAAAACCCGAATCAATTTAGGGTTTTTCGCATGGTGTCGATCGTTGCCAATCTGGCAACGATCGATGCAGGGCAAAAATTCGAATAAACCTAGTTTTCGCCTAGTGTCGATCATGGCAATTGTTGCATCGATCGACACAGCCTCGCGAGATTGTTTGATCGGTTCAATTGGATTGGACCGGTTATCGAGCTTGGTTAATAATGGCCGAACACTGTGAATGGTTTGATGGCGATTGTTTTGATTAGGTTGGCATCGACCGATGCTAACGTAGCATCGATCGATGCTTACCGGTATTCAAAAACGGATCAATTGGATTGATCGGTTATCGCGGATTAATTAATTATAAGAATTAAAACATAGTAAAACTGAACGTTTTAAATGGTTCCGTTCCTCAACCAAATATCAAGTGATACTTGATGTCTTTCCAATCTTGTCAACTGTCAAGACTCATTTCATTGTACGATAGGCTTGCAGTGCAAGGTATCAACAATTACATGAGTAAGGCAGGAAGTAATCGTGTTAATGGGCTTGCAGTGCAAGGCATCAACAATTACATGACTGAAGAGATTGGTTTGCTTGACTGGGCTATCAAAATCGTTTTGGGCCCAGAGACATCAGGTGGATTGGACATAAGATGTCGATCCACAACCAAGAGTTATATTGGATATAACTAGCAAGGTTGTTGCTTACCTAAATAGCTAAAGTTGAGTGATAGCCAGTGGCTCACTTGAATTTAGTAAAATATGGGTCTTGGATCATTATATTCATCTGAGGAAGCATTGATTGAATATAATGCGAGTTTTCTTAAAAAGTTAAGATTTCTCATTTTTTGAACATCATAACTAAACCTTTTTCTTTTCTTTGTTCTCAGCTATGACTACTACTCATAATAATTCTTTCTCCCTGCGATCCGTCCTTGAGAAGGACAAGTTAAATGGATCGAATTTTCTCGATTGTTATTGGGACTTGAGAATTGTTCTCAAGCAGGAGAAGCGGGACTATGTCCTTGAAAATGTTCTCCCTGAAAAACCGAGATCCAATGCTACACATGCAGAAAGGAGTGCTTGGGACAAGCATTCCAATGATGTGGTCGATGTGAATTGTCTCATGTTGGCTACCATGAACTCGGATTTGCATAAGCAATACGAGAACATGGAGTCCCCAGTGGAGATGATCACTAGCCTGAAAAGCATGTTTCAGGAGCAAGCACGAACTGAGAGATACCAGACGGTTAAATCTCTCATTGAATGCAAGCTACCAAAGGACAGTCCGGTCAGTCCTCATGTCATTAAGATGATGGGTTATATTGATAACCTGGGGAGACTGGATTGTCCCATTAGCCAAGAGTTGGCTACTGACATCATTCTGCAGTCACTGCCGTCAAGTTATGATCAGTTTGTTATGAACTATAACATGAACAACTTGACGAAGACGTTGACTGAACTGCATGGCATGCTCAAGACAGCTGAGCCTAATATCAAGAAGGGCACTCCTAATGTACTTATGGTGCAAGGGGGTAAGAAGTTTAAGAAACTTGGCAAAGGCAAGGGAAAGGGCAAGGCAGTCCCGGTTGAGAACCAGGACACACCTGCGCCAGCCCCGAAGCCCAAGCCGGGCCCATCTGAGACTGATAAGTGCCATTACTGTAAAGAGCCTGGGCATTGGAAGAGAAATTGCAACAAATTCTTGGAAGAGAAGAAGAAGAAGAAGAAGACTTTCGAGACTTCATCTTCCGGTATTTATGTTATAGAAGTAAATGTTACTACTTCGGTTCTACTTCTTGGGTATTGGATACCGGCTGTGGTGCTCATATTTGTACAAATATGCAGGGCCTAAGCAACAGTAGGACGTTGGAAAAGGGACAAGTGGACCTGCGTGTGGGGAATGGAGCAAGAGTTGCTGCATTAGCCGTAGGAACATTTAACTTGTCTTTACCTTCTGGTTTGGTTTTAGAACTTCATAATTGCTACTATGTACCTGCTATAAGCAGAAATAATATTTCTATTCCTGTTTTGGATTTGGAAGGATATCAGTTTTCAATTAAGAATAAATGTTGTTCTTTTGATTACAATGATATGTATTATGGTAGCAGCCCATTAGAGAATGGGCTTTATGTTCTAAACCAAAGCACAGAAATCTATAACATTAACACCAAGAGATTCAAATCAAATGACACGAATCAGACTTTTCTATGGCATTGTCGTTTAGGCCACATAAACGAGAAACGGATTCAAAAGCTCCATAGTGATGGGCTTTTGGGCTCATTTGATTATGAATCATATGAGAAATGTGAATCTTGTTTACTAGGCAAAATGGCAAAGGCGCCTTTCAACAAACAAAATGAAAGGGCCAGTGACCTATTGGGCCTTATACATACAGATGTATGCGGCCCAATGAGCACAAGTGCTAGAGGAAATTTTCGATACTTCATTACCTTCACTGATGATTTCAGCAGGTATGGCTATGTCTATTTAATGAGACACAAGTCGGAATCCTTTGAAAAGTTCAAGGAGTTCCAAAATGAAGTACAAAATCAACTTGGCAAAAGTATTAAGGCTCTTCGATCAGATCGTGGAGGAGAATACTTAAGCCAAGAATTCAGTGATCATTTGAGAGATTGTGGAATTGTTTCACAACTCACTCCTCCTGGAACACCACAATGGAATGGCGTGTCTGAGAGGAGGAATCGGACTTTATTAGATATGGTTCGATCAATGATGAGTCTCTCAACTCTTCCATCCTTTTGGGGATACGCTCTAGAAACGTCTGCGTTTACACTTAATAGGGTTCCGTCAAAATCAGTTGCAAAGACACCACATGAGATGTGGACTGGAAATGTTCCGAATGTGTCTTTGCTGAAGATTTGGGGTTGTGAAGCTTATGTTAAGAGATTAATTACAGATAAGCTCGAGCCAGAATCTGATAAATGCTACTTCGTTGGTTATCCTAAGGAAACCAAGGCATACTACTTTTACAACCAATCCGAGAACAAAGTGTTTGTTGCTCGGAACTGCGTCTTTCTTGAGAGAGAATTTCTTTCCAAGAAAAACAGTGGGAGTAAAGTACAACTCGAAGAAGTTCGAGAACCGCAGGAAAATGCTCAACCCGTAGAGGAAGAGCAATATTTGGATCTACAAAGAGTTGTAGAGACGGCGCCTGTGGAGCCTGAAATTCGCCTATCCGAAAGGATCCGTCACGAACCCGAGAGATATGGATTTCTCGTAACCAATTGTCATGATTTGTTGATCATTGACAGTGACGAGCCAGCGAATTTTGAAGAAGCGATGATGAGCCCTGACTCCGAAAAGTGGCTGAAAGCCGCTGAATCCGAAATGGGATCCATGTCACAGAACCAAGTATGGACTTTGGTTGATTTACCCGATGGTGCAAGACCCATTGAGTGTAAATGGATTTTCAAGAAGAAAATTGATGTGGATGGAAATATTCAGATATATAAAGCAAGGCTAGTGGCAAAAGGTTTCAAACAAATTCATGGCATTGACTATGAAGAAACCTATTCACCTGTCGCCATGCTTAAATCCATTCGGATTCTCCTAGCAACAGCTGCTCATTATGATTATGAGATCTGGCAGATGGACGTGAAAACAGCTTTCCTTAATGGAATTCTGGAAGAGGATGTGTACATGACACAACCCGAAGGTTTCATCGATCCAAATGCAGCTAGGAAAGTATGCAAACTTCATCGATCCATTTATGGATTGAAGCAAGCATCTCGGAGTTGGAATCTTCGTTTTGATGAAGCAGTCAAAAAGTTTGATTTCATCAGAAGCGAAGAAGAACCATGTGTTTACAAGAAGACTAGTGGGAGCGCAGTTGCATTTCTCGTGTTGTATGTAGATGACATACTTCTTCTCGGAAATGACGTTCCGTTGTTACAGTCTGTTAAGACTTGGCTCGGAAGTTGTTTTTCAATGAAAGATATGGGAGAAGCCGCGTATATTCTTGGAATGAGAATCTATAGAGATAGATTAAACAAGTTGATTGGACTGTGTCAAGACACTTATATCGATAAAGTCTTACACAGGTTCAGAATGCAAGATTCCAAGAAGGGCTTCATACCAATGTCTTATGGCATAAGTCTCAGCAAGAAGCAGTGTCCTAAGACACCTGCTGAGCGAGATCGCATGAGTCGGATTCCCTATGCCTCGGCGTTGGGATCCATCATGTATGTCATGCTCTGTACTCGTCCAGATGTTGCTTGTGCTTTAAGCATGACGAGTAGATACCAATCGGATCCAGGTGAAAGTCACTGGACAGCAGTCAAGAATATTCTGAAGTATTTGAGAAATACTAAGGATAAATTCTTGGTGTATGGAGGAAGTGATGAGCTGGTAGTAAGTGGTTACACAGACGCAAGTTTTCAGACTGACAAAGATGATTTCCGATCGCAATCTGGTTACATCTTCTGCCTGAATGGCGGTGCATTCAGCTGGAAGAGTTCCAAGCAGGACACTGTAGCAGATTCCACAACTGAAGCTGAGTACCTCGCTGCTTCTGAAGCGGCAAAGGAGGTTGTTTGGATCAAGAAGTTCATCACTGAACTTGGTGTGATTCCTAGTATTTCTGAGCCAGTAGCTTTGTATTGTGACAACAATGGAGCCATTGCGCAAGCAAAGGAACCTAGATCACACCAGAAATCCAAATACATAGAAAGGAGATATCACCTTATCCGTGATATTGTGAATAGAGGAGATGTGAAGATCAGCAGAGTCCCGACGGATGAGAACGTTGCTGATCCACTGACCAAGCCTCTCCCAAGGCCTAAGCACGAGTTTCATACCACTGCTATAGGCATTAGATTTCTTAAGATATGATCTTGATTTCAGTGGGAGTTGTATTTGTTTTAGTTATGACATGATGTTCACAAAGACATAATAGTTATGTTATTTTAATGAAATTGTTTCAGCATTATTTAATTGTGTTAATTAAATATATATAATGTCCCAAAGTAATTTATGACATTTTATAGGCCATCAAGTATGTGACTTGATCATGAAACCCTATAAGCAATAAATGACATAAATTATAATGGTCTCTGGTCGAGGTTGTTAACGTGGGACATTAACAACCACGTGAGACTAGTATGTGAGGTGACTGATGACCATGTTTCATGGAGTCATTAATAAGTGTATTAAAGTCAATCACATAGATATGTGTTAGAGAACACATGATCGGACTTGACCCGTCAATGAGAACTCTGCAAGATGTTATATTAGTGTCATAAGAGTTTCTCATTACGACAAAAGAGTTTAGTCCTAAGACCTGAGTTCATCATGTCCTCTCTCATATGAATTGGTTCGTCTTGACTTTGTCAAACGTCAGCCGTAACTGGTGATTATAAAGACACTGATTAGGCGTATCATGAAATATGAAAGAGACATGGATGGGACAAGATGGGATTTGTACCTCCTATATAACAGGAGTTAAATATCTCTGGGCCTATCGAAGATTTGATACTGGAAATGCGTGGCCGCGCTCAAACGAGGTGATTGTCAGTCGTTTGTTTTTCATCAGTACAAATCGGGATTCGATAAACGTAATCTGGTTGAATAAGGATGACACAGTGCTTGCCTTATGCTAGATTGAGATATAGCTACAAAGGGATTAAAGGAATAGATGATTCCAGTACAAGTGGGAGATTGTTGGGAATGTCCTGAAATCTACTGTACTTGCTCTAAGTGAAAGTCGTATAGTCGAGATGAGACAATCACATAACACTAGGTAGTCATAACGCTTTGCTAGAAGCCACTTATGATCAATGAGTTGAGAACTCATTGCTAGTGTTATATGATCATACAGGGTCACACACCTAAGAAAACTGGGCGTTAAAGACGAGGTTGATCATTAATGTAATGATCCAGTGAATGCATATGTGATATGCATTCGATATCAATGTTCTGGGACAACATCGATCGTTGCAGAGAATGCATCGATCGATGCACTCGCGGATTAATCAGATTAATTCGGTTTAATCGTTGGTTAATTCCGTTGTGGTTTAAGCCGACATATATAAGATATATGGTCAACTTAAACTCGTCCCTAACCTAATTCACAGCCACCAGAACACAGAAACAAACCTCTATGGATATTAGATCTCTGTAAGGCACTAGCATCCCTGCGGTCCAGTTTGTGTGCGTGTGGATACCAGTAGAGGCGCAGCATTTGAGGCGCTTCGTGATCTCGATTATCTGCTAATACTTCCGCTGCAAATCAACATGTAAATCTGAGATCCCCTAGATTTAATTACATGAACCTTAGATCCTAGGCTCGGAATTCAGACTAGGGTTGCTAATCCTGATTAGAACTGCTAGATATTCCTTCACATACAATATTAAAAATAATACAAAGGAAAGATTGGATAATAAAAAAAGATGATCATCCAAACGAGCCACTGCATTTCTGATCTACACAGACACATCTTCATCCTCCCATATCTTTAGATGTTCCATAATCATATCGTAATTCCGTTAATGGAGGAATATGCTTCGTTGCGAAAAAGCCAAGTAAGTACACCAATAACCGTTCGGCTCACGAGCAATTGGCTGCCACAAAATGTTGGGAGAGCAACTATGGTTCATATTTTGAGCCACATTCCCTGATTTCTTTGCACTGATCACAAAACTTATTGAACCATTAATATCCTCGGGGACTTTTTCTGTAGCATCATCGTGGTGCCTAGATAACCAAGGCGGTCATGCGATACGAGAGTTTTGGTAAGTTTTCTAATATTTTTTTTTTCCAGAGTTCTCAGAAGTAATATAGATGTACTTCTTCCTATCCTCAGTTACCTACTGAGTATCAAATCCTTGAAAATATCTATCTAAAGCTCAACAAATTCCTTTTATAAGTAATATACATGTACTTCTTCCTGTCTTCATTTGCATACTGGGGGTAATGTAAAATTGGATTTACCGATCCCTTCAATCAAGTCTGCAAGACCCGATATTGTGTTGACAATGATATTTTCGGTTTTAAATAAGAAAAAAAAATTCATGTTTTATGATAACTAGGAGAGAACCCGCGCAAATGTACGGATTTTGTTTTGTTATTTAAATATTTAATATATTTTTGATAATTATTTTGAATATTAATATTTAATATATTTATTTACAGATTTTTATTTTTTATGATCATAATAATATGATGAAAAAAATATGCGTTCACAAGCAATATTAATTTAAATTACATGTCTTACAAGTTTTATTTTTCAACTTTTATGAATTTTCTTTTTTGAAATTTTTATTACATTTTTCAGTCATTCGGGTCGTAGTATTACAATAATATTTTGACATTTTTATAATTTTGAATTTAAGTAAGTTATAAATATATTTCATTAAATTCATTTAATTTCTTATTTTTATATTTTATATTATTTATTTGTTTATATTACCATCTTTTCTCCTTTTATCATTGATAACTAATAATTATCATTTTCATTAGTTATTAATTTTTTTGTTATATGGCTTTTATTTCTAATTTTCAATTATTTTTTAAAAAATCATAATTGCATATTTATTTATTTTTGTTTTACAATTTGATATTTTCACTTATATTAATATTTAATTATATTCAAAATTAAATTTCATTTTAAATTTAGGTTTTTATATTTAATTATTTAACTAATTACATTTAAATTAAATAATTTTAAATCATTTATTATAGATTTATTTAATTTAATGATAATGTGTCAATTTTTTATGAGATGGACTGATAGGTCTAGTTTTAACCCAATTCTACTGCAAGTGCACATCTATGCTATTGTAGTATTTCAGGGTATCGAATCCACAAGGACACACGGTCACACGATAGATTATAAGTTGTCAAGTTAAGCTAAATCAAATCCAGAGAAAGCAGTAAACAAAAGCAAGTAAACATGAATGTGTTTTCAATAAGAGAAAGGCGTCAGACTTAGGAAGTTCTCGGGAATTATGCAATGCTAGACATTTAATTAACCGAATTCAGATTTAAAACAGGTTCAAGAACTAGAAACACAATGCTAAATAATCCAACTCTCGCTGAGATTATTTCTATATCTAGCAACCTAGCGATCCAAATCTCTTTGTGATCCTAGAGTTCTAAACAAGCATTAAGAACAGGTTCTATCGGTTCACAATTTTACTAAACCAAATCTCTTTGTATCTAGTCAAATTGCCCACTCTAAGTATTTCAGATTATAACTCACACTCTCGTGCTATTGTCAATTATCTCAGATCTAAACCTTAGGTGATCAGTCCAAAATTCAGTATTAAGCTCAACTTAGGTGATGAACAAACAAATAGTGAATCCTAATCAATCAGTTATCAAACAAGCATAAAATCTTTGTAAGAATTCCTAAATCTAACTAGGTTACTACTCAGACATATTAGTAATCAAACAACACATCATGAATAGAAAACCTAAAGACTGAATAGATAAAGTAAAAGGGGTTCGAAATCCTTCTCTCAAGGTTACAAGTAGCAAGAATCATCCCCAACTCAATATCTCTCAATCTCTCAAGAAAGAACAAAGTAAGAACAAGATAAAAGGTAGAATGAGAGCTTGATTGGTTCACCCGCTGCCACCCGCAAACGCTAGGTTTGCGGACGGTTGCGGTTGATAGCGTTTAGAAACAATCATTACAACCGCTTTGTATCGCTTGGAATCGATCCTTACCGCTAGAAATCAAAAGCTCCTTCTCGCAAGCGTTTGCGGTTGCGGGCGGTTGCGTTTACAAATTTTTTTTTTTTTAAATACGTATAAATCTAAATTTTTTATTTAAATTATTATCTATAACTATTATCATCATATAACGTATATATATAACTACTAATACTATTATCTATAACTATCACATCCCGTAATATCTTATTATATATATATATATATATATCATTATATCCTACCTATTCTCTATATAATAAACCCTAAGATTTTTGCAGCCACAAAAGAATAGCCTTAAGATTTCTATGGCCACAGACGACGTTAAAGCAGTGAAATTATGACCTCTACATAACCAGAAGATGGTCAAGAATCAAACATAAGTTTTTTTTTATTTATTAGTAGTTAAATTATTGTTTTCTTTTGATGTTGATTTTTGTTATGCTTTTGTGCGTGAATTATACAATTTATGTTTCATGCTTAATTATGTTTAGTACCTGTGTGTTTACTTATTTTTTGAACAGAAAATCAATTGGTTAAATGAGATGACCAGTTTCTTACTAGAACTAATAACGCTAGAAAAACAAGCTGGACAATGTAAAGGCAAATTTTGTCAGAACAAGGAAAACAAAACGTTCTCACGGAATTAAACAAACAATATGAGTTGACTCTAAATTGGAATAAAATTAAGAACAAGCTTGAAGCTTTAAAAAGGAAGAATCGTTAGAGATGGTATAGCGCGAGAGATATGGGATGCTCGTTAAAGAAGAAACATATATGAAGACAAGGCTAGATCTTTTTCTCACGTTTTTCTTTTGGTGTTTTTCTAACAAGAAGCTATGTTAGTGTTTTGGAATATTTCATTTCGTTCTTTGAAAATCTATTTTGGACTTTTCTTTGAGAATCAATTTTAATTTTAATTTTACTTTTTCGAACTCTGTTTCTTGTTCTCCAACACGTTTAGAGGATGCTTGATACAATAACAAGTCTTTGGGAAAGTTAATTCATGTGGCTCCTTTTGGTCGAAATAATATGCTTGTCCTCTACAGTTGTCCTGCAACTCCTCGCCCAACTTCAGCTCTATCGTAGTGGCAACGTAGAATCTGAGATCAAACTTTCTTGAGAAATGGAATTGATTCATTTTTTCGAGAAGCATCCCAAGACTTATTTGATTTAACACATTATTTTTACTTTAGTATTTTCATTCAACCGCTATTAACCGCAACCACTTGTCAACCAGTCAAGAATATTCCGCAAACACAGCCGCTTCCAATTGTTAAACCAGTCGTACAAAACGTTTACAAACGCTACTAACCACAACCGCCCGCTTCAGCAAACTCTCGCAACCTCAACCGCAACCGCCGCGTTTGAACCAGTCGAGCCTTGAGTCTGAAAACCTAATTAAACTCTCTAAACACATTTTGGGGCCAGTTTAGAATTAGGGAAAACTTATGGGTATTTCTGCAAATCTTGAAAATTTGTCATTAACTCTCGGGTATTGTTCTGCCACGCTCAGTGTCGACCGACATCAAATTCAGTGTCGGTCGACACTCAATCATGGTCGAGACACCAACTTCAGCTCGTTGCACAAATCACTAGAAACGTCCTATAATCCCATCCTTTGCTCCAAACGCAAGTCTACCTGTAGAAGACTCTAAAAACCAGGTTAAAGACTCAATATATACAACTATATCATGGTTGAAAACCTAGAAAACCATGATATATCATGGACCAATCAGGGGGAGGCTGACGTGTCAACGCAGGAGAGCCCACTCTTCATCTTTTATATATAGGATGTGCGTTGTTCTACTATTTGGTATACAAATATCTCTAACATTTATTGAGGATGATAATCAATTTTCAATGCAATTCATTTATGTGATAAACAAAAACAACTAATAAGATAATTTTATTTTTGAAAGCAAATATTTCACAATAATTATTTATCGTAAAATTATAAGGATTTCAAGAGACACAAGATGCACACTTAGATTTTTGAACTCATGGTCTCATCGAATCAATTGCAAAGTCAGATGCATCAATGCATCCCTCAGAATATTCTGCAATATTTATTTATTTTTCTTTTCCCATGTCAGATTCTTTATACATTGCACAAAGACGTGCTGGAGTACGACATACCCGTGATCAATGTCCCTCAATACCACATCTGAAACAAGCTTTTTAATCGCTTCTGAGAGGTACTTCCTTGGTTCTCTTTTCCCCTAGAGGGTTGTTCATATCAGATCAATTGGAATGATATTTTGTCATGTGGGTTGAATTTTCTCCCACGACCACGATTATTTTGACGGTCACGACCACAAAATGCCTTATTTTTTCTTGATGAATTCTTAACATTCAGTGCATTTGCTTCATAAAACGCTTTGGATCCAGTGGGTCGAGTCATGTGATTTTTGATGAGGAGCTCGTTTTTTTTCCTGCTAAGAGGAGAGCCACAACATACCTTATATTGTTGTTGCAGGGTGATGTGGTTTACGTCTTCTCCAATATTTGAGATTCAATTATAGTTTCACAACACAATCTCAATTTAGCCACATTCCTAATATAGCAGAATTATATAGTTCATTTGTCGAAGTCTTGGAACCTCAGACTTTGCCACTTGTACTTAGCAAGTCGAACCATTATGTCTTTCTGATGATCAAAACGATCTTTCAGAGACCTCCAAATTTCTCTGGGATCCCTTATGTTGGCATAGTCGTATATAATACTTTCATCAAAGTATCTTCTTGGGAGATATTTTTCTCCTAGTGACATGAAAGTATCTTCTTGGGAGATATTTTTCTCCTAGTGAATTTTGATAAACCTTGAGATTCTAAATGAAGTTCGACAATGGAAGTCCAAGAAATGTAGTTAACATCAATGATTTATAAAGACGATAATTAGAGCTTCCCAATATTTTCCATTGGATTGTTAAAACGAAATAACAAAATACATTATTAGATAGATGATTTTATTAAAGTATTTTAGGTTCTAAGTAGTGTAACTACAATAACTACAAGTGCATTGAAATCAACATAAAAATCACTTATTATTTGAGAGAAAATTCTCCAATGAATAAACAGTAAAAAGAAACAAATAGATAACATATTGCAAAAACTAAAAACCGATAAAACATTTTTATCAGAAAAAGAAAATAATTTATTGAAAAGGGTTTTGAAGGAAGAGGAAAAGTTGAGTGACAATAACGAAAAAGTATATTTTATAGATTAAAAAATGCTATTAATTAGTCTTTAAGCAGCCATTTGAAAAAAAAAATTAAACCTTATAAACTATTACTTATGACTGTTGGAGAAAAATATAAAGGTAAAAAAGAATATACTAACAAAATATAAAATTCTATATGAATGGTGAGGACCACTTTTTATTATAATTATAAATTATCCCACATAAGAATATATTTTATGCTGACCAAATTATCCATGATAAAACATACATAAATTAATGATGATTATTTGAATCATCCACATAAACATATTTAATAAATAAGTTATGGTGACCGTCATTTATTGTTAAAATTCAAAATAAATAAAATATGATGACAATCATCCCTATTCAAAACTGAAAATTAAATAATTATAGTGAAAAATTACCTATTACGAATATTATAAATAATTAAATTATGAAAACCTTATGTATCATGAATATACGCTGTTAAGCATCTTCAGTATTTAATTTCCAATAGATAATTTTTGCTATGGTGATTATACAAACAATTGCTATTTAGTTTCAAAGTGAATGCTCTCTTTTTCAGTTCAGTCAGCATAGGTTCTCTAATACAAATATTTCTCATACTAAAAAAAATCATTTCTTCTGTAATTCTATAATTATAATTCTTTAAATAAGCAATATATCACTACAACAAATATGTACATTGTCAGCGCGAAAATTATGCTATCATATGTCATACATAGCGTTTTTACAAATGCTATGTTATCCGCAGCTATAATAGGTACGACCCATACAATAGCATTTTGTTCGTATGCTATGATATGTTAGTAACAATAGCAGTATATAAATGCTTTTGTTTATATTTTTATAGCGTTATCGATTTCTCGGAAAAAAATACGACAATTCTAATTTCGTGCTATGATTGGTCTCTCTATAATAGCAAAATTTTATTGCCTTTACATAGTCTATTATAGCGTTTACATATGCTTATTATTATACTTGGTACGAAAATTAGATTAACTTATAAGTTGTGGACATTGCTATAGTATATGCTTTTGACATCTTATAATTGCTATTACTTGTTCAGTTATAGCTTTCAAAAAATGTTGTAAAATTTTAACCCAACTATTTTTTATTGCTATGATTGTGATACATGGTTCGTTTGGTGCTATTATATCGAATGTTAAACATGCTATCTATTGTTACATAATTTACTCATGATAAACATGAAAGTTAACATGATTCCAAACCAACTTGCATTACACATAGTTTTAAGATTCATACAATCCGAAAATAAAGCATGATATCCAAAAACATACCACATCATGCATTACACAAGTTTTGGAATCAAAGTACAAAAGGCAAGTTAAGTTCATTAGCGTAGTTTAAACTACTTAAAACTAGCTAACCTGGACCATAGTTTCTTTATCCCCAACACCTAGCAACATTCAACAATTTTCAATGAATCAGTAATGTCTACTATAACTTTAAACAGATATAATGATCACAAATTATGCATCACACCAATTAGAACACTTACCACAGTTAGTCGAACTTAGAAGATCACCAATTTATCAATCAGCCAAGCAATAGATGAGCCATGTGCATCTCTCATATACTTTATTTCATCTGAAGGTCTCCAAACTGCAGCAACATCTTTCTTCACAATGTCTACCCAAACTCTAGCAGCATCATTCCCCAAGCGGACAAAGTGGATCTTCTGTTCTGGGTCAACGAAATGCACACGCCCTTCAGAAACAACTCGCTTTTCCACTAATATCCATCAACTTGCACTTCTGATTCTCCTTGATAACTTCAGCTCCTTTTTTACGCTATCATGTGAACAATAACATACTCTAAACATCATAGAGACTATTAACAGAAATCAAAAACACATAGCTAAATTAATTACCAGAGATCTTCTTGGAAGAGATTGTTCTCCTATTTGAATTTTTCTGATTGGAGATTTTAGACATGCCGATGGAGGGTTCTCAGGAGACTTTGAGATGGTTGCTGAAGATTTAGTACCCGCGTCTGGAGATGTCTCTGTAGGAGTCTTAAAACCCGTTGAACCTGATGCTTTCCCACCTGACGATTGTGCACCTGATACAGCTTTCTGTATAAGAGAACTTTGATATGCTGCATCTGAGTTGCTTCCGAAGACAACTTTGGTGACTGGCCAAGCAACAAAAGACATTAAACAATCATCCAGGTGTGACATATCAAGTGTAGGCTGATATGCTCAGAGTTTTATCCCTAGAGTTAATACTGCAAGTGCACAGTCGTGACAAGTAGTATGTAGGGTATCGAATCCACAGAGACTCTAGACCTTACGATAGATTTTAGAACGGTCAAGTTAAGCTAGGAGAAAGTAATGAGAAACTAAATAGCAAGAAGAAAAGTAAATCAGATAGCAGGAGTGGTTTGTAAACAATCAACAAAAAGCGCTAAGTCTAGGGAGTTCTCAGGAAATCAGACAAGCAGATCAGATAATCAGTCAAGATCAATTAAGCTCAGTTCTAGAACTCAAACACGGATATAGAACTAACCAAATTTCGTTGCGAGAATTCTCTAAGTCTAATAGTAGAAACCCAAATTTCTTTGCAATTTCTAACAGATTAAACTAGCCTTAAGTGCAAGTTCGATATGTTCACAATTCAATTAAACCAAATTTCTTTGCGAGTAATCCAATTGCTCAACCTAAATAGTTCAGATTCTAAACCACACTTTCATGTCAATTTAACAACCTAGAGTCTAGATTCTAAGTGATCAGGTTAGAAACTAGTGTTAAGCACAATTCAGGTTGAAGAACAATTCAGATCTGAATCCTTAACTGAATAAATAAATTTAGCAAGACATGAAATCCCTAACGAGAATCCCTAAACCTAACTAAGAATCTACTCAGACATGATCAATGAAAACATAATCAATAAATAAATAGATTGCATTAAAGAGAGTAAAAAATAAAGGGGTTCAAAATCTTCTCCAAAAGCAGGAAGTAATACAGGTTCAGATCAGCCCCAAAAAGCTCTAAAAACTCTCAGCTCAAAGTATGAAAGCGTTACTAAAACTGTTTGTAAGAACCTAATTATATTAGCCTAATCATGTCTTGGGGCTTCTTTGTAAATACTGAAACTTCTGGGCATATCTGCAATTTCCACATTCTTCATTAAACTCACCGAGAAAGGCCCATCTCGCTCGTGTGTCGATCGATGCACAGGTTGTGTCGATCGATGCAATCCTCTGTTTTGGACAGTGAACTCTATCTCTCGGGTTAAATCTCCAAAATGCTCCAGAATGCTCCATAATCTCCAATTCCGCTCCAAACGTGCATATACCTAATAACACCTGTAAATGACTCTAAAGAAACATCAAAAGACTCTAAAACATACTTATATCATGGTCTAAAACCGGTGAAAACCATGATATATCAACTCCCCCACACTTAGCCTTTGCTTGCCCTCAAGCAAAACAGAGAATTAGAACATGGTGAAGAGGTTTGAAAACTTTCAGAAACTCTTTTCATCTTAGAAGCAACAACACTCAGATTCCCCTTAGTAAGCCACATGAAATATTCACCTGCAGACATCAAGACCAACATATACTTCCCCCACACTTAGCAACTGTCCCGAGTAAACTCCACAATCACATTCAAGCATTCAAATTCACCCTACTGACTTCTTAAGTATTTAAGTGCGGTCTCACCTAAGGATTATCGATCAAAGGGCACATGGATTCTTACTCTGTTAGCTCTAGACCACCATACTATCTTTTTCTGGTTCCTTTCTTCTCTTTTCCCTTCCTTAGCAACTGATTTTCCCCCATTGGGTATCATTTTATTTTTTTTATCAGTGCTCTTCCCGTTATGGGGTGTACTTTGGACACATTCCATGGATGCACAGGAGGTTATAGTGGTAGCTACCACTCCCGCGACCACTTCGGAGCTACTAGCTCATCCTCAGTTTATTATTCTTTTTTTTTTTTACTTTACTTTAGAGAAGGGGAGAAGGGAACCTTACTCGGACAGGTTTACAAGCTATGTCAGAACTAACAGAGGAGTCCGACTCAAGGTATACCAAGCCCCTAGGTGAGAAAATTTAGTCAAGATTAATGGTGAAGTCAGTAAAGGATCCTCTGATACCTGAAGTGATGTGGGTGTTCTCAGTAGGCTGATATGTGTTGGGTTTTCTAATAGTCATAGATGCATCTGCAAGCTCATCCCAATGGTTACTTAAGTTCGTGCAAGTGTTATTAACTTCTCAAAAATTCATTGTTTCTTACTTAAACCGTTTTGACTCAATAAAATAAATTTTTGAAAACAGGGCTGACTCTAAGAAAACAAAAAGATAAATGTCAGTACCACCTCCCCCACATTTGAAACACACTGTCCCCAGTAGTGTCAAACTAAGGATTGGTAAAAGAAAGTAAAAATGTTAAAGGATGAGTTAATGTTCTGTCGGTTTTTACCTGTCTCGAACCTGCATTGATCGTTACGCATAAATGCGACGATCGTTGCAAGGCGATTGCGACACATGTCGATCGTTGCACAGGTCCACAATGATCGCTGCAATGCGATTTCCGTGTTGTGACGATCGACACACAGTACCGTGTCGATCGTTGCATTGCGATTTCATCGAGACCTGCAGACAAAACTCACCAAAACAAAAAAAAAACGTAAAATCCTAACAAAAACACCAAAAATGAATATTCAAAAACGAAACAGTGGGTTGCCTCCCACTCAACGCTTGTTTAAGGTCATTAGCTTGTCCTTTCAGCTGAATTAAGCAGATGGTGCAACATCCAAAGGCAAAATCTGACCTCCTGGAATCTCGGCCTTGGCCCAATAATGCTTTACTCTCTGTCCATTCACAGTGAATTCTTTACCTTCCTGGCTGCTTAGAACGACAGCTCCATAAGGACGTACCTCCTTGATCGTGAAAGGACCATACCACCTTGATCTCAGCTTACCTGGAAACAATTGCAAACAGGAGTTATACAAAAATACCTGATCATTAGGCTCAAATTGTCTAGAGACAATCTTCTTGTCATGATAAGCCTTAGTCCTCTCCTTGTACAGCTTTGAGTTCTCATAAGCATGATGCCTAATCTCATCCAACTCATTAAGCTGCACCAATCTCCTCTCTGCAGCAGACTTAAGATCGAAGTTCATATGCTTCACAGCCCATGCTGCCTTGTGCTCAAGCTCCACTGGTAGATGACAAGCTTTTCCATACAGAAGATGAAATGGAGTAGTTCCAAGTGGTGTCTTGAATGCAGTCCGTTAAGCCCATAATGCATCATCCAGCTTTGCTGCCCAATCCTTCCTTGTCTTCCCAACTGTCTTCTCCAAGATCTCCTTGATCTGTCTGTTAGAAACCTCGACCTGCCCACTAGTCTGAGGGTGATAAGGAGTAGCAACTCGGTGATGAACTCCATGCTTCTTCAGCAGCTTCTCGAAGACCTTATTAATGAAATGAGATCCTCCATCACTAATTACTATCCGAGGTACTCCAAATCTAGGGATTATGATGGTCTTAAACAGCTTAATAACCACCGAAGAATCATTGGTTGGACTAGCTATTGCTTCCACCCACTTAGACACATAGTCTACAACAACCAATATGAACTTATTCCCATAGGACGAGGGAAAAGGACCCATGAAATCTATGCCCCAGCAATCGAAAACCTCAACCTCAAGAATGAAATTCTGAGGCATCTCATGCTTCTAACTGATTTTCCCTCTCCTCTGACAGGCATCACACTGAGAAACAAAAGAATGAGCGTCCTTAAACATCGTAGGCCACCAAAAACCTGCTTGTAGAACCTTAGACACAGTCTTGAAAGTTGCAAAATATCTAGCATAATCTGATCCATGACAGTGGAATAAGATATCTGGAACCTCTGATTCCGCAATGCATCTCCTGTAAAGTACATCCAAACAGTGCTTGTAGAGATAAGGCTCATCCCAATAGTACCGTCTAAGCTCTCTGAAGAACTTCTTCTTGGCATACCCCTTTCACTCATCTGGTTCAGTCTCTGCAGCCAGATAATTAGCTATATATGCGTACCAGGGTCGAGTGCTTGTCGCGACAGCTTGAACTTTGAAGTCGTAATTTCCAACTTGAACCTTAAAATATTCTGGATCCGTATTCGCACAACAACGATCGTCGCATAGAGCAGCATTGATCGTTGCGTCCTCGTCACATGCATCGATCGTAATAGATGGTTCATCGATCGACGCAATGCGATTAGTCCGACAGTTCTGCAAATTTCTGTCCAAATCCATCCGAAACACTGTCCCGATCATATTGACATTCTCCTCATGCAAGAAATCATTAATGGGCACGTCTTCTTCAACTAGAATCCTTGACAGATGGTCAGCAACTCCATTCTCAACTCCCTTCTTGTCCCTCACTTCAATGTCAAACTCCTGAAGCAACAGAATCCATCTCAAAAGCCTTGGCTTAGCATCCTACTTCTGCATCAGATACTTCTGAGCTGAATGGTCAGTGTGTACAATCACCTTAGAACCCGCAAGATACGGGCGGAACTTCTCAAATGCAAAGACAACAGCCAACAACTCCTTCTCTGTAGTGGCATAGTTTCTCTGCGCATCATCTAATGTTCTGCTGGCATAGTAGATAGCATGAAGCTTTCTGTCCTTCTTCTGCCCCAGAACAGCTCCTACAGCATAATTACTCGCGTCGCACATTACCTCAAAAGGTAGATCCCAAATTGGTGGCTGAACTATAGGAGTACTTACTAATGCTTGCTTGATCTGTTCAAATGCAGTCTGACAATCTGCAGTGAACTCAAACTTGGTATCCTTACACAGCAAAGCAGTTAGTGGTCTAGCAATCTTACTGAAATCCTTGATGAACCGTCCATAGAAACCAGCATGTCCTAGAAAGCTCCTCACAGACTTCACAGAATCATGCGCTTGAAGGCTGGTTATGACCTCAATCTTAGTGCGGTCTACTTCGATCCCTGCTTCAGACACTCTATGTCCAAGAACAATGCCATCTCTGACCATGAAATGGCACTTCTCCCAATTAAGAACCAAGTGCTTCTCCTCACATCTAGCTAGCACTTTGCACAAATTATCCAAGCAATCATTATAAGATGATCCGTAGACTGAAAAATCATCCATAAATACCTCCATAAAGTCCTCAATCATATAAGTGAATATGGACATCATGCATCTCTGGAAGGTGGCTGGTGCATTGCAAAGTCCAAAAGGCATCCTACGGTATGCAAATGTGCCATATGGACAGGTAAAGGTAGTTTTTCCCTGATCTTCTGGATGGATGGGAATCTGGAAGAAACTTGAATATCCATCGAGGAAGCAATAGTAAGGGTGATTTGCTAACCTCTCCAGCATCTGATCAATGAAAGGTAAAGGGAAATGATTCTTCCTTGTCTCAGCATTGAGATTCCTGTAGTCTATGAACATCCGGTGTCCAGTCACAGTCCTTGTAGGAATCAGCTCGTTCTTCTCATTTTTCACTCTTGTAACTCCACCCTTCTTAGGCACAACATGGACTTGACTAACTCAATCACTGTTTGAGATAGGATAGATAATCCCTGCATCTAGGAGCTTCATGATCTCCTTCTTAACCACATCCTTAAGATTATGATTCAGCCTCCTCTGATGCTCAACAGACGTCTTTGACTCGTCCTCAAGATGTATCCGATGCATGCACAGCTCCGGAGAGATACCTGAAATGTCATCAAGAGAATAGCCAAGAGCTTTGCGATGCTTGCGCAGCTTGCTTAGCAGTAAAGTGAGCTCTGCGTTGTTCAAACTAGCATTAACAATCACTGGATATGTCGAATTAGGTCCAAGAAATGCGTACCTTAGCCCGGATGGAAGTTGTTTCAGCTCAATTTTCGGGGCTTTTTCCTCTGTCCAATCACTGTCGACTTGCAACGATCGATGCGCTGCATGTATCGATCGATGCAGAGTCGCGTCAGACACATCCAAATGCATCACCTGCTCAGCAGAATCCATTAGCCTCGCATAGCAGATTGCGGGCTCGTCTTGCAGATGCTCCAGCTCCCATTATAGATCTCAGTAAGGCTCTCTCCAGTGGATCCTCAGCATGAGTACTATGAAAGTAATCCGCAGCCAAATCACTGAGAGTATCCACATAAAAAGTATGTCCGTCGATGGTTGGTCTCTTAACTAGTTTGTCCATATTAAAACTCATCTTCAGATCACCCACATTTAGAATTATAGTTCCATTCCTGCAGTCAACCATAGCACCTGCAGTGGCCAAGAATGGTCTACCCAGAATTAGTGGATCCTTTGGTTCTTCCCCATACTGTAGAACGACAAAGTCAGTAGGAATCACACATTCACCAATTCTTATTGGCACATCTTCCAGCATCCCTTCAGGAATCCTGACTGTTCTGTCAGCTAGGACTAATGAGATCCTAGTAGGCATAAAGTCAGTCATCCCAAGCCTCTTAGTAACATAGAAGGGCATGAGGTTCACACTAGAACCAAGGTCACATAGAGATCTCTCAAATATGTCCCTGTAGATACCATAATCCAACACAAAGATCCCTGGATCTTTCAACTTCTCAGGAATTCTGCCCTGAATCACTGCACTACATACTTCAGTGATCATCATCACACTCTCCTCATCTATCCAGTTACCAGCAAGTAGGTCCTTAAGACATCTCTTCATCACAAGAGTAGTTTGCAGAGAGTCAATCAAAGGCACTTCAACCAACACCTTTTTAATGATCTCTTTGCATTTAGCATACTGCCTATCGTTCTTAGCCTTCCTGGGGTTCTTAGGGAAAGGACCTTAGGCTTGTAGACCATATCATTTGACTTCTTCAGCTTTTCTGTGTTTGAACTCTCGGCAGTCACCTTGCGTCGATCGTTGCTGGTGTGGCATCGATCGTTGCTAGGTGATTCTGCTAACCTCTGCGTCTGGATCGGGCTCAAGAACTTTGTTTTCGCCTTGCATCGACCATTGCATTGGTGCGTCGATCGATGCTTTGCGAAGTCCGCGGATCTCATCTTCCATTTCTTCAATTTCCACGATTTCTTCTAAACTCAACTGCTTTTTCTGGGCAGGAAACAGCTCCTTACCACTTCTCAATGTCACTGCATTTCAGTGGTACTTAGGATTAGCATCAGTTCATCTGGGAAGAGATCCGTCTTGCCTCTTAACATATCCGGCAGTCTGCGCAACCCGAGCATCAAGCTCTTTCACATGTGTGCTCAAGGATTCAAACTTCCCATTCAGATCTTCATACACATCATCCAGCTTCTTGTTGAAGTCCACAACAGTCTTAGTCTGACCTTTCAGCAACTGTTCCATCATTGCTTCCATCTTGCTCTCATGAGCATTAGCTGCAGGAGGTGTCTGATATGAGGATGATCCATAAGTCCTCTGATTACCTTGCTGAAAAAGCTTCTGATAACCAGCAGTCTGTCAACCATTGAAGAACTTTTTACCTTGCTGATTTCCAAACCTATTCTCCGGAAATCTAGAGCCACCAATGTAGTTCACATCCTCTTCCTGATGATCTTCTTCAGCTCCCAACACCTCAACTTTCTGAGCAAAATGGACAGCTTTCTTTCCAGCCAACAAGTTACAAACAATGTCCAGCTTACTCCTAATATCAGCTATCTCCAGATTATATATCTTCCCACCAGACTCTTTTCTTCTCCTATCAGTAGTCTTGGTGCTATTACTGCTTACCAAGTTATCTATCAATGTCTTAGCTTGCTTAGGAGTCCTTGTGTTGAAATTTCCATTGCTGGAATTGTCCAATGCAGTCTGGTAGGGGAGGTCAATACCTCTAAAGAAAATGCCCAGCAATGTAACTTCAGTGAATCAATGATGAGGACAGCCGCGTTGATACTTCTTAAACCTCATCCAAACAGCCTTAAGAGGCTCCGTAGGACCTTGGGAGAAAGCGAGAATATCCTGTCTCGACTGATCAGAGCGAGCATCATCATAAAAGTGCCTCAAAAACTCACTCTTCACAGCATCCCAAGTAGTAAACTTCCCGGGTGGAAGTTGTTTCAGCCAAGCTGCAGCGTCTCCAGCGAGAGAATAGGGGAAGAGTTTGAGAAAAAAATAGTCATAGTTCACCCCATCATACTTCAACCCAGTGACTATGTCTTCAAAATCATCAATGTGGTCCATAGGCTGCTCATTTGGGAAACCATGGAAGGCATTCGGCCTCAGAATAGAGTAGTAAATGGTCTTGATCTCGAAGTCATTCCTCTCAAAACCAGGAGGTACAATTGCTGACCGGTTATCATGAAACTCATCCGGACGGTTGTAGTCAGCAAGAGTCCTCTCATTAGCAACAACCATCTGCCTCTGACCGTGAGGTTGAGGTTGAGGTTGAGGTTCAGGGATCACATTCCCTTCAGCATCAATCCTTTGCCCAGCAGCATTGTACGTAGTGTTCTGTCGGTCCCTTAGGACACCTTGAGCATTAGGTATCAGAATCAAGCGATCTTGCACCATCCTTGCTCGTTGACCTTTTCTGTTAGTCTCTCTAGTCTAGCAAGTTCTTCAAGTCTGAGATTAACGAGATTCGAGTTCGGATTAATTATGGTATCACGCGTCTGCATAAACCGTCGGTAATCGCAGTGCAATGATCGATGCTAAGATGAAATGATCGATGCTAAGATGAAACGACCGATTCAACTCAGATTCGCCTTGTAACGATCGATTCAAAAGGATGCAACGATCGATGCTAAGCGAATATCAGACCTGCGACAGAGAAAAACAGAGAAATTAGTAACCAAAAATAAAAACAAAAATCCTAGTCTAAACCCTAAGTTCAAATCTATCGAAGACTCAAAAGAGTCCCCGGTAACGGCGCCAAAAACTTGATATGTTTAGAGTTTTATCCCTAGAGTTAATACTGCAAGTGCACAGTCGTGACAAGTAGTATGTAGGGTATCGAATCCACAGAGACTCTAGACCTTACGATAGATTTTAGAACGGTCAAGTTAAGCTAAGAGAAAGTAATGAGAAACTAAATAGCATGCAGAAAAGTAAATCATATAGCAGGAGTGGTTTGTAAGCAATCAACTAAAAGCGCTAAGTCTAGGGAGTTCTCAGGAAATCAGACAAGCAGATCAGATAATCAGTCAGGATCAAATTAAGCTCAGTTCTAGAACTCAAACACGGATATAGAACTAACCAACTTTCGTTGCGAGAATTCTCTAAGTCTAATAGCAGAAACCCAAATTTCTTTGCAATTCCTAACAGATTAAACTAGCCTTAAGTGCAAGTTCGATATGTTCACAATTCAATTCAACCAAATTTCTTTGCCAGTAATTCAATTTCTCAACCTAAATAGTTCAGATTCTAAACCACACTTTCGTGTCAATTTAACAGCCTAGAGTCTATATTCTAAGTGATCAGGTTAGAAACTAGTGTTAAGCACAATTCAGGTTGAAGAACAATTCAGATCTGAATCCTTAACTGAATAAATAAATCTAGCAAGTCATGAAATCCGTAACGAGAATCCCTAAACCTAACTATGAATCTACTCAGACATGATCAATGAAAACATAATCAATGAATAAATAGATTGCATTAAAGAGAGTAAAGAAATAAAGGGGTTCGAAATCTTCTCCAAAAGCAGGACGCAATACAGGTTCAGATCAGCCCCAAAAAGCTCTAAAACCTCTCAGCTCAAAGTATGAAAGCATTACTAAAACTGTTTGTAAAAACCTCATTATATTAGCCAAATCACGTCTTGGGGCTTCTTTGTAAATACTAAAACTTCTGGGCATATCTGCAATTTCCACATTCTTCATTAAACTCGCCGAAGAAGGCCCATCTCGCTCGTGTGTCGATCGATGCACATGTTGTGTCGATCGATGCAATCCTCTATTTTGGACAGTGAACTCTATCTCTCGGGTTAAATCTCCAAAATGCTCCAGAATGCTCCATAATCTCCAATTCCGCTCCAAACGTGCATATACCTAATAACACACCTGTAAATACTCTAAAGAAACATCAAAAGACTCAAAAACATACTTATATTATGGTTTAAAACCGGTGAAAACCATGATATATCATAGGCCTCCATAAAAATGTTTCCGGAATATGCACGACATCCACAAAAATTCACTGCCATTGGTCCGAGTGGAAGTCCATTAACCAACGCCTTTGGCTCTTTCGTTTTCCAAAGTCCCTCAGCAACAACAACATCATCTGAAGACAAATCTAGAATCTGACATTTTTTGTAAGAATTCGTTCTCGGTCCCTGTAAACACACAAAAGGAAAACAATCAATCTGTTATAGTCAAAACTACAAATAACAATCAATTTGACAAAACTAAAATATGAAAACAATCAATCAGATATAATCAAAACTATGAATAACAAATATTACCAGTGGTATAATTTGTTCTGTTTGTAGTCCCTGCTCTAAGATAACACACTTAGAAGTAGGCCAAGCAATCATCTGTCCAACAACATCTTTAACGATAAACATATTAGTCGCAGGTCGCCACAGGAATGATTCTGGTACCGTAGCTGTCTCCACCAACACTTTAAGATATGTAGGACCTAAACGACTGTCATTGATCAAGTCTTCAGGATCAGAAGAAATGATACGACCCGTGGCAACTTCGTCATTTTCACCAGTCCAATCAATCAAGACACACTTAGGTAGAGATCTTTTGGTCACACTCTACAAAAAGATTCATTCGTAAAATTTAGTGCCCAATAAAACCAGACTATAAATAAGATAAACACTATCTTAGATAAATGACTTACTCTCGCAGCTGATTTTTTCCCAACCTCAGGCTCTTGTCTCTGATACATAGAAAAAAACTCAGTCAAAATAGCAATTAATAACCATGAACATATTAACATCTGAAGACAGAAGATGTATAACATGTTTTCTCATTTTAGCAAGTTCAGTTTGCAGCTCATTGCCCTTTTTCTCTAGATGAATTTGGTTCTCCTCCATTTTTGCCATACATTTGTTCTTCACTTCGAAGCAGGCCAACTTAGTCTTACTCATATTCCTACCCATAGCCCTCATACGTCCAGGGTTATCCGGTCCCAGAAGTTGGCTGAGTGCATCATCACTGTTAATTGTTGCATTTTCAGGTCTGCCACTGTGTATAAGCTTAGCTGCCGTTTTCTGCATATTTGAAATTCAAGTTTTCATGTAATTTTATTCATTAATCTCTAAAATTACTAAGTGATTCTATTTAAAGGGCAGATTGTATAACTCACAAGTTTCTCAGCCCCATTAATATTCACCGGTGTGCCATCTTTTTTGGTCCTTGACTTAACCCAAACTTGTAGCCTTGTCACAACAGATGGGTTAGTACTTTCATGTTTCTACAACAACAAAAAAGCATTAGACAGACTAAGCACCTATATTAAGATAAACACATAAAGCAACACAAATGTATCGTTCTTACCATCTCTTCTGTGAGTCTCACCATTCCCTTGCGACTACAAGTATGAGGAATCTGTTTGCGTCTTCTCTATTTGTAGCTATCACTTATAACCTAACATATGAAAGTAGTAAATAATCATATATCTTATAGATTAGTCTCGACTATCTTAAATCTCATAACATATAAGAGAATACCTTGAATGCTTGGCTGGTTTTAAGCTTTACAAACTTACGCCAATCTACTGGATCAATGTTCTTTGGTCGCAAATTCATCCGCTGTTGGTTATTAGCAGCATCATTAATTTGACTAACTAGCCGTGACTTGGAAGACCTCCACAGACAACTCATTTGCCTTAATACTGCCGTCTTCTGGTACTCCTCATCAAGATCAAACCTCGCCTGTTCACAAATGCAGATTATTGGAAATATAATTGTTTACATAAGTCTACTATATATGTAATTCAAATCAATTATCACCTGGACAGATTTCCATAGAATAGTCTTGAGTTCTTCTCCAAGATGTTTCCAGCCATCAAGTGTGACAGGAACATGTTCACGAACCAGAGAACCTAAGTATGAAGACAACTTAACAGATCCAGGACCATATGGTTCTCCCATCATGTTGAAACTAACTCGTATTCTGCTATCTGGATCCTTTGCTATGTCCTTCATCTTTGTTGGACCACACTGCTTCTTACGTGCAGGCTCAACGACAGTGTCATGTCCTTCCGATAATTCAACCTCACCTTCAGGAACCTCATTTTCTATGACGTTGTCTGGCACCACATTTGTTTGAGGTTGAATATCTTGCTGTGGAAGCTGCTGTTCTTCCAATATATCAGTGTCTGGTATGTCAGTCCCTTGTTCCACAGTCTGTGGCTCCAATACATCAGCGTCTGGTACGCCAGCCCCTTGGTCCACAGCCTGTGGCTCCACTGTACAGACGAATTCAACCTCATCTTCTGTCTGTTTCTTCTTTCCTCTGCCTTTTTTTCTCGGACGCCCCATTTTGAATCACCTGAAACATCAGACAAGAGCTATTAGAAACAATTAAATAATACATCAAAGTAAACACATAGGAACATAACAACATAACAACATTCAAATACTCTAAAAAACCAGTCAATTAAAAAACTAACATAGACATAAAGAAGATGACCAAGAAACTACATTTCAGACATATATGCCTTCACAATCAGTTCGAGCATTTTCATCTTCATCCATATCAACATTGATGCTAACATCCATGTCAACATTAGTAGGTAGTGGCCCAATTTCAGCATGCCCATCTTGATAGTCTTCTTTACTATATTATCTTGAGGGACCCTGCATAACAACATACCAACAAGAATCCTCAGCCTCCCTTGAGTAGAATACTTGTTTTGCTTGCGAGGCTAATATGTATGGATCTTTTAAAAAAGAGAATTGATTCTGGTTCAAGTTTACTAGTGTGAAACCATCTTCTATATTCACTCCATTCCCCATTACTGCCCATTGACACTGGAATAAAGGAACGTAGAACACATTGTAGTCCAATAAGATTATTTATGTTACTCTGCCGTAATATGACACAAGATCAACCACTTGTGAATTGTCTCTTGCACTAGACCTGCAGATTGTCGTAGCCTCATAAAAAATACCACTATTCTGGCTCTTTCTATCGACAGTAACTGTGTGAAAGCGTTGCCCATTCATTACATATCCTGTATATGACCGTGCACTACTACGTGGACCATATGTGATATACTTGTATTTTCATGCATTTAGGCTAATGTTAGGATCATGCTTTACTTCTTTTTAGTTTCCTTTAACTTCATTTCTTTGGTCATTGATGTGTTTAGAGTATAGGATCATCTAGAGCTAGGTTTAGGCATTCTAGGCTTGCATTTGGAGTGTTTCCTTTGTTTTGTAGGTTCTTGGAGTTGCTAAGGATGTTTGGAAGAGTTTGGAGGCCAAAGGAGTGATTGCAAGTTAAATGGTGATGAAAGACCAAACCGATGAGCTTGAAAGATTGAGTCATATGAAGATGTTACGTTAACTTTTAGCTCTGGGATTCTGAATGAAAATCATGGGAAATTGAGTTAGCTTTCTAATGGAGGTGGTTTGAAGTCATTCGGAGCTATATGGAGAGAGTTATGCCTGATTTACTGGATGCATCTCAACACAGAAAAATCTGAGAGTCTGTATCGGTCTGGCCGACCGATACGCCGACCGATACGACCCTTCCCAGAAAAATCCGAGAGTCCGTATCGGTCTGGCCGACCGATACGCCGACCGATACGACCCTTCCCAGAAAAATCCGAGAGTCCATATCGGTCTGGCCGACCGATACGCCGACCGATACGCGTCCCAGAAATTGCCTTGGATCCGGGTCAACACCCGGTTTGTTCCGGGTTGACCCGGCTCGAACCCTAATGACTTTTTAAGCCAAAAACCTATCTTTTTACAGTATCTTAAGCTTTATTTTATGTTCTAAACACTTTGGAAGAACAAGTTTGATTTCTTTGATTAATCTAAGTACTTTTTGGTGATTTCTTCTCTAAATCTTTGTTTCTATCTCTAATCTCTAATGATCAACATTATCCCCATGGATTTTGTTGTTCACATGATGATTAGTGAGTAGTTCTTCATAGGGCTTATGGGTTAGGTAGGATTAGGTTGATTAGGGGTGATCAATGGATTTCTAGTGCTTGATTGTTCAAAATCTCATCTGTCAAAGTGTGTTTAATGTCTAATTAGCCTTGATCAAGTTGATTAGAATGCTTAAGATTTCTTGTTCACAACATGTTCGATGAAATTCCTGTTCATAGCTTTGATAGAACTTTCACATTCTAGCGCATGAGAATGTATGTTTAGAGTGATTGTTAGTTGTTTGGAACTTGTTTGATTGCTTGCTTGATTCTAATTCACAAATGAGAATTTGTTCTTGGATTAGGATTAAGTAAAGAGATTAGTATTAAGAGATTAAACTGATCGTATCGTTGTGTTCCTTGCTAGGAGGTTAGCTTGTTTGAAGTTTGAATTAGGATCCTTGATCATCCCGAGTCACCTGACCGTTGACCTTGACCTTATGCCCTATCTTTATCATTGATTGAATTCGCATTCGTTTACTTGCTTTTTGTTTGCTTCGGTCTGATTTACTTTGTTAGGATTGTTAGAAATTAAAAACCAAAATTGTTTGATTTGACTCTGAAGGTTTAGTGTGTACATATTGGTTTTATCCATCCCAGAATAGGTTCGATACCTCAAAGCTACATCGATAAGCTTGAGGAATTGGTACCTCAAAAGGATTGCAAAATCCTAGTTATCAATATGCCAACCACTTCAAAGTTTCTCCATGTCCAATTGAGTCAAGTGGTATCTATGACAGTAAATAGTGAGTTAGATACTAAATAATGTACACTATAACATCTGACATCCCAGCAGAAATAGGACTTGTATTCTTCATGTTGAATGGATTAAATCCATCTGTTGAAAGTCCTAGTCTCAAGTTCCTTTCTTCAGCTGCAAAGGAAGGGTATTTGCCATTCATCTGGTCCCATGTGACTGAATCAACGGGGTGATGCAATTTTCCATCACTACTATTGTTATTAAAATGCCATCTCAGATCCTTAGCCATTTCCTCAGTCCTAAACATTCTCTTCAGTCGTGGGATAATCGGAAAGTATCGTAAAACTTTCTATGGCAAACCTTTTTTCACTTCACCAGTATGGATGTTAGTCTTCCATCGAGATGCCTTCCATTTTGGACGGTTATCGAACTTCTTGAAATTCTTTCTGAATAGGCAGCAACCGTTGATACAAGCGTGAATCTTCTGGTAACCCATATCAAAGGATTTTAAAAACTTTTTAACATCATATAGTGATCTGTGTAACACATTATCCTGTGGTAGAATCTCAGGCAATGTCTCTAGCAGATCATTGAAGCTCTTGTCAGACCAGCCATTCTGTGTCTTAAGCCTAAATAGTGAGACGATCGCCGATAGCTTGCTGTGGTTTAAACAAGTTGGATATAGAGGCGTTTCAGCACCTGCGCGCTTTGCTAGAAACTCATCCTCTTTCCTGTCCTCACCCTCTGCAATCTCACCCAAGGTAGCTCTCGTACCAAAGTCTTCACCCATAAAATCCGCACCTCGATAAAGCCCGTATATCTCTTCATTCCACTGACTTGATTTTCTTTCACCTCCAACCACCGAGTTCGTCTCTCCATGATGAAACCAAACCTGCTCGCCTATTATATTCCTCATCCATTCCCCTTCTTACTAGGTGATCCACTACCACACTGCCTGGATAACGATCTACATTACAGCAGTCTATGCAAGGACATATAATCATGTCGACACCTCCCAAAACAGCAGCAACAGCCCGTACAAAATTGGAAGCTCCTCTCTCATAAGCATGATCAACTCTTCATTGGAGAGTTTAAAGGGGGAAAACAACTAGTAAAGACGTTAACTCCCACTGAAAACTAAACTATTCAATTAGAATCCTCACCTGCATAGATGAACCCATGTCTTGTCCACCATTATAAGTTCTAGCTTTATTAAACCTTTAGTATCATATTAACATATCAGAGATATATAAAGAATTTTCCAGCAAACAAAAATCAATCAATTTCATGCCAAAACACAAATAACTATAACTTAAACATAACTCATTATAATATGTCCCAGTAATCATTCTCAATAATAGTAAATACTATACACGACCAATGTGCTAAGTCTAACTTTTAACAGCATGTTAACAACGAAATAAATTGACAACCAAACACCAATTTATAAAGACACAGTGTACATTGTTATTACAACTTTAAATTAGAGATTGTACCAACCTGTCATATGGTAAGAGCAGTAGAGAAGCTTCAGAAATCCCATTATCGCACACATCAACACTTGCAAAACAGAAACACATGAAGTTATATTTACTAGAATTCAATACTATGAAACAACATAATGTATTTCAGTTCATGTTCTCGGTTACATACGATTACAGTAGGATGAGTTTCCAACAACATACGACATGCATTGAACAGTTTTGTTAAAAGGTTTAATCAACAAATGGGTCTAAGACTAAGTGAAATTCTGTCGACAAAACATAACTATTCTGTCCATCCAATTTTTCATCCATAATCAACAGTATATACAAATCATTCAGTACAATAGAAGAGTTGTAGCCCACGGATCTAAGACTAAAAGAGATTCAGAGCAAACTTGTTGACTAGTTGAGAACATAGCAAAAGCGAATAAAACTCATAAAGATAGACATGCAAACAATGGAAATCTCTAATCGAGGCTTAATACATTCGAAATCAAAGAAGGATGAAGTTAAGATTCACGACAGCTACACGGGAAAACTGAAAGTAGAGAAAAGAAACAGGAAATCAGCAGGCAAACAATGAACATTCCAAATCGAGCAGCTATACATTCGAAATCACTCAGATTTGATGTTAAGATTCAAGAAATATACAGTGAATAAGTGAAATTACAGGAAAAACAGAAAATCAGCTGGTAAGAATTACTCGCCTTCGATTAGAGCTCAATCCCGACAGAGATGATCGGAAATTGGGCCGGAAAAAGTTTGACAGTGACGGCGACAAGACTAATTGCAGGTTTGATGAAGCTATTTGTGGTGTGTGAATGAGAGAGGGAGAAATTTGATTATGCTTAGGGTTTTTCGATAAAGGGGGGAAATGAAGGTTATAGCAAAAAAGCTGAAAATTTGCTTAAGTGTTTGGCGGTCTAGTAATTTCAGCTTCCCGCGTAATGAAATTAGAGACAGCGTTTACAAAATGCTATGATAGGAAATCGAGTATCTGAAAATCATCAACGATAGCAGTATAGTAAAATGAGCTATAATCATCTACTATCAATGGGTACTTTTTTGTAGTGTATATAATAACATTTTTTATTAGTTAATTGATAAAAGAGGGATACAATATTAATGATAAAACAAAGGAAAGATTGGAAAATAAAGAAAAAGATCATCCAAATGAGCCACTGCATTTCTCTGAACTACAGAGACACATCTTCATCCTCCCATATCCTTTAGATGTTCCATAATCATACCGTAACTCCGTTAATGGAGGAATATGCTTCATTGCGAAAAAGTATACATGCATATACATAAATAACATATATTTATAGATAATATTAAATTTAAATCTAACTTCGAAACAAGGAAAATTTAAAATACAAATATCTCTAACATTTATTTAGGATGATGTTCCATTTGCAACGTAGTCCATTTATGTGATAAATAAAAACAACTAATAAGAATAATTTTATTTTTGAAAGCAAATATTTCACAATAATTATTTATGGTAAAATCATAGGGATTTTCAAGAGACACAAAATGTACACTTAGATTTTTGTAATTATGGTCTCATCGAAATAATTTGCAAAGTTAGATGGACCAATACATTGTACCCTCTGAATGTTCTGCGCTATTTATTTATTTATTTTCCTTTGCCCTTGTCAGATTCTTTATACAATGCACAAAGATGTGATGGAGTATGATATACCCGTGATCAATGTCCCTTAACACCGTAAATGAAGCAAGCTTTTTATCGCTTCTGGATGTACTTTCTTGGTGTTCTTTTCCTTTGAGGGTTGTTCAAGATGGATCTATTGGAATGATATTTTATCATGTAGATTGAATTTTCTCCCACGACCGCGATTTTTTTTACGGCCACAAACCTAAAATGCCTTGTTTTCTCTTGTTGAATTCTTAACATTCAGTGCATTTGCTTCATAAAACGTTTTGGATTCAGTGGGTCGAGTCATGTGGATCAGATGAGGAGCTCGTTGTTATTTTCCGCTAAGAGGAGAGCCACAACCAAATCCAAAAATTGGCTATATCCACATACCTTATATTGTTGTTGCAGTGTGATGTGGTTTTTGTGGAATGTGGTTTACGTCTTCTCCAGCATTTGAGATTCAGTTATGGTTTCACCATAATATCTCAGTTTGGCCACATTTCCTAATATAACAGAATTATAGTTCATCTGTCGAAGTATTGGAACCTCAGACTTTGCCACTTGTCCTGAGCAAGTGGAAGTGTTATGTCTTTCTGATGATCAAAACAAACTTTCAGAGACTTCCAAAGCTCTTCGGGATCCCTTATGTTGGCATAGTCGTATATGATAGTTTCATCAAGGTGTCTTCTAAGGAAGATCACTGATTTGACTTTTTCTTGGGTTGTTCAGATATTTTTCTCCTAATGAATTTTGATAAACCTTGAGATTCTAAATGGAGTTCGACACTGGTAGTCCAAGAAATGTAGTTAGCACCAGAAATGTAGTTAGCACCAATGATTTTATTAAAATATTTGAGGTGTTGAAATAAATGGTGTAACAACCATAAATACAAGTGCGTAGAAATCAACATAAAAATCATTACATATTATTTGGGAAAAAATTCTCCAATAAATAAACAATAAAAAAAACAAGTAGACAGCCTGTTGCAAAAACCAAAAACGTATGAAGCATTTTTTTCAGAAAAAGGAAATAACTGATTAAAAGGGTTTTGGAGGAAAAGAAAAAGTTGAGTGACAATAATGAAAATAATGTATTTTATAGATTAGAAAAATTGTTTATTAGCTGCTAATTAGCCGTTTGAAAAAAACTTTATAAACTTTTATTTATGACCATTGGGGAAAAATATAAAAATGTAAAAAAACTAATCTGAATATATTAACAAAATATAAAATTCTATATAAATGGCCAATGCCTCCTTTATCAATAGGTCTACCACGTTTCAAACGTTTTCCAAACATTCATGTATCATCTTCCTTCCCACACTAATGTGTTATTTCAATACGATCATGGGCATTTGCGGCTGATATATGCAATTTTTTACCGTTTTGGTATCAACAAACACATCATGTAGCTGATTTTTGATAATCTACAAATGCATAATTCGATGGACTTTAATTCCGACTGTTTTATAGGAGGATCAAGATGTAATAGAGATAGTACACACCATTTGATACAAAGCGAATGCTCTCTTTTTCAGTTCAGTCAGCATAGGTTCTCTAATACAAATATTTCTCATACTAAAAAAATCATTACTTCTGTAATTCTATAACTCTAATTCTTTAAATAAGCAATATAATAACATTTCTTATTTATTAATTAATTGATAAAAGGGGGATACAATATTAAAGATAAAACAAGGAAAGATTGGAAAATAAAGAAGATGATCATCCAAATGAGCCACTGCATTTCTCTGATCTACAGAGGCACATCTTCATCCTCCCATATCCTTTAGATGTTCCATAATCATACCGCAACTCCGTTAATGGAGGAATATGCTTCATTGCGAAAAAGCCAATGTAAGTACACCATAAACCGTTCTGCTCACGAGTAATTGGCTGCCACAAAACGTTGGGAGAGCAACTATGGTTCATAAATCGAGCCACATTCCCTGATTTCTTTGCACTGATCACAAAACCTATTGAACCATTAATATCCTCGGGAACTTCCTCTTTAGCATCTTCATTAACAAGGTAGGGTTCGTAATTCCATTTAAACGACTTATAAACCCTAGAAGGATCAAATATATAATGATCCTCTTCTTCCTCATAACCTTTCTGTATAATATCACCAGCATATTCACAGATGAAACTCCCTGCTCGAATTGGATCCCAAGACCTTAAGCCCCAGCCACAACCCACGGTCTTAAACACTTCTAGTCTGAATTCCAGCCCGGTCTGAATCATCTTGTTTTTGCAGTTAGTAGAACAACGACAAGAACCACCACATTCGTAGATCAGCGATCTACGGGTGACTAAAACTCTGTCAACGTAAGGTGGCCCGCCTCCATTTCTCTCAACGCAGAGGCAACTTCGTCCATCGGCCAATGCACATGCCCCAGGTCGGCAAGTGCAGCAATATACCATAGGTGGAATATTAAGGACTGCATGCTTCAAAGAATTGACATAACTAAAGGGGGCAAGAACCTTTTCGTCATCAACTTCATTCACCAAAGAAACCTTTAGATTCTCAGCTCCGAAAGACAGATCTTCAAGAACAAGACCTGGTCTTGTAATCAGCCCTTTCTTCCACTGTTCTACTGCTCTCCATATTGCAAAAGCGGGCTTTTGATCAGGCTGCCTCACCAATCTAAACTTGTAAATCTTGAAACCATTCTTACTTTTTTCGTCCCACATATTTGTGATAGAATAAATACCATCGTATATGTATACCTTGCTATTCACCCTTCTTTCATCCTCCACACCTCTTATAACCCTCACAACACTTCTTTTCTCAAGAGCTGTCTCTAGCGAAAGGTTATCCCTAACCAACTTCTGGTCAGATTCTTGAGCAGAACCGTACCCTGTAAAGACCAAGGTATCCGGATCTTGAGCGTTGTCAGCATTTATTCCTGAAGAGACAACGCTAATACCTAAAATTTGATCTTTCCCATCTTCTTCAAATCTCATGTGGTCAGTTCCAATGGGGACTCCATGTAGCCCCACAAGTTCCATTTCTCCCCATAAGAAGAAGATGTCTCCTACACTAATTCCCGGAACCGAACCGACTCGCTTCTTTGTGTTGGTTTGCAACTGCCGTTCCTTGAAAGTGCGTATGGCCACCGAAGCGCCACCTCCCACAATCTTAACCTGACTCAGACGCCTTCTGACTGCGTCAAATCGCATCATCAAGCTACTCACAAGCTCTTTGTTTCCGGTTTCTTGATCTTCTTTACTTATTTCTTTCCGAGAGTACTGACATGGCTTTATCATCAAATTTTTCGAGCCCTTTGGTCTTCCTCGTCCTCTTTTCATCGGAGCAGCAGCTGCAGCATTGTTATAGGCATCATTTTGATCACTTTGTGTGGGTGCTTCTTCTCCCCGAGGAAACTGGTTGCTCCCTTCACCTCTTTCCATTTCAAAAATCCTGTCACTAAGAATTTTAATCTTTTCTTATCAGTTAAAGGAATTGTGCAGAAACCTAAACTATGGATGATAAATATATAGAAATGACTCGTGTTTCTCTTCAAGCATAATCATGTTTTTTAAAAACCAAAAATAACCTGAGTTTTATATCAGTCATTAAGATCATCTTCAATGTAAAATACTACATTTCACTCTAAAATAGAGTTGGATTTTCTCCCATCTACAATTCTATTTTCTACTCTAAAAATAGATTATTCTAAGTATATTTTATCTTTTTTTTTACTACTAATACTTTTTATTTATAAAGTTTACAATTCAACCCCATTTATTTATCTTTTGCAAAATTTTCATAAATTATAATATTATAATTTTTATATTATAATATTATTTAAATTAAACATTTATTCAATAAAAAATAAAATTAGATCATATAAAAATAATAAAACACAATAGAACCTAGATCTACTCAAATCAGAAGAGTAGAGATTTCAAGTTGTCCAGATGGGACGCAGAACACAAACACAAGAAAATAAGAATTAGAAACGAGATCGATGAACATAGAACCTAGATCTACGCAAATCAGAAGAGTAGAGACGATTTTAAGTTGTCCACATGGGACGCAAAACACAGAGGTAAGGTAGTAATAACAAAGTTGCATAAGAACATAAAAAACACTAAATCGAAGTTTAAACAGACGAATCTAAGTGAAAATCAATGATACCTATCATAACAGACTTAGATTTGCGATGTTGAAGTGGGGGAGAGCGATTAAGCTACTCAATTCGAAACAGGGACACCCTTTAACGATAAACAGAGAGATAACACCGACGACGGAGTAGAGAAACCGAGAATCAACACCCAAACTGGCCGGCGGTGTTCGAAGGCGGAGAGAGAGAGAGAGAGAGAGAGAGAGAGAGAGAGAGAGAGAGAGTTTTTTTTTCTCCTTCTGTCTCAAATGGTTAAAAGTGAGAAAATAAAATAATGAAAAGAAATTAATTAAAAGGTGAAAGCAAATTAAGTAAAAGGCGTGAACATAAGGAGAGAGAAGATATAATTCTTAATTAGTGTTTGTTGAGAGGCAAAATTGTATTCTCAAAATAATTTTTCCATATTTAACAGTCTTATATATCACATTTTTTAAAATTCCATAAATGTTTTGAAATAACTTCCCATAAAAATTCAGTCAAAAGAAAAAATGGTAAAGTTTATTTTTTTTTTCCTGGCCAAATGTAAAATTGAGAGTTTCTTATCTTGTTTTCACTGCGTGAGAAAAATGTCTATAAACGATTATATGAGATAATGAGAACTTTGATAGTAATTTCTCATACATAAACAATTAAAAAAACTTTACATTTACGCCCATAATTTTAAGATATGAACTACAACAACATCATAATTCATCTATTAATTCACAGAAAATGTAGAATTTTTTTACTTGAGAAAAATGCCTACAAAATATCATATGCGTCAATAATTTCTCATACAAAATCAAAAGGTTACATTTATCACATATTTCTATCACAACATAATTATCATACAAAATGACATTTTATTTTCTCTAGCTAATTGTACAGACCACGGGTAAGATTCTGTGCTGAAGGTCAAACTTTCTTTCTTCTTTTTCGCTAGCTGATTTATTTTATTATAAGGAAAATATCGTATAAATAACATATAAATATAGTCATGTAATGTTTTGTATGTTTGTGCAGTTGATATAACCATCAGATTTAGATAATGTTTGGTAAAATACAAATGTTATGTTTGGTTGATTTGATTTTTATTGTGCATGCGCTTTTTAAAAACAAAGTATATATAATACTGGTGAGTTTTGAAACACTATAGATAGTCGACCCGCGAAAAATAATTTTTTTCTCCGTCTAACATTTAGTGAAAAATGGTAATTATCTGCCCGCTTAATATTTGTGAAAAAAACAAGACAATTATTTTTCAGTTTCCTTTTTTCCAAGAATCATTTAACCCTAATTTTATCAAAACAAAAGAACTGTAGCAGCAAACATTCCATATCTTCTAATGCGGCGATTTATCGAAGACGGTACTCGCCGGGATAGCAGTTCCAATGACGACAGCCGCTACGTTGGTCTTTCTCCTTCTCCTCCTCCTCCTCATCAGTCTACAAAACTAGCAGGTATACAACTCGTACAGCGAGAGTTTCTTCTCATTCGATTCTAATTTTCATTTGATTTATTTGAGCTTATGAATTAATCTAATTGGTAGAGTTTGACTTCTCTTAACATCATAGACTATTTGAATTTCAAGAATTTTTGATGTTTTGACTTTCAGTTATCAGCTTCCTCCTTGTGTGCTTTTTGCTTGATCAAGTACTGCTCTTTCATTGTCTTTTGCTCTTATAGCATTACTAACCTACATATAGAACATGTTCTACTTCATATCTTATCTTTCTTGAGGTATATGTTCTAGTTGCTTATTGTATTGTATGCATACAAACTTGAGGGAAAAGATGAGTTTTGCACTTCTAATGATGAGCTCACTCACCTCATGTGTGTTTTTGTTTCTGTGTTGACTAGGTTTTCAAAAGCCTTCTGGTAGTTGCAGGAGAATAGCCGTTGATTTCCATTCCGTAATTTCATTGAGGTATCATATTAGTTTTATTTATTAATATATTTTGTTCCCTTTCTGCAGCTGCCAGAGTCCATAGTTTCTCTTTGTTAAAGGATCATCACACTAAAATAGAGTTGGATTTCTTTGCAATCTATAACTCTATTTTCTACTCTAAAAATAAAATATTCTAAGTATATTCTATCTTTTTGTTTACTTCTAATACTTTTTATTTATAAAGTTTATAATTCAACCCCATTTATTTATTTTTTGCTTAAATTTTCATTAATTATAATATTAGAATTTCTATATTATAAAATTATTTAAATTAAACATTTATGCAATAAAAAAGAAAATTAGATCATATAAAAATAATAAACACAATATATTTTGGTTTAAATATCGCCATTATTATATTTTCCCCACAAATGATTGCTTAAAGCATTTCGAATAGAAAAATGAGCTTCTTTATCTTTGATTTCTCTAAATCGACCAAGAAACTCTTGGAATCGGATATTATCATCCTCTGCCACTTGAACTTTTGGAGGTGGAGCTTCTCTTTCAACATCAATTGATGCATCGAGATCACACTCATCTTCAATTATCAATCCCATGTGGTAACAAATACACATCTTTAGAGTCCAAAAATCCTACCCTTGATTGTCGTACGCAAATATCTCTAGGTTTGTCTTCATTTACTCAAAACTTAGATGTCAACGATGAGACTATTAGCGGATCATCGTCTTCACAACCAAGTGGGATAAAAAATCCAAAATGAAAAGAAAACTTGCTGATCAAACAACCGCGGTTATCAATACCTTAGAAGAATGAAATAAGCGATTTTGGAGCAATTAAAGGACGCAAATGCTCAAAGACAACATCTTTTGGATATTCAAAATAGGAATTATGCTTTGAAAGAGCTCAAGGAGGAAAACAAAATTTTATTTTGTGATTTTAATTCCATACAAGATCCAAATATTCGTGCATATATTCAATCAGAGCAAACACGAATTTTACAAAAGCGGAGTGATCAGAAACCAAATCAGCAGGAAGATCCTCCATATACTTCGTTTGGAAAATACTTTAGCGATCTTGGAGAATAACACATAGAATAAAGTAGTATCCGTTATAAATTGTACACATACAAACAACATAGAACGCAATAGACATAAAACAAAGAAAACATATGTCCATTTAGGCAAGTCCATGAGATCTACAAATTGCGAGCATGCGAGCACGAGCATAAAAACTAGATCCATGAACATAGAAATTAGATCTACACAAATCCACATAGGAGGGACGATTCAAGTTGTCCACATGGGTCGCAGAAAAAACACACATAAGTAAAAATAAGAAACTAGATCCATGAACATAGAACCTAGATCTACTCAAATCAGAAGAGTAGAGATTTGAAGTTGTCCAGATGGGACGCAGAACACAGACACAAGAAAATAAGAATTAGAAACAAGATCGATGAACATAGAACCTAGATCTACGGAAATCAGAAGAGTAGAGACGATTTTAAGTTGTCTACATAGGACGCAAAACACATAGGCAAGGTAGTAATAACAAAGTTGCAGAAGAACACAATAAACACTTAATCGATGTTTAAACAGGCGAATCTAAGTGAAAATCAGTGATACCTATCATAACAAACTTAGATTTGCGACGTCAAAGTGAGGGAGAGCGATTAAGCTACTCGGTTCGAAACATGGACGACCTTTAACGATAAACAGAGAGATAACACCGACGATGGAGTAAAGAAACCGAGAATCAACACCCAAACTGGCCGGCGGCGTTCAAAGGCGAAGAGGCAGAGAGAGAGGAATCAGAGGTTTTTTAAGTTAGGGTTAGAATATTTTTTCCTCCTTCTGTTTTAAATGGTTAAATTGAGAAAGTAAAATAATGAAAAGAAATTAAGTAAAAGGTGAAAGTAAAATATGTAAAAGGCGTGAACATAAGGATTCTTAGTTAGTGTTTGTTCAGGGGAAAATTGTATTCTCAAGAGTAGAAAGCGTCCAATGACACACATGTGTCCCTTGGTGTAATATCAATGTGTATAAGTGGCTACACACGTAATAAACTCAATTTTTATTAATTAAAAGTCTTTTTGACTCTTTACAAAAAAAAAGTCTTTTTGACCAAAAAAATTTCATCATATAATAATCTTATTTCCATTTAATAATAAATTTGGTCAAAATTATATTATCTTTTTATCACTAGAATTTGAAAGCATAAAATATTTTTTTTCTTTCATATTTTACCAGTCTTATCTTATCTATCACATTCTTTGAAATTCCATAAAAATGTTTTAAAATTACTTCCCATAAAAATCCAGTCAAAAGAAAAATGGTAAATTTTATTATTATTTTTTCTGGTCCAATGTAAAATTGAGAGTTTCTTATCTTGTTTTCACTGCATGAGAAAAATGTCTATAAACGATTATATGAGATAATGAGAACTGTGATAGTAATTTCTCATACATAAACAATTAAAAAAACTTTACATTTACGCCCATAATTTTAAGAAATGAACTACAACAACATCATAATTCATCTATTAATTCACAGAAAATGTAGAATTTTTTTTACTTGAGAACAAAGACTAAAAAATATGATATGAGTCAATAATTTCTCATACAAAATCAAAAGATTAAATTTATCACATATTTCATCACAACATAATTATCATACAAAATGGCATTTTAAACCTCAAATAGAACTTATTAGCATTTAAACATTAAAACATTGACATTCACACTATAAACCATCAAAATAACAAAACTCACATATATAACCTCGAGAGTAGTTCTAGTGTTTGCACCGCCAAATAAATAAGTTAACGGAATACTTAAGTCTGTGATAGCACTGTAAACTTTTGTTAGTTTTGAATCAAAAGTGCTTAATATTATATATTTTTGAAAATAATAAATCTATCTTATAAAAACAGGAAACTGATCTTGGTACATAGATGTTGTATTCCCGAAATTTGCACTTGATATCGTTAGTAAATGTATTTTTTCATTAAGGGTAAAATTGGAATATGCCGCATTTTGTCACGCATGTGACGCGGATCCGGGCCAGGTTTTGCGTTCTCGAAGATTTTTCCTTTTAGTCGTGGACGTCTATTCGAATGTGTTCTAATCTAACCGTCCGCTGGATATTTCTATTTTATGTTTCTTTTATCGCATTTAAGGGCAATGACAATCGGATCCTAATCGGATATAGCGCGGATCCTATTTTAAAATCGTCGTCGTTCATTCTTAATATTTTAATCTAGCCGTCCAATTTATCGGGGATATTCAAATTTAAAAAAGAATATCCACCACTAAATCTTTATATATCTATCATATTACAAATTATGAATCTTAATAAATTCAAATTCAAAATGTTTCTAAGATCAGTTACAATAATCTTCGATATTAATCAAAGATATATCTATATTAAACTATAAAACAAATATGCCAATAATATTCTAAACAAAAGTTGACCTAGGAAATAATCTATAAATACCAATGTCCACCACCCACAACTTCATAGTCTTTCTTACTTTACATCGTTGCGGGAAAAGTTATTGCTGATCTTTTTCAAGAATATTTCATTATCGAATCGTATTCGTGTTTCTACATTTTTGTTAATGTTTTGGTTGGATATCCGAACTATTGTTATCGAATATTGTTTTTGTTTTGATTTTATACCATGGCTATTGTTATGATTTTGGTATTATATTAATTTTTTTTTTATAGAGATGCAAAACATTAGTCCAGTGATAAGTTTTGATCGTGGTTATTTTTATATGATGTCCGGTAATGTTGAAGATTTAAGAGATGCAAGCTTCAGTCGATTATATGTAGCCTCCAAATTAACAAAACAATACAGCTTCACAATACTTTAATTGTCAACCCTTATTATATATTTTCAAACATTAAGGGTTGGACTATAAACAGTTGAAAATATAGAATCGGTAAAGGCTGAAATGTTTGGAGTTATGGTTTTGTATTGATATAGTATAAACAAACATAATTATTTGACTACCATATATCAATACTAAATGTAGTGCAGTAACTTCAATTTTTAAAAGTGAAACTATCCTACGATATGTGAACGAAAAAAAATAAAAGAAAATCAAATGTTTTCTAAAACTTATTTAAAACAAACACAAAATATCTATTTAACATCTAAAATCTAAACAAACCAATAATTAGTTGACTAGAACATATGAATACTAAACAACATACATTAACATAGATCAAATGTTGTATAAAACCAATGTTCGAAAAATCGTTAGGCACTAGCCGGACGGTCGGGGTGGGTCTAGCGCCTAACAAGAAAACCGGAGAGTAATCGGGGATTAATCGGGATCTAATTTTAGGGTTTTTATCTAGTTGTGTGTCTATATATTAAGGTTTTTCTATTGATGTGCAATAAAATTATTTAGTTCAGTGGCTGTGGCAAGGAGAAAGGTGTTAAGGACCTGAGTTCTACGCCTCACTTTGTGAGTTTTGCACGATTTTCCAGATTTCTTTTTTTTTAATAGAGGGTAAAATGGACTTTTCCTATTCATCTTCTACCTTCCAATTATCTAACCTAGCTAAAAAAGTTCAGAGGCCGCCGTGGCTTCTTCCTTTTTCATTTTTTCACTCTTTTTAACCGTTTTAGTTTGAATTTTTAGGCGAAATTGATAGATCTGGTTAAACTTAGTAGATTTCTTAAGAAAAAACATGTAAAATTGAGATTTTTTCAAAACATCTGATTATTTCACCGACTACCGTCAAATCGCGGCGGCTCCGGGCCGCCTCACGCCTCGCCGGCGACTTTGAGGCCGCGGAGACCGCGTTTTTGAACATTGTGTAAAACACATTGAAAATCAAACTAAAAAATAACTGCTTAATAACTAAAATTATGACAGACCAATAATTAGTTAACTACCATATATGAATATTAAAAATTCGATATTGACATAAATTTTAGATTCAACCCAAAATAACATAAATTTTAAAATAAAACAATTCTTCAATGTTAATCAAAATGAAAAAAAACTGCACGCTTAATGCGGGTCAGACTTTAGTTAAAATAAAACTTACAAAGGTAAACCTTGATACATACGGAACTATACACATACAATTTACAATGGTTTCTCTTTTCGATTGTAATTGGATGAATGAATGATGGTTTAGGTAAAAATGCTCTAAGTGTTTCTTCGATGGATTTTGGGACATAGGCTTGTAGAAATCAGCTTCTCCAGGGTTACTTGATTTACATGGACGATCAGCTTCAACAAGTTTTCGAATTGGCTTTGGGAAAGGGGAACAATTTCTTTTATTCTCCAGATTATTATGGAACTGGTAGGCTTAATGGCCAAAGTGAGTGACTTTTGGGGAAAAACCTAAACAAATACCAAGGATTGGGCAGCTCGGGATCGGGTAGCTTCACTGGTCAACCGAGATCGTACGGACCTTGGGTAAGATTCTGTGCTGAAGGTCAAACTTTCCTTCGTTTTCGCTAGAAGATTTATTTTATTATAAGGAAAATATCGTATAGATAGCATATAAATATAGTCATGTACTGTTGTGTATGTTTGTGCAGTTGATATAACCCTCAGATTTAGATAATGTTTTCCAAAATACAAATATTACGTTTGGTTGACCAGTGAAAAATAATTCTTTTTCCGTCTAACACTCAGTGGAAAAAATAAATGGTAATTTTTTGTTCAGTTTCCCTTTAACATAATTATCTGCCCGCTTAACATTTGTGAAGAAAAAACAAGACAATTAGTTTTTAGCTTCCCTCTTTCACAGAATCATTTAACCCTAATTTTGTCAAAACAAAAGAACTGTTTCTGCAAACATTTCATATCTTCTAATGCGGTGATTTATCGAAAAGGATACTCGTCGGAATAGCAGTTCCAATGACGACGGCAGCTACGTTGGTCTTTCTCCTTGTCCTTCTCCTCTCACCTAGCTCGCGTCGACACTGCCCATTCGTCTGCAAAACTAGCAGGTATACAACTCGTAGAGCGAGAGCTTCTTCTCATTCGATTCTAATTTTCATTCGATTTATTTGAGTTTGTGAATTAATCTAATTGGTAGAGTTTGACTTCTCTTAACATCATAGACTATTTGAATTTTAAGAATTTCTGATGTTTTTATAAGTTTAACTTTTATTGATTTCAATTCATGAAATCATCTTAAAATCATCTAGTTTTGATTTAATTCAAACCTATGTTTTTCTAAAGAAAGAGAAAGAATCACTAACCTTGATCTATACTCTTTGGCCCTTTAAATGGATTGGATCTCCTCTTGACTTCTCCTTCCTTAATCCTCCAAAGTCTTATTGATCCTTTTGATGGACAAAGGAACCCAATCTCAATCTCTCTTACTCACGTTATATCTTTTATGTACTTTGTCTTGTTCTCTTATTATGATTATCATAATTTACGTATATATAGAGAACACACGTGTAACGTAAGGTCGCAACCTTATGACCTGACACCTTTTGCTCACATACACCATTTAACACATTTAATTATTTAAATGTGTAACTTACATATATATATATAATATAATATATATAATATAATATATATATATATATTATTTATAAGAGAAGAATATATAATACAATAAGTTAAGGAAGGAGAGTTATCATAAATTCGAATTCTAATTCTCTAATCGAAACCAATCCATCACGGTATCGTCTTTTATATTAAAATTCTTTAACACTAATGTGAAATTGATCCGTTATATTAAACCAAGAGACATATAGGTCACATATAAGAATAAATATTCTTACATTCTTCCACTTGACCTTTATATTCAATAACTTTAATGCATACTTTCTTATCAAGTTCATCTGGCCTTTAATACAAACTATAAAATCAGATTTAATACAAATTCGAATAAATAACTTTCTTTAACACTAATGTGAAATTGAATCATGGCGGTCACACATCATTGAACCACATGCTCCCTTCCATGTATCACAAACCAACTTTAAATTTATAGATTTATATTTCCTTTACATGAGAGGATCCTGAATTCTCAAAATAATTATATGTTATCCACAAACCTTAAATGTATACATACTTTAATGATAACATACTTAGTAAAACAGAAACGTAACTTTAAGTGAATTCATAGTGTCACAACTGTAAAGAGCATACCATAACTGGAATAGCAAGGCTTCACCTTTTATCACCCATACGTTCTAAATGGCCATTGAACGCCTTGGGTGGTAATCCTTTACTTAACGGATCCGCTACCATCATATCCATCATTATGTGCTCAAAAGACACTACATGTTTCTACACTTCCTCTTTAAAAGACAAGTACTTTATCTCATGTGTTTTAACACCTCTCTAGTACTTGTCGTTCTTTATAAAAGAGGGTATTGTGGAATGATCACAATAATTCTCAGCGGTCAGGCTATCAAGTCGACATTCCAAAACCCCAAGATAAAGTTCCGCAGCCTCAATACATGAAATTGTTGCCTCAAAGCATGCCAAAAATTCGGCCTTAATAGTAGGAGTAGCAATGACAAACTACGTTCCATTCTTTCATGATATTGTTCCTTTACTTTTCAGGAATAAATATCTAGTGATCTCTAGAAGATCATATATCCTATATGTAAGCATGAGCTCATTGGTGCCTTGCAAGTACCTGAGCACCTTCTTTGTAGCTTTCCAGTGGTCCATCCCGGGATACTTTGATATCGACCCAACATACCAACAGAAAATGTGAAATCTGGTCGAGTACATGTTTGAACATAGTTCAAACTCCCAACCACTGATGCATATGGAATTCTTTCCATTTACTAACGCTCAAATTCATTTCTAGGACATTGCTTTTCACTGAACTTATCCCCCTTCTGAATTGGAGCTATCCCTGCAGAGCATTTTTCCATTATTATATCTCTCTAAGAACTTATTGATATATCCTTTCTGAGACAAACTTAACAATCCTTGTGATCTATCCCAGAGTATTTCTATTCCGATCACATAAGATGCCTCACCCATATCCTTCATCTCAAAGTTCTTAGAGAGATACTTCTTTACATCATGTAACACCCCCATGTCATTTGCAGCAAGCAAGATGTCATCAACATATAAGACCAAAATCACAAATTTTCTCCCACTGACCTTAGTGTAGATACATCGATCAACGATGATTTCTGCAAAACCGTATGACGTGATGGTATCATCAAATTTTAGATACCATTTTCTGGAATCTTGCTTCAGTCCATATATTGACTTCCTCAGCTTACATACCAGATTTTCTTTTCCTGTGGCCACAAACCCTTCAGGTTGGTCAATATATACTTATTCCTCAAGCTCTTCATTGAGAAAGGCGGTTTTCACATCCATTTGGTGGAGCTCAAGATCGTAATGAGCCACCAAGGCCAAAACAATCCTTAGAGAATCCTTCTTAGAAACTGGAGAGAAGGTCTCTTTGTAGTCAATGCCGTCCTTTTGAGTGAAACCTTTAGCAACAAGGCGAGCCTTGTACCTTTCAATACTACCTTTCGAGTCGCGTTTAGTCTTAAAGACCCATTTAGAACCAACATTCTTGAAATCGTTAGGCAACTCTACTAAGTCTCAAACATAGTTATCACTCATAGACTTTATTTCTTCTTATGTGGCATTAAACCACTTTTTGTAATTGTTACTTTCCATGACTTTCCAGAATGAGTTCGGATCTTCATCAATGCTTACGTCACTTTCATTCTCAAGAGCGTAAAATACATAGTCATTTGAAATGGCAAATCTTCTTTCCCTTCCAGATAGCCTCAATGAATCTTGTGGTGTACTATTCTCTTCTTGAATCGTGACAGGTTCATTAACCGTACTTTCAACTAGGGGAGTTTGTATATCATTATGTTGTTCTATTGTGCCATTTGACTGTAATGCAACAACAAGAACAACAAACTCAGGTGGACTGACAGGTGGATGTACCTCCACGCCAACCACCTTAATGTCCACTTTACGTGGTTCACCACTCCCACTACTTTCACCATTCTCAATGAACCTAGCATTGCCCGTTTCAACTATTTTCGTACTATGGTTAGGGCAATAAAATGTATAACCCTTTGATTTTTTAGGATAGCCAATGAAAAATCCACTGACAGTCCTAGAATCATGTTTCTTTTCTTGTGGGTTATATAACCTTACTTCTGCTGGGCAGCCCCAAACACGTAAATGTCTTAAACTGGGTTTCGTTCCCGTCCACAGTTCATAGGGGTATTAGGAACTACCTTACTAGGAACCTGGTTAAGAACATACGTAGAAGTCCTTAATGCATATACCCACAATGAAGGAGGTAAAGAACAATTACTTAACATGCTCCTAACCATATCCATTAATGTACGATTCCGCCTCTCAACTACACCATTCTGCTGAGGTGTACCAGGCATTGTGTATTGTGCGCAAATGTCCTTACTTTCAAGTAACTTTGCAAATGGACCTGGACATTGTCCACTTTCATTGAATTTTCCATAAAACTCACCACCTCTGTCATACCTCACAATCTTTATTTTTCTATCTAACTGCCTTTCTACCTCATCAATGAACACCTCTAGGACATTCACAGACTTGGACTTTTCGTGCAGTAGGTATGTATACCCATAACGTGAGTAGCCATCGACAAAGGTGATGAATTATTTTTCACCACTCCAAGAAGGAGCATCGAAAGGGCCACATATATCGGTATGTATTATTTCAAGAAGCTGAATGATTCTTGTGGCTGGATTCTTTAAAATATGTTTAGTCTACTTTCCTTTAATGCAGTCTATACGTACATTTAGATCACTAAAATCCAACCGAGGAAGAATATCATTTTTTATCAACATCATAATCCTTTCTTTGGAAATGTGACCTAATCTTTGATGCCACAAGTAAGCAGAACTTTCATCTGCTGAACTACGCTTAATGCTTCGATTTTCAACATTAAATAAGGATTCAGAGAACTTTGCATCAAGATTTAACTTGTAAAGTGAATCAATTAATGTACCACTACCATAAAAGTAATCATTTTGGTACAAAGAGAAAACACCTTGTCCAACCTTAAAATCAAAACCTAAATTATCCAACCTACTTACTGAAACAAGATTTCTAGCACGTTCAGGTACATAGAGACATCCTTCAAGATCCACATGACACTTACTGTCTAAGACCAATCTATACGTCCCAATGTCGTCTATTCTTGCCTTCATCATGTTTCCCATGAACAAGAATTGTTCAGGTCCTCTTATAGGCTGGATCGATTTGAATCCCTGTTTAATATGAGACACATGAGTAGTTGCACCAGAATCTAGCTACCAATTATTATTAGGCACTTCCATAAGGTTCAATTCAGAGCAAACAAAGTGATTATGTTTACCTTTCTTATCGAACCATGCCTTTCTTTTCGGACAATCTTTCTTGAAGTGTCCCGTTTGCTTGCAAAAGAAACAATTCATTTCCTTATGGATTTTACTTTCGGGTCCTTTCATGAATGCTATATCCTTCCCTTTGTCCTTTCTACTTGGTTTTCCTTTAGTGCTGCGGGCAGGGCCAAGACCTACGAGATTAGCAACTTTATCTTTCATCTTCTTTAATCTCCCCTCCTCTTGAACAAGCATAGCCTATAACTCCTTAAAGCTCCATTTATATTTAATGGTGTTATAATTCATCTGGAACTGGCTAAACTCGAAAGGTAAGGAGTTCATGATGAATTGGACCAAGAATTGCTCATGAACTTCCATTCCCAAGGTCGTTAACTTTGCTTCCAAGTTAGACGTGTGTGTCACATGATCATGGATTGGCTGAGACCATTCAAACTTTCTTGTAGTAAGCTCGTTCATTATGCTTCCTACGATCGACTTGTCAGCCAAATCCGATTGTGAACACTCCTAAATTTTCTGTAAGAATTCCCTTGCATTCTCTTTCACGGGCATAAACGGCTTAATAATTTCTGTCATCGTCATCCTCATGAGGTTCAAGCTCAACCTATTAGATCGCTCCCATCTCTCATACCGAGACTTTTTAGACTCAGAGCTATGTTCTGTAATGGCTGAGGGAACCTCATCAGTTACTATGGCGGAGTCCAATGCCATAACATCCAGTGTAAACCGGATCTGTTCGGACCACTCTCCATAATTAAGCCCATTAAACTTCACGACAGAGTTTGCAGATGCAAACAGATTTGATGAAGCTGCAAACATGAATACATGTTTACCCATCAATGCTATTAAACTTAAATGTGTTAGGAGGCAATTTTAATCTTTTATTGCATGAATTTAAGTAACCTTTGGGCAATACTTAAACACAAGCACTATCATTGACGCTAAGTTAATACTTTTATAATTAATCGAATCACACATAAGTTAAATAGTATAATACCTTTGGGTATGTATACCATCAACTATAGTGGAAATGATTAATTACTTTTATTTACTAATTATATTTAATGATTCACCTTTGGGTGATCTCCTAGAATATAAATAGTAAAATAATTGATCAATCAAACTTTAATATCATTTTTAACATCTCTTTAATCATGATTAATTATATTATATATTATAAATATATATAGTTTATTTTTTAATATTTCCATGTAATATGACAAGGTCACTTTGGTGACTAACATGTTACGTACAATATAAATATTAAAAAAATTTATATTGTGTCAGTATTTTATAACACAATAATCTTTCTATTTAAAATGCAGCGGAAGCATTTTTTTTTTTAATATGTAACTTTTATAATATTTTAAATTAATAAAATTTTATATATACCCTAAAAGCGTATGGGTATCTAAACCAATGCAACATAGACCTATCATAATAATTGAATCTACTCTTTCATGACTCCAATTATTATCTATACTATTAAAACAGGAAACCGTCCTTGGTACAAAAATGTTGTATTTACGAAATTTGCCCTTGGAGTCGTTATGAGTGTATTTTTTCATTAAAGGTAAAACCTGGAATTTTTGGATATTTTGTCACGCAGAGATATTTGGCCGGGTCGGATTTGGAAACGGATATACACGCGGATCCAGTTTTTAAATCTTGATCGTTGATTTCGTAAATTTAATATTATCCGTCGAATTAGTTAGATTTCTTAATCCTACCATTTATTTATTTATTTTAAATTTATTTTGTCAACCGACTTACCATATATATATTTATTTTCGTAGCCTATATTTTAGGAAACAGAAATCTGCAATTTTGGAGAATATTCTTTACAAGCTTGATGAATATCGATTTTAATTCATTTAATTAATTTATTTCCTAAAATGCACAATATCTTTATAAATATCTTATTAATTCGAGTTTGAAAAAATATATTCTATGGCATATACCAAGCTTTCGAGTGAAGTTTATGAAATCATATATAAAGAGAGCTTGGGTGGTCTAGAAACACAATCATTTTGCATCTTCCATATTTTCAAGAAACTTTCTCTCTGTTTTTTTTTTTGCTATAGAAGTATTCTTCCAGATCATTGAAATTTTAATCAAATGATCCGTTATCATTCATATTATTTTCTTCTTTTTGATTTAAAATGTATTTTTATGGTTTTTGGTTTTTTATTCTGTTTTTTTCTTGGTCCCATGAAAGAAGAAGCTTGGTTATCTTGAGTTTTGGTGAATGATGTGAGGTAAAATATGGGTAGTTACGATTTTCTTTAATACTTTTGGTTGAATCCATGAGTCTGAAATGTCCGAGTAAAGGTTGTTGCCCCTACGTCCGATTGATCTCATAAGTCCCGATAGTCCGAACCTCCCTATCGATTTTTGTTTTGTTCTTTGGTATATGCTGGATACACTGGTTTATGGGTGTTTGATCCATTTTCTTTAGTTTGGAGATCTTTTTGTCTCTTTTTTTCATTTGCCCATAATTATGTGAGCAGATTAGGGAAGCTCGGTTATTTCCTTCATATTATTTATTTGTATACAATATTTGATTTTATATAATTAAATATATTATTCCTACCATTAATTTATTTTTTTTTATTTATTTTTTCAATAGACTTACCATTTATATTTATTTTCGTGGCTTATATTTTAGGAAACTTAAATATGTAATCTTGATTAATATATACTTTACAATCTTAGTTTTACAAAAAATAATAATATTTATTTATTATTACTAACATTATTTTATTTAAAAAATAATATTAATTTTTTGTCCAGAAAATAATATTAATTTTTTACACATTAATTTTTCATATTATTTGATTTATAATTTGATATATACCAAGGTAACTTTTCAAGTTTTAATCTTTTTTTTAGTTGAAATACAATAAAAAATATTTACTTATGTAAATATGTGTATATTATTTATAAAATTAATATTTTTATATTAAATTATTTAATTATGTATCATTTGTGGATTTCAAAATTTAGAAGTCTTAAATATTTTTTACAATGTACTACTTGTTTGTATAAAATATTTAATTTGATATAATTAATTATATCATTCCTACCATTTATTTTTTAATTTATTTTTCAATAGACTTACCATTTATATCTATTTTCGAAGCCTGTATTTAAGAAACTGAAATATGTAATCTTGATGAATATATCTTTATAATCTTAAAGGATATTACATAATCCCAAATTTATAGAAACTATTTCGAATATAATATTAGTTTTACAATATTCACATAATCCCAAATTTATCAATAGTTGCTTTGATTTAGATTTCGCAGGATATATTAATAGATAATCTGGTTGGAGATATTTAATATTATTATTTGATTTACTTGAATTATATGGATATGTACTATATGAAATCTATATTGTTGTAATATTGTATAATTTAATTGCATTAGAACGTATTAAATGTAAATAGAAATATTAGATGGGCCTTTCTAAGTAATAAGCAAAAACATTTTCAATTTTGTCAAATATTCAATAGACTTAATTTATTTTTTAATTTATTCAATATTTATTTATTATTACTAACATTATTTTATTTTAAAAATAATATTAGATTTTTGTCCAGAAAATAATATTAATTTCTTAATCCTACCATTTTTTAATTTATTTTGTCAACCGACTTACCATATATATTTATTTTCGTAGCCTATATTTTAGGAAACAAAAATCTGCAATTTTGGAGAATATTATTTACAAGCTTGATGAATATCGATTTTAATTTATTTAATTAATTTCTTTCCTAAAATGCACAATATCTTTCTAAATAACTTATTAATTCGAGTTACCAAAAAAATATTATATGACATATACCAAGCTTTCGAGAAAAGTTTATGAAATCCTATATAAGAGAGCTTGGGTGGCCTAGAAACACAATGATTTTGCATCTTCCATATTTTCAAGAAACTTTCTCTCTGTTTTTTTTTTTTGCTATAGAAATATTCTTCCAGATCATTGAAATTTTAATCAAATGATCTGTTATCATTCATATTATTTTCTTCTTTTTCGATTTAAAATGTATTTTTATGGTTTTTGGTTTTTTTATTCTGTTTTTTTCTTGGTCCCATGAAAGAAGAAGCTTGGTTATCTTGAGTTTTGGTGAATGATGTGAGGTAAAATATGGGTAGTTACGATTTTCTTTAATACTTTTGGTAGTCTGAAATGTCCGAGTAAAGGTTGTTGCCCCTATGTCCGATTGATCTCATAAGTCCCGATAGTCCGAACTCCCTATCGATTTTTGTTTTGTTCTTTGGTATATGCTGGATACACTGGTTTATGGGTGTTTGATCCATTTTCTTTAGTTTGGAGATCTTTTTTGTCTCTTTTTTCATTTGCTCATAATTATGGGAGCAAATTAGGGAAGCTCGGTTATTTCCTTCATATTATTTATTTGTATACAATATTTGATTTTATATAATTAAATATATTATTCCAACCATTAATTTATTTTTTAATTTATTTTTTCAATAGACTTAGCATTTATATTTATTTTCGTAGCTTATATTTTAGTAAACTTAAATATGTAATCTTGATGAATATATATTTTACAATCTTAGTTTTACAAAAAATAATATTTATTTATTATTATTAACATTATTTTATTAAAAAAATAATATTAGTTTTTTGTCCAGAAAATAATATTAATTTGTTATACATTAATTTTTCATATGGTGCTTTCTAACTAACTACATATAACCATGCATTTGATTATTTTAGATATTATATTCTATCATAAACCTAACATAATGATCTTGAATAATAAAAAAAATCATCAAACTAATTCTTGCTTAACGCGGATCAAAAAAATATCCACATTATATAATTTAAAAAGATTACTATTTAGATCCGAAAACTATATAAATTCTTTATTTTAGGAAACATAAATAATTAAAATAAATAGTAATATAAACAAATATAACGATCTGAAATAAAAATTGATAAAAAATAAAATAGAAAAGAATCATCAAACTAATACTTCGCGATCAACGCGTTTAATATTTACTTTAATTAAGAGTAACAATTGAGAGTAAACATAATCAATTATAAATGCTTTAAAAACGAATAAAACAAAATCAAATGCTGTCCAAAACTAAATAAAAAAACAAATCCATAAATAAAAAACATCTCTTTTTAACATCTAAAATATAAACTAAAAATAATTATATAACTACTATATATCAATACGAAAAAATCGTCTATTATCATAAATAAAAAGAATCAAACAATTCTAAAATGTGAATTAAAAAAAAAAATACCCGCTAGTTAATATATAACATCTAACCATAATTTCAAGTTACGTATGATTTAATGTTACATATTTGTTTTGATAAAAACCGGTTAAATGTAACCGTAACCGTTAACTTAATTCCTGACATGAAAGAACGCGTAACTATGCGTTGACATATTAATTCCTGACATGAAAGAACGCGTAACTATGTGTTGACATAAATTCTGGAATTAAGTCACTTATTAATTGATATCACTGATTGATATACAAAACAATACGTGGCTGTTTGAAATCAAATTACTTCGAATAGATGCAATCGTAACAACAATTAATTCAAGGGTGACCCATATAAGACAAAACCCAGAATGATAAACTTTTGTCCTTTTATGCATGTGTTTTACTTTCAACGATTAAAGAAATGGTAACTTTCAACATAGTAACCGTTTCTTCATGCAAACAATTACAATTTCATCCAATCATAAAGCATTTCATGCATGAAAATGATTTCCATTCCGTAATTTCATTGAGGTATCATATTAGTTTATTTCTTAATATATTTTGTTCTCTTTCTGTAGCTGCCAGAGTCCATAGTTTCTCTTTGTTAAAGGATCATAATTCCTATGCAGATAAGGTTTTACATTTGTGACTGCACTTCTTATGTGCACCTGCAATTACGTACGTGCATCAGAGCCTTATCGCTGCCTTTTTTTTCTCCTAAATAATAATATTTCATGTTTACAATATCTGAGCTTATAGTATTGCTCAACCAAATAGGTACAAATGGATTAGAACCAATACTAGAGTAATTTTGACGTGACTTAGAAGCAATGATATGAGTTGCTCGATTTCCTGAACGGCGAATGAAGGAGAATTGCATATCTGGATACGCGTTGGTGATGTGCTTAATTTCAGAAACTAAGTTATGAATACTCTAATCCCTTGCGTCTGAGTTAATTGAGCGAAACAAAGTCTAGCAATCTCCGTCAAACATAACGGCATGTAACCCTCTGTGTAATACATCCTACACAGCATATAAGAGTGCCTTGCCTTCTGCTTCGAGAGGTGACGAGACGTTAACCAACAAATGTGAACCCCAACCAAGAACCTCCCCTATATTATTACGAAGAATTAATCCAGCATTGCTCGAGCCAGATGAGAAATCAAATACCGCATCAACATTACACTTGATAGTATGCAGTAAAGGTCGTGACCATCTAGTAAGAACTGGACTGACCACTGATAAAGCCTGTGGAGTTCGAATTTGAGTGAGCTCTATCCATTCTGTAACTTCATCAAAACAGTACCCAATCTCTCTGTCAGGATCGATTGGTTTATTTGCAAATATGAGCGAGTTTCTTGATGTCCAGATGTGCCATAAAATCCAAAAAGGTAACAATTTCTCAAGGTCAGAGAGGTCATCCATCTCTAAACGATCAAATAAGATAGAAATGTTAGAGTCTGAAACCTCAGCCTGATTAGGAATCCATGAGAGATATCGTAAAGCTGCTCGATCCCAAAAACGTTGTGAGTTGGGACACTCAAAGAAGAGAGGTGATAGCGTTTCAATATGACCAATACATCGAACACAAACCAAAGAAATTTGAAGTCCCCTGGAATTAAGTCGGCTAGCTGAAGTCAAAGCACGAGAGAGAAGCCTCCAAAGAATATGTTTCAACTTAGGTAGGATGGGTAATTTCCAAACCTTGCGTTTAATCTCCAGATCACCATGAGTGGGAACGATCAAAGCTATTTCTGGATCAAGCTGACGAGCTAAGTGATATCCGGAGCAAATTGAATACACTCCGTTCGTTTCAAAAGCCCAAATTGTTGTATCTTCTTGAGGTGTAGATGACAGAAATAATCTACCAACCAAACGTCTATCTTCAACTGTCAAAATATCCTGTAAAACTGCATCATTCCATTGACAAATACCATTATGTTCGGTAATGAGAGAAGCTACCGTGAGCGTAGAACTAGAGTCACCTTCAGCGGGTCATGGTACATGCATTGGCAACCAATTATCCCTGAATACTCGGGTTGACCGTCCATCACCAATATTATGCTTCATCCCTTTCTTGAGAAGGTCCAAACCCACAAGAATAGAATACCACCCATATGATTGTAGACGTTGAGAGGAAGCTTCAAACAGTGAACAGTGAGGATAATATTTGGCTTTAAACAACCGAGCTAACAAAGAATCCGGATGTTTTAGCAGACGCCAAGCTTATTTCGCCAAATTAAGAATCATTACATAGAGAAAAATCTTTGAAACCAATACCACCTTCATCTTTTGGAAATTGCATACGATCCCAAGCCACCCATGGGATACCTCTTTTGTCCGATTTCTTTTCCCACCAAAATCTGCGCAACTCTGAAGTGATCTCATCTACTATTTGTCTTGGAATTTTGAAACAGGACATTGAGTACACCGGCATGGCTATTGCTACTGTTTTCAACATGATTACTTTTCCTGTCTGTATTAATTTCTTCGCTGTCCATGTTTGTGTGCGCTGCTTAACCTTATCAACAATAGGATGAAACATATCCTTCTTTTTTCTACCAAACTGTTCCGGGAGACCCAAGTATTTACCCCCACCACCAAACTGATGAATATCCAAAATATGTTGTATCATGCGTTGTGTATGAGGATATATTCTTCACTCAAATAATTTTCTGCCCTGAACACTGCTCATATAACAGAAAAACTGATTGAAGTGAGTAATATGAGCACCAAATTCAATAGTGAGCAAAACTGATATTAGAAGCAACGGTATTACAGATTATAATGATTAAAACATGATGGAAATAATCAAAATATGAACCCAACTACCGTAAGTTGATTGAAGAAGAACCGTAAGGTGAATAGAGTCGAGACAAAGATATTTCTCCTTAATTCTTTAAACGCCCGTAGTGCTCCGGTTTGATACGCTCAAGAATCCCAGGATAAAACTACTCTATTCTCTGCTTCGATGCACTCGAGAACAAAGCTAACGAACCAAAAATCTGTGTTGTACTCTCAGACACTAAGACACATGGAGAAGAAGAAGAGAGGAGATTGTATGGTAATGAGATTGTAAAGAAGAGGAGTCAAGGCTTGTTTAAATAGCCACACAAGCTTTCAACCTAAAAAATCAAAACAACTTATGAGAATTGATTCTCATAATTATGTGTAATTGATTCACACAATAAGTGTGTTTGATTTTTGTAACGTTAAAAGCTTTATTATGAGAGATATTTGTTGACTAAATCAACAATCTATTCATAATATATTAAGACCAAAAATTAATAATATTTGGGTCTACAATACATTACACAAAGCCACAAGCATTAAAGCCCGAGCCCATATCTCCTTTAGTCTCCAAGTTTTCCATTCGGACTTCAATTTCTCATTCAACCAAACTTCGTTTTTATCGTTCTTATACACCACCTTATAGTGGACGCAGCGACGATTCTATCGTGCCCAAGAACTAGTCATTCCGATGAACGTCTTCACCGGAAATCTTACCGGAATATGGTCGTAAGCCATTTCCATAAAAACGAGTTCTAACAAGTAATGGCTGGAACCCCATTCCCTATCTTAATTCCTTTTATTCTTCATGTCCGTGTTTCCTTCGAAATTAAGTGGCTCAGAACATCCGCACAGAGAATAAAAAGATATGGTAAAAGTGGGTCACCTTGACGCAGTCCCCGTTCTGAAAAGATTTTGCCGTGAGGAGACCCATTTATAAGGACTAAGAAAGTAACAGATGTTACAATTGCCATGATCCATGAAATCCAAAAGCTTTCATTGTCTCTTTGAGGAAATCCCATTCAATACGATCATAAGCCTTCAAAATATCCGTCTTAACAGCCATATACGTTTTCGAAACCCACTTCCTTACTTTGAGTGAATGCATAAGCTCATTAGAAATTAAGACATTATCTGATGCCATTCTACCCGGGATGAATGCTGCTTGAGCTTCAGATACTATCTCGTTGAGGAACATTTCAACCTTGAGACCAGTAATTTCGAGATAATCTTGTATAAAACGTTACATAATCCAATAGGTCGATAATCTCCAAAAGAAGCTGGATTCTGAATTTTCGGCAACAAACACAGATTAGTGTGATTCAACCCTGGAGTCATCAAGCTAGTAGCAAAAATTCTTCGAACTTCACAACAAACATATGGACCCACAATCTCCCAACATTCTTGATAAAATCTAGCCGTGAATCCATCTGGACCTGGACATTTATCTGAGCCAATATCTAAAACCGATGCATGAATTTCAGTATCTGAGAATTCACGGGTGAGGTCCATATTCATGCTATCTGAGACCTTAGATGTAAAACCTTCAAAAATTTCCAAGTCCAAAGCAGATCGAGAACTAGAGTACACATTCTGATAATAAGCTTCTGCCGCTTGACATACTTTCGTTTCACCTCTTATGGTTTCACCGACATCATTCGTAATAGAAAGGATTAGGTTCTGAGAAAATCTCTGTTTCGTACACGCCTGAAAGTAGCCTTCTCGCTGTCTTTCCTTTATTTTTCTGCATTCAAACAAGTGATAGAAATTGTTGTCCGAGCTTAAGATATTGCTACACAACATGATAATACAATAAAAGAGAAATGGTTTCCCGAGCTTAAGACCCAGTCGTGAATGCTCAAACTTCCACGGAGCATTGCAAATACGTGTGGGGTTTGGTAAGCAACTTCTGTAACTACATAAGCTCGCTATATTATTATTACAATGTCGTTTTATTTCACAAATATATGAACCCTTATATCAGACTATAGTGACCGGAGAAGGAGAGGAGACCCTGCGCTTTTGGAACGTCTTCCTTTCAGTGTAAATGCAGGTATGTATTCTTTCTTCAGCTTAAATTCCTTCTAGCTGTTTCTGCAGCTCTAGATACAAGTTAAGTGTTTCTGCCTTTTATCTCTGTGCTTTATAGTATAGCTATAGGTATCCATATATGAGTGATGGAGTTAGAGCTGCTTGTCCATTTTGTATCAAAAAGGATCTTGTCAAAGAGATGAAAAATTGGAGTCAAAGAGCGATCTTCTTTAGTATACTTTCTTTTCTATTTATGTATTTGAGGATGTTTATACTTGTTTTTCTTTGTCAACCGAAGATCTTTATATTATAGGCATTGTATAATGGTTCCATATCTAATAAAACTACGTTTTTCTTTTGGTATGCTTGTTAATGATCCAAATAAAACAAAGCAAATAAAACGACCAAATATAAATAAATTACAAAAGATAAATAAAAAGAAAATGTTATGTTCTTTTGAGAAAACAAAATACAACAAATTCTTTTAAAAGAAGAAAATACAACAAATTTTATTCAAAAATATCTATTTTTGTTTTATTTTCAATAATATACAAAATAAATAAATATAAAATTAAATTATACACAATAAATATTAAATATAGAATTAAAAAACAAAATGTTTTAATAATTTTTTTATAAAAAAATCTCCAATTTTTGTTTAGTGTATATATTCCAGAATTCTGGGCATGCTTTTTAGGAGATTTAGAAATCTGCCCTTTTGTCCAATTTTTTTTTTATTTGCAAAATGGCCCAAATCATTTTTAATGACTTTATATTAGGTTTTATGACATTTTTTAGGGTATGCTTTATTTTATTCCTAGAGAGATTTATAGGAGAGACTTGGGGCTGTTCTCTAGAGAATTCGAATCCCAACTTTATTCCATTGATTTCTCTTATGCTTTCAACTTCAATCATGTTTATTGTTTCATTAATCATGTCTGGTAGTTTTCTAGTTAGGTTTAGGGTTTTTCATTAAGGATTTCGGGGATTGTTAGGTCGATCGATTAGTTAGGAATTCATAACTTCTAGTTCTTCATCTTAAGTTGTTCTCAATTCACCATTGATATTGTGATAATTCTCACAACGAAAGTTGGTTAATTAGCTAGAAAGAACTAGGGTGAGAAAATTACACTTTCGCAAAGTGATTTGATTTAGAGAATTTGTGAACAAATCAAACTTGGACTAATTTCATGTTTAGATCTTAGAATTCACAACTTTTTTTTTTGGTTTTCTAGATTGTTAGACATAGATAGTTTCCACAACGACAGTTGGTTGACTTTATCTATGTGTTTTGAGTTCTCAGACATTAATGTAAATGCTGACCATTGATTTATTAAATTCCTTATTTCTTGAGAAATTCTTGAGTATGGCGCTTCCGTTAATTGATTTACATCTCATTTATTTCACATTGCTGTTACATTTAAACCATATCGATTGGCTTAGTTTGAACCAATAAGTCTATCGTGTGAAAATAGAGTCTCTATGGATTCGATTCCTTTATACTACGATTTCATTCTCTACACTTGCAGTGTAGCTCTAGGGAATTGAAACTTTGAGCATATCAGACATCACAAACAAAATACATATATGATAAATCTTTGGTTCTCGTCCAAAAGCTAGCTATATTGGGGAGTATTTATGATATGTACTTGGTCTCACTCGAATAAGTGCTTCTGCGTACAAAATAGCATGCCTGCTTATAGAGGTCATGAGTTCTGATCTCATGACGATCAATGTTTTTTGTAATCAATTGCAGATGTTTAGTTAATGATTCAGCAAAACAATTTTGTGTATGAACATGAGCGACATGATGTTCAACATCGATTCTAGTTACCATAAATTATATTTGAATGCCTGGAAAGTGAATTCACCAACATTGTCTAGTTTAACTCTCTTTATTGGATAATGAAGAAACTGAGTTCTTAGTTTGATTATTGGAGAGAGAAATCTTGCAAATGCGGCATTTCGAGATCATAATAGAAAAAACATGCGACTATCTACTAGATGCGTCAATCATTACACTGAAAGAGTAGAATGGTCCACAAGGTGGATGTATTGGTCCACAAACATTGTCTTGTATTCGTTCAAAGAACTTTGATAATTCTTTATTTATTTCGGTTGGCGATGGCCTTGTAATTAATTTTCCTAGAGAACATGCAATACATATCATTTTATTCCCCTGGAAAATATCTAATATTTTCATTTTTCCAGAGTTCTCAGAAGTAATATAGATGTACTTCTTCCTGTCCTGAGTTACTAAGTATCAAATCCTTGAAAATATGTATCTAAAGCTCAACAAATTCTTTTTATAAGTAATATACATGTACTTCTTCCTGTCTTCATTTGCATACTGGGGGTAATGTAAAATTGGATTTACCGATCCCTTCAATCAAGTCTGCAAGACCCGATATTGTGTTGACAATGATATTTTCGGTTTTAAATAAGAAAAAAATTCATGTTTTATGATAACTAGGAGAGAATCCGCGCAAATGTGCGGATTTTGTTTTGTTATTTAAATATTTAATATATTTTGATAACTATTTTGAATATTAATATTTTATATATTTATTTACAGATTTTTATTTTTAATGATCATAATAATATGATGAAAATAATATGCGTTCACAAGCAATATTAATTTAAATTACATGTCTTACAAGTTTTCAGCTTTCATGAATTTTCTTTTTTGAAATTTTTATTACATTTTTCAGTCATTCGGGTCGTAGTATTACAATAATATTTTGACATTTTTATGATTTTGAATTTAATTAAGTTATAAATATATTTCATTGAATTCATTTAATTTCTTATTTTATATTTTATATTATTTATTTGTTTATATTACCATCTTTTCTCCTTTTATCATTCATAACTAGTAATTATCATTTTCATTAGTTATTAAATTCTTTTTGTTATATGCTTTTATTTCTAATTTTCAATTATTTTAAAAAAATCATAATTGCATATTTATTTATTTTTGTTTTATAATTTGGTATTTTCACTTATATTAATATTTAATTATATTCGAAATTAAATTTCAGTTTAAATTTAGGTTTTTATATTTAATTATTTAACTAATTACATTTAAATTAAATAATTTTAAATAATTTATTATAGATTAATTTCATTTAATGATAATGTGTCAATTTTGTATGAGATAGACTGATAGGTCTAGTTTTAACCCAATTCTACTGCAAGTGCACATCTATGCTATTGTAGTATTTCAGGGTATCGAATCCACAAGGACACACGGTCACACGATAGATTATCAGTTGTCAAGTTAAGCTAAATCAAATCCAGAGAAAGCAGTAAACATGAAGGTGTTTTCAATAAGAGAAATGCGTCAGACTTAGGAAGTTCTCGGGAATTATGCAATGCTAGACATTTAATTAACCGAATTTAGATTTAAAAGAGGTTCAAGAATTAGAAACACAATGCTAAATAATTCAACTCTCGCTGAGATTATTTCTATATCTAGCAACCTAGCGATCCAAATCTCTTTGTGATCCTAGAGTTCTAAACAAGCATTAAGAACAGGTTCTATCGGTTCACAATTTTGCTAAACCAAATCTCTTTGTATCTAGTCAAATTGCCCACTCTAAGTATTTCAGATTATAACTCACACTCTCGTGCTATTGTCAATTATCTCAGATCTAAACCCTATGTGATCAGTCCAGAATTCAGTATTAAGCTCAACTTAAGTGATGAACAAACAGATAGTGAATCCTAATCAATCAGTTATCAAACAAGCATAAAACTTTTGTGAGAATTCCTAAATCTAACTAGGTTACTACTCAGACATATTAGTAATCAAACAACACATCATGAATAGAAAACCTAAAGACTGAATAGATAAAGTAAAAGGGGTTCGAAATCCTTCTCTCAAGGTTACAAGTAGCAAGAATCAGCCCCAACTCAATATCTCTCAATCTCTCAAGCAAGAACAAAGTAAGAACAAGATAAAAGGTAGAATGAGTCTGAAAACCTAATTAAACTCTCTAAACACGTTTTGGGGTCAGTTTAGAATTAGGGAAAACTTCTGGGTATTTCTGTAAATCTTCAAAATTTATCATTAACTCTCGGGTATTGTTCTGTCGCGCTCAGTGTCGACCGACATCAAAGTCAGTGTCGGTCGACACTCAATCATGGTTGAGACACCAACTTCAGCTCGTTGCACAAATCACCAGAAACGTCCTATAATCCCATCATTTTCTCCAAACGCAAGTCTACCTGTAGAAGACTCTAAAAACCAAGTTAAAGACTCAATATATACAACTATATCATGGTTGAAAACCTAAAAAAACCATGATATATCATGGACCAATAAGGGGAGGCTGACGTGTCAACGCAGGAGAGCCCCCTCTTCATCTTTTATATATAGGATGTGCGTTGTTCCACTATTTGGTATACAAATATCTCTAACATTGATTGAGGATGATAATCCATTTTCAATGCAATTCATTTATGTGATAAACAAAAACAACTAATAAGATAATTTTATTTTTGAAAGCAAATATTTCACAATAATTATTTATCGTAAAATCATAGGGATTTCAAGAGACACAAGATGCACACTTAGATTTTTGTACTCATGGTCTCATCGAATCAATTGCAAAGTCAGACGCATCAATGCATTATACCCTCAGAATATTCTGCAATATTTATTTATTTTCCTTTTCCCATGTCAGATTCTTTATACATTGCACAAAGACGTGCTGGAGTAGGACATACCCGTGATCAATGTCCCTTAATACCACATCTGAAACAAGCTTTTTAATCGCTTCTGAGAGGTACTTCCTTGGTGCTCTTTTCCCTTAGAGGGTTGTTCATATCGGATCCATTGGAATGATATTTTGTCATGTGGGTTAAATTTTCTCCCACGACCACGATTGTTTTGACGGTCACGACCACAAAATTCCTTGTTTTTTCTTGATGAATTCTTAACATTCAGTGCATTTGCTTCATAAAACGCTTTGGATCCAGTGGGTTGAGTCATGTGATTTTTGATGAGGAGCTCATTTTTTTTTTCTGCTAAGAGGAGAGCCACAACATACCTTATATTGTTGTTGCAGCGTGATGTGGTTTACGTCTTCTCCAGTATTTGAGATTCAATTATAGTTTCACCACACTATCTCAATTTGTCCACAATTCCTAATATAGCAGAATTATATAGTTCATTTGTCGAAGTCTTGGAACCTCAGACTTTGCCACTTGTCTTTAGCAAGCCGAACCATTATGTCTTTCTGATGATCAAAACGATCTTTCAGAGACTTCCAAATTTCTCTGGGATCCCTTATGTTGGCATAGTCGTATATAATACTTTCATCAAAGTGTCTTCTTGGGATATATTTTTTCCTAGTGACATCAAAGTATCTTCTTGGGAGATATTTTTCTCCTAGTGAATTTTGATAAACCTTGAGATTCTAAATGAAGTTCGACAATGGTAGTCCAAGAAATATAGTTAACATCAATGATGTATAAAGACGAAAATTAGAGCTTCTCAATATTTTCCATTGGATTATTAAAACGAAATAACAAAATACATTATTAGATAGATGATTTTATTAAAGTATTTGAGGTGCTGAGTAGTGTAACTACAATAACTACAAGTGCATTGAAATCAACATAAAAATCACTTATTATTTGAGAGAAAATTCTCCAATGAATAAACAGTAAAAAGAAACAAATAGATAACATGTTGCAAAAAATAAAAACCGATAAAACATTTTTTTCATAAAAAGAAAATAATTTATTGAAAAGGGTTTTGAAGGAAGAGGAAAAGTTGAGTGACAATAACGGAAAAATTATATTTTATAGATTAAAAAATGCTATTCATTAGTCTTTAAGCAGCCGTTTGAAAACAAAATTAAACCTTATAAACTATTACTTATGACTGTTGGAGAAAAATATAAAAGGTAAAAAAGAATATACTAACAAAATATAAAATTCTATATGAATGGTGAGGACCACTTTTTATTATAATTATAAATTATCCCACATAAGAATATATTTTATGCTGACCAAATTATCCGTGATAAAACATACATAAATTAATGATGATTATTTGAATCATCCACATAAACATATTTAATAAATAAGTTATGGTGACCGTCATTTATTGTTAAAATTCAAAATAAATAAAGTATGATGACAATCATCCCTATTCAAAACTGAAAATTAAATAATTATAGTGAAAAATTACCTATTACGAATATTATAAATAATTAAATTATGAAAACCTTATGTATGATGAATATACGCTGTTAAGTTTCTTCAGTATTTTCCAATAGATAATTTTTGCTATGGTGATTATACAAACGATTGCTATTTAGTTTCAAAGTGAATGCTCTCTTTTTCAGTTCCACTACATGAAAACATGTTTTTAGCGACTACGTAAATAGTCGCTAATCTGTGGTCGCTAAATTTATTAGTCGCTATATTAGTCGCTAAATTACGACTATTTAGCGAATATATATATTTTGTTATAATTAGTCGCTATATAAGTCGCTAAATTAGCGACTTATATAGCGACTAATTTGCGACAAATATGTGCTTATTTTAGCGACTAATTAGCGACTAATAATAATAATAATAAAAATTAATTTTCATATTTATTAATTAGATAATAATTAAATATTAATTAATATACTAATTTATAAACATATAAATTCCAAAAGTAATAAATACAAAAAATTATCATTAAATATTTTTATTCATAACAAAATACCAAAAATACAAAAACAAAAATATACAGGGAAAATACAAAAACAAAAGAAATACATATATATATACATATATATCCCGCGGCTCCGGTGACGAGATCGGTGGAGGAGGGCCGACGATGGTGGTCACGATTCGTCCTCCGGTCTTCGTTTTCGCCTCTCTCACTGTGGCTCCGGCAACACGATTCGTCCTCCGCTCATCGTCTTCGCCTCTCTCACTGCGCAACCTCCGTCACATATCTGTAGAATCCGCTACCACCACCACCACCAACCGAAACCGTGGTCCTCCTTCGCCGATTCTTCACCACATCTTCGTCTCTCTCGCGGCTCCGGCGATAAGATCGGTGACAATTCGGCTTCATCCTCGTCTTCTTCCTAACCGATTCACCCTTCATCTGCGATTTCTTCTGCGTTGATGTCCAGACAATATGATACAAAAAAAAAATTGAAGAAGAAGAGTCGTGAGATGATACAGACTCTTCTGGATGTGGACTCGTGAAGGAGAATACAAAGGATGGTGTGATGTTAAGAGATGATAAAGACTCTTCTTTCAATTCCCTTACCAATTTGATACAGAAAAAAAGAAAAAATGAACACGAAGCTTGTAGGCGGCGCAGGAAGGAAGATGTAATGACAAAGTAATAATTAGGTTAAATCCATCAATGGTTGGGATTGAAAAGATCTGGAGATCTAACGGCTAACAAAAGTGATCCGTGTGACACACATCTGACCAATGAAAAAAATTTAAAGTATAACTAATATATAATAATCAGAAAAATGATTTAAAAATAACAAATGGTTAAATAAAATTTCAAAAACTTTTAAAATTAAAAGTGTAAGATATAAAACTTTTAAAAATGTTAAATTTTAAAAATAATAATAATTTTCTAAATATAAATTGGAGTTTGAAGGGTAAGAGTTTAATTTTATAGTTTATGATTAACAATTTAAAGTTTTGAATTTGATTATGGTTTAGAGTATAAGGTTTGTAACCTTAATTTTGGATATGTTATAATAATTAAAATATTATATTTTGTTTATATTTTAGGGGTTTGGGGTTTATTTAGGGTTAGTGTTTAGGTTTAGGGTTTAGGGGTTAGAGTAAAAGATTTGAAGATTTATAAGTGTTGAATATTAGTTTATAATATATTATAATATTTAAAATGTTTTAAGGTTTAGGGTTTGATGTATTAGTTTATGTATATACAATTCTTTTATAGTTTGATTTTATAGTTTTTGATTGAGATTAATGTTTAGAGTATGATTATGGTTTAGGGTATAGTGTTTGAAGGGTAATGTTAAGGTTTTAAGTGTTGTACTTAATTTATATGTTATATAGTAATTGGGGTTTTATTTATTAGATTTTTGTTTATAATTTAGAGTTTTAGGGTTTGTTTAGGGTTTAGGGTATAAGGTTTGAAGGGTAATGTTTAAGGTTTTAAGTGTTGTACTTGATTATATATATTAAATAGCAATTAGAGTTTTAGTTATATAAATTTTTATTTACAATTTAGAGTTTTAGGGTTTGTTTAGGGTTTAGGGTTTGAAGGGTAATGTTTTAAGGTTTTAAGTGTTGTACTTAATTTTATATGTTATATAGTAATTGGGGTTTTATTTATTAGATTTTTGTTTATAATTTAAAGTTTTAGGGTTTGTGTAAGGTTTAGGGTATAGGGTTTGAAGGGTAATGCTTTAGGTTTTAAGTGTTGTACTTGATTTTATATATTAAATAAAAATTAGATATTTAGTTATTTAAATTTTTATTTACAATTTAGAGTTTTAGGGTTTGTTTAGGGTTTATGGTATAGGGTTTGAAGGGTAATGTTTTAAGGTTTTAAGTGTTGTACTTAATTTTATATGTTATATAGTATTTGGGGTTTTATTTATTAGATTTTTGTTTATAATTTAAAGTTTTAGGGTTTGTTTAAGGTTTAGGGTATAAAGAGAGGTCGACTTCATGTTTGTATGTATAAAACTTTTTGCGACTATTTAGCGACTATATTGCAAAAAATTAGTCACAGCTACGCGTGCCACAATATAAACGTGTTTATAACAACTTTATAACAACTTTTTGCGACTAAATATGAAACCGTTTAGCGACCCGCCGAATTTAGTCGCTATATAGTCGCTAAATAGCGACTAAATAGCGACTAATAACATGTGGTCACAATTTAGCGACTAAATTGCGACTATTCTTTATTAGTCGCAAACTTAGTCGCAATTTAGTCGCTAAATAGTCGCAATATTTAGCGACTATAAAATCAGTCGCAACTTGTAGTCGCTAAAACCCTGTTTTCTTGTAGTGTTAAGTCATCATAGGTTCTCTAATACAAATATTTCTCATACTAAAAAAATCATTTCTTCTGCAATTCTATAACTATAATTCCTTAAATAAGGAATATATCACTACAATAAATATGTACATTGTCAGCGCGAAAATTATGCTATCATATGTCATACATAGCGTTTTTACAAATGCTATGTTATCCGCAGCTATAATAGGTGCGACCCATACGATCGCGTTTTGTTCGTATACTATGATATGTTAGTAACGATAGCAGTAGATAAATGCTTTTTTATACTTTTATAGCATTATCGATTTCTCGGAAAAAAAATACGACAATTCAAATTTCGTGCTATTATTGGTCTCTCTATAATAGCAAAATTTTATTGCCTTTACATAGTCTATTATAGCGTTTACATATGCTTATTATCATACTTGGTACGAAAATTAGATTAATTTATAAGTTGTGGACATTGCTATAGTATATGCTTTTGACATCTTATAATTGCTATTACTTGTTCAGTTATAGCTTTCAAAAAATGTTGTAAAATTTTAACCCAACTGTTTTTTATTGCTATGATTGTGATACATGGTTCGTTTGGTGCTATTATATCGAATGTTAAACATGCTATCTATTGTTACATAATTTACTCATGATAAACATGAAAGTTAACATGATTCCAAACCAACTTGCATTACACATAGTTTTAAGATTCATACAATCCGAAAATAAAAGCATGATATCCAAAAACATACCACATCATGCATTACACAAGTTTTGGAATCAAAGTACAAAAGGCAAGTTAAGTTCATTAGCCTAGTTTAAACTACTTAAAACTAGCTAACCTGGACCATAGTTTCTTTATCCCCAACACCTAGCAACATTCAACAATTTTCAATGAATCAGTAATGTCTACTATAACTTTAAACAGATATAATGATCACAAATTATGCATCACACCAATTAGAACACTTACCACAGTTAGTCGAACTCAGAAGATCACCAATTTATCAACCGGCCAAGCAATAGATGAGCCATGTGCATCTCTCATATACTTTATTTCATCTGAAGGTCTCCAAACTGCAGCATCATCTATCTTCACAATGTCTACCCAAACTCTAGCAGCATCATTCCACAAGCGGACAAAGTGGACCATCTGTTTCTAAATGCACACGCCCTTTAGAAACAACTCGCTTTTTCCACTAATATCCATCAACTTGCACTTCTGATTCTCCTTGATAACTTCAGCTCCTTTTTTACGATATCATGTGAACAATAACATACTCTAAACATCAGAGAGACTATTAACAGAAATCAAAAACACATAGCTAAATCAATTACCGGAGATCTTCTTGGAAGAGATTGTTCTCCTATTTGAATTTTTCTGATTGGATATTTTAGACATGCCGATGGAGGGTTCTCAGGAGACTTCGAGATGGTTGCTTCAGATTTAGTACCCGCGTCTGGAGATGTCTCTGTAGGAGTCTTAAAACTCGTTGCACCTGATGCTTTCCCTCCTGACGATTGTGCACCTGATACAGCTTTCTGTATAAGAGAACTTTGATATGCTGCATCTGAGTTGCTTCCGAAGACAACTTTGGTGACTGGCCAAGCAACCAAAGACATTAAACAATCATCCAGGTGTGACATATCAAGTGTAGGCCTTCATAAAAATGTTTCCGGAATATGCAAGACATCCACAAAAACTTTCACTGCCATTGGTCCGAGTGGAAGTCCATTAACCAACGCCTTTGGCTCTTTCGTTTGCCAACATCCCTCAGCAATAACAACATCACCTGAAGACAAATCTAGAATCTGACATTTTTTGTAAGAATTCGTTCTCGGTCCCTGTAAACACACAAAAGGAAAACAATCAATCTGTTATAGTCAAAACTACAAATAACAATCAATTTGACAAAAACTAAAATATGAAAACAATCAATCATATATAATCAAAACTATGAATAACAAATATTACCAGTGGTATAATTTCTTCTGTTTGTAGTCCCTGCTCTAAGTTAATACACTTAGAAGTAGGCCAAGCAATCATCTGTCCAACAACATCTTTAACGATAAACATATTAGTCGCAGGTCGCCACAGGAATGCTTATCGTACCGTAGCAGTCTCCACCAACACTTTAAGATATGTAGGACCTAAGCGATTGTCATTGATCAAGTCTTCAGGATCAGAAGAAATGATACGACCCGTGGCAACTTCGTCATTTTCACCAGTCCAGTCAATCAAGACACACTTAGGTAGAGTTCTTTTGTTTACACTCTACAAAAAGATTCATTCGTAAAATTGAGTGCCCAATAAAACCAGACTATAAATTAAGATAAACACTATCTTAGATAAATGACTTACTCTCGCAGCTGATTTTTCACCAACCTCAGGCTCTTCTCTCTGATACATAGAAAAAAACTCAGTCAAAATAGCAATTAATAACCATGAACATAGTAACATCTGAAGACAGAAGATGTATAACCTGTTTTCTCATTTTAGCAAGTTCAGTTTGCAGCTCATTGACCTTTTTGTCTAGATGAATTTGGTTCTCCTCCATTTTAGCCATACATTTGTTCTTCACTTCGAAGCAGGCCAACTTAGTCTTACTCATATTCCTACCCATAGCCCTCATACGTCCAGGGTTATCCGGTCCCAGAAGTTGGCTGAGTGCATCATCACTGTTAATTGTTGCATTTTCAAGTCTGTCACTGTGAATAAGCTCAGCTGCCGTTTTCTACATATTTGAAATTCAAGTTTTCATGTAATTTTATTCATTAATCTCTAAAATTACTAAGTGATTCTAATTAAAGGGCAGATTGTATAACTCACAAGTTTCTCAGCCGCATTAATATTCACCGGTGTGCCATCTTTTTTGGTCCTTGACTTAACCCAAACTTGTAGCCTTGTCACATCAGATGGGTTAGTCTTTCATGTTTCTACAACAAAAAAAAGCATTAGACAGACTAAGCACCTATATTAAGATAAACACATAAAGCAACACAAATGTATCGTTCTTACCATCTCTTCTGTTAGTCTCACCATTCCCTTGCGACTACAAGTATGAGGAATATGTTTGCGTCTTCTCTCTTTGTAGCTATCACTTATAACCTAACATATGGAAGTAGTAAATAATCATATATCTTATAGATTAGTCTCGACTATCTTAAATCTCATAACATATAAGAGAATACCTTGAATGCTTGGCTGGTTTTAAGCTTTACAAACTTACACCAATCTACTGGATCGATGTTCTTTGGTCGCAAATTCATCCGCTGTTGGTTATTAGCAGCATCATTAATTTGACTAACTAGCTGTGACTTGGAAGACCTCCACAGACAACTCATTTGCCTTAACACTGCCGTCTTCTGGTACTCCTCATCAAGATCAAACCTCGCATGTTCACAAATGCAGATTATTGGAAATATAATTGTTTACATAAGTCTACTATATATGTAATTCAAATCAACTATCACCTGGACAAATTTCCATAAAACAGTCTTGAGTTCTTCTCCAAGATGTTTCCAGCCATCAAGTGTGACAGAAACATGTTCACGAACCAGAGGACCTAAGTATGAAGACAACTTAACAGATCCAGGACCATATGGTTCTCCCATCATGTTGAAACTAACTCGTATTCTGCTGTCTGGATCCTTTGCTATGTCCTTCATCTTTGTTGGACCACGCTGCTTCTTACGTGCAGGCTCAACGACAGTGTCATGTCCTTCTGATAATTCAACCTCACCTTCAGGAACCTCATTTTCTATGACGTTGTCTGGCACCACATTTGTTTGAGGTTGAATATCTTGCTGTGGAAGCTGCTGTTCTTCCAATATGTCAGTGTCTGGTACGTCAGTCCCTTGTTCTACAGTCTGTGGCTCCAATACATCAGCGTCTGGTACGCCAGCCCCTTGGTCCACAGTCTGTGACTCCACTGTACAGACGAATTCAACCTCATCTTCTGTTTGTTTCTTCTTTCCTCTGCCTTTTTTTCTCGGACGCCCCATTTTGAATCACCTGAAACATCAGACAAGAGCTATTAGAAACAATTAAATAATACATCAAAGTAAACACATAGGAACAGAACAACATAACAACATTCAAATACTCTAAAAACAAGTTAATTAAAAAACTAACATAGAGATAAAGAAGATGACCAAGAAACTACATTTCAGACATATATGCCTTCACAATCAGTTCGAGCATTTTCATCTTCATCCATATCAACATTGATGCCAACATCCATGTCAACATTAGTAGGTAGTGGCCCAATTTCAGCATGCCCATCTTGATATTCTTCTTTACTATATTTTCTTGAGGGACCATGCATAACAACATACCAACAAGAATCCTCAGCTTCCCTTGAGTAGAATACTTGTTTTGCTTGCAAGGCTAATATGTATGGATCTTTTAAAAAATATAATTGATTCTGGTTCAAGTTTACTAGTGTGAAACCATCTTCTATCTTCACTCCGTTCCCCATTACTTCCCATTGACACCGGAATAAAGGAACGTAGAATACATTGTGGTCCAATAAGATTCTTTATGTTACTTTGCCGTAATATGACACAAGATCAACCACTTGTGAATTGTCTCTTGCCACTAGATCTGCAGACTGTCGTAGCCTCATAAAAAACACCACTATTCTGGCTCTTTCTATCGACAGTAACTGTGTGAAAGCGTTGCCCATTCACTACATATCCTGTATATGACCGTGCACTACTACGTGGACCATATGCCAACCACTTCAAAGTTTCTCCATGTCCAATTGAGTCAAGTGGTATCTATGACAGTAAATAGTGAGTTAGATACTAAATAATGTACACTATAACATCTGACATTCCAATAGAAATAGGACTTGCCTGTTTTTCAAGCCAATCTGGAAAATTTTAAGTATGTGTACTACATATCACTGATGCATCTCGTCTACATCGTACATTTGAATCTTTTCAATATTGCAGATGCTCACTAGTACGCAAATTGGAAAGTAGGCAACAGTTAGTGTCATATGTGAATATTAATATATTCAATGGAGTATAAATATATGGTACTTACTCCACATAGGGGTCTACTACAGCCATATTTTGTATGACTGCTAGATGGGATATCTTCTTCTCTGATTCAGATAAAGTGATTTGAATGCATGCTGATATTGGACAACCTTCTAGGATTGAGTTTCTTTCATATTAAATGTTCCTAACTTGTTTCTCTTGCACACATGTAGTCTTCTGGATGCATTTTTCAGCAAGATAAGACTTCGCGATACACCCCTCTGGTCTTGCAGGGTTTTTGAAAAAATCTTTCAGCACTTTCATATATCTGAAAGTGTGAACAATGATATCTTAGCATCAAAACAACTAACGTTAAAACAAACAAACGAGTTGTGAGGAGGAATTATGACCTTTCGAATGGGTACATCCATCTAAAGTGGATTGGTCTACCTAGACGAGCTTCCCTTCCTAGATGTACCGTCAGATGCACCATGATATCAAAGAAACTTGGAGGAAAAAATCTTTCGAACATACAGAGTGTCTCAACAATTTCAGCTTCCATCTTCAAAATCTGTTCTATGTATCTTTAGATGATTGTAAGGTCGGAGGGCTTAAATCACATGATTATCACGTGTTGATGCAGCAGCTTCTCCCGATATCACTTAGAGGTCTCCATCCGGGCCGTTGAAGCCAAATAATCTCCTACAGAAAATTTTCTTCTCTGTTTTGGACAAAGACCAAGGAGTTGCGGGTAAATATGTTCTTTTTCCTCGGGTGTTAGGGTGCAGATCCTTCCTAATACCAAGCTCTTCCAAGTCTTTACGAGCTTGAAGACCATCCTTTGATTTCCCACAATGCAATAATGTAGCCACAATACTTGCAGCCACATTCCTTTCCACATGCATAACATCCAAGTTATGTCTAACCGGGAGTTCCTCCCAATAAGGCAGCTTGAAGAAGATTGATCTTTTTTTCCATCTTGACAACTCCTCCTCATCTAATATGTGTTCTTCCTCTTCCTCCTCATCTGATTCATCTGAAAAATCATCACTGTCTGTATCTGCCAAAGTCATTTCCATCCTTTTTCTCTTAGTTGCAGACTTCTTTAAATTACCAAAGTCATTTCTGAAACCTCTCAGATTTTTTGAAATTTCCTGACCAGATAATATTCTTCTCCTGCTTTTAAGTTCAACCTTTCCATCAAACCATGACTTCTTTCCCCTATAACTATGCGATGGAGGCAGACCCTTTCTGTGACCCATATACACATGTTTTTGACTGTGCTTCAACAATATACTTTATGTGTTTTTGCCACATAAAGGACAACCCAATTTACCCTTGACTTTGCAGCCTGCAAGATTCTCATACGCAGGGAAATCACTGATCGTCCAGAGGAGCATTGCCTTAAGAGTAAAAGTGGATTTACTAACATCATCATATGTTAGCTCTCCAATGTTCCATAAATGGCTCATATCCTCTATGAGTGGTTCTATATAGACATCAATACTATTACCAGGCTGTTGTGGACCGGGTATCAAAAGTGTAAGCATTATGTTCTCCTTCTTCATACATAAGTCTAGTGGCAAGTTGTAGTTTACTAATAACACATGCCAACAACTATACCTTGTATTTTTCATGTTGAATGGATTAAATCCATCTGTTGAAAGTCCTAGTCTCAAGTTCCTTTCTTTAGCTACAAAGGAATGGTATTTGTCATTCATCTGGTCCCATGTGACTGAATCAACGGGGTGACGCAGTTTTCCATCACTGCTCTTGTTATTAAAATGCCATCTCAGATCCTTAGCCATTTCCTCAGTCCTAAACATTCTCTTCAGTCGTGGGATAATCGGAAAGTATCGTAAAACTTTCTGTGGCACACCTTTTTCACTTCACCAGTATGGATGTTAGTCTTCCATCGAGAGGCCTTGCATTTTGGACAGTTATCGAGCTTCTTGAACTTCTTTCTGAATAGGCAGCAACCGTTGATACAAGCGTGAATCTTCTGGTAACCCATATCAAAGGATTTTAAAAACTTTTTAACATCATATAGTGATGTGTGTAACACATTATCCTGTGGTAGAATCTCAGGCAATGTCTCTAGCAGATCATTGAAGCTCTTGTCAGACCAGCTATTCTGTGTCTTAAGCCTAAACAGTGAGACGATCGCCGATAGCTTGATGTGGTTTACACAAGTTGGATATAGAGGCGTTTCAGCATCTGCGAGCTTTGCTAGAAACTCATCCTCTTTCCTGTCCTCACCATCTGAAATCTCACCCAAGGTAGCTCTCGTACCAAAGTCTTCATCCATAAAATCCGCAGCTCGATAAAGCCCGTATATCTCTTCATTCTTCTTACTTGATTTGCTTTCACCTCCAACCACCGAGTTCGTCTCTCCATGATGAAACCAATCCGCTCGCCTATTATATTCCTCATCCATTCCCCTTCTTACTAGGTGATCCACTACCACACTGCCTGGATGACGATCTATATTACGGCAGTCTATGCAAGGACATATAATCTTGTCCACACCTCCCAAAACAACAGCAACAGCCCGTACAAAATTGGAAGCTCCTCTCTCATAAACATGATCAACTCTTCATTGGAGAGTTTAAAGGGGAAAAAACAACTAGTAAAGACGTTAACTCCCACTGAAAACTAAACTATTCAATTAGAATCCTCACCTGAATAGATGAACCCATGTCTTGTCCACTATTATAAGTTCTAGCTTTATTAAACCTTTAGTATCATATTAACATATCAGAGATATATAAAGAATTTTCCAGCAGACAAAGATCAATCAATTTCATGCCAAAACACAAATAACTATAACTTAAACATAACTCATTATAACCGGTCCCAATAATCATTCTCAATAATAGAAAATACGATACACGACCAATGTGCTAAGTCTAACTTTTAACAGCATGTTAACAACGAAATAAAATGACAACCAAACACCAAATTATAAAGACACAGTGTATATTGTTATTACAACTTTAAATTAGAGATTGTACCAACCTGTCATATGGTAAGAGCAGTAGAGAAGATTCAGAAATCCCATTATCGCACACATCAACACTTGCAAAACAGAAATACATGAAGTTATATGATGTTATATTTACTAGAATTCAATACTATGAAACAACATAATGTATTTCAGTTCATGTTCTCGGTTACATATGATTACAGTAGGATGAGTTTCCAACAACATACGACATACATTGAACAGTTTTGTTAAAAGGTTTAATCAACAAATAGGTCTAAGACTAAGTGAAATTCTGTCGACAAAACATAACTATTCTGTCCATCCAATTTTTCATCCATAATCAACAATATATACAAAGCATTCAGTACAAAAGAAGAGTTGTAGCCCACGGATCTAAGCCTAAAAGAGATTCAGAGCATACTTGTTGACTAGTTGTTTTATAAGAACATAGCAAAAGCGAATAAAACTCTTAAAGATAGACATGCAAACAATGGAAATCTCTAATCGAGGCTTAATACATTCGAAATCAAAGAAGGATGAAGTTAAGATTCACGACAGCTACACGGGAAAACTGAAAGTAGAGAAAAGAAACATGAAATCAGCATGCAAACAATGAACATTCCAAATCGAGCAGCTATACATTCGAAATCACTCAGATTTGATGTTAAGATTCAAGAAATATACAGTGAATAAGTGAAATTACAGAAAAAACAGAAAATCAGCTGGTAAGAATTACTCGCCTTCGATTAGAGCTCAATCCCGACGGAGATGATCGGAAATTGAGCCGGAAAAAGTTCGACAGTGACGGCGACAAGACCAATTGCAGGTTTGATGAAGCTATTCGTGGTGTGTAAATGAGAGAGGGAGAAATTTGATTATGCTTAGGGTTTTTCGATAAAAGGGGGAAATGAAGGTTAGAGCAAAAAAGCTGAAAATTTGCTTAAGTGTTTGGCGGTCTAGTAATTTCAGCTTCCCGCTTAATGAAATTAGGAGACATCGTTTACAAAATGCTAGGATAGGAAATCGAGTATCTAAAAATCATCAACGATAGCAGTATAATAAAATGAGCTATAATCATCTACTATCAATGGGTACTTTTTTTATAGTGTATATAATAACATTTTTTATTAATTAATTGATAAAAGAGGGATACAATATTAATGATAAAACAAAGGAAAGATAGGAAAATAAAGAAGATGATCATCCAAATAAGCCACTGCATTTCTCTGATCCACAAAGACACATCTTCACCCTCCCATATCCTTTAGATGTTCCATAATCATATCGTAACTCCGTTAATGGAGGAATATGCTTCATTGCGAAAAAGCCAATGTAAGTACACCATAAACCGTTCTGCTCACGAGTAATTGGCTGCCACAAAACGTTGGGAGAGCAACTATGGTTCATAAATCGAGCCACATTCCCTGATTTCTTTGCACTGATCACAAAACCTATTGAACCATTAATATCCTCGGGAACTTCCTCTTTAGCATCTTCATTAACAAGGTAGGGTTCGTAATTCCATTTAAACGACTTATAAACCCTAGAAGGATCAAATATATAATGATCCTCTTCTTCCTCATAACCTTTCTGTATAATATCACCAGCATATTCACAGATGAAACTCCCTGCTCGAATTGGATCCCAAGACCTTAAGCCCCAGCCACAACCCACGGTCTTAAACACTTCTAGTCTGAATTCCAGCCCGGTCTGAATCATCTTGTTTTTGCAGTTAGTAGAACAACGACAAGAACCACCACATTCGTAGATCAGCGATCTACGGGTGACTAAAACTCTGTCAACGTAAGGTGGCCCGCCTCCATTTCTCTCAACGCAGAGGCAACTTCGTCCATCGGCCAATGCACATGCCCCAGCTGGTCGGCAAGTGCAGCAATATACCATAGGTGGAATATTAAGGACTGCATGCTTCAAAGAATTGACATAACTAAAGGGGGCAAGAACCTTTTCGTCATCAACTTCATTCACCAAAGAAACCTTTAGATTCTCAGCTCCGAAAGACAGATCTTCAAGAACAAGACCTGGTCTTGTAATCAGCCCTTTCTTCCACTGTTCTACTGCTCTCCATATTGCAAAAGCGGGCTTTTGATCAGGCTGCCTCACCAATCTAAACTTGTAAATCTTGAAACCATTCTTACTTTTTTCGTCCCACATATTTGTGATAGAATAAATACCATCGTATATGTATACCTTGCTATTCACCCTTCTTTCATCCTCCACACCTCTTATAACCCTCACAACACTTCTTTTCTCAAGAGCTGTCTCTAGCGAAAGGTTATCCCTAACCAACTTCTGGTCAGATTCTTGAGCAGAACCGTACCCTGTAAAGACCAAGGTATCCGGATCTTGAGCGTTGTCAGCATTTATTCCTGAAGAGACAACGCTAATACCTAAAATTTGATCTTTCCCATCTTCTTCAAATCTCATGTGGTCAGTTCCAATGGGGACTCCATGTAGCCCCACAAGTTCCATTTCTCCCCATAAGAAGAAGATGTCTCCTACACTAATTCCCGGAACCGAACCGACTCGCTTCTTTGTGTTGGTTTGCAACTGCCGTTCCTTGAAAGTGCGTATGGCCACCGAAGCGCCACCTCCCACAATCTTAACCTGACTCAGACGCCTTCTGACTGCGTCAAATCGCATCATCAAGCTACTCACAAGCTCTTTGTTTCCGGTTTCTTGATCTTCTTTACTTATTTCTTTCCGAGAGTACTGACATGGCTTTATCATCAAATTTTTCGAGCCCTTTGGTCTTCCTCGTCCTCTTTTCATCGGAGCAGCAGCTGCAGCATTGTTATAGGCATCATTTTGATCACTTTGTGTGGGTGCTTCTTCTCCCCGAGGAAACTGGTTGCTCCCTTCACCTCTTTCCATTTCAAAAATCCTGTCACTAAGAATTTTAATCTTTTCTTATCAGTTAAAGGAATTGTGCAGAAACCTAAACTATGGATGATAAATATATAGAAATGACTCGTGTTTCTCTTCAAGCATAATCATGTTTTTAAAAAACCAAAAATAACCTGAGTTTTATATCAGTCATTAAGATCATCTTCAATGTAAAACACTACATTTCACTCTAAAATAGAGTTGGATTTCTCTCCCATCTACAATTCTATTTTCTACTCTAAAAATAGAATATTCTAAGTATATTTTATCTTTTTTTTTACTACTAATACTTTTTATTTATAAAGTTTACAATTCAACCCCGTTTATTTATCTTTTGCAAAATTTTCATAAATTATAATATTATAATTTTTATATTTTAATATTATTTAAATTAAACATTTATTCAATAAAAAACAAAATTAGATCATATAAAAATAATAAAACACAATAGAACCTAGATCTACTCAAATCAGAAGAGTAGAGATTTCAAGTTGTCCAGATGGGACGCAGAACACAAACACAAGAAAATAAGAATTAGAAACGAGATCGATGAACATAGAACCTAGATCTACGCAAATCAGAAGAGTAGAGACGATTTTAAGTTGTCCACATGGGACGCAAAACACAGAGGTAAGATAGTAATAACGAAGTTGCAGAAGAACATAATAAACACTAAATCGAAGTTTAAACAGACGAATCTAAGTGAAAATCAATGATACCTATCATAACAGACTTAGATTTGCGATGTTGAAGTGGGGGAGAGCGATTAAGCTACTCGGTTCGAAACAGGGACGACCTTTAACAATAAACAGAGAGATAACACCGACGACGGAGTAGAGAAATCGAGAATCAACACCCAAAATGGCCAGCGGTGTTCGAAGGCGAAGAGACAGAGAGAGAGGAATCAAAGGTTTTTCAAGTTAGGGATAGAATTTTTTTTCTCCTTCTGTCTCAAATGGTTAAAAGTGAGAAAATAAAATAATGAAAAGAAATTAATTAAAAGGTGAAAGCAAATTATGTAAAAGGCGTGAACATAAGGAGAGAGAAGATATAATTCTTAATTAGTGTTTGTTGAGAGGCAAAATTGTATTCTCAAGAGTAGGAAGTGGCCAATGACACGTCCTTTAGTATAATATCAATGATTACACACGTAATAAACTCAATTTTTATTAATTAGAAGTCGTTTTCACCAAAAAAAATTCATCATATAATAATTTTGTTTCCGTTTAATAATAAATTTAGTCAAAATTGTATCATCTTTTTATCACTAGAATTAATCGTTGGTAGCACAAAATAATTTTTCCATACTTTTAACAGTCTTATATATCACATTTTTTGAAATTCCATAAATGTTTTGAAATAACTTCCCATAAAAATTCAGTCAAAAGAAAAAATGGTAAAGTTTATTTTTTTTTTCCTGGTCAAATGTAAAATTGAGAGTTTCTTATCTTGTTTTCACTGCGTGAGAAAAATGTCTATAAACGATTATATGAGATAATGAGAACTTTGATAGTAATTTCTCATACATAAACAATTAAAAAAACTTTACATTTACGCCCATAAATTTAAGATATGAACTACGACAACATCATAATTCATCTATTAATTCACAGAAAATGTAGAATTTTTTTACTTGAGAAAAATGCCTACAAAATATCATATGCGTCAATAATTTCTCACACAAAATCAAAAGGTTACATTTATCACATATTTCTATCACAACATAATTATCATACAAAATGACATTTTACTTTTGCTAGCTAATCGTACGGACCACAGGTAAGATTCTGTGCTGAAGGTCAAACTTTCTTTCTTTTTTTCGCTAGCTGATTTATTTTATTATAAGGAATATATCGTATAAATAACATATAGATATAGTCATGTACTGTTGTGTATGTTTGTGCAGTTGATATAACCCTTAGATTTAGATAATGTTTGCAAAAATACAAATGTTGTGTTTGGTTGATTTGATTTTTATTGTGCATGCGCTTTTTAAAAACAAAGTATATATAATACTGGTGAGTTTTGACCCGCGAAAAATATTTTTTTTCTCCGTCTAACACTTAGTGAAAAAAATAAATGGTAATTATCTGCCCGCTTAATATTTGTGAAAAAATGAAGACAATTAGTTTTCAGTTTCCCTTTTTCCCAGAATCATTTAACCCTAATTTTATCAAAACAAAAGAACTGTAGCAGCAAACATTCCATATCTTCTAATGCGGCGATTTATCGAAGACGGTACTCGCCGGAATAGCAGTTCCAATGACGACAGCCGCTACGTTGGTCTTTCTCCTTCTCCTCCTCCTCATCAGTCTGCAAAACTAGCAGGTATACAACTCGTACAGCGAGAGCTTCTTCTCATTCGATTCTAATTTTCATTTGATTTATTTGAGCTTATGAATTAATCTAATTGGTAGAGTTTGAATTCTCTTAACATCATAGACTATTTGAATTTCAAGAATTTTTGATGTTTTAACTTTCAGTTATCAGCTTCCTCCTTGTGTGCTTTTTGCTTGATCAAGTACTGCTCTTTCATTGTCTTTTGCTCTTATAGCATTACTAACCTACATATAGAACAAGTTCTACTTCATATCTTATCTTTCTTGAGGTATATGTTCTAGTTGCTTATTGTATTGTATGCAAACTTGAGGGAAAAGATGAGTTTTTCACTTCTAATGATGAGCTCACTCACCTCATGTGTGTTTTTGTTTCTGTGTTGATTAGGTTTTCAGAAGCCTTCTGGTAGTTGCAGGAGAATAGCAGTTGATTTCCATTCCGTAATTTCATTGAGGTATCATATTAGTTTTATTTATTAATATATTTTGTTCCCTTTCTGCAGCTGCCAGAGTCCATAGTTTCTCTTTGTCAAAGGATCATCATACTAAAATAGAGTTGAATTTCTCTGCAATCTACAACTCTATTTTTACTCTAAAAATAAAATATTCTAAGTATATTCTATCTTTTTGTTTACTTCTAATACTTTTTATTTATAAAGTTTATAATTCAACCCCATTTATTTATTTTTTGCTTAAATTTTCATTAATTATAATATTAGAATTTCTATATTATAAAATTATTTAAATTAAACATTTATGCATTAAAAAACAAAAATTAGATCATATAAAAATAATAAAACACAATAGATTTTGGTTTAAATATCACCATTATTATATTTTTCCCACAAATGATCGCTTAAAGCATTTTGAAGAGAAAAATGAGCTTCTTTATCTTTGATTTCTCTAAATCGACCAAGAAACTCTTGGAATCGGATATTATCATCCTCTGCCACTTGAAATTTTGGAGGTGGAGCTTCTCTTTCAACATCAATTTATGCATCGAGATCACGCTCATCTTCAATTATCAATCCCATGTGGTAACAAATACACATCTTTAGAGTCCAAAAATCCTACCCTTGATTGTCGTACGCAAATATCTCTAGGTTTGTCTTCATTTACTCAAAACTTATATGTCAACGATGAGACTATTAGCGGGTCATCGTCTTCACGACCAAGTGGGATAAATAATCCAAAATGAAAAGAAAACATGTTGATCAAACAACCGCGGTTATCAATACCTTAGAAGAATGAAATAAGCAATTTTGGAGCAATTAAAGGATGCAAATGCTCAAAGACAACATCTTTTGGATATTCAGAATAGGAATTATGCTTTGAAAGAGCTCAAGGAGGAAAACAAAATTTTGTTTTGTGATTTTAATTCCATACAAGATCCAAATATTCGTGCATGTATTCAATTAGAGCAAAAACGAATTTTACAAAAGCGGAGATATCAGAAACCAAACCAGCAGGGAGATCCTCCATATACTTCGTTTGGAAAATACTTTAGCGATCTTGGAGAATGACACATAGAATAAAGTAGCGTCCGTTATAAATTGTACACATACAAACAACATAGAACGCAATAGACATAAAACAAAGAAAACATATGTCCATTTAGGCAAGTCCATGAGATCTACAAATTGCGAGCATGCGAGCACGAGCATAAAAACTAGATCCATGAACATAGAACCTAGATCTACACAAATCCACATAGGAGGGACGATTCAAATTGTCTACATGGGTCGCAGAAAAAAACACACATAAGTAGAAACAAGAAACTAGATCCATGAACATAGAACCTAGATCTACTCAAATCAGAAGAGTAGAGATTTGAAGTTGTCCAGATGGGACGCAGAACACAGACACAAGAAAATAAGAATTAGAAACAAGATCGATGAACATAGAACCTAGATCTACGCAAATCAGAAGAGTAGAGATGATTTTAAGTTGTCTACATGGGACGCAAAACACAGAGGCAAGGTAGTAATAACGAAGTTGCAGAAGAACACAATAAACACTTAATCGATGTTTAAACAGACGAATCTAAGTGAAAATCAGTGATACCTATCATAACAAACTTAGATTTGCGACGTCGAAGTGAGGGAGAGCGATTAAGCTCCTTGGTTCGAAACAGGGACGACCTTTAACGATAAACAGAGAGATAACACCGACGACGGAGTAAAGAAACCGAGAACCAACACCCAAACTGGCCGGCGGCGTTCAAAGGCGAAGAGGCAGAGAGAGAGGAATCAGAGGTTTTTTAAGTTAGGGTTAGAATATTTTTTTCTCCTTCTGTTTTAAATGGTTAAATTGAGAAAGTAAAATAATGAAAAGAAATTAAGTAAAAGGTGAAAGTAAAATATGTAAAAGACGTGAACATAAGGAGTCTTAGTTAGTGTTTTTTCAGGGGCAAAATTGTATTCTCAAGAGTAGAAAGCGTCCAATGACACACATGTGTCCTTTGGTGTAATATCAATGTGTATAAGTGGCTACACACGTAATAAACTCAATTTTTATTAATTAAAAGTCTTTTTGACTCTTTACAAAAAAAAGTCTTTTTGACCAAAAAAAGTTCATCATATAATAATCTTATTTCCATTTAATAATAAATTTGGTTAAAATTGTATTATCTTTTTATCACTAGAATTTGGTAGCACAAAATATTTGTTTTTCATATTTTACCAGTCTTATCTTATCTATCACATTCTTTGAAATTCTATAAAAATGTTTTAAAATTACTTCCCATAAAAATCCAGTCAAAAAAAAAAATGGTAAATTTTATTATTATTTTTTTTGTGGTCCAATGTAAAATTGAGAGTTTCTTATCTTGTTTTCACTGCATGAGAAAAATGTCTATAAATGATTATATGAGATAATGAGAACTTTGATAGTAATTTCTCATACATAAACAATTAAAAAAAACTTTACATTTACGCCCATAATTTTAAGAAATGAACTACAACAACATCATAATTCATCTATTAATTCACAGAAAATGTAGAATTTTTTACTTGAGAACAATGACTAAAAAATATGATATGAGTCAATAATTTCTCATACAAAATCAAAAGATTAAATTTATCACATATTTCATCACAACATAATTATCATACAAAATAGCATTTTAAACCTCAAATAGAACTTATTAGCACTTTAAACATTAAAACATTGACATTCACACTATAAACCATCAAAATAACAAAACTCACATATATAACCTCGACAGTAGTTCTAGTGTTTGCACCGGCAAATAAATAAGTTAACGGAATACCTAAGTCTGTGATGGCACTGTAAACTTTTGTTAGTTTTGAATCAAAAGTGCTTAATATTATATATTTTTGAAATAATAAATCTATCTTATAAAAACAGGAAACTGACCTTGGTACATAGATGTTGTATTCTCGAAATTTTCGCTTGATATCGTTAGTAATTGTATGTTTTTCATTAAGGGTATTTTGCAGTTAATGAAGTTGCTCAACCGAATATTTCAAGACTAAAAAGTTAAAACACAATATCAGAAAAACATAAATCCTTTATTATTTAGACTATGGGTCCGTCTTAGCGGGGCTCTTTCTAATTTTTTTTTTTGATAAAAATTGGAATATGCGACATTTTGTCACGCATGGGACGCGGATCCGTGCCAGGTTTTGCGTTCTCGCAGATCTTTCTTTTTAGTCGTGGCTGTCTATTCGAATGTGTTCTAATCTAACCGTCCGCTGGATATTTCTATTTTATGTTTCTTTTATCGCATTTAAGGGCAATGACAATCGGATCCTAATCGGCTATAGCGCGGATCCTATTTTAAAATCTTTGTCGTTCATTCTTAATGTTTTAATCTAGCCGTCCAATTTATCGCGGATAATCAAATTTAAAAAAGAATATCCACCATTAAATCTTTATATATCTATCATATTACAAATTATGAATCTTAATAAATTCAAATTCAAAATGTTTCTAAGATCAGTTACAATAATCTTCGATATTAATCAAAGATATATCTATGTTAAACTATAAAACAAATATGCCAATAATATTCTAAACGAAATTTGACCTAGAAAATAATCTATAAATACCAATGTCCACCACCCACAACTTCATAGTCTTTCTTACTTTACATCGTTGCGGGAAAAGTTATTGCTGATATTTTTCAAGAATATTTCATTATCGAATCGTATTCGTGTTTCTACATTTTTGTTAATGTTTTGGTTGGATATCCGAACTATTGTTATCGAATATTGTTTTTGTTTTGATTTTATACCATGGCTATTGTTATGATTTTGGTATTATATTAATGTTTTTATTATAGAGATGCAAAACATTAGTCCAGTGATAAGTTTTGATCGTGGTTATTTTTATATGATATCCGATAATGTTGAGGATTTAAGAGATGCAAGCTTCAGTCGATTATATGTAGCCTCCAAATTAACAAAACAATACAGCTTCACAATACTGTAATTGTCAACCCTTAGTGTATATTTTCAAACATTAAGGGTTGGACTATAAGCAGTTGAAAATATAGAATCGGTAAAGGCTGAAATGTTTGGAGTTATGGTTTTGTATTGATATAGTATAAACGGACATAATTATTTGACTACCATATATCAATACTAAATGTAGTGCAGTAACTTCAATTTTTAAAAGTGAAACTATTCTACGATATGTGAACGGAAAAAATAAAAGAAAATTAAATGTTTTCTAAAACTCATTCAAAAACAAACACAAAATATCTATTTAACATCTAAAATCTAAACAAACCAATAATTAGTTGACTAGCACATATGAATACTAAACAACAGACATTAACATATATCAAATGTTGTATAAAACCAATGTTCGAAAAATCGTTAGGAACTAGTCGGACGGTCGGGGTGGGTCTAGCGCCTAACAAGAAAACCGGAGAGTAATCGGGGATTAATCGGGATCTAATTTTGGGGTTTTTATCTAGTTGTGTGTCTATATGTTAAGGTTTTTCTATTGGTGTGCAATAAAATTATTTAGTTCAGTGGCTGTGGCAAGGAGAAAGGTGTTAAGGACCTGAGTTCTACGCCTCACTTTGTGAGTTTTGCACGATTTTCCAGATTACTTTTTTTAATAGAGGGTAAAATGGACTTTTTCTATTCATCTTCTACCTTCCAATTATCTAACCTAGCTAAAAAAGTTCAGAGGCCGCTGTGGCTTCTTCCTTTTTCATTTTTTCAAAACATCCGATTATTTCAACGACTACCGTCAAATCGCGGCGGCTCCGGGCCGCCTCACGCCTCGCCGGCGACTTTGCGGCCGCGGAAACCGCATTTTTGAACATTGTGTAAAACACATTGAAAATCAAACTAAAAAATAACTGCTTAATAACTAAAATTATGACAGACCAATAATTAGTTAACTACCATATATGAATATTAAAAATTCGATATTAACATAAATTTTAGATTCGACCCAAAAAAACATAAATTTTAAAATAAAACAATTCTTCAATATTAATCAAAATGAAAAAAAAATTGCACGCTCAGTGCGGGTCAGACTTTAGTTAAAATAAAACTTACAAAGGTAAACCTTGATACATACGGAACTATACACATACAATTTACAATGGTTTCTCTTTTCGATTGTAATTGGATGAATGAATGATGGTTTAGGTAAAAATGCTCTAAGTGTTTCTTCCATGGATTTTGGGACATAGGCTTGTAGAAATCAGCTTCTCCAGGGTTACTTGATTTACATGGACGATCAGCTTCAACAAGTTTTCGAATTGGCTTTGGGAAAGGGGAAAAATTTCTTTTATTCTCCAGATTATTATGGAACTGGTAGGCTTAATGGCCAAAGTGAGTGACTTTTGGGGAATAACCTAAAAAAATACCAAGGATTGGGCAGCTCGGGATCGGGTAGCTTCACTGGTCAACCGAGATTGTACGGACCTTGGGTAAGATTCTGTGCTGAAGGTTAAACTTTCCTTCTTCTTTTTCGCTAGAAGATTTATTTTATTATAAGGAAAATATCGTATAGATAGCATATAAATATAGTATGTACTGTTGTGTATGTTTGTGCAGTTGATATAACCCTCAGATTTAGATAATGTTTGCCAAAATACAAATATTACGTTTGGTTGACCAGCGAAAAATAATTCTTTTTCCGTCTAACACTTAATGGAAAAAATAAATGGTAATTATTTGTTCAGTTTCCCTTTAACATAATTATCTGCCCGCTTAACATTTGTGAAAAAACAAGACAGTTATTTTTTAGCTTCCCTCTTTCACAGAATCATTTAACCCTAATTTTGTTAAAACAAAAGAACTGTTGCCGCAAACATTTCATATCTTCTAATGCGGCGATTTATCGAAAGTATACTCGCCGGAATAGCAGTTCCAATGACGACGGCAGCTATGTTGGTCTTTCTCCTTGTCCTTCTCCTCTCACCTAGCTCGCGTCGACACTGCCCATTCGTCTGCAAAACTAGCAGGTATACAACTCGTAGAGCGAGAGCTTCTTCTCATTCGATTCTAATTTTCATTCGATTTATTTGAGTTTGTGAATTAATCTAATTGGTAGAGTTTGACTTCTCTTAACATCATAGACTATATGAATTTTAAGAATTTCTGATGTTTTTATAAGTTTAATTTTTATTGATTTCAATTCATGAAATCATCCCAAATTCATCTAGGTTTGATTTAATTCAAACCTATGTTTTTCTAAAGAAGGAGAAAAAATCACTAACTTTGATCTATACTCTTTTGGCCCTTTAAATGGATTGGATCTCCTCTTGACTTCTCCTTCCTTAATCCTCCAAAGCCTTATGGATCCTTTTGATGGACAAAGGAACCCAGTCTCAATCTCTCTTACTCACCTTATATCTTTTATGTACTTTGTCTTGTTCTCTTATTATGATTACAATAATTTACGTATATATAGAGAACACACGTTACTTAATGTAACGTAAGGTCGCAACCTTATGACCTGACACCTTTTGCTCACATACACCATTTAACACATTTAATTATTTAAATGTGTAACTTACATATATATATATATAATATATAATATATATATATTATTTATAAGAGAAGTATATATAATACAATAAGTTAAGGAAAGGATAGTTATCATAAATTTGAATTCTAATTCTCTAATCAAAACCGATCCATCACGGTATCGTCTTTTATATTAGAATTCTTTAACACTAACGTGAAATTGATCCGTTATATTAAACCAAGAGACATATAGGTCACATATAAGAATAAATATTCTTACATTCTCCCACTTGACTTTTGTGTCGATTTGATGGTTCAATAAATTTAATGCATACTTTCTTATCAAGTTCATCTGGCCTTTAATACAAACTATAAAATCAGAATTGACTGAATCATGGCGGTCACACATCATTGAACCACATGCTCCCTTCCATGTATCACCCAACTCTAAATTTATAGATTTATATTTCTTTTACATGAGAGGATCCTGAATTCTCAAAATAATTATATGTTATCCACAAACCTTAAATGTATACATACTTTAATGATAACATACTTAGTAAAACAGAAACGTAACTTTAAGTGAATTCATAGTGTCACAACTGTAAAGAGCATACCATAACTGGAATCGCAAGGCTTCACCTTTTATCACCCATACGTTCTAAATGGCCATTGAACGCCTTGGGTGGTAATCCTTTACTTAACGGATCCGCTACCATCATATCCATCATTATGTGCTCAAAAGACACTACACGTTTCTACACTTCCTCTTTAACAGACAAGTACTTTATCTCATGTGTTTTAACACCCCTCTAGTACTTGTCGTTCTTTATAAAAGAGGGTATTGCGGAATGATCACAATAATTCTCAGCGGTCAGGCTATCAAGTCGACATTCCAAAACCCCAAGATAAAGTTCCGCAACCTCAATACATGAAATTTTTGCCTCAAAGCATGCCAAAAATTCGGCCTTAATAGTAGGAGTAGCACTGACAAACTACTTTCCACTCTTTCATGATATTGTTCCTTTACTTTTCAGGAATAAATATCTAGTGATCTCTAGAAGATCATATATCCTATATGCAAGCATGAGCTCATTGGTGCCTTGCAAGTACCTGAGCACCTTCTTTGCAGCTTTCCAGTGGTCCATCCCGAGATACTTTGATATCGACCCAACATACCAACAGAAAATGTGATATCTGGTCGAGTACATGTTTGAACATAGTTCAAACTCCCAACCACTGATGCATATGGAATTCTTTCCATTTCCTTACGCTCCAATTCATTTCTAGGACATTGGTTTTCACTGAACTTATCCCCCTTCTGAATTCGAGCTATCCCTGCAGAGCATTTTTCCATTATTATATCTCTCTAAGATCTTATTGATATATCCCTTCTGAGACAAACTTAACAATCCTTGTGATCTATCCCGGAGTATTTCTATTCCGATCACATAAGATGCCTCACCCATATCCTTCATCTCAAAGTTCTTAGAGTGATACTTCTTTACATCATGTAACACCCCCATGTCATTTGCAGCAAGCAAGATGTCATCAACATATAAGACCAAAATCACAAATTTTCTCCCACTGACCTTAATGTAGATACATCGATCAACGATGATTTCTACAAAACCGTATGACGTGAAGGTATCATCAAATTTTAGATACCATTGTCTGGAAGCTTGCTTCAGTCCATATATTGACTTCCTCAACTTACATACCAGATTTTCTTTTCCTGTGGCCACAAAGCCTTCAAGTTGGTCAATATATACTTATTACTCAAGCTCTCCATTGAGAAAGGCGGTTTTCACATCCATTTAGTGGAGCTCTAGATCGTAATGAGCCACCAAGGCCAAAACAATCCTTAGAGAATCCTTCTTAGAAACTGGAGAGAAGGTCTCTTTGTAGTCAATGCCGTCCTATTGAGTGAAACCTTTAGCAACAAGGCGAGCCTTGTACCTTTCAATATTACCTTTTGAGTCGCGTTTAGTCTTAAAGACCCATTTAGAGCCAACATTCTTGAAACCGTTAGGCAACTCTACTTAGTCTCAAACCTAGTTATCACTCATAGACTTTATTTCTTCTTCTGTGACATTAAACCACTTTTCAGAATTGTTACTTTCCATGACTTTCCGGAATGAGTTCGGATCTTCATCAATGATTAAGTCACTTTCATTCTCAAGAGCGTAAAATACATAGTCATTTGAAATGGCAAATCTTCTTTCCCTTCCAGATAGCCTCAATGACTCTTGTGGTGTACTATTCTCTTCTTGAATCGTGATAAGTTCATTAACCGTACTTTCAACTAGGGGAGTTTGTATATCATTAAGTTGTTCTATTGTGCCATTTGACTGTAATGCAACAACAAGAACAACAAACTCAGGTGGAATGACAGGTGGATGTACCTCCACGTCAACCACCTTAATGTCCACTTTACGTGGTTCACCACTCCCACTAGTTTCACCATTCTCAATGAACCTAGCATTGCCCGTTTCAACTATTATCGTACTATGGTTAGGGCAATAAAATGTATAACCCTTTGATTTTTCAGGATAGCCAATGAAAAATCCACTGACAGTCCTAGAATCATGTTTCTTTTCTTGTGGGTTATATAACCTTACTTCTGCTGGGCAGCCCCAAACACGTAAATGTCTTAAACTGGGTTTCGTTCCCGTCCACAGTTCATAAGGGGTCTTAGGAACTGCCTTACTAGGAACCCGGTTAAGAACATACGTAGAAGTCCTTAATGCATATACCCACAATGAAAGAGGTAAAGAACAATTACTTAACATGCTCCTAACCATATCCATTAATGTACGATTCCGCCTCTCAGCTACACCATTCTGCTGAGGTGTACCAGGAATTGTGTATTGTGTGCAAATGCCCTTACTTTCAAGTAACTTTGCAAATGGACCTGGACATTTTCCACTTTCATTGAATTTTCCATAAAACTCACCACCTCTATCATACCTCACAATCTTTATTTTTCTATCTAACTGCCTTTCCACCTCATCAATGAACACCTCTAGGACATTCACAGACTTGGACTTTTCGTGCAGTAGGTATGTATACCCATAACGTGAGTAGCCATCGACAAAGGTGATGAATTATTTTTCACCACTCCAAGAAGGAGCATCGAAAGGGCCACATATATCGGTATGTATTATTTCAAGAAGCTGAATGCTTCTTGTGGCTGGTTTCTTTAAAATATGTTTAGTCTACTTTCCTTTAATGCAGTCTACACGTACATTTAGATCACTAAAATCCAATCGAGGAAGAATATCATTTTTTATCAACCTCATAATCCTTTCTTTGGAAATGTGACCTAATCTTTGATGCCACAAGTAAGCATAACTTTCATCTGCTGAACTACGCTTAATGCCTCGATTTTCAACATTAAATAAGGATTCAGAGAACTTTGCATCAAGATTTAACTTGTAAAGTGAATCAATTAATGTACCACTACCATAAAAGTATCATTTTGGTACAAAGAGAAAACACCTTGCCCAACCTTAATATCAAAACCTAAATTATCCAACCTACTTACTGAAACAAGATTTCTAGCACGTTCAGGTACATAGATACATCCTTCAAGATCCACATGACACTTACTGTCTAAGACCAATCTATACGTCCCAATGCCCTCTATTCTTGCCTTCATCATGTTTCCCCTGAACAAGAATTGTTCAGGTCCTCTTATAGGCTGTATTGATTTGAATCCCTGTTTAATATGAGACACATGAGTAGTTGCACCAGAATCTAGCCACCAAGTATTATTTAGGCACTTCCATAAGGTTCAATTCAGAGCAAACAAAGCTATGATGTTTACCTTTCTTGTCGATCCATGCCTTTCTTTTCGGACAATCTTTCTTGAAGTGTCCCGTTTGCTTGCAAAAGAAACACTTCATTTCCTTATGGATTTTACTTTCGGGTCCTTTCATGAATGCTTTATCCTTCCCTTTGTCCTTTCTACTTGGTTTTCCTTTAATGATGTGGGCAGGGCCAAGACCTACGAGATTAGCAACTTTATCTTTCATCTTCTTTAATCTCCCTTCCTCTTGAACAAGCATAGCCTGTAACTCCTTAAAGCTCCATTTATATTTAATAGTGTTGTAATTCATCTGGAACTGGCTAAACTCGAAAGGTAAGGAGTTCATGATGAATTGGACAACGAATTGCTCATGAACTTCCATTCCCAAGGTCGTTAACTTTGCTGCCAAGTTAGAAATGTGTGTCACATGATCATGGATTGGCTGAGACCATTCAAACTTTCTTGTAGTAAGCTCGTTCATTAAGCTTCCTACGATCGACTTGTCAGCCAAATCCGATTGTGAACACTCCTAAATTTTCAGTAAGAATTCCCTTGCATTCTCTGTCACGGGCATAAACGGCTTAATAATTTCTGCCATCGTCATCCTCATGAGGTTCAAGCTCAACCTATTATATCGCTCCCATCTCTCATACCGAGACTTTTTAGACTCAGAGCTATGTTCTGTAATGGCTGAGGGAACCTCATCAGTTACTATGGCGGAGTCTAATGCCATAACATCCAGTGTAAACCGAATCTGTTCGGACCACTCTCCATAATTAAGCCCATTAAACTTCACGACAGAGTTTACAGATGCAAACAGATTTGATGAAGCTGCAAACATGAATACATGTTTACCCATCAATGCTATGAAACTTAAATGTTTTAGGAGGCAATTTTAATCTTTTATTGCATGAATTTAAGTAACCTTTGGGGAATAATTAAACACAAGAACTATCATTGATGCTAAGTTAATACTTTTATAATTAATCGAATCACACATATGTTAAATAGTATACTACCTTTGGATATATATACCATCAACTATAGGTTTGATTTAATTCAACCCTATGTTTTTTAAAGAAAGGGAAAGAATCACTAATCTTGATCCATGCTCTTTTGGCCCTTTAAATGGATTGAATCTCCTCTTGACTTCTCCATCCTTAATCCTCCAAAGCCTTATAGTTCCTTACTTCCTTTTGAACCCAACCTCAATCTCTCTTACTCACGTTATATCTTTTATGTGTGTTTTACTGTCTTGTTCTCTTATTATGATTATCATAATTTACGTATATATAGAGAACACACGTTACTTAATGTAACGTAAGGTGTAACTTACATATATATATATATATATATATATGACCTGACACCTTTTTCTCACTTACACCATTAAACACATTTAATTAATTAAATGTGTAACTTACATATAATATATATTATATTATTCATAAGAGAAGAATATATAATACAATAAGTTAAGGAAGGAGGGTTATCAATAAACTTAAATTCTAATTCTCTAATTGAAACCGATCTATTACAATATCGTCTTTTATATTTGAATTTTTAACACTTATGTGAACTTGATCCGTTATATTAAACCGAGAGATATATATGTCACACATAAGAATAAATATTCTTACAGTTTTGACTTTCAGTTATGAGCTTCCTCCTCGTGTGCTTTTTGCTTGATTTTGATCATTACCGTTGATCAAGTACTGCTCTTTCATTGTCTTTTGCTCTTATAGCATTACTAACCTACATATAGAACATGTTCTACTTCATATCTTATATTTCTTAAGGTATATGTTCTAGTTGCTTATTGTATTGTATGGATACAAACTTGAGGGAAAAGATGAGTTTTTCACTTCTAGTGATGAGCTCACTCACCTCATGTGTGTTTCTGATTCTGGTAGTTGCAGGAGAAAAGCAGTTAATTTCCATTCCGTAATTTCATTGAGGTATCATATTAGTTTATTTCTTAATATATTTTGTTCTCTTTCTGTAGCTGCCAGAGTCCATAGTTTCTCTTTGTTAAAGGATCATCTTTCCTATGCAGATAAGGTTTTACATTTGTGACTGCACTTCTTATGTGCACCTGCAATTATGTGCATCAGAGCCTTATCGCTGCCCTTTTTCTCTCCTAAATAATAATATTTCATAAAGAACTGTTTACAATATCTGAGCTTATATTATTGCTCAACCAAATAGGTACAAAAGGATTAGAACCAATACTAGAGTAATTTTGACGTGACTTAGAAGCAATGATATAAGCTGCTCGATTTCCTGAACGACGAATGAAGGAGAATTGCATATCTGGATACGCGTTGGTGATGTGCTTAATTTCAGAAACTAAGTTATGAATACTCCAATCCCTTGCGTCTGAGTTAATTGAGCGAAACAAAGTCTAGCAATCTCCGTCAAACATAACGGCATGTAACCCTCCGTGTAATACATCCTGCACAGCATATAAGAGTGGCTTGCCTTCTGCTTGGAGAGGTGACGAGACGTTAACCAACAAATGTGAACCCCAACCAAGAACCTCCCCTATATTATTACGAAGAATCAATCCAGCATTGCTCGAGCCAGATGAGAAATCAAATGCCGCATCAACATTACACTTGATAGTATGCAGTAAAGGTCGTGACCATCTAGTAAGAACTGGACTGACCACTGATAAAGCCTGTGGAGTTCGAATTTGAGTGAGCTCTATCCATTCTGTAACTTCATCAAAACAGTACCCAATCTCTCTGTCAGGATCGATTGGTTTATTTGCAAATATGAGCGAGTTTCTTGATGTCCAGATGTGCCATAAAACCCAAAAAGGTAACAATTTCTCAAGGTCAGAGAGGTCATCCATCTCTAAACGATCAAATAAGATATAAATGTTAGAGTCCGAAACCTCAACCTGATTAGGAATCCATGAGAGATATCGTAAAGCTGCTCGATCCCAAAAACGTTGTGAGTTGGGACACTCAAAGAAGAGAGGTGATAGTGTTTCAATATGAACAATACATCGAACACAAACCATAGAAATTTGAAGTCTCCTAGAATTAAGTCTGCTAGCTGAAGTCAAAGCACGAGAGAGAAGCCTCCAAAGAAAATGTTTCAACTTAGGTAGGATGGGTAATTTACAAACCTTGCGTTTAATCTCCAGATCACCATGAGTGGTAACGATCAAAACTATTTCTGGATCAAGCTGACGAGCTAAGTGATATCCGGAGCAAATTGAATACACTCCGTTCGTTTCAAAAGCCCAAATTGTTGCATCTTCTTGAGGTGTAGATGACAGAAATAATCTACCAACCAAACGTCTATCTTCAACTGTCAAAATATCCCGTAAAGCTGCATCATTCCATTGACAAATATCATTATGTTCGGTAATGAGAGAAGCTACCGTGAGCGTAGAACTAGAGTCATCTTCAGCGGGTGTTGGTACCGGCCTTAGCAACCAATTATCCCTGAATACTCGGGTTGACCGTCCATCACCAATATTATGCTTCATCCCTTTCTTGAGAAGGTCCAAACCCACAAGAATAGAATACCACCCATTTGATTGTAGACGTTGAGAGGAAGATTCAAACAGTGAACAGTGAGGATAATATTTGGTTTTAAACAACCGAGCTAACAAAGAATCCGAATGTTTTAGCAGACGCCAAGCTTATTTCGCCAAATAAAGAATCATTACACAGAGAAAGATCTTTGAAACCAATACCACCTTCATCTTTTGGAAATTGCATACGATCCCAAGCCACCCATGGGATACCTCTTTTGTCCGATTTCTTTTCCCACCAAAATCTGCGCAACTCTGAAGTGATCTCATCTACTATTTGTCTCGGAATTTTGAAACAAGACATTGAGTACACCGGCATGGCTGTTGCTACTGTTTTCAACATGATTTCTTTTCCCGTCTGTGTTAATTTCTTCGCTGTCCATGTTTGCGTGCGCTGCTTAACCTTATCAACAATAGCATGAAACATATTCTTCTTTTTTCTACCAAACTGTTCCGGGAGACCCAAGTATTTACCCCCACCACCAGGCTGATGAATATCCAAAATATGTTGTATCATGCGTTGTGTATGAGGATATATTCTTGACCCAAATGTTATGATCGATTTGGAGACATTAATTTTCTGCCCTGAACACTGCTCGTATAACAGAAAAACTGATCGAAGAGCCAGACTATTCCGCTGGTTTGCTTGAACAAAAAAATAATGAATCATCTGCAAACAATAAGTGAGTAATGATTGGAACCCCATTCCGTATCTTAATTCCTTTTATTCTTCATGTCCGTGTTTCCTTCGAAATTAAGTGGCTCAGAACATCCGCACATAGAATAAAAAGATATGGTGAAAGTGGGTCACCTTGACGCAGTCCCCGTTCTGGAAAGATTTGGCCGTGAGGAGACCCATTTATAAGGACTGAGAAAGTAACATATGTTACAATTGCCATGATCCATGAAATCCAAATATCTGAAATTCCAAAAGCTTTCATTGTCTCTTTGAGGAAATCCCATTCAATACGATCATAAGCCTTCAAAATATCCGTCTTAACAGCCATATACGTCTTCGAAACCCTCTTCCTTACTTTGAGTGAATGCATAAGCTCATTAGCAATTAAGACATTATCTGATGCCATTCTACCCGGGATGAATGCTGCTTGAGGTTCATATACTATCTCGTTGAGGAACATTTCAACCTTGAGACCAATAATTTTGAGATAATCTTGTATAAAACGTTACATAATCCAATAGGTCGATAATCTCCAAAAGAAGCTGGATTCTGAATTTTCGGCAACAGACAAAGATTAGTGTGATTCAACCCTGGAGTCATCAAGCTAGTAGCAAAAATCTTCGAACTTCACAACAAACATCTGGACCCACAATCTCCCAATATTCTTGATAAAATCTAGCCGTGAATCCATCTGGATCTGGACATTTATCTGAGCCAATATCTAAAACCGATGCATGAATTTCAGTATCTGAGAATTCACGGGTGAGGTCCATATTCATGCTATCCGAGACCTTAGATGTAAAACCTTCAAAAATTTCCATGTCCAAAGCAGATCGAGAACTAGAGTACACATTCTGATAATAAGCTTCTGCCGCTTGACCTACTTTCGTTTCACCTCTTATGGTTTCACCAACATCATTCGTAATAGAAAGGATTAGGTTCTGAGAAAACCTCTGTTTCGTACACGCCTGAAAGTAGCCTTCTCGCTGCCTTTCCTTTATTTTTCTGCATTCAAACAAGTGATAGAAATGGTTGTCCGAGCTTAAGATATTGCTACACAACATGATAATACAATAAAAGAGAAATGGTTTCCCGAGCTTAAGACCCAGTCGTGAATGCTCAAACTTCCACGGAGCATTGCAAATACGTGTGGGGTTTGGTAAGCAACTTCTGTAACTACATAAGCTCGCTATATTATTATTACAATGTCGTTTTATTTCAAAAATATATGAACCCTTATATCAGACTATAGTGACCGGAGAAGGAGAGGAGACCCTGCGCTTTTGGAACGTCTTCCTTTTAGTGTAAATGCAGGTATGTATTCTTTCTTCAGCTTAAATTCCTTCTAGCTGTTTCTGCAACTCTAGATACAAGTTAAGTGTTTCTGCCTTTTATCTCTGTGCTTTATAGTATAGCTATAGGTATCCATATATGAGTGATGGAGTTAGAGCTGCTTGTCCATTTTGTATCAAAAAGGATCTTGTCAAAGAGATGAAAAATTGGAGTCAAAGAGCGATCTTCTTTAGTATACTTTCTTTTCTACTTATGTATTTGAGGATGTTTATACTTGTTTTTCTTTGTCAACGGAAGATATTTATCTTATATGCATTGTATAATGGTTCCATATCTAATAAAACTACGTTTTTCTTTTGGTATGCTTGTTAATGATCCAAATAAAACAAAGCAAAAAAAACGACCAAATATAAATAAATTACAAAAGATAAATAAAAAGAAAATGTTATGTTCTTTTGAGAAAACAAAATACAACAAATTCTTTTAAAAGAAGAAAATATAACAAACTTTATTCAAAAATATCTATTTTTGTTTTATTTTCAATAATATACAAAAATAAATAAATATAAAAATTAAATTATACACAAGAAATATTAAATATAGAATTAAAAAACAAAATTTTTTAATAATTTTTTATAAAAAATCTCCAATTTTTGTTTAGTGTATATATTCCAGAATTATAAGTGTGCTTTTTAGGAGATTTAGAAATCTGCACTTGTCCAATTTTTTTTTTTTTTTTGCAAAATGGCCCAAATCATTTTTAATGACTTAGGTTTTGAGCCATCTTTTAGGGTATGCTTTATTTTATTCCTAGAGAGATTTATAGGAGAGACTTGGGGCGGTTCTCTAGAGAATTCGAATCCCAACTTTATTCTATTGATTTCTCTTATGCTTTCAACTTCAATCATGTTTATTGTTTCATTAATCATGTCTGGTAGTTTTTTAGTTATGTTTAGGGTTTTTTCATTAAGGATTTCGGGGATTGTTAGGTCGATCGATTAGTTAGGAATTCATAACTTCTAGTTCTTCATCTTAGGTTGTTCTCAATTAACCATTGATATTATGATAATTCTCACAACGAAAGTTGGTTAATTAGCTATAAAGAACTAGGGTGAGCAAATTACACTTTCGCTAAGTGATTTGATTTAGAGAATTTGTGAACAAATCAAACTTGGACTAATTTCATGTTTAGATCTTAGAACTCACAATTTTTTTTTTTGGTTTTCTAGATTGTTAGACATAGATAGTTTCCGCAACGACAGTTGGTTGACTTTATCTATGTGTTTTGAGTTCTCAGACATTAATGTGAATGCTGACCATTGATTGATTACATTCCTTATTTCTTGAGAAATTCTTGAGTATGGCGCTTCAGTTAATTGATTTACATCTCATTTATTTCACATTGCTGTTACATTTAAACCATATCGATTAGCTTAGTTCGAACCAATAAGTCTATCGTGTGAAAATAGAGTCTCTATGGATTCGACCCCTTGATACTACGATTTCATTCTCTACACTTGCAGTGTATCTTTAGGGAATTGAAACTTTGAGCATATCAGACATCACAAACAAAATACATATATGATAAATCTTTGGTTCTCGTCCAAAAGCTAGCTATATTGGGGAGTATTTATGATACGTACTTGGTCTCACTCGAATAAGTACTTCTGCGTACAAAATAGCATGCCTGCTTATAGAGGTCATGAGTTCTGATCTCATGATCAATGTTTTTGTAATCAATTGCGGATGTTTAGTTAATGATTCAGCAAAACCATTTTGTGTATGAACATGAGCGACATGATGTTCAATATCGATTCTAGTTACCATAAATTATATTTGAATGCTTGGGAAGTGAATTCACCAACGTTGTCTAGTCTAACTATCTTTATTGGATAATGAAGAAACTGAGTTCTTAGTTTGATTATTGGAGAGAGAAATCTTGCAAATGCGGCATTTCGAGATGATAATAGAAAAAACATGTGACTATCTACTAGATGCGTCAATCATTACACTGAAAGAGTAGAATGGTCCACAAGGTGGATGTATTGGTCCACAAACATTGTCTTGTATTCGTTCAAAGAACTTTGATAATTCTTTATTTATTTCGGTTGGCGATGGCCTTATAATTAATTTTCCTAGAGAACATGCAATACATATCATTTTATTCCCCTGGAAAATTTCTAATATTTTCCTTTTTCCAGAGTTCTCAGAAGTAATATAAATGTACTTCTTCCTGTCCTGAGTTACTAAGTATCAAATCCTTGAAAATATTTATATTTAAAGCTCAACAAATTCCTTTTAGAAATAATATACATGTACTTCTTCTTGTCCTCATTTGCTTACTGGGGGTAATGTAAAATTATATTTACCAATCCCTTCAATCAAATCTGCAAGACCCGATATTGTGTTAACAGTGATATTTGTCGGTTTAAATAATTTTAGCATCTGATATTATGTTAACAGTGATATTCTAAAGAAGATCACTGATTTGATTTTTTTCTTGGAGAGTTGAGATATTTTTCTCCTAATGAATTTTGATAAACCTTGAGATTCTAAATGAAGTTCGACACTGATAGTTTACGAAATGTAGTTAGCAACAGTGATGCATAAAGACAAAAATTGGAGCTTCTCAATATTTTCCATTGGATTATAAAAATGAAATAACAAAATACATTATTAGAAATATGATTTTATTAAAGTATTTAAGGTGCTGGAATAAGAAGTGTAAATACAATAAATACAAGTGCACTGAAATCAACATAAAAATAATTATATATTATTATTTGAGAGAAAACTCTCTAATGAATAAGGGTTAATTGGGTGAATATTAGAAAGTGGGTCAAAAATTAGGTGTATGAAAAGTTTATACCCTTATTTAGGTAAATGACAGCACACAACAATTTTAACACGCAAAATCGAACAACCATGCCCTTGTTACCTCGTCTGCGACATCTGACCCGAAAGTGACAGGTCGCTGAAAAGCGACAGCTACTTTTGCGAATTGTATGACCACTAAGAAAAAGTTTTGGCCGGTAGTCATTTATTTTGAGCAGTAACGTCGACAACTTTTACCTATACCTATCCATAGCTGAGCTGGCAGTAACGTCGACAACTTTTGGAGGTAACAATTGCCCGCTCAAAATTTCAAGGAGAAGGGACCCTATCTTCAACCCCATCTACAATCAGTAGGACTTATCTGGTCCCTTGAACAACAGAAAATCTTTACCTCCATTGGGTCATCTACAATCCTCGGAATTTACCTGGTCCCTTGTCAGAGTAAGAATCTGACATCCATTTTGTCACAAAAAATCGTAGACGACTATTTAGAGTTGTAGACAAAGTGGAATACTTTGCTAAAGATCTAACTTTTGTTTGGCTGTAGATGGATGGAAGGAAGACAGTTTTGCTGCTCAGAGGGAAATGGCGTGAAGGTAACACTGGAATTTGGAGCTTCGAGGTCGAGAAAAAAGGAAACACCAAAGCTATTTGGTTAAGCTCAAGGTCAACTTTTGACTATCTTGAGAAGATAGTCAAAGAAAAGATGGATATCAAAGAAGATCGAGCTGTGGAAATAACATACCAATGGCCGCAGTACATGTTGATGGATGAGGGAAGAGACGCACCACCTGTTCTGGTTCAAAACGACGACGATGTGTCCCTGTTTGTAGAAATGAGATGTGAAATTGATCAACTCAACTTGTGCGTGACTTTGAAAGATACTGAAATTGTAGAGAATGATGTTGGTAAGTTTTCTTCGTAAATAGTCGACTACTGTTTGCTTTTAACGGATTCTGATGTTTTAGTAGTTGACTACTTTCATGGGTTAACAGATATGGTTGACTGCTTTAACGCTGGAAAAGGGATGACACCTCAGAAGAGTGATAAGATTCACCTAAACGGTGTTACAATATCGTGTTATAATGGTATGATATGGTCTAACATTGTTTCTGCAACGTATAAACTAGCTATGGTGTTGTTTCAAAACCCAGAAGAGAAAGTTCCTGATACTGAGATTGAAGGTGAGATAGTCGAATACTTAGTTTTATTTATAAGTAGCTGAATACTCAGGTTGTTTTTTATGGGAATACTTGTTTGATTGTAGTCATATACATAGGTAGTTGAATACTTAGTATTGTATAGTTGACTACTTTGTAACAAACTCTGTAGCTTTGCTTGCATTGAACGACCTGGACAACGACGAAGAAGTACCAGAAGATCTCGAAGAGATGGAAGATATGGCGATACTCTGTCTTGACGGAGAAGATATTGATAAGGGAAAAGGTGTAGACACTTCTGTGAATAACTCTGATGAAGAATGGCATGAATTTGCAGTTGACGAAAATGACGAGAAAAACCCTGCTGCTGGTTTTAAATCGGACAATGGTGAATACAAATCAGGTGAAGAAGCTGATGAAGAGCCTGAGAGCAGTACACAAGGGTCTAAGAGGTTTAGCTGCGCAAAAGAAACGATTGATGGAGTTTTCGAAGACACGGAAGACCCGCCAGCTATGTTTGGAAGAGATGCTCCACCAATCGTTGATGAGTTGCCAGGTGATGGTACGTCGTTCCATACTTATTGCTACATACTTAGTTTGCGTAGACAACTATTTGTAGTTATCAACATATATTTTTAAATGCTTACTTCTACACAACATTTTGAGTAGTCAACGATTTGTAGATAACTATTATTTTGCACCATTGATGATTTCTTATGCAGGGATAGACGATGCTTTGGATGACGTTAGCTACGAGGGTATCAGTATATTTGTGGGAAGGATATTTAGGAACAAAGCTGAGTGCAAACTGAAGATGGCTTTACACGCGATTAACAAAAAGTTCCATTTCAAAACTCCACGCTCATCACCAACTTACATGGAATTCGTGTGCATTAGCGATAAATGTCACTGGCGTGTGTATGCATCCATGATGGACCGTACTGGAAACTTCCAGATCAAAACGGCAAAATTCAAACACACATGCTCGATTGACGATAGGCGTCAGTACCACAGACAAGCTACGACACAAGTAATTGGGGAGTTAATTCGAACTAGATTTACTGATGGAAGGAAAGGACCAGGTCCCATTGAGATTCAAATGATAATGCAGGAAGATTTCCAGGTAAATAGCTTTTGGATAGACAACTACCATATATTGAATACTAACAGTAGTCGAGAATTGAGGTATAACTATTTCTCAAAAATGGTTGTCTACTTCAGGTTAACATCTCGTACTGGAAAGCGTGGAGGTGTAGGGAACTCGCTATGGAAAAATCACTAGGCTCTGTATCAGGTAGCTTCGCGTTGCTACCATCATATGTCGAGAACCTGAAAAACTCAAACCCGGGCACAGTGTGTGAAACATTATATGAGGTTGACAAGAATGGGAGTAAGCGGTTCAAGTATCTATTTCTTTCTTTCGCTCCCTCAATTGCGGGGCTTAAATACCTGAGGCCGGTATTGCTCATTGACGGGACTCATCTAGCTGGACGCTATGGTGGATGTCTTCTTGCTGCTAGTGCACAAGATGGAAACTTCCAAATTTTTCCAATAGCTTATGGGGTAGTCGACAGTGAAAACGATGCATCTTATGTATGGTTCTTCCAATGCCTAAAGCTGATCATAAACGATAGCAGTGATTTAATGTTTGTCTCAGACAGACATTCAAGCATTTACAAAGGGCTGAGACAGGTAATGTAGTTGTCTAATTGTAGTCGATGCACAATAATTGTCTACGACTATTTTGTAGTTGAATATCTGGTGATATTTCTGAACCTTGTATTTATAGGTGTATCCTCAAGCTGGACATGGGGCTTGTTTAGTGCATCTAGTGAGGAATGTAACAACAAAGTTTAGGGAAAGCCGGTTGCCTTCACTAGTGGTGAGAGCAGCGAAAGCTTATACGGTTTTAGAGTTTTCTCAAATATTTGCAGAACTACAATCTGTGAATCCTGAGTGCGCTCAATACCTGCTTGATGTGGGGCTCCCAAACTGGACACGTTCATACTGCATGGGTGAACGATACAATTTGATGACAACAAACGTTGCTGAGTCATTAAACAAGGTTTTAAAAGAGTGTAGAGAGTTCCCACTTATCTCGATGCTTGAAGCTATAAGAATGAGTCTGATCAGTTGGTTTGTGAGGAGAAAAGCAGCAGCCTCATCAGATGATAGCATGCTAACGCCAAAAGTGAGACAACTTCTGGATGTAAATTTTACTGACGACACTAATAAGAAAGTAAGTATTTCATGTGGTCAGCTACGTAAGTAGACAGATATATAAAGTATTCATCTGCGTGTAGTATTCATCTACGTAAGTAGACAGATATATAAAGTATTCAGCTGCGTAAGTATTTCATGTGGTCAGCTACGTAAGTAGACAGATATATAAAGTATTTCACTTTCTCGGGTAGATGGTCCATGTAATCCATACGGAATCTCCATTCATGGATACGATCCAAAATTTCAATCCCAAAGTCAGGATGACCATACGCCACAGCAAAAATAGCAGACAAGAATGTAGCCTCGTCAACCCCACCTTTCGATGCAGTACGCAAAAAAGGAGCAGAATCGAAGAGTTCAGCTCCAATTAGTATCCTATGCAAACCGGCTAAGTAATTAGCTTTGGGGTTTTTTGACTCAACTGCCAAAGTGAAGAATGCCGGAAAACGGTCAATAAGATCTGGGTGACGCACGAACTCCTCGATATCGAGCACAGATATGACTGATGGTTCTTTAAATGTTCGATAGAGAACCTTGGAGCAGCATCCTAGACGACAAGCATCCGCTGCAGAGGATCTACCAACAAAGGTTAGAATTTTAGGTAGTAGGTCCGTTAGATCATCATCAAGGGAAAGTGGGGACATGTTAACCTTCAAAGAAAATGAGTATCGGGTAAGTATATTTCAGGAAAATAATTGACAAAATGTAGACGACTACGGATTGGAGACAAGTATACGCAGTGACATAGACGAATACTATAAGAATAAGCGCATATGGAAACAACCCTAAAGATAGGATTAAAGTAGTTGGATACACATAAACGACTATCATAAGGATAAACACAGAGACTACTATATCTAAAAGGTAGCCAACCTTTAGACGAAACAAAGGACTAAATGACAACTATAATGAGAAACGCAGAGAACTACTGTTTCGAAAGGGTAGAAGACTACTAAAAGAAACAGAGGACAAGGTTATCATGGTTGAAAGCAGGATTAAGTGAAGGAAAACGCTTTTGAAATTTGAAAAACACACCCATTCCATGAACGAGAACCAAGCGTCCGAAAACCATAAAACACCCACGAGTATCCATTATAGAATTAAATACAGGATTCAAATAAGGGTAAATACGGTTTTCAATAGAGAGAAACCATGAGAACCAAGCTAACGAAAACAATGAAACACCTAAAATGGATAGAAATTTCAAATCTTGACAGGTTTTTTTAATGAAAAAGTATGGAAAACTTGTTTGAAACTCATCTCAAACGGAAACAAGCATGAACACAAACTAATTTTAGACGGAAACGCATTGTAGCTAAGCAACGATTTTCCAAAAAAACAGAGGAATCGGATCTTACCGATTTGAAGAGAGCTTCAGCCTGTCTAAGAAGAAGTCGGGTTCAGGTTTTCAAAATGATGGATATTATAGCCAGGGTTTGTTGATGGGCTCTTCAATGGTGGGGTCATATGGCAGTACAATGTCAGACCTAAAGGTAAAGTTGGGAGTGTTAGAGGCTATTTTCAAGAGTGTAGCCGAGATGTTGGTGATGGGCAATTTCGACCTTTCCATCACCTCAAAAAGCCACTTTTTATTCTCCTAATTTATGTCCAATTGATAGTCATACACCCCAATTTCTCAATGAATAAACAATAAAAAGAAACAAGTAGATAATATGTTGCAAAAACTATAAACGGATGAAGCATTTTTTCAGAAAAAGAAATTAATTAATTGAAAAGAGTTTTGAAGTAAAAGAAATAGTTGAGTGACAATAATGAAAAATAAGTATAATTTATAGATTAGAAAATATTTTTTATTAGTCGTTAAGTTGCCGTTTGAAAAAAGTTAAATCTTATAAACTTTTATTTATGACTGTTGGGAAAAATATAAAAGGTAAAAATAAAGAATATATATTAACAAAATATAAATTCTATATGAATGGTCAAGACCTCCTTTTGTTATAATTATAATATATTAACATATGCGGACCAAATTATCCATGATAAATCATACATAAATGATAAATTAATGATGATGATTTGAGTCAAAAAGTATAGTGACAATCATCCCTTTTCAAAACTGAAAATTAAATAATTATAGTGACAAAAATTACCTATTATGAAGATTATAAATAAATATATTATGAAAACCTTATGTATCATGAAAATACGCTGTTAATCATCTTCAATATTTAGTTTTCAATAGATAATTTTTGCTACGCAGATTATACAAACGATTAACTTTTTAGTTTTGAAAGCTAATGCTCTCTTTTTCAGTTCAGTCAGCATAGGTTCTCTAATACAAATATTTCACATACTAAAAAAGGCATTTTCTGTAATTCAATAACTCTAATTCTCTAGATAAGTGATATAATAACAACAAAAAAACTCAATTAATTGATAAACAGGGAGATTCATACAATATTAAAAATAATACAAAGGAAAGATTGGATAATAAAAAAAGATGATCATCCAAACGAGCCACTGCATTTCTGATCTACACAGACACATCTTCATCCTCCCATATCTTTAGATGTTCCATAATCATATCGTAATTCCGTTAATGGAGGAATATGCTTCATTGCGAAAAAGCCAAGTAAGTACACCAATAACTGTTCGGCTCACGAGCAATTGGCTGCCACAAAACGTTGGGAGAGCAACTATGGTTCATATATCGAGCCACATTCCCTGATTTCTTTGCACTGATCACAAAAATTATTGAACCATTAATATCCTCGGGGACTTTTTCTTTAGCATCATCGTGGTGCCTAGATAACCAAGGCGGTCATGCGATACGAGAGTTTTGGTAAGTTTTCTAATATTTTCCTTTTTCCAGAGTTCTCAGAAGTAATATAGATGTACTTCTTCCTATCCTCAGTTACCTACTGAGTATCAAATCCGTGAAAATATGTATCTAAAGCTCAACAAATTCCTTTTATAAGTAATATACATGTACTTCTTCCTGTCTTCATTTGCATGTTGGGGGTAATGTAAAATTGGATTTACCGATCCCTTCAATCAAGTCTGCAAGACCAGATATTGTGTTGACAATGATATTTTCGGTTTTAAATAAAAAAAAATTCATGTTTTATGATAACTAGGAGAGAACCCGCGCAAATGTGCGGATTTTGTTTTGTTATTTAAATATTTAATATATTTTTCATAATTATTTTGAATATTAATATTTAATATATTTATTTAGAGATTTTTATTTTTTATGATCATAATAATATGATGAAAATAATATGCGTTCACAAGCAATATTAATTTAAATTACATGTCTTACAAGTTTTATTTTTCAACTTTCATGAATTTTATATTTTGAAATTTTTATTACATTTTTCAGTCATTCGGGTCGTAGTATTACAATAATATTTTGACATTTTTATGATTTTGAATTTAATTAAGTTATAAATATATTTCATTGAATTCATTTAATTTCTTATTTTTATATTTTATATTATTTATTTGTTTATATTACCATCTTTTCTCCTTTTATCATTGATAACTAATAATTATCATTTTCATTAGTTATTAATTTTTTTTGTTATATGGCTTTTATTTCTAATTTTCAATTATTTTTAAAAAAATCATAATTGCATATTTATTTATTTTTGTTTTATAATTTGATATTTTCACTTATATTAATATTTAATTATATTCAAAATTAAATTTCATTTTAAATTTAGGTTTTTATATTTGATTATTTAACTAATTACATTTAAATTAAATAATTTTAAATCATTTATTATAGATTTATTTAATTTAATGATAATGTGTCAATTTTGTATGAGATGGACTGATAGGTCTACTTTTAACCCTATTCTACTGCAAGTGCACATCTATGCTATTGTAGTATTTCAGAGTATCGAATCCACAAGGACACACGGTCACACGATATATTATAAGTTGTCAAGTTAAGCTAAATCAAATCCAGAGAAAGCAGTAAACAAAAGCAAGTAAACATGAATGTGTGTTTCAATAAGAGAAAGGCGTCAGACTTAGGAAGTTCTCGGGAATTATGCAATGCTAGACATTTAATTAACCGAATTCAGATTTAAAACAGGTTCAAGAACTAGAAACACAATGCTAAATAATCCAACTCTCGCTGAGATTATTTCTATATCTAGCAACCTAGCGATCCAAATCTCTTTGTGATCCTAGAGTTCTAAACAAGCATTAAGAATAGGTTCTATCGGTTCACAATTTTACTAAACCAAATCTCTTTGTATCTAGTCAAATTGCCCACTCTAAGTATTTCAGATTATAACTCACACTCTCGTGCTATTGTCAATTATCTCAGATCTAAACCTTAGGTGATCAGTCCAAAATTCAGTATTAAGCTCAACTTAGGTGATGAACAAACAAATAGTGAATCCTAATCAATCAGTTATCAAACAAGCATAAAACCTTTGTAAGAATTCCTAAATCTAACTAGGTTACTACTCAGACATATTAGTAATCAAACAACACATCATGAATAGAAAACCTAAAGACTGAATAGATAAAGTAAAAGGGGTTCGAAATCCTTCTCTCAAGGTTACAAGTAGCAAGAATAAGCCCCAACTCAATATCTCTCAATCTCTCAAGAAAGAACAAAGTAAGAACAAGATAAAAGGTAGGATGAGTCTGAAAACCTAATTAATTTCTCTAAACACGTTTTGGGGCCAGTTTAAAATTAGGGAAAACTTATGGGTATTTCTGCAAATCTTGAAAATTTGTCATTAACTCTCGGGTATTGTTCTGCCACGCTCAGTGTCGACCGACATCAAAGTCAGTGTCGGTCGACACTCAATCATGGTCGAGACACCAACTTCAGCTCGTTGCACAAATCACCAGAAACGTCCTATAATCCCATCCTTTGCTCCAAACGCAAGTCTACCTGTAGAAGACTCTAAAAACCAGGTTAAAGACTCAATATATACAACTATATCATGGTTGAAAACCTAAAAAACCATGATATATCATGGACCAATCAGGGGGAGGCTGACGTGTCAACGCAGGAGAGCCCACTCTTCATCTTTTATATATAGGATGTGCGTTGATCTACTATTTGGTATACAAATATCTCTAACATTTATTGAGGATGATAATCAATTTTCAATGCAATTCATTTATGTGATAAACAAAAACAACTAATAAGATAATTTTATTTTTGAAAGCAAATATTTCACAATAATTATTTATAATAAAATTATAAGGATTTCAAGAGACACAAGATGCACACTTAGATTTTTGAACTCATGGTCTCATCGAATCAATTGCAAAGTCAGATGCATCAATGCATTATACCCTCAGAATATTCTGCAATATTTATTTATTTATTTTCCTTTTCCCATGTCAGATTCTTTATACATTGCACAAAGACGTGCTGGAGTACGACATACCCGTGATCAATGTCCCTCAATACCACATCTGAAACAAGCTTTTTAATCGCTTCTGAGAGGTACTTCCTTGGTTCTCTTTTCCCCTAGAGGGTTGTTCATATCGGATCAATTGGAATGATGTTTTGTCATGTGGGTTGAATTTTCTCCCACGACCACGATTGTTTTGACGGTCACGACCACAAAATGCCTTGTTTTTTCTTGATGAATTCTTAACATTCAGTGCAACTGCTTCATAAAACGCTTTGGATCCAGTGGGTCGAGTCATGTGATTTTTGATGAGGAACTCGTTTTTTTTTTCCTGCTAAGAGGAGAGCCACAACATACCTTATATTGTTGTTGCAGCGTGATGTGGTTTACGTCTTCTCCAATATTTGAGATTCAATTATAGTTTCACAACACAATCTCAATTTGGCCACAATTCCTAATATAGCAGAATTATATAGTTCATTTGTCGAAGTCTTGGAACCTCAGACTTTGCCATTTGTACTTAGCAAGTCGAACCATTATGTCTTTCTAATGATCAAAACGATCATTCAGAGACCTCCAAATTTCTCTGGGATCCCTTATGTTGGCATAGTCGTATATAATACTTTCATCAAAGTATCTTCTTGGGAGATATTTTTCTCCTAGTGACATGAAAGTATCTTCTTGGGAGATATTTTTCTCCTAGTGAATTTTGATAAACCTTGAGATTCTAAATGAAGTTCGACAATGGAAGTCCAAGAAATGTAGTTAACATCAATGATTTATAAAGATGAAAATTAGAGCTTCTCAATATTTTCCATTGGATTATTAAAACGAAATAACAAAATACATTATTAGATAGATGATTTTATTAAAGTATTTTAGGTGCTAAGTAGTGTAACTACAATAACTACAAGTGCATTGAAATCAACATAAAAATCACTTATTATTTGAGAGAAAATTCTCCAATGAATAAACAGTAAAAAGAAACAAATAGATAACATGTTGCAAAAACTAAAAACCGATAAAACATTTTTATTAGAAAAAGAAAATAATTTATTGAAAAGGGTTTTGAAGGAAGAGGAAAAGTTGAGTGACAATAACGAAAAAAGTATATTTTATAGATTAAAAAAATGCTATTAATTAGTCTTTAAGCAGCCATTTGAAAAAAAAAATTAAACCTTATAAACTATTACTTATGACTGTTGGAGAAAAATATAAAGGTAAAAAAGAATATACTAACAAAATATAAAATTCTATATGAATGGTGAGGACCACTTTTTATTATAATTATAAATTATCCCACATAAGAATATATTTTATGCTGACCAAATTATCCATGATAAAACATACATAAATTAATGATGATTATTTGAATCATCCACATAAACATATTTAATAAATAAGTTATGGTGGCCGTCATTTATTGTTAAAATTCAAAATAAATAAAGTATGATGACAATCATCCCTATTCAAAACTGAAAATTAAATAATTATAGTGAAAAAATTACCTATTACGAATATTATAAATAATTAAATTATGAAAACCTTATGTATCATGAATATACGCTGTTAAGCATCTTCAGTATTTAATTTCCAATAGATAATTTTTGCTATGGTGATTATACAAACAATTGCTATTTAGTTTCAAAGTGAATGCTCTCTTTTTCAGTTCAGTCAGCATAGGTTCTCTAATACAAATATTTCTCATACTAAAAAAAATCATTTCTTCTGTAATTCTATAATTATAATTCTTTAAATAAGCAATATATCACTACAACAAATATGTACATTGTCAGCGCGAAAATTATGCTATCATATGTCATACATAGCGTTTTTACAAATGCTATGTTATCCGCAGCTATAATAGGTACGACCCATACGATAGCATTTTGTTCGTATGCTATGATATGTTAGTAACGATAGCAGTATATAAATGCTTTTGTTTATATTTTTATAGCGTTATCGATTTCTCGGAAAAAAATACGACAATTCAAATTTCGTGCTATTATTGGTCTCTCTATAATAGCAAAATTTTATTGCCTTTACATAGTCTATTATAGCGTTTACATATGCTTATTATCATACTTGGTACGAAAATTAGATTAACTTATAAGTTGTGGACATTGCTATAGTATATGCTTTTGACATCTTATAATTGTTATTACTTGTTCAGTTATAGCTTTCAAAAAATGTTGTAAAATTTAAACCCAACTATTTTTTATTGCTATGATTGTGATACATGGTTCGTTTGGGGCTATTATATCGAATGTTAAACATGCTATCTATTGTTACATAATTTACTCATGATAAACATGAAAGTTAACATGATTCCAAACCAACTTGCATTACACATAGTTTTAAGATTCATACAATCCGAAAATAAAAGCATGATATCCAAAAACATACCACATCATGCATTACACAAGTTTTGGAATCAAAGTACAAAAGGAAAGTTAAGTTCATTAGCCTAGTTAAAACTACTTAAAACTAGCTAACCTGGACCATAGTTTCTTTATCCCCAACACCTAGCAACATTCAACAATTTTCAATGAATCAGTAATGTCTACTATAACTTTAAACAGATATAATGATCACAAATTATGCATCACACCAATTAGAACACTTACCACAGTTAGTCGAACTTAGAAGATCACCAATTTATCAATCAGCCAAGCAATAGATGAGCCATGTGCATCTCTCATATACTTTATTTCATCTGAAGGTCTCCAAACTGCAGCATCATCTATCTTCACAATGTCTACCCAAACTCTAGCAGCATCATTCCCCAAGCGGACAAAGTGGATCTTCTGTTCCGGGTCAACGAAATGCACACGCCCTTCAGAAACAACTCGCTTTTCCACTAATATCCATCAACTTGCACTTCTGATTCTCCTTGATAACTTCAGCTCCTTTTTTACGCTATCACGTGAACAATAACATACTCTAAACATCATAGAGACTATTAACAGAAATCAAAAACACATAGCTAAATCAATTACCAGAGATCTTCTTGGAAGAGATTGTTCTCCTATTTGAATTTTTCTGATTGGAGATTTTAGACATGCCGATGGAGGGTTCTCAGGAGACTTTGAGATGGTTGCTGCAGATTTAGTACCCGCGTCTGGAGATGTCTCCGTAGGAGTCTTAAAACCCGTTGCACCTGATGCTTTCCCACCTGACGATTGTGCACCTGATACAGCTTTCTGTATAAGAGAGCTTTGATATGCTGCATCTGAGTTGCTTCCGAAGACAACTTTGGTGACTGGCCAAGCAACAAAAGACATTAAACAATCATCCAGGTGTGACATATCAAGTGTAGGCTGATATGCTCAGAGTTTTATCCCTAGAGTTAATACTGCAAGTGCACAGTCGTGACAAGTAGTATGTAAGGTATCGAATCCACAGAGACTCTAGACCTTACGATAGATTTTAGAACGGTCAAGTTAAGCTAGGAGAAAGTGATGAGAAACTAAATAGAAAGCAGAAAAGTAAATCAGATAGCAGGAGTGGTTTGTAAGCAATCAACAAAAAGCGCTAAGTCTAGGGAGTTCTCAGGAAATCAGACAAGCAGATCAGATAATCAGTCAAGATCAATTAAGCTCAGTTCTAGAACTCAAACACGGATATAGAACTAACCAAATTTCGTTGCGAGAATTCTCTAAGTCTAATAGAAACCCAAATTTCTTTGCAATTTCTAACAGATTAAACTAGCCTTAAGTGCAAGTTCGATATGTTCACAATTCAGTTAAACCAAATTTCTTTGCGAGTAATCCAATTGCTCAACCTAAATAGTTCAGATTCTAAACCACACTTTCGTGTCAATTTAACAACCTAGAGTCTAGATTCTAAGTGATCAGGTTAGAAACTAGTGTTAAGCACAATTCAGGTTGAAGAACAATTCAGATCTGAATCCTTAACTGAATAAATAAATTTAGCAAGACATGAAATCCCTAACGAGAATCCCTAAACCTAACTATGAATCTACTCAGACATGATCAATGAAAACATAATCAATAAATAAATAGATTGCATTAAAGAGAGTAAAAAATAAAGGGGTTCGAAATCTTCTCCAAAAGCTGGAAGTAATACAGGTTCAGATCAGCCCCAAAAAGCTCTAAAAACTCTCAGCTCAAAGTATGAAAGCGTTACTAAAACTGTTTGTAAAAACCTAATTATATTAGCCTAATCACGTCTTGGGGCTTCTTTGTAAATACTGAAACTTCTGGGCATATCTGCAATTTCCACATTCTTCATTAAACTCACCGAGAAAGGCCCATCTCGCTCGTGTGTCGATCGATGCACAGGTTGTGTCGATCGTTGCAATCCTCTGTTTTGGACAGTGAACTCTATCTCTCGGGTTAAATCTCCAAAATGCTCCAAAATGCTCCATAATCCCCAATTCCGCTCCAAACGTGCATATACCTAATAACACCTGTAAATGACTCTAAAGAAACATCAAAAGACTCTAAAACATACTTATATCATGGTCTAAAACCGGTGAAAACCATGATATATCAACTCCCCCACACTTAGCCTTTGCTTGCCCTCAAGCAAAACAAAGAACTAGAACATGGTGAAGAGGTTTGAAAACTTTCAGAAACTCTTTTCATCTTAGAAGCAACAACACTCATATTCCCCTTAGTAAGCCACATGAAATATTCACCTGCAGACATCAAGACCAACATATACTTCCCCCACACTTAGCAAGTGTCCCGAGTAAACTCCACAATCACATTCAAGCATTCAAATTCACCCTACTGACTTCTTAAGTATTTAAGTGCAGTCACACCTAAGGATTATCGATCAAAGGGCACATGGATTCTTACTCTGTTAGCTCTAGACCACCATACTATCTTTTTCTGGTTCCTTTCTTCTCTTTTCCCTTCCTTAGCAACTGATTTTTCCCCATTGGGTATCATTTTATTTTTTTTATCAGTGCGCTTCCCGTTATGGGGTGTACTTTGGACACATTCCATGGATGCACAGGAGGTAATAGTGGTAGCTACCACTCCCGCGACCACTTCGGAGCTACTAGCTCATCCTCAGTTTATTATTCTTTTTTTTTTTTACTTTACTTTAGAGAAGGGGAGAAGGGAACCTTACTCGGACAGGTTTACAAGCTGTGTCAGAACTAACAGAGGAGTCCGACTCAAGGTATACCAAGCCCTTAGGTGAGAAAATTTAGTCAAGATTAATGGTGAAGTCAGTAAAGGATCCTCTGATACCTGAAGTGATGTGGGTGTTCTCAGTAGGCTGATCTGTGTTGGGTTTTCTAATAGTCATAGATGCATCTGCAAGCTCATCCCAATGGTTACTTAAGTTCCTGCAAGTGTTATTAACTTCTCGAAAATTCATTGTTTCTTACTTAAACCGTTTTGACTCAATAAAATAATTTTTTTGAAAACAGGACTGACTCTAAGAAAACAGAAAGATAAATGTCAGTACCACCTCCCCCATACTTGAAACACACTGTCCCTAGTAGTGTCAAACTAAGGATTGGTAAAAGAAAGTAAAAATGTTAAAGGATGAGTTAATGTTCTGTCGGTTTTTACCTGTCTCAAACCTGCATCGATCGTTACGCATAAATGCGACGATCGTTGCAAGGCGATTGCGACACATGTCGATCGTTGCACAGGTCCACAACGATCGCTGCAATGCGATTTTCGTGTTGTGATGATCGACACACAGTACCGTGTCGATCGTTGCATTGCGATTTCATCGAGACCTGCAGACAAAACTCACCAAAACAAAAAAAAAACCGTAAAATCCTAACAAAAACACCAAAAATGAATATTCAAAAACGAAACAGTGGGTTGCCTCCCACTCAACGCTTGTTTAAGGTCATTAGCTTGACCTTTCAGCTGAATTAAGCAGATGGTGCAACATCCAGAGGCAATATCTGACCTCTTGGAATCTCGGCCTTGGCCCAATAATGCTTTACTCTCTGTCCATTCACAGTGAATTCTTTACCTTCCTGGATGCTTAGAACGACAGCTCCATAAGGACGTACCTCCTTGATCGTGAAAGGACCAGACCACCTTGATCTCAGCTTACCTGGAAGATTGTCTCTAGACAATTTGAGCCTTAGTCCTCTCCTTGTACAACTTTGAGTTCTCATAAGCATGATGCCTAATCTCATCCAACTCATTAAGTTGCACCAATCTCCTCTCTGCAACAGACTTAAGATCGAAGTTCATCTGCTTCACAGACCATGCTGCCTTGTGCTCAAGCTCCACTGGTAGATGACAAGATTTTCCATACAGAAGATGAAATGGAGTAGTTCCAAGTGGTGTCTTGAATGCAGTCTGGTAAGCCCATAATGCATCATCCAGCTTTGCTGCCCAATCCTTCCTTGTCTTCCCAACTGTCTTCTCTAAGATCTCCTTGATATGTCTGTTAGAAACCTCGACCTGCTCACTACTCTGAGGGTGATAAGGAGTATCAACTCGGTGATGAACTCCATGCTTCTTCAGCAGCTTCTCGAAGACCTTATTAATGAAATGAGATCCTCCATCACTAATTACTATCCGAGGTACTCCAAATCAAGGGAATATGATGGTCTTAAACAGCTTAATAACCACCGAAGAATCATTGGTTGGACTAGTTATTGCTTCCACCCACTTAGACACATAGTCTACAACAACCAATATGAACTTATTCCCATAGGACGAGGGAAAAGGACCCATGAAATCTATGCCCCAGCAATCGAAAACCTCAACCTCAAGAATGAAATTCTGAGGCATCTCATGCTTCTTACTGATTTTCCCTCTCCTCTGACAGGCATCACACTGAGAAACAAAATAATGAGCGTCCTTAAACATCGTACGCCACCAGAAACCTGCTTGTAGAACCTTAGACACAGTCTTGAAAGTTGCAAAATGTCTAGCATAATCTGATCCACGACAGTGGAATAAGATATCTGGAACCTCTGATTCCGCAATGCATCTCCTGTAAAGTACATCCGAACAGTGCTTGTAGAGATAAGGCTCATCCCAATAGTACCGTCTAAGCTCTCTGAAGAACTTCTTCTTGGCATACCCCTTTAACTTATCTGGTTCAGTCTCTGCAGCCAAATAATTAGCTATATATGCGTACCAGAGTCGAGTGCTTGTCGCGACAGCTTGAACTTCGAAGTCGTAATGTCCAACTTGAACCTTAAAAGATTCTGGATCCGTATTCGCACAGCAACGATCATCGCATAGAGCAGCATTGATCGTTGCGTCCTCGTCACATGCATCGATCGTAATAGATGGTGCATCGATCGACGCAATGCGATTAGTCCGACAGTTCTGCAAATTTCTGTCCAAATCCATCCGAAACACTTTCCCGATCATATTGACATTCTCCTCATGCGAGAAATCATTAATGGGCACGTCTTCTTCAACTAGAATCCTTGACAGATGGTCAGGAACTCCATTCTCAACTCCCTTCTTGTCCCTCACTTCAATGTCAAACTCCTGAAGCAACAGAATCCATCTCAAAAGCCTTGGCTTAGCATCCTACTTCTGCATCAGATACTTCAGAGCTGAATCGTCAGTGTGTACAATCACCTTAGAACCAGCAAGATACGGGCGGAACTTCTCAAATGCAAAGACAACAACCAACAACTCCTTCTCTATAGTGGCATAGTTTCTCTGCGCATCATCTAATGTTCTGCTGGCATAGTAGATAGCATGAAGCTTTCTGTCCTTCTTCTGCCCCAGAACAGCTCCTACAGCATAATTACTCGCGTCGCACATTACCTCAAAAGGTAGATCCCAATATGGTGGCTGAACTATAGGAGTACTTACTAATGCTTGCTTGATCTGTTCAAATGCAGTCTGACAATCTGCAATGAACTCAAACTTGGTATCCTTACACAGCAAAGATGTTAGTGGTCTAGCAATCTTACTGAAATCCTTGATGAACCGTCCATAGAAACCAGCATGTCCTAGAAAGCTCCTCACAGACTTCACAGAATCATGCGCTTGAAGGCTGGTCATGACCTCAATCTTAGCGCGGTCTACTTCGATCCCTGCTTCAGACACTCTATGTCCAAGAACAATGCCATCTCTGACCATGAAATGGCACTTCTCCCAATTAAGAACAAAGTGCTTCTCCTCACATCTAGCTAGCACTTTACAAAAATTATCCAAGCAATCATTATAAGATGATCCGTAGACTGAAAAATCATCCATAAATACCTCCATAAAGTCCTCAATCATATAAGTGAATATGGACATCATGCATCTCTGGAAGGTGGCTGGTGCATTGCAAAGTCCAAAAGGCATCCTACGGTATGCAAATGTGCCATATGGACAGGTAAAGGTAGTCTTTCCCTGATCTTCTGGATGGATGGGAATCTGGAAGAAACTTGAATATCCATCGAGGAAGCAATAGTAAGGGTGATTTGCTAACCTCTCCAGCATCTGATCAATGAAAGGTAAAGGGAAATGATCCTTCCTTGTCGCAGCATTGAGATTCCTGTAGTCTATGCACATCCGGTGTCCAGTCACAGTCCTTGTAGGAATCAGCTCTTTCTTCTCATTTTTCACTCTTGTAACTCCACCCTTCTTAGGCACAACATGGACTTGACTAACCCAATCACTGTTTGAGATAGGATAGATAATCCCTGCATCTAGGAGCTTCATGATCTCCTTCTTAACCAAATCCTTAAGATAATGATTCAGCCTCCTCTGATGCTCAACAGACGTCTTTGACTCGTCCTCAAGATGTATCCGATGCATGCACAGCTCCGGAGAGATACCTGAAATGTCATCAAGAGAATAGCCAAGAGCTTTGCGATGCTTGCGCAGCTTGCTTAGCAGTAAAGTGAGCTCTGCGTTGTTCAAACTAGCATTAACAATCACTGGATATGTCGAATTAGGTCCAAGAAATGCGTACCTTAGCCCGGATGGAAGTTGTTTCAGCTCAATTTTTGGGGCTTTTTCCTCTGTCCAATCACTGTCGACCTGCAACGATCGATGCGCTGCATGTATCGATCGATGCAGAGTCGCGTCAGACACATCCAAATGCATCACCTGCTCAGCAGAATCCATTAGCCTCGCATAGCAGATTGCGGGCTCGTCTTGCAGATGCTCCAGCTCCCATTATAGATCTCAGTAAGGCTCTCTCCAGTGGATCCTCAGCATGAGTACTATGAAAGTAATCCGCAGCCAAATCACTGAGAGTATCCACATAAAAGGTATGTCCGTCGATGGTTGGTCTCTTAACTAGCTTGTCCATATTAAAACTCATCTTCAGATCACCCACATTTAGAATTATAGTTCCATTCCTGCAGTCAACCATAGCACCTGCAGTGGCCAAGAATGGTCTACCCAGAATTAGTGGATCCTTTGGTTCTTCCCCATACTGTAGAACGACAAAGTCAGTAGGAATCACACATTCACCAATTCTTATTGGCACATCTTCCAGCATCCCTTCAGGAATCCTGACTGTTCTGTCAGCTAGGACTAATGAGATCCTAGTAGGCATAAAGTCAGTCATCCCAAGCCTCTTAGCAACAGAGAAGGGCATGAGGTTCACACTAGAACCAAGGTCACATAGAGATCTCTCAAATCTGTCCCTGTAGATACCATAATCCAACACAAAGCTCCCTGGATCTTTCAACTTCTCAGGAATTCTGCCCTGAATCACTGCACTACATACTTCAGTGATCATCATCACACTCTCCTCATCTATCCAGTTACCAGCAAGTAGGTCCTTAAGACATCTCTTCATCACAAGAGTAGTTTGCAGAGAGTCAATCAAAGGCACTTCAACCAACATCTTTTTAATGATCTCTTTGCATTTAGCATACTGCCTATCGTTCTTAGCCTTCCTGGGGTTCTTAGGGAAAGGGACCTTAGGCTTGTAGACCATATCATTTGACTTCTTCAGCTTTTCTGTGTTTGAACTCTCGGCAGTCACCTTGCGTCGATCGTTGCTGGTGTGGCATCGATCGTTGCTAGGTGATTCTGCTACGACCTCTGCGTCTGGCTCGGGCTCAGGAACTTTGTTTTCTCCTTGCACCGACCATTGCATTGGTGCGTCGATCGATGCATTGCAAAGTCCGCGGATCTCATCTTCCATTTCTTCAATTTCCACGATTTCTTCTAAACTCAACTGCTTTTTCTGGGCAGGAAACAACTCCTTACCACTTCTCAATGTCACTGCATTGCAGTGGTACTTAGGATTAGCATCAGTTCATCTGGGAAGAGATCCGTCTTGCCTCTTAACATATCCGGCAGTCTGCGCAACCCGAGCATCAAGCTCTTTCACATGTGTGCTCAAGGATTCAAACTTCCCATTCAGATCTTCATACACAGCATCCAGCTTCTTGTTGAAGTCCACAACAGTCTTAGTCTGACCTTTCAGCAACTATTCCATCATTTATTCCATCTTGCTCTCATGAGCATTAGCTGCAGGAGGTGTCTGATATGAGGATGATCCATAAGTCCTCTGATTACCTTGCTGAAAAAGCTTCTGATAACCAGCAGTCTGTCCACCATTGAAGAACTTTTACCTTGTTGATGTCCAAACCTATTCTCTGGAAATCTAGAGCCACAATGTAGTTCACATCCTCTTCCTGATGATCTTCTTCAGCTCCCAACACCTCAACTTTCTGAGCAAAATGGACAACTTTCTTTCCAGCCAACAAGTTACAAACAATGTCCAGCTTACTCCTAATATCAGCTATCTCCAGATTATCTATCTTCCCACCAGACTCTTTCCTTCTCCTATCAGCAGTCTTGGTGCTATTACTGCTTACCAAGTTATCTATCAATGTCTTAGCTTGCTTAGGAGTCCTTGTGTTGAAATTTCCATTGCTGGAATTGTCCAATGCAGTCTGGTAGGGGAGGTCAATACCTCTAAAGAAAATGCTCAGCAATGTAACTTCAGTGAATCAATGATGAGGACAGCTGCGTTGATACTTCTTAAACCTCATCCAAGCAGCCTTAAGAGGCTCCGTAGGACCTTGGGAGAAAGCGAGAATATCCTGTCTCGACTGATCAGAGCGAGCATCATCATAAAAGTGCCTCAAAAACTCACTCTTCACAGCATCCCAAGTAGTAAACTTCCCGGGTGGAAGTTGTTTCAGCCAAGCTGCAGCGTCTCCAACGAGAGAATATGGGAAGAGTTTGAGAAACAGATAGTCATAGTTCACCCCATCATACTTTAACCCAGTGACTATGTCTTCAAAATCATCAATGTGGTCCATAGGCTACTCATTTTGGAAACCATGGAAGGCATTCGGCCTCAGAATAGAGTAGTAGATGGTCTTGATCTCGAAGTCATTTCTCTCAAAACCAGGAGGTACAATTGCTGACCGGTTATCATGAAACTCATCCGGACGGTTGTAGTCAGCAAGAGTCCTCTCATTAGCAACAACCATCTGCCTCTGACTGTGAGGTTGAGGTTGAGGTTGAGGTTCAGGGATCACATTCCCTTCAGCATCAATCCTTTGCCCAGCAGCATTGTACGGAGTGTTCTGTCGGTCCCTTAGGACACCTTGAGCATTAGGTATCAGAATCAAGCGATCTTGCACCATCCTTGCTCGTTGACCTTTTCTGTTAGTCTCTCTAGTCTAGCAAGTTCTTCAAGTCTGAGATTAACGAGATTCGAGTTCGGATTAATTCTGGTATCACGCGTCTGCATAAACCGTCGGTAATCGCAGTACAACGATCGATGCTGAGATGAAATGATCGATGCTAAGATGAAACGACCGATTCAACTCAGATTCGCCTTGTAACGATCGATTCAAAAGGATGCAACGATCGATGCTAAGCGAATATCAGACCTGCGACAGAGAAAAACAGAGAAATTAGTAACCAAAAATAAAAACAAAAATCCTAGTCTAAACCCTAAGTTCAAATCTATCGAAGACTCAAAAGAGTCCCCGGTAACGGCGCCAAAAACTTGATATGTTTAGAGTTTTATCCCTAGAGTTAATACTGCAAGTGCACAGTCGTGACAAGTAGTATGTAGGGTATCGAATCCACAGAGACTCTAGACCTTACGATAGATTTTAGAACGGTCAAGTTAAGTTAAGAGAAAGTAATGAGAAACTAAATAGCATGCAGAAAAGTAAATCAGATAGCAGGAGTGGTTTGTAAGCAATCAACTAAAAGCGCTAAGTCTAGGGAGTTCTCAGGAAATCAGACAAGCAGATCAGATAATCAGTCAGGATCAAATTAAGCTCAGTTCTAGAACTCAAACACGGATATAGAACTAACCAACTTTCGTTGCGAGAATTCTCTAAGTCTAATAGCAGAAACCCAAAATGCTTTGCAATTCCTAACAGATTAAACTAGCCTTAAGTCGAAATTCGATATGTTCACAATTCAATTCAACCAAATTTCTTTGCCAGTAATTCAATTTCTCAAGCTAAATAGTTCAGATTCTAAACCACACTTTCGTGTCAATTTAACAGCCTAGAGTCTATATTCTAAGTGATCACGTTAGAAACTAGTGTTAAGTACAATTTAGGTTGAAGAACAATTCAGATCTGAATCCTTAACTGAATAAATAAATCTAGCAAGTCATGAAATCCGTAACGAGAATCCCTAAAAAGCTCTAAAACCTCTCAGCTCAAAGTATGAAAGCATTACTAAAACTGTTTGTAAAAACCTCATTATATTAGCCAAATCACGTCTTGGGGCTTCTTTGTAAATACTAAAACTTCTGGGCATATCTGCAATTTCCACATTCTTTATTAAACTCGCCGAGGAAGGCCCATCTCGCTCGTGTGTCGATCGATGCACATGTTGTGTCGATCGATGCAATCCTCTATTTTGGACAGTGAACTCTATCTCTCGGGTTAAATCTCCAAAATGCTCCAGAATGTTCCATAATCTCCAATTCCGCTCCAAACGTGCATATACCTAATAACACACCTGTAAATGACTCTAAAGAAACATCAAAAGACTCAAAAACATACTTATATTATGGTTTAAAACCGGCGAAAACCATGATATATCATAGGCCTCCATAAAAATGTTTCCGGAATATGCACGACATCCACAAAAACTTTCACTGCCATTGGTCCGAGTGGAAGTCCATTAACCAACGCCTTTGTCTCTTTCGTTTTCCAACGTCCCTCAGCAACAACAACATCATCTGAAGACAAATCTAGAATCTGACATTTTTTGTAAGAATTCGTTCTCGGTCCCTGTAAACACACAAAAGGAAAACAATCAATCTGTTATAGTCAAAACTACAAATAACAATCAATTTGACAAAAACTAAAATATGAAAACAATCAATCAGATATAATCAAAACTATGAATAACAAATATTACCAGTGGTATAATTTCTTCTGTTTGTAGTCCCTGCTCTAAGTTAACACACTTAGAAGTAGGCCAAGCTATCATCTGTCCAACAACATCTTTAACGATAAACATATTAGTCGCAGGTCGCCACATGAATGCTTCTGGTACCGTAGCTGTCTCCACCAACACTTTAAGATATGTAGGACCTAAGCGACTGTCATTGATCAAGTCTTCACGATCAGAAGAAATGATACGACCCGTGGCAACTTCGTCACTTTCACCAGTTCAGTCAATCAAGCACACTTAGGTAGAGATCTTTTGTTCACACTCTACAAAAAGATTCATTCGTAAAATTGAGTGCCCAATAAAACCAGACTATAAATTAAGATAAACACTATCTTAGATAAATGACTTACTCTCACAGCTGATTTTTCACCAACCTCAGGCTCTTGTCTCTGATACATAGAAAAAAACTCAGTCAAAATAGCAATTAATAACCATGAACATATTAACATCTGAAGACAGAAGATGTATAACATGTTTTCTCATTTTAGCAAGTTCAGTTTGCAGCTCATTGACCTTTTTCTCTAGATGAATTTGGTTCTCCTCCATTTTTGCCATACATTTGTTCTTCACTTCGAAGCAGGCCAACTTAGTCTTACTCATATTCCTACCCATAGCCCTCATACGTCCAAGGTTATCCGGTCCCAGAAGTTGGCTGAGTGCATCATCACTGTTAATTGTTGCATTTTCAGGTCAGTCACTGTGTATAAGCTTAGCTGCCGTTTTCTGCATATTTGAAATTCAAGTTTTCATGTAATTTTATTCATTAATCTCTAAAATTACTAAGTGATTCTATTTAAAGGGCAGATTGTATAACTCACAAGTTTCTCAGCCCCATTAATATTGACCGGTGTGCCATCTTTTTTGGTCCTTGACTTAACCCAAACTTGTAGCCTTGTCACATCAGATGGGTTAGTACTTTCATGTTTCTACAACAACAAAAAGCATTAGACAGACTAAGCACCTATATTAAGATAAACACATAAAGCAACACAAATGTATCGTTCTTACCATCTCTTCTGTGAGTCTCACCATTCCCTTGCGACTACAAGTATGAGGAATCTATTTGCGTCTTCTCTATTTGTAGCTATCACTTATAACCTAACATATGAAAGTAGTAAATAATCATATATCTTATAGATTAGTCTCGACTATCTTAAATCTCATAACATATAAGAGAATACCTTGAATGCTTGGCTGGTTTTAAGCTTTACAAACTTACGCCAATCTGCTGGATCAATGTTCTTTGGTCGCAAATTCATCCGCTGTTGGTTATTAGCAGCATCATTAATTTGACTAACTAGCCGTGACTTGGAAGACCTCCACAGACAACTCATTTGCCTTAACATTGCCGTCTTCTGGTACTCCTCATCAAGATCAAACCTCACCTGTTCACAAATGCAGATTATTGGAAATATAATTGTTTACATAAGTCTACTATATATGTAATTCAAATCAACTATCACCTAGACAGATTTCCATAAGCTGGTCTTGAGTTCTTCTCCAAGATGTTTCCAGCCATCAAGTGTGACAGGAACATGTTCACGAACCAGAGAACCTAAGTATGAAGATAACTTAACAGATCAAGGACCATATGGTTCTCCATCATGTTGAAACTAACTCGTATTCTGCTATCTGGATCCTTTGCTATGTCCTTCATCTTTGTTGGACCACACTGCTTCTTACGTGCAGGCTCAACGACAGTGTCATGTCCTTCCGATAATTCAACCTCACCTTCAGGAACCTCATTTTCTATGACGTTGTCTGGCACCACATTTGTTTGAGGTTGAATATCTTGCTGTGGAAGCTGCTGTTCTTCCAATATATCAGTGTCTGGTATGTCAGTCCCTTGTTCCACAGTCTGTGGCTCCAATACATCAGCGTCTGGTACGCCAGCCCCTTGGTCCACAGCCTGTGGCTCCACTGTACAGACAAATTCAACCTCATCTTCTGTCTGTTTCTTCTTTCCTCTGCCTTTTTTTCTCGGACGCCCCATTTTGAATCACCTAAAACATCAGACAAGAGCTATTAGAAACAATTAAATAATACATCAAAGTAAACACATAGGAACAGAACAACATAACAACATTCAAATACTCTAAAAAACCAGTCAATTAAAAAACTAACATAGAGATAAAGAAGATGACCAAGAAACTACATTTCAGACATATATGCCTTCACAATCAGTTCGAGCATTTTCATCTTCATCCATATCAACATTGATGCTAACATCCATGTCAACATTAGTAGGTAGTGGCCCAATTTCAGCATGCCCATCTTGATAGTCTTCTTTACTATATTATCTTGAGGAACCCTGCATAACAACATACCAACAAGAATCCTCAGCCTCCCTTGAGTAGAATACTTGTTTTGCTTGCGAGGCTAATATGTATGGATATTTTAAAAAAGAGAATTGATTCTGGTTCAAGTTTACTAGTGTGAAACCATCTTCTATATTCACTCCATTACCCATTACTGCCCATTGACACCGGAATAAAGGAACGTAGAACACATTGTAGTCCAATAAGATTATTTATGTTACTCTGCCGTAATATGACACAAGATCAACCACTTGTGAATTGTCTCTTGCACTAGACCTGCAGATTGTCGTAGCCTCATAAAAAATACCACTATTCTGGCTCTTTCTATCGACAGTAACTGTGTGAAAGTGTTGCCCATTCACTACATATCCTGTATATGACTGTGCACTACTACGTGGACCATATGCCAACCACTTCAAAGTTTCTCCATGTCCAATTGAGTCAAGTGGTATCTATGAAAGTAAATAGTGAGTTAGATACTAAATAATGTACACTATAACATCTGACATCCCAACAGAAATAGGACTTGCCTGTTTTTCAAGCCAATCTGGAAAATTTTAAGTATGCGTACTCCATAGCACTGATGCATCTCGTCTACATCGTACATTTGAATCTTTTAAATATTGCAGATGCTCACTAGTACACAAATTGGAAAGTAGGCAACATTTAGTGTCATATGTGAATATTAATATATTCAATGGAGTATAAATATATGGTACTTACTCCACGTAGGGGTCTACTACAACCATATTTTGTATGACTGCTAGATGGGCTATCTTCTTCTCTGATTCAGATAGAGTGATTTGAATGCCTGCTGATATTGGACGACCTTCTAGGATTGAGTTGCTTTCATATTAAATGTTCCTAACATGTTTCTCTTGCACACATGTAGTCTTCTTCAAAAAATCACTACAAAACTGGATGCATTCTTCAGCAAGATAAAACTTCGCGAAACACCCCTCTGGTCTTGCAGGGTTTTTGACAAAATCTTTCAGCACTTTCATATATCTGAAAGTGTGAACAGTGATATCTTTGCATCAAAACAACTAACGTTAAAACAAACAAACGAGTTGTGAGGAGGAATTATGACTTTTCGAATGGGTACATCCATCTAAAGTGGACTGGTCCACCTAGACGAGCTTCCCTTCCTAGATTTACCGTCAGATGCACCATGATATCAAAGAAACTTGGAGGAAAAAATCTTTCGAACATACAGAGTGTCTCAACAATTTCAGCTTCCATCTTCAAAATCTGTTCTCTGTCAATTACTCGCTGACACAAGTGATTAAAGAAGGCACATAAGCGTCCAATTGTCAATCTAGGGCCCTTAGGCAACATACCTCTAAGTGATAACAGGAGAAGTTGTTGCATCAACACGTGATAATCATGTGATTTAAGCCCTCCGACCTTACAATCATCTAAAGATACACCTCTTGCTATGTTTTAACATTATCCATTCGGGCCTTTAAGGTCAAATAATCTCCTACAGAAGATTTTCTTCTCTGTTTTGGACAAAGACCAAGGAGCTGCGGGTAAATATGTTCTTTTTCCTCGGGTGTTAGGGTGCAGATCCTTCCTAATACCAAGCTCTTCCAAGTCTTTACGAACTTGAAGACCATCCTTTGATTTCCCACAATGCAATAATGTAGCCACAATACTTGCAGCCACATTCCTTTCCACATGCATAACATCCAAGTTATGTCTAACCGGGAGTTTCTCCCAATAAGGTAGCTTGAAGAAGATTGAACTTTTTTCCATCTTGAAAACTCCTCCTCATCTAATATGTGTTCTTCCTCTTCCTCCTCATCTGATTCATCTGAAAAATCATCACTGTCTGCATCTGCCAAAGTAATTTCCATCCTTTTTCTCTTAGTTGCAGACTTCTTTAAATTACCAAAGTCATTTCTGAAACCTCTCAAATTTTTTGAAATTTCATGACCAGATAATATTCTTCTCCTTCTTTTAAGTTCAACCTTTCCATCAAACCATGACTTATTTCCCCTATAACTATGCGATGGAGGCAGACCCTTTCTGTGACCCCTATACACATGTTTTCGACTGTGCTTCAACAACATACTTTCTGTGTTTTTGCCACATAAAGGACAACCCAATTTACCCTTGACTTTGCAGCCTGCAAGATTCCCATACACAGGGAAATCACAGATCGTCCAGAGGAGCATTGCCTTAAGAGTAAAAGTGGATTTACTAACATCATCATATGTTAGCTCTCCAATGTTCCATAAATGGCTCAGATCCTCTATGAGTGGTTCTAAATAGACATCAATACTATTACCAGGCTGTTGTGGACCGGAAATCAAAAGTGTAAGCATTATGTTCTCCTTCTTCATACATAAGTCTAGTGGCAAGTTGTAGTTTACTAATAACACATGCCAACAACTATACCTTGTATTCTTCATGTTGAATGGATTAAATCCATCTGTTGAAAGTCCTAGTCTCAAGTTCCTTTCTTCAGCTGCAAAGGAAGGGTATTTGCCATTCATCTGGTCCCATGTGACTGAATCAACGGGTGACGCAGTTTTCCATCACTACTCTTGTTATTAAAATGCCATCTCAGATCCTTAGCCATTTCCTCAGTCCTAAACATTCTCTTCAGTCGTGGGATAATCGGAAAGTATCGTAAAACTTTCTATGGCAAACCTTTTTCACTTCACCAGTATGGATGTTAGTCTTCCATCGAGAGGCCTTCCATTTTGGAAAGTTATCGAGCTTCTTGAACTTCTTTCTGAATAGGCAGCAACCGTTGATACAAGCGTGAATCTTCTGGTAACCCATATCAAAGGATTTTAAAAACTTTTTAACATCATATAGTGATATGTGTAACACATTATCCTGTGGTAGAATCTCAGGCAATGTCTCTAGCAGATCATTGAAGCTCTTGTCAGACCAGCCATTCTGTGTCTTAAGCCTAAATAGTGAGACGATCGCCGATAGCTTGCTGTGGTTTACACAAGTTGGATATAGAGGCGTTTCAGAACCTGCGCGCTTTGCTAGAAACTCATCCTCTTTCCTGTCCTCACCCTCTGCAATCTCACCCAAGGTAGCTCTCGTACCAAAGTCTTCATCCATAAAATCCGCACCTCGATAAAGCCCGTATATCTCTTCATTCCACTGACTTGATTTGCTTTCACCTCCAACCACCGAGTTCGTCTCTCCATGATGAAACCAATCCGCTCGCCTATTATATTCCTCATCCATTCCCCTTCTTACTAGGTGATCCACTACCACACTGCCTGGATAACGATCTACATTACAGCAGTCTATGCAAGGACATATAATCATGTCGACACCTCCCAAAACAGCAGCAACAGCCCGTACAAAATTGGAAGCTCCTCTCTCATAAGCATGATCAACTATTCATTGGAGAGTTTAAAGGGGGAAAACAACTAGTAAAGACGTTAACTCCCACTGAAAACTAAACTATTCAATTAGAATCCTTACCTGCATAGATGAACCCATGTCTTGTCAACCATTATAAGGTCTAGCTTTATTAAACCTTTAGTATCATATTAACATATCAGAGATATATAAAGAATTTTCCAGCAGACAAAAAACAATCAATTTCATGCCAAAACACAAATAACTATAACTTAAACATAACTCATTATAATCTGTCCCAGTAATCATTCTCAATAATAGTAAATACTATACACGACCAATGTGCTAAGTCTAACTTTTAACAGCATGTTAACAACGAAATAAATTGACAAACAAACACCAAATTATAAAGACACAGTGTATATTGTTATTACAACTTTAAATTAGAGATTGTACCAACCTGTCTTATGGTAAGAGAAGTAGAGAAGCTTCAGAAATCCCATTATCGCACACATCAACACTTGCAAAACAGAAACACATGAAGTTATATTTACTAGAATTCAATACTATGAAACAACATAATGTATTTCAGTTCATGTTCTCGGTTACATACGATTACAGTAGGATGAGTTTCCAACAACATACGACATGCACTGAACAGTTTTGTTAAAAGGTTTAATCAACAAATGGGTCTAAGACTAAGTGAAATTCTGTCGACAAAACATAACTATTCTGTCCATCCAATTTTTCATCCATAATCAACAGTATATACAAATCATTCAGTATAATAGAAGAGTTGTAGCCCACGGATCTAAGACTAAAAGAGATTCAGAGCAAACTTGTTGACTAGTTGAGAACATAGCAAAAGCGAATAAAACTCATAAAGATAGACATGCAAACAATGGAAATCTCTAATCGAGGCTTAATACATTCGAAATCAAAGAAGGATGAAGTTAAGATTCACGACAGCTACACGGGAAAACTGAAAGTAGAGAAAACAAACAGGAAATCAGCAGGTGTTGGTACTGGATTTCCCCCTAGGAAATCCGGCCCATTAACAGACAAGACAAAGGCCCGTAATTACGAGCCCATTCCAGAATCAAAGACAGACGGGAGAGCCAACTCTCTTGTTGGGCCCAAGCGAAGCAAACGCCTTGGAGAGGCCCAGACGATGCCGAAGCCGGAGACAATCGAGCTCGAGCTCGGCAGAGGATGACGTGGAGATAGAGCAACTCGGTCTTCGCCAGTTCAACTGATCCACATAAATCTCGGAGATCGTTACAACGACGAGGCCGAAAGATCTGGACGAGGAGATCAGAATCGAGGCTATTTAAGAAGAGAAGTGGCGGCTCATTAGAGACAATTCCAACCTAGGCTAAGAACACTTCGACTAGATAGCTTGATTCTATACTTTGTACTCTCTTTTCGACTGTGTTTGTTCTATCTCGACGATCAATCTCAATAAAGTCTTTGATTCATAGGAAACTATACCATTTCTATATCCAAAAGTCCAAATCCACGAATACAAATTCTTACTGTGAATCCCGGATCTCACATTTGGCGCCGACTGTGGGGACATTCTATAGCCTTTCCTATCTTAAGAATCAGATCCTAGATCCGATAGATCGAGATGAATCCCGACCAAACTGGCTCTCCCAGCGCCACACCACCAGTTGACCGCCCTCAAACGGTCGACAACGTTCCTCAGAACACTACCGGGGTAAGAAACATGGGTCAGACCGACGGCGTGTTGACGAGCTCTGCCTCAGTCTCCACGACCTTGATAGGTCGAAGTCTTAATCCCTATTCTAAACTGCAAGTGCACAGTATAGTCAATGTAGTATATAGGGTTATCGAATCCACAGGGACACTTGGTCTCAAGAGAATCGAACCGTAGGAATTAATACTAGAAATAAGCAAGTAGTGATTGTAATGAATTGCGGTGCAAGAAAGTAAACAGTAGCAGGAAATCGGTTTGTAAGCAATAAACTAAAAGCGTCAAGCCTAGGGTATTCTCAGGAAATCAGACAAGCAGACAAGTTAATCAGTCAGGATCAAATTAAACTCAGTTCTAGAACTCAAATCACGGAAATAGAATTAACCAAATCTCTTTGCGAAAATTCTCTAAGTCTAAGTGCAGTAATCCAAATCTCTTTGCAATTACTAACAAATTAAACTAGCATTAAGTTCAAGTTCGATATGTTCACAATTAAACTAAACCAAATCTCTTTGCGAATAATTCAATTGCTCAACCTAAATAGTTCAGATTCCTAAACCCCACTCTCGTGACGTATTTAGTAACCTAGGATCTAGATTCTAATTGATCAGGTTAGAACTAGCTTTAAGCACAATTTAGTTTGAAGAACATTCTAATCATATGAATCCTAACTGAATTAAACAAGTCTAGCAAGTCATCAATCCCTAATGAGAAACCCTAAACTCAACTATGGATCTACTCAGACATGATTGATGAAAACATAATCATAGAATAAATAGATTGCATATAAGAAATTAAAATATCAAAGGGGTTCGAAATCTTCTCCAAAATAAATCAATACAAGGAAAATAGATCAGCCCCAAAAGCTCTAAAAATCTCTTAGCTCTAAGTATCAAAGCGTATCTAAATTAAACACCAAAAACTAGTATATATAGGCATAATCTCGGCTGGGGCTTCTGTGTAAATACTGAAAGTATCTTGGGCTTCTTTGCAAATCTTCAATACTTGTTACGCCGACGCGTACGGCCCATCTCGCGACTGCATCGACCGATGCACAATGCGTGTCGATCGATGCAACATCAAATAATCGATCAGTGAATAAAGCTCTCGGCCAAAACGTCCCAAAATGCCCAAAATGCTCCATATATCTCCAATTAGCTCCAAACCTGATTTAACCTGTAAAAGACTCTAAACTAATACAAAAGACTCTAAAAACACAACTATATCATGGTATAAAGTGGGTAAAAACCATGATATATCAACTCCCCCACACTTAGCCTTTGCTTGCCCTCAAGCAAAACAGAGAACTAAAATGCAGTGAAGAGGTTTGAAAACTCTTCAGAAACTCATTTTGTCATAGAAGCAGCAGCATTCAGATTCCCCTTAGTAATCCACATGAAAGAATCAATCTACAGATATCAAGACCAACATGTACTTCCCCCACACTTAGCAACTGTCCTAAGTAAACGCCACAATCACATTCAAGCATTCAAATTCACCCTACTGACTTCTGCAAGTATTTAAGTGCGGTCTCACCTAAGGAGTATCGATCTAAAGGCACATGGATTCTTACCTAGTCAGCTCTAGACCACCATACTATCTTTCTCTAGTCCCTTTCTTCTCTTTCCCTTCTTTAACAACTGATTTTTCCCCACTGGGTATCATTTTATTTTTTTTATCAGTGTTCTTCCCGTTATGGGGTGTACTTTGGACACATTCCATGGATCACATGAGAGATAATAGTGTTTGCTACTATTCCCATGACCACTTCGGAGTTACCAACTCATCCTCAGTTATTTATATATTTTTTTTTTTTTTTACTTTACAGAAGGGGAGAAGGGGACTAAATAGGACAGGTTTACAGGCTGTGTCAGAACTAACAGGGAATCCGACATAAAGTATACCAAGCCCTTAGGTGAGAAAAATTAAAGTCAGTATTAAGGTGAAATCAGTAAAGGATCCTCTGATACCTGAAATGATATGGGTGTCCTCAGTAGGCTGATCTGTGATGGGGTTTTCTAATAGTCATAGATAGATCTGCAGCTTCATCCCAATGGTCACTTAAGTTCTTGCAAATGCTGCTAATCTCCTCCAAAAATCATTGTTTCCTACTTAAACCAATTTTGACTCGAAAAACAAATTTTGAAAAATTTAACTGCCTCTAAGAAAACAAAAGAAACTAATTAGTAGAACCTCCCCCACACTTAAGACACACTGTCCCCAGTAGTGTCAAGCAAGGGATTGGTTAAAGAAAAGAAAAATTAAAATAGTTGAATGGTTAGTTCTCTCGGGTTTTACCTCTGTCGCAGTCAGGCATCGATCGTTGCACTAGGTGCACCGACCGTTGCTGTGCGATTTCTGTTGTAACGATCGACACAAACGTGTGTCGATCGACGCAATGCGATTTTCACGAACAGTCAGCGAGTTAGCAGGTTAATTCGGCGGTTTTTGTCAATTTCGATCCCTGCAAGCTGAAAACACTAGAAACAGAGTAAAACTGAAACAACAAATGTTTCAAGTCATGCACAACCATCAAACATAATAAATCCTAAGAAAAATAAAAACAAAAGTGCAAGAAAAGATAAAAAGTCAGAAATACAGAACCGATAAACTGATAATGGAGCCTACGCTCACTCGCTCTCATCATCTATACCGGCATAAGGATCAGCACCGGTGTCCTCTGGAGATCGCTGTCGACGACGCGTATCAGGTACGGGCTGATGGATCTGTGGTGGCCTCTTGCAGCTGCAAGTACGCATGAAGTTCCAGAAAACTCGGAACAGACCATCTGATCTCTCTCTCCACTCTGCATCAGAATAGTCACCGTAGGCCATCGCAGGCTCTGGAAATGGACCCACATCGTCGATCGGGGCAGGGGCAGGCGCAGGAGCAGGGGCAGTGGAAGTCGAAGCTCGAGAGGCCACCAGAACTGTATGGCCTCATCCCGATCCCACTCAAGTGACATGGCTATGCGTCTCGGCTCAGTACGGAATCCGTAGATCCTGCAAAGATCAAGTAGAGAGATCCGATACCTGACTCCCCAGCTCATGAATGTAAATGATCCCACTGTAGCACTCCGGTTGTCAGGATCCGAGTAGACCACTCTGCAGGAGGCCAATAACTGTCTGGCCAGCTCCGGGTAGAGATCATAAGGTCGCATCGGCATTGTCCCTAGACCAATGCCTCTGCATACAGCGAATACCTGCTCATCAATCCCTAGAGTCTTGCAGGTGGAGTAGTCAGCGAACTTGGTCGGCTTGGAGATCATCCCACACCAACCATTGTAGAGAAGCGAGTCATACTCGTCCCAACTGTTGAGCAATGGACGCTCTGTGAACTCATCAGACTTGAAGAACTTCTTAGAATCCTCTGGCCATTCTATGGTTGTCGGCATTTGCGTTTTGTCTGCTCTGGGCCAGGGTAAAGTAACTGGTGGTCCATATCTCTGGTATGGTGCGGGTGGCTCTGACTCTCTGCTAAACCAAGCAGGTGGTGGAATGTATTGCCTTGAAGCTGTAGAAGCTGTGGCTCGTTTCTTGCGGGGTTGTCGATTAGTTGCCATCTGCAAAACAAACAAAATTGAAACACAAATAAGTCTCGGCAACTCTCTGTGAAATCGCGAAGCATCGACCGTTGCATCTAAGGCATCGATCGTTGCAAGGCGATTTCACCTCGTCGAACATTTCCCAAAATCGCAAAGCAACGACCGTTGCAAGGCGATTTTGCCGCAAACAAATCATCAAAATCGGTTCAAATCAAGCCACATTGCCTCAAATCATCAAGAGTACCTTGCTAAACAACCTAAATCACGTTCATCTTAGCATAGCATCATAAATTTCGAGCCTAAAATCCCAAATTCCATAAACCCTAAAATCCATTCTAAAAATGGCGAAAATGAGAAGCCATACCTTCGATTCTCTGTAAATGGGTAATAGAATCAACTAGAGGGGGTTAAGACAACAAGATTCAAGCTTGAAATCACAGAAATTGATGAAGAATTTAGAGATTTAGGTGTTTAGCTCTCGGTTGTACGGACGGCGAGCAAATGAGGAGGAGAAGAGAAGAGAAAAGGGTTTAAGGCACTTACCTCGGTCGTGGGTTGCAACGATCGTTGCTTTAGGGGCAACGATCGATGCTTGGTAAATCGAATTCGATTTCCGGTTTAGCACAAACCTTAATTTTTGCAATTGAACCATCGAGCAACGACCGTTGCGCAGGAGCAACGATCGTCACAATGCGATTTCCCTTCTTCGTCAAATCTCCTTGCAACGACCGGTGCAGATATGCATCGATCGTCACACATCTCCAGGTCCGAATTCTGCATCCTGTAACTTAGCAAAACAAAAACAAAAACGTGAAAGCCTAAGAAAAACACCAAAAATAAGAAAGAAAACAACTAAACCTATCAGTGGGTTGCCTCCCACTCAGCGCTTGTTTAAGGTCATTAGCTTGACCGGACGCACAAGATCTTTCAGGCACTTAGAGATCCTGACAGAGACTTTTTCTGTCTCTGCTCAAGTCTCCTCATCCATGGTGGAGTGTAGGCTGTTGCTGAATGCTTCAGTCCAAGAAAAGCAGGTGTAGATTGTGCTCCAGGATCTAGTATCACAGGCCCATCTGGCTGCTCATCTTCTGCTTCCAGGATCGTGAAGGTCTGCCCGTCTATCAGTGGTTTCCGCAGCTTCTCCATGTCATATCGCAGCGTCTCATCTCCCAGGTGGAGGTCTATTAGACTTTGTCTGACATCTATCACAGCTCCTGCTGTAGCCAAGAATGGTCTTCCAAGTAGCAGTGCTTCATCCGGATCGCAATCATATTTCAGCACAAGGAAGTCTGTTGGAACCAAGTAGTTTCCAACTCTCACTGGTATGTCTTCTAAAACTCCTTCTGGAACTCGTATAGACTGATCAGCTAGGATAAGACGGGTTCTAGTAGGAGAAAAATTCAGCACCCCCAGCTTCTCTGCCACAGAATAAGGCATCATACTTCCAGCAGCTCCTAAATCACAAAGAGAGCGTCTAAAGCTATTCTAGAAGATGGAGCAATCAAGTATAAAGACTCCAGGGTCAGGTAACTTCTTTGGGATCTTGTTCAGTAGCACTTCACTAATGTGTTGGGGAACTACAATCACCCATTCTTTCAGGTCATCATCCAATGGTAGCATCTTGTTCAAATACCTCTGCACACAGGGATGATAAGGTGGATCATCAGGCGGTGGAATTTCTTCCAAGTCTTCACCACTCTCCTCCAGTTTCTTCAGCTCCTCTATCTCCTGTTTAATTACCTCAGATACCTTGGGATATTGCCTAATGGCTTGTGCATAAATCTCCTCCTGAGTGATTTCAGATACATCAGGGAATAGGCGGGCCAGTTCTGCATCAGTCTCATAATCGTCCGGCAACACTGTCTGTTCACGTCCTGCATCGACCGACACAAGGTGTGTGTCGATCGTTGCAATGCGATCGTCGCGGATTCCACCCGTGAGTTTTTCACTCAAATCCGAAAATTCTGCTTCATCAACCAACTCAGCTGTGCTTAGCTCAAACTTCTCACCCAGATGAGATCCATCATTAACGAGTACAGACCAGGCCTTAATATGAGTATCTGCAGGCCCTTTTCCTTTCATAGTACCTGAAATCTGATTAACCTGAGTGTCCAGTTGCTTCATGTGAGTGTTCATAGACTCAATCTTCCCATTGAGATCTCCATACATAGCATCAATCTTCTTGTTGCAGTCCACAGAAGTCTTGATTTGGCTCTCCAGCAACTGTTCCATCATTGTCTCCATCTTAGTCTCGAAAGCAGTAGGTGTAGTAGGTGTTTGATAAGATGAAGACCCGTAGGTCCTTTGAGCATTCTGTCCATAAGGCTTCTGAAAGTTGTTGTTTTGTCCATAGCCTGAAGAGTTCTGATTGCCCGTGTAGGCAGTTTTCTGTCCTCCACCGGAAAATATGTTCCCAGATTGATATCCAAATCTGTTTCCTTGGAAACCAGATCCTCCGATGTAATTCACATCCTCTTCCTGAGTGTCCTCCTCAGTCTGAATCACTTCTACTTCTTGAGCAAAATGGACAGCTTTCTTCTCACTTAGAAGAGTGTAGATTTTGTCCACCCTGGATCTCAATTCAGCCATCTCTGAGTTATCAATACTTCCACCAGATTTCTTCCTCCTATCATCCATGGTCTTGCAACTATTGCTGCTAATCAAGTTCTCGATCAACTGCTTAGCTTGTGTAGGAGTCCTGGTGTTGAAGTTGGCATCACTAGAATTATCCAGCGCCTGCTGATACGGGAGATCTATTCCTCTGAAGAAGATACCAATCAGCTGAACTTCAGTGAATCCATGGTGCGGACAGTCACGCTGATACTGCTTAAATCTCATCCAAGCAGTCTTTAAAGGTTCCACAACTCCTTGGGAGAAAGTAAGTATGTCCTGTCTAGATTGGTCTGAACGCGCATTGTCATAGAAATGACGCAGGAACTCACTCTTTAAGGCTGCCCAAGTAGTATACTGACCAGGTGCCAGTTGTCTCAGCCATGCACTAGCGTCTCCAGCAAGACTGTGCGGAAATAGCTTAAGGAACAGATAGTCCTGGCAAACTCCATCGTATTTCATACCAGTAACTATGTCCTCAAACTTATCTATGTGATCCATAGGCTGTTCTGATTGAAGACCATGAAAAGCAATCTGCCTCATCAGTTGGTAGTAGATAGTCTTTACCTCAAAGTCGTTCCTCTCAAAGGCAGAAAGCACTAAAGCTGCTCGGTTCGCATGAAACTCGTCAGGTATGTTGTAATCAGCTAATGTCCTTTCACGGGCAACCATCTGGCCCAGTAGCTCAGCTTCATCAGGGATCACTTGTCCCTCAGCATCAATCCTATGCCCAGCAGCATTGTAAGGATTCTTCTCTGGATCCCTCAGGGTTCCATCAGCATCTGGTATCAAGATCAAGCGTTCTCGTACCATTCTCTCTCTCTTTTCTCTTCTGATTGTCCTTTCTAGACGTCCAAGTTCCTCTAGATTGAGATTAACCAAGCTCGAGTTCGGATTACTTCTAGTGTTCTGCGTTGGCATAAACTGTCTGTAATCGTCCAGCAACGATCGATGCTATCAGTGCAACGATCGGTTCAATCTCAGAATCGCTTAGTGTCGATCGACGCAAGATGTGCAACGGTCGACGCAAGGCGCTTTCGGTACCTGCGACAGAAAGAATCAGAGAAAAGAATCAGTAAAATCAAAATAAAACAAAAACGAAAAGCAAAAACAAAAACGAAAAATTTCTAGTAAAACCCTAAGTTCGGTCCTATCGAAGACTCAAAGAGTCCCCGGCAACGGCGCCAAAAACTTGATAGGTCGAAGTTTTAATCCCTATTCTAAACTGCAAGTGCACAGTATAGTCAATGTAGTATATAGGGTTATCGAATCCACAGGGACACTTGGTCTCAAGAGAATCGAACCGTAGGAATTAATACTAGAAATAAGCAAGTAGTGATTGTAATGAATTGCGGTGCAAGAAAGTAAACAGTAGCAGGAAATCGGTTTGTAAGCAATAAACTAAAAGCGTCAAGCCTAGGGTATTCTCAGGAAATCAGACAAGCAGACAAGTTAATCAGTCAGGATCAAATTAAACTCAGTTCTAGAACTCAAATCACGGAAATAGAATTAACCAAATCTCTTTGCGAAAATTCTCTAAGTCTAAGTGCAGTAATCCAAATCTCTTTGCAATTACTAACAAATTAAACTAGCATTAAGTTCAAGTTCGATATGTTCACAATTAAACTAAACCAAATCTCTTTGCGAATAATTCAATTGCTCAACCTAAATAGTTCAGATTCCTAAACCCCACTCTCGTGACGTATTTAGTAACCTAGGATCTAGATTCTAATTGATCAGGTTAGAACTAGCTTTAAGCACAATTTAGTTTGAAGAACATTCTAATCATATGAATCCTAACTGAATTAAACAAGTCTAGCAAGTCATCAATCCCTAATGAGAAACCCTAAACTCAACTATGGATCTACTCAGACATGATTGATGAAAACATAATCATAGAATAAATAGATTGCATATAAGAAATTAAAATATCAAAGGGGTTCGAAATCTTCTCCAAAATAAATCAATACAAGGAAAATAGATCAGCCCCAAAAGCTCTAAAAATCTCTTAGCTCTAAGTATCAAAGCGTATCTAAATTAAACACCAAAAACTAGTATATATAGGCATAATCTCGGCTGGGGCTTCTGTGTAAATACTGAAAGTATCTTGGGCTTCTTTGCAAATCTTCAATACTTGTTACGCCGACGCGTACGGCCCATCTCGCGACTGCATCGACCGATGCACAACGCGTGTCGATCGATGCAACATCAAATAATCGATCAGTGAATAAAGCTCTCGGCCAAAACGTCCCAAAATGCCCAAAATGCTCCATATATCTCCAATTAGCTCCAAACCTGATTTAACCTGTAAAAGACTCTAAACTAATACAAAAGACTCTAAAAACACAACTATATCATGGTATAAAGTGGGTAAAAACCATGATATATCAGACCTCGGCACCAGCCGGCTCCGTCGCTCAAACAATCGCGACAAGCCAGACTCCGACAAATGTTTTGTCAGGAACTAATGATCCGAGCAGAAACTGGGTGTGGATGAGAAATGACTCAATACCCACCCCAGGAGGAGGATCTGGAGTAACCAGACCTAATTCGCCACTACTTTCTGCTCCACAGAGACAAGGACCAAGCGATCTTGCCGAGATCCGTTCGATGTTAAGCATGTTGGTAGATCGAACGAGAAACAATGAGGCAAGCGCAAGGGCCCAAGAGGTCGCAAACCGTTCTCTGGCAGCGCAGCTCGAAGATCAAGAGCGGCGCCTGAACGCCCGTCTTGAAGAGCTCGCCAGTCAAAGCCAAGGGGGCAGACCAACGCGAACTCCCATAAGTCCTCCACCGTGTACTCGCTTGGACTTCTCCCAAGTAGTAACTCCTCCGAGAACGTCGGGGAATTTCGGTAATACATAAAATAGCGGCTTCCGCCCTACAATGACCCCTATCGCGGTACCGACCCCATTTGGTTCGAGTTCAATGGTCACAGATCTAATCGGATCAAGAAACCGACCATTACCGGGCCACCACCTTTCCCGAGTAACTCTAACATCCGACCGAGGCAACTAGGAGGCTCTGCCTTCGCCTCGATCTCGGGACTCCTTAATGGATCAAACTCAGTTCAGTTCCAAACGCCACAGGTCGATCAGACGAGGTCGATCCCAACGATCGATCTCCTCGACCCCATTTTTCCGGAACAAACGTCAGGTCAGGCACAAGTCCAGTTCGCACCCGCAGGGGCGATGAACACGATATGCTTAGACAATACATCGAACAGGCTAAAGCCCAGTTTAACAGTCTGAGCTCGAAAGTTCACATGGCGACGAGCGCGGCTCCTGACATCGATCGAGTGATCGAAGAAACACAACAAACGCCGTTCACAGATAGGATCGCGCTTGCAAGGATCCGAGAGATCAAGAAGACTAAGTTTCCAGAATTCTCTGGGAAATCAGACCCGAAAGCCCACATTAGGGCATTCCGACTAGCGATGGCAAGGGTGTACCTTACCGATGAGGAGAGGGAGCCAGCCTTCTGCAGGCTCTTCGCGGAAAACCTATCAGGTTCTGCTCTAGAATGGTTTGCCGGACTGGAAGAAAGGTCCATTGACAACTTCACCCAGTTCATGACGGCTTTCCTCAAACAATACTTCGTTTTCATCGAGGAAAAGACTACCGAGGCAGCCTTATTTGGCGTCTCTCAAAAACCCGACGAAACACTTCGCTCGTACATCAACCGATTTAAGGAAATAAAATCCAAAATCGCGAACCCACGAGATGAGGTAGCTATAGAAGCGTTAAGACGGGGACTATGGTTCTCAACCAGATTCCGCGAGGAAATAACAGTCCGCGAACCTCAAACGCTCGATGACGCCCTCCATCGCGCATCGGCCTTTGCTCGCCTCGAGGACGAAACCACGGCCCTCAGGGAAAAACACCGAAAAGAAAAGAACCCGTCGAGCTCGCATAATTCAAACTCGAAAAGGATTCCCGTAAATCAGGGAACGTCAACGCGGTCGAGAGCCCAAAGAGCTCAAAGAAATTCGAGTTCGACAAGGAAAAATTCTGTGATTTCCACAATAAAAGAGGACACTCGACCGAGGACTGCTATACTCGAGCTAAAGCAGAGGCTCAAAAACAAGAGTCCGAAAGCAAAAAAGACTCCGAGGTCGAGGAGGAAACTCTGTCCGACAAAAAGGAAAACAAACAGACCAAGGAGTCGAACTCCAAAAAGCAATCTCAAAACAAACGGGAACGGTCAAAGGAGCCGGAATCTCCCGAAACACTCCCTCAAGGGTCGCGGAAGCGAGTCGAGTTCATCCTCGGCGAGCTTAACCTGAGCGGTACTTCGGGAGGTTCGGCACTATCCCCGCCTCCGGCTCCTGCCAAAAGTTTACGCTCAAGAATCAATCTCCCTCGTCTCTGCGGGGGGGGGGGGGGGGGGGGGGTGTACGGGCTATACCCCCTAAACGAATCGACTTCATCTTCGGTGGCTCCAAGCTTTGCCGCGACTCGGTCAATTCGATCAAAGCTCTTCAAAGAAGAGTCGAGACCGACAGAGGGGGAAAACCCCCCAATGTTGGGTCCAGACCACGAAATCATTTTCCACGAGAGCGAGACAAGTAATCTCGACAAACCACACGACGACGCTCTCCTCGTTTGTCTAGTAGTGGGAGATGTCGAACTCTCAAGGATAATGATTGACACAGGAAGTTCGGTAGATGTCCTCTTTTACGACGCGTTCAAAAAGATGGACTTCAACGACTCCGAGATTGTGGAAGAAAAGACACCACTAGTAGGTTTTGCTGGTGAAACGACATACTCGATGGGCTCCGTCTTCGCCCCAGTAATTGCTGGAGGAGTTCGGAGAATGACAGAGTTCGTCAGAGTAGATCAGCCAGCTCCCTATAACGCAATCCTAGGTCGACCATGGATATACGACATGAAAGCGGTACCATCGACCTACCACCAATGCGTAAAGTTCCTGACACCCAAAGGGATCAAAACCATTCACGGAAGTCAAAAGATTTCCCGTCATTGCTACATGAACGGATACAAGCAGATCGAGAAATCCCCTGCGTAGCAATTACAGAAAGAGGAGGAGCTCGCCACCATGCAGACCAAAAGGTCGAACGACCCCAGTCAAATAGGACCCCCAAAGGACCTCACGACTCAGGTCTGCATAGACGAGGATCATCCCGACTCGTTGGCATCAGAATCGACCTATCAGAGCCGGTTAAGAACGAACTGGTCTCTTTTCTCAAACAGAACGTCGACTCCTTCGCCTGGTCTTCAGCAGACATGAAAGGGATAAACATCGACGTAACCAGCCACGAGCTGAATGTCGACCCAACCTACAAACCGGTAAGACAGAAACGTCGAAAACTAGGCCCTGAGCGGGCCAAAGCCGTCAATGACGAAGTCTATCGGTTATTGAAAATCGGATCGATCAGAGAGGTCAAGTACCCCGACTGGCTCGCAAACCCCGTGGTGGTTAAGAAAAAGAACGGAAAGTGGAGGGTCTGTGTAGACTTCACGGATCTCAACAAAGCATGTCCAAAGGACAGCTTCCCGCTCCCGCACATCGACCGACTGGTCGAGGCCACCGCTGGACATCAGCTGCTATCCTTTATGGATGCGTTCTCAGGGTACAATCAAATATTGATGAACCCTGAAGACCAAGAAAAGACTTCGTTCAAAACTGATCGAGGCACGTACTACTACAAAGTCATGCCCTTCGGACTAAAAAACGCAGGAGCAACTTACCAGCGCCTCGTCAACAAGATGTTTTCAGGACTCCTAGGCAAAACCATGGAGGTCTACATCGATGATATGCTGGTAAAATCTTCGAGGTACGAGGATCACATCCCCCAACTAAAAGAATGCTTTACCATTCTCAATAAGTATGGGATGAAACTCAACCCAGCTAAATGTACCTTCGGGGTCCCTTCAGGAGAGTTCCTCGGTTACTTAGTGACCGAAAGAGGGATCGAAGCGAACCCCAAACAGATCGCAACGTTCATAGAGATGAAATCCCCCAGAACAACGCGAGAAGTCCAGCGCCTAACCGGCAAAATAGCTGCTCTGAATCGCTTCATCTCAAGGTCGACTGATAAATGTCTACCCTTCTATCACTTGCTCAAAGCAAACAAAAAGTTCCTGTGGGACGAAAAGTGTGAAGAGGCATTCACTCAGCTCAAAGCTTACTTAAGCGAACCACCCATACTGGCGAAACCAGTAGAAGGAGAACCCCTTTACCTCTACCTAGATGTCTCGACGGCAGCAGTAAGTGGAGTCCTGGTTCGCGAAGAACAAAACGAACAACGGCCGGTGTATTACATCAGTAAGACCTTGATCGATGCTGAAACCAGGTACCCCGCCATGGAAAAACTCGCCTTAGCGCTAGTAACATCAGCTCGGAAACTCCGACCGTATTTTCAATTGCACTCGATCATAGTGATGACCTCTCAGCCACTGAGAACCATCCTTCACAGTCCAAGCCAATCAGGTCGATTGGTCAAATGGGCTATCGAACTTAGCGAGTACGACATTGAATACAAAGCTCGAACATGCCTAAAAGCGCAAGTACTGGCAGATTTCATAATCGAGCTCCCTCCGACTATAGAACTCGACCCGACTTCGGCCCAAAGATGGAAGCTCTACGTCGATGGAGCTTCCTCAAGAAAAGGGTCCGAAGTCGGAGTGAAATTAGTCTCCCCAACGGGTGAAGTACTAGAACAATCATTTAGATTGGGCTTCGCCGCATCGAATAACGAGGCTGAATATGAAGCGTTAATAGCCGGGCTCAGACTCGCGATAGCCATAGGAGCCCGGAAAGTAAACGCCTTCAGCGATTCCCAACTGGTCACAAGCCAATATCATGGCGACTACGAGGCCAAAGACGAACGAATGGAAGCATACCTACGGGTAGTCCATACATTGGCCGAACAGATCGAATTCTTCGATCTAACACGAATCCCACGAGGTGAAAACACTGCAGCCGATGCGCTAGCCGCATTAGCATCGACATCAGATCCTAACCTCAAAAGGATCATACCAGTCGAAGGGATAGAAAAACCGAGCATCGACATAGCTCTCAAAGCTCTGTCCTTGAAAGAGGACGGGCCCGCTGTGAAGAACGATGTCAAACGCAAAGAGTGTCCCAGAGACACTAATAGCGACATCATCGAGATTGACAATGATCTTGATCCTAGAAACACCGTATACGTCGCGAACGTCCCCGACGGACCAATTCAAACCGCATCCACTAGTCAGGGACCTGAACCTAACAACGACGAAGATTGGAGAACTCCGATCATTCGATACATCACAAACGGCGAAGTTCCCGACTGCAAATGGGAGGCGCGGAGACTTAAAATGCAAAGTGCGAGGTACTGCATCACACAAGGAGAGCTCTTTAAAAGGAGCCTCTCCGGACCTTACCTTAAATGCCTTGACAAAAAGCAAGCCCTAGCCGTGATTGCACAAACACATGACGGATCCTGCGGAAGCCAATCCGGAGGACGAGCATTGGCCGTGCGAATCAAAAGGCAAGGCTACTACTGGCCTACAATGGCCACCGAATGCGAATCTTTCTCCAACAAGTGCGATAAATGCCAAAAGCATGCCCCAATTATCCACCAAGCGTCGGAGAAACTCTCCTCTATCTCATCGCCATACCCATTCATGCGGTGGAGAATGGACATCGTTGGACCGCTGGTCGCATCTGGGAAAAAGAAAGCCACACATCTATTGGTGATGACGGACTACTTCACCAAGTGGATTGAAGCAGAGTCATACCAGAAAATAAAGGACGTTCACGTTAAGGAGTTCGTCTGGCGAAACATCGTTTGCCGACACGGACTACCCCACGAGATCGTCACCGATAACGGATCTCAGTTGATATCAAACACGTTCAAAGAGTTCTGCAGAACTTGGAACATAAAGCTGACTTACTCAACGCCGTGCTACCCCCAAGGGAATGGGCTAGCAGAAGCAGCTAACAAAGCGATTATGAACGGCCTCAAGAAAAGGCTCAACGAGTGCAAAACAACCTGGAGTGACGAACTCCCAGCCGTACTCTGGGCCTACCGGACTACCCCCCGCAAATCCACTGGCGAGACTCCCTTCTCGCTGGCTTACGGGATCGAGGCGGTAGTACCAGCTGAAATTCTCGTGTCAAGCATTCGCAAGGAAGAATGCCCACGACAAGAGGAACTTAGTTACAAGATGATAACTGACGAGCTCGACCTCGTCGACGAAAGAAGGAACCTCGCATTAGCCGCGACTCGCTACTATGATTCCCGAATCAAAACTCGATGGTTTCAAGTAGGAGAGCTCGTTTTACGGAAAGTGTTCGAACGTAAAAAGGAAGAACACGCTGGAAAATTAGGAGCAAAGTGGGAAGGTCCTTACCAGGTCACCTACGTTGTGAAGGACGGGGTCTACCGACTCAAGTCGGTAGAAACCCAAAAGCCCGAACTACGACCTTGGAACATCATCAACCTCAAAAAGTATTTCCACTAGGAGTACATCAACATAATCGAACTACGAAATGGCTTGATCCCCCTTAAAAGGGTACGTAGGCAGCTCGACTTCGAGCGCAGCCACCCCCCAAACACAAAGCTCTTACCGAGCTCGACAATTTCTGACGAAGTCATACTAGCTTATCTTTGTGAAATCAAAATAAGTCTTCTAATCAAACTTCTCTTCCTGTTAGAGCCGTTACGTTGATATGAAATTATCTCTTCCAACGGACCAAAGTGATATGAAATTATCTCTTCTATAGCAAAGTGATATGAAATTATCCCTTCCCAAAACAAAAGATATGAAATTATCTCTCCCGAAACAAAAGATATGAAATTATCTCTTCTAAGTCAAAGCGATATGAAATTATCCTTCCCAAGTGACCTGAAATGGCCTCTTCCAATATATCAAAGCGATATGAAATTATCCCTTCAAACAAGCGACCTAGAACGGTCCTCCCGCTTCGAACGAACTGAAATGATCGTCCCTTCAAACAAGCGACCTAGAACGGTCCTCCCGCTTCGAACGAACTGAAATGATCGTCCCAAAAACAAGCGACCTAGAACGGTCCTCCCGCTTCGAACGAACTGAAATGATCGTCCCAAAGAAAGAGATTCAGAACAATCTCTCCAAAAATATACGATTCTTCTAAAACCTCATACGGATTAAAAGAATCGGGGGGCTACCCCACCCCTCAAGCGAAATAACGAGGTCAAGACAGCCATTCAAGCATGCAACCTCTAAATCGGATCTTTGTAAGTTTACTTCGATTCGTTTCCATACTTAACACTTCTCTCTTCGATTCAGCGATTAAGCTTGAACCCTACATCACGAAGTAGTCGCGCCCCAAACCATTCTTGGCCAAAAGCTCGAGCTCAAATGCGACTGACTTAAAGTTCGAATCCCCGCAACGGCTCGAATTTTATGTTAAGGCATAAAAACAATGAAATCTATGCTAAGGCATGAAAGATTTTTTATAAAAAAAAGAGGACATGATGTCCTAGAGTTCGAACAGAAAATTAAAGCCCCCTTGGGCAACCAAAGTCTGAAAAAGAAATTAAAAGCCCCCTCGGGCAACGAAAAGTCTGAATTAAAAAGCCCTCTCGGGCGGCAACAAATGAAAAGGACTAGAACTGCTTGGAAGGAGAGGAAGCCTCATCTTGATTCTCCGTCTGACCATCGGTCGCCCTGTCCTCCTCGAGTTGGCCCTCGACCTCATCGCTAACTCGCGAGCTACCTCCGGTCGGGAGGTTCGACCCGTACTGATCAAGATAAGTAGCCGCCTGATTTGGGGGGCGCGCAAGGATCACGGAATCGTCCGACATCACCGGCAAATTAAGCTTGCTGATACTGAAGTCCGACACCGCCGCAGCATTCATCTCCTCCGTGGCCAATCTCTTCTTCTCGGCCAAGTCCATCACCTCCTTGGTCAGGTCCAATTCGCCAGAGGCGAACTCGGCAATAAGCGCGATATTAGCCAAGGCCTCCTGGAGCCTCATCTCAGCGCTCACGGTGATCTTCCTCTGGCTCTTCTTCGCCGCGATCCCCTCGAGAATCTTGAGATACTCACCGTTTAGCCCTTTCCTAGCCTCATGGGCTGCTACCTTGACATCAAACTCCCGGTCGACGAGAACCTTGTCCAGATTAGCCTGGCATTGCGCAGCCCGTATGTCCGCAACCCGACCTATCTCAATAGCCGTTTGGCTCGCTTCCTCCGCGACCGAAACCCGAGCCAAGGCACCCTGGAATTGCTTGTCCAGGTCGCCCGCTTTCCTCCTTAGCTCCTCTTCCCGAGCCAAGGCCCCCTGCAACTGCGCTTTCAGGTCGCTGACCGTTGTCTTGACAGTGTCGAGCTCGCTCACCTGCGGTATCTCTCGCAGCTCGCGTTCGGCCCTAGCCGCAAACCTGTTCGCAGCCTCCAAGGCCTACCGAATAAAAAAAATATGTGTGCGATGAAAATTAAGCACGAAGCAAACAAAAAAACGAAGGGAAGAAAATTATTACCTTCCCATAAGCCGCCATCAGCTCGGTGTAAGTATCACCGAGAGCCATATCCCCGACAGCCGGGAGCTGAACTCCTGCAGGCTTAAAATGCCTTAGCAGATAAGCAACACCCGTCGGGTCATCCGCCAGTTGAAAGACCCCGAGGACTGATATATCATGGTTTTTACCCAGTTTAGACCATGATATAGTTGTGTTTTTAGTGTCTTTTGTATTCGTTTAGAGTCTTTTACAGGTTTAATCAAGTTTGGAGCTAATTGGAGATATTTGGAGCATTTTGGGACTTTTGGGACGTTTTGGCCGAGAGCTTAAGTCACTGTCCGATTTATTGATCATGCATCGACCGACACACCTTGTGCATCGGTCGACACACTAGCGAGATGGGCCGTACACGTCGGTTTAATGAAGATATGAAGATTTGCAAAGAAGCCCAAGATAGTTCCAGTATTTACACAAAAGCCCCATCCGAGATTGTGCTTATATATACTAGTTTTTGGTGTTTATTTTACCTACGCTTTACATTACGCTTTGATACTAATAGCTAAGAGATTTCTAGAGCTTTTGGGGCTGATCTATTTCATGTATTCACTTATTTTGGAGAAGATTTCGAACCCCTTTATCTATTTAATTTCTTATATGCAATATATTATTTCTTTGATTATGTTTTCATTAATCATGTCTGAGTAGATCCATAGTTAGGTTTAGGGTTTCTCACATAGGATTTCATGACTTGCTAGACTTGTTCAAATTCAGTTAAGGATTCATAACTATATCTGTTCTTCAATTTAATTGTGCTTAAAGCTAGTTCTAACCTGATCAATTAGAATCTAGATCTTAGGTTGCTAAATACGTCACGGAAGTGGGGTTTAGGAATCTGAACTAATTAAATTGGGCAATTAAACTTTGCGCAAACGGAAGTTTGGTTTAGGATAATTGTGAACATATCAAACTTGGGATTAATGCTAGTTTAATCTGTTAGTTCTCGCAAACGAAAGTTTGGTTTGCTGCACTTAGGCTTAGAGAATTATCGCAAAGGAATTTGGTTAATTCTATATCTGTGTTTTGAGTTCTAGAACTGTGCTTAATTAGATCCTTGCTGAATGAACTGTCTGCTTGTCTGATCTCCTGAGAATACCCTAGGCTTGACGCTTTTAGTTTATTGCTTCACAACCGTTAATCTCTGCTACTGTTTACTTACTTGCTTCGCAATTTATTTACTTCACCATCTGCTTATTTCTAGTATTAATCTCTACGTTTCTGTTTCTATTGAGACCAAGTGTCCCTGTGGATTCGATAGCCCTATATACTACTTTGACATTGCTGTTCACTTGCAGTTTAGAATAGGGTAAAACTTAGAAACCTATCAAGTTTTTGGCGCCGTTGCCGGGGACTCTTAGAGTCTTCGATAGGACCGAACTTAGGGTTTCTACTAGAAATTTTTCTTTTTGTTTTTGTTCTTTTTCGTTTTTATTTCTTTTGATTTTGCTAACTTTTTCTCTGATTTCTCTCTGTCGCAGGTACGAATTTCGCCTTGCATCGATCGTTGCATCCCTTGCGTCGATCGTCACTAGGCGATTCTGAGATTGAATCGATCGTTGCACTGATAGCATCGATCGTTGCTGGACGATTACAGACAGTTTATGCCAACGCAGAAAACTCGAAGTAATCCGAACTCGAGCTTGCTTAATCTCGGACTAGAGGAACTTGGACGTCTAGAGAGGACTAACAGAAGAGAAAAGAGAGAGAGAATGGTTCGAGAACGTCTGATCTTGATACCAGATGCTGAAGGTACCCTGAGGGACCAAGATGACAACCCGTACAATGCTGATGGGCATCGGGTTGATGCTGAAGGGAATGTCATCCCTGATCCTCCTGAGCAACAGCAACAGGATCTGAACCGAAACCAGGGTCAAGGACAGGCCCAAGGTAGAGAGATGGTGGTTCATGAGAGGACACTAGCTGATTACAACAGACCTGATGAGTTTCATGCAAACCGAGCAGCTCTAGTGCTTCCTGCTTTTGAGAGGAATGACTTTGAGGTAAAGACCATCTACTACCAGCTGATGAGACAGATTGCTTTTCATGGTCTTCAAGCAGAGCAGCCTATGGATCACATTGACAAGTTTGAAGACATAGTCACTGGCATGAAGTATGAAGGAGTATGCCCAGACTATCTGTTCCTTAAGCTATTTCCGCACAGTCTTGCTGGAGACGCTAGTGCATGGCTGAGACAACTGGCACCTGGTCAGTATACTACTTGGGCAGCCTTAAAGAGTGAGTTCTTGCGTCACTTTTATGATGATGCGCGCTCGGATCAGTCCAGACAGGACATACTCACCTTTTCCCAAGGAGCTGTGGAGCCCTTGAAGACTGCCTGGATGAGATTTAAGCAGTATCAGCGTCACTGTCCACACCATGGATTCACAGAAGTACAGCTGATTGGTATTTTCTTCAGAGGCATAGATCTCCCTTATCAGACTGCGCTGGATAATTCCAGTAATGCTAATTTCAACACCAGGACTCCTACACAAGCTAAGCAGCTGATTGAGAACCTGATTGGCAGCAACAGTTGCAAGACAATGGATGAAAGGAGGAAGAAATCTGGTGGAACTGTAGAGAATTCTGATATAGCTAATATATGATCCAGATTGGACACAGTCTACAATCTCCTGACTAGTAAGAAAACTGTCCACTTTGCCCAAGATGTAGAGGTGATTCAGGCTGAGGAGGAAACTCAGGAAGAAGATGTGAATTTCATAGGAGGTTCTGGTTTCCAAGGTAATAGATTTGGTAATCAACAGGGGAACAGATTCTCCAATGGTGGACAGACTAGTGGTTTTCAGAAGACCTATGGACAAGGTACTCAGAGAACCTATGGATCTACATCCTATCAGACTCCTCCTGCACCTACAGCCCATGAGAGCAAAATGGAGGCTATGATGGAACAACTGATTGAGAGTCAGACCAAGATTTCTGTGGACTGCAACAAGAAGTTGGACGCTGTCTATGAAGACCTCAATGGGAAATTTGAGTCTCTGAGCACTCACATGAAGCAGTTGGACACTCAGGTAAACCAGATGTCCAGCTCACTGAAAGGAAAAGGAGTGGCAGACACTCATGTTAAGGCCTGGTCTGTGTGCATTAATGATGGATCTCACCTAGGTGAAAGATTTGAGCTAAGTACAGCTGAGTTGGTGACAGAACAGGAATTTTCGGATATTTGTGAAAACCTCTCGGGTGAAATCTGCTGCAGTGCGTCGATCGATGCAACATCTGTGCTGATCGATACACCCGTCGGGATGGCAACGATCGACACACCCTTAGTTTCGGTCGTTGCAGGGCGTGAATGGACAGAACTGTCGGATGATAATGGCATAGATGCTGACTTGGAGCTTGATCGCCTATTCAATGGAGCCTCTGAGATTTCTCAACAGGAGATCTACGAACAGATTTTTAGACAACACTCCTCAGTGTCTGAAGTGATTAGGCAAGAGATTGAAGAGCTGAATAAATTAGAAGGTATTGGTGAAGAATTGGAAGAAATTCCAACTTCTGATGATCCACCTTATCATCCATGTGTGCAAAGGTACCTGAACAAGATGTTGCCCCTAGATGATGATCTGAAAGACTGGGTGATAATAGTTCCTCAGCATATCAGTGATGTTCTGCTAACTAAGGTCCCGAAGAAGCTATCTGATCCTGGAGTCTTTGTGCTGGATTGTTCTATCTTTGAGGATAGTTTTAGACGCTCTCTGTGTGATTTAGGAACTGCTGGAAGTTTGATGCCTTACTCTGTGGCAGAGAAGCTGGGTATGCTGGATTTTACTCCCACTAGGACTTCTCTTGTTCTAGCTGATCAGTCCATACGAGTTCCTGAAGGACTCCTTATGGACATTCCGGTGAGAGTTGGAAACTACTTAGTTCCAACGGACTTCCTTGTGCTGAAATATGACTGTGATCCGGATGAAGCATTATTGCTTGGGAGACCCTTTTTAGCTACGGCAGGAGCGTTGATTGATGTTAGGAACAGCTTGATAGACCTCCATCTGGGAGATGAACCACTGCACTATGAGATGGATAAGCTGCGAAAGCCACTGATAGATGGGCAGACATTCACCATAAGGGACGCAGATTTTGAGCAGCCTGATCATACCATGGTTATAGATCCTGGAGCACATTTCACTCCATCTTTTCTTGGACATGAGCATTCCGCAACAGCCTACTCACCACCTTGGATGAGGAGACTTGAACAGAGACAGAAAAAGTCTCTGTCAAGACCTCCTGGTACTTGAAAATTCCCATCCGTCCGGTCAAGCTATTGACCTTAACCAAGCGCTGGGTGGGAGGCAACCCACCATTAGGTACTGGTGTTTTTCTACTTAATTTTTGGTGTTTTTGTTAGGATTTTACGTTTGTTTTTGTTTCTGGTGAGTTTATGTTTGCAGGTCTCGGTTAAATCGCAGTGCAACGATCGACGCACTTTTGTGTCGATCGTCACAACACGAAAGGAATCACATTGCAGCGATCGTTGCGCTCTTGAGCAACGATCGACTATACACGAAAATCGCCAAGTAACGGTCGATGCACTTAGTGCAACGATCGATGCTTAGCGACAGAGGTAACCCGACAGACATAATTTCACCTTTTCAATTTTTATTTTCTTTTTACCGATCCTTCGCTGGACACTACTGGGGACAGTGTGTCTTAAGTGTGGGGGAGGTGCTACTGACTTTTGTTTTCTGTTTTCTTAAGAGTCAGTCCATTTTTCAAAAAAAATTTGTTTTATTGAGTCAAAATTGTTTAAGTAAGAAACTATGATTTTCTGAGAAGATTTACAAGACTTGCAGGAACTTAAGTAACCATTGGGATGAAGTTGCAGGATCTATCTCTGACTGTTAGAAAACCCCATCACAGATCAACCTACTGGGAACACCCACATCACTTCAGGTATCAGAGGATCCTTTTACTGACTTCAACCTTAATACTGACTTAGATTTCTCACCTAAGGGCTTGGTATACTTTGTGTCGGATTCCCTTGTTAGTTCTGACACAGCCTGTCAACCTATCCTATTTAGTTCCCTTCTCCCCTTCTATAAAGTAAAAAAAAAAAATTAATAATAAACTGAGGATGAGTTAGTAACTCCGAAGTGGTCATGGGAATAGTAGCAAACACTATTATCTCTCATGTGATCCATGGAATGTGTCCAAAGAACACCCCATAACGGGAAGAACACTGATAAAAAAAATAAAATGATACCCTGTGGGGAAAAATCAGTTGTTAAGGAAGGGAAAGAGAAGAAAGGGACTAGAGAAAGATAGTATGGTGGTCTAGAGCTGACAAGGTAAGAATCCATGTGCCCTTTGATCGATACTCCTTAGGTGAGACCGCACTTAAATACTTGCAGAAGTCAGTAGGGAGAATTTGAATGCTTGAATGTGATTGTGGAGTTTACCTAGGACAGTTGCTAAGTGTGGGGGAAGTACATTGTGGTCTTGATATCCTGTGATTGATTCTTGCAGTGGTTTACTAAGGGGAATCTGAGTATTGTAGCTTCTAGGATGAAATGAGTTTCTGAAGAGTTTTCAAACCTCTTCACCATGTTTTAGTTCTCTGTTTTGCTTGAGGGCAAGCAAAGGCTAAGTGTGGGGGAGTTGATATATCATGGTTTTTACCCAGTTTAGACCATGATATAGTTGTGTTTTTAGTGTCTTTTGTATTCGTTTAGAGTCTTTTACAGGTTTAATCAAGTTTGGAGCTAATTGGAGATATTTGAAGCATTTTGGGACTTTTGGGACGTTTTGGCCGAGAGCTTAAGTCACTGTCCGATTTATTGATCATGCATCGACCGACACACCTTGTGCATCGGTCGACACACTAGCGAGATGGGCCGTACACGTCGGTTTAATGAAGATATGAAGATTTGCAAAGAAGCCCAAGATAGTTCCAGTATTTACACAAAAGCCCCATCCGAGATTGTGCCTATATATACTAGTTTTTGGTGTTTATTTTACCTACGCTTTACATTACGCTTTGATACTAATAGCTAAGAGATTTCTAGAGCTTTTGGGGCTGATCTATTTCCTGTATTCACTTATTTTGGAGAAGATTTCGAACCCCTTTATCTATTTAATTTCTTATATGCAATCTATTATTTCTTTGATTATGTTTTCATTAATCATGTCTGAGTAGATCCATAGTTAGGTTTAGGGTTTCTCACATAGGATTTCATGACTTGCTAGACTTGTTCAAATTCAGTTAAGGATTCATAACTATATATGTTCTTCAATTTAATTGTGCTTAAAGCTAGTTCTAACCTGATCAATTAGAATCTAGATCTTAGGTTGCTAAATACGTCACGGAAGTGGGGTTTAGGAATCTGAACTAATTAAATTGGGCAATTAAACTTTGCGCAAACGGAAGTTTGGTTTAGGATAATTGTGAACATATCAAACTTGGGATTAATGCTAGTTTAATCTGTTAGTTCTCGCAAACGAAAGTTTGGTTTGCTGCACTTAGGCTTAGAGAATTATCGCAAAGGAATTTGGTTAATTCTATATATGTGTTTTGAGTTCTAGAACTGTGCTTAATTAGATCCTTGCTGAATGAACTGTCTGCTTGTCTGATCTCCTGAGAATACCCTAGGCTTGACGCTTTTAGTTTATTGCTTCACAACCGTTAATCTCTGCTACTGTTTACTTTCTTGCTTCGCAATTTATTTACTTCACCATCTGCTTATTTCTAGTATTAATCTCTACGTTTCTGTTTCTATTGAGACCAAGTGTCCCTGTGGATTCGATAGCCCTATATACTACTTTGACATTGCTGTTCACTTGCAGTTTAGAATAGGGTAAAACTTAGAAACCTATCAAGGACCAAGAAGAAGCAGGCCTCGCCTCAACACTCAGGCCCGATCTTCTCGAGCTCACCTCCGCGTCAGTCCTTCGACGCTTCGCCGCCGGAGGAGGGCCGCCTCGGCTCCGACCGTTCGACTCTCTCGAACCATTCGACCGAGAGTTGCGCAAGGCAGGCTCTTCAGGCGAGACCCGAACCGGTTCCTCACCGGTCGAAATAGGAGGTAGATCCTCCACCCCCACATTTGCCTCTCTGGACCCTGCGACCTCTGGGAGAGAAGCCCGAACAGGGTTTGGAGGAGGGATTGAGGGAGGAGGAGGAGGCCCCTCGTCCATGGCAAAAATAAGGGCGTGGCTCAAGTCGCCAGCCTTCATTTTCTTCGCTAGATCAACGGGATCCTTCCCGTTCCGACGACTGCTGGATCTTCGCGACATCTTTCCAAGAGAAGGGGTGCTTGCGGTAGAACTATCGTCCGAAACAGGTTGACCTGCAAACGAAACAGATTCGGGTCAGCCCAGCAAACGAAGGGCATATCGCGCGACAACCCCCAGAAAGACTAACCGGGACACTTACTTTCTCCGGTCCGCTCGATAATCCGAAGCGGAGCCTGAGCGATTCGTGTCGAAGCGGGCTGGTGAAGGAGGCGTGATTCGTCTTGCAAAAGGCGAGGTTGGTATAGAGGAGATTGTCGAGCAGCAGGACCTAAAGCAGCTCGGATTCGCTGATCCGTGAAGTTGCACCAACGAATATCCCCTCTCCGTAGGCGAGCTATCAAACTCGATGTAGTCGGGTCCAAAGGTAATGACTCAGGAGCCTCTGCAATGAAACCAAAAAGGTCATTAGCAAACAGCTCGACATCAATAAAGGACACCGTATCAACTAGGGAAACTAGTAAACCCTATAAGCTAACCAACGTTAGCTGCCCATCTCGTCGGGATAACCGAGTAATCGAAATCCTCGACCGAGTGACGATTGATCCTGAAGTAGAAGTATTTACTCTTCCACACATCCCTTGTCGGGATCTCATCAAGGATCTTCCCATGGCGAGGAGAGAGGTAGTAGGTTCCGGGAAAATGGGTGTTATGTTTTACCGAACAAACCCTCATAAACTCCTCGACTCCAAAATCGATGCCTTCCTCGACAGCTCTGACCCCGAGCCCGACGACATACCGAACGAAATTCGGAGTCATCTGGTGAAAGGCCAGTTGGAGCTGAGCTAAAACCCATGAGATAATGCGAGGGATTGGAAAAAACAATCCGCATTTATCAAAATAGGTATAGGAAGCGCAACAATGGCCTTCGACGTTAGTTTCCGGAGACATGTCCGGCGATGGGATAAGTATCTCCACCTCCGACGGAATCCGGCACTTCGCCCGCAACTTCCGTACTTGGTCAACAGTCAAACTGGACGGTGGATGAGGACCAATCAGACCAGCCACCACAGTAGGATTAGCCCTGGCTGTACTCTTTCGAACCATGATAGCTCGGAATATCGATAATTTCTCTCAAGGAAAGAGGGAAAACGAAATCTCCAGAGAAAGAAAATCTCGAAACGACGAAAAAGAAAATATGAGCGAGAGGCAAGAAGAGGATATAATGGAGGACAAGAAGTTACCTTGACGATTCGCAGCGTGAGCAGTAATGGGAATCGTGCTAGGTAACTTCCCCTTTTAAACTACCTCGTGCTCGAGATCCGTGGGATTTTTGGTATCCCACAATCCCAACCGCTCGATTCGAAATTTGTAAATAATCACGAAAAAGATCGAGGTAGTTGTGATCCTTCGGTCCCGTGCGATCTCAACCGTCGATATAAAATCTGTGGATGAGGCAAAAATAATCATTAGATTTGTCACATCCAAAGCACGCGCCTCTTCCCAAGAGCGTTCACCACCCATTAACCTCGACTTCTCGAATTCAATGGGCTGGGGGGCTATTGTTGGTACTGGATTTCCCCCTAGGAAATCCGGCCCATTAACAGACAAGACAAAGGCCCGTAATTACGAGCCCATTCCAGAATCAAAGACAGACGGGAGAGCCAACTCTCTTGTTGGGCCCAAGCGAAGCAAACGCCTTGGAGAGGCCCAGACGATGCCGAAGCCAGAGACAATCGAGCTCGGCAGAGGATGACGTGGAGATAGAGCAACTCGGTCTTCGCCAGTTCAACTGATCCGCATAAATCTCGGAGATCGTTACAACGACGAGGCCGAAAGATCGGGACGGGGAGATCAGAATCGAGGCTATTTAAGAAGAGAAGTGGCGGCTCATTAGAGACAATTCCAACCTAGGCTAAGAACACTTCGACTAGATAGCTTGATTCTATACTTTGTACTCTCTTTTCGACTGTGTTTGTTCTATCTCGACGATCAATCTCAATAAAGTCTTTGATTCATAGGAAACTATACCATTTCTATATCCAAAAGTCCAAATTCACGAATACAAATTCTTAGTGTGAATCCCGGATCTCACAGCAGGCAAACAATGAACATTCCAAATCGAGCAGCTATACATTCGAAATCACTCAGATTTGATGTTAAGATTCAAGAAATATACAGTGAATAAGTGAAATTACAGGAAAAAACAGAAAATCAGCTGGTAAGAATTACTCGCCTTCGATTAGAGCTCAATCCCGACAGAGATGATCGGAAATTGGGCCGGAAAAAGTTTGACAGTGACGGCGACAAGACTAATTGCAGGTTTGATGAAGCTATTCGTGGTGTGTGAATGAGAGAGGGAGAAATTTGATTATGCTTAGGGTTTTTGATAAAGGGGGGAAATGAAGGTTATAGCAAAAAAGCTGAAAATTTGCTTAAGTGTTTGGCGGTCTAGTAATTTCAGCTTCCCGCGTAATGAAATTAGAGACAGCGTTTACAAAATGCTATGATAGGAAATCGAGTATCTGAAAATCATCAACGATAGCAGTATAGTAAAATGAGCTATAATCATCTACTATCAATGGGTACTTTTTGTAGTGTATATAATAACATTTTTTATTAGTTAATTGATAAAAGAGGGATACAATATTAATGATAAAACAAAGGAAAGATTGGAAAATAAAGAAAAAGATCATCCAAATGAGCCACTGCATTTCTCTGAACTACAAAGACACATCTTCATCCTCCCATATCCTTTAGATGTTCCATAATCATACCGTAACTCCGTTAATGGAGGAATATGCTTCATTGCGAAAAAGTATACATGCATATACATAAATAACATATATTTATAGATAATATTAACTTTAAATCTAACTTCGAAACAAGGAAAATTTAAAATACAAATATCTCTAACATTTATTTAGGATGATGTTCCATTTGCAACGTAGTCCATTTATGTGATAAATAAAAACAACTAATAAGAATAATTTTATTTTTGAAAGCAAATATTTCACAATAATTATTTATGGTAAAATCATAGGGATTTTTAAGAGACACAAAATGTACACTTAGATTTTTGTAATTATGGTCTCATCGAAATAATTTGCAAAGTCAGATGCACCAATGCATTGTACCCTCAGAATGTTCTGCGCTATTTATTTATTTATTTTCCTTTGCCCTTGTCAAATTCTTTATACAATGCGCAAAGATGTGATGGAGTACGATATACCCGTGATCAATGTCCCTTAACATCGTAAATGAAGCAAGCTTTTTATCGCTTCTGGATGTACTTTCTTGGTGTTCTTTTCCTTTGAGGGTTGTTCAAGACGGATCTATTGGAATGATATTTTATCCTGTAGATTGAATTTTCTCCCACGAGCGCGATTTTTTTGACTGCCACAAACCTAAAATGCCTTGTTTTCTCTTGTTGAATTCTTAACATCCAGTGCATTTGCTTCATAAAACGCTTTGGATTCAGTGGGTCGAGTCATGTGGATCAGATGAGGAGCTTGTTGTTATTTTCCGCTAAGAGGAGAGCCACAACCAAATCCAAAAATTGGCTATATCCACATACCTTATATTGTTGTTGAAGTGTGATGTGGTTTTTGTGGAATGTGGTTTACGTCTTCTCCAGCATTTGAGATTCAGTTATGGTTTCACCATAATATCTCAGTTTGGCCACATTTCCTAATATAACAGAATTATAGTTCATCTGTCGAAGTATTGGAACCTCAGACTTTGCCACTCGTCCTGAGAAAGTGGAAGTGTTATGTCTTTCTGATGATCAAAACAAACTTTCAAAGACTTCCAAAGCTCTTCGGGATCCCTTATGATGGCATAGTCGTATATGATAGTTTCATCAAAGTGTCTTCTAAGGAAGATCACTGATTTGACTTTTTCTTGGGTTGTTCAAATATTTTTCTCCTAATGAATTTTGATAAACCTTGAGATTCTAAATGGAGTTCGACACTGGTAGTCCAAGAAATGTAGTTAGCACCAGTGATGTATAGAGATGAAAATTGGAGCTTCTCAATATTTTCCATTGGATTATTAAAATGAAACAAAATACATTATTAGATATATGATTTTATTAAAATATTTGAGGTGTTGAAATAAATGGTGTAACAACCATAAATACAAGTGCGTAGAAATCAACATAAAAATCATTACATATTATTTGGAAAAAAATTCTCCAATAAATAAACAATAAAAAAAAACAAGTAGACAGCCTGTTGCAAAAACCAAAAACGTATGAAGCATTTTTTTCAGAAAAAGGAAATAACTGATTAAAAGGGTTTTGGAGGAAAAGAAAAAGTTGAGTGACAATAATGAAAATAATGTATTTTATAGATTAGAAAAAATTGTTTATTAGCTGCTAATTAGCCGTTTGAAAAAAAACTTTATAAACTTTTATTTATGACCATTGGGGAAAAATATAAAAATGTAAAAAAACTAATCTGAATATATTAACAAAATATAAAATTCTATATAAATGGCCAATGCCTCTTTTATCAATAGGTCTACCACGCTTCAAACGTTTTCCAAACATTCATGTATCATCTTCCTTCCCACACTAATGTGGTATTTCAATACGATCATGGGCATTTGCGGCTGATATATGCAATTTTTTACCGTTTTGGTATCAACAAACACATCATGTAGCTGATTTTTGATAATCTACAAATGCATAATTCGATGGACTTTAATTCCGACTGTTTTATAGGAGGATCAAGATGTAATAGAGATAGTACACACCATTTGATACAAAGCAAATGCTCTCTTTTTCAGTTTAGTCAGCATAGGTTCTCTAATACAAATATTTCTCATACTAAAAAAATCATTACTTCGGTAATTCTATAACTCTAATTCTTTAAATAAGCAATATAATAACATTTTTTATTAATTAATTGATAAAAGGGGGATACAATATTAAAGATAAAACAAGGAAAGATTGGAATATAAAGAAGATGATCATCCAAATGAGCCACTGCATTTCTCTGATCTACAGAGGCACATCTTCATCCTCCCATATCCTTTAGATGTTCCATAATCATACCGCAACTCCGTTAATGGAGGAATATGCTTCATTGCGAAAAAGCCAATGTAAGTACACCATAGACCATTCTGCTCACGAGCAATTGGCTGCCACAAAACGTTGGGAGAGCAACTATGGTTCATAAATCGAGCCACATTCCCTGATTTCTTTGCACTGATCACAAAACCTATTGAACCATTAATATCCTCGGGAACTTCCCCTTTAGCATCTTCATTAACAAGGTAGGGTTCGTAATTCCATTTAAACGACTTATAAACCCTAGAAGGATCAAATATATAATGATCCTCTTCTTCCTCATAACCTTTCTGTATAATATCACCAGCATATTCACAGATGAAACTCCCTGCTCGAATTGGATCCCAAGACCTTAAGCCCCAGCCACAACCCACGGTCTTAAACACTTCTAGTCTGAATTTCAGCCCGGTCTGAATCACCTTGTTTTTGCAGTTAGTAGAACAACGACAAGAACCACCACATTCGTAGATCAGCGATCTACGGGTGACTAAAACTATGTCAACGTAAGGTGGCCCGCCTCCATTTCTCTCAACGCAGAGGCAACTTCGTCCATCGGCCAATGCACATGCCCCAAGTCGGCAAGTGCAGCAATATACCATAGGTGGAATATTAAGGACTGCATGCTTCAAAGAATTGACATAACTAAAGGGGGCAAGAACCTTTTCGTCATCAACTTCATTCACCAAAGAAACCTTTAGATTCTCAGCTCCGAAAGACAGATCTTCAAGAACAAGACCTGGTCTTGTAATCAGCCCTTTCTTCCACTGTTCTACTGCTCTCCATATTGCAAAAGCGGGCTTTTGATCAGGCTGCCTCACCAATCTAAACTTGTAAATCTTGAAACCATTCTTACTTTTTTCGTCCCACATATTTGTGATAGAATAAATACCATCGTATATGTATACCTTGCTATTCACCCTTCTTTCATCCTCCACACCTCTTATAACCCTCACAACACTTCTTTTCTCAAGAGCTGTCTCTAGCGAAAGGTTATCCCTAACCAACTTCTGGTCAGATTCTTGAGCAGAACCGTACCCTGTAAAGACCAAGGTATCCGGATCTTGAGCGTTGTCAGCATTTATTCCTGAAGAGACAACGCTAATACCTAAAATTTGATCTTTCCCATCTTCTTCAAATCTCATGTGGTCAGTTCCAATGGGGACTCCATGTAGCCCCACAAGTTCCATTTCTCCCCATAAGAAGAAGATGTCTCCTACACTAATTCCCGGAACCGAACCGACTCGCTTCTTTGTGTTGGTTTGCAACTGCCGTTCCTTGAAAGTGCGTATGGCCACCGAAGCGCCACCTCCCACAATCTTAACCTGACTCAGACGCCTTCTGACTGCGTCAAATCGCATCATCAAGCTACTCACAAGCTCTTTGTTTCCGGTTTCTTGATCTTCTTTACTTATTTCTTTCCGAGAGTACTGACATGGCTTTATCATCAAATTTTTCGAGCCCTTTGGTCTTCCCCGTCCTCTTTTCATCGGAGCAGCAGCTGCAGCATTGTTATAGGCATCATTTTGATCACTTTGTGTGGGTGCTTCTTCTCCCCGAGGAAACTGGTTGCTCCCTTCACCTCTTTCCATTTCAAAAATCCTGTCACTAAGAATTTTAATCTTTTCTTATCAGTTAAAGGAATTGTGCAGAAACCTAAACTATGGATGATAAATATATAGAAATGACTCGTGTTTCTCTTCAAGCATAATCATGTTTTTAAAAAACCAAAAATAACCTGAGTTTTATATCAGTCATTAAGATCATCTTCAATGTAAAACACTACATTTCACTCTAAAATAGAGTTGGATTTCTCTCCCATCTACAATTCTATTTTCTACTCTAAAAATAGAATATTCTAAGTATATTTTATCTTTTTTTTACTACTAATACTTTTTATTTATAAAGTTTACAATTCAACCCCATTTATTTATCTTTTGCAAAATTTTCATAAATTATAATATTATAATTTTTATATTTTAATATTATTTAAATTAAACATTTATTCAATAAAAAACAAAATTAGATCATATAAAAATAATAAAACACAATAGAACCTAGATCTACTCAAATCAGAAGAGTAGAGATTTCAAGTTGTCCAGATGGGACGCAGAACACAAACACAAGAAAATAAGAATTAGAAACGAGATCGATGAACATAGAACCTAGATCTACGCAAATCAGAAGAGTAGAGACGATTTTAAGTTGTCCACATGGGACGCAAAACACAGAGGTAAGATAGTAATAACGAAGTTGCAGAAGAACATAATAAACACTAAATCGAAGTTTAAACAGACGAATCTAAGTGAAAATCAATGATACCTATCATAACAGACTTAGATTTGCGATGTTGAAGTGGGGGAGAGCGATTAAGCTACTCGGTTCGAAACAGGGACGACCTTTAACAATAAACAGAGAGATAACACCGACGACGGAGTAGAGAAATCGAGAATCAACACCCAAAATGGCCAGCGGTGTTCGAAGGCGAAGAGACAGAGAGAGAGGAATCAAAGGTTTTTCAGTTAAAGGAATTGTGCAGAAACCTAAACTATGGATGATAAATATATAGAAATGACTCGTGTTTCTCTTCAAGCATAATCATGTTTTTTAAAAACCAAAAATAACCTGAGTTTTATATCAGTCATTAAGATCATCTTCAATGTAAAACACTACATTTCACTCTAAAATAGAGTTGGATTTCTCTCCCATCTACAATTCTATTTTCTACTCTAAAAATCAGTGTTCTAAAATACGGTGTATACGGCCGTATATACAATGTTTATACGCTATACAGTAAAAGACTGTACTGTTTTTAGCTATACGGTGAGATAATACGTTTTAAATGATATAATTAATTATACGGTTGTATATACAGCTTATACGGCTGTATATACAGCTTATACATTTTATCAACGCACTTATACCGTTTATAAATATATATATATATATATATATATATATATATATTTTTTTTTAATTACAATTTCATTAATTATCATACTATTTGAATTAAGTTTTTAATTTAGTAGTATTAATTGGAGAATTATGAAATTTCCACAATTTTAGTTTAAAAATATAAAATCTTATTATAGTTTAAATACCATCCTTTATCTATAATTTACTTTATGTTTACTATTCATATTTTAATAATTTTAATTTATAAAATCATAAACTATATTAGTTATAAATTCATATTTTATTTAATAAATCAATATAAAATTATATATGACATATATTTTATATATATATATATATATATTTAAAGAAAATATTCACCGTATATACCCCGCATAAACGTCCGTATATACATCTATACGGTATACGGTGGCCAACCGTCCGACTAGCGTACAGCGTATTTTAGAACACTGCTAAAAATAGAATATTCTAAGTATATTTTATCTTTTTTTTTTTACTACTAATACTTTTTATTTATAAAGTTTACAATTCAACCCCATTTATTTATCTTTTGCAAAATTTTCATAAATTATAATATTATAATTTTTATATTATAATATTATTTAAATTAAACATTTATTCAATAAAAAATAAAATTAGATCATATAAAAATAATAAAACACAATAGAACCTAGATCTACTCAAATTAGAAGAGTAGATATTTCAAGTTGTCCAAATGGGACGCAGAACACAAACACAAGAAAATAAGAATTAGAAACGAGATCGATGAACATAGAACCTAGATCTACGCAAATCAGAAGAATAGAGACGATTTTAAGTTTTCCACATGGGACGCAAAACACAGAGGTAAGGTAGTAATAACGAAGTTGCTGAAGAACATAATAAACACTAAATCGAAGTTTAAACAGACGAATCTAAGTGAAAATCAATGATACCTATCATAACAGACTTAGATTTGCGATGTTGAAGTGGGGGAGAGCAATTAAGCTACTCGGTTCGAAACAGGGACGACCTTTAACGATAAACAGAGAGATAGCACCGACGACGGAGTAGAGAAACCGAGAATCAACACCCAAACTGGCCGGAGGTGTTCGAAGGCGAAGAGACAGAGAGAGAGGAATCAAAGGTTTTTCAAGTTAGGGATAGAATTTTTTTTCTCCTTCTTTCTCAAATTGTTAAAAGTGAGAAAATAAAATAATGAAAAGAAATTAATTAAAAGGTGAAAGCAAATTAAGTAAAAGGCGTGAATATAAGGAGAGAGAAGATATAATTCTTAATTAGTTTTTATTGAGAGGCAAAATTGTATTCTCAAGAGTAGGAAGTGGCCAATGACACGTCCTTTAGTATAATATCAATGATTACACACGTAATAAACTCAATTTTTATTAATTATAAGTCGTTTTCACCAAAAAAATTCATCATACAATAATTTTGTTTCCGTTTAATAATAAATTTAGTCAAAATTGTATTATCTTTTTATCACTAGAATTAATCATTGGTAGCAAAAATAAATGTTCCATATTTTAACAGTCTTATATATCACATTTTTTGAAATTCCATAAATGTTTTGAAATAACTTCCCATAAAAATCCAGTCAAAAGAAAAAATGGTAAAGTTTATTTTTTTTTTCCTGGTCAAATGTAAAATTGAGAGTTTCTTATCTTGTTTTCACTGCGTGAGAAAAATGTCTATAAACGATTATATGAGATAAAGAGAACTTTGATAGTAATTTCTCATACATAAACAATTAAAAAAACTTTACATTTACGCCCATAATTTTAAGATATGAACTACAACAACATCATAATTCATATATTAATTTACAGAAAATGTAGAATTTTTTTACTTGAGAAAAATGCCTACAAAATATCATATGCGTCAATAATTTCTCACACAAAATCAAAAGGTTACATTTATCACATATTTCTATCACAACATAATTATCATACAAAATGACATTTTATTTTCGCTAGCTAATCGTACGGACCAAGGGTAAGATTCTGTGCTGAAGGTCAAACTTTCTTTCTTTTTTTCGCTAGATGATTTATTTTATTATAAGGAAAATATCGTATAAATAACATAAAGATATAGTCATGTACTGTTGTGTATGTTTGTGCAGTTGATATAACCCTTAGATTTAGATAATGTTTGCAAAAATACAAATGTTATGTTTGGTTAATTTGATTTTTATTGTGCATGCGCTTTTTAAAAACAAAGTATATATAATACTGGTGAGTTTTGACCCGCGAAAACTAAAGTTTTTCTCCGTCTAACACTTAGTGAAAAAAATAAATGGTAATTACCTGCCCGCTTAATATTTGTGAAAAAATCAAGACAATTAGTTTTCAGTTTCCCTTTTTCCCAGAATCATTTAACCCTAATTTTATCAAAACAAAAGAACTGTAGCAGCAAACATTCCATATCTTCTAATGCGGCGATTTATCGAAGACGGTACTCGCCGGAATGGCAGTTCCAATGACGACAGCCGCTACGTTGGTCTTTCTCCTTCTCCTCCTCCTCATATGTCTGCAAAACTAGCATGTATACAACTCGTACAGCGAGAGCTTCTTCTCATTCAATTCTAATTTTCATTTGATTTATTTGAGCTTATGAATTAATCTAATTGATAGAGTTTGACATCTCTTAACATCATAGACTATTTGAATTTCAAGAATTTTTGATGTTTTAACTTTTAGTTATCAGCTTCCTCCTTGTGTGCTTTTTGCTTGATCAAGTACTGCTCTTTCATTGTCTTTTGCTCTTATAGCATTACTAACCTACATATAGAACATGTTCTACTTCATATCTTATCTTTCTTGAGGTATATGTTCTAGTTGCTTATTGTATTGTATGCATACAAACTTGAGGGAAAAGATGAGTTTTTCACTTCTAATGATGAGCTCACTCACCTCATGTGTGTTTTTGTTTCTGTGTTGATTAGGTTTTCAGAAGCCTTCTGGTAGTTGCAGGAGAATAGCAGTTGATTTCCATTCCGTAATTTCATTGAGGTATCATATTATTTTTATTTATTAATATATTTTGTTCCCTTTCTGCAGCTGCCAGAGTCCATAGTTTCTCTTTGTCAAAGGATCATCATACTAAAATAGAGTTGGATTTCTATGCAATCTACAACTCTATTTTCTACTCTAAAAATAAAATATTCTAAGTATATTCTATCTTTTTGTTTACTTCTAATACTTTTTATTTATAAAGTTTATAATTCAACCCCGTTTATTTATTTTTTGCTTAAATTTTCATTAATTATAATATTAGAATTTCTATATTATAAAATTATTTAAATTAAACATTTATGCAATAAAAAACAAAAATTAGATCATATAAAAATAATAAAACACAATAGATTTTGGTTTAAATATCACCATTATTATATTTTCCCCACAAATGATCGCTTAAAGCATTTTGAAGAGAAAAATGAGCTTCTTTATCTTTGATTTCTCTAAATCGACCAAGAAACTCTTGGAATCGGATATTATCATCCTCTGCCACTTGAACTTTTGGATGTGGAGCTTCTCTTTCAACAAGAATTTATGCATCGAGATCACGCTCATCTTCAATTATCAATCCCATGTGCTAACAAATACACATCTTTAGAGTCCAAAAATCCTAGCCTTGATTGTTGTACGCAAATATCTCTAGGTTTGTCTTCATTTACTCAAAACTTAGATGTCAACGATGAGACTATTAGCGGGTCATCGTCTTCACGACCAAGTGGGATAAACAATCCAAAATGAAAAGAAAACATGTTGATCAAACAACCGCGGTTATCAATACCTTAGAAGAATGGAATAAGCAATTTTGGAGCAATTAAAGGATGCAAATGCTCAAAGACAACATCTTTTGGATATTCAGAATATGAATTATGCTTTGAAAGAGCTCAAGGAGGAAAACAAAATTTTATTTTGTGATTTTAATTCCATACAAGATCCAAATATTCGTGCATGTATTCAATTAGAGCAAACACGAATTTTACAAAAGCGGAGTGATCAGAAACCAAATCAGCAGGGAGATCCTCCATATACTTCATTTGGAAAATACTTTACCGATCTTGGAGAATGACACATAGAATAAAGTAGCGTCCGTTATAAATTGTACACATACAAACAACATAGAACGCAATAGACATAAAACAAAGAAAACATATGTCCATCTAGGCAAGTCCATGAGATCTACAAATTGCGAGCATGCGAGCACGAGCATAAAAACTAGATCCATGAACATAGAACCTAGATCTACACAAATCCACATAGGAGGGACGATTCAAGTTGTCCACATGGGTCGCAGAAAAAACACACATAAGTAGAAACAAGAAACTAGATCCATGAACATAGAACCTAGATCTACTCAAATCAGAAGAGTAGAGATTTGAAGTTGTCCAGATGGGACGCAGAACACAGACACAAGAAAATAAGAATTAGAAACAAGATCGATGAACATAGAACCTAGATCTACGCAAATCAGAAGAGTTGAGACGATTTTAAGTTGTCTACATGGGACGCAAAACACAGAGGCAAGGTAGTAATAACGAAGTTGCAGAAGAACACAATAAACACTTAATCGATGTTTAAACAGACCAATCTAAGTGAAAATCAGTGATACCTATCATAACAAACTTAGATTTGCGACGTCGAAGTGAGGGAGAGCGATTAAGCTACTTGGTTCGAAACAGGGACGACCTTTAACGATAAACAGAGAGATAACACCGACGACGGAGTAAAGAAACCGAGAACCAACACCCAAACTGGCCGGTGGCGTTCAAAGGCGAAGAGGCAGAGAGAGAGGAATCAGAGGTTTTTTAAGTTAGGGTTAGAATATTTTTTCTCCTTCTGTTTTAAATGGTTAAATTGAGAAAGTAAAATAATGAAAAAAAAATAAGTAAAAGGTGAAAGTAAAATATGTAAAAGACGTGAACATAAGGAGTCTTAGTTAGTGTTTGTTCAGGGGCAAAATTGTATTCTCAAGAGTAGAAAGCGTCCAATGACACACATGTGTCCTTTGGTGTAATATCAATATGTATAAGTGGCTACACACGTAAGAAACTCAATTTTTATTAATTAAAAGTCTTTTTGACTCTTTACAAAAAAAGTCTTTTTGACCAAAAAAAGTTCATCATATAATAATCTTATTTCCATTTAATAATAAATTTGGTTAAAATTGTATTATCTTTTTAGCACTAGAATTTGGTAGCACAAATTTTTTTTTTTTTTTTCATATTTTACCAGTCTTATCTTATCTATCACATTCTTTGAAATTCCATAAAAATATTTTAAAATTACTTCCCATAAAAATCCAGTCAAAAGAAAAAATGGTAAATTTTATTATTATTTTTTTTGTGGTCCAATGTAAAATTGAGATTTTCTTATCTTGTTTTCACTGCATGAGAAAAATGTCTATAAATGATTATATGAGATAATGAGAACTTTGATAGTAATTTCTCATACATAAACAATTAAAAAAACTTTACATTTACGCCCATAATTTTAAGAAATGAACTACAACAACATCATAATTCATCTATTAATTCACAGAAAATGTAGAATTTTTTACTTGAGAACAATGACTAAAAAATATGATATGAGTCAATAATTTCTCATACAAAATCAAAAGATTAAATTTATCACATATTTCATCACAACATAATTATCATACAAACTGGCATTTTAAACCTCAAATAGAACTTATTAGCACTTTAAACATTAAAACATTGACATTCACACTATAAACCATCAAAATAACAAAACTCACATATATAACCTTGACAGTAGTTCTAGTGTTTGCACCGGCAAATAAATAAGTTAACGGAATACCTAAGTCTGTGATGGCACTGTAAACTTTTGTTAGTTTTGAATCAAAAGTGCTTAATATTATATATTTTTGAAAATAATAAATCTATCTTATAAAAACAGGAAACTGACCTTGGTACATAGATGTTGTATTCCCGAAATTTTCGCTTGATATCGTTAGTAATTGTATTTTTTTCATTAAGGGTAAAATTAGAATATGCGACATTTTGTCACGCATGGGACGCGGATCCGGGCCAGGTTTTGCGTTCTCGCAGATCTTTCCTTTTAGTCGTGGCCGTCTATTCGAATGTGTTCTAATCTAACCGTCCGCTGGATATTTCTATTTTATGTTTCTTTTATCGCATTTAAGGGCAATGACAATCGGATCCTAATCGGCTATAGCGCGGATCCTATTTTAAAATCTTCGTCGTTCATTCTTAATGTTTTAATCTAGCCGTCCAATTTATCGCGAATATTCAAATTTAAAAAATAATATCCACCATTAAATCTTTATATATCTATCATATTACAAATTATGAATCTTAATAAATTCAAATTCGACATGTTTCTAAGATCAGTTACAATAATCTTCGATATTAATCAAAGATATATCTATATTAAACTATAAAACAAATATGCCAATAATATTCTAAACAAAATTTGACCTAGGAAATAATCTATAAATACCAATGTCCACCACCCACAACTTCATAGTCTTTCTTACTTTACATCGTTGCGGGAAAAGTTATTGCTGATCTTTTTCAAGAATATTTCATTATCGAATCGTATTCGTGTTTCTACATTTTTGTTAATGTTTTGGTTGGATATCCGAACTATTGTTATCGAATATTGTTTTTGTTTTGATTTTATACCATGGCTATTGTTATGATTTTGGTATTATATTAATGGTTTTTATTATAGAGATGCAAAACATTAGTCCAGTGATAAGTTTTTATCGTGGTTATTTTTATATGATGTCCGGTAATGTTGAGGATTTAAGAGATGCAAGCTTCAGTCGATTATATGTAGCCTCCAAATTAACAAAATACAGCTTCACAATACTGTAATTGTCAACCCTTAGTGTATATTTTCAAACATTAAGGGTTGGACTATAAGCAGTTGAAAATATAGAATCGGTAAAGGCTGAAATGTTTGGAGTTATGGTTTTGTATTGATATCGTATAAACGGACATAATTATTTGACTACCATATATCAATACTAAATGTAGTGCAGTAACTTCAATTTTTAAAAGTGAAACTATTCTACGATATGTGAACGGAAAAAAATAAAAGAAAATAAAATGTTTTCTAAAACTCATTCAAAAACAAAAACAAAATATCTATTTAACATCTAAAATCTAAACAAACCAATAATTAGTTGACTAGCACATATGAATACTAAACAACAGACATTAACATATATCAAATGTTGTATAAAACCAATGTTCGAAAAATCGTTAGGCACTAGTCGGACGGTCGGGGTGGGTCTAGCGCCTAACAAGAAAACCGGAGAGTAATCGGGAATTAATCAGGATCTAATTTTGGGGTTTTTATCTAGTTGTGTGTTTATATATTAAGATTTTTCTATTGGTGTGCAATAAAATTATTTAGTTCAGTGGCTGTGGCAAGGAGAAAGGTGTTAAGGACCTGAGTTCTACGCCTCACTTTGTGAGTTTTGCACGATTTTCCAGCTTTCTTTTTTTAATAGAGGGTAAAATGGACTTTTTCTATTCATCTTCTCCCTTCCAATTATCTAACCTAGCTAAAAAAGTTCAGAGGCCGCCGTGGCTTCTTCCTTTTTCATTTTTTCACTCTTTTTAACCGTTTTAGTTTGAATTTTTAGGCGAAATTGATAGATCTAGTTAAACTTAGTAGATTTCTTAAGAAAAAACATGTAAAACTGAGATTTTTTCAAAACATCCGATTATTTCACCGACTACCGTCAAATCGCGGCGGCTCCGGGCCGCCTCACGCCTCGCCGGCGACTTTGCGGCCGCGGAAACCACGTTTTTGAACATTGTGTAAAACACATTGAAAATCAAACTAAAAAATAACTGCTTAATAACTAAAATTATGACAGACCAATAATTAGTTAACTACCATATATTAATATTAAAAATTCGATATTAACATAAATTTTAGATTCGACTCAAAAAAACATAAATTTTCAAATAAAAAAATTCTTCAATGTTAATTAAAATGAAAAAAAAAACTGCACGCTCAGTGCGGGTCAGACTTTAGTTAAAATAAAACTTACAAAGGTAAACCTTGATACATACGGAACTATACACATACAATTTACAATGGTTTCTCTTTTTGATTGTAATTGGATGAATGAATGATGGTTTAGGTAAAAATTCTCTAAGTGTTTCTTCGATGGATTTTGGGACATAGGCTTGTAGAAATCAGCTTCTCCAGGGTTACTTGATTTACATGGACGATCAGCTTCAACAAGTTTTCGAATTGGCTTTGGGAAAGGGGAACAATTTCTTTTATTCTCCAGATTATTATGGAACTGGTAGGCTTAATGGCCAAAGTGAGTGACTTTTGGGGAATAACCTAAAAAAATACCAAGGATTGGGCAGCTCGGGATCGGGTAGCTTCACTGGTCAACCGAGATTGTACGGACCTTGGGTAAGATTATGTGCTGAAGGTTAAACTTTCCTTCTTCTTTTTCACTAGAAGATTTATTTTATTAGAAGGAAAATATCGTATAGATAGCATATAAACATAGTCATGTACTGTTGTGTATGTTTGTGCAGTTGATATAACCCTCAAATTTAGATAATGTTTGCCAAAATACAAATATTACGTTTGGTTGACCAGCGAAAAATAATTCTTTTTCCGTCTAACACTTAGTGGAAAAAATAAATGGTAATTATTTGTTCAGTTTCCCTTTAACATAATTATCTGCCCGCTTAACATTTGTGAAAAAACAAGACAGTTATTTTTTAGCTTCCCTCTTTCACAGAATCATTTAACCCTAATTTTGTTAAAACAAAAGAACTGTTGCCGCAAACATTTCATATCTTCTAATGCGGCGATTTATCGAAAAGGATACTCGCCGGAATAGCAGTTCCAATGACGACGGCAGCTACGTTGGTCTTTCTCCTTGTCCTTCTCCTCTCACCTAGCTCGCGTCGACACTGCCCATTCGTCTGCAAAACTAGTAGGTATACAACTCGTAGAGCGAGAGATTCTTCTCATTCGATTCTAATTTTCATTCGATTTATTTGAGTTTGTGAATTAATCTAATTGGTAGAGTTTGGCTTCTCTTAACATCATAGACTATTTGAATTTTAAGAATTTCTGATGTTTTTATAAGTTTAATTTTTATTGATTTCAATTCATGAAATCATCCCAAAATCATCTAGGTTTGATTTAATTCAAACCTATGTTTTTCTAAAGAAGGAGAAAGAATCACTAACTTTGATCTATACTCTTTTGGCCCTTTAAATGGATTGGATCTTTTCTTGACTTCTCCTTCCTTAATCCTCCAAAGCCTTATGGATCCTTTTGATGGACAAAGGAACCCAGTCTCAATCTCTCTTACTCACCTTATATCTTTTATGTACTTTGTCTTGTTCTCTTATTATCATTATCATAATTTATGTATATATAGAGAACACACGTTACTTAATGTAACGTAAGGTCGCAACCTTATGACCTGACACCTTTTGCTCACATACACCATTTAACACATTTAATTATTTAAATGTGTAACTTACATATATATATATATAATATATAATATATCTAATATAATATATATATATTATTTATAAGAGAAGAATATATAATACAATAAGTTAAGGAAAGGATAGTTATCATAAATTTGAATTCTAATTCTCTAATCAAAACCGATCCATCACGGTATCGTCTTTTATATTAGAATTCTTTAACACCAATGTGAAATTGATCCGTTATATTAAACCAAGAGACATATAGGTCACATATAAGAATAAATATTCTTACATTCTCCCACTTGACCTTTATGTCGATTTGATGGTTCAATAAATTTAATGCATACTTTCTTATCAAGTTCATCTGGCCTTTAATACAAACTATAAAATCAGAATTGACTGAATCATGGCGGTCACACATCATTGAACCACATGCTCCCTTCCATGTATCACACAACTCTAAATTTATAGATTTATATTTCTTTTACATGAGAGGATCCTGAATTCTCAAAATAATTATATGTTATCCACAAACCTTAAATGTATACATACTTTAATGATAACATACTTAGTAAAACAGAAACGTAACTTTAAGTGAATTCATAGTATCACAACTGTAAAGAGCATACCATAACTGGAATAGCAAGGCTTCACCTTTTATCACCCATACATTTTAAATGGCCATTGAACGCCTTGGGTGGTAATCCTTTACTTAACGGATCCGCTACCATCATATCCATCATTATGTGCTCAAAAGACACTACACGTTTCTACACTTCCTCTTTAACAGACAAGTACTTTATCTCATGTGTTTTAACACCCCTCTAGTACTTGTCGTTCTTTATAAAAGAGGGTATTGCGTAATGATCACAATAATTCTCAGCGGTCAGGCTATCAAGTCGACATTCCAAAACCCCAAGATAAATTTCCGCAACCTCAATACATAAAATTGTTGCCTCAAAGCACGCCAAAAATTCGGCCTTAATAGTAGGAGTAGCACTGACAAACTACCTTCCACTCTTTCATGATATTGTTCCTTTACTTTTCAGGAATAAATATCTAGTGATCTCTAGAAGATCATATATCCTATATGTAAGCATGAGCTCATTGGTGCCTTGCAAGTACCTGAGCACCTTCTTTGCAGCTTGCCAGTGGTCCATCCAGAGATACTTTGATATCGACCCAACATACCAACAGAAAATGTGATATCTGGTCGAGTACGTGTTTGAACATAGTTCAAACTCCCAACCACTGATGCATATGGAATTCTTTCCATTTCCTTACGCTCCAATTCATTTCTAGGACATTGCTTTTCACTGAACTTATCCCCCTTCTGAACTGGAGCTATCCCTGCAGAGCATTTTTCCATTATTATATCTCTCTAAGATCTTATTGATATATCTCTTCTGAGATAAACTTAACAATCCTTGTGATCTATCCCGGAGTATTTCTATTCCGATCACATAAGATGCCTCACCCATATCCTTCATCTCAAAGTTCTTAGAGTGATACTTATTTACATCATGTAACACCCCCATGTCATTTGCAGCAAGCAAGATGTCATCAACATATAAGACCAAAATCACAAATTTTCTCCCACTGACATTAATGTAGATACATCGATCAACGATAATTTTTACAAAACCGTATGACGTGATGGTATCATCAAATTTTAGATACCATTGTCTGGAAGCTTGCTTCAGTCCATATATTGACTTCCTCAACTTACATACCAGATTTTCTTTTCCTGTGGCCACAAATCCTTCAAGTTGGTCAATATATACTTATTCCTCAAGCTCTCCATTGAGAAAGGCGGTTTTCACATCCATTTAGTGGAGCTCAAGATCGTAATGAGCCACCAAGGCCAAAACAATCCTTAGAGAATCCTTCTTAGAAACTGGAGAGAAGGTCTCTTTGTAGTCAATGCCGTCCTTTTGAGTGAAACCTTTAGCAACAAGGCGAGCCTTGTACCTTTCAATATTACCTTTCGAGTCGCGTTTAGTCTTAAAGACCCATTTAGAACCAACATTCTTGAAACCGTTAGGCAACTCTACTAAGTCTCAAACATAGTTATCACTCATAGACTTTATTTCTTCTTCGGTGGCATTAAACCACTTTTCAGAATTGTTACTTTCCATGACTTTCCGGAATGAGTTCGGATCTTCATCAATGATTAAGTCACTTTCATTCTCAAGAGCGTAAAATACATAGTCATTTGAAATGGCAAATCTTTCTTTCCCTTCCAGATAGCCTCAATGACTCTTGTGGTGTACTATTCTCTTCTTGAATCGTGACAAGTTCATTAACCGTACTTTCAACTAGGGGAGTTTGTATATCATTATGTTGTTCTATTGTGCCATTTGACTGTAATGCAACAACAAGAACAACAAACTCAGGTGGAATGACAGGTGGATGTACCTCCACGTCAACCACCTTAATGTCCACTTTATGTGGTTCACCACTCCCACTAGTTTCACCATTCTCAATGAACCTAGCATTGCCCGTTTCAACTATTATCGTACTATGGTTAGGGCAATAAAATGTATAACCCTTTGATTTTTCAGGATAGCCAATGAAAAATACACTGACAGTCCTAGAATCATGTTTCTTTTCTTGTGGGTTATATAACCTTACTTCTTCTAGGCAGCCCCAAACACGTAAATGTCTTAAACTGGGTTTCGTTCCCGTCCACAGTTCATAAGGGGTCTTAGGAACTGCCTTACTAGGAACCCGGTTAAGAACATACGTAGAAGTCCTTAATGCATATACCCACAATGAAAGAGGTAAAGAACAATTACTTAACATGCTCCTAACCATATCCATTAATGTACGATTCCGCCTCTCAGCTACACCATTCTGCTGAGGTGTACCAGGCATTGTGTATTGTGTGCAAATGCCCTTACTTTCAAGTAACTTTGCAAATGGATCTGGACATTGTCCACTTTCATTGAATTTTCCATAAAACTCACCACCTCTATCATACCTCACAATCTTTATTTTTCTATCTAACTGCCTTTCCACCTCATCAATGAACACCTCTAGGACATTCACACACTTGGACTTTTCGTGTAGTAGGTATGTATACCCATAACGTGAGTAGCCATCGACAAAGGTGATGAAGTATTTTTCACCACTCCAAGAAGGAGCATCGAAAGGGCCACATATATCGGTATGTATTATTTCAAGAAGCTGAATGCATCTTGTGGCTGGTTTCTTTAAAATATGTTTAGTCTACTTTCCTTTATTGCAGTCTACACGTACATTTAGATCACTAAAATCCAATCGAGGAAGAATATCATTTTTTATCAACCTCATAATCCTTTCTTTGGAAATGTGACCTAATCTTTGATGCCACAAGTAAGCAGAACTTTCATCTGCTGAACTACGCTTAATGCCTCGATTTTCAACATTAAATAAGGATTCAGAGAACTTTGCATCAAGATTTAACTTGTAAAGTGAATCAATTAATGTACCACTACCATAAAAGTAATCATTTTGGTACAAAGAGAAAACACCTTGTCCAACCTTAATATCAAAACCTAAATTATCCAACCTACTTACTGAAACAAGATTTCTAGTACGTTCAGGTACATAGAGACATTCTTCAAGATCCACATGACACTTACTGTCTAAGACCAATCTATACGTCCCAATGCCCTCTATTCTTGCCTTCATCATGTTTCCCATGAACAAGAATTGTTCAGGTCCTCTTATAGGCTGGATGGATTTGAATCCCTGTTTAATATGAGACACATGAGTAGTTGCACCAGAATCTAGCCACCAAGTATTATTAGGCACTTCCATAAGGTTCAATTCAGAGCAAACAAAGCTATGATGTTTACCTTTCTTGTCGATCCATGCCTTTCTTTTCGGACAATCTTTCTTGAAGTGTCCCGTTTGCTTGCAAAAGAAACACTTCATTTCCCTATGGATTTTACTTTCGGGTCCTTTCATGAATGCTTTATCCTTCCCTTTGTCCTTTCTACTTGGTTTTCCTTTAGTGCTGCGGGCAGGGCCAAGACCTACGAGATTAGCAACTTTATCTTTCATCTTCTTTAATCTCCCTTCCTCTTGAACAAGCATAGCTTGTAACTCCTTAAAGCTCCATTTATATTTAATAGTGTTGTAATTCATCTGGAACTGGCTAAACTCGAAAGGTAAGGAGTTCATGATGAATTGGACAACGAATTGCTCATGAACTTCCATTCCCAAGGTCGTTAACTTTGCTGCCAAGTTAGACATGTGTGTCACATGATCATGGATTGGATGAGACCATTCAAACTTTCTTGTAGTAAGCTCGTTCATTAAGCTTCCTACGATCGACTTGTCAGCCAAATCCGATTGTGAACACTCCTAAATTTTCTGTAAGAATTCCCTTGCATTCTCTGTCACGGGCATAAACGGCTTAATAATTTCTGCCATCGTCATCCTCATGAGGTTCAAGCTCAACCTATTATATTGCTCCCATCTCTCATACCGAGACTTTTTATACTCAGAGCTATGTTCTGTAATGGCTGAGGGAACCTCATCAGTTACTATGGCGGAGTCTAATGCCATAACATCGAGTGTAAACCGGATCTGTTCGGACCACTCTCTATAATTAAGCCCATTAAACTTCACGACAGAGTTTACAGATGCAAACAGATTTGATGAAGCTTCAAACATGAATACATGTTTACCCATCAATGCTATGAAACTTAAATGTTTTAGGAGGCAATTTTAATCTTTTATTGCATGAATTTAAGTAACTTTTAGGCAATACTTAAACACAAGCACTATCATTGATGCTAAGTTAATACTTTTATAATTAATCGAATCACACATAAGTTAAATAGTATACTACCTTTGGGTATATATACCATCAACTATAGGTTTGATTTAATTCAACCCTATGTTTTTTAAAAGAAGGAGAAAGAATCACTAATCTTGATCCATGCTCTTTTGGCCCTTTAAATGGATTGAATCTCCTCTTGACTTCTCCATCCTTAATCTTCCAAAGCCTTATAGTTCCTTACTTCCTTTTGATGGACAAATGAACCCAACCTCAATCTCTCTTACTCACGTTATATCTTTTATGTGTGTTTTAATGTCTTGTTCTCTTATTATGATTATCATAATTTACGTATATATAGAGAACACACGTTACTTAATGTAACGTAAGGTGTAACTTACATATATATATATATATATATATATACTGACACCTTTTTCTCACTTACACCAATTTTTTTTTTTTTGACAACAAAGTAAAAAGAAGAACACTAATTTCCTATCATCCATATTGGTGGTTCCGGCCCAATATGTATGCTTGATGACTGCCTGAGCCTAGCACTACGTGCTAGCCTATCTGCTGTCTGATTCTGTGTGCGGTATGTGTGCTTGAGATCAAAGGTCGCGAATGACATCTTCCTCCTGTGGATCTCTTCCGTGTAGACTGTAAATGCTGGCCAATTCTCCGGGTCAGAGACTATCTTCACCACTTCTGAATAGTCTGTTGCAAAAGTTACATGTCTTTGATCGAAGATAAGCTCTGTCTGGTATTCATAGCCCCCATCTGTTTGTTTACCCCTTCTTCGTAGCAGCTATACCACCCATAACCAGTAAACACATCCCCCTCCTTCCTAGACGCATCCACCCAACACCATTGGCCTTTATGTATCTCAGTAATTATGTTTGAACCTGAATTTCCCATATGGCTCTGATTACTATCTTCTTTGCCTACATGAGCTCCTTCCCATGACAAATACTCCGTTTCCGCCTGTCTTAATGTCTCATTGGGATCCCGGTCTATGTTATTGTATACCATATCATTTCTACTCTTCCAAATATACCATAGGATCCAAGGAAACTGTCCATTCGTATCCAATGTAGGAATTCTCCAAAATAAGTAATCTATATTCGTATATAGTGCCTCTGTAGGAAATCATATCGGATTAGTGGGAATTCTTGACAATGCCCATGTTTTAAGAGCCGGCGGACATTCAAATAGAACATGGTTTACTGTCTCCTCAGCTCCACACCTTACACAATATGTATCACAACGTATTCCCCTTGATTTCAAATTTTTAGTTACTGCCAGACACCCTGTTATTACCTGCCATATAAAATGTCTCAGTTTTGGTGGGCAATTTAACTTCCATGAATGTGATTGTAGTCCCTTAATATCTGGACCCAAAACCTGAATATAATTACCAACATCTGGGAACTCCCTTTCTGTAAGGTATCCCGATTTTACCGTATATCTTCCTGATTTAGTAAAATGCCATCCAACAGTATCAGGCCTTACGATTTTACTGATTGGCATACTCTCAATCAGCTTAGCATCTTCTTGATCAATCACTGCTTCTATCAATGCCTTATTCCACGTGTGGCTCTGATGGTCAATCAATTGGTCAACCGTATATATATTGATGTTTGAGCAAGGTTTACGGGTTGCTGGTCTCGGGCGATAGGCTGGTATCCAGGGATCATTCCATATTGAAATGGATGTCCCTGAACCAATCCTTTTAATTAGTCCTTTATTAACCAGAGATCTAGCTGAGATTATACTCCTCTACCCATAGGAAGGTGAGTATGATCGTATTGGATCGAGTGGATCTGTGTTCCTGAAATATCGCCCTTTAAAAACTTTTGAAAATAGGAGATTGGGTTTATCGATCAATCGCCAAAGTTGCTTGATCACTTACACCATTAAACACATTTAGTTACATATATATATATATATATGACCTGACACCTTTTGCTCACTTACACCATTAAACACATTTAATTAATTAAATGTGTAACTTACATATAATATATATTATATTATTCATAAGAGAAGAATATATAATACAGTTAAGGAAGGAGGGTTATCAATAAACTTAAATTCTAATTCTCTAATTGAAACCGATCTATCACAATATCGTCTTTTATATTAGAATTTTTAACACTTATGTGAACTTGATCCGTTATATTAAACCGAGAGATATATATGTTACACATAAGAATAAATATTCTTACAGTTTTGACTTTCAGTTATGAGCTTCCTCCTCGTGTGCTTTTTGCTTGATTTTGATCATTACCGTTGATCAAGTACTGCTCTTTCATTGTCTTTTTCTCTTATAGCATTACTAACCTACATATAGAACATGTTCTACTTCATATCTTATATTTCTTAAGGTATATGTTCTAGTTGCTTATTGTATTGTATGGATACAAACTTGAGGGAAAAGATGAGTTTTTCACTTCTAGTGATGAGCTCACTCACCTCATGTGTGTTTCTGATTCTGGTAGTTGCAGGAGAAAAGCAGTTGATTTCCATTCCGTAATTTCATTGAGGTATCATATTAGTTTATTTCTTAATATATTTTGTTCTCTTTCTGTAGCTGCCAGAGTACATAGTTTCTCTTTGTTAAAGGATCATCTTTCCTATGCAGATAAGGTTTTCCATTTGTGACTGCACTTCTTATGTGCACCTGCAATTACGTGCATCAGAGCCTTATCGCTGCCTTTTTTTTCTCCTAAATAATAATATTTCATAAAGAACTTGTAAGGGCCCTGGCCCGGCCCATTTGAGAAAGTCTTAAATGAATTAATTTGGCTACCTATGTCACCAAGTGCACTTACCTTTTCCGGTTACTTGCCTGAAAGAACTCCAGAGTTAAGCGTGCTTGGGCTGGAGTAGTCCCAGGATGGGTGACCTTCCGGGAAGTGACTCGTGGTAGCATGTGTGTGAGGAAAAAACACATGGGAAAAGGTCAGGGGTGATTATAGGGTCAGTGGATTAATCGGTCGGGCCTACCAAAAATAACGCACCGACCGTCGGACAGGGGTGGGGCCCACGAGCCCGACGAGAGGGATGGGTGACTCACCGGTAGGGGCGGACGGGGCGTTACAAGTGGTATCAGAGCTCAGGGAAGTCATACCGATTCTGTCTCGGGAGACAATCCTGGGGTTTGAGGGTTATGGTTGCTGCGGAATTCAGGGACGAATTCCCGTTAAGTGGGGGAGAATTGTAAGGGCCCTGGCCCGGCCCATTTGAGAAAGTCTTAAATGAATTAATTTGGCTACCTATGTCACCAAGTGCACTTACCTTTTCCGGTCACTTGCCTGAAAGAACTCCAGAGTTAAGCGTGCTTGGGCTGGAGTAGTCCCAGGATGGGTGACCTTCCGGGAAGTGACTCGTGGTAGCATGTGTGTGAGGACAAAACACATGGGAAAAGGTCAGGGGTGATTATAGGGTCAGTGGATTAATCGGTCGGGCCTACCAAAAATAACGCACCGACCGTCGGACAGGGGTGGGGCCCACGAGCCCGACGAGAGGGATGGGTGACTCACCGGTAGGGGCGGACGGGGCGTTACAGAACTGTTTACAATATCTGAGCTTATAGTATTGCTCAACCAAATACGTACAAAAGGATTAGAACCAATACTAGAGTAATTTTGCCGTGACTTAGAAGCAATGATATGAGCTGGTCGATTTCTTGAACGACGAATGAAGGAGAATTGCATATCTGGATACGCGTTGGTGATGTGCTTAATTTCAGAAACTAAGTTATGAATACTCCAATCCCTTGCGTCTGAGTTAATTGAGCGAAACAAAGTCTAGCAATCTCCGTCAAACATAACGGCATGTAACCCTCTGTGTAATACATCCTGCATAGCATATAAGAGTGCCTTGCCTTCTGCTTCGAGAGGTGACGAGACGTTAACCAACAAATGTGAACCCACTACAAGAAAACAGGCTTTTTGCGACTCTAAGTTGCGACTAATTTTATAGTCGCTAAATTTTGCGACTACTTAGCGACTAAGTTGCGACTAATATTGCGACTAATAGAGAATAGTCGCTCTTTAGTCGCTAAATTGCGACCACAAGTTATACGTCGCTAAATAGTCGCTACATAGCGACTATTTAGCGACTAAATTCGGTGGGTCGCTAAACCGTATTGTTTTTAGTCGCTAAAAGTCGGTATAGAACACGTTTTTAATGTTCTGAACCGGGTGTACCTAATTTGTAACTAATTTTGCGAATCGGTCGCAAAATTAATCGCTAAATAGTCGCAAAAATTATATATATACAAACATGGATCAATACAATTTCTCCTTAGCCACACATGGAGATTACCCTAAACCCTAAAACTCTAAATTATAAACAAAATCTTATAAATAAATCCCAATTACTATATAACATATAAAATTAAGTACAAAACTTAAAACCTTAAACACCTTTCAAATCTTGTACCCTAAACCCTAAACAAACCTTAAAACTCTAAATTATAAACAAAATTCAATAACTAAAACTCTAATTACTATATAACATATAAAACTAAGTACAACACTTAAAACATTAAACATTACCCTTCAAATCCCAAACCCTAAATCCTAAATAAACCCTAAAACTCTAAATTATAAACAAAATTCAGTAACTAAAACTCTAATTACTAGAATAACATATAAAATTAAGTACAACACTTAAAACATTAAACATTACCTTTCAAACCCTATACCCTAAACCCTAAACAAACCCTAAAATTCTAAATTATAAACAAAACTTTAATAACTAAAACTCTAATTACTATATAACATATAAAATTAAGTACAACACTTAAAGCCTTAAACATTATCCTCTAAAACACTAACTTATAACCCTAAACACAATCCTTAAAACCTATACACTAAACCCTAAACCCTAAACCCTAAACCCTAAACAACCCCTCAAACTCTAATTAATAACATTTTAATTACTATAACATATCCAAAACACTAACTTATAACCCTAAACACAATCCTTAAAACCTATACACTAAACTCACCATAAACAACACCTCAAACTCTAATTAATAATATTTTAATTACTATAACATATCCAAAACACTAACTTATAACCCTAAACACAATCCTTAAAACCTATACACTAAACCCTAAACCCTAAACCCTAAACCCTAAACAACACCTCAAACTCTAATTAATAACATTTTAATTACTATAACATATCCAAAACACTAACTTATAACCCTAAACACAATCCTTAAAACCTATACACTAAACCCTAAACCCTAAACAACCCCTCAAACTCTAACTAATAACATTTTAATTATTATAACATATCCAAAACTCTATATCCTAAACTCCAATTTCTAAATTACATACTCTAAACCTTAAATATAAATTTATAACTTCAAATCAATAATTTATTTTTATATGTTCAGAAGCTTACTTAGAAAGTCCAAAATGTTGACAAAAAAAGAAAGTCCAAAACAAGTGCTAAGTTTAAAAAAGAGAGTCCAAAACAAGTGAAAAATTGGAAACAATCGTTTTGAGGGAAAACTTTTGGTTTTGGCACCAAAATTATTTGGTTTTGCTGACAAAACCAGAAAATTTTGTCCCATCTCTTTTCCTCTTGGTTCTCTCCTCAGCCTCCACCAAATACTTTTGCGCTTGTTCTCTTCTCAGCCTTATTCTTCTCTTCTCCTTCCTCCGCTTCTTCTCCTCCCTGCGTCTTCTACTCCCATCTTCTTCTCTTCCTCATCATCTTCTTCAGATCTAATTATCAATCAGAAAAATCAAGCAAAAATCGACACCTTAAGATTCGGATATGGAGTTTCCAACAAAGATTCGGATCTCTCTCGATCTCTCCGATGGCCGGTGGAAGAGGGAAGATACCAAGAGTTGCGTCCGTTACTGGAGGAAGAGGAAGAGGTTGAGGGCGAGGTGCATCTGTTGCTTGAGGATCTCGGTCCGACCCTTCCACATCTACACCGCCACCAAGCTCTCGACTCCTTCGGTAATCCCATCTTCTTCGTCTCTGCTATTTCTCACTCTGTCTTTGTTTTAGTTTAGGGTTTTCTGCAGATTGTGGTTCATTCATGTATGATTTCGTATTGATTTTGAATCTGGTTTTGGGTTTCGTTGATTGAAAAGATTGATGAATCGATTATATAAAATTGGAAACTTTTTCGTTCTATAACGAGTTGTTCTTGCTTTGCTATCAACCAGCTCTATGATATTCGTCCATGGCCGCCCATTAGTTCAGTTTTTATGCTTTTCATTTTGTATTTTATGAGTTTTGGTTTTTTGAGATATTTGTTGTGAAGAAAAAAGGTTTCTTGAGATAGTTGATTTATTCTCTATTTTGCGATTCATGGACACCTGGTTTGGGTTTCTTAGTTCGGTCTAAGATTGAGAGTTTGCCGTCGACTTGGTTGATATGATTCCCCATTTTAATTTCTTGGCTTGAGTTGAAATTGTTAGTGGTACAATTACAGTTACGCAATTCAGATTCTATGACACAAATTCTGGAACTGTAGGCTTTTTGTTTCCATTTGTTTGTGAACTATGGTGCCTCGTTTGGAAGCATTGTTGTAACAAAAACAACTCTGCTGCAGAGAAGTGCACTGGAAAAATTTTGGTGTCTAAATAACATCTTATCTCATTTTGTTTAACAGGTAAGGATTGACGGGCAAGATATTGGTCGTGATAACCATGGAGTTGTGATGTTGTGTGTAGTTGAGTGGTGAAGAGAAACAAGGACTGGCACTTTAATTCGAAGACAAACTCTTCACAATTATATAGTGGCCTTAGATGCTTCAGAAGAAGCTGGTAATGAAACCAAGCTAGAAGAAGAAGTTTCACCTGCAGTAGAGGAGCCAGAAGCAAAGCACGAGGAAACAGAAGAGCAAGTTTCCGTCATTACCGTCACCGGAGTCTCCATCTTTTTCGGCGTTCTTAGCCACCGGAGTCACGGCTTGAAGACGGAGGGCCAGCCCACGAAGACGACGACACCGCGGGATGATAAGCATATATGTATACATGTATACATATATATATATATATATATATATATATATATATATATATATATATATATGTTTCAAGTATTTTTATATATATGTATACATATACATATATTCATATATTCCCTGTATTTGTATTTTCCCTGTGTATATGTTTAAATATTTTTCCTGTATTTCTTTTGTTTTTGTATTTTTGTTTTTGTTTTTGTTTATAAATAAAAATATTTAATATTTAATGATATTTTTTGTATATTTGTAATTTAAAAAAAAATTATTTGGTTTATATATTAGTATATTAAATAATATTTAATTATTATCTAATTAGTAAATATCAGAATTAATAATATTATTATTATTAGTCGCTAATTAGTCACTAAAATAATCATATATCAGTCGCTAATGAGTCGCTATATTAGTCGCTAATTTAGCAACTTATATAGCGACTAATATTCACAAAATATATATAGTCGCTAAATAGTCGCAATTTAGCGACTAATATAGCGACTAATAAATTTAGCGACCACAGATTAGCGACTAATGTAATTAGTCGCTACTGGGTCGCAAAAACTAATATAGCGACTGATTAGCGACTATATACGCAGTCGCAAAAAACCTATTTTCTTGTAGTGACCCCAACCAAGAACCTCCCCTATATTATTACGAAGAATCAATCCAGCATTGCTCGAGCCAGATGAGAAATCAAATGCCGCATCAACATTACACTTGATAGTATGCAGTAAAGGTCGTGACCATCTAGTAAGAACTGGACTGACCACTGATAAAGCCTGTGGAGTTCGAATTTGAGTGAGCTCTATCCATTCTGTAACTTCACCAAAACAGTACCCAATCTCTCTGTCAGGATCGATTGGTTTATTTGCAAATATGAGCGAGTTTCTTGATGTCCAAATGTGCCATAAAACCCCAAAAGGTAACAGTTTCTCAAGATCAGAGAGGTCATCCATCTCTAAACGATCAAATAAGATAGAAATGTTAGAGTCCGAAACCTCAGCCTGATTAGGAATCCATGAGAGATATCGTAAAGCTGCTCGATCCCAAAAACGTTGTGAGTTGGGACACTCAAAGAAGAGAGGTGATAGTGTTTCAATATGAACAATACATCGAACACAAACCATAGAAATTTGAAGTCCCCTGGAATTAAGTCGGCTAGCTGAAGTCAAAGCACGAGAGAAAAGCCTCCAAAGAAAATGTTTCAACTTAGGTAGGATGGGTAATTTACAAACCTTGCGTTTAATCTCCAGATCACCATGAGTGGGAACGATCAAAACTATTTCTTGATCAAGCTGACGAGCTAAGTGATATCCGGAGCAAATTGAATACACTCTGTTCGTTTCAAAAGCCCAAATTGTTGCATCTTCTTGAGGTGTAGATGACAGAAATAATCTACCAACCAAATGTCTATCTTCAACTGTCAAAATATCCCGTAAAGATCATTCCATTGACAATTATCATTATGTTCGGTAATGAGAGAAGCTACCGTGAGCGTAGAACTAGAGTCACCTTCAGCGGGTCTTGGTATCGGCCTTGGCAACCAATTATTCCTGAATACTCGGGTTGACCATCCATCACCAATATTATGCTTCATCCCTTTCTTGATAAGGTACAAACCCACAAGAATAGAATACCACCCATGTTATTGTAGACGTTGAGAGGAAGCTTCAAACAGTGAACAGTGAGGATAATATTTGGCTTTAAACAACCGAGCTAACAAAGAATCCAGATGTTTTAGCAGACGCGAAGCTTATTTCGCCAAATAAAGAATCATTACACAGAGAAAGATCTTTGAAACCAATACCACCTTCATCATTTGGAAATTGCATACGATCCCAAGCCACCCATGGGATACCTCTTTTATCCGATTTCTTTTCCTACCAAAATCTGCGCAACTCTGAAGTGATATCATCTACTATTTGTCTTGGAATTTTGAAACAGGACATTGAGTACACCGGCATGGCTATTGCTACTGTTTTCAACATGATTTCTTTTCCTGTCTGTGTTAATTTCTTCGCTGTCCATGTTTGTGTGCGCTGCTTAACCTTATCAACAATAGCATGAAACATATCCTTCTTTTTTTCTACCAAACTGTTCCGGGAGACCCAAGTATTTACCCCCACCACCAGGCTGATGAATATCCAAAATATGTTGTATCATGCGTTGTGTATGAGGATATATTCTTGACCCAAATGTTATGATCGATTTGGAGACATTAAATTTCTGCCGTGAACACTGCTCGTATAACAGAAAAACTGATCGAAGAGCCAGACTATTCCGCTGGTTTGCTTGAACAAAAAAATAATGAATCATCTGCAAACAATAAGTGAGTAATGACTGGAACCCCATTCCGTATCTTAATTCCTTTTATTCTTCATGTCCGTGTTTCCTTCGAAATTAAGTGGCTCAGAACATCTGCACATAGATATAAAAAGATATGGTGAAAGTGGGTCACCTTGACGCAGTCCCCGTTCTGGAAAGATTTGACCGTGAGGAGACCCATTTATAAGGACTGAGAAAGTAACATATGTTACAATTGCCATGATCCATGAAATCCAAATATCTGAAAATCCAAAAGCTTTCATTGTCTCTTTGAGGAAATCCCATTCAATACGATCATAAGCCTTCAAAATATCCGTCTTAACAGCCATATACGTCTTCGAAACCCTCTTCCTTACTTTCAGTGAATGCATAAGCTCATTAGCAATTAAGACATTATCTGATGCCATTCTACCCGGGATGAATGCTGCTAGAGCTTCAGATACTATCTCGTTGAGGAACATTTCAACCTTGAGACCAATAATTTTGAGATAATCTTGTATAAAACGTTACATAATCCAATAGGTCGATAATCTCCAAAAGAAGCTGGATTCTGAATTTTCGGCAACAGACAAAGATTAGTGTGATTCAACCCTGGAGTCATCAAGCTAGTAGCAAAAAATCTTCGAACTTCACAACAAACATCTGGACCCACAATCTCCCAATATTCTTGATAAAATCTAGCCGTGAATCCATCTGGATCTGGACATTTATCTGAGCCAATATCTAAAACCGATGCATGAATTTCAGTATCTGAGAATTCACGGGTGAGGTCCATATTCATGCTATCCGAGACCTTAGATGTAAAACCTTCAAAAATTTCCATGTCCAAAGCAGATCGAGAACTAGAGTACACATTCTGATAATAAGCTTCTGCCGCTTGACCTACTTTCGTTTCACCTCTTATGGTTTCACCAACATTATTCGTAATAGAAAGGATTAGGTTCTGAGAAAACCTATGTTTCGTACACGCCTGAAAGTAGCCTTCTCGCTGCCTTTCCTTTATTTTTCTGCATTCAAACAAGTGATAGAAATGGTTGTCCGAGCTTAAGATATTGCTACACAACATGATAATACAATAAAGGAGAAATGGTTTCCCGAGCTTAAGACCCAGTCGTGAATGCTCAAACTTCCGTGGAGCATTGCAAATACGTGTGGGGTTTGGTAAGCAACTTCTGTAACTACATAAGCTCGCTATATTATTATTACAATGTCGTTTTATTTCACAAATATATGAACCTTTATATCAGACTATAGTGACCGGAGAAGGAGAGGAGACCCTGCACTTTTGGAACGTCTTCCTTTCAGTGTAAATGCAGGTATGTATTCTTTCTTCAACTTAAATTTTCTTCAGCTTAAATTCCTTCTAGCTGTTTCTGCAACTCTAGATACAAGTTAAGTGTTTCTGCCTTTTATCTCTGTGCTTTATCGTATAGCTATAGGTATCCATATATGAGTGATGGAGTTAGAGCTGCTTGTCCATTTTGTATCAAAAAGGATCTTGTCAAAGAGATGAAAAATTGGAGTCAAAGAGCGATCTTCTTTAGTATACTTTCTTTTCTACTTATGTATTTGAGGATGTTGATACTTGTTTTTCTTTGCACTACAAGAAAAATCTGGCACACGAAAAACGCCATTGTATGTATATGATAGCGTTTTTGATAATGCTATTTCTGCCCCAGCTATAATAGGTCGGCCATATATGATAGCGTTTTTTGTCTGTGCTATAATATTGTTCACTATAATAGCGTTTTTGAAATTGCTATATCTGCCCCAGCTATAATAGGTCGACCATATATGATAGCGTTATATCAGTGTATGTATATGTTACGGAAGGTCCACTCATCCCTTTCTGGACCACCGCGTTTTTCTGTGTTCGAGAGAAAGTACTTAAAATCCCCAAGCAAAAGCCAAGGACCATCCCGAGTGTTGTGAATCGCTTTTAGTCGATTCCATAACTCATATCTCCTCTGTTGTACTGGATGACCATAAACACAAGACAAGTAGAAAGCCATTCCATTAAAGTTGATATGAACATCAATCAAGCGTACATCTTCTGAAAAACAGGAAACTGAAACTGAATTCTTCCACATAGATATATGTTGGTGAACATATGATCGGACATGACCCGCTAATGAGAACTCCACAGGATAGTTATATCAGTGTCATGGGAGGTTCTCATTACGACTATAGAGTATAGTCCTTAGACCTGAGTTCATCATGCTTTCTAGCATATGAATTGATGCGCTTTGACCTTGTCAAACTTCGTTCCGTAACTGGCGGCTATAACGGCATTGCTTATACATATCATGAAGTATGTGTAGAAACAGGGATGGAAACAAGATGGGATTTGTCCCTCCTGTAACAGGAGATAAATATCTCAGGGCCCATCGAAGATTTGATACTGAGAAAATGCATGGCCGTGCTCAAACGAGGTGATTGTCAGTCGTTTGTTTTATCAGTATAGATCAGGAGTTCGATGAGCATGATGTTGGCTATAATAAGGATGACACAGTCTCTTGCCTTATGCCATATCGAGATATAGAGACGAAGGGATTATAGGAATAGGTGATTCCAGTACAAGTGGGAGATTGTTGGGATTATGTCCTGAAATCACATTGTACTTACTCTAGAGATAGTTGTATTGTCGAGATCGGACAATTCATGTGATACTAGGTAGTCATAATGTTTTGCTAGAAACCGCTTATGACAAATGAGTTGTAACTCATTTATGGTATCGTATGAACCTACAGGGTCACACACCTAAGCAAGTTGGATACACTTGGTATGGGATTGATCATTGGCATATGATCCGATCAATGTGTATTGGATACACATTGATATCGTGTTTTAAGAGATGTGTCGATCGATGCCTTTGGTGCATCGATCGATACAAGATGTGTGTCGATCGACACCAATAGGTGTGTCGGTCGACGCGAGGGCGAAACCAAAACTGATGTTTCGGTTTACCTCGAGGTCAATATATAAATGAGTTTTATATTTTGACCTAAAGGAGAGTGCCGTTGTAGACAGTTTTTCTTGACAGAAAAACTGATCCTCTTTCTCCAGAAAACACAGAAAGCCAAGAGATCCGATTCCCGGCGCTAGCATCCCGGCGGATTCCAACTTGTGCGCGTGTGGACTACGATAGAGGCGCAGCGATTGAGGCGCTCCAGATCTCGTTTACCTGCTCATTCTTCTGCTGCCAATCTCCAGGTAATCACGAGGTCAGATCTATGATTCAATTAACTAGACCCTAGATCCTAGGCTTCGGGAACATGACAGCAATTCTGAATCTGGTAGAATTGGCTCAAAGGTCCAACAGTGGTATCAGAGCCTTAGGGTTTTTCCAATGAATCAACCTGTTTAATTGAATTTAATGATTTAGATTCGCAAACTAGGATGTTTGGTTAGAACATGTGAAATCGATTCTGATCAAAATCGATTCTGTGTTTTCGCGCAGTGTCGATCGACACATTAGGTGTGTCGGTCGACACAGAATGGCGATCGACACAGAGCTCGAAATTCTGGTTATTGAACCTTGAATTTGCAGAAACCAAACTAGACTTAAACCTTGATCAAAGCTTAGCTTCAATATGGTCAACTGTCAAGACTCATTTCATTGTGTGATGGTCTATCCAAGAGCTTGGTGTCCACAATTACGTGAGTAAGGCAGGTAATTATGTTGATGGACTTGCGGTGCTTGACATCAACAATTACATGACCTAATAGATTGATTTGCTAACCTTTCAGAGTTTAGTTTCCTCAACTAAACATCAAGTGACCTTGATGCCTTGCCCAATATCGTCTACTGTCAAGACTCAGTTCATTGTTGGATAGTCTTGGAGTCCTTGGTATCCACAGTGACCTGAGCAAGGGAGGTGTTCGTTGATAGACTCGCAGTGCGACTATCAATGATCACAAGACAGAAGAGATTGTTCTACTTGACTGGGCTATCAGAAGTTCTGGGCCCAAAGACGTCAGAGTAGATGAGACATGGATTGTCTTATCTGCGACCAAGAGTTGTACTGGGTACAATTAGCAATGATTTGCTTACCTAGATAACTGAATTTTGGGTGATGGCGAGTCGTCCACTCAGATTTTAGTGAAGTATGGATCTTGGATCATTATATTCATAGAAGAAATATTGTTTGAATATAATGCGAGTTTTCTTATCAGATAAGATTTCTCATGATATACATAACTAAATCTTTGTTTTCTTGGATTTCAGGTTATGTCTATGACTACTTTCTCATTGCGATCCGTCCTTGAGAAGGACAAGTTAAATGGATCAAATTTCCTGGATTGGTATCGGAATTTGAGATTAATCCTCAAGCAGGAGAGCAAGGACTATGTCCTTGAGAAAGCTCTTCCAGAAAGGCTTGGGATCAATCGCTCGAATGCAGTATATGATGCTTGGAATAAGCATTATATTGATGTGGTAGATGTGCGTGGTCTGATGTTGGCTACCATGAACTCGGATTTGAAGAGTCAATACGAGAACATGGAGTCGCCAATAGAGATGATCACCAGCCTGAAACTGAAGTTTCAGGATCTGGCACGAGTTGAGAGATTCCAGATGGTGAAGTCTCTCACTGGGTGCAAGCTACCAGAGGATGCTCCAGTAAGTCCTCATGTCATTAATATGATGGGTTACATTGATAACCTGGGGAGACTGGATTGTCCTGTCAGCTTGGAGTTGGCTACTGACATCATTCTGCAGTCACTGCCGTCAAGTTATGATAAGTTCATAAAGAACTATATCAAGAAAGGCTTGACGAAGACGTTGACTGAGCTGCATGGCATGCTCAAGACAGCGGAGCAAAACATCAAAAAGGGTAAAAGATTTGAGAAATCTTGTTTAGACAAGGGTGATGTCAAGGCCGTTCAGATTTGGAATCGGGATAAACCTGTGTCATCTTTTAAGCCCAAGTCAGGCCCATCTGATGTTGATAAATGCTGCTACTGTAAAGAGTTTGGGCATTGGAAGAGAATTGCATTAAATTCTTGGAAGATTCACAAGAGATGGAGAAGATGTATGGTACTTCTTCTTCAGGTATTGTGTTATTGTTTCAAGTTCTACATGAGTATTAGATACTAGTTGTGGTACTGATATTTTTGAAATATGTAGGACCTAAGCGACAGTAGAACGTTGAAGAAAGGACAAGTGGAACTGCGTGTCTGGTATGAAGCAATGGTTGCTGCATGAGCCGTAGAGATTCTCCACTTGTAGGAGTCTTTCATACTTGGTTTTAGAAATTAAGTAATTCCTACTATGTATTTTCCTTGTGCAGAGATGTCTTTCATTTTCTTGTAAGAATTTTAATGTTTTTCATTTTGATAAAAGACAAGTTTTGTTCTTTAGATCCTAATGAAATATTATATGGTAGCACCCCGTTTAGAATGGGTTTTATACCTTAAACCAATGTACGATTGTACATATAACATAAATACCAAACGGTTTAAGTCTGATGACTTGAACTCGATTTTTCCTTAGCACAGTCGTTTTGACCACATAGAGTGAAGCGAATTCAAGAGTTCCATAGCTTTGGGCTTTTGGGCTCATTTGATTATAAATCATTTGAGACATGAATTCTGCCCACTGGGCCAAACGACTGAGGCCCTTTTAGCAGAGCTGAAAACGGGCCAGGGGCTTATTGGGCCTTACACATACTAATATATGCGGCCCGATAAGCATTAGTGCCAGAGGAAATCCTCTGTACTTCATTACATTATTGACGGCATCAATAAGCATGGCTGTGTTCATTTGATGAGACACAAGCAGGAATCCCTTGAGGAGTTCCAAGATGAAGTGTAGAACCGATTTGACAGAGGTATTGAGATCCTCGATTAGATCGCGGAGGAAAATACTTGAGTCAAGAATTGGGTGATCATCTAAGTGAGTGTGAAGTCATATCACAGCTTTTTCTCCTGAAAACCTAAATGGTGTTTCTGAGAGAACGAATCGGATCTTATTAGATATGCTCCGATTAATGATGAATCACAGGAATCTTCCATAATCATTTAAGAATACGTTCTAAAATGTCTATCTTTGCGCAGAAAAGGGTTTCAATCAGAATCAATTGAAAGACACCACATTGAATGTGGACAGGAAGTTTTTCAAGTAAGTTGTTTCTGATAATTTGGGGTGATAGCTAATAAGCTTGAACCCAAATCTGATAAGTGCTACCTCGCTGGTTATCCCAAGGAAACCGAGGCTTACTACTTTCATAACCAATCCGAGAACAAAGATTTGTTGTTCGGAACTGTGTCTTTGAGAAAGATCATACTTTCAAAAGGAACAGTGGGAGTAAAAGCACACATCGAAGAAATTCGATAAACACAGGAGGCTGCTCAACCTGTTGAGGGAGAGCAGCGATGAGATCTACAAAGTGCTGTAGGATCTACACCTGTGGAGCCTGAAATTCGCAGATCCGAAAGGATCCGTCACTAACTCGAGTGTAATTTCTCGTAGCCGATTGTCGTGATCTGTTGATCATTGAAAAGTGACGAGCATGCGAAATTCAAAGAAGCGATGGTGAGCCCCAACTCCGAAAAATTAGCTGGGTATGCATGTTAGCTTCACCGATCCATTTCTGGATTGAAGCAAACATCTTGGAGTTGGAATCAACATTCTGATAATGTGGTCAAGAGTTTTGACTTGATCAGAATAGAAATGAAACCATGCGTTTACAAGAAGACTAGTGGGAGCGTAATTGCAATTCTCACACCGTATGTACGTAATGTACTTAATCTCATAAACGACGTTCAGACGCTAAAGTCTTGTCAAGATTTGGGTCGGAAGTCAAATTGAACGATGGACATGGGAGAAGGCCGTAAAAATTCTTGGAATAAGGATCCATTGGAATGGATCAGAAAGGCTAATTGGATCGTGTCAAAACCCTTATGTTGATAAGGTATTGGACAGTTCAAATGTGCTTGATTCCAAGAATGGCTTCACACCAAAGGTCTTATGGCAATAATCTAAGCAAGATGAAGTGTCTTGGACACTGGCTGAGCTAGTAACAATATTAGCAAGATGAAGTGTTTTGAACATTGGCTGAACTAGTATCGATGAGTGTGATTGCTTATGCTGATGCAAAAGAATCCATCATGAATGCCATATTTTGTGCTCGTCCAAGTGCAGCTCACGCATAGAGCATGACGAGAAAACACCAATATGTTCCGGTAATAGTCACTGAACAGTTGCCAGAAATATCCCAAGTGTTTGAGGAACTCTAAGAATAGTTTCGTGGTGAACTGAGGAAGTGACGAACCAATTGAAAGTAGTTTGACGGACAAAGACGATTCCTGGTCCCCACCTGGTTATGTCTCTTTGTCTGAATGGCGGTATGGTTTGTTGAAATTATTTCAAGCAAAACACCGCAGAGTCTCCCACAACCTAAGCACGAGATTTATTCTCTTGCTGTAGGTATTAGATATCTGAAGAGATGATCTTGATTCTAGTGGGAGTTATTTAGTTATGTTATGATCTTTACATAGACATGCTATGGCAAAGTTTGTGTAAGTTAAAACTGACATCGGTATTATTTAATTATTGGATAATTAAGTAATGGTCCCAAAGTATTTTATGGTCATCATATAAGTCATCAAGTTGAGGACTTGATCGTGAAACCCTATAAGTAAAAGATGACATAAATTACGATTGTCCCTAGTCGAGGTTGTTGAAGTGGGACACCAATAACCGCGCAAGACTAGCATGTGAGGTGACTGTTGGACTAAGTTTCATGGAGTCAATGATATGATTATCACTGTCAATCACATAGATATATGTTGGTGAACATAAGGCCTTGGCGGCACGATCATTCGTCAAGACGGACAGTACGCTCGTACTGATCAGTCCACGCAACCGTAAGGTCAAGCGTGCGATATATCGATACGCCTGTCCCGGTACGCGATACGACCGTAAGGCTATCTGCGTGCGAACATCGGACGACCGTGAACAAAACGCGGACGATTGTAAGTCCACGCATCCGACCATGGACCGTATGACGGGAATGCGCGGTCACACGCTCACGTCCGTGAGCCGAGTTGTGGTTGCGATTCCTAAAGTGTGTAACGGGAATAAAAGCGTTAAGAAATGGAAACTTAGAATAATCTAGGTTGATTGTATAATATAAGTTCATGGGATCATATAGAATTGTGAATTGCTAGGTTGCATGTAATCGCTTATAAATGAATATGGAAATCTCATGAACATGTTTTGGCTTTCAGGTGATCATGTTGATGATCGAGCTTAGGCGCAGACGAGACTTGGGCGAGTGGTGTTTAGTTTGATAGACATTGTTTAGGACCGAATACTTTAGCATAATGCAAACGAATTTCATATGTATTTGGTACCTTTGCTTATTTAATACAATGTCTATTTTGCCTTATATGAAATGCCTTAGTCTAATATGAATCGAATTGATTGAATGAATGAGATAGAAAATTGTTTAAGTATGAAAATAATGGGCTCGAGGTTCATAAACGAACCTCAAGTTGAAATGGTTAAGTAGTGGAAAACCTTACTGGCCCTATGGCCGGGATAGGCCTTGTCAGTCACAAGGTTTACGGGGTTTAGGTTCGGGTAACTGGTTTTAGGTACGGGTTTCCTAAAACATTATCAACCTACACAATCCTACGGTTTTCGGAACTCTTTCCGGGAAACCTATGGATTCTCACACCCCAAAACCAACCTAGGAAGCTACCGACATGCTAGAAACAATAACCTCCTCGTTATTTTTTCTACGCATTCGGTCCCACTTAACTTCCTAACGTACATTCTCGGTCTCAAATTATAATTCGCATATAATTTAAACCACACATCACACCACAACATGCTAATTCAGTAAAAAATTAACATGCTAACTCAATCACACATCATCGTGCCAAATTCAATCGCACACAAAAAGGAGTTAGCACCCATACATACCTGGCACGGGATCTTATAAAGATCTGAAGGCTTAAACAGACCTACATTCTACGGGATTCACCTCCCTTTGGCCGCGCTTCCCGGTCCGCTTCATTCAATCTCCAATGTTCCGACGATTCATGTGGATAGTGGGCTCCTCGGCTTACCTCCATTCAATCTGCTTCTCTTTGCTGCAACGAACAAAGGTAATCCTAAACCCATCCTACCCATCTATCGTCGGACGTACCGGTTTCCTAATGTTGTGGGTGCGACCCCTTTGACTCGATAAAACCACTGAAAACACGAGTTCTGTGAGCATGATCATGAACCATACTCTGATACCACCATTTGTAACACCCCCGACGCGAACTACGGACAATAGCCGAGCCGGTGGTGCCACAAAATGTCAAATATCGAAAATGGTCCAGCCGTGCCCATAGTCTAGCCGGTCCATCGTCGATATCCGACCCTCTCGACTAAGGTCTAAGGTCGGCCAACCCGTACCTGAGCCGAGAGTTGTGTTAGTTCGGACCAAACTAATACCATTGGAACCGTGGAGTTTAAACAAAACATCTTTTATTAATATTACGTTGGATCTATTACAAAATTGTTACCAAGACCTTAAAGTTCATTGGCCCGAGTCAAAAATCCTACATACTAAAACCTCCACGATCGTCTCACACTCACAACACGGAGCTACACCAGCGGCCTAACGTCCGAACTTCCCTCTAGCCCGTCTATGGTTTCCTGCGAGACAAAATTTGTTTAATGAGCAACCATATGGGTTACCCAGTGAGTCCAGAACCCTCTAACATGCATTAGTACCCCAACCCGTCCCTCTAACTTGCATGTTCGCAAGCATCAAAATGCAATAATGATATATCATGGTTTTTACCCATTTTAGACCATGATATAGATGTGTTTTAGTGTCTTTTGTCTTTGTTTAGAGTCTTTTACAGGTTAAATCAGGATTGGAGCTAATTGGAGATATTTGGAGCATTTTGGGACTTTTGGGACGTTTTGGCCGAGAGCTTAATTCACTGTTCGTATAATTGATCATGCGTCGATCGTTGCACTCAATGCATCGATCGATGCAGTCGCGAGATGGGCCGTACACGTCGGTTTGACAAGTATTGAAGATTTACAAAGAAGCCCAAGATAGTTCCAGTATTTACACAGAAGCCCCATCCGAGATTATGCCTATATAATAGAGTTTTTAGAGTTTTTATTAGAAGTTTTTGACATACGCTTTATAGTTGGTTTTCATAATTAAGAGCAGAGGATTTTTAGAGCTTTTGGGGCTGATCTGAACCTGATTCATCATCTGTATTTGGAGAAGATTTCGAACCCCTTTTACTCTTATTCTTTTATGCAATTTACTTATCATATGATCATGTTTTCATTATCTATGTCTGAGTAGATTCCTAGTTAGACTTAGGGTTTCTCACATAGGATTTCATGACTTGCTAGACTTGTTCAATTTCAGTTAAGGATTCAAACTACATCTGTTCTTCAATTTAATTGTGCTTAAAGCTAGTTCTAACCTGATCAATTAGAATCTAGATCTTAGGTTGCTAAATACGTCACGGAAGTGGGGTTTAGGAACCAGAACTAATTAAATTGGGCAATTAAACTTTGCGCAAACGAAAGTTTGGTTTAGGATAATTGTGAACATATCAAACTCGAACTTATTGCTAGTTTAATCTGTTAGTTCTCGCAAACGGAAGTTTGGTTTGCTGCATTTAGACTTAGAGAATTATCGCAAAGGAATTTGGTTAATTCTATATCTGTGTTTTGAGTTCTAGAACTGCGCTTAATTAGATCCTTGCTGAATGAACTGTCTGCTAGTCTGATTTCCTGAGAATACCCTAGGTTTGACGCTTTTAATTACTTGCTTTCACAACCAATAATCTCTGCTACTGATTTACTTTCTTGCACTATTTCAATACAATCACATTGCTTATTTCTAGTATTCATTCCCTACGGTTTGATTCTCTTGAGACCAAGTGTCCCTGTGGATTCGATAACCCTATATACTACCTTGACATTGCTGTTCACTTGCAGTTTAGTATAGGGATTAATTCTTGACCTATCAAGTTTTTGGGCGCCGTTGCCTGTGGAGAATTTGAATGCTTGAATGTGATTGTGGAGTTTACTTGGGACAGTTGCTAAGTGTGGGGGAAGTATATTGTGGTCTTGAGTTCTGTAGGGAAGTTTTCAGTGGCTTACTAAGTGAATGTGATTGTGAAAGTTCCTAGGACGAAATGAGTTTCTGTGTTTTCAAACTTCTTTTCTTATGCTTTGGTTCTTTACTTGCTTGAGGGCAAGCAAGAGCTAAGTGTGGGGGAGTTGATATACCATGCAGTTTAGTATAGGTTTGATTGTATTGAAAATAGTGCAAGAAAGTAAATTAGTAGCAGAGATTATTGGTTGTGAAAGCAAGTAATTAAAAGCGTCAAACCTAGGGTATTCTCAGGAAATCAGACTAGCAGACAGTTCATTCAGCAAGGATCTAATTAAGCGCAGTTCTAGAACTCAAAACACAGATATAGAATTAACCAAATTCCTTTGCGATAATTCTCTAAGTCTAAGTGCAGCAAACCAAACTTCCGTTTGCGAGAACTAACAGATTAAACTAGCAATAAGTTCGAGTTTGATATGTTCACAATTATCCTAAACCAAACTTTCGTTTGCGCAAAGTTTAATTGCCCAATTTAATTAGTTCTGGTTCCTAAACCCCACTTCCGTGACGTATTTAGCAACCTAAGATCTAGATTCTAATTGATCAGGTTAGAACTAGCTTTAAGCACAATTAAATTGAAGAACAGATGTAGTTTGAATCCTTAACTGAAATTGAACAAGTCTAGCAAGTCATGAAATCCTATGTGAGAAACCCTAAGTCTAACTAGGAATCTACTCAGACATAGATAATGAAAACATGATCATATGATAAGTAAATTGCATAAAAGAATAAGAGTAAAAGGGGTTCGAAATCTTCTCCAAATACAGATGATGAATCAGGTTCAGATCAGCCCCAAAAGCTCTAAAAATCCTCTGCTCTTAATTATGAAAACCAACTATAAAGCGTATGTCAAAAACTTCTAATAAAAACTCTAAAAACTCTATTATATAGGCATAATCTCGGATGGGGCTTCTGTGTAAATACTGGAACTATCTTGGGCTTCTTTGTAAATCTTCAATACTTGTCAAACCGACGTGTACGGCCCATCTCGCGACTGCATCGATCGATGCATTGAGTGCAACGATCGACGCATGATCAATTATACGAACAGTGAATTAAGCTCTCGGCCAAAACGTCCCAAAAGTCCCAAAATGCTCCAAATATCTCCAATTAGCTCCAATCCTGATTTAACCTGTAAAAGACTCTAAACAAAGACAAAAGACACTAAAACACATCTATATCATGGTCTAAAATGGGTAAAAACCATGATATATCAACTCCCCCACACTTAGCCTTTGCTTGCCCTCAAGCAAAACATAGAACTAAAACATGGTGAAGAGGTTTGAAAACTCTTCAGAAACTCATTTCATCTTAGAAGCTACAATACTCAGATTCCCCTTAGTAAACCACTGAAAGAATTAATCACAGGATATCAAGACCAACATGTACTTCCCCCACACTTAGCAACTGTCCTAGGTAAACTCCACAATCACATTCAAGCATTCAAATTCTCCCTACTGACTTCTGCAAGTATTTAAGTGCGGTCTCACCTAAGGAGTATCGATCTAAAGGCACATGGATTCTTACCTAATCAGCTCTAGACCACCATACTATCTTTCTCTAGTCCCTTTCTTCTCTTTCCCTTCTTTAACAACTGATTTTTCCCCACTGGGTATCATTTTATTTTTTTATCAGTGTTCTTCCCGTTATGGGGTGTACTTTGGACACATTCCATGGATCACATGAGAGATAATAGTGTTTGCTACTATTCCCATGACCACTTCGGAGTTACTAACTCATCCTCAGTTTATTATCTTTTTTTTTTTTTTTTACTTTATAGAAGGGGAGAAGGGAACTAAATAGGACAGGTTTACAGGCTGTGTCAGAACTAACAGGGAATCCGACATAAAGTATACCAAGCCCTTAGGTGAGAAAATCTAAGTCAGTATTAGGGGTGAAGTCAGTAAAGGATCCTCTGGTACCTGAAGTGATATGGGTGTTCCCAGTAGGTTGATCTGTGATGGGGTTTTCTAATAGTCAGAGATAGATCCTGCAACTTCATCCCAATGGTTACTTAAGTTCCTGCAAGTTTTGTAAATCTCCTCCGAAAATCATAGTTTCTTACTTAAACAATTTTGACTCAATAAAACAAAAAAATTTGAAAAACGGACTGACTCATAAGAAAACAGAAAGATAAACGTCAGTAGCACCTCCCCCACACTTAAGACACACTGTCCCCAGTAGTGTCCAGCGAAGGATCGGTAAAAAGAAAATAAATAAAAAAAAATTGAAAAAGGTGAGTTTATATCTGTCGGGTTACCTCTGTCGCACAGCATCGATCGGTGCATTAGATGCATCGACCGTTACTTGGCGACTTTTCGTGTATAGTCGATCGTTGCTCAGGACCGCAACGATCGCTGCAATACGATTCCTTTCGTGTTGTGACGATCGTTGCAGATATGCATCGATCGCTGCACTGCGATTTAATCCGAGACCTGCAAACATGACTGCACCAGAAACAAAAACAAACGTAAAATCCTAACAAAAACACCAAAAATTAAAAAGAAAAACACCAGTACCTAATGGTGGGTTGCCTCCCACCCAGCGCTTGTTTAAGGTCAATAGCTTGACCGGACGCGCAAGGGTTTTTCAGGTGGAGGGTGCAGCATCCAGAGGCAAAATCTGTCCCCTGGGAATCTCGGCCTTAGCCCAATAGTGTTTTACCCTCTGCCCATTTACAGCAAACTCATTACCTTCCTTGCCTATTAGTATGACAGCTCCATACGGACGCACTTCTTTTATTGTGTAAGGACCGGACCATCTTGATTTCAGCTTTCCTGGAAACAAGTGTAGACGAGAATTGTATAGAAGTACCTGGTCATTAGGCTCAAACCGTCTAGAAACAATCTTTTTATCATGATAAGCCTTTGTCCTCTCCTTGTACAGCTTTGAGTTCTCATAGGCAAGATGTCTAATCTCATCCAACTCATTAAGTTGTATCAACCTTCTTTCAGCAGCTGGTTTAAGGTCAAAGTTCATCTGCTTTACAGCCCACGCTGCTTTGTGCTCAAGTTCCACAGGCAGATGGCATGCTTTTCCATACAACAAGTGAAATGGAGTAGTCCCCAATGGTGTTTTGAATGCAGTCCTGTAAGCCCATAAAGCATCATCAAGCTTAGCTGCCCAATCTTTTCTTGTCTTCCCAACTGTTTTCTCCAAGATCTCCTTGATTTGTCTGTTGGAAACTTCTACCTGTCCACTAGTCTGTGGGTGATAAGGAGTAGCAACTCGGTGATGCACCCCATGCTTCTTCAAGAGCTTCTCAAATACCTTATTAATAAAGTGAGACCCTCCATCACTAATTACTATCCGAGGTACTCCAAATCTAGGGAATATGATGGATTTGAACAGCTTAATGACTACTGAAGAATCATTGGTTGGACTAGCTATTGCTTCTACCCACTTAGATACATAATCCACAGCAACTAATATGAACTTATTCCCATAAGATGAGGGAAAGGGACCCATAAAATCTATGCCCCAGCAATCAAAAACCTCAACCTCAAGAATGAAATTCTGAGGCATCTCATGCTTTCTGCTGATTTTCCCTCTCCTTTGGCAGGCATCACAATGAGAAATAAAAGAGTGAGTATCAGCGAACATTGTAGGCCACCAGAAACCTGCCTGCAAAACCTTAGATACAGTCTTGAAAGTAGCAAAATGTCCTGCATAATCTGATCCGTGGCAGTGGAACAGGATATCTGGAACCTCTGATTCAGCAACACATCTCCTATAAAGGCCATCCGAACAGTGCTTATAGAGGTAAGGTTCATCCCAATAGTACCTCCTAAGTTCTCTGAAAAACCTCTTCTTCTCATATCCTTTTAGATTATCTGGTTCAGCCTCTGCAGCTAGATAATTGGCTATGTCTGCATACCATGGTTGATCATTTGTTGAGACAGCATAAATCTCGACCTCATGTTTTCCAATCCGTACCGTAAAAATCTCTGGGTCTGTGTTCGCGCTGCAACGATCGTCACAGCCAGATGTATCGATCGCTACCGCCCCGATAGATGCATCGATCGATGCTGATGTTGCATCTATCGACGCAGTGCGATTAATCCGACAGTTTTGCAGATCTCTGTCCAAATCTGTCTCACAGATTGTCCCAACCATATTGACGTTTTCCTCAGGCAAATAGTCATTGATTGGCACGTCGTCTTCTATCAGCATCCTAGAAAGATGATCAGCAACTCCATTCTCAACTCCTTTCTTATCTCTTACTTCAATATCAAATTCCTGGAGCAACAAGATCCATCTCGAAAGTCTTGGCTTAGCATCCTTCTTCTGCATCAGATACTTCAGGGCGGAATGATCAGTGTGTACAATTACCTGGGAGCCAACAAGATAAGAGCGAAATTTCTCAAATGCAAAGACAACTGCTAGTAGCTCTTTCTCTGTAGTGGCATAGTTCCTTTGCGCATCATCCAGTGTCCTACTGGCATAATAGATAGCATGAAGCTTTCTATTTTTCCTTTGTCCAAGAACAGCTCCTACAGCATAGTCACTTGCATCACACATTACTTCGAAAGGCAAATCCCAATCCGGTGGCTGAACTATGGGAGCACTTACTAAGGCCTGCTTGATCTGTTCAAATGCGGTTTGACAATCTGCAGTGAACTCAAACTTGGTGTCTTTACACAGCAAAGCAGTTAATGGCCTAGCAATCTTACTGAAATCCTTGATGAACCGTCTATAGAAACCAGCATGTCCAAGAAAGCTTCTAATAGACTTAACAGAATCAGGTGCCTGCAGGTTGGTCATTACCTCAATCTTGGCGCGGTCTACTTCTATTCCAGCCTCCGACACTTTATGTCCAAGAACAATGCCATCTTTAACCATGAAATGACATTTTTCCCAGTTGAGAACTAAGTGTTTCTCTTCGCATCTTGTCAGAACCTTGCACAAGTTATCTAAGCACTCATTATAGGATGATCCATATACTGAGAAATCATCCATAAATACCTCCATAAAATCCTCAATCATGTCTGTGAATATGGACATCATGCATCTCTGGAAAGTGGCTGGTGCATTGCAGAGTCCAAAGGGCATCCTACGGTAGGCGAATGTCCCATATGGACAAGTGAAAGTGGTCTTTCCTTGATCCTCTGGATGGATGGGGATCTGAAAGAAACCTGAGTATCCATCTAAAAAGCAGTAGTAAGGATGATTTGCTAACCTTTCGAGCATCTGATCAATAAAAGGTAAGGGGAAGTGATCTTTTCTAGTCGCAGCATTCAATTTCCTGTAGTCTATGCACATCCTGTGTCCCGTCACAGTCCTAGTAGGTATCAGCTCGTTCTTCTCATTCTTAACAACTGTAACTCCACCTTTCTTAGGTACTACATGGACTGGACTTACCCAATCACTGTCTGAAATAGGATAGATGATCCCAACATCCAGGAGTTTCATAATCTCCTTTTTGACTACTTCCTGCAGATTAGGATTAAGTCTCCTCTGATGTTCGATTGATGTCTTGGACTCATCCTCGAGATGTATCCGATGCATGCACAGCTCTGGTGAGATACCTGAAATGTCATTAAGGGAATAGCCAAGAGCTTTGCGATGCTTGCGCAGCTTTCTTAGCAGTAAAGTGAGCTCTGCGTTGTTCAAACTAGCGTTGACAATCACTGGATAAGTTGAATTTGGTCCTAGAAATGCGTACCTTAGCCCGGATGGAAGTTGTTTCAGATCTATTTTCGGAGCTTTTTCCTCTGCCCAGTCCAGGTCGTCGTGCAACGATCGTTGCTTGGTTGGTATCGATCGTTGCAGTCCCGCGTCAGATACTTCGACCTGCATTGCAACCTCGATAGAATCCATCAATCTTGTGTAGCACATTGCAGGCTCGTCCTGTAGGTATTCCAACTCCAAAATAGAACTCAGTAAGGCTCTTTCTAGTGGGTCCTCAGCATGTGATTGATGGAAGTACTCTGCAGCCAAATCACCCAATGTGTCCACATAGAAGGTCTGCCCGTCAATGGTTGGTCTCTTTACCAGCTTGTTCATGTCAAAACTCATCTTCAGATCACCCACATTCAGAATTATCTTACCTCCTTGACAGTCAATCATTGCACCAGCTGTTGCTAAGAAAGACCTGCCTAGAATTAATGGGTCTTTTGGCTCCTGTCCATATTGTAGAACCACAAAGTCAGTTGGGATCACACACTTGCCAACAGTTATAGGCACATCCTCTATTACTCCTTCAGGAATCCTGACTGATCGGTCTGCCAAAACTAGTGATATCCTAGTTGGTATAAAGTCTGTCATCCCTAGTCTTTTAGCAACCGAGAGGGGCATCAGATTTACACTAGAGCCAAGATCACATAGGGACCTTTCGAACCTCTCCTTGTAGATAGCACAATCTAATACGAAGCTGCCTGGATCCTTCAATTTCTCTGGAATTCTACCTTGAATCACTGCACTACATACTTCATTGAGCATCATTATACTTTCTTCGTCAGACCATTTACCAGAAATTGCATCTTTAAGGCATCTCTTCATCATGGGGGAGGTTTCAATAGAATCCAACAAAGGTACTTCAACCTTCACCTTTTTTATGAACTCCTTCCATTTTGCATATTGCCTATCATTCCTAGCTTTTCTGGGATTCTTGGGATAAGGTATCTTAGGCTTGTATACCCTTTCAGCCGGCTGTTTTGGGTTTTCAGCACCCGAACTTTCTGTAGTTACCTTGTGTCGATCGTTGCCCTTGTTGCACCGATCGATGCTAGGCGACTTCGTTACGATCTCCGGTTCCTTGGTTTCGCGTGGCAACGATCGTTGCTTGGATGCATCGATCGATGCGCGGCGAATATCGCGTATCTCATCTTCCAACTCTTCAATTTCTACGAGTTCCTCAACGCTTAACTGCTTTTTCTGGCCAGATGACAGCTCTTTACCACTTCTTAACGTAACGGCATTGCATTGGTACTTAGGATTGGCATCAGTCCTTCCCGGGAGATATCCCTCTTCCCTTTGAGCATGCCCAGCAGTTCTTGCAACTCTTGCATCAAGCTCTTTTATGTGCGTGTTCAAACCTTCAAACTTCCCATTCAGCTCCCTGTAGATTGTATCCATCTTTGCGTCAGAATCTGCTGCGTACTTAGTCTGATTCTCCATCAGCTGTCTTAGCATCATCTCTATCTTACTATCAGGCTCATTGGCTTTCTTAAAACCACTTTGCTGAACTCCATTTGAAAATCTGTTTCCCTGCTGATTTCTAAATCTACTGCTTTGGAAACCAGAACCTCCCATGTAATTCACTTCTTCTTCCTGAGTGTCCTCCTCAGTCTGAATTACATCTACATTTTGGGCAAGGTGGACATCTTTCTTACTTGTCAGGAGATTGTAAACTGTGTCCAGCCTAGATCTAATCTCAGTCATGTTAGGGTCCTCTGTACTTACACCGGATTTCTTTCTCATCTCATCCATAGACTTGCAACTGTAGCTGCCAACCAGGTTCTCTATCAACTGCTTAGCTTGTGTAGGAGTCCTGGTATTGAAATTGGCATCACTGGAATTATCTAGCGCAGTCTGATAAGGGAGATCTATGCCTCTGAAGAAAATACCTATCAGCTGTACTTCTGTGAATCCATGGTGTGGACAATCACGCTGATACTGCTTAAATCTCATCCATGCGGTTGTCAAAGGCTCCACAGCTCCTTGGGAAAAAGTGAGTATGTCCTGTCTGGACTGATCTGAGCGCGCAGCGTCGTAGAAGTGACGCAGGAACTCACTCTTTAAGGCTGTCCAAGTAGTATACTGACCAGGTGCCAGTTGTCTCAGCCATGCACTAGCGTCTCCAGCAAGACTGTGCGGAAATAGCTTAAGGAACAGATAGTCTGGGCATACTCCTTCATACTTCATGCCAGTGACTATGTCCTCAAACTTGTCAATGTGATCCATAGGCTGCTCTGATTGAAGACCATGAAAAGCAATCTGCCTCATCAGTTGGTAGTAGATGGTTTTTACCTCAAAATCATTCCTCTCGAAGGCAGGAAGCACTAGAGCTGCTCGGTTTGCATGAAACTCATCAGGTCTATTGTAGTCAGCTAGCGTCCTCTCATGAACTACAATCTCTCTACCTTGAGCTTGATCTTGCGGTTGTTGCTCAGGTTCAGGGGGGTCAGGGATTACATTTCCCTCAGCATCAACCCGATGCCCAGCAGCATTGTACGGGTTGTTATCTTGGTCCCTCAGGGTACCTTCAGCATCTGGTATCAAGATCAGACGTTCTCGAACCATTCTCTCTCTCTTTTCTCTTCTGATAGTCCTCTCTAGACGTCCAAGTTCCTCTAGATTGAGATTAACTAAGCTCGAGTTCGGATTACTTCGAGTGTTCTGCGTTGGCATAAACTGTCTGTAATCGTCCAGCAACGATCGATGCTATCAGTGCAACGATCGATTCAATCTCAAATCGCTCAGTGACGATCGATGCAAGGGTGCAACGATCGACGCAAGGCGAAATTCGTACCTGCGACAGAGAGAAACAGAGAAAAATCAGCAAAATAAAATAAATAAAATAAAAAAAACGAAAAACAAAAACGAAAAACGAAAAATTTCTAGTAAAACCCTAAGTTCGGTCCTTTCGAAGACTCTAAGAGTCCCCGGCAACGGCGCCAAAAACTTGATAGGTCAAGAATTAATCCCTATACTAAACTGCAAGTGAACAGCAATGTCAAGGTAGTATATAGGGTTATCGAATCCACAGGGACACTTGGTCTCAAGAGAATCAAACCGTAGGGAATGAATACTAGAAATAAGCAATGTGATTGTATTGAAAATAGTGCAAGAAAGTAAATTAGTAGCAGAGATTATTGGTTGTGAAAGCAAGTAATTAAAAGCGTCAAACCTAGGGTATTCTCAGGAAATCAGACTAGCAGACAGTTCATTCAGCAAGGATCTAATTAAGCGCAGTTCTAGAACTCAAAACACAGATATAGAATTAACCAAATTCCTTTGCGATAATTCTCTAAGTCTAAGTGCAGCAAACCAAACTTCCGTTTGCGAGAACTAACAGATTAAACTAGCAATAAGTTCGAGTTTGATATGTTCACAATTATCCTAAACCAAACTTTCGTTTGCGCAAAGTTTAATTGCCCAATTTAATTAGTTCTGGTTCCTAAACCCCACTTCCGTGACGTATTTAGCAACCTAAGATCTAGATTCTAATTGATCAGGTTAGAACTAGCTTTAAGCACAATTAAATTGAAGAACAGATGTAGTTTGAATCCTTAACTGAAATTGAACAAGTCTAGCAAGTCATGAAATCCTATGTGAGAAACCCTAAGTCTAACTAGGAATCTACTCAGACATAGATAATGAAAACATGATCATATGATAAGTAAATTGCATAAAAGAATAAGAGTAAAAGGGGTTCGAAATCTTCTCCAAATACAGATGATGAATCAGGTTCAGATCAGCCCCAAAAGCTCTAAAAATCCTCTGCTCTTAATTATGAAAACCAACTATAAAGCGTATGTCAAAAACTTCTAATAAAAACTCTAAAAACTCTATTATATAGGCATAATCTCGGATGGGGCTTCTGTGTAAATACTGGAACTATCTTGGGCTTCTTTGTAAATCTTCAATACTTGTCAAACCGACGTGTACGGCCCATCTCGCGACTGCATCGATCGATGCATTGAGTGCAACGATCGACGCATGATCAATTATACGAACAGTGAATTAAGCTCTCGGCCAAAACGTCCCAAAAGTCCCAAAATGCTCCAAATATCTCCAATTAGCTCCAATCCTGATTTAACCTGTAAAAGACTCTAAACAAAGACAAAAGACACTAAAACACATCTATATCATGGTCTAAAATGGGTAATTACTTGCTTTCACAACCAATAATCTCTGCTACTGATTTACTTTCTTGCACTATTTTCAATACAATCACATTGCTTATTTCTAGTATTCATTCCCTACGGTTTGATTCTCTTGAGACCAAGTGTCCCTGTGGATTCGATAACCCTATATACTACCTTGACATTGCTGTTCACTTGCAGTTTAGTATAGGGATTAATTCTTGACCTATCAAGTTTTTGGCGCCGTTGCCGGGGACTCTTAGAGTCTTCGATAGGACCGAACTTAGGGTTTTACTAGAAATTTTTCGTTTTTCGTTTTTGTTTTTCGTTTTTTATTTTATTTATTTTATTTTGCTGATTTTTCTCTGTTTCTCTCTGTCGCAGGTACGAATTTCGCCTTGCGTCGATCGTTGCACCCTTGCATCGATCGTCACTGAGCGATTTGAGATTGAATCGATCGTTGCACTGATAGCATCGATCGTTGCTGGACGATTACAGACAGTTTATGCCAACGCAGAACACTCGAAGTAATCCGAACTCGAGCTTAGTTAATCTCAATCTAGAGGAACTTGGACGTCTAGAGAGGACTATCAGAAGAGAAAAGAGAGAGAGAATGGTTCGAGAACGTCTGATCTTGATACCAGATGCTGAAGGTACCCTGAGGGACCAAGATAACAACCCGTACAATGCTGCTGGGCATCGGGTTGATGCTGAGGGAAATGTAATCCCTGACCCCCTGAACCTGAGCAACAACCGCAAGATCAAGCTCAAGGTAGAGAGATTGTAGTTCATGAGAGGACGCTAGCTGACTACAATAGACCTGATGAGTTTCATGCAAACCGAGCAGCTCTAGTGCTTCCTGCCTTCGAGAGGAATGATTTTGAGGTAAAAACCATCTACTACCAACTGATGAGGCAGATTGCTTTTCATGGTCTTCAATCAGAGCAGCCTATGGATCACATTGACAAGTTTGAGGACATAGTCACTGGCATGAAGTATGAAGGAGTATGCCCGGACTATCTGTTCCTTAAGCTATTTCCGCACAGTCTTGCTGGAGACGCTAGTGCATGGCTGAGACAACTGGCACCTGGTCAGTATACTACTTGGACAGCCTTAAAGAGTGAGTTCCTGCGTCACTTCTACGACGCTGCGCGCTCAGATCAGTCCAGACAGGACATACTCACTTTTTCCCAAGGAGCTGTGGAGCCTTTGACAACCGCATGGATGAGATTTAAGCAGTATCAGCGTGATTGTCCACACCATGGATTCACAGAAGTACAGCTGATAGGTATTTTCTTCAGAGGCATAGATCTCCCTTATCAGACTGCTCTGGATAATTCCAGTGATGCTAATTTCAGCACCAGAACTCCTACACAAGCTAAACGGTTGATAGAGAACCTGATTGGCAGCAATAGTTGCAAAACAATGGATGAAAGGAGGAAGAGATCTGGTGGAACTGTAGAGAATTCTGATATAGCTAATATTAGATCCAGATTGGACACAGTTTACAATCTCCTGACAAATAAGAAAGCTGTCCACTTTGCCCAAGATGTAGAGGTGATTCAGACTGAGGAGGACACTCAGGAAGAAGAAGTGAATTTCATAGGAGGTTCCGGTTTCCAAGGTAGTAGATTTAACAATCAACAGGGGAACAGATTCTCAAATGGAGGACAGAATGGTGGTTTTCAGAAGACCTATGGACAGGGAAATCAGAGAACCTATGGATCTACATCTTATCAGACTCCTCCTGCACCTACAGCCCATGAGAGCAAAATGGAAGCTATGATGGAACAACTGATGGAAAGTCAAACCAAGCTTTCTGTAGACAACAACAAGAAGCTGGACGCTGTCTATCAGGACCTCAATGGGAAGTTTGAGACATTGAGCACTCACATGAAGCAGTTGGACACTCAAGTGAATCAGATGTCCAGCTCACTGAAAGGAAAAGGAGTTGCAGACACTCATATTAAGGCCTGGTCTGTACTGATTAATGATGGATCTTATCTAGGGGAGAAATTTGAGCTAAGTACAGCTGAGTTGGTGACTGAGGAAGAATTTTCGGATTTCTGTGAAAAACTCTCGGGTGGAAGTTGTTATGATCGCGATGCAACGATCGATACACATCTGGCATCGATCGATGCAGGTCGTGAACAAGCAGAGAATCCGTGGGATGAAAATGAGATTGATGCAGAACTAGCCCGCCTATTCCCTGATACATCTGAAATCACTCCAGAGGATGTTTATGCACGAGCTATTTGGCACAGTCCCAAGGTGTCTGAAGTGATTAAACAAGAGATTGAAGAGCTGAAAAGGCTAGAAAAGAGTGGTGAAGACTTGGAAGAAATTCCATCATCTGATGATCCACCTTATCATCCATGTGTTCAGAAATATTTGAACAAGATGTTGCCATTAGATGAAGAGCTGAGAGAATGGGTGATAGTAGTTCCTCAGCATATTAGTGATGTTCTGTTAACTAAGGTCCCAAAGAAACTGCCTGATCCTGGAGTCTTTGTACTTGATTGTTCTATCTTTGAAGATAGTTTTAGGCGTTCTCTGTGTGATTTAGGAGCTGCTGGGAGCATAATGCCTTACTCTGTGGCAGAGAAGCTGGGTATGTTGGATTTTGCTCCTACTAGGACACGTCTTATCCTAGCTGATCAGTCCATACGAGTTCCTGAAGGGCTCCTTATTGATATTCCGGTAAGAGTTGGAAACTACTTAGTTCCAACGGACTTCCTTGTGCTGAAATATGCCTGCGATCCGGATGAAGCTTTATTGCTTGGGAGACCATTCTTGGCTACAGCAGGAGCTGTGATTGATGTTAGACAGAGTCTAATAGACCTCCACCTGGGAGATGAGACACTGCGATATGAGATGGAGAAGCTGCGGAAGCCACTAATAGATGGACAGACTTTCAAGATCTTGGAAGCAGATGATGAGCAGCTGAATGAGACTGTGATAATAGATCCTGGGGCGCATTTTACTCCATCTTTTCTTGGACTGAAGCATTCTGCAACAGCCTATTCTCCGCCATGGATGAGGAGACTTGAACAGAGACAGAAAAAGTCTCTGTCAGGATCTTCCGGAACTTGAAAGATCTTGCGCGTCCGGTCAAGCTATTGACCTTAAACAAGCGCTGGGTGGGAGGCAACCCACCATTAGGTACTGGTGTTTTTCTTTTTAATTTTTGGTGTTTTTGTTAGGATTTTACGTTTGTTTTTGTTTCTGGTGCAGTCATGTTTGCAGGTCTCGGATTAAATCGCAGTGCAGCGATCGATGCATATCTGCAACGATCGTCACAACACGAAAGGAATCGCATTGCAGCGATCGTTGCGGTCCTGAGCAACGATCGACTATACACGAAAAGTCGCCAAGTAACGGTCGATGCATCTAATGCACCGATCGATGCTGTGCGACAGAGGTAACCCGACAGACATAAACTCACCTTTTTCAATTTTTTTTATTTATTTATTTTCTTTTTACCGATCCTTCGCTGGACACTACTGTGGACAGTGTGTCTTAAGTGTGAGGGAGGTGCTACTGACGTTTATCTTTCTGTTTTCTTAAGAGTCAGTCCGTTTTTCAAAATTTTTTGTTTTTTTTGAGTCAAAATTGTTTAAGTAAGAAACTATGATTTTCTGAGGAGATTTACAAGACTTGCAGGAACTTAAGTAACCATTGGGATGAAGTTGCAGGATCTATCTCTGACTATTAGAAAACCCCATCACAGATCAACCTACTGGGAACACCCACATCACTTCAGGTACCAGAGGATCCTTTACTGACTTCACCCCTAATACTGACTTAGATTTTCTCACCTAAGGGCTTGGTATACTTTATGTCGGATTCCCTGTTAGTTCTGACACAGCCTGTAAACCTGTCCTATTTAGTTCCCTTCTCCCCTTCTATAAAGTAAAAAAAAAAAAAAAAAGATAATAAACTGAGGATGAGTTAGTAACTCCGAAGTGGTCATGGGAATAGTAGCAAACACTATTATCTCTCATGTGATCCATGGAATGTGTCCAAAGTACACCCCATAACGGGAAGAACACTGATAAAAAAAATAAAATGATACCCAGTGGGGAAAAATCAGTTGTTAAAGAAGGGAAAGAGAAGAAAGGGACTAGAGAAAGATAGTATGGTGGTCTAGAGCTGATTAGGTAAGAATCCATGTGCCTTTAGATCGATACTCCTTAGGTGAGACCGCACTTAAATACTTGCAGAAGTCAGTAGGGAGAATTTGAATGCTTGAATGTGATTGTGGAGTTTACCTAGGACAGTTGCTAAGTGTGGGGGAAGTACATGTTGGTCTTGATATCCTGTGATTAATTCTTTCAGTGGTTTACTAAGGGGAATCTGAGTATTGTAGCTTCTAAGATGAAATGAGTTTCTGAAGAGTTTTCAAACCTCTTCACCATGTTTTAGTTCTATGTTTTGCTTGAGGGCAAGCAAAGGCTAAGTGTGGGGGAGTTGATATATCATGGTTTTTACCCATTTTAGACCATGATATAGATGTGTTTTAGTGTCTTTTGTCTTTGTTTAGAGTCTTTTACAGGTTAAATCAGGATTGGAGCTAATTGGAGATATTTGGAGCATTTTGGGACTTTTGGGACGTTTTGGCCGAGAGCTTAATTCACTGTTCGTATAATTGATCATGCGTCGATCGTTGCACTCAATGCATCGATCGATGCAGTCGCGAGATGGGCCGTACACGTCGGTTTGACAAGTATTGAAGATTTACAAAGAAGCCCAAGATAGTTCCAGTATTTACACAGAAGCCCCATCCGAGATTATGCCTATATAATAGAGTTTTTAGAGTTTTTATTAGAAGTTTTTGACATACGCTTTATAGTTGGTTTTCATAATTAAGAGCAGAGGATTTTTAGAGCTTTTGGGGCTGATCTGAACCTGATTCATCATCTGTATTTGGAGAAGATTTCGAACCCCTTTTACTCTTATTCTTTTATGCAATTTACTTATCATATGATCATGTTTTCATTATCTATGTCTGAGTAGATTCCTAGTTAGACTTAGGGTTTCTCACATAGGATTTCATGACTTGCTAGACTTGTTCAATTTCAGTTAAGGATTCAAACTACATCTGTTCTTCAATTTAATTGTGCTTAAAGCTAGTTCTAACCTGATCAATTAGAATCTAGATCTTAGGTTGCTAAATACGTCACGGAAGTGGGGTTTAGGAACCAGAACTAATTAAATTGGGCAATTAAACTTTGCGCAAACGAAAGTTTGGTTTAGGATAATTGTGAACATATCAAACTCGAACTTATTGCTAGTTTAATCTGTTAGTTCTCGCAAACGAAAGTTTGGTTTGCTGCACTTAGACTTAGAGAATTATCGCAAAGGAATTTGGTTAATTCTATATCTGTGTTTTGAGTTCTAGAACTGCGCTTAATTAGATCCTTGCTGAATGAACTGTCTGCTAGTCTGATTTCCTGAGAATACCCTAGGTTTGACGCTTTTAATTACTTGCTTTCACAACCAATAATCTCTGCTACTGATTTACTTTCTTGCACTATTTTCAATACAATCACATTGCTTATTTCTAGTATTCATTCCCTACGGTTTGATTCTCTTGAGACCAAGTGTCCCTGTGGATTCGATAACCCTATATACTACTTTGACATTGCTGTTCACTTGCAGTTTAGTATAGGGATTAATTCTTGACCTATCAAGTTTTTGGCGCCGTTGCCGGGGACTCTTAGAGTCTTCGATAGGACCGAACTTAGGGTTTTACTAGAAATTTTTCGTTTTTCGTTTTTGTTTTTCGTTTTTTTTTATTTTATTTATTTTATTTTGCTGATTTTTCTCTGTTTCTCTCTGTCGCAGGTACGAATTTCGCCTTGCGTCGATCGTTTCACCCTTGCATCGATCGTCACTGAGCGATTTGAGATTGAATCGATCGTTGCACTGATAGCATCGATCGTTGCTGGACGATTACAGACAGTTTATGCCAACGCAGAACACTCGAAGTAATCCGAACTCGAGCTTAGTTAATCTCAATCTAGAGGAACTTGGACGTCTAGAGAGGACTATCAGAAGAGAAAAGAGAGAGAGAATGGTTCGAGAACGTCTGATCTTGATACCAGATGCTGAAGGTACCCTGAGGGACCAAGATAACAACCCGTACAATGCTGCTGGGCATCGGGTTGATGCTGAGGGAAATGTAATCCCTGACCCCCCTGAACCTGAGCAACAACCGCAAGATCAAGCTCAAGGTAGAGAGATTGTAGTTCATGAGAGGACGCTAGCTGACTACAATAGACCTGATGAGTTTCATGCAAACCGAGCAGCTCTAGTGCTTCCTGCCTTCGAGAGGAATGATTTTGAGGTAAAAACTATCTACTACCAACTGATGAGGCAGATTGCTTTTCATGGTCTTCAATCAGAGCAGCCTATGGATCACATTGACAAGTTTGAGGACATAGTCACTGGCATGAAGTATGAAGGAGTATGCCCGGACTATCTGTTCCTTAAGCTATTTCCGCACAGTCTTGCTGGAGACGCTAGTGCATGGCTGAGACAACTGGCACCTGGTCAGTATACTACTTGGACAGCCTTAAAGAGTGAGTTCATGCGCCACTTCTACGATGCTGCGCGCTCAGATCAGTCCAGACAGGACATACTTACTTTTTCCCAAGGAGCTGTGGAGCCTTTGACAACTGCATGGATGAGATTTAAGCAATATCAGCGTGATTGTCCACACCATGGATTCACAGAAGTACAGCTGATAGGTATTTTCTTCAGAGGCATAGATCTCCCTTATCAGACTGCGCTGGATAATTCCAGTAATGCTAATTTCAATACCAGGACTCCTACACAAGCTAAGCAGTTGATAGAGAACCTGGTTGGCAGCTACAGTTGCAAGTCTATGGATGAGATGAGGAAGAAATCTGGTGTAAGTACAGAGGACCCTAACATGACTGAGATTAGATATAGGCTGGACACAGTTTACAATCTCTTGACAAGTAAGAAAGATGTCCACCTTGCCCAAAATGTAGATGTAATTCAGACTGAGAAGGACACTCAGGAAGAAGAAGTGAATTACATGGGAGGTTCTGGTTTCCAAGGCAGTAGATTTAGAAATCAGCAGGGAAACAGATTTTCAAATGGAGTTCAGCAAAGTGGTTTTAAGAAAGCCAATGAGCCTGATAGTAAGATAGAGATGATGCTAAGACAGCTGATGGAGAATCAGACTAAGTACGCAGCAGATTCTGACGCAAGGATGGATACAATCTACAGGGAGCTGAATGGGAAGTTTGAAGGTTTGAACACGCACATAAAAGAGCTTGATGCAAGAGTTGCAAGAACTGCTGGGCATGCTCAAAGGGAAGAGGGATATCTCCCGGGAAGGACTGATGCCAATCCTAAGTACCAATGCAATGCCGTGACATTAAGAAGTGGTAAAGAGCTGTCATCTGGCCAGAAAAAGCAGTTAAGCGTTGAGGAACTCGTAGAAATTGAAGAGTTGGAAGATGAGATACGCGATATTCGCCGCGCATCGATCGATGCATCCAAGCAACGATCGTTGCCAAGCGAAACCAAGGAACCAGAGATCGTAACGAAGTCGCCTAGCATCGATCGGTGCAACAAGGGCAACGATCGACACAAGGTAACTACAGAAAGTTCGGGCGCTGAAAACCCAAAACAGCCAGCTGAAAGGGTATACAAGCCTAGGATACCTTATCCCAAGAATCCCAGAAAAGCTAGGAATGATAGGCAATATGCAAAATGGAAGGAGTTCATAAAAAAGGTGAAGGTTGAAGTACCTTTGTTGGATTCTATTGAAACCTCCCCCATGATGAAGAGATGCCTTAAAGATGCAATTTCTGGTAAATGGTCTGACGAAGAAAGTATAATGATGCTCAATGAAGTATGTAGTGCAGTGATTCAAGGTAGAATTCCAGAGAAATTGAAGGATCCAGGCAGCTTCGTATTAGATTGTGCTATCTACAAGGAGAGGTTCGAAAGGTCCCTATGTGATCTTGGCTCTAGTGTAAATCTGATGCCCCTCTCGGTTGCTAAAAGACTAGGGATGACAGACTTTATACCAACTAGGATATCACTAGTTTTGGCAGACCGATCAGTCAGGATTCCTGAAGGAGTAATAGAGGATGTGCCTATAACTGTTGGCAAGTGTGTGATCCCAACTGACTTTGTGGTTCTACAATATGGACAGGAGCCAAAAGACCCATTAATTCTAGGCAGGTCTTTCTTAGCAACAGCTGGTGCAATGATTGACTGTCAAGGAGGTAAGATAATTCTGAATGTGGGTGATCTGAAGATGAGTTTTGACATGAACAAGCTGGTAAAGAGACCAACCATTGACGGGCAGACCTTCTATGTGGACACATTGGGTGATTTGGGTGCAGAGTACTTCCATCAATCACATGCTGAGGACCCACTAGAAAGAGCCTTACTGAGTTCTATTTTGGAGTTGGAGTACCTACAGGATGAGCCTGCAATGTGCTATACAAGATTGATGGATTCTATCGAGGTTGCAATGCAGGTCGAAGTATCTGACGCGGAACTGCAACGATCGATACCAACTGAGCAACGATCGTTGCAAGACGACCTCGACTGGGCAGAAGAAAAGGCTCCGAAAATAGATCTGAAACAACTTCCATCCGGGCTAAGGTACGCATTTCTTGGACCAAATTCAACTTATCCAGTGATTGTCAACGCTAGTTTGAACAACGCAGAGCTCACTTTACTGCTAAGCAAGCATCGCAAAGCTCTTGGCTATTCCCTTAATGACATTTCAGGTATCTCACCAGAGCTGTGCATGCATCGGATACATCTCGAGGATGAGTCCAAGACATCAATCGAACATCAGAGGAGACTTAATCCTAATCTGCAGGAAGTAGTCAAAAAGGAGATTATGAAACTCCTGGATGCTGGGATCATCTATCCTATTTCAGACAGTGATTGGGTAAGTCCAGTCCATGTAGTACCTAAGAAAGGTGGAGTTACAGTTGTTAAGAATGAGAAGAACGAGCTGATACCTACTAGGACTGTGACGGGACACAGAATGTGCATAGATTACAGGAAACTGAATGCTGCGACTAGAAAAGATCACTTTCCCTTGCCTTTTATTGATCAGATGCTCGAAAGGTTAGCAAATCATCCTTACTACTGCTTCTTAGATGGATACTCAGGTTTCTTTCAGATCCCCATCCATCCGGAGGATCAGGGAAAGACCACTTTCACTTGTCCATACGGGACATTCGCCTACCGTAGGATGCCTTTTGGACTCTGCAATGCACCAGCCACTTTCCAGAGATGTATGATGTCCATATTCACAGATATGATTGAGGATTTTATGGAAGTGTTCATGGATGATTTCTCAGTATATGGATCATCCTATAATGAATGCCTAGATAATCTGTGTAAGGTTTTGAAAAGATGCGAAGAAAAGCACTTAGTTCTTAACTGGGAGAAGTGTCATTTTATGGTCAGAGATGGCATTGTGCTTGGACATAAGGTGTCCGAAGCAGGAATAGAGGTGGACCGCGCCAAAATCGAGGTAATGACGAACCTGCAGGCACCTGATTCTGTTAAGTCTATTAGAAGTTTTCTTGGACATGCTGGTTTCTATAGACGGTTCATCAAGGATTTCAGTAAGATTGCTAGGCCATTAACTGCTTTGCTGTGTAAAGACACCAAGTTTGAGTTCACTGCAGATTGTCAAACTGCATTTGAACAGATCAAGCAGGCATTAGTAAGTGCTCCCATAGTTCAGCCACCGGATTGGGATTTACCTTTCGAAGTAATGTGTGATGCAAGTGACTATGCTGTAGGAGCTGTTCTTGGACAAAGGAAAAATAGAAAGCTTCATGCTATCTATTATGCCAGTAGGACACTGGATGATGCACAAAGAAACTATGCCACTACAGAGAAGGAGCTGTTAGCAGTTGTCTTTGCATTTGAGAAATTTCGCTCTTATCTTGTTGGCTCCAAGGTAATTGTACACACTGATCATTCCGCCCTGAAGTATCTGATGCAGAAGAAGGATGCTAAGCCAAGACTGTTGAGATGGATCTTGTTGCTCCAGGAATTTGATATTGAAGTAAGAGATAAGAAAGGAGTTGAGAATGGAGTTGCTGATCATCTTTCTAGGATGCTGATAGAAGACGACGTGCCAATCAATGACTATTTGCCTGAGGAAAACGTCAATATGGTTGGGACAATCTGTGAGACAGATTTGGACAGAGATCTGCAAAACTGTCGGATTAATCGCACTGCGTCGATCGATGCAACATCAGCATTGATCGATGCATCTATCGGGGCGGTAGCGATCGATACATCTGGCTGTGACGATCGTTGCAGCGCGAACACAGACCCAGAGATTTTTACGGTACGGATTGGAAAACATGAGGTCGAGATTTATGCTGTCTCAACAAATGATCAACCATGGTATGCGGACATAGCTAATTATCTAGCTGCAGAGGCTGAACCAGATAATCTAAAAGGGTATGAAAAGAAGAGGTTTTTCAGAGAACTTAGGAGGTACTATTGGGATGAACCTTACCTATATAAGCATTGTTCGGATGGCCTTTATAGAAGATGTGTCGCTGAGACAGAGGTTCCAGATATCCTGTTCCACTGCCACGGATCAGATTATGCAGGACATTTTGCTACTTTCAAGACTGTATCTAAGGTTTTGCAGGCAGGTTTCTGGTGGCCTACAATGTTCGCTGATACTCACTCTTTTATTTCTCATTGTGATGCCTGCCAAAGGAGAGGGAAAATCAGCAGAAAGCATGAGATGCCTCAAAATTTCATTCTTGAGGTTGAGGTTTTTGATTGCTGGGGCATAGATTTTATGGGTCCCTTTCCCTCATCTTATGGGAATAAATTCATATTAGTTGCTGTGGATTATGTATCTAAGTGGGTAGAAGCAATAGCTAGTCCAACCAATGATTCTTCAGTAGTCATTAAGCTGTTCAAATCCATCATATTCCCTAGATTTGGAGTACCTCGGATAGTAATTAGTGATGGAGGGTCTCACTTTATTAATAAGGTATTTGAGAAGCTCTTGAAGAAGCATGGGGTGCATCACCGAGTTGCTACTCCTTATCACCCACAGACTAGTGGACAGGTAGAAGTTTCCAACAGACAAATCAAGGAGATCTTGGAGAAAACAGTTGGGAAGACAAGAAAAGATTGGGCAGCTAAGCTTGATGATGCTTTATGGGCTTACAGGACTGCATTCAAAACACCATTGGGGACTACTCCATTTCACTTGTTGTATGGAAAAGCATGCCATCTGCCTGTGGAACTTGAGCACAAAGCAGCATGGGCTGTGAAGCAGATGAACTTTGACCTTAAATCAGCTGCAGAAAGAAGGCTGATACAACTTAATGAGTTGGATGAGATTAGACATCTTGCCTATGAGAACTCAAAGCTGTACAAGGAGAGGACAAAGGCTTATCATGATAAAAAGATTGTTTCTAGACGGTTTGAGCCTAATGATCAGGTACTTCTATACAATTCTCGCTTGCATTTGTTTCCAGGAAAGCTGAAATCAAGATGGTCCGGTCCTTACACAATAAAAGAAGTGCGTCCATATGGAGCTGTCATACTAATAGGCAAGGAAGGTAATGAGTTTGCTGTGAATGGGCAGAGGGTAAAACACTATTGGGCTAAGGCCGAGATTCCCAGAGGACAGATTTTGCCTCTGGATGCTGCACCCTCAACTTGAAAGATCTTGCGCGTCCGGTCAAGCTATTGACCTTAAACAAGCGCTGGGTGGGAGGCAACCCACCATTAGGTACTGGTGTTTTTCTTTTTTTTTTTTTGGTGTTTTTGTTAGGATTTTACGTTTGTTTTTGTTTCTGGTGCAGTCATGTTTGCAGGTCTCGGATTAAATCGCAGTGCAGCGATCAATGCATATCTGCAACGATCGTCACAACACGAAAGGAATCGCATTGCAGCGATCGTTGCGGTCCTGAGCAACGATCGACTATACACGAAAAGTCGCCAAGTAACGGTCGATGCATCTAATGCACCGATCGATGCTGTGCGACAGAGGTAACCCGACAGACATAATTTCACCTTTTCAATTTTTATTTTCTTTTACCGATCCTTCGCTCGACACTACTGTGGACAGTGTGTCTTAAGTGTGGGGGAGGTGCTACTGACGTTTATCTTTCTGTTTTCTTAAGAGTCAGTCCGTTTTTCAAAATTTTTTGTTTTTTTTGAGTCAAAATTGTTTAAGTAAGAAACTATGATTTTCTGAGGAGATTTACAAGACTTGCAGGAACTTAAGTAACCATTGGGATGAAGTTGCAGGATCTATCTCTGACTATTAGAAAACCCCATCACAGATCAACCTACTGGGAACACCCACATCACTTCAGGTATCAGAGGATCCTTTACTGACTTCACCCCTAATACTGACTTAGATTTTCTCACCTAAGGGCTTGGTATACTTTATGTCGGATTCCCTGTTAGTTCTGACACAGCCTGTAAACCTGTCCTATTTAGTTCCCTTCTCCCCTTCTATAAAGTAAAAAAAAAAAAAAAGATAATAAACTGAGGATGAGTTAGTAACTCCGAAGTGGTCATGGGAATAGTAGCAAACACTATTATCTCTCATGTGATCCATGGAATGTGTCCAAAGTACACCCCATAACGGGAAGAACACTGATAAAAAAAATAAAATGATACCCAGTGGGGAAAAATCAGTTGTTAAAGAAGGGAAAGAGAAGAAAGGGACTAGAGAAAGATAGTATGGTGGTCTAGAGCTGATTAGGTAAGAATCCATGTGCCTTTAGATCGATACTCCTTAGGTGAGACCGCACTTAAATACTTGCAGAAGTCAGTAGGGAGAATTTGAATGCTTGAATGTGATTGTGGAGTTTACCTAGGACAGTTGCTAAGTGTGGGGGAAGTACATGTTGGTCTTGATATCCTGTGATTAATTCTTTCAGTGGTTTACTAAGGGGAATCTGAGTATTGTAGCTTCTAAGATGAAATGAGTTTCTGAAGAGTTTTCAAACCTCTTCACCATGTTTTAGTTCTATGTTTTGCTTGAGGGCAAGCAAAGGCTAAGTGTGGGGGAGTTGATATATCATGGTTTTTACCCATTTTAGACCATGATATAGATGTGTTTTAGTGTCTTTTGTCTTTGTTTAGAGTCTTTTACAGGTTAAATCAGGATTGGAGCTAATTGGAGATATTTGGAGCATTTTGGGACTTTTGGGACGTTTTGGCCGAGAGCTTAATTCACTGTTCGTATAATTGATCATGCGTCGATCGTTGCACTCAATGCATCGATCGATGCAGTCGCGAGATGGGCCGTACACGTCGGTTTGACAAGTATTGAAGATTTACAAAGAAGCCCAAGATAGTTCCAGTATTTACACAGAAGCCCCATCCGAGATTATGCCTATATAATAGAGTTTTTAGAGTTTTTATTAGAAGTTTTTGACATACGCTTTATAGTTGGTTTTCATAATTAAGAGCAGAGGATTTTTAGAGCTTTTGGGGCTGATCTGAACCTGATTCATCATCTGTATTTGGAGAAGATTTCGAACCCCTTTTACTCTTATTCTTTTATGCAATTTACTTATCATATGATCATGTTTTCATTATCTATGTCTGAGTAGATTCCTAGTTAGACTTAGGGTTTCTCACATAGGATTTCATGACTTGCTAGACTTGTTCAATTTCAGTTAAGGATTCAAACTACATCTGTTCTTCAATTTAATTGTGCTTAAAGCTAGTTCTAACCTGATCAATTAGAATCTAGATCTTAGGTTGCTAAATACGTCACGGAAGTGGGGTTTAGGAACCAGAACTAATTAAATTGGGCAATTAAACTTTGCGCAAACGAAAGTTTGGTTTAGGATAATTGTGAACATATCAAACTCGAACTTATTGCTAGTTTAATCTGTTAGTTCTCGCAAACGGAAGTTTGGTTTGCTGCACTTAGACTTAGAGAATTATCGCAAAGGAATTTGGTTAATTCTATATCTGTGTTTTGAGTTCTAGAACTGCGCTTAATTAGATCCTTGCTGAATGAACTGTCTGCTAGTCTGATTTCCTGAGAATACCCTAGGTTTGACGCTTTTAATTACTTGCTTTCACAACCAATAATCTCTGCTACTGATTTACTTTCTTGCACTATTTTCAATACAATCACATTGCTTATTTCTAGTATTCATTCCCTACGGTTTGATTCTCTTGAGACCAAGTGTCCCTGTGGATTCGATAACCCTATATACTACCTTGACATTGCTGTTCACTTGCAGTTTAGTATAGGGATTAATTCTTGACCTATCAAATAACCATATTAAATAAATGCGCAATGCGAAAGCATATAACCCTGCAAACATGACTCCAATCATGAATGCAAAACCCGTCTAGACCTTTCTAGACCATCACATGCAGAGGCCTCAAATGAACCGGCACCACCACCCAACTCTCTCTCTCTCGTGGCTCATCCCGCATAATCACCGCAAAGGTTCATGTCCAGCACCACACCCGAATCCACGGGTAACCCGAATCCACGGGTAATCGTGTCGTCACACGGCGCTCGGCCAAGGGAGCGACCCAAGTACCGTCCACGGAGGACCTCCAAATCCACGGAGTTGGGTGGTACTGAGAGCATTTTCCTAGAGTATCTACGCATACTCTAGGATGCTCGTCCTAGAACAATATTACGCATGTTCTAGAACCCAAACCACATCTAACCTGCATGCATCACTCAAACATGCAGTTAGAAAACAAATCGCACGGTGTAGGGTCTTGCAAAGGATCCGAAGATCACAGCAGCCACTATAACCGTCTTTTAAAATGGAAGGGAGACTCGCGTCTACCACATCCTCACCCATACGGGAAAACCTCTTTTCCACAAACATTTCTGAGTGGATCACAATCCATCCTCGTACTTATCTCAATCCATTTCCGGGTCTACCTGATCCCGTACTTATCTCAATCCATTTCCGATTCGATTCCCTAACCGATCCTGTACTTATCATGTTCCATTTCCGGGTCTAGCCGATCCCGTACTTATCACAACATGCATTTCCGAGTGGATCCCATATCTAACCTCGTACTTATCTCAACACATCATGCATGCATCAATCAATCAATCATGGACACGGTTGTCGTAAACCTCGGCCCATGCATCGGATTAAGCTTGCACCTCTGTGCGTTCTTAACCGACCCTGCATCACAAACGTTAGCATGGCACCCAACCGAGTTCACGATCAATCGGTCCTCACGCAACAATCAATGCACTTAAGGATAAATACTTGCAGTATTTCAATCCTTAAGGCGATACCTGCACAAATCCCGTTAGTCCTAGCTATCGGGACTCACCCGTTCCGCAGCCCGCTCCTTAACTCTGAGAATCTCTCCGGTAGATCCAAAGCAAAGATCTAAATAAGACGGAGATCTAAAGGAAACAAGCTAAAAATGGACAGAAACTACTCATATTTATGGCTTACCGACACCCCGAGGCATAACCCGAACGCCCCGTCCCGAACGTTCACTCCGTCCCGCACTAATCCGCCCATTTTTTCACTTTCTCTCTCTAGAAACACTTTCTCTCTCTAGAATGCCCCACTCTCTCTCTCTAGAATTTTTCTTAGATCTGAAAAAGTGTAGAAAATGGCTTAAGGGTGCTTGGTATTTATAGATGGGGAAGGGAGGTTATTTGGCGACAAATGGTGAACATGCGGCAGCCTTGGCATGCGTTGTTCCATGTGTGGGCGCACAACCATGCACGGCGACAGCTCGCCAGGCCATGCGTCGCGCCAGGTCGCCAGACCATGCGTTGCGCCAGGTCGCCAGAACATGCGTCGCGCCAGCACGTCAGCGCATGCACGCCAGCACATGTCCGTACGTCCGTCTGTGCGTCCGTGCGTCCGTCTCTGCGTCCGTGCGTACGTCCCTATGTACGTCTGACCATCCGTCCACACGACCACGTACGTCCGTGCTCGTCCGTATCCGTCCGTACTCGACCGTCCTTGACCCGATGCCCATTTTTCTCGACCCAAACCAATTATAACTCGACTACTATCCTCAAAATCCTCCAAAATGATGATCCACATTCATTGCCAACCATTTCTCAGCTCCGGGAGAGTCCATATTTAACTAACGTGACTTTAACCCGAGGTTCGGCCAAAACTTGGATATCTTTCAATCCGTTCAGTATTTTCACATTCCGCTTCGACCAGTCTTCATATTTTCCTTTCTTAATCGTCTCCAAGTGATCCCATATTTTTCTGGAACTTTGAATTTTCGACCGTTCCTTGGCCGTTCTTCTCGTCCTTCGACCAACTCTGAAACTGTTCGTCCTATTTGAATTCTGACAAGACCAAAAGTCTTAGATTGTCCCTTTTTTCTAACACCGTTAATTTGACACTGATCGCACAACTTTGTATTTTGGTCGATCTTCATCCGTTCCATCCCGGCCGGTCATATTCCTCGCGCAGCTGTTCCACTTCTTCGTGAGGGTTATTACAGACCACGGGTAAGATTCTGTGCTGAAGGTCAAACTTTCTTTCTTCTTTTTCGCTAGCTGATTTATTTTATTATAAGGAAAATATCGTATAGATAGCATATAAATATAGTCATGTATTGTTGTGTATGTTTGTGCAGTTGATATAACCCTCAAATTTAGATAATGTTTGCCAAAATAAAAATGTTATGTTTGGTTGATCCGATATTTATTGTGCATGCACTTTTTAAAAACAAAGTATATTTAATACTGGAGAGTTTTGAAACGTTATAGATAGTCAATCCGCGAAAAATAATTATTTTTCCGTCTAACACTTAGTAAAAAAAAAAATATGGTAATTATCTGCCCACATAATATTTGTGAAAAAAACAAGACAATTATTTTTCAGTTTCCTTTTTTCACAGAATCATTTAACCCTAATTTTATCAAAAAAAAAAGAAATGTAGCAGCAAACATTTCATATCTTCTAACGCGCCGATTTATCGAAGACGGTACTCGTCGGAATAGCAGTTCCAATGACGACGGCAGCTACGTTGGTCTTTCTTGTGATAACCGAGATGGTCAGAAGATCCGAACGCGCGTCTTGCTCGGGAGAGTTGACTTGCTCGGGTCCGAAGGAACTAAGTTTATCTCAAGAGAAGAACAGACTAGGTTCGAGAGTGAACGAGAGAAGAGTTATGTTCGGGAATGATTTGTCGAAGAGAGTTGTGTGCTCGGTAACGAGCGTGATTCGTATTAGAACACACGAGCAGGTCGAAAGACGTGCTCGGTTTAAATTCAGGAAATATTAACTAGAGAGAGAAAGTAGTGAGAAGTGCACAAATCCCAAAAAGTTACATCGATGTACAGTGGCGACTCCTATTTATAGTAAAATATGGTCGTACTTTTTACAGGCCGTTGACCGCTAGTCGAGCTCATGTGGATGGGCCGTACTTGATGACGAGATGGGCAAAGCCGTACATTCTTTTGGCTCGTAGTGGAGCCGATCTGGCTTATGTTTGTGGCTGAGCCGAGCCGAGCTGATGACGATGGGCTCGGTTTGGGATCTTGTTTCTGGGCCTTCGCTAATTGGGCCGAGTTTGTTTCTGTTAGGCCGGCCTATTCACTAAGAATAGGTATTGGGCCCTGTTAATTAGATGAGGTGCTAAATCTATAAATAACAGTAAGCCCCCCCCAGTTCGTCCGTCTTCATGACATCTGAAGTCGGCGGATTTGCTAAGTGTTTAGTTGGGTCGATATCTGTTCGGCGTGGATCTGGTTGGCCTGTTTTTATCTGCTCGTTCTGTTGCTTCGGTCTCAGGAATCTCAACAGGTTTCTTGGGAAGCTGCTGGGTACTGAGAAGTCGTATCGATGTAATGATGTTGTCTATAACCGCTAGAAACTGAAGAGTTGCATAGGTGTAATAATTGCACTTTCCTCGAACGCTTCCCGCTTCGCTTATAAATACCTTTCTCCGCTTCTTTTCATTTTCATTTCTCTCCTTCCGCAGGTATTTCGCTCTCCCTTCTCTCTAGATTTCATTTTCTCTCTAGCTTTGTCGTTGTATTAGTAGTCATGAGAATCGATTCTCATTCAGAATCATCCTCCCATCGGGATCTCCATTCGGTGAGATTATCCGAAGGTAACTCTGCTCAGTCCAGTTCGTTCCGTTGGGTTCGGAATGAACAGTGGTTATTTTCCAAACTCCTAGAAACGAACGGGCTCGAGCCTCCTCGGCTTCGGGTAGCTTCCAGTGTTTCCGAGTTCCGTATCTGATAGACTCGGAGGACGACGGTGCTCGGCCTTGGTTGCCCTCGTCGGGACAGCATTTATGTCTCCTTCCGGTGAAGGCAGAAACCGTGTGTTTGGTAGATCAAGCGATGCTTGCTTCTTTGCCGCCGGTGCCGGGTAAGTCTAAGAAAGCTCGGAAGAGGGCTAATCAGGAGGCTTCGGGTGATTCAGGAAAGAATAAGAAGACTCGTCCCTTGCGTCCCGTTCTGCCGACGAAGTATACGGACGATGATTTGAAATGGCTTTTGGACAATTGCGCTACCGGAGGCGCTGGTCGGCTCGAGCTTCGCAGACCCGAGCAGTACGAGAGACCTTGGAATTGTCCGGAGGGGTGGGTGTGCTTGTATGATTTTTGGTTCAAGCATATCCATTAGAGATTTCCTTTACCAAGGTTGCTTGTTTCCTAATGCGAAGAAAGGAGGATTTCTCTGTCCCAGCTTTGCCCGGGGGGTGTTCAGAACTTGGTCGGTTCTATGATTCTGGACGCCGAGTGTGGTATTGAGATTACTCTTCGGTTTTTGAAGAAATTTTGTCAATTTCAAAGAATAGCATGACCTTGGGGACCCGCTATGTGAGCATGAGGGCTCGTTTTGATCAAAAAGTCGTCATTGGGAAACCATCCAAAGTTGATGACTGGCAGGATCATTACTTTTATGCTCGGGTCAATTCAGCTTTGGTTCCCAATCCGGAGAGGCCGTATAGGACTAAATGGAACAATCTTCATGGTAAACATCTTTGCTTTGCTCGTTCCTTTTAATTGACTAACTCATGCTCGTTTCTCCTTTTTGCAGATCGTCATCCTTTCTCTCTCCCGCCGCCAGATAATTTTTTGGAGAATCTTAGGAAGCTCGTTGCTTGGGGAATTCAGAAGTGACCGGACGTTCACGCTCATCGGGTTAGACGGGATTTAGAGTGTCTTGAAAAAGGTACCTTCTCTTTCCTCTTTTTATTTTATTTTATTTGTCTTCTTTGATCTTGATCTCTATTGTAGGTTGTCGTCTTTGTTCGATCGAGTCATTGACCGAGCTTCACAATCGGCCGTTTGTTCACTAAACGAAAGGGAAAAAACAAGTGGAAGAGATGGGCCAGATGGATCTTGAAGTTCTGGATTATGTCGGGGAGAATTTGACCGACGAGAAGGTAACGCCTGTCAACTTGGATCCTAATCGTCCCTTTTCCCCGTCGGTTGGGATCGTTCCCTCGGGGATTGTTTTTGTAAATGAATATCATCGGGACTTGTTTCGTCAGGTGAATGAAACAGTAGATGCGATTGAGGCTGAAAAGCGTCAAAAAGGAGGAAGAAGAAGACGAAGAAAAGGTCGCAGACCGAGGATGCGACAAGTACTGGGCTGGAGGAGTCTCGGGTTATGAATGAAGATCGGCAGACCGAGGATACCTCGGTTGTGCTTCCCTTGGTGAAGAGAAAGAAATGGGTTGTTGCAGCAGAAGTTGGCGACCATTCGATTGAAGCCTCGGTCGGCGTTCCCGAGCAATCTGACGTAAGGGAAAGAGAATTGGTACTTCATTCCGAGACTGTGGATGATCAGGTTGGGTCTCCGGAGCACGCTTGTGCTGATGAGATGGCTCATCTAGAAGTCCCGGAAGACGAGGTCGCGTATCAAACCGAAGTAGCTGATCGGGAGGGGAACGAGGTTGCTGGACTTCGTTTTCTCGGGGGCCAGAGTGAGGACGTGGTCACTGACTACGGCTTCTCTCTTAAGTATGAGGGCTCAAAGTTGATTATCCGCAATGAGACAGCTTGCGCGGATTTGTTTCGTATGCTGAGGGATAGTCCGCCGAGACAGGTTCCCTCGGTTAACCAGACGCTCTTCCCGCAATACAAAAAGGCAGCGGCAAAAGACATGGTTCGGGTAAGTCTTTGTTCATTCTTCTCTCCTTAGGACTTTGTTTAGTCCCGATCTTCTGATATATGCTTTTTATTATTATTATTTTAAGGGCCTCGCCAATTACAATATGCTTTTTGATGAGTACGAGAGGGATCGGGTCGGTCTCGAGCAGACAATTAGCGGACTGAAGAGGGACCTCGCTAGGGCTCAGAGAGCCGTTACTGAGCTCAAGGAGTATAGTGAGAAGGGGTCTGAAATGGAGGTACTTCGTTCATCTCTTCGGGCCGAGGAAGATAAGGTATCGGCCTTGGAGGAGAAGTGTGCGGATCTTTCGTCCGAGAATACTCGTTTGGACAACGAGAACAAACAGTGCCTGACTGACTGCTTGAACGCTCAGGCCGAAGCTGATGAGTTGAATGTTCGGGTGCGTGAGCTAGAGACCAAGCTGAAGTCGGAATGTGCTCGGCTTAAGGCTTCCCGTGATCTTGAAGTGCTGAAGGAGCAGGAGCGTTTCTTGGGTAAGGCGCAGGCTCGACTTTTGAAGATTACAATGAGAAGACATGGAGCTCGGGAGGAGGAAGCAGATAACAATGAATCAGGCAGCCGTTGATGCGTCTGTGCTGAAGGCGCTCGTCAAAGAGGATTTTGCTATTCCTCCCGATAAAATATCTAGGGCTGATTCTGATTTTGGTCGGCTTAAGCAGGAGCTCAGCGAATTTCGGTATACGGATTTGGTTGATGAGGACTTCACCATGACTCCCCCGAATGATGGTATCCGGGCCGAGGAGAATTTGGCTGCACTTATCTAGGATCCGTATGGTTCAAACCAGACGCTCGTGACCCCTGGGATAGTTGGTAGCGAAGATCGGGATGAGTTACTTGATGATCGTCCTGATAATGGAGAAGAGGATCGGACCCGAGATGAAGAACGCCTTCCCGAAGCTTCCTAGATTTATTTTCTTCCCTTTTTACTTGTGTTTTTGTAGCGTTGTTGTAACCGGGCTAGGCTCGGGTTTCTTTGTATGATCAGACGTGCCCCGAATTTTTTGGCAATATAATTTAAGTTCGGGTTTTATTTATTCCTTTTTATGACTTGCTCGGGCTTTTCCGCGTACTTAAATTTTCATTCCGCGTTTCTCGCCTTAACATTGCATTTTGAGTTTAGCGAGCGGTTTGCTCGGGTTAAGTTAGACGGTTAGCAAGGAGCGAGCAAAGTGCTCGCCTTATCTCGTAGGACCGACCAGGACAGTTGTGCGAATCTGGGTTCGGCTTAGTTTTTTTGTCAGTCTTCCTCATGCGGGAACTGGGCCCGGCTTACTTGGTTGCGTGGGATTTTGAGGCTGTGCTCGTTATCCCACAGGTCGGGTGCGAGTAAATGCTCGTCTTACCCCTAAGGTCTAATCGGGACAGTTGTTCGAAACTAGGTTCGGCTTATTTCCTGTCGATTAGCCTTGTGAGGGAACTGGGCCCGGCTTGCGCGTTAGGATTGTGCTGTATCGAGCATTTGGCTAGAATGTCGATTTGTTCGGGATGATGGAAACAAGCATACTTAATAAAATTTTGTTATTGATATAGCTGAGCCTCGTGAGAGGTTGCCTACGTACCCCGAAAGGGGATCAAGCCGACCGTAGTTCACTTTACATAGTACTCGAACTCGTGTATAGCGAGCTCGTTTTGGAGCAAGATGCTCGGCTCTTTTCTTTTCTTTTTTTTTGAGTGCGATGCTCGACTTTTTTTCTGTCAGCGCGATGCTCGACTTTTTTTTTTTTTTTTTTTGCTCGGGGTCGCTTGCTGCATTGCCTTTTCCTGTTGCTCGGTTGGTCCTAGTAGACGTAGCGTTTGAGTTTGTTGGCGTTCCACGAGCGTGGAATGGCCTCTCCTTTCATCGTGACGAGCTTGTAAACGCCAGGTTTTACTACCTTAGAGACGATGTAAGGGCCTTCCCAGTTGGCGCCGAGCTTCCCTGCTCGGTATTCGCGAGTATTCTCGAACACTTTCCGGAGGAAGAGGTCTCCCTCGACGAAGCGTCGGCCCTTCACCTTCTTGTTGTAATGTCGGGTGATCTGCTGCTGGTAGTTTTGGAGGCGTAGTAGTGCTCGGTCGCGAAGCTCTTCCACTTGATCGAGGCAGTCGACATTCATATTGTTTTTGAGTTCTTCATGCTCGGGTGAAACACTCAGACGGATCGTTGGGACGCACATATCGGTGGGAGACATTGCCTCCATTCCGTTGGAGAGGGAGAAAGGGGTCTGGCCGGTTGATGTTCTTGGTGTTGTCCGATGAGACCATAGGACACCGTCAAGCTCGTCGGCCCAGAGGCCTTTTTTGCTCTCCATTCTCTATTTGGGTCCGTCGATGATTGTTTTGTTGGTTGTCTCGGCCTGCCCATTTCATTGCGGGTACCTCGGGGTAGATTTGCTCAGACGGATTTTCCATCGCGCGTAGAACCCTTCGAACAGATTCGTTGTCGGTTACGATCTCGTACGGGACACCGTGGTGACATATTATGTACTTCCAAATGAACTTTTGAACGTCGATCCACTTGGTGAAGTAGTCAGCCTTTATTAGGATGAACTTCTTTTGGTGCGAGGCTGGGAAGGGTCCGACAATGTCCATTGCCCACCGCATGAAGGGATAGGGGGTAGCCGCAGTAGTGAGGAGTTCGGCTGGCTGATGTATGCTTGGCGTGTGCCTGATAGGCTCAAAGTTTATCCCTATACTAAACTGCAAGTGAACAGCAATGTCAAAGTAGTATATAGGGTTATCGAATCCACATGGACACTTGGTCTCAATAGATCAGAACAGTAGAGACTAATACTAGAAAGAAAGCAATATGATTGAATTGAAAGCGGTGCGAGAAAGTAAATCAGTAGCAGAGATTAACGGTTGTGGAAGCAAGTAATTAAAAGCGTCAAGCCTAGGGTATTCTCAGGAAATCAGACAAGCAGACAGTTCATTCAGTAAGGATCTAATTAAGCACAGTTCTAGAACTCAAAACACAGATATAGAATTAACCAAATTCCTTTGCGATAATTCTCTAAGTCTAAGTGCAGCAAACCAAACTTTCGTTTGCAAGAACTAACAGATTAAACTAGCATTAATCCCAAGTTTGATATGTTCACAATTATCCTAAACCAAACTTCCGTTTGGGCAAAGTTTAATTGCCCAATTTAATTAGTTCAGATTCCTAAACCCCACTTCCGTGACGTATTTAGCAACCTAAGATCTAGATTCTAATTGATCAGGTTAGAACTAGCTTTAAGCACAATTAAATTGAAGAACAGATATAGTTTGAATCCTTAACTGAATTTGAACAAGTCTAGCAAGTCATGAAATCCTATGTGAGAAACCCTAAACCTAACTAGGAATCTACTCAGACATAGATAATGAAAACATAATCATAGAATGAATAAATTGCATAAAAGAATAAGAGTAAAAGGGGTTCGAAATCTTCTCTAAATACAGATGAAGTAATAGGTTCAGATCAGCCCCAAAAGCTCTAAAAATCCTCTGCTCTTAATTATGAAAGCGTAAGTAAAATAAACACCAAAATCCTTTATATATAGGCCTAATCTCGGCTGGGGCTTCTGTGTAAATACTGGAACTATCTTGGGCTTCTTTGCAAATCTTCATAACTTCACTAAACCGACGCGTACGGCCCATCTCGCTAGTGTGTCGACCGATGCACAAGGTGTGTCGGTCGGTGCATGATCAATAAATCGGACAGTGAGTTAATCTCTCGGCCAAAACGTCCCAAAAGTCCCAAAATGCTCCAAATATCTCCAATTAGCTCCAAACCTGATTAAACCTGTAAAAGACTCTAAACAAAGACAAAAGATACTAAAAACACATCTATATCATGGTCTAAAATGGGTAAAAACCATGATATATCAACTCCCCCACACTTAGCCTTTGCTTGCCCTCAAGCAAAACATAGAACTAAAACATGGTGAAGAGGTTTGAAAACTCTTCAGAAACTCATTTCATCCTAGAAGCTACAATACTCAGATTCCCCTTAGTAAACCACTGAAAGAATCAATCACAGGATATCAAGACCAACATGTACTTCCCCCACACTTAGCAACTGTCCTAGGTAAACTCCACAATCACATTCAAGCATTCAAATTCTCCCTACTGACTTCTGCAAGTATTTAAGTGCGGTCTCACCTAAGGAGTATTGATCAAAGGGCACATGGATTCTTACCTTATCAGCTCTAGACCACCATACTATCTTTCTCTAGTCCCTTTCTTCTCTTTCCCTTCTTTAACAACTGATTTTTCCCCACTGGGTATCATTTTATTTTTTTTATCAGTGTTCTTCCCGTTATGGGGTGTACTTTGGACACATTCCATGGATCACATGAGAGATAATAGTGTTTGCTACTATTCCCATGACCACTTCGGAGTTACTAACTCATCCTCAGTTTATTATCTTTTTTTTTTTTCCTTTATAGAAGGGGAGAAGGGAACTAAATAGGATAGGTTGACAGGCTGTGTCAGAACTAACAAGGGAATCCGACACAAAGTATACCAAGCCCTTAGGTGAGAAATCTAAGTCAGTATTAAGGTTGAAGTCAGTAAAGGATCCTCTGATACCTGAAGTGATGTGGGTGTTCCCAGTAGGTTGATCTGTGATGGGGTTTTCTAATAGTCATAGATAGATCCTGCAACTTCATCCCAATGGTTACTTAAGTTCCTGCAAGTCTTGTAAATCTTCTCAGAAAATCATAGTTTCTTACTTAAACTATTTTGACTCAATAAAACAGAATTTTTTTTTGAAAACGGACTGACTCTTAAGAAAACAGAAAACAAAAGTCAGTAACACCTCCCCCACACTTAAGACACACTGTCCCCAGTAGTGTCCAGCGAAGGATCGGTAAAAAGAAAATAAAAATTTTGAAAAGGTGAAATTTTGTTTGTCGGGTTACCTCTGTCGCTCAGGCATCGACCGATGCACTAAGTGCATCGACCGTTACTTGGCGATTTTTCGTGTATGGTCGATCGTTGCTCAGGACCGCAACGATCGCTGCAATGCGATTCCTTTCGTGTTGTGACGATCGACACAGAAGTGCGTCGATCGTTGCACTGCGAATTATCCGAGACCTGCAAACATAAACTCACCAGGAACAAAAACAAACGTAAAATCCTAACAAAAACACCAAAAATTAAGTAGAAAAACACCAGTACCTAATGGTGGGTTGCCTCCCACCCAGCGCTTGTTTAAGGTCAATAGCTTGACCGGACGGGTGGGAATTTTCAGGTGGAGGGTGCAGCATCCAGAGGCAAAATCTGACCTCTTGGAATCTCAGCCTTAGCCCAATAGTGTTTTACCCTCTGCCCATTTACAGCAAACTCATTACCTTCCTTGCCAATTAAAATGACAGCTCCATATGGACGCACTTCTTTGATCGTGTAGGGTCCAGACCATCTTGATTTCAGCTTGCCTGGAAACAAATGCAAGCGAGAATTGTACAACAGTACCTGATCGTTAGGCTTAAACCGTCTGGAGACAATCTTTTTGTCATGATAAGCCTTAGTCCTTTCTTTGTACAACTTTGAGTTCTCATAGGCAAAATGTCTAATCTCATCCAACTCATTGAGCTGTATCAATCTCCTCTCTGCAGCTGGTTTGAGGTCAAAGTTCATCTGTTTTACAGCCCATGCTGCCTTGTGCTCAAGTTCTACTGGCAGATGACATGCTTTCCCATACAGCAAATGGAATGGAGTAGTCCCCAATGGCGTTTTAAATGCAGTCATGTAGGCCCATAAAGCATCATCAAGCTTAGCTGCCCAATCTTTCCTTGTCTTCCCAACTGTCTTCTCCAAGATCTCCTTGATTTGTCTGTTAGAAACCTCTACCTGTCCACTAGTCTGTGGGTGATAAAGAGTAGCAACTCGGTGATGCACTCCATGCTTCTTCAGGAGCTTCTCAAAAACCTTATTAATAAAGTGAGATCCTCCATCACTAATAACTATCCGAGGTACTCCAAATCTAGGGAATATGATGGATTTAAACAGCTTAATGACTACTGAAGAGTCATTGGTTGGACTAGCTATTGCTTCCACCCACTTAGATACATAATCCACAGCAACTAATATGAATTTATTCCCATAAGATGAGGGAAAGGGACCCATAAAGTCTATGCCCCAGCAATCAAAAACCTCAACCTCAAGAATAAAATTCTGAGGCATCTCATGCTTCCTACTGATTTTCCCTCTCCTCTGGCAGGCATCACAATGAGAAATAAAGGAGTGAGCATCAGCGAACATTGTAGGCCACCAGAAACCTGCTTGCAAAACCTTAGACACAGTCTTGAAAGTAGCAAAATGTCCTGCATAATCTGATCCGTGACAGTGGAAAAGGATATCTGGAACCTCCGACTCAGCAACACATCTTCTATAAAGGCCATCTGAACAATGCTTATAGAGGTAAGGTTCATCCCAATAGTACCTCCTAAGTTCTCTGAAGAACCTCTTCTTTTCATATCCTTTCAGATTATCTGGTTCAGTCTCTGCAGCTAGATAATTGGCTATGGCTGCATACCATGGTCGATCATTTGTTGCGACAGCATTAATCTCAAACTCATGCTTTCCAATCCGCACCGTAAAGGTTTCTGCGTCTGTATCCGCGATGCAACGATCGTCACAGTCGGATGTATCGATCGTCGCTGTCCCGATAGATGCATCGATCGATGATGACGTAGCATCGATCGACGCGACGCGATTAATCCGACAGTTCTGCAGATTTCTGTCCGAATCTGTCTCACAGATTGTCCCAACCATATTGACGTTTTCTTCAGGCAAATAGTCATTAATTGGCACGTCCTCCTCAACTAGCATCCTCGAAAGATGGTCAGCAACTCCATTCTCAACCCCTTTCTTGTGTCTCACTTCAATATCAAATTCCTGAAGCAACAGGATCCATCTCAACAGTCTTGGCTTAGCATCCTTTTTCTGCATCAGATACTTCAGGGCTGAATGATCAGTGTGTACAATCACCTTGGAGCCAACAAGATAAGAGCAAAATTTCTCAAATGCAAAGACAACCGCCAACAACTCCTTCTCCGTAGTGGCATAGTTTCTTTGTGCATCATCCAGTGTCCTACTGGCATAATAGATAGCATGAAGCTTTCTATCTTTCTTTTGTCCAAGAACAGCTCCTACAGCATAATCACTTGCATCACACATTACTTCGAAGGGCAAATCCCAATCCGGTGGCTGAACTATGGGAGCACTCACTAATGCCTGCTTGATCTGTTCAAATGCAATTTGACAATCTGCAGTGAATTCAAATTTGGTGTCTTTGCACAGCAAAGCAGTTAGTGGCCTAGCAATCCTACTAAAATCCTTGATGAACCGTCTATAGAAGCCAGCATGTCCAAGAAAGCTTCTAATAGACTTAACAGAATCAGGTGCCTGCAGGTTGGTCATCACCTCGATTTTAGCGCGGTGCACCTCTATTCCTGCTTCGGACACTTTATGTCCAAGCACAATGCCATCTCTGACCATGAAATGACACTTCTCCCAGTTAAGAACTAAGTGCTTCTCTTCACATCTTTTCAAAACCTTACACAGATTATCTAAGCATTCATTATAGGATGATCCATATACTGAGAAATCATCCATGAATACTTCCATAAAATCCTCAATCATATCTGTGAATATGGACATCATGCATCTCTGGAAAGTGGCTGGTGCATTGCAGAGTCCAAAAGGCATCCTACGGTAAGCAAAAGTCCCATATGGACAAGTAAAAGTGGTCTTTCCCTGATCCTCTGGATGGATGGGAATCTGAAAGAAACCTGAGTAGCCATCTAAGAAGCAGTAGTAAGGATGATTTGCTAACCTTTCGAGCATCTGATCAATAAAAGGCAAAGGAAAATGATCTTTCCTAGTAGCAGCATTAAGCTTCCTGTAGTCTATGCACATCCTGTGTCCTGTCACAGTCCTAGTAGGTATCAGCTCGTTCTTCTCATTCTTCACCACTGTAACACCACCCTTCTTTGGCACTACGTGGACTGGACTCACCCAATCACTATCAGAGATAGGATATATAATTCCAGCGTTAAGGAGTTTCATAATCTCCTTTTTGACTACTTCCTGCAGATTAGGATTAAGTCTCCTCTGATGTTCGATTGATGTCTTGGACTCATCCTCAAGATGTATCCGGTGCATGCACAGCTCTGGTGAGATACCTGAAATGTCATTAAGGGAATAGCCAAGAGCTTTGCGATGCTTGCGCAGCTTGCTTAGTAGTAAGGTGAGCTCTGCGTTGTTCAGGCTAGCATTAACAATCACTGGGTATGTTGAATTAGGTCCAAGAAATGCGTACCTTAGCCCGGATGGAAGTTGTTTCAGATCTATTTTCGGAGCTTTTTCTTCTGCCCAGTCTCTGTCGTCTTGCAACGATCGATGCTGAGATGGTGTCGATCGTTGCAGTCCCGCGTCAGACACTTCTACCTGCATTGCAACCTCGACATAATCCATTAATATTGTATAGCACATTGCGGGCTCGTCCTGTAGGTATTCCAACTACAAAATAGAGCTCAGTAAAGCCCTTTCTAGTGGGTCCTCAGCATGTGATTGATGGAAGTACTCTGCAGCCAAATCACCCAATGTGTCCACATAGAAGGTTTGCCCGTCGATGGTTGGTCTCTTTACCAGTTTGTTCATGTCAAAACTCATCTTCAGATCTCCCACATTTAGAACTATTTTGCCTCCCTGACAGTCAATCATCGCACCAGCTGTTGCTAAGAAAGATCTGCCTAGAATCTTTGGGTCTGTTGGCTCCTGTCCATATTGTAGAACCACAAAATCAGTTGGGATCACACACTTGCCAACTGTTATAGGCACATCCTCTATTACTCCTTCGGGAATCCTGACCGATCTGTCTGCCAAAACCAGTGATATCCTAGTTGGTATAAAATCTGTCATCCCTAGTCTTTTAGCAACTGAAAGGGGCATCAGATTTACACTGGAGCCAAGATCACATAGGGATCTTTCGAACCTCTCCTTGTAGATAGCACAATCTAATACGAAGCTGCCTGGATCTTTCAATTTCTCTAGAATTCTGCCTTGAACCACTGCACTACATACTTCATTGAGCATCATTATACTTTCTTCATCAGACCATTTACCAGAAATCGCATCCTTAAGGCATCTCTTCATCATGGGGGAAGTTTCAATGGAATCCAACAAAGGTACTTCAACCTTTACCTTTTTTATGAACTCCTTCCATTTTGCATACTGCCTATCATTCTTAGCTTTTCTGGGGTTCTTGGGATAAGGTATCTTAGGCTTGTATACCCTTTCAGCCGACTGTTTTGGGTTTTCAGCACTTGAACTTTCTGCAGTCACCTTGTGTCGATCGTTGCTCTTATCGCATCGATCGATGCTAGGCGACTTTGTTACGACCTCTGGTTCCTTGATTTCGCTTGGCAACGATCGTTGCTTAGATGCATCGATCGATGCGCGGCGAATATCGCGTATCTCATCCTCCAACTCTTCAATTTCCACGAGTTCCTCAACGCTTAACTGCTTTTTCTCGCCAGATGACAGCTCCTTACCACTTCTCAATGTCACGGCATTGCACTGGTACTTAGGATTGGCATCAGTCCTTCCCGGGAGATATCCCTCTTCCCTTTGAGCATGTCCAGCAGTTCTTGCAACCTTAGCATCAAGCTCTTTCATGTGTGTGTTCAAACTCTCAAACTTCCCGTTCAGCTCCCTGTAGATTGTATCCATCTTCGCGTCAGCATCTGCTGCGTACTTAGTCTGACTCTCCATTAGCTGTCTTAGCATCATCTCTACTTTACTATCAGACTCATTGGCTTTCTTAAAACCACCTTGCTGAACTCCATTGGAGAATCTATTTCCCTGTTGATTTCTAAATCTACTACCTTGGAAACCAGAACCTCCCATGTAATTCACTTATTCTTCCTGAGTGTCCTCCTCAGTCTGAATTACCTCTTCATCCTGGGTAGAGTGGACAGCCTTCTTGCTTGTCAGGAGATTGTAAACTGTGTCCAATCTGGATCTAATCTCAGTCATGTTAGAATCCTCTATACTTCCACCGGATTTCTTCCTCTTTTCATCTATAGTCTTGCAACTGTAGCTGCTAATCAGGTTCCCAATCAACTGCTTAGCTTGTGTAGGAGTCCTGGTGTTGAAATTAGCATTACTGGAATTATCCAGCGCGGTCTGATAAGGGAGATCTATGCCTCTGAAGAAAATACCAATCAGCTGTACTTCTGTGAATCCATGGTGTGGACAGTCACGCTGATACTGCTTAAATCTCATCCAGGCAGTCTTCAAGGGCTCCACAGCTCCTTGGGAAAAAGTGAGTATGTCCTGTCTGGACTGATCCGAGCGCGCATCATCATAAAAGTGACGCAGGAACTCACTCTTTAAGGCTGCCTAAGTAGTATACTGACCAGGTGCCAGTTGTCTCAGCCATGCACTAGCGTCTCCAGCAAGACTGTGCGGAAATAGCTTAAGGAACAGATAGTCCGGGCATACTCCTTCATACTTCATGCCAGTGACTATGTCCTCAAACTTGTCAATGTGATCCATAGGCTGCTCTGCTTGAAGACCATGAAAAGCAATCTGTCTCATCAGCTGGTAGTAGATGGTCTTTACCTCAAAATCGTTCCTCTCAAAAGCAGGAAGCACCAAAGCTGCTCGGTTTGCATGAAACTCATCAGGTCTGTTGTAGTCAGCTAGTGTCCTCTCATGAACCACCATCTCTCTACCTTGGGCCTGTCCTTGACCCTGGTTTCGGTTCAGCTCCTGTTGTTGTTGCTCAGGAGGATCAGGGATGACATTCCCTTCAGCATCAACCTGATGCCCAGCAGCATTGTACGGGTTGTTATCTTGGTCCCTCAGGGTACCTTCAGCATCTGGTATCAAGATCAGACGTTCTCGTACCATTATCTCTCTCTCTTTTCTCTTCTGATAGTCCTTTCTAGACGTCCAAGTTCTTCTAGTCCGAGATTAAGCAAGCTCGAGTTCGGATTACTTCGAGTTTTCTGCGTTGGCATAAACTGTCTGTAATCGTCCAGCAACGATCGATGCTATCAGTGCAACGATCGATTCAATCTCAGAATCGCCTAGTGACGATCGACGCAAGGGTTGCAACGATCGACGCAAGGCGAAATTTGTACCTTGCGACAGAAAGAATCAGAGAAAAAGTTAGTAAAATAAAAACAAAACGAAAAAAGCAAAAACAAATAGAAAAATTTCTAGTAAAAACCCTAAGTTCGGTCCTATCGAAGACTCAAAGAGTCCCCGGCAACGGCGCCAAAAACTTGATAGGCTCAAAGTTTATCCCTATACTAAACTGCAAGTGAACAGCAATGTCAAAGTAGTATATAGGGTTATCGAATCCACAGGGACACTTGGTCTCAATAGATCAGAACAGTAGAGACTAATACTAGAAAGAAAGCAATATGATTGAATTGAAAGCGGTGCGAGAAAGTAAATCAGTAGCAGAGATTAACGGTTGTGGAAGCAAGTAATTAAAAGCGTCAAGCCTAGGGTATTCTCAGGAAATCAGACAAGCAGACAGTTCATTCAGTAAGGATCTAATTAAGCACAGTTCTAGAACTCAAAACACAGATATAGAATTAACCAAATTCCTTTGAGATAATTCTCTAAGTCTAAGTGCAGCAAACCAAACTTTCGTTTGCGAGAACTAACAGATTAAACTAGCATTAATCCCAAGTTTGATATGTTCATAATTATCCTAAACCAAACTTCCGTTTGCGCAAAGTTTAATTGCCCAATTTAATTAGTTCAGATTCCTAAACCCCACTTCCGTGACGTATTTAGCAACCTAAGATCTAGATTCTAATTGATCAGGTTAGAACTAGCTTTAAGCACAATTAAATTGAAGAACATATATAGTTTGAATCCTTAACTGAATTTGAACAAGTCTAGCAAGTCATGAAATCCTATGTGAGAAACCCTAAACCTAACTAGGAATCTACTCAGACATAGATAATGAAAACATAATCATAGAATGAATAAATTGCATAAAAGAATAAGAGTAAAAGGGGTTCGAAATCTTCTCCAAATACAGATGAAGTAATAGGTTCAGATCAGCCCCAAAAGCTCTAAAAATCCTCTGCTCTTAATTATGAAAGCGTAAGTAAAATAAACACCAAAATCCTTTATATATAGGCCTAATCTCGGCTGGGGCTTCTGTGTAAATACTGGAACTATCTTGGGCTTCTTTGCAAATCTTCATAACTTCACTAAACCGAAGCGTACGGCCCATCTCGCTAGTGTGTCGACCGATGCACAAGGTGTGTCGGTCGATGCATGATCAATAAATCGGACAGTGAGTTAATTTCTCGGCCAAAACGTCCCAAAAGTCCCAAAATGCTCCAAATATCTCCAATTAGCTCCAAACCTGATTAAACCTGTAAAAGACTCTAAACAAAGACAAAAGACACTAAAAACACATCTATATCATGGTCTAAAATGGGTAAAAACCATGATATATCAGTGCCTTTGGCATTTTTCGCATCTGGATACGTATCGTTCACAGTCGGCAATCATGGTCCGCCAATAATGACCGTGACGTTTGATCTTTGCGGCGAGGGCTCGGCCACTGCTATGGTTTCCGCCTGCTATTTCGTGCGTCTGTTTCGTGACCCATTGTATTTCTTGCCCGTTAATGCATTGCAATAGAGCTTTGGATGCGCTCCATCGAAACAACTCGTATTTCATCATTACGTATTGCGCGCATTGGGCCTTCAATCCGCGGGCTGCCCAGCGATCCTCGGGGATCGTCCCGTTAAGGATGTATTCTCTAATTTTGTTTCTCCAGTCGAAGGCTTCGATTGATTCGGGGTCGGGAATTTTGACGACATCTTCGTTACTTTTGTAGGCATCGTCCACTCCTTCGTCTTCCTCGGTGATGAGTAGTATATCCTCGTCTAGTGCAATGCTCGGTCGGGCTATGCATTCGACTGGAATGATTCGACGGAGGTCGGGGTCGGAAGTCAAAGCTAGAGCGGCCAAAGCATATGCGGAAGAGTTGTCACTTCGAGGGATCTTTCTTAGTGTAACCGATCCGATCCGTGCGACGATTTCCTGGACGAGTTTTAGGTATGCGTCCATACACTCGTTTTTTGCTTCGTATTCTCCATTAAATTGGTTCACGATGAGTTGTGAGTCGGCAAACGCTTCTACTTGCTTTGCCCCTACTACTTCGGCTAGTCGCAGTCCTGCAAGCAGTGCTTCGTACTCTGCCTCGTTGTTAGAGGCTGGAAACGCTAGTCGGAAAGATTGCTCGATTAGCTAGCCGGTTGGGGATGTAAGCTTCACTCCTACTCCTGAACCGTTTCTTGATGAAGAGCCGTCTACGAACATAATCCATTTCTCCTTTGGGGCCTGATCTTCACTTATGGTGAGCTCGGGTGGTAGTTCAATTATGAAATCTGCTAGGACCTGAGACTTGGCACTGATTCGGGGTTTGTATTCAATGTCGTACTCGCTTAACTCGACTTCCCATTTAGCGATTCTACCTGATTGGCTCGGGATATGCAGGATCGTTCGGATTGGTTGGTTGGTTAGTACTACCACCGAATGTGACTGAAAATATGGACGAAGCTTCCTTGCCGAGACGACGACAGCTAAGGCGATTTTCTCGAGTGTGTTGTACCGTGTTTCTGCGTCATCGAAGATCTTGCTCGTATAGAAGATGGGTTTTTGGTTGCCTCGGTCGTCTCGGATGAGCACGCTACTTATTGCCGAAGTTGATACGGAAATGTATAAGTAAAGCGTCTCTCCCTCCTTGGGTTTGGCTAGGATTGGTGGCGTGGACAGGTAGGTCTTTAGTTGTTGAAATGCGTCTTCGCACTTGGCGTCCCATTCGAACCTTTTGTTTGCTCGGAGGAGATTGTAGAATGGAAGGCACTTGTTGGTTGATCGGGAGATGAACCTGTCTAAAGCTGCGACTCACTCGGTTAATCGTTGGACTTCTCGGGTGTTCTTCGGAGAAGGGAGCTCGGTGATTGCTGTTATTTTCTTGAGGTTTGCCTCGATTCCTCTTCTCATAACGATGTAACCGATAAATTCTCCTGATGTTACTGCGAACGTACACTTGGTCGGGTTCAGCTTCATTCCGTATTTATTCAGACTTGCGAAACATGTTGCCAAATGGTCGATGTGGTCGTCCGCCGAGGTGGATTTGACGAGCATATCATCGATATAGACCTCCATCGTTTTACCTAGTTGGTCGGCGAACATGCGATTAACAAGACGTTGGTACATGGCGCCTGCGTTCTTGAGTCCGAACGGCATGACTTTGTAACAATAGGTTCCACGGTCGGTGATAAAGGAGGTTTTCTCGCGGTCGTCAGGATGCATCATAATTTGATTGTACCCTACGAATGCGTCCATGAACGACAGAAGATCGTGTCCAGTGGTCGCTTCAATGAGCTGGTCGATGTGCGGAAGGGGGAAACTATCCTTGGGACACGCCTTATTTAGATCGGTAAAGTCTACGCACACCCGCCACTTGCCGTTTTTATTTTTTACCACGACGGGGTTTGCCAGCCAATCCGGGTATTTTACTTCGGTGATCGAGCCTGCTTTGGAAAGTCGTTCTACCTCGTCACTGACAGCCTTGGCGCGCTCGGGACCGAGCTTCCGTCTTTTCTGCTTGATTGGTTTGAAGACTAGGTCGACTTGCAGCTCGTGGCAAGCGATGGCAGGGTCAACTCCGGTCATATCGTTGGTAGTCCAGGCGAAGGTTGTGGCGTTTTGCTTGAGGAATTCCATGAGTTTTTCCCGTAGATATTCGCGAAGGTCGGTTCCTATTCCAACGCAACGCTCTGGATCCCTTATGTCGTAATTGACTTGAACAGTTGCGTCCTTTTGCGGTCGGTCGGGAGGCGGCAGCTCGATTCGAGGCTCGGCGACCATGTAAGCATGTGATTTGTGTCGCAGCTTATGCTCGATTCGGAAGCATGATCGGGAGACATGTTGGTCTCTTCTCAGGGGGAATACGCTGAATGGGGTTTGAAATTTGACGCATTGATGATACGTGGATGGGACTGCCTTCATCTCGTGGATCCATGGTGTACCGAGGATGACGTTGTAGATCGCTGGTGGGTCAACGACCATGAACTTTATTAGTTTTGAAATCCTGCCCACGTATACTGGGAGTTTGATCGTCCCTATCGTGTTGATGGAGTCTCTAGAGAAGCCCGTCAACGGTTTCACGGATGGCTTTATACGGTAATTACTGAGCTCCTTCCGTTGGATTGTTTCTTTGAAAATTAGGTCGACCGAGCTTCCGGTATCAATCAAAATTTTCGAGACTTCGCAGTCGCCTATCCACATTGCAATGACAAGTGGATCGTTATGCGGTTTGGATACCCATTTCTCATCTTGTTTGGTGAAAGTGATGTCGTTCGTATTCCTTAATAGAGCGGATTGAGTCGTTAACAATTGGCAGTCCTCCCATTATCATGTTTATGTGTCTTCCCGGCGGAGGTGTTCCTTCTCTGTCTTCTTCGTCACGAACCCGTTTGTTGACGGCTGCAGTGTTTGCGTCTATTTGTTCGATTTCCTCGGCAAAGGCAACTTGCTTATTTCGTTCTTCTTGGACGAGTTTGAAGCGTTCGGCTTAATTTTTGGGCTGCGCTACTTGATTGACATGCTTCGGGGGCGGTTTGTTGCGGTTTAGCACCAGCTTCTTGCCGTCCTTTTGATAGTCGGCGAAGAGGAGGGCTTGCAGATTTCTGCAGTCCTCGGTGCTATGGCCCGCTCGCTGATGATACTCGGAAAACAGCTTGCTTTTGTCGCCTCGAACGGATTTGTTCCATGGCTTTTTTGATTTTGACCTTGATAGGCTTGGAAGGGTCGGTCTTACTGATAATTTTGAGGATGATCGGTACGATCTTGGCGATGACCTTGGTAGGAGCGTTCCTCCTCCTGCTGATGGTCTTGTGACTGATCGCTGACGTAATATGACGATTTTCCCTTCCTTGTGATTTCCTCTTCTTTCGTTTTCTTATAGTCCTGATCGTAAAGTTGCCGTGGTTCGTATTGCTCGGTATTTTTCTCGGGCTTTTCTTTCGATGCTGAACTCTTCGGGCCGAACTTCTTAGCTAGAGTTTCTTTTTCTTCTTCGATATCGATGAAGATGGATGCTCGGTGGAGAGCATCTTCTCGCGAGCTCGGTTTTTTCTTTTTTAACTCTTCTCGGAAATTTGACTCGTACCATAGACCGTTCTGGAAGCGGGTAAGCCTTCGCTGTCTGTGATCGTTAGCTTGGCTAGTACGCTCTTAATACGGGTTATATAATATCGAAGACTTTCCTTCTGTCCTTGCGTAATGGCCCATAGGTCAGCGTTGGACACCTCCTCTTGTATGTACATCGAGTAGTGTTTTACGAAAGGTTGCGTTAGGTCGTCATATCCATCTATTGAGTTTGGTTCCAGGCGAAAGAACCAATCCCATGCTGATCCAGTCAGATGTTCCACGAATGGCTGGCAGTAGCCCGCGTCTCGTTGCCCGAGGCTGAAATGGGTTCGGCCCATCGCTATACGGAAGGCTGTTAGGAATTGCCTCGGGTCGGTCTTTCCGTCATATGTCATCATCTTGATTTTGACTCTAGAAGCTGGGTGCTCGGTTTGAGAGCTCATGAGTCGCTGAGTAAATGGGGTGTTTTGAGTTTCTTCTATCACACGATCGATATCTGGTGCCGAGCTAATTGCCTTGTAGACTTTTCATGTCATATTTTTCAACATCAGTTTCAGGTCTTCGATTTCGTTATCCCTGAGGACGTCATGTGTCGAGTTGTTTAGGATTCTATCGTCGGCGGGTTCTTCGGTATCCTCGGTCTGCTGTGAGACTGTTCGATTCCTAGAATTTGGAGGGGTTGCGTTATCGAACAATGCTTGGTTGAGGCGGGTTCGTGGGGCGGAGGTCTGATTGCTCGCCATTTGCAGATCGTTAATTTGACCTTGGCTTACCGCGTGCTCTTTTGCGAGCTGGTCAAACCGGGCGTTACTCCCTTGAGATAGCTCAGAGACTTGTGCCATGAGTGCTCTGAGTAGGACGGAAGTGTTCAGCTCGGTTTGCTGGTCATTCGTTTCTTGCCGAGGCTGTTTGGTGTTTAGAGGTTGTTGCTTGGCGCCCGCCGGCTGAATGATGGGATCCCTAACCTGAGAGACGTGCTGAGGCTGAGGTTAACCTCCTGCTTGGGAAGAGTTCGTTCCCGGGGTTGACTTTTCTGTCACAAGAACGAAGTCACGATTTGGTGGTAATCGGTCATAGTTGATCCTGTCAGTTAGTGAAGAAAAAAACTTGTTCCCCACAGACGGCGCCAATTGTGATAACCGAGATGGTCACAAGATCCGAACGCACGTCTTGCTCGGGAGAGTTGACGTGCTCGGGTCCGAATGAACTAAGTTTATCTCGAGAGAAGAACTGACTAGGTTTGAGAGTGAACGAGAGAAGAGTTTTGTTCGGGAATGATTTGTCAAAGAGAGTTGTGTGTTCGGTAACGAGCGTGATTCGTATTAGAACGTCCGAGCAGGTCGAAAGACGTGCTCGGTTTGCAATTCAGGAAATATTAACTAGAGAGAGAAAGTAGTAAGAAGTGCACAAATCCCAAAAAGTTACATCGATGTATAGTGACGACTCCTATTTATAGTAAAATATGGTCGTACTTTTTACCGGCCGTTGACCGCTAGTCGAGCTCGTGTGGATGGGCCGTACTTGATGACGAGATGGGCCAAGCCGTATATTCTTTTGGCTCGTAGTGGGGCCGAGCTGGCTTATGTTTGTGGCTGAGCCGAGCCGAGCTGATGACGATGGGCTCGGTTTGGGATCTTGTTTTCGGGCCTTCGCTTATTGGGCCGAGTTTGTTTCTGTTGGGCCGACCTATTCACTAAAAACAGGTATTGGGCCCTGCTCTTTCATTGTCTTTTGCTCTTATAGAATTACTAACCTACATATAGAACATGTTCTACTTCATATCTTATCTTTCTTGAGGTATATGTTCTAGTTGCTTATTGTATTGTATGGATACAAACTTGAGGGAAAAGATGAGTTTTTCACTTCTAATGATGAGCTCACTCACCTCATGTGTGTTTCAGTTTCTGGTAGTTGCAGGAGAAAAGCAGTGGATTTCCATTCCGTAATTTCATTGAGGTATCATACTAGTTTTATTTCTTAATATATTTTGTCTTCTTTCTGCAGCTGCCAGAGTCCATAGTTTCTCTTTGTTAAAGGATCGATCATCATTCCTATGCAGATAAGGTTTCACATTTGTGACTGCACTTCTTATGTGCACCAGAGCCTTCTCGCTGCCTTTCCTTTATTTTTCTGCATTCAAACAAGTTATAGAAATGGTTGTCCGAGCTTAAGATATTGCTACAGAACAAGATAATACAATAAAAGAGAAATGGTTTCCCGAGCTTAGGACCCCAGTCGTGAATGCTTAAACTTCCGTGGAGCATTGCAAATACGTGTGGGGTTTGGTAAGCAACTTCTGTAACTACATAAGCTCGCTATATTATTATTACAATGTCGTTTTATTTCACAAATATATGAACCCTTATATCAGACTATAGTGACCGGAGAAGGAGAGGAGACCCTGCGCTTTTGGAACGTCTTCCTTTCAGTGTAAATGCAGGTATGTATTCGTTCTTCAGCTTAAATTCCTTCTAGCTGTTTCTGCAACTCCTGATACAAGTTAAGTGTTTCTGAATTCTTGTGCTTTATAGTATAGCTATAGGTATCCATAAATGAGTGATGGAGTTAGAGCTGCTTGCCCATTTTGTATGAAGAAGGATCTTGTCAAAGAGATGAAAAATTGGAGAAAGAGCGATTTTCTTTAGTATTGTTTCTCATATATATATATATATATATATATATATATATATATATATATATATATATATATATATATATATATATGGTTTATGATTTGAAATACTATTATTATATTTGTAATTTTCTAATTAATTATAAAGTATATAAAAAATAATTGCTTATTTAATATAATTAGCAGGAAAGCTGACTATCATATAAGCAAATAGATTTATATGTTTTATTTAGTGGAGAAATGGGATGAGGCATTTTACAAAGGAATTTGTAATGCTGATTTATGTCGGATTTGTTTGAATCGGCTGGATTTTATCTCTGTTTCACATATTCTTTTCGATTTGATCATCTTCTACCTCGTATGATTTATTCTTTTCTTTGACTACTGTTCTTAACACTCTTTGCTTCTGCATCAAACTAATTCTTAAGCTTCATTTTAGTATATAAAAAAGTTTAAGGTTTAGAGTTTAGGATTTAGAGTTTAGGGTTTAGGATTAGAGGTTGAGATTTATGATATAATTTAAATATTATATATACTCATAACTAAAACTTAGCACTTTTAAATATTGATTATATATACATAAAACTAATATTTAAACTATTTAATATATAAATTACATGGTAATACGAACAAATGTTTTAATTTGAATAGTTTGTTCTAAATGATATACTTTAATAAGTTGTAAAAATGTTATATAGGAATATGTTGTGATTATTTTGAAAAGTATTTATTTTACATGTTTTCAGGTTTTAGTCAATGATAGATCATGTTTACTAATCTAAAATAAGTGATTGTAAGATTTTCAATTGGGTTTTATTAACTTTAAAAATATGGAAGTTGAAAATATTTGACAAAAAAAAAAAGCTTTCAATAAAAAATGAGTGAAAGTTTTTGATTGGCTAAACTACATAGATAAGGATTGATTTTTATTTAATCATTCACCACTGATATATTAGATCCAACGAACCAAATTTTTCCTTTTGTTTTTATGCTTCTCATCTTTTTCTCATTTGCTCAAAAGTTAATTAATTAACAAATAAAAAACTAGATTTTCTAATGCTTCAAACCTAGATCTAAAGCGTTCTTCTTTTCCTTGAATCGTATATCTCTCTATATCTTAAAAAAACATTGTTGCAGGGTCTAAACCCTAAAATCAGTGGCCACACATGCATGGCAGTTTGTAAGAGCAAACTATATGCGGTTTCAGTTTTCACATAAGCCATGGCGAGGAAGAAAGACAGATCTACTCTGCTAGATCTTTAAAGTTTTCTAATAGATGTTTATGACTCTATGTCTCTTGTGTTTAGCTCAAAACCATCGAAGGTAAAAATAAGCTCAAAACCAGATTTATGTGATTTCTCACAAGATCTGAGAATTTCAAATATATTTTGCGATTTCAGACTTCCCATTAGTCTGATGGTCAACAAGAGGGTAGTTTTACAATTGAGTTTTAATTAACAGACCTCAGATGAAGTCTGAGAAATTCCTTTGAAAAAAATTATCAGATTTCACCAAGAAATCTAAATAAGCGGATGATAGTTTTGCAATTGATCGAAATTTGATTTTATTCAGACTTCTTATGTAGTTTGGCCCAAAAAAAGAGTGAATTTGACTGAATCTTGACTTTTTCTCAGATGGAATCCGATGTCTGAAAATAAAAAAGGTAAAAAGAGTAATTGACCGATATTTTCAAATGTTGATCATAATACGGAAAAAAAATCTTAGACAACTCTAGAAATCTGAAATGCAAAACTTTTGTCACGGCTATAGAAATCTGAAATATCAAAATTGATCAACGCCAAAAATACACCAAAAACGCGAAGCTTTTTATCAGACTTTCCTCATTGTCTGAATATATTTTCAGACTGCAATAGAAGTCTGTTACAAAAAATCCAACCCCAAATTTTTTGGTCAACCCCAAAAATACCCAATACTTTTTGTCAGACAGCAATAAAAGTCTGAAACTCCAAAAATTCTGATAAAAAGTCAAATTTAAAAGTCAAATGCAAAACTACCCCTTTTTGTTTTCAGACTTCATAAGATGTCTGACAAAAATGTCAAAATTTTACAAATCAGATCACGTACGCTGTCTGAAGTCTATCAGACTGCATCCATTATCTGCTTAGTTCCATTTCAATTACAAAAATACCCTCGTTTTCAAACTGCAATAGACACTCCAAGAAATAAACTCAAAATGCCAGGAAAACTATCAGTTTTATCTTGTCGGTTTTCAAAACCGTGGGCTTTTCGTCGATAATTACTGACAGAATTTTTGATAAACAAAATCCGTCGGTAATTACTGACGAAAAATCGACCGACAGTGTCCATCGGTTTCGAAAGCTGTCAGTTATCCGACACTAAATAATTAAAAAAGAAAATATTATTAAAATTGAAATTATTCATACAACATTAAAATATAAAATATATGTTTTTTATTCAAACCGACACTAGACCCGATAAATCTACATCCCCGAACCCGTCCTCGTCCCTGACCTCGGCACATAGACATTAAACCTTGCATCTATCTCGTCGAAACTTGTCATCATCTTCTCTTGGTTTTCCAGCAAGGTCGCAATCATATTGTCTCTAGCCTTCAAGTGAGCCTCATATTCTGCATGTGTCATAATAAACCGAGAAGACGTTGCGGAACCTGCTCGTTTTGCGTGAACGTGCAGTCCTAAGACATCTTGTAGCGCACGAATAAGGGATCCCTTAATAAGAAAAACATAAAATTCAATAGTATATGTAAATATTATCAATAAAATTTTATAATTATTAAATATATTTGTAAGGCATAATATTTCTTTAATAATTATATATAAACAATAAATTTTATTAAAAACTTATAATTTCTTAAATAATCATAAAATTAATTTTTAATTTCAAAAATAAAAAAAAATAAAAAATGATTATAGACTTAAAATATATATAATTTTTTTTAAAAAAAATCATCAAATCAAAATGTTTTTTATAAATATGTTTTTTTAAATTACAATTAATATAAAAATAAAATTTCACCTTAAAATATGTAAAATTTATCATAAAATATATAAATTTTACAAAATCAATCTATAAATTCATAAAACGCTTGTAAATATGTTTTTTAAATTACAGTTAATATCAAAAATATAATTTCACCTTAAAGGCCTTTTCCGAAGGCTTTCCGACAGTACAATTCCGTCGGTTCTATGGCGTCGGAAAAAAATATCCGTCGGAAAACTGTCAATATTTTCCGACGGTTTACCGACAGTTTATCGACAAAAAATAAACCGACGGATTACCGACAGTTTATTGACGGTAATAAACCGACCGTAAACCGACGGTGTATAACCAACGGGAAATAACCGACAGTAAACCGACGATAAACCGATTGTAATTACCCAACGGTAAACCGACGGATTTTGACCGACGGTCAACCGACGGAAGTTAACCGACGGTAAACCGACGGAAATTAACCGACGGTAACCCGACGGAATTAACCGACGGTAAACCGACGGAATTAACCGACGAAAATACCAACGGTAAACCGACGGAAATAACCGACGGTAAACCGACGGGATTAACCGATGGTAAACCGACGGGATTAACCGATGGTAAACCGACGGTAAACCGACTAGATTAACCGACGGTTGTAAAAATTATTATTTTAGAAAATTAAAAATTATATATAATTATTTTAAAATATATTAGATATTTTTTTTTCTATACAAAATATTTTATAAATTTATTAATTATTTTAATTAAAATTTTATAAAATATTATTAAATTTATTAATAAAAAGTATTTATTAAAATTACATGGGATCCCCAGCGGGTCCCGTTCCCAACCCGCCCGTGTATCTGTTGTTCCCGATCCCACTACATTGGGTGTCCCGTCCGTTCCTCCTCCTGGAGTAGATCTGCCAAACCAGATATAGTTCATGATCCGATCGTGCATCTCCTTCATCTTCCTCTCATTTTCCTCTCTTTCCTCTTGCAACCGAGCTTCAAAACTTATCTTCAGAGCTGCAATTTCAATGTCTTTCTCGCGCAAAGCTTCGGTGAAGACGTCGCTCTCAGGTCGCAAGCGGGAATGCGGTGTCGAGGATCCCTCCCCCACGTTTCCTAAACCGAAAACACGGCCCTTCCTGCATTGCGTTTCCTGCAAAATACATTATTAAAAATAAGTTAAACAAATCAAGTAACGAAGAGTTACGTAAATTTTGATTAAACAGATGAACTTTTACCTCAAGAAAAATCTCGTTGATCCTTTGTGACGGTACCTCCTCCGTTGAACCGACTTCCTCGGACTGTTGAGTCTGCACCTCGATAACTCGCCTTTTTGCTGATTCGACGATTCTCCGGGCGAGCGGATCTTGGATCTGGCCCGTGAACTTGTTCGTATGGCCCTCCTCGGTGAGATGAAGATAAGTCGGGTCCTTTCCTGTCTTTTGCAACTGCACATTTTAAAAACGGTCAACCGAATCCAAGTAATTACATTATTGAACATATTAAGAACAATACTTACAAAGTCAATCTTCCGCTGTGCGGAGCTTTTTGCTCCCGCGTTGTGAGTTGCTTTCCCCAAACCGTTTCTGTCACTGTTGCGGTTCTGGGAATGCTTCGCAGAATCCGCTGCTGTAGTAGGCTGGGACCAATGACGGTTGAACCCCTGGAGCAGCGTCGGGTTCACTCCCTTCGGGTCTTCCGCTTGAAGCCACTTCTGCTTCCACTCGTTCAGGACGTGAGAGTAGTGGGACCGTGCCTTCTTGTGGAAATCCTTCTCCACGATGGTCGTATGGTTCTTGTCCCAAGTGTACTCTTGCTTTAAAAAAAAAATGAATGACGTTAGCATTGATTTAAAAACTAGAAATTTGATAGAAACCAAATAGGAATACACATACCGCAAATGCTCGAAACCAGTTATGCTGGTCCGACTGGGGAATCTTCCTATAAAGCGGGTACGGATGACGGAGCATGCTACACATCATTCCTAGAATGCACTTGGTGATCTTCGAGGACGTCATATCGAACCTGTAACAAGTTCATTTAAAAACTTTATAAGTTAAACGGACGTTTAACTTGCAAATTTAAAAAAAAAGTAAATTGTTAAAGTATAAACAACTTACCAATAAGTCCCAGGGTTCTTATGCGGCTCGGGATGTAGTCGTTTCAGTGTTTCCCGTCCCGGCTGCTCGACCAACAACTCTATCTCCGGTGCTATCGTCGTCGGGGCATCGTCGTCCGGTGTTTCCGGGACCTGCGACACAGAATGGCTACCGGTGGTGGGTTGCTGCGATACCGGTTGCGGCGGTCTAATCTGTGTCGACCGAGGTCGGCGCACAGGTGCGGATCGGGTCGGCAGTGCCGGGTGAGGCTGTGAGGGCGGTGCCGGCGGAGGCTGAGAAGTAGGTCCGGGAGGATGTTGAGAAGTGCTCCCCGGAAACAATCCATTTGTCTGCGACAAGAACTCTTCGAAACGTTCGTAATCCCTACAATACATCCAAATAACGTTTTTAAATCATAAATTTTAAAAACTTTTATTTAAAAGAATAAAAACGTTTCACAATTATTATAAAAGACGTTTATGTTTTAAGCGCAAGTATTAAAAATACAAAAACGTGTTTAAATGTAATGAGAATCGTCTATAAATCACTAAAAATTTCACAAAAATTATATAAATTATTTACAATTATAAGAAAACGTTTTAAATTTTTACGAAAATCGTTTTTAAATATTTTAAAATTTGAAAAACCTTTTACATATTTATGATAATGTTTTGATATTTTAAAAAAAAACCCAAAAACTTTTTTTTAATATAAAAATAAAGAAAACGTTTTTATAATTAGGGTAAAATAGTAGAAAAATACAAAAAGGTCTTGATAATTTATGAAAAACGTTTTTAATATTCTCAAACAATTTTGAAAACATTTTAATACAAAAAAAAATATAAAAAACGTTTATTACATATATATAAATGATAAAATTTTGAAAATTAAAAAAAAAAACAAACCTAAACATATTATCAAACATAATCACCTCCAACAACCTATATAGGATCTAAAACCTTGTTCTTCAACCCTATAAACTACATGCAAACGAAATCGAAACATATAACATCCTAAAACATCTAAATTTACAATTTTAATCGGTTAAAAAGTGAGCTTGCATGGTTATTAGGCTTTGGGCGGTGGGATTTGGCGAATCGTGGCCGGAATCGTGCTCGGAAAGAAGAGAGATGGCGGAGGTCGCGCGGTAGAGAGAGAAAACGCAGAGAAAATGGGGAAGAAGAAGAAACTTAATCGATAAAATATTTTACTAACCGACGGATATTGATTTTCCGTCGGAAAGCCGTCGGTTCCTGGGCGGTCCAATTATTTGGCGGTAAGAATGAAATTGGTACGTGGTAAATCGAAACGATTCGTAAAATTTTCATTTCCGACGGATATTGAATTTCCGTGTGAAATCCGTCAGTTCATAAAATATGCATTGACGGGTTTCGAACCAAAGTCTCGTAGAATGTCACAAGGAGCGTAAGCCACTATGCCATATGGTACGTTTTGACATTTGAATACGTCTAAAAATATGTAACTCAATTTTAATTTTTTCACAACCCGAGCCTAATATTTTGTTATTCGATACGATCACGTTAAAGTTTATTAATTGAAGAACGAAGCATAACATTTTATTTAAACAAGAACATTATTCCATAATTAAGAAAACACAAAGGATGGATCAGTTATTATAGTTTGGAAACTGGTTTCCGAACCAATTCTCTTCGTCAGTGTGCCTCCACTTGCGGATCATACGGTTCCATGATCTTGCGGGAATCCACTCCGGTTTTTCTCTACCACTTTCCGCAAGTGACTTCAAACGGCGCATTTTTGTCTGGAAAACACGTCTAGCGGTCTTATGGAATTCCCGCCAGACGGATAAGAGGTTTTCAGGACCAAAATTGAAGTGATCCTGTTATGGTAAATAAAAAATTAGAAAAATGCATAATGATTTTGCAATAACATAGATAGAATAAAAATTGACTACCAAAAAATGTTTGAACCACGCAGCTCTAAGGTCGTCCGGAATAGTGTAGTACGTGACGTTACTCCCCGACCACTGATTCTCGATGATTTCGCTGATGGCATACAAAATGCTTGCATGGTAACCAAACCAAATAGAACGGTTTTCTCGGGACGGGTTAAGAACGGGAAGATGTCCCCGACCACGCTTACGGATTTCCCGCAGATAAGAATCGCGGTTTTCAGGAGACATATAGACAAAATCCATTTGAGGGTTTTTTAGGTTCGTTGGTTTTGGGAAAAATGGAAACAACGATCACATATTTATACAAAATATTCTGACGGCAAATCCGACGGGGTCCGTCGGAAATTTAAAATTATGCATGAGGAGACGTTGAACTGAAACGCACACGAAAGATTCTTGATTACTAGGCCTGCGTTATTGCAGCCTTTGACTGGTTTCCGACGGATTTCCGACGGATTTTATAATATCCATCGGAAATCCATCGGAAAATACCGACGGAATTTCTGACAGGTTATGTTTAGGGTTTGTTTAGGGGTTAGGGTTTGTAGATTAATGAACCCCTATACTAAAATTAGACGTGGTATTCATTACATTTAGGATAAATTCACTTACGTAACAATATATATATTTTCTAAATCGGTGTTAAGAACCGTTAAGTCTTTCCGTAAACGACATTGTACGTTAAGGACTTATTTCATCCGACTCATTTTGTAATCTTGTTATAACGCATAAGATTAGGTTTGCGATCATGAAGTCTTTCAATGTTCATAGAAACAATAACAGTAGCACAAGAGAGCTCTATCAATTAGATGTTTTAGGGTTTGAAACCCTAAACCCTAAATATTTTGTTGTAGTCGGAAATCCGTCTGAAATTTCCGACGGATTTATGACGGAAATATGCTATCCGTTGGAAATCCGTCGGAAATGAAAATAGGGGTTAAACTTAAAATTTTGCTCCGCGTGGAATCGAACCCGCGATCAGATGGTGTCACAGGGATAGTTAGAACCAGTTAGGCTGTCTGTCAAGTTATCGTATTCTTGTAAAGTTTAAATATTATTGACAAGATGTTTACAACTACAAAAAGATACAAATTGTTATAATTATTTCCCTAATTGTTAAATTAAAGATTTAAAAATAGAAACATACATAAAACAGTACTAAATTTTTCATTTTTTGGAAAATTTCTTATTACAATTATTTTAATCCGCATCATCCTCTGAATCGTAGTCAGTTGAAATTGAATCTGTGTCGTCGTCGAATTCCCCCCTCTCTTCTTCGGAATCCGAGTGGAGAACAACGTTCCCAAAATGAGTAAAATCAACGACGAGATTAACTTCAAGCGATTCTTCTACCGGAGCTATGTAATCACTTTGCCTTGCTTGTAGTAGTTCTTGTTCTTCAACTCCTTGAACTCTCCCGCGTGGATAAAATTTTGGTAACTATTACCCATGGATCGTTCTTGTATGTTAGTCGAGGATAAGGGATGTAACTAACCTATATTAGTTAGATAAAATTAGCATACGATGCTCTATATAGTCACGTTATCGTAGATGGAAAAATAAATGTAGAGTGTTTATATATATACCTGATCGGCTTGAGATGCAATAATGAAGGGGTCAAATTTTTGAAGCTTTCTAGTCGAATGTATAGACGTCACGCCAAACTCATATATTGATACACCTTTCCCGATAATAGGGTTGTACCAATCGCACAAAAAAACCACGCATCTCATGCCAAGCTTTCCGATGTATTTGACTTCAAGTATTTCTTTAAGCACACCGTAGTACACAACTTCGCCGGATGTAGATGAGACTCCGTGTTCGGCCGTCGTTCTAGAGGACCCTTCTGACTTCACTTTGAAAGCATATCCCCTCGTGCAATATCGTGGATAAGACTTTGTGTTGTAGTGGAGGCCGTTGACTATGTCTATTAACCAATCTGCTGGTCTGCGACCATATTTGACTTCGGTCTCCACCTAAAAGATAGCATGTAGAACGTTTTAGTAAATGACCAAATTTGTTGTCTTTAAGGTTAAATGAAAATACAAAACTTACATAAAATTTTAACCAAGCGCAGAAGTATGTGTCTTTCCACTCTTCACGCTCCTCCTTGGTCAACTCAGGATGACGATGTTGTAGTGACTCCTTGTATAACCTATAAAAATCAACCAAGGTAGGGGTTAAAAATGCATGTGATTATGAAGTTTAAATGCAATGATGTAAACGAAGTAAACTATACATACCTCTCGTACTCAAATACTTCCTCGCAGTTGTTTAGAATATATTTTTGAAGGTGGGTGTGTTCTTGGGTCGTTAATTGTCGCATTACTACTTTACCGCTTAACCAACCAACTTGTTGAAAAATACTGGGAACCGATGACGGATAAAATGGTCTTTCGCCTCTGTCATCGTTTCTGGCCGGGCGCCGACTCTTTGTGCGTACTTGTGAAGGGAAATAATAACCGGCAAATGTCGCCGCTTCCTCGTTGTGGTACTGAGCAGCAACTGAACCCTCAACTTTAGCTGGGTTCTTAACCTTTTTCTTAAGGTGGAACATATAGCGCTCGAAGGGATACATCCACCGATATTGTACCGGACCACCTAGTCTAGCTTCTCTCGGTAGATGAATGGGTAAATGCTCCATAACATCAAAGAACGACGGTGGAAATATCTTCTCAAGATTGCACAGGATCTTAGGAATGTTATCCTCCAAAGTTCGAATGCCGTCAGCCGTAAGCGACCTCGTGGATATGTCCCTAAAAAACGAACCTACCGCGGCAATTGCTTTGTGAACATCTTTGGGTAGGAGATGAGCAAATGCAAATGGCAGTAGTCGTTGCATCACCACATGACAATCATGACTCTTCATCCCGATAAACTTGTCCCCATCAGTGTCAACACAATTACGCAAGTTTGAAGCGTAACCGTCAGGGAATCTTACTCGGCGCGTAATCCACTCGAAGAACTCTTCCTTTGATTTCTGATCTACCCAGTACGATGGAATTGGAGGTTTACCGTTCTTTTGAATATGAAGTTCAGGCCGGTGACAAATTTCAGGCAAATCAAGCCTAGACTTCACATTATCTTTCGTCTTTCCTTGGACGTTGAGAACGGTGTTCATGATGTTATCAAAGAAATTTTTCTCAATGGTGCATGACATCAAGATTATGCCTTAGTAGCTGGTCCTTCCAATACGGTAAATCCCAGAAGATGCTCAGCTTGTGCCAGTTGTGGACTACACCAGCTCCATATACATTCTCATGACCGTTACCACCACATTCACGAGTTCTCAATGCACCAAATCCATCTAAGAGCCCCACAGTAGTCGAACCATCATCTTGGAGAATAGGATCATCAAACACTTTCCTCTTCTTCGTAAAAAGTTTAGTGTTTTTCCGGTATGGATGATCATGCGGTAGAAATCTCCTATGACAATCAAACCAACACGATTTGCGTCCGTTCTTTAGCTGAAATGCATTTTGTCTTTTCCTGAAAATACGGACATGCTAACCTTCCATGCGTAGTCCATCCTGATAACATACCATAAGCCGGAAAATCGCTAATGGTCCACATTAATGCAGCCCTCATCAAAAAAATTTCCTTACATGAGACATCATATGCTACAATACCAGGCAGCCATAACATTTGCAGCTCGTGTATCAATGGCTGCAAGAATACATCAAGCGATCTTCTAGGATGCTCTGGACCGAGAACTAGTACGGAGAGGAAAAGAAACTCTCGCCGCATACACATAGATGGCGGCAGGTTATACGGAGTTAAAATAACTGGCCACAACGAATATGGTCTCCCATGCCTTCCAAACGGGTTAAAATCATCTGTGCATAATCCGAGGTACACATTACGTGGCTCGTATGCAAAATCTGGATATACGCTCTGAAAATGTCGCCACGCTTCAGCTTCAGACGGATGCGCAATTTCTGCTCCTCTTCTATGCTCAGCATGCCATCTCATTTCCCCTGCAGTTCGCTCCGATTGGTATAAGCGCCTCAGCCTATCGGTTAACGGCATATACCACATTCTCTTAAAAGGAACCTTAGCTCTTCCCCTGGTATCCTTATAACGCGGCTTCTTACAGAACTTACATTCCAAGCGGTATTCGTCTTCTCGCCAATATACCATACAATTGTCGATGCAAACATCTATCATCTGATGCGGTAATCCAAGCCCTTTAACAAGTTTCTCAACCTCGTTGTATGAACCTGGCGCAAGATTATCTTCAGGAAGAACATCTTTCAGGTATTCGCAAAAAGCATCCACACATTGCTCGGCCGAATTATAATCCGTCTTTATTCCCATTAGTCTGGTTGCAGATGATAATGGCGAATGTCCCTCTTTGCAACCATCATAAAGCGGACGCTTCGCTGCATCTAACATATCAAAAAATCTCCTGGTTTCTACATTAGGTTCCTCATCTACCATAGGAATTTGAAATTCACCTACTTCGTGGATATTTTCTCTAAATACATCATTAACCATCTGAATTGTACCTACACCAACATCTTCATCCGCGGTATAATGTTCACTAGAACTAACATTAGGTTCCCGCGTACTAGTACTCCCAAAAGGTTCTCTACTACTACTTGCACCATCAAATGTCTCCCCATGAAGATACCAAATCTTATAACCCGCCATAAACCCGACTGAGTACAAGTGGTGCCATACTTCGCCAATCGTAGGATTTCTAACATTTCGGCAGTGAGTACAAGGACATTTCATCTTACCCGTTTTTTGCGTATGAGGTTCACTGCAAGCCAGCGTCATGAATTCCACAATACCAAGTGCATATGGTTTGTGCACTAAGTCCGTCGTCTCATCAACCCTCGGACCGTCCATCCACGATCTGAAGTATTTCGAGGAAGACATGTTACCCTGATAAGAAATATGTTTAGAGAGAGAAATCGGAAAGGAGATAGAGAGAGAGTGTGGTGTCGAGGAGAAGGGAGAAATGTTTGGTTAATAATGGAAAATAACCGACGGAAAACCGACAGATAATCCGTCGAAAAATTTGTCGGCCCAACGGTCATATCAACGGCTACTTCGGCCCAACAGTGAAAATTTTTCCGACGGAGTCCCGACGGTAACAAAAACCGACAAAAACCCGTCGGAAAACCGTCGGAATGTTTTTGGTAAACGGTCAAAAGGATTTACTCACTTCTCTTCCCAAGGCAACGTATTGGTAACTGTCTTTTCGGAAATAAATCGGAAAACCGATGGAAAACCGACTGAATGTCCGTCGTAAAATTTTGTTTAAATAACCACCGAGTTTCTCCCTTCTTCCATCGCCAAAAAACAATAAAAAAAATTATGGATTACGTATACTTTTCTCCCGAAGCCCACGATTTCGTTCTTCAAACTATCGCGCAACCTGGTCGGGAGTCGCTGCCAAATCTCGACCCATCTCGACTAGCCCACCATGCCGTTTGGTTTGGATCTAATGCGGTCATCCACTCCGTCATCAGCGACATCATCGAGCATCGCTGGTCTGGACGCTATCTGACGTATTTTAACGTCGCGAGGAGCCTAAAAACTGCATGGTTCAATGATTTTCTTGTAAGTTATTTCTTCTTTTCATATATTTTAATTAAATTTCAAATTACACAATTAATTTCTTTTTCAGGAATACTATACATTTTCTCCGGATAATGTTATCATTGTTTGGCTGGAATTTCACCGGACGGCAAGGAAGGTTTTCAAGACAAAGATGTGGCGGATGAAGCTCCGGTGGGAACGAGATGAAGGAAGACCGGCTTGGGTTCCGGCGGGAGAATGGAACCTCATGGTCGACCAATGGATGGAGACGACCGACGAATAATTACAATTAAAAACTTTAATAATGTAATTTATATTTTTAATAATAATGAACTTTTGTTTTCTTTGTTTAATTCATAAATAAAATTTGTTTTTTTAAAATATAATCTAGTAACTTCATGATAAATAGCTAACGTTAAACTATATAAACGAACAGCACAAATAATCACAGTGGTTTGAGTATTGACTTAAGCCCTCCAAAGGTCTCGGGTTCGAGCTCGTTCTTCTACGAATTTTTATGGACCGACGGCTTCCCGACAGATTATCGACAGACTAATTGCCTGTCGGGAATCCGTCAGAAATTTACCGACGGTTTTCCAGTACGTCGGGAACTTCCCGACGGTTCTATAATCCGTCGGAAATTTTCCGACGGCTTTGCCTTCCGTCGGTATATACCGACGCAATTCCGACGAGTTCTCAACAGTCGATAATTCGTCGGAAATTCGTCGGAATTACCGACGGATAATTTTCCGTCGGAAAATCCGTCGGTTTGAGGGTTGTTTTCTTATAGTGTATATAAAACAAATTAAACTATAAAAACGTTTTGAAATATACAAATTTTTTTTTTCAGAAACTTAAAATTTTCTAAAATTCCAAAATATATTACTAACAAAATAATATACCAATTCTTACTTAAGAAAAACTTATATCAAACATCAAAACTACACAAATCTACACATGCAAAAGTAAAGTTTCAATTCCATAACCTAAAACTATAAATTTCTTAAAATTACAAGAAGAAAGAGGAAGACTTACATGATTGAAGGCTTTGGATGATTGGAAATTGAGAGATGAACTCAAAATCGGCGGTATATGGAAGAGAGAAGACGTAGAGAGAGAGAGAGAGAGAGAGAGAGAGAGATGAAACTGCAGAATGGGGGAGAAGAAGGATCGGCCAAATATTTTATACTGGAAAGTGACGGAAAACTGACAGCCAAATCCGTCGGTTTTCATTTGGCCGTCGGTAATCCGTCATTTTTATTATAAAAAATGGTGGTCCAATGAAAATGTTGGCGTGTAACGCCCCCTTCCCGTTTTGCGCTGACCGACGAGCTGACCGGCCAACAATCAAAGAAGAACATGACCGATCGAACCCGAGCAACCATACAAGAAGAGTTTGTCATAATACGAGGCCAGAGACGGTCCGGTTTGAGTCAATGACTCAAACTAAAACATCCTCGACTCCGTTTACCTCATTTCCACGATACAAAGCTTTCCAACCTGTACCGCTTCCACAAGTTGTGTTCGGTTTGGACTAAACCGTATATCAGGGAATTATTCCGTTTTTATTACTTTAAAATTATAAACTTTATTTATAACAATAAACGGTCTAATACAAATATTTTAGCAGGATCCCAACAAAATCCGAAACCAAAAATAAAGTCAAAATGCGTAAACAAACCGATGTGAAATGCCAACCCAAGCCTACTCCGAGTGTCCTACGCGTCCGCCGAGCTACGCCAAACCTGAAAACAAAAAGAGTCTAATGAGCAATCTAAGATTACCCAGTGAGACGGCTCCCAACTAAAAGGCTGCTAAAACTATAATAACCCGCCCAAACCCAAAATAACAATCAAGTATAAATTAGATGATCAAGTGCTACCAAGACGTTATGAGCTCCACAACAAGCATTCAATTAACAACACACAATAATACAAGGTAACCAAGGGAATCGAGAACACTGCGTCACATGCTCTTGATTCGACTCGATCTATCTATCGCAGCTCTACACAACTCTTCACCATTTGGGCCCACTTTTCAAACTCGGTAACTTCCACGAGAACACTTAGCTACCCCACGGTAACTAAAACTTCCCACGACTCCCAGACGAAAACACGAAGTCCTGCGACTAGGACACCGTTTTCTGACCATTGATACGCGGTGACTCGGGCTACCCCTAGATAACCAAAGCTTTCATGCAGTCCAGCCCTAGGACGCGACCGCGTATTCTCCGGACCACACACCTACCGGCTCACTCAGTAGGTTAACACCATAATTGGAATCACCACCCGAAGGCACATGAACCGATCAAGTAACTACCGGAAGATCCAATCGGGTTGAAAATACCAAAACGCCATCTCTAGACTTGCGAGATCTAACACACCCTGTAGAGTCCTAATAACAGTAATGTAAACAAGCAGACTCATTGGGACTCTATCACGGAGTACCAACAAGGTCAAATAGAAATACCATCTCAATCCCAAATCTATCCCGCAAGTCCTATCACCAACCTCCATATCACCTGACCTTACCCTGAATTACCCGGTTCCACACCAGAGTAAGTATTTATTAGTACAATCTACTCAGCCCAACACCGAAGTAGATAAACAATCAAGCAATCAACAGTCTACTTGGCCCAACACCGAAATCACACAAATAATAAGCACAACACCACAAAAACATTTTTTTGGTTTATTAGTCTTTTAATATTTTCTTAACCTTCACTCATTTAATCTGCTACCCCGATAACCTCAACTATTGACTAATTAACCCACCCGTTATTATATTCTAAGTGTGTTATATGTTTTAACCGTATTTTAATAACCTCATAATTTTCCATATATAGATTCATTTAGATACGTTCTTAAATACTTATATATGCATATACATCCTAGCATGCCATTCTATATGTATGCAACACCCAATCAGGCAATCAAGGAAACTAGCAATAAGGTACCGATATAAGCTAACTAGCATGCATCTCTTTAACCTAACCATTTAATTAGTTAATTGAGTTATTAATTAACCTATCCGTTCTAACCAATTCGATCATTGAGGTATGCAACCTAAGTCTAGGGTTAATGAATTCAAAGTCTATATGTCTTAATTTATATGCAACAAGCAATTTAGCTGACTCACAGTGATATTGTGACGACGGATGGATGGATTGACGGACTTCCAACACGAAACCGACGCTAACCCGAACCTTCCCTGAACCGTTGACTTGATGTGACCCGTACTTGCCCCGACCATAACCGATCTTTTCCGCTACTAAAGAACCTAACTCTGTCTATCCTTTTTCTAAATGAAAGAAGTCCAGTTTATCGGGAAGATTATTACGTCGGAAAAAGATTTTTTCCGACGAATATTCTCGAGAATATTCCGACGTATTAATTTTCCTTTCCCCATCTCTCTCTCTCTCTCTCTCTCTCTCTCTCTCTCTCTCTCTCTCTCTCTCTCTCTCTCTCTCTCTCTCTCTCTCTCTCTCTCTCTCTCTCTCTCTCTCTCTTCTTCTTCTTCTTCTTCTTCTTCTTCTTCTTCTCTTCTTTTTCTCTTATGAGTTTTGGCGTGAGAAAAATGGATGGGGGAAGGCATCCTTTTATAGTAAAAGTTAGATGATCTCCACCCTCCATTTGTCTCACCTCTCCTATCTATCTTTCTCCACGAAATCCCTCCAAAATCAGGCCAAAAACACTGAATTTCATCAATCACCATACATCCCTCTTCTAGAAGCCTCATGGATTGAAGACAACACATCTTTTTGATTCAATATACCAAAAAACAAACAATGCATCTCCTTCTTCCTTGCAAGATTTCGTGGCCCAAGCTCAATAATTGGCTTGAATTAGGTCCAAACTAACCTCATTTCTCATCCCTAACCACCTTGATCCAAGCCCAAGCCCCTCTGATTTTATTTTGAATTTTTAGCCACTAATTACCCTTTAATGGTCTAAAACCAATAACTAAATCTAGGGATCAAATATTTCTTAATATTTTTAATCATAGCCTCTCCATAATTTAATGAATCGGTGGTCAAAAGTTCATAATTTTAGAGTAGTTTTAGAGGCGTTTATGTCTTTTCTCGGTTTTGTCGGTTTCCATTCCCGACAGCCCGTTAAAAATATTTAAAACCCCGTAGCCTATAAAATAAATCCCCCAAGCTTATTTTTAAAATATTAGACTCTTTTAGAAGAATGTAGAAATTATTTTCACCTCAATCGGACTCTCGTAGCCCCCGTTATGAATTTTATACGTTTTGTTGGTTCTATCGGTTTCCTTTCCTGATAGTCCAAAAAAACTCGTTTAACGTCCGTTCTTTCCACTTCTTGTCTTATAAAGAATCATTTGGCCCGTCTTAGCTTCCGGCTCGCATTTTGGTAAAATTACCAAAATGTCCCTCGTCTCTTGGAAATTACAAAAATGCCCCTGATGTCTTTCCAATTGCCCATTGACCAATTTTGTGAGACAGGGTATTGCATGTTGGCTCATTTTGGCGGATAAATTAATTTTTTAAGAAGAAAATTGTTAAATGATGGATTTATTCCATCGGTTTTAGTGACGGACAAGTGACGGATTAGTGACGGATTAATGACGGTTTAGAGTATAGTTTTACGATTTAATATTTATTAATGTTTAAATAGATTGATACAATGTTAAATTGATCAACGTTTAAGAATTTAAAAAAAAAAATTAGGACGTCAAAACCCAAATTTCAAAAACAGTTACCTTCTTACGTAGAACGACTTGTTAATATATAGTATACATAAGAAACACCTTTGGATGAAAGTGTTGAATTTCTGAAATTCTGTCGTATAATTGTCTATAAGGGGATGATGCAATGTGTTGTATTGTACAAATTTCTTAGAATATATTTACGGTGGTTTGCCTATCATTTTTTTCCGGAAACGAACCCTTAAACTCTGAATTGTTGTTAATCCGTTACTTTTATGTCACTATTTATTGAAAGAAAGTAATGGATCTTTTAAATACGATGGATTGATGATGGAAAATCGATGGAATAGTGACGGCTTAAAATCTGATTAAACTTTAATATGTCACTAATCCATCGGTTTTTTGTCATTAAAAACCAGCGGATAAAAATTCGTCACTAAGTCCGTCACTTTACCCCTTGTTTTCTTGTAGTGAGAGGTCTTGCAAAACTAAAACCAGTCTTCTTTTGAAGTTTTGAATTAAAAAAAATAAAAATAAAACAAATTTTTTTTTGTATATCTAGATTAATTTCGTTGATTTTAATTTTTATAAATGTGTGTTAGTTTTATATGTTCCTCCTTCGTGACTTTTACATTCTTATGTTTGTTAACTATTTTTTAATCAATTTTGAAGAATATTGGCAATGTAGCTAATAGAATCAGACTTCGTGTGCAGTCCGAAGAATGTTATTTTTTTATTAAAAAATCCATTTGTACATTACATATAATGTATTTAAAATATTTTTTTGCTTTCACATGTGTTATACGTAATTATGTTGCGTTTCTATCATTTTCCATCAATTTTACAAGATAATGTGTTATATTTTTCTTGTAATCAAGTTTCTTAAGTTATAACAAATTTTACAAGAGTTTAACTCATAAGAATCAGACTTTGTTTGAAGTCAGAGTAGTTAACAAGATTTTATTAATTAAAAAATTATAATGTCTCATTGTAATTTGTCTATTTCCTTGATATATCATGGTTTTTACCTGTTTTAAGCCATGATATAAGTGTGTTTTAGAGTCTTTTGTCGTGTCTTTAGAGTCATTACAGGTGTTTATTAGGTACATGCACGTTTGGAGGATTATTGAAGATATTGGAGCATTTTGGGCAAGTTTTGGAGCAAAGGCCGAGAGAGCTGATTTCACCAAGTCTGCGACGACCCATGCATCGATCGATGCATCATTGGCATCGATCGACACACCTCAGCGCCAGCACATTAATGAAGATTTACAGTTTTGCCCCAGAAGTTCCAGTATTTGCGAAAAGACCCAAGTCATGATTAAGGCTTTATAATTAGGTTTTTGGTATTTAGTTTTAAATACGCTTTCATACTATTAGCTTTTTAGAGAGAGAGACCGAGAGAATGATCGTTCTTGTACCCCAGAGAGAAGATTTCGAACCTCTTTTACTCTTTACTCTTTGATTTTATGATATCTATTTATTCATTGATTTTTGTTTCATTAATCATGTCTGAGTAGATTCATAGTTAGGTTTAGGGATTCTCTTAAAGGTTTTCATGACTTGTCAGATTAATTTATCAGTTCCTTATTCATATCTTATTTGTTCTTCAACCTGAATTGTTCTTAATACTAGTTTCTAAACTGATCACTTAGAATCTAGACTCTAGGTTTATAAATTGACACGAAAGTGGAATTTAGAATCTGATCTATTTAGATTGAGCAATTTATTTATGTGCAAAGAAATTTGGTTTAACTGAATTGTGAACAAATCAAACTTGCACTTAAGGGTAGTTTAATCTGTTAAGAATTGCAAAGAAATTTGAGTTTCTGCTAATTATACTTAGAGAATTCTCGCAATGAAAGTTGGTTAGTTCTATCTTGTGTTTGGGTTCTAGAACCGAACTTAATTTGATCATGACTGATAATTGACCTGCTTGTCTAAATTCCTGAGAACTCCCTAGACTTGACGCTTTTAGTACTTGCTTACAAAACCACTCTTGCTTATGATTTACTTTATGTTTATTTATTTACTTTCTAATTAGTTTCACCTAGCTTAACTTGACATTCTATAGTCTATCGTAAGATTCTTGAGTCTATGTGGATTCTACCCCTATATACTACTAGTCACGTCTGTGCACTTGCAGTGTAACTCTAGGGATTAAACTCTGAGCATATCATTCCTTCAAAATTCTTTGTTGATTTGAGTAGAAAAAAAAATTTATACAACTTTGTATTTTTCTACAAGTATAGTAGACAATGAGAGCTTTCTTCCTCTGATTTGATCATCCAATAATCTAATACAATACAATGTGGTCAATAAGAAGTCTAATAACCAGTAAAAAATCTACAAAAATGAGAAAATACCTAATCTAGTATCAGACTTCAGACCTCAAAAGTAGTCCAATATCAGACTTCATGTTGAATTTTCACTCTCACACTTTGGTTGTAGTCTGATATTAGAATTTTGATTGCTTCGTGTTCTTTGTATCGCCATACACATCACGATCCCCAGTTTTGTCTGTCATGTCTACAATGTAAGTCCCACCATAGACAATTCATGATATATGGTGAACCTCCTTGGAAATTATCTTTCTCTTCTTCTCCACCATTTTAAGAGTATCTTCAGGCTGTCTCTTCTTATGTTTCTTTATTTGTCGAAAGCACCTCCACCCTTTACACCAAATCAACTTATGTATTATTTTTCATAAAGATTTATCAATCGAAAGTTCTGTTAATTAAGAGGAAGTTATAAATAAACTAAATCAACCTATGTAAGGGTTTTGTTTAGAAAAAAGAGAGAATTTTTTGTGTGCCCGTTGCATGTGTGAAAATGACTTTTTTACAAGATTAGGTTAAGATAGGTGGAGATAAATTTGAGGAAACTTTTGTTGGGTTTATAACAAATGGAAATTTTAGGGTTGTAAAATCTCTGGTATCAGACTTCATATGCAGTCTGTGATGGAACTTTTGAATCAAGCGGAAAAAATTTCCGCCTTTTTAAAAGTTTTCATGTTGAAATTTTCAAAAACTTTCAAATTTCAGACTTCATACGCATTCTGAAATAAGACTTCATGAGAAGTTTAAATACTTAAACCATATTTACCTGAAAGTCTAAGAAACTCTCAGACTTTGGTTGTAGTCTGATATTAGACTCTCAGTTCGTGTTCCTCGTACTTCAGTGAAGTTTTAGGAGCCATTAGCAGCATAAGAAGCCCGAATTTCAGCCTCTTTGGAGACTTATCTAGCTCAACCTTAAACCAAGCACCTGAAAAAACAAAAACACAGAGCTCTTGCATTAGTTAGTGAACAAGTCTCCAAGAAATGCTTAATAAAGGATTGTTTGACACATTTTCCATGAACTCCATAACTCATTGCTAGCTTCCCCATGAGCTGTTGGTGCGACAATTGTAACACGAACATTGTTAGTGTTTACTCCTGCTGAGAGAAAAGAATGATCAAAATTCTATGTCAAAAGTCCCAATTAGTTCAAGTAAAAAACCTTTGAAAACACTAAATTAGAATATATAAACTCACCTATGGTGCTTCTCAAAGAGAATCGGCTATGAATCATATATATAAGAACTCAGATGAGAGAATAAGATTGAAAACCTTTTTGGGTGAGAAGTTCAAAAGAGGTTTTACAAAATAGAGAGAAAGAGAGGTTGTAAGAGAAGAAAAAATGTGAAGATTTTTGTGGTGTTATATGTGTGTACAAGATTAAGTTTAGATAGGTGGAGAGAAATTGGAGGGAAAATTTTCCGCTGGATTTTTAACAATTGTAAATTGTAATATCCGGTATCTAAATTCATATGCAGTATGAGAATAAACTTTTGAACTGAGCGGGAATTATGAAATTTCTATGGGGAAATTTCTCGCCTTTTTAAAAGTTTTCTTGTGAAAAAAATCAAAAACTTTCAAATTTCTGCATTCATATGCAGTCTGAAATAAGACTTCATGAAAAGACTAAATACATGAACCATATTTACCTAGAAGTCTGAGAAACCATAAATCTAATAATTACTACTTAAATACCATCATATTATATATAAAACTTATAATAAACATCAAACTCGTTTGATATAGTCACAAACTAACCACTATATGTAAATGAAACAATATTAATGAAAATTCACAAACTCACAGTCTAACCCTACTGATATAAACATGATATCCAACTTCATATATGAAACATAGATCTAGCTACATGGTGTTTTGAACCAATTATATCTTCAATGGTTAAATTTGACTAAGGTATATATAATTTTAATTTATATACCTCAAAATGCTTATGTTTAATTTATGTATCAAATTATTTTTGTAATTTTTATACTTAAATATGTCTCATGCTTCTCTTATAAGTCTGAGAAACCCCAAAATCCAGGATTCACCGTGAAGTCTGAGAAACTTAAATCTAATATTTATCACTTATAAGTGAAAATATTTAATCAAAACACCTATGAAACATCTGATTCGTTAAATATATGCACATTATAATATATATGTGCAAATTTAAAATTTCAAATATAAATTTGGTAAACCATGAATCTAACCCTAAAGTTATATGTAAATTATATGTATGTTCTATTACAAAGCATGTTTTGAGGTTTAGAACTTACTCTACCTTACATATTGTTTAATTTGACTCAATTTTACCAAATTTTAATTTACATACTTCACAATCATCTATATTTAATTTATGTATAATGTTTTCACAATTTTTTAATTAAATTTAAATTTATTAAATTATTTTAGTTTCAGAATTTTTTGGAGAAGTCGGAAAATTGTGGGATAAATACATACTTTAACTAAAATTGTATAATTTGACTCAATTTTACCAAATTTATTTAATATAATACTAAATTATCTATATTTAATCTCTGAATATAAAAGTTTTAACAAAATATTTTTAATAATTTTCAAATTTAAATTTACTAATTTATTATTTGTTAAACTTCTAGGAGAAATTTGATAGAAGAAAGTCATTTAAACTTCTATTAGAGTCTAACGCATAAGACTTCTATAGATGTCTAACACAGAGCAAAGGTTATTGTCGTAATTATAATTTTTATTTTTTCGTTTGGTCATAAAGGGGTATCAATAATTTTCTTAGCGTGAGGGGTAATTTTGTATTTCTTTCAGTTTAAGATGAACTTTTTTTAGAATCAATTTGTGGGACATAAACATCAATTTCCCCTACAATTAATGGTGAAATATAGGAATGATGTGTAAAATGAATAGTAACAAAAACTAACTACTGCTAAAAAATATTCAATTTCAAAACAATTGAACACTATTGAAGAAACATATTTTACGTAGTATAAGCGTAAACCACTATATAAAAGAATCAGACCTACTATGACATGAAAAAACAGAGCGCCAACCATACATTATACTATCCAAACATAGCTGTTAAATGATATTGTCCATGTGACATTTTCTTGTAGTGAATTTATTTTTTGAAAAATAATTTTATTATTAAACATGTTTGATTTAAAATTAACAGCCATTTAGTGTGCAATCAAGGAGTTGACCATTTTATTAATTTATTTGGCTGCGGAAACAAGGGAACTACTTTCAAAGTTATATATGCGAGTTTTGTTATTTTGATGGTTTAGAATACGAGTAGTCTTAAGGTTTAAAATGTTATTAAGTTCTACCTTGAGAATTTAAAATGCAATTTTCCCGTAATTCAAAGCAAACACAAATCAATCTTATATACTCCCTCCGTTTCTCAATATAGGAGGTTTTAGAGATTTATGTTTGTTTCAAAATATAAGAGGTTTTCGTTTTTCAATGTAAACTTTAAGAGTATTTATTGTCTTATAACCAATAATATTATATGGTTTCTTTTATGATTGGTTGAATTTATTTTAAATTAACTATTAAAACATCTTTTGTAAAACCCAATAAAATTCTTAAGATGCGTGTTTTTACTCAAAACCTCCTATATTGAGAAACAGAGGGAGTATAATAAAGAAGGATTTCCTCTACAGACAAGTCTTGAAATCGTGTCATGTGGCCTTCTATTCTAATGGGTGTTTGTTGGGCTTTATTATCCCAATTATTTATTATTATCAAGATAACTATGTAAATAAGTTGATCAGTCCATAGCAAGCTTCGAAAAATCGCTAGGCGCTAGTCGGGCGGTTAGGCTGGACCTAGCGCCTAACGGATAAATCGGAGATTAGACGGGGATTAATCGGGGCAGAAATTTAGGACTTTTATTAATATATATCTATAAGTATTAGTTTCGCGTACAGTTTGAAAAGATATACGCTGTCTCATTTGGTAACTGTCCACCAAATATTCTAAAGCAACCCGTGTTCGAGTACTCGCAGCAACATTTTCTCCTTTTCTGTTTTTTTTTTTCATTAAGGGCAAAAAGGTGAATTTTCCATCTTCTTCTTCATGCGGATCTGCAACCCTAAATACCTGGCAGCCATTGTTTTCACTCACGAAACTCATCGTTTTCTCATTTTTTTCGCAGATTTCGCAGATTAAACTTGTTTTCGTTGCTATTATTACACTAATATAACAGATCTACCATAACATTTGAGATTTCAAACTAAAAACTTCAAAAAAAAAAAATTACAACCACCGATTTTCCGGCCGCCGAAGGCCAAATCGCGGCGGTCTCCCACCGACCAGCGACTATCCGGCGATTACGCAGTCCTAGACGCCGCGTTTTCGAACAATGGTCCATAGTAAAATAAAATATTGTAATATACTGAAGCTCAATCTAATATTATATTAGACCACATGTTCTTGGGCCAAATTTTTTTTTACCTTTATTTTTTATTTACTTATTTTCTTAATGCATTCGTTTGTCTCTTTGCATTTTTTAAATTATTAATGTTAAAACTTAAGTTGTAAGAGGACATAATTTGCCAATTTTAACATTACCTCAATTTAATAGTTATAATATATGAAAACTTTGTACTTTCCTACTTTGGTTGATATTAAATTAATAGATGGTCTGGCTATGGTTACAAGATTTTGACATGTGTATATGATATTCAAGACATTATTATTAATTAGCAAATATTCCAATTCAAAAAGTCTTTCTTAATTTAAACTTGAAATTAATATTATTTATTCTCCTTTCACTTACAGACGAGAAATTTTATAGCAACACTAATAATTAATTTTGGATTATTTAATTTGTTTTTTGTAACAAATCAGGAATTGAATTATTGCAACTTTTTTTTTTTGGTCGACGATGTTGTTATCATTTAACAAAAACAGTTGGGCTTACAACAGAACTTAAGAGAAATTGGCCTCGACAATTGGCCCAGAAGCTAATTAACAGATCAGAATAAAGAAGAACAGATGGCTACACCATCCAAAGCTTCGTGGAAAAGGCCACGCGTCAGCCACATAGAGAATCCGTGATGCAAAGCCCGACGACCATGAGGAACGCCACCGGGAAACGTCACATGCCGACTCCGCCGTTCAAGAGGAGCTCAACTGCCGATCTAAACTCCGCATAGGATAGTCGTCAAAGAGCCACCGCCAAGGAGATGAACACTGCTTCAGTCTTCGCCGGAAAATCTGCATATCCGAAGAGGCTTCGACGCCGGATAGACACAAAAGTTGGTCCAATCCTTTGCCCACACAAAACTCCTCCTCTAGGAGTGGTGGAAAGCGAAGAAGATATTAATCTTCACGATGATGAAGATATCCAAAGAGAAGATGAAGAAAATCAGAGGCTTGAGACAACATGGAGAGCTTGCGGAGAAGAGACCGTAGAAACCATCTTCCACAGAATTGAGGATGGATCCAACTTGTTAGAAGATGATGATGCTTACAAAAGACCTCCGATCATTCAGCATGACCACTGGAGGTGAAGCGTCTACCCTAACCGACATCGGATCTGGGTCTAAGCACCTCACAAAGAAGAGGAACCAGAACTGGAGAAGATGAAGAGAAACTAAAATCGGATAAAATCCGAATTTATTCAAACCACACAGAACAGAACTGCCGATATCTACAAAGCCGCTCAATTAAATCTCGCCAAAGCCCCTTCTGAAAGATAATAATCAGGGAAGAAGAGGGATGAGAGAAAAAATTGCAGAGAAAAATTCTCGCTCTCGAAGAGAGAGAGAAGCGGCCTCTTTTTGAATTATTGCAACTTAAGTTTCTCTACCTTTCATTTCTACAAATTTTGTAATGTCACTTTTACCATATTAAAGGGTTTGATTTCCTTTCCGATTTCCTTTCCATAACGTAGCTCTCTCTCTCTCTCTCTCTCTCTCTCTCTCTCTCTCTCTCTCTCTCTCTCTCTCTCTCTCTCTCTCTCTCTCTCTCTCTCTCTCTCTCTCCTCTCTCTCTCTCTCTCTCTCTCTCTCTCTCTCTCTCTCTCTCTCTCTCTCTCTCTCTCTCTCTCTCTCTCTCTCTCTCTCTCTCTCTCTCTCTCTCTCTCTCTCTCTCTCTCACATCAACATTCAATTATTAAATTTATTTTGTGACGTTACCATATTAAAGGGCTGGATTATTTGCATTCAATTTTAAAGTAAATATTATTTTTATTATCATAGCAACGGCCATAAATCAAATAATTGCTTTGTGCTTCCACCACTTGTTTAATCCTAAATTTTCAATATAAACAACACATTCAACTCTTGTCTTTCCGTTTTCTCATTTCCTATTTTTTACTACCACTTATGTTATTTTAGTTTTTAAAAGCAAATAAAAATGGCACAAAATCCTTCTCATTTGGCAATCTCTTCATATTCTACATTGGATGTGCTAAGCGACAAACATGGTTCTCATAATATTGTCGTTCGTCTGCTGAGAACTTGGGAATCCCGTGATTTCAAGCAAAACAATATTCTGATGAGTGTTGAATGCTTACTACTAGATGAAAAGGTTAGACTACTTATTTTCATACTTTTATTTTATTGAATCATTAATATATTTTGAATCCTATTGTTTTTATTACTATAGGCTAATATAATTCAAGCATCTATTCAGCCACGACGTCTCCATAAATATAGAAGCAAACTTAAAGAGGGGAAAGTATTTCAAATATCCAAATTTGATGTGTACAAAACCGCCGATAGTTATCGGTTAACTGATCATCCTTACAAAATCTTTTTTAACGATCTTACTACTATGGCCAGTCTTGATTGTGACCAATATAAAATTCCTGGTAAATATTTTCGCATCAGCCAATTCTCAGCTCTTGAAATGATGGTAGGAAAAAGGAGAGAATTTACCAGGTACTAAACTCAATTATCTTTATCCAAATCTCATGTATTTCTCCGATGAATATTTACCAAGTATTGCTCTGTTCTGTTTTTAACAGATATTGTTGGACAAATATCTTGCAGTTGTACTTTAGAGAAGGTCGATGAAACAAAATGTCCACCCAAAAAAGCTTCAACCTCCTCTTTACATGTACCTTTGACAGGTAAAAAATGCACGGCAGTCCTTTTCATCAATTTTTTTTTGGCATTTCTACCTTCCAATATATTACTAATGTGAATCCAGTGTTGACACTACTTTTGTATCTGTTTGGGATAAACTCGCACGCCAAGTCGCAGATGAACTTTTGTCATTGAAAGGAGTATTCATCGTCCTCATTGAAACTGGTGTTAACCCTAAAACTGTTCATGGTACGTCTAACACAAGTCATGTAATTTTCCTGTTAAGATTTGTATTCCATCATGTCTAAATGGAAACAAACAAATGTTCTCGATATTTTTTTTAACAGGTATGATATATCTACACCAACTAAGAGGGGCGGAGAACATAAATCATTTCTTTTGCGATCAGAAATTTCACCATAATTGTATCACAAATTGGTTGCGTTACAAAAAAAATTGTCCTTACTATAGAAGCGGCCTTATGAGATGAATGAAATTCAATAAATAATATAATATTATTATTTTATTATAAAAATACAATTTAGATGTCGTGTATATGTATTTACTTATTAATAAATATATTTTGGAAGTAACAAATTTTTTTAAAATAATGTGGTCAACTAAAAATACCAAATACGTACACTTACAAAGAATCAAATATTTTATATCAGAATTTTACAAATAAATAGTTAAATATACAAAAACCCATTTCACAAGTGCAAAATTAGAAAATATTATAACAATATCTACAATAAAAAAATATTCATGCAACGCACGAACCAATCCCTAGTACTATAATAGAAGCAGAGTTTCTCATGGTGCAGACACCTCAGCATTTTAAAGTGTTTTTGTACACGTTTCACCCAGAAAACTCTTACATGTCCACGTCTTCTTTATTAGGTTCAGACTCTCCCTGATCTTTATCGCCGAAGCCGATGGGTTAAACTCTCTCCCTCTCCTCCAACTTTAATTGATTCTCGAAATTTTCTGGTGGAGATTTCAATTTGATTTTACCATCTTCCTTTGTTGAATTTATGTTTCCTATTTCATTCGTCACAGAATCCATCTATTTGGCTTCCAATTAATTTCTTATGGCGGACGACTACCATTGATTACCTAAAAAGTTTTAATCGTGGTCGACTTTCCTTTGGATTTCGAATTAGATTGGGATTGTCAATTTCCTTTTTATGAGTCAATTTTTTAGTAGCTAGATGCTTGAAGTTGATTTGAGTTTTGTTTGAGTAGTGAGGAAAAGTGGAATGGATATAGCACGACCTGTTGTAGCATGCCTGGTAGATTTAGCCTTCAAATATGCAGGTGTGATCTCTCTTCTTATGGTTTGTTAGGATTCATTATGTGGTGAAGCTTCTTAGGCTTTATGTGTTAAATTGAAGGTGGCTTCTTAGGGTTAATGCTTGTTTCAGAGATTCAAAGAGACACTGTAGTGTTTCGATTTACACTCGTCTTTTTATCTCGTAGTAATATTGGATTGGAGATCATAGGATTTCTTAATTCTGAACTAGTTGTGTCGGCGTCGATGTCGGCGACACGGAGACTGAAAATGATTCTGAACTAGTTGTGTCGGCGTCGATGTCGGCGACACGGAGGCTGAAAATGATTCTGAACTAGTTGTGTCGGCGTCGATGTCGGCGACACGGAGAAAAGCTGTCCAAAAGCTGTCATCCATCCTTATGGCCGTTGGGCCTCTTCTTATTCCTATTATGATCTGTCTTTTGTCTTATTCTACTTATTCTTTGTTTATTCCATTGGTTGCCCTAATAGCTAGTGTATTTAAACTCTTGTAAAGCTATTTTATGAAGATATTGGGATTTATTCTTCCCTAAAAGCAAAACTCTCATCTCTCTTATCTCTCTTTGGTGGCTAAGAACCCTAGTTGGTTCCACACCTCTCTCTCTTAATTCTCTCCTGATTCCCTCTGTTCTACTTCTTGATTCTACTATTCTTACATGGTATCAGAGCTATAAGCTCATGTACCTCCTTTACTTCCGCAAAACTCATTCTAAAACCTGTTCTTGAGCTCTTAAAGTTTGTTCTGGTTCTTACAAGTTCTGTAGCTCTTAAGCGCATTTCTTTTGCCTCTTTCTCTACTGTTTGTGTTCTCTGTAAGTTGAGAACTCTTCATTTCATCTTGAATACTCCCTCCTTGCTTCAAAACAGTCTTAGCAATGGAGAACTCGAGAGTTGTTATCCCTGTGATTCTCAAAGGCACCAACTACATTGTTTGGGCCAGGATGGTGAAGTCTGCACTTGGAGGCAGAGGTCTGTGGAAGTATATCTTGAGTAGCAATGCTCCACAGAAGGTGTTTAAAGTCAGGTCTGAAGCTGAAGCCAAGAGTGGAGCTGAGGCAGAGACTAAAAGTGGTGGTGAGTCTCATGAAGAGGCTACTGAAGCTGATGAAGAAGCTTGGATACAAGGGGACCAGAATGTGCTCTCTATACTCCAAAGCTCACTGGACCAGCACCTATTGGAAGCCTACTCTTATTGTGTGACTTCCAAGGAGCTGTGGGATACTATTGAGAAGGTTTATGGGAACAAATCAAACCTGAGCAGAGTCTTTGAGGTTAAGTTGGCTATAAACAATCTCCAGCAAGAAGATATGGAGTTTAAAGCTCATTTTGGAAAGTTTAGCTCACTGTGGGCAGAGCTAGAGATGTTGAGACCACCAAGCAGTGATCCATTGGTGTTACAAGAAAGAAGAGAGCAGGATAAAGTCTTTGATCTTCTGCTCACCTTGAACTCATCTTACAATGGGTTGATTAAGCACATCCTAAGGGCAGACACTCTACCTGACTTGGATGATGTGTGTGGACAAATTCAGAAAGAGCAAGGCTCATTTGGACTATTCAAGGGCAAAGGTGAGCTTGTAACCGCCAACAAAGTCATGTACAAGGCTGAGGAGAGGCTGAACTATGGAGGTGACAAGAGAGGAGTCTTGATGTGTGATTTTTGTAAGAAGAGTGGGCATTTGAAGGATAGATGCTGGCGCCTTCACCCAAACCTCAGACCCTCATCTCACAACAACCGGTTCAAAGATCAAAGGGCAAACTATTCCTATGGTGCAGCTGGACTAGGTTCTTCTTCAATGCAGCAATGTGATGAAGGGAGAGCAATGGTGGTCCATCAAGCACCAGCTGTGACTGCTCAGAGTGATGTGGTAAGGAGGTCAGACCTTGAGGCTCTCATCAAAGCTCTCAAGGAGAACTCTGGTATAGTTCTTGGCACTTCACTCTTTGCTTCAAACAAACTGAACCCTTTGATCATTGATTCAGGAGCCTCTCATCATATGATAAGTGATCCTAGGTTGATAAACAATGTTGAACCTGCTTTAGGAAGTGTAGTGATTGCAAATGGTGATAGGATTCCAATACAAGGCATAGGAAATCTGAAATTGTTTGACAAAGAATCTAAAGCTTTATATATGCCTAGTTTCACTTCCAACTTAGTATCTGTGAAAAGAATAGCCACTGACCTAAATTGCAATGTTGTTTTTAGTCCTAATGATGTTGTGTTTCAGGATATTAAGACAAGTAAGTTGATTGGGAAAGGTGTGACAAAGAATGAGCTCTACATGGTTGAAGACACCAATCCTTCTTCTGAATTATCTACTGCTTCATCTACTGCTTTATCTACTTGTGTTGGTGTGGATGATTCTATTTGGCATGCTAGACTAGGACATCCACACTCTAGGGCTTTAGGACTCTTATTACCTACTGTTTCTTTTAAGAATGATGATTGTGAGGCTTGTATTCTTGGGAAACATTGCAAATCTGTTTTTCCAACTTCTAAAACTACTTATGAAAGTTGCTTTGATCTTGTTCATTCTGATGTGTGGACTGCTCCTTGTATGTCTAGAGAGAATCATAAGTACTTTGTCACTTTCATTGATGAAAAATCTAAGTATACTTGGATAACTTTGATGCAAACTAAGGATATAGTGTTAGAAGCTTTTATGAACTTCCAAAGTCATGTTACTAACCATTTCAATGCTAAGATCAAAAATTTTAGATCAGATAATGGTGGTGAGTATACAAGCAATGCTTTCAAACAACACTTGTCCAAACATGGGATTCTTCATCAAACAAGCTGTCCTTATACTCCACAACAAAATGGAGTGGCTGAGAGAAAGAACAGACACTTAATGGAGGTGGCAAGGTCCATGATGTTCTACAAGAATGTTCCTAAGAAGTTTTGGGGAGATGCAGTCATGACTGCATGCTACTTGATCAATAGAACTCCCACAAGAGTTCTTAATGATCAATCTCCATTTCAGGTATTAAACAAAACCAATCCAATACTTGATCACTTACGTGTGTTTGGGTGTATTTGCTTTGTGTTAATACCAGGTGAACAAAGGGATAAGTTGGATGCAAAGAGCACCAAAGCCATGTTCATTGGATATTCCACAACACAAAGAGGGTACAAGTGTTATGTGCCTGAAACAAGGAAGGTGTTGATCTCAAGAGATGTGAAATTTATGGAGACAAGAAGTTTCTATGATGAGAAGAATTGGGAAAGCTTGAGGGATCTTCCCACTTCTCAATCAGACCGAGCTACTAACCTAAGGATGATCATGGAAGGCCTTGGTATTAATCTGCCTCAGAAACCGGCCAAAGCAAGTCATGCTCCTTCAGTCTCTGATTTACCTTCAGAAGCTCCACAACAACTCCATCCTGATCATGAGGGGGACACTCGAGAATCAGAACAAGAACAACAAGAATCTGATTCAAGTACACATGATCAAGCTGGTGTTGAGGAGCATGAGAAACATGAGATAGAAACTGAGGAGTTGGATCATCGAAGTGGAGAGACTGAACAACCGGTTCTGAATGAGCAGCCAGTTCAAGTGTTAAGGAGAAGCACAAGGGAGAAAACGGAACCATCCAAATGGAAGAAGGATTTCATCTATTTCAACAGCAATGCAGTAGCTCATCCCAATCAAGCAGTGTGCACTTTAGCTCATGTACCTTTGGAACATCAAGTGTTCATTGGGAAGTTGGATCAAGAACATGTACCAACAACCTATGAAGAAGCTAAGGGAGATGAGAGGTGGATGCAAGCTGTGAATGAAGAAACCAAAGCAATGGAAAACAATGAGACTTGGTATGAAGCTGAACTTCCTAGAGGAAAGAAGGCAGTGACTTCTAAGTGGGTTTTCACCATCAAGTATAAAAGTAATGGAGAAGTTGAGAGATACAAAGCAAGGTTGGTTGCAAGAGGCTTCACTCAAACCTATGGAAAGGATTACTTGGATACCTTTGCACCAGTAGCTAAGCTTCACACAGTTATAATCATGTTGTCTTTAGCAACAAATCTTGATTGGGAACTTTGGCAAATGGATGTCAAGAATGCATTCCTTCAAGGGGAGCTTGAAGATGAGGTATACATGACACCACCTTCTGGTCTTGAAAGCATTGTGAAACCAGGGAAGGTGTTAAGACTCAAGAAGGCTATCTATGGATTAAAGCAATCACCTAGAGCTTGGTATCATAAACTGAGCTCAACACTTATGCAAAGAGGATTCAAGAGGTCTGAAGGAGATCACACCCTGTTTACTCTTCAAGATCAGGAAGGTATCATTGTCATCCTTGTTTATGTTGATGACATTATCATATCAGGGAGAAACATGGCAGGTATACAAGACACTAAGGCTTATCTCAAATCTGTTTTTGATATTAAAGACCTTGGTGCTCTAAAGTACTTCCTTGGGATAGAAGTTTGTCGATCTAATGATGGACTCTTCTTATCTCAAAGGAAGTACACACTTGATTTGTTATCTGAAGCAGGAAAGATAGGAGCAAAACCGGCTAAGACACCTCTTGAGGAAGGCTACAAAGTTATAAGAGAGGGGGAGCTTGAGGATAGACCATTTGAGGACATTACTCAGTATAGAAGGATGGTTGGTAAGCTCATTTACTTAACCATAACTAGACCTGATTTGTGTTATGCAGTGAATCAAGTAAGCCAGCATATGCAAGCACCCAAGATACATCATTGGAACATGGTTGAAAGGATACTTAGATACCTAAGTGGTGCTCCTGGTCAAGGCATTTGGATGGGTTGCAATCAAAGCACAGAGATAGTTGGGTATTGTGATGCTGATTGGGCAGGAGATAGAGTGGACAGGAGGTCTACTACTGGATATTGCACATTCATTGGAGGAAACCTTGTTACTTGGAAGAGCAAGAAGCAGAAGATAATGTCATGTTCAAGTGCTGAAGCTGAATACAGTGCAATGAGGAAGCTAGCAACAGAATTGGCGTGGATCAAAGGTCTTCTTGTGGATTTGGGGATCGAGACTTCAAAGCCAATCACTATGCATTGTGATAACCAAGCAGCCATTCACATTGCTTCAAACTCAGTCTTCCATGAAAGGACCAAGCATATAGAAGTGGATTGTCACAAAGTGAGGCAGATGATAGAGCAAGGAGTTGTGTTGCCTTGCTTTACAAGAAGTGAAGAACAGCTTGCCGATGTCTTCACAAAGGCTGCTAGCTTGAAGGTGTGTGAGTCCATTCACACTAAGCTTGGACTCAAGGAGCTTCCTGAATCCCCTAAGGCCATGGGATCTACACTCTTTTTCCCTTCATGAAGTTTTATCCCATGAGGTTTTCTTCATGAAGGTTTTTAATGAGGTGGATCTCCATTGACATTCCAAGCTTGATTCAACCCTTGACTTCAAGCTTGAGGGGGAGTATTGGATTGGAGATCATAGGATTTCTTAATTCTGAACTAGTTGTGTCGGCGTCGATGTCGGCGACACGGAGGCTGAAAATGATTCTGAACTAGTTGTGTCGGCGTCGATGTCGGCGACACGGAGGCTGAAAATGATTCCGAACTAGTTGTGTCGGCGTCGATGTCGGCGACACGGAGAAAAGCTGTCCAAAAGCTGTCATCCATCCTTATGACCGTTGGGCCTCTTCTTATTCCTATTATGAGCTGTCTTTTGTCTTATTCTACTTATTCTTTGTTTATTCCATTGGTTGCCCTAATAGCTAGTGTATTTAAACTCTTGTAAAGCTATTTTATGAAGATATTGGGATTTATTCTTCCCTAAAAGCAAAACTCTCATCTCTCTTATCTCTCTTTAGTGGCTAAGAACCCTAGTTGGTTCCACACCTCTCTCTCTTAATTCTCTCCTGATTCCCTCTGTTCTACTTCTTGATTCTACTATTCTTACAAGTAATTATATGTGGCTGATTGAATTCTCTATGCAGGTTCAAATGGAAATCTCTTTAAACCAAAGCATGTGCGCCTGCGACCACCAATTCCAAAGAAATGTGACTGGAAAATCAAACCTGCTGAGCTGGATTTCTCAAATGCCGCTATGATTGGAAAGGTTTTGTATCCTTTTGAAGACAAATTTTGATCTTAGTAATTGATAATTTTATTTTAGTATAATCTGTGTTTAGTTCAATGCAATGGAGTTTTTGCAGTGGGTTTCTCTAGACTAATTGGACGCTGGACTATTAATGAGAGAAGTTATTCAACTTCTTGGATGTTTTAATGGTTGTTAAAACTAAGACAGGCTGCTCTTAAATTTCTGAGTATAAAATTGGAAGTGGAGAAGACACTTTTTCTGGTGGGATCCTTGGACGCCTTTCGGTCCATTAATCCATTATCTTGGTCCTAATGGACCATCTGAGTTGGGAATTCCGATGTCGAGCCTTGTCTCCCAAAGTATTGTTAGAAACTTGTGGAATCTCCCTCATGCTAGGTCGGATAGGCAATTGCAGGTTCTGATTTTTATATCTTCAGTGGCCATTTCTAATGTGGCTGATACTCCAACTTGGATAGTTGAAGACACAGAGTACTATCGTTTTATTGCTAAGCAGATTTGGAAGGCAACCCGCGCAACCAAGCCTGCAATATCTTGGTCTTCCTTGGTGTGGAATAAACACTCGGTGCCAAAGCACTCATCCTCAACATGGTTGTTTATGCTAAATCGAAATCATACTCTCGACAAGTTAACTTCTTGGGGCATTGACATTGAGCCTGCTTGCTTTCTCTGTGGTTTGTTACCTGAGCCTAGAAACCATTTTTTTTTTTTAATGTGTTTTCGCTGCTCAAACTTGGAATGCGGCAGTCTTAAGGCTGGGTTTTCATAATGTGCCCAATGATTGGGATAGTATCATAGTATGGCTGCACTCTGTTTCTCATGACAGGCTTTTGAAGGAAGCAATTATAATGCCATGGCAAACTTTGATGTATGAGTTGTGGAAAGAGCGGAACTGCCCTATGCACGATGGGTTAACTCATTCTCATACCCTCATTCTGCACAAGGCTCTTCTTGGTGTAAAGAACATGTCTCTGGCGCTCAAAAACAGAGGGTCTCCTCTCGGTTTGGATCTGGTTGCTTTGTTGTCAAGGAGATAATTCCACTCTCTTTGTTTCTGTGTAATCTCCTTTTGTAGTTTTGTCTCAAAAGTGGCTCTCCTCCTCCTTTCTGTTCTAAATTTACTATCCCATGCTTTTATTTTCTGTAAAACATTTTACTTCTTTTCAATATGAATGCCGTTAAAAAAAAAATTGGACGCTGGTCACATTCTGTTAGGGTTCCTTTGGTGAGATTGTGAAAGCCTATTGGAGAGAGGAACACGAGTAGTTGTGAAACATATTTTTTCATCTCTTTCAACTGATAGACTGGTTACGTAAGTTCTTATGTGTCTCTTTTGATATTAGCAGATGAGTTATTAACATCTAGCACTGACAAATTACCTTTTGCAACTCCGTACTAATTGTGTGAAAGAAAGTATGGCAAAGACGAAACACTAAAAGCTTTGTTCTAATTGTCTAAAAGGAAGTATGTTGTTTTTCAAATCATCTTGTGCTTATATAGTAAGGTTAGCGGTTTCTTAACATTTTAACAATTGTGGAAATTCGGTTATTCGGTTCAGTTTGGTTCGGATTTTTAAGGTTTTGGTTTTTCCGGTTCTAAAATAAGTCTTATTTCGGATAAAATTATATTTTGTTTAGAATTTTTTTTTTAAATTCGGTTACATTTTTTTAAGTATAAGAGAAACAAAATAATGCACTAATTTAACTAATATTCTAAAATTTGATTTTTTTAATTAAAAAAAAGAGTATAAGAGAAACTAAAATAATGTACCAATTTAAATACTGTTCTAAAATTTTATTCTATTATATAATTAAAATATTAAGTTTAAATGAATTTTGATCAGTTCAGTTTTTAAATATTTTGATTTGGTTCAATTTGAGATTGGTTAATTTAATATATGAATTTCGATTACATTCGGGATACTTTATAATTTGGTTCGGATGAGTTCAAAAAATTATGTTCGGGTTCGGGGAGTTTTTGAGTTTTAGAAACAATAGATTTCATTCATAATCACGATAGTTTAATTGGGTTTGATTTGTAGTTTCGGGATTTTAGATTTTTAAGATTATAAAAAAATAAGTTCATTTTGGATCAAAAGTATTATTTGCTTTGGATTTAATAAAAATATTTAAAAAATAAAATAAAATAATCTACTAATTTAATTAATATTATAGATTTTAATATTATATATATAAATAAAATATTTATTTAAGTACATTTTGGTCGAGCTTTCTATATTGTTTGATTTGATTATGTTCGAAATTGGTTAATAGTATATAAATTTTCTTAATTAATAATTCAATTTGGTATGGGTTTGAGAAATTCAGTTCATAAATTTTGGCTCAGTTAGGGAGCAATAACAATTTGCGAGGGGATATGTGATTTTTTTTTTAATTCAGAGAAAACAATTGTAAAGAACAATTTAGAAAAATCGATATTGTGAGTGATAATGGTGGAAAAATAAGCTTAATAGTGATAAAATGAAGAAATTCTTTTTTTACTGTCTGAATAGAAAGGAGAATAATATTATTATTGTTTTTTCATATAAATGAAGATGGATACATGAATTAATCAAAAATCTGTAAAAAATCAAATAAAAGACTAAAAGAAAAAACAAAGTTTGAAAAAAATAGAACCGAATAAATACTAACAAAAACAATTCATAATTTCCAAATTGTATATTATTTAATGTTTATTAGCTAGAAGAAGAAATAATATATAATTTATTGTTTTAGATTAATAATTTTTATGTTTTAAGTTTTATTAAAATAATAAATTTATATATATAATTATTTTATGTTATAAATATACTTTGATAACCAATCAAAATATTTTGTTTGTACAAGTTGAGCATAAAAAACTTCAAATGTAGACGTCTTTTTGTATCGTAAAGATATATGTAATTTCAGTGGCAAAGAATCGAAGACGATACCGAATTCGGTGACCCCAAATCTAAGATTAAATTTCTATTCACTATTTTGTTTGTAAATTATAAAATATTAGAGAATATTGGATTAATGTTTTTAATGTTTTAATCATTATAATATTTTAGAAAAAATCTTTAACTAATTCATTTTTTCTGCTTAAATTATAATCTTGCAATTAAAATTAAACTCTCTATACCCGCTCTAAGACCTCATCCTGTAACTTAGATTGCCCTGCTCTGATACCAAATGAAATAACGGATAATATGGATTTCTGTAATAGAACTCAATAGAGCACAAAACCAAACACTTTATTAGAATTCGCTTGAACAAATTACAAAGTAATCTTGTTCAATCAGCTTTATTCGTCTTCACCATGTGAAACGACACTGACCAAATCCTAATCTACCCAATCTTACCGTAAAACAACAGTTGCACTTCTCTCTTTTGTTCACTCACCAGCGTTACACACACAACTCTCTGAGTTATCTCACCACTCTTTTTTTTGCTTAGAACGGCTAACCTAAATCTTCCTTCAAGTCACGCTTTTATACTTCGCGACTCCCACAGAATATCTCAACATCTTAGATCTTCAAATCTCGCAGATATTCTATATTCTCACAATATAGAATATTTCCATATCTTACAACTCCAGCTAGCGATAGCTTACTTGTGCACCACGTCAGATCTTGTATCGTCCACGTCACCTTGTGTGTTGCACTCCATAGTCCATCAGAATCTTGAGCTTTCAATGTTTACTTCTTTAGGGCTCACGGATATGGAAGGGAATATGCTTAGAGAGAGTTGTGATTTTCAGACGGAGAAGCCGGAGTTGTCTCCGTCTCCGTTGCTGGAAACTCTGGCCTTGTCTCCGGGTCTTGATTAGAATTTTATACGTAGTTCCTTTTTTCTTTGATTAAATAAACGAATCGAAAGGTTTATCTTATAACTTGCGTAACAAGTAACAAGTGAAGCACGTTACAACCCACACTTTTGGCTGCCATTTTTCACGGTTTTACATAGAACCAATAACTAAACCGGAATTATACCCCCCCCCCCCCCTGATGTAGCGTCGTTTTCATTCTTTGGTGTTACTAAACCATTCCGGTTTAGTTAGGTTTCGTGTGACATAAGTAACTAATTTTCGTTTTCAATTTGGTGTTTATCGTTTGGAGATTTGAGTATATCTCCTAACAACTTTTAGATCCTTGATATTATCTTCTTAACCTTATAAAAGAAGAGTCAAGTTCCTTTGTATTTCTTACGCTTGATTTAATAGAAAACAGAGAATTCTCTCTAAAACCCTAAGACTTTCGTCTCTTCTTATTCTCCATTGAATTCGCAAGATACAAAGCAGCGAAGTTAGTTTGAAATCCATTGATCTTCAAGCTCTTTTCGTGTTACCTCGGCATCAGTTGGTATCAGATTCATTCGGTCCTTACCCATGCCTCCAAAAAAGTCACTTCAACAGCATCTCGCTGAACACGATGAGGTGTTTCGAGTTACCCTTGAGACGTTTCAACAGGATATGCGTCTTGCTTTGCGTACTTCGGTGGAAGACGCGGTGCGAACGGCTCTAGACGGTCGTAATGTTCGACAACCAGTTGCGCCTTTCCCTCGTGACAATCCTTTGTTCGACACGTTTGATGATGTAGCGGACGATGACGATCATATGGCGAATCCATTCGCTCGTGTTCGAGCACCACCTCCACCTGCAGAGATGATGGCTGCACCTCGTGCTGATAACCGACGCTGGGAATCCGGTTTCAAACTAGACCTACCGGATTTTACGGGTGGACTACAACCTGAAGAATTCCTAGATTGGTTGTGCAACATCGAAGAACTTTTGGAGTTCAAACAAGTACCCGACGACATGCGTGTTCCTCTTGTTGCAACGCGTTTTAAGGGTCGAGCTTCGGCATGGTGGCAACAACTCAAGGCGCATCGCATTCAGACGGGTAAGCCACGTATCTCGTCTTGGGATAAGCTTAAGCGGAAGATGCGGAAGGCCTTTTTACCGTATAACTACGCACGCACCATCTACACCCGCTTTCAGAACTTACGACAAGGAGCTCGGTCGGTCGATGATTATGCTTCCGACTTCTTTGCTCTCATGGCGCGCGCCGAAACTACGGAGACCGAGGAGCAATTGGTCTCTCGGTTTATTGGTGGGTTACGGCAACAACTTCAAAACCAGTTGTTACAATTCAACCCTTGCACCGTGTCGGAGGCTCATCAACGAGCGTTGCTTATTGAGCAGTCCTCACGCACTTCTCAATCGAGTTGGTCATCTCGTTCTCGTCCATCACCAGTTGATTTGGGCACCTCGACGGAAACGGCTATCACTACAGGTTCGCATGTGCGGTCCGCTCCTACCACCTCGGATGTACCTTTGGCTCGCAATCCGCGTGTCCCTGCGTTTAAGTGTTTCAATTGTGGCGAGCAGGGTCATCGTCAATCTGAGTGTCCTAAGCATAATCGACGTTTATTATGTGGTGATGATGAACCTTGTTACGATGATTACGGAGACATTGCTGAGGCCCTGGATAACGAAGAAGTTGCTGGCGACACCGGTACCTTATTGGTCGTCAGACGAAGCTGCCTCTTACCGCAGGCCGTGGAGGAGTCATGGCTTCGGACGAACATTTTTCGCTCTTCCTGCACAATACGGGGAAAGGTGTGTCGCTTCATGGTGGACTCGGGTAGCTGCACAAATGTGATCTCCGAAGAGGCGGTGCACAAGTTGGCGTTGTTCACGGAACCTCACCCGGTGCCTTATCGCTTGGTATGGCTTAATACTCAGACTAATGTCCGTATTTCTAAGCGTTGCCAGGTTCCTTTTTCAGTGGGGTCTAGCTACAAAGACCTGGTCTTGTGCGACGTCATTCCCATGGATGCGTGTCATCTATTGCTTGGTCGTCCCTGGCAGTTTGACCGTCGGACCGTACACGATGGCTTTTTGAACACCTACGCATTCACTTTTGAGAATAAGCGCATCACGCTGCTCCCGTCACAGGAGGTTGCGCCATCCACGGGGGTGACTACCGAACCAGTAAAACCTCCGCTTGCTGAGTCTGGTGTCAAACCGGCTTTGTTTCTCAACTGGACCTTGTTTACTAAGGAGTTGCGTTCTGTGGATGTGGTTTATGCCATACTTACAGTAGCTCCGTCCTTGGACTCGTCATTGTCGATTCCACCTGCGTTTGGACAGCTCCTTACTGAGTTTGCCGATGTGTTTCCGTCCGACTTACCTGCCCTCTTGCCTCCACTACGTGACATCCAACACCACATCGATTTGGTCCCGAATGCAGCTCTCCCAAACCGACCCCATTACCGGATGAGTCCAACAGAGCATGACGAGTTACGTCGACAAGTTGAGGAGCTTCTCGCCAAGGGTCACGTACGGGAAAGTTTGAGTCCTTGCGCGGTCCCAGCTCTGTTAATCCCGAAGAAAGATGGATCTTGGCGTATGTGTGTGGACAGTCGGGCCATTAACAAGATCACTGTACGGTATCGTTTTCCCATCCCTCGTTTAGATGATTTACTTGATCAAATTGGGCGTGCTACGATCTTCACGAAGTTGGACTTGAAAAGTGGTTACCATCAGATACGGATTCGTCCTGGTGATGAATGTAAGACCGCTTTCAAGACGCGAGAAGGGCTGTTTGAATGGCTTGTTATGCCGTTCGGATTGTCCAATGCTCCTAGTACATTTATGCGTGTCATGAACCAAGCCCTCCGTCCTTTTATTGGGATATGCGTTGTGGTTTATTTCGATGATATCCTCATCTTCAGCTCGTCCTTAGCAGCACACTTGGTGGATTTACGGGAGGTTCTCCTTGTCTTGCGGAAGGAACAACTTTTTGAAGCTCTCAAGAAATGCTCCTTTGGCGCGTCGCAGGTGCTGTTCTTGGGATATATTGTATCCAGCGATGGCTTGTCCGTCGATCCAGCTAAGGTTGATGCGATTCGGTCTTGGTCTACACCAACATCCGTGTTTGAGGTGCGTAGTTTTCATGGGTTGGCATCTTTTTACAGACGTTTTGTCCCTCATTTCAGTAGCATAATGGCACCTATAACGGACTGTATCAAGTCTACGCCCTTCGCCTGGACTACGGACGCGACTCGAGCGTTTGAGTTGATCAAACATAAGCTCACCACAGCGCCGGTTTTGGCCTTGCCTGACTTCGACCTTCCGTTTGAGCTTCACTCCGACGCCTCTAAGACCGGAATTGGCGCCGTTTTAAGCCAGCAAAACAGGCCCATTGCCTTTTACAGCGAGAAGATTGCAGGATCACGTGGTCGTTACAGCACGTATGACGTCGAATTATACGCCGTGGTCCAATCTGTTAAGCACTGGCGTCATTATCTCTTTCACCGCGAGTTCATTCTTTACACCGACCACGATGCGCTGAAACATATGGGCTCGCAAGAGAAGGTTTCATCAAGGCATGCTTCGTGGTTTGCGTATTTACAGCAATTTACGTTTGTGATTAAACACACAGCGGGTACACTCAATAAGGTTGCTGATGCTTTGAGTCGACGCCATTCCTTGTTGGCCGCCTTACACGTCTCGGTCACTGGTTTTGCAGCCTTACCGGATCTGTACTCCACGGATCGTTACTTTGCACGGGTCTTGACCGACGCAGCGGCAGGGACCAGCTCAAATTTCTTTGTCGTTGATGGTTATCTTTTTCGTGGTGTTCAACTATGTATCCCTGAGTGTAGCTTGCGTTTGCATATCATTAAAGAGTTACATTCGGAGGGGCACATTGGGCGTGATCGAACTCTACATTTGGTGACAGCTTCTTACTTTTGGCCTACCATGCGCAGGGATGTTGAGAGGTTCGTAAAACGCTGTGTGGTGTGTTTGGCCTCAAAGGGACACGCGTCAAATGCTGGCTTGTACCTTCCGTTACCAATACCCACTCAACCCTGGACGGATATTAGCATGGATTTCGTTTTGGGTCTTCCTCGTACACAACGTGGTCACGACTCTATCTTCGTGGTCGTTGACAGATTTTCAAAAATGGCCCATTTTGTTCCATGTAAGAAGACAACCGACGCCTCTCAAGTTGCCACACTGTTTTTCCGTGAGTATACAGGTTGCATGGCCTCCCCACTTCAATTGTTTCTGATCGGGATTCGCGGTTTCTGAGCCACTTTTGGCGTTCACTTTGGCGTTTACTTCGCACCAGCTTGGACATGAGTTCCGCATACCATCCGCAATCAGACGGCCAAACAGAGGTGACTAACAGATCTTTGGGTGACTTATTGCGTTGCTTAGTGGGCGACAATATTCGCTCTTGGGATTCTATACTCTGTCAAGCCGAGTTCGCACACAACCGCGCTTTGAACCGCAGTACGGGGTTCAGTCCATTTCATATCGTGTACGGCTCTTCGCCTCGTGGACCCTTGGACCTTGGTATTGCTCCAGACCGCACACGTTTTCATGGCAGAGCATGCGATTTTGTCGACGAGTTCGTGGATTTGCACTCCACCGTTCATTCCAATCTTGAGAAGATGACTGCAAAGTATAAGGCTGCCGCCGATGTGCACCGGCGTGACCTTCAATTCGATGTCGGAGACAAAGTCTGGGCGGTGTTGACTAAGGATCGTTTCCCTCCTGGAACGTATAACAAGCTGAAAGCTCGCCGTATTGGACCTTTAGAAGTGTTGGAAAAGATTAACAATAATGCGTATCGTCTCCGGCTTCCCCCGTCCATGAATACAGCCGATGTGTTTAATGTCAAGCACCTCACTCCTTTCGCGGAGCCGCTGGATGTTGCAAATTCGGGGTCGAATTTTTCTCAACCTCGGGGGACCTGATGTAGCGTCGTTTTCATTCTTTGGTGTTACTAAACCATTCCGGTTTAGTTAGGTTTCGTGTGACATAAGTAACTAATTTTCGTTTTCAATTTGGTGTTTATCGTTTGGAGATTTGAGTATATCTCCTAACAACTTTTAGATCCTTGATATTATCTTCTTAACCTTATAAAAGAAGAGTCAAGTTCCTTTGTATTTCTTACGCTTGATTTAATAGAAAACAGAGAATTCTCTCTAAAACCCTAAGACTTTCGTCTCTTCTTATTCTCCATTGAATTCGCAAGATACAAAGCAGCGAAGTTAGTTTGAAATCCATTGATCTTCAAGCTCCTTTCGTGTTACCTCGGCATCACCCCCCCCAAAATAATCTAAACGGGAATCTTAAGTGCCGATTTATTTGCTTCCCTGGTTAAACCGAAACTCATCTTCATGTACTAAACTCGAGACTGACCTGATGGTTTCTTCGTCCGCAAGCTAGTCAAATATTCTATCGACAAGCTTATCTTTACCAATATCTTCAACATTGTCCCAAGAACCTAAAATATGAAGTATATCGTTTTCTGTTATATCCTGTTTCTTCTTCTTCTTCTTCTTCTTCCTTTCGTCGCCACTCTGTTTTAAAGGAGCTCCTTGGTCCGTCTCTGTTTCAAAATTTTGGTCATCTGAAACAGAGGGCTCATAGTCATGACTCTTTTTGGGGACTGAACTAAGTTCTTCCAACAAAGAGTCAGATTCATATGGAGCAGGCGTTGAGGAAGGAACAGTATAACCTGATTCGATCCTAGCCTCCGGCAATTATATGTATCAAAGACTGCAGCTTCGGATAACCGAGGTTCTGATAATCCAAACCGTACCCGAATGTTTCCAAAAACTCTTTCTTGAAGTTACTCATGTTATAACCTCCAGCGTGTTCCTCTGTTATCTTCTTTATCAGTGGTTTGAGAGATGAAGGTCCTTCGTCCTTAAGATTCTTAGCCAACGCTTCTCTGAACTGACAATAAACAGAACAGCTTACTATAAACTGAATATTCAGAAACACTATTAAGGGAAAGAGAAGAATCAAGAACCTTGATCTTGAGTGAGAAACAACGACAAAGCCTCTCGGAGAATTAATGAAAGATTCAACACCTTTCCAAAAAGAATCTTTACCAAACATGTTATCTACTTGAGTTCCAGTTGCTGCTGCATTGCAAAGCTCTGTATTTCTTCTCCCAAAGAAAATGAATCTCTTCAGAACTCGACTTCAAAGCCCTGGAATCTTAGATTCCATGGGGGGTTTATTGGATTGAGGATTTGAGAGGATTTTATTTTTCTCTCAAATCTTCTCTTATTGGATTAAGTATTTGTACAAATCCTTCAAAATTCCACCTTATTGTATTAGGGGGTCTTATTGGATTAGTGATTTGATAGAATTTCAATAAATTCAAATTCTAGGAGAATTTTAAGGGATTTGAGATTATTTGATATAATTTGAGCAAATTCTTAATAGATAATTATAAGAGATTTTAAGGGATTTGAGAAGCAAAAAAAAAAGAATATTTATTATATTAATTCACCTCTTCTTATTAGAAAAGCAGGAAGTTACGCTTTCCTTAATCCTCCAAAGCAAAAAATTTCAGCCTCTCTTTCTATTGGGATATTATTAGATAGCAGGAAGTTACGCTTTCTATTGGGGTTCATATGGTGTGCTAAAGTGGTTTGGTCATTTACCATCTTTTTTTTTTTTCCGGCTTTCTCATGTGGTTTTGTTCCTAATTTCAGCTTCTCTTTCTGATAATTTATACAAAAACGAAGAAGAAGGATTCCATTTTTCTCATGTGGTTTTGTTCCTAATTGTAACCTCTCTTTTTTTTTCACCAGGGTTTGTTTGAGAGACACAAGTGAGAGATCTCCAACGCATATTCGTCATTAATGGACCAAATTGTTAGTGAGAGAGAAGAACAACTAAAGAAAAGTAGAAAAAGGAGAAGAAGCTTTCAAGCAGATGTGGATATAATTTTGTTGATGTCAACTATCAATGTGAGAAATTTCTTTCTAGCACAATCTTTATTTTCCCAAATTCAACGTCCGATTAAGAAGCCAACTACAAGACTGGAAAATGAATACATACAATATGTTCTAGCTGAGGATCCAGAACATTTTCGGAGTTTATATCGTATGTATCCCAATGTTTTCCTGGATCTGTGTATCCTTATCCGAGAAAAGACATCTTTAAGAGACACAAGATGGATTTCAGTTGAGGAAATGCTAGCCACATTTTTGCTTATTGTTGGACAGAGCACGAGATACATTCTCCCTCGGGATGTATTCAAGAGATCGAGTTTTGCAATAAGTCAAAGCTTTAACAAGATATTAAGGGCATTAAACAGCATTGGTCCAAGTTTAATGGTTAAACCAGGAAATGTAGTGCCTTCAAAAATAAGAGAAAGCACAAGATTTTATCCCTATTTTAAGGTATGAAAAAAATTGTTGTTTCCTGTTTTTTGTTCAGTTTTATCTTAAAATAATTTCATGTTGAATTTTTAGGATTGTATTGGAGCCATTGATGGAACACATATTCCTGCAATGGTAGTAGGAAATGAATCTGCTAGCTACCGAAACAGAAAAGGATTTGTATCCCAAAATGTGCTAGCTGCATGCAATTTTGATTTACAATTTATCTATATTCTTAGTGGTTGGGAAGGATCTGCTCATGATGCAAAAGTGTTAAACGATGCTTTAACCAGAAATAACAATAGATTTGAAGTCTCAGAAGGTACATGTCTTATTTAAAGTATTATTCGTTTTAAGATAGTTTTTTTTTACAATCTTATCACTTATATTTATTTGTTCAATTTCAGGAAAATTCTATTTAGCAGATTGTGGATATGCCAACAGAAGAAATTTTTTAACTCCATTTCGAAGTACTCGTTATCATCTCAAAGAATATACTGGAGGAGATAGTGATCCCAAAAATAAAGAAGAATTATTCAACCATCGTCATGCTTGTTTGAGAAACGTCATCGAAAGGATATTTGGTATTTTCAAATCTAGATTTCTGATATTCAAGTCTGCGCCTAATTTTCCTTATAAGACACAAGCAGAGTTAGTGCTTGCATGTGCTGCATTGCATAACTACCTTCGCCAAAAGTGTCGTTCAGATGAGTTTCCCCCAGAAGAAACTTCTGATGAACAATGTGTTACCCAGTCAAGCATTGATGGTCATCAAGTCCTTGGCACACAAGAACAACAAAGAGAACATGCTAATGAATGGAGAGCAACCATTGCTTCGAATATGTGGAATGATGCTCTTATTAGTGGATCTCAACGGTGATATAAGCAAGAAGTAAGTTATTTTTCTGTATTTCTTAATCTTTATGGTTGAAGAAATATAGTAAAAGCCAAAATGTATTTGACGTGTACAAAATTGATGCTTCAACAGGATGTCTTCTATATTTATGGTTGAAGCTTGCACGATGGATGGAAATGTGATCATCACATAAACTTAAATATGATGCTATTATATAAGTTAAAAAAAAAAAAATTGAACTCACATATCATGTTTTTGAAAAAAATATATACCTTGAAGTATTCTTCCCATATTTCATTTGAAGCAACAAATTTCTTCGTGTCTTTATCCCAACCAAATCCTGAACTAAAACGTAGAAGATCAACAAAACTCTTGTACCTTTGCTTTAGAATCTTCGTTTTGTTTTTGTATTGAGGAAAGGTTTTTGTAGATCCACAAATTTTGTTTAGCTCTGGTAGTATTCTTTGCTCCACAGTAAGTTTATTAAATGAACCACTCCCATCAGTCCAATTCTGATTAACAGCATCAACCATCAAACGCAACAATGTTTTGGTTTCCTGAGGAGTCCAAGGACAATATGAATTTTTACTTTTTACTTCTTGTGTATCTTCCATTTTTTAACACTAGAAAAAAACGGAAAAAACGAATACAAATTAAATTAGGCTTGATCAATATAGAAGCCAATGGTATCACATGTAAATATGTACAAAGTCTATCAATCGTTACTTCCAAATAAGATGAATCAACGGCAACAATAAAATTGTCATGCACAGACAAAGACAAATTAGGATATTGCCACAATCGCACATCTTTATATTAAATTCACAAACAGTAGATCATCAGTTATTTGGAGGAAAAAAACAAAAGTATCTTACCTTTGTTTCACAGAAAACTGATCTCGTCTTTTTGTGAACCCTAAAAAACGTTTGAAGCTCTTTTTTTGGTGAAGGTATGTTGTGGTGTAGGTATATTGTTAAAAGTGCACGTATATGTATATATATATATATATATGCAGATTGTATAATTATCTAGTGATTAGATAATCTCAAACAGTTCTTATCAATACAACAATTATATTTATATCTTTATCTATATCATAAAATAAATATTCAAATTGTTTTGATCAAATCTTGATAATGATACAACCAACTAGGCACTGCAAAGCTTCATTCCAAGTATCCAACATTACTTACCATATGAATCGTTTATACCAAACTCCTTCCAAGCATGTTGGAGCTGGTCGAAAAATTACCTCATCAATCACAACATATTTCCATGGATACTCAATTTTCATCAAAATGAGTTTGGAGTATCTCAAAATTCTGAAGAGAAAACGACAGCACAAACCACTTACCCATATGGCTAAGAGCACGGAGCTTTTGAAGACAATCCCACACCATTTCCATGTTTAGCTAAGAGCACGGAGCTTTTGAAAACGACAGCACAAACAACGAGGACCACCACAAGATTTGCAATTGGGAATCTCAGATTTAGAGGCTCGTCCACTTGCCATTGGCCAAAGGGGGTTTAGCTCCAGATCTCCGGCAACATCTGTATCAAAAAAAAGTGAAAATGGATATCACATAATTGATCTTATGAGAGAATTAAAGGAAATAAAATGTATGCAAAATATCACAACTTGTGTGTTTGAATCACACCTTAGAACTTGTTCAGGGGCTTTGTCTATACGTTGCTGGAAATTAACCCAACTGTTTTTATCGGCATCTCCCTGTACAAACACGTAACTGAGAATCATTCGAACAAAATGGCGGTAGCAAGTGACTTTTTTTACCTCAAAATCATTCATCAGTGATTTCATTTGGTCGTCGACATCTCTCTTTGAGACCACTATAGGTTGAGCAACTTCATCATCTTCTGACATCTCTGTATCATACTCACTTTCATCCTCATTGACCAATACAAACTCTTTCCATAGACTCTTACTCGCGGCTGGACAAACCAAAAACTTGAGATCACTAGTTACATAAAGTTCCAAGGCTAAGAAATAAAAAGTTTGTGTCTTTTGCTAACCTTTCTGCACTTGAGTCAAAGAAACCCATTGTTGACAAGGCGTGAGTCAGCTGATTCAATAACCGCACGAAGCTGTTGGCATTCAGTTTTATGACCAACACGACAATGTAGCGACTGGAAATTAGAAACAAGATCGTTACAAAAGCGTGGAATCTAGCAGAACAATAGAAACAAAGAATGCAGACACACACCCACCTGGTGTTTCGGTGAACAATATCGAGCATTTTTGCAGCCGCTACATACTTTATCTCCAAATCGAAATAAAATCACTCAACAATATGTACCTATCTATCAACAACAACAAAACAATTCTGTCTCACCTTAACTTCGGTTTTGTGGTCGCCGATCACCTCATATAGGGTTCATAATCAAACTCACCATCAAATTGATCACTGTATGAATAAGCAGTAACCGATTAAAAAAAACCATCAAACAACACTCAAGACAAGTAAACTTAGCCTACTCAGTTTGCTTATCTGTCTTTGAACACGCATGCAGAAATTCAAAGCATCAAAACAAGATTTAAGCTTATTTCTAAAGTAAGAACTTACTCTGAATCAGATTGTTCTTCATCATCCTCATATTCCTCACCCGTGTTGACATTCCCAGCGCGGAGGAGACTTATGTTTGGGTCATCAGCTTGATTGGAGCCATCCGGATTGCAAGTTTGACTGGTAAAAATACCAGCATGACAATCAAACTTCCGTGCACTGCAACAGATAACAGAACCCTGGTGAACGTTTGATTGATCCGTAAAGGATTGAAAATCGATAGTCTTCCAGATGGATTCCGAGCTCGTCAAGCTCCTCGTCTTTGAACGAAGCAGCAGGGTCGGTGTACAATTTCATCGCTCTTATTCCCCAGATAAGTTTACAGATTCATTTCAGGGTACTATGGGAGGAAGACCCAATGGATCAGCCTCTTTATCGATACACTTTTCCAGTGTTTAGAAAACGGAAATAAATTTTTAATTCTTTACAAATACCTTCTCACGAGATGGTATTTGATATCAAGTAAATTTTAAGTACAAATCACTTTTTAAATAATCCACAATAATTCTTCATATATTTTAATGATCAAATCCTAAATTTTCAATAAGGGGTGATTTGAAGGGATTTATATAAATGTTTAATTCAATAACTATGGATTTACAAGAATTTTTATAAATTCTACATCCAATAAGTAGAGATTTGGAAAAAAAATGAAATCTCCCAAATCACCAATCCAATAAGACCCTCTTAATCATTTGTACAAATTCTCTAAAATACCAGTTTATTGGAAATTAAAGATTTCAACAATAAAATCTATCAAATAGAATTTGGAGAGATTTGAGAGATAATTTATAGTTATAAGTTAATAAATACAAATACCACCTCTTATGATGGTATTTGGAGTTTTTTTTTAGAAAAACTTTTTTTTTAGTTTCAATCTTATAAAAAAACGAATTTAAAAAAAAAAATATTAACTGAAAATCAAAATTATTAACAAAAAATTTCAAAAATTTAAAAAATTTCAATATCATTTTCTCATTTCAATATAAAAAAAGTTTAGAAAAATTAATAAAAATTACATATCAGTTTTAATAAAAGATCTCAAATATCCTAAAATCCCCACTAAAATCCTCAAAATTTACTAAAATTACTACCAAAATCCCTATAAAATTCCATTAAATCTAAAATCCTCAAAATCCACTAAATCCCTAATCCAATAAAACCCCTTCCTTATCCAGCACTTCTCTTTCACTAACAAGGCCTTTCCCTTCGTCTCCAACTGCACAAATATGTTTCTTTTCTTGAAGATGATCTAATCCCATCTCAGGTGAACCAAACCATAGTCTACTTAGCTTGATAAGGATCCCATCTTTTTCCTTGGAAGAAGAAACATCATCCCCAACAGTAAAAGCTAGCAGCTTTTCTTTCACGGGTTCGTCTTTTGCCTGAGCACCCATCTGGCTAATCACCAGAACAGATTCTTGTGCCTGAGATTCCTTTTTGATCTCTTCAACATTCTGTTTCACCTCCTGAGGCATCTTTTCCACACTAACAACTTTAAGATTCTCGCTACTTAGTTTCGGAGATGAGGCTTTGTTATCCATTCCATAGGTACATGCCTGAACAAGACACATACCTTCTCCCTTTGGAACAACTTGTAAGATCTCCGGCATAGACAACAGAAACCTCGAAAACCTTTTATGTCCATAAAAGTCTTTACCAAACCGTACATTTCTCTTGCTCAGCTGGTCACGCAGTTCTGTAAGGGCTACTCCCTTAGGATATAAACTCAACACCAGACTAATCTGCTTAACAACTTCTCCTGGGATAGGACGACAAACCGTAAAAGAGCCTATATTGGGATTTGAACTCGATTCCTGCAACTCTTGGGCCTTCACACTGGTGCAAGATGGTTGCTTGGTCGTGGCAAATGGGTCAAGAAGAGGAGTTTTATAGTGACCATACTAAGAGTTATATGGACTATCCGGTGGCTGGTTAAAGTATTTACCGATGGAATTGTTTCCTCTAACTAAAGCATTCCAATCCCACATGATCGAAGCAGCGCTGCACATCACACCAGGAGTCGTTTCTTCGTAGCTAGCGAGCAAAATGTTGTAATTGCTCATCCTCAATTGTGTAAGACGCTAGCGAAAGCTCTGTCGCTAGATATGAGGAAGAGATGAGCATGAGGTGGATTCTGAGTAACCCAACACATTAGATCTGTAATCAGAGATCTATCCACACTGTTCTTCCCACCTGTGTGAAATTAAACACCCATCTATCTATACTATTAAAGCAGTAGTACAAAACAAAAAATGCTCTTTCTTATTCATTTTATTACAAAGAATGCCACTAACTTTTTTGTTTTTGTTTTTATTTTAATAAGGGCATAATAGTATTAAAAAAACTGGCCTTTACCATAAAAAAATTACGATATCACTAAAAGTGACTAACAAAACTGTATTGAATTGATTTAAAAATATCTTAAACAATATTAAAAAGACTCGATATACCTTATTTTCTAACAAACCAAACTTGATGATTAAAATTTTATAAAATACATAATCTACCGAATGAAAAAACAATGGAGTGAATGGCGACGTCGATGCTGATTGCATTCTAGGGTTTGATTTTTCATGAGGATTTCCAATTCGAATCATACGGATGGATTCATTCAACGATTTTTTCTTGCCTATCTATGGCTTTTTGGTGGTTGATTTTGGGTTATCTACGCGGTTTCAGAGACACATGATGGGAAAATATATACACGATCTTGAGATCGAACCAACTCAATGGAAAATCTCAATGGAAGTTTATGATCTGGGTTTTTGGGGTTTTAAATTTTGGCTGGTGTGAGATTGCGAATCGATCTGAAAGAGATCTGACTCGATTGGGTCTGTTTCTGCAGATCGCCTTCTCTAAAGGAAATCCACGGTGCAACAATTTAGGGAAAGGATTGTCTCGATTCAGCTGACAGAGATATATGCGGATCTCCTTGGTTCAGGAGAGGAATCATGTTTACGGACAAACGACCAGTCCAGGTGTGCCATATCGGAATTTTCTCATTAACCTTACGCTGGATTTGATTTCAATAGGTTGTTTTCACTTAGTGTGGGTTATGAGAGATGAAATATTTAAATATGGTGTATACATATCGAAAGCATCTATACTATTAAAGCAGCAGTACAAAACAAAAAATGCTCTTTCTTATTCATTTTATTACAGAGAATGCCACTAACTTTTTTGTTTTTGTTTTTATTTTAATAAGAGCATAATAGTATTAAAAAAACTGGCCTTTACCATAAAAAAGTTACCATATCACTAAATGTGACTAACAAAACTGTATTGAATTGATTTAAAAATATCTTAAACAATATTAAAAAGATTCGATATTCCTTATTTTTCTAACAAACCAAACTTGATGATTAAAATTTTATAAAATACATAATCTACCGAATGAAAAAACAATGAAATGAATGGCGACGTCGATGGTGATTGCATTCTAGGGTTTGATTTTTCATGAGGATTTCCAATTCGAATCATACAGATGGATTCATTCAACGATTTTTTGTTGCCTATCTATGGCTTTTTGGTGGTTGATTTTGGGTTATCTACGCGGTTTCAGAGACACATGATGGGAAAATATATACACGATCTTGAGATCGAACCAACTCAATGGAAAATCTCAATGGAAGTTTATGATCTGGGTTTTTGGGGTTTTAAATTTTGGCTGGTGTGAGATTGTGAATCGATCTGAAAGAGATCTGCCTCGATTGGGTCTGTTTCTGCAGATCGCCTACTCTAAAGGAAATCCACGGTGCAACAATTTAGGGAAAGGATTGTCTCGATCAGCTGACAGAGATATATGCGGATCTCTTTGGTTCAGGAGAGGAATCATGTTTACGGACAAACGACCAGTCCTGGTGTGCCATAATAGGTTGTTTTCACTTAGTGTGGGTTATGGGAGATGAAATATTTAAATATGGTGTATACATATCGAAAGCATTATATGGTTCTGAGATTCTCATTTTTTTGGTGATTTTCTTTGCTATAATGTTTGAAAAGATTGGGTGGTGTATGAGATTGGATAGGATCTTTGGAATTTATGTTTGGTTTTTTGAGTTACGGTCAATAGACAAAAGGTTTATGAGGTTAACATACTATTTAAATGGCTTAATGAGTTCGGCAAAACTCCATCACAAAACACATATCCTCTGTTTGTTCTTGGGTTTTGAATTTTCCTTTTTCTCAGTCATGTCTCAAACAATTCTTTTATCAAAGAATGAGGGAAAGAAAACGGTTTCAAGTTCTGGTGTACTATGTAGGGTGAATTGTACTGAATGTATCTTTTATATCTTTTTCTTGTAAATTGGTATCTTCTTAAATGTTTGTTCAATTGTGTATTTTTTTTTGATGAGAGAGACAATGAAAAGTCAAAAATGCCCTTATGACTAAATGACCTTAGCAATTACTCATTTGCTAACTAGAAATTTTATAGTTGGGGTAATTTAATAATTTATCAGATGCTTTTAATTTAGGGTAAAACAAAAAGGGGAAAAAAAAAAGTTGTCTCTTTCGATCTTCTCTCTTACGAGCTTCTCTCTTCTACAGCAACAGTAAGGTAAGCTAGACTTCATTAGAAATAATCAATTTTGTTTCGACCCCCAATCTGAGAATGAAGCTACTGCAATTGATTTTGTATTTTTCAGGCAATGGTAGACAAAGAACTACCGAGCAGATTGTACAAAACAGATCGATATCCAGATGGTAGACTGAATATATACTCGAAACCGGAGATACTAAACAAAGTTTGGCAGCTATTGAAGGATACGCCGGAGTGGGAGAGATTACGGGATTCTAGTTTTGGAGATTTGTTTAGGCTCCCGGTCAAGCAGTGTTCAATTTCAGGGAAATTGATACATGGGCTACTGGGGAGACAACTAATTACAAAAAAGAAGTACGAGTTGAGTACAGTTTTTGCAGGCAACCACTGCGATTCTCATTAGTTGAGTTTGGAATGATAACAGGCTTAAATTGTTGCGAGTTCCCGGAAGAAGAAGACCCAGAAGATCGGAGTATAGTGGTGGTGAAAAGTACTTCGGAATGGGAAGATTTATTTGGACAGATGAGTAAGACCATTAAGAAGGGGGACCAAGGGGTTAAGATTTCAGACATACTTCAAATGCTTGAGGATAGAGACATGGATGGAACAAAAAGGTTGAAGCTTGCGCTGATATGTATTGTTGATGGAGTGCTTATTTGTAGCAACCAGGTTGCAAAAGCAACGCCGGAGTTTGTTGAGATGCTCAGCGATGTTGATAATTTTTTGAGCTATCCATGGGGAAGAATGTCGTTTCTTAAAACAATTAATTCAATGAAACCTGGCCCGAGAACGGGAAAAATTGGTGAAGATCCGGTTAAAACATTCAGAACTCAGCTGCAGCAGCAAACAAAGGTCGTCTATGGATTCCCGCTTGCATTCCAACTTCTAGTTTTCCGATGTATTCCCGGATTCTTGGAGAGGATGCCTGACCATGAATCAACTATGAGCTTCATGGATACTTCTTTCGAAAGGATTCCGAAAAACAACTGGATTAGTAGTGAGACTGTAATAGACGTAGAGTTTGGATCTGAGGTATGTGTAGTTCCTTATTGTGAATATTAAAAAACATCCGTGTATCCATACATATGTGGTATTTTTCTATGTACAGGTAAAAGTGGTACCGTATTTAAAACCAATGGGACCATTTGGAGAGGGCTGGGGGGAGTGGATAGACGAGATTAAAGATAAGAAGTTGGTGTATCTTGAAAATCTGGTGGATAGTGATCACAACTTTAAGAAGGAGGAGTGGCCTGGGGGAGATTCTTCGCAGAAGCTGATTAAATACGTCCGAAAGGCTATTGTAGAGAACAAAAAGAAAAGAAAACCTTCATTACTCGCTATTGAAGATGGCATTGAACACGTATCAAAGACTGTTGGGGAGAACAAGAAGAGAAAGCTACCGTTACTTGCTATTGAATATGGAAGTATAATAGAGAAGTTCTGTTGGTAATGATAAATTCAAGAGTTGGGTGGAGAAGAAAATCGAGAATTTGGAAAAAGAGGTGGCGTGGTTGAAGCGAAGAAAGACGTCAAAGGATTGTAGGTTGCGTGGAATCAAACGTCTGAACAGCCCAGGGCAGAAGTGTACGTTGACAGGGATGAAGAGAATTTTCTTAGGTGAAAGAGAAAAGGGGAAGAAGGATAAATGTAATTCCAAAGGGGCGGAGAATACTGGAGTTGGTGATCAAGGTGTTGGAAGTCATGCGACAGACGAGGGCACTAATCGGGATAATGTAAATTCTATTATTTCTCAAGTTATCAACAGTGTTGATGAAACTTTTTTCGATCAAGAAAATCTGGGATCTGAATTTAACATTGGCAACTTTTGTACTCAGCTGGATGACACAATTGATCCTTGTAAAACAAGGGATGAATCAATTGTTGGTAGGGCGATGCAGCATATGGGAATGATCAAAGATGGGGAGGAGGAAAAGCACTCGAAAGATGTTTTGTATGCAGCTCAAAGTTTAGAAAACCTAGGAAAAGGGGGGGTTGTAAACAGTGCTATGTTGATCCATCAAACCAGGTGATATGCTTATATGCTGAGTTTGCATCCATAAGTTATGGTATTTGACTAATTGTACATAATGTTTACTTTGCGGTGGTCTTAAATCTTTGGGATTTAGCATGGCGAGTCCAAAACAGGCAGCCCTGTGGAGGGATATGAAGGCGACGTGTTGGCCAAGAGTGAAATTTGTGATACAGAAGAAAGGGAAGTCATTCAGCATCAGTTAATTATGGAGACGATTGCATGCTTTAAGTAGTTTGATATTTATGGATACGTTGGCTACTTTAAGGTACAGAAGGACTCGGAGCTTCCATTGCAAACAAAATCTGATGACATACGCATGGAAATCGCAGTGAATATTTCCATGGTCAATGACGAAGAAGGACAAGAGGAGTTAGCTGGCGAGAGAGTGTCGATGGATAGTGAAGTGTGTACTACCTTTATGGATACCTTTGAAACCTTGGATTAATTGGAGTATTATCCATTAGCTAGATTTGGTTGATATAAGTTTTGTATGGATGTTTGGCAGGTTAATAAAGAAGAGCGTGAAGAAATAATTGACGGTGCATCCATTGGAAACAAAAGTGATAATGCTGCTGCCGGGCTTAAACAAACAAATGGACAGATGCAAAGCCAAATTGAGAGTTCATTAAGTCAGGATTCCACGGGAGATGGAGAACTGGAGAAAGATAGTAAGAAAGTATCCACTGACGATGAAGTGTGTACTGCGTTTGAGGTTTGTCTCGCTTTATAAAAGCTGTTGAAGATAAGTTTTTGTATAAATGTTCATCTTAAAGGGAATAACAAGGTTAGTGTATTTTTTTGGGGCAGAGCGATCCAGGGACTCATGTTGAAGGAAATAAGGAGGGAGTATCCATCTCCTGCGATCTCGGAAGAATGATAGATGGACCGAAGTCTGTGTGTGGTGAAGAACATGCAACGGGAAGAGAGTCCGAAGTTGTCTGTGAACAAAAAGATGAGGAGATACCCATGGAAGGCAAGGTGGACAGTTCCGTTAAGGAGAAAAAAAGGTAGATGGACAGACGACAAAGGAACCATCGAAGGTAGTTTAGTAAATGTTTATAAGAAATTTGGACTACAGAGTAAATAAATTAATTTATGGGTGTGACAGGAAACAGTAGGTGTACCCTTTAATGAAGGAGTTAGCTTAACAAGGAACAAGCCTAAAAATAAGAACCACGGACGCAAAAAGAAGGCGGGGAAAATGAAAATATTGAGTGGTAGATCTGAAGAACCGGTTGACCTAAGCGATTCTTCTCCCCCACCAAAGCGTGTTAAAGAAAGTCCATCGAATGATGAGATTGAGCTGGCTCGGGTATTTGTAGGGTTAAGGGAAAGCGAAGATATGTATTTTGAGCACAAGGACACCTGGGAAGAAACGCTGAAGCTATTCCCAACGAGGTAATAAATTACTGTGCTTATAGAAAATGATAGTATGATAGATGTACTTACATGCCGTGCAATTTGTAGGAAATACGATCTGAAGAACTTGATGTTTGGGGAGGTGGCTATCAATAACCAATTCTTGCTTGACATTGCTGAGCCGAAGAAGTTTTTGAACACAACAGTAAGAATTTTGAAAGTTTGTTAAATATAATGGAATAGAAGAGTAACATGTATGGTATCTGGGTACTTCAGCATATGCAGGTACTTGGAGAATACATATACTTGAAACATGCTAGGTACTTCGCAACGGAGAGGGTGGTTTTCCTTCCACCTTGGTTTTCCAACCATTTGCAAGGGCGACATAGGAGCTTTATGAAGTCAAAAAACCCGCGAGAGTACCATTGGGACGAACGCATGAAGGAGTATGTATACGGGGAGTGGACGCACGGCCGGGCAAAGGCTAGGTGGTTTGAAGATGTCTCAACAGCTTACGTTCTCATGAATTGGGACGGCGATCACTGGGTTGGGGTTGTTATTAATTTAGATTTAGAGACCGTTGAACTACTAGACCAGTTGCCAATCCATAACAGTGGTGCCAAAGCTGGTACAAACATTGCGCCAATTGTTGAAATGATTCCTTACATTGTGGAGGCATTCTTCAAACTCGACCCAGAGAGTAACAGTATGAAGCCAAGGGAGAAAACGAAGCCGGGGAAACAGGAACTGAAAGGGAATTTACCGCCGTATTCATGGAGTCGTTTACAGACAGTGTACACGAATGATCGAGTAGGTGATTGCGGACCTGTAACAATGAAGTTTCTTGAGCTGAATGCCCTAGCTAGATCAGATGGAATAGAAGCGATGACAGATGAATTTGTGGACCAGTTTAGGCAGGAGTATGCCATGGAGATATATAAGAAGTGGATAGTACCACAAATTTACGAATGAACTTTTTATCTATTCTGTGTGATTTGTAACATTCATGGATTGTGAGTTATGTGTTTGAGACGTGAGGATTTGTTTGTCTTTCCGAACTTGAAGTATTTGGTTTACGTGTGATAACATAAATTACGTGTTCCTATTTTGATAGGTATCAATTCAAATATGGGTGGATAGACAAATTGAAGATAAGTGTGGGTGGACAGGTGATATGAAGTTATGGATTCATACATAGCAATATGTAAGAATTGGTAAATATGGAAATTAAGACGGATATCGATTTTGCTGAATGTATGAATTGACGTTGGACTTAAAATGATAAATGAAATAGATATAGGGACGATATAGATAGTTAATAACTGAGAGCTATGTGGCTAGCATATTACATGTTTGAACCAAGAAAGTGCGTTGATAGACGTTGGACTTGTTGATATTACTATTTGCATGTAAATAATGGATGGGGATATAATATATGAAAATAGGGGATAATGTAGAGTAAAACAAATGGATAGCGTGGAGGGTAATAAGAGCAACGTATCCATATTTTGGGAAGATTATACGGCGAGAGTTTTGATTTATTAAAGAAAGAAGTAATTAATTGGTTTCCTTGTTATTGACTGTAGTAGAGGGTAATAATGACGGGGGTAAATGTTGTAGGCTCGAGGACTGTGATATTAACGTAGGTATTTGATTTTATTTTTTTAACTTGCAAAAAGGTTAAATGAAAGACAAAAAAAGTACAGATTCATGGATAGTTTCGTGAGGTAGACGTCAGATGATTTGATTGATCGAATTGGAGGTACACTGGTCGATAAGATTGGCTGGAATGGCGAGAGAGAAAGTATATTATAAAATTGGAGTCAGTTATAATGACGTGTTGGAAGTCGTAAAAGTGATTTGACGAGACACAGAAATGATGACGGTTTGAAGAGTCAGCGTCACGAGAAGCTGGGTTGAGGGGTTTAAAGTTGGGGATTTGAGACATGTAAAAATGAGTATATGTACATGAATATATTTTGTAAGATTTCCAAGATTTATAGGCATTTCAAAAGTTTAGTGGATAGACGAAAGGGTAAATTAATACTGGGTGGATAGTTTGATGTATTGGTGGATAATGTAACCGAAAAGTAAGTCATAGTTATAAATAATATTAACCAAGTTTACGCAAAAAATAACAAAAATATAAAAGTTTAATTGGGTGAAACGGCATAAACAGACGCGTTTTACATTGCGAGGTTGGCCCAACCGCCACCGCCTTCCCAGCCGCCAGCGTTTTCCTGTCCGCCGTTTTCATGACTGTGGTTTTGTCCCCCACCATTGTGCACTACGACCTGGCCCCAACCGCCTCCATTGTCATCATGACCCCAACCACCAACGTTGTGCTCGTAATCAGGCCAAACACCGTCCATGGGATTTTGGGGTAGCACAGGCCATTCAAGAAAAGTCTTCGGGATTATTTGGAAGAAAACAGCTTGCTCGATAGTCCAAAAACAAGCATTGCACATGCCGCAACCTTTGATATCCTCGGCGGTGATACTAAGCCAATAATTAAAAACGGAGCAAGGGCATGATCTTAAACTTCCAACATCAGTTTCATCCCTTATGAGAGAGAGGTCGACGGCTATTCCGATAGGCCAGGAGTAGCGCTCGAATTTCCTAACGTGCTTCCTAAGAGCACGGATAGCGGAACGGGAAAGAAATGGGATAGTCGAACCTGAGTCAAAGGATGGGTAAATAGATCGCCGGATGACTTCGAAACAATACATGGCGGATTTGCAACCGGCGATGGCAGAAGATGTAATCTTTTGAAAAGCTTATAATCTTCCATCGTATGTGTACATGAAGTCGGAAATTCCCTTCAAAAACAAAGCAGAAACGTTTTTGGCATCCAAGCAAGCATTGTACAAAAGCGTGATGCCTCTTTGGTCTCCTTCGGATTGGCCCTCCTGGATAAGGTTAATACGAGAAATAGTATTCACGTGATCGGCGTCTTGAGAAAGAGTTTTGCAGACAGCGCGGATTTTGAAGTGTTCTCGAATATGATCACTTGCATTCTTCGCAAGGATTATTCTTCTTACTTCGGGCGGCAGGTTTAGAAGGTTAGCACAAGTCATTCTGAATGAACAGATTTGGGACTATGGAGAGAGTGAATGCGTAGAGAGATATTGTTTTTATGGATGCCAGAAGGTCGCCACATTTCAGTTTCCAACGTGAATATAAATTCCGTAAGACAAACACATATCCATAAAACTATTAATTTGATTGGACACGGAATCCGAATTGCAAAACAAGTAAAATTGAAAATTAATTTTATTTAATTATATTGCTCATATTATGTATAGGTATTATAGCTAAAGGGAAAGACATATGGATAGATGATTGTTAAATATAATCTGGTTAACTGATGGATAGACATGGGGCTGCGAAAGATGGATAGACAAATATTGTTTTCATGGAAGCATGAAGGTGGCCACGTTTCAGTTTCCAACGTGAATATAAATTCCGTAAGACAAACACGTATCCATTTTATATTGCTCATATTACTCAATTTTATTTGAAAACACGTTTCAATTTTATTTAATTATATATAGCTAAAGGGAAAGACATATGGATAGGTGATTTTTGAATATAAACTGGTTAACTGATGGACACTTAGGGGAATACCATGGAAGAGAATAAGTGAGAATGGATGGTAATTGAGATTGCCAATAAACAATAAGCGGTAAAAAAAAATTCGTCAATTTGAGGCCGCATTAAGTTTGGGATAAATAATTAACGAAGTTGGATGTGTAAAGGAGATCTGTTTTAATGATATTCATTTACTAATAGATAAGATTAGATTGACATAAAATCTGCAGTTTGTTATATTATACATGGATACAGAAGCAAATTCTAAAGCATAGATAGACACAGCAATATATGTGGAATCGGAAATCGAAGCAGTAGATAACTTTTAAAGTCAGTAGAGTAAATGACTCATATTTGTTACTTTGGTTTCAAGGTCTTCAATCTTTGAAAGGAGAAAGTCGACCCTATCAATTAAACCTGCCATTTGAGACTTGTTTGATTCTTCTTTCAGGAGAGCCTCAACTTTAAGCTTTTGAATTTCTTCAGTAACTGCGTCGTCCCACCACTTTTTGAATGCACATCCATGACCTGGACCCTACGAATGGATAATGGGTTAAAATAAAATATAGAAATGCGTTACCACAAGGGATGTTAGTAAAAAGTTATACATTCGATAGATCGTAAAGACATGTATAGAGGCGCCTTCCTTTACTCTCAGGTAATGTAGAGGTCGTTAGGAACAAGGAAGCCTTGCAATCGCAGCTCGTAGGAATACCTAATTGATGAGTGGTTTGAATAACTGGCCTTATATCGGAGATAGGCTGTCCCCATTTGTAGCTAATTTTGTTAGCTGTATCACTCATACTGTAAGGAGGAAATTAAAAGATGGGGAAACAGAGCAGGTTGAGTGGTGATTTCTTCTTTGGGTAGACTACTTATAGCAAGAATAGAAATATTGGACTGTGAAAACAAAAATAAAGAGTTAAAGTGAACGTTAAAAATATTGGGTACAGTGTTTCTATTTAACAAGTACTAATTGGATGGATAGATGAGTAAAAAGGATGTTAGTTGTCGTATACACGGATAGTGATATAGAGAATACGTCTATCCATGTAGATAGTTCAAACTTAATGACGAAACTGGTCAAAGCGAAAGAAATAGGATTTGACTAAAGGAAAGGGACATTAACTTAAAAGAGAAGGAGAGAAGATAGAGTTGTAGTTAAAAAACAAAAACAAAGAAGGTCCAAAAGTAGGCATTAGCCGAGAGTAAAAACAAGCAATGTGGTTACCAAGTTCGCTACTAGCCGAAATCGCAGCTAGGGTCGCAGAAGATGGCGTTGATGCTTGTGCGAATCTACTTAAGGCAGGCCCTGAGGGCTTGAATGTGGTTTGTTCACCGGAGGTGTATTCAAGAGTCCGACTGGACAGGAGGCATGACTTCACTTGGTTTGCAGACGAAGATTTATCGTGTTATTACAAATTCTACAGGAAGTGCTTAGAGCACAAAAATCCGTTTGCGATGTACACCGAAAGTCTGCGCACTGCATTCAATTTGGGAGATCTAGAGAAAGCTATAGCAATTTTACATGGGGTGATGGAAGCGTATCCCCATGCGGAGCTAATGTATATTATTCTTAACTGGTGCGCAGGGAGAAGCTGCAACGCTGAGTATAAGGTTTTCAGATCTAAACGATCATATGATGAGGCAATGGCTATTGGTGAGATGCTGGTGTACCACGTGCGTGCGGTTATGCCAAAAGAAGTTGACAGTTGGCATGATTCTTGGAGCTGCAGCGATTTGGATGATTGTTGGTGGGTTCACACGATGATGGGTGAGAATAGTGGGGATAGGTGCGAGAACTGTTTCTTCTATTTCCTATCCATTAAAATTAGGAAGATGTCGTAAGTATTATCCATGTAATATATTTAATGATAATGATGTGTATCCATGATAATGGATATAAAAGTCTAGAATGGATTGTATAACAATAACCAATATAGTCAGTCGTTGATATGAACTAACTGTAGACAAATTGGCGTGTAACTAGAAAGGTGGAGACTGGTTTACTGTTTGTAGACAGTAAAGCGATTTAACTAATTACTATACTTCGTTGGTATTGGGTTAAGTACAGAAGCTATGATTAGACAAGTTAAGTGGCTGAAAAGAAATGACGCAGACATGCTGACACATAAAGTAGACATTAATTAATGAAGAGTGTTTAAGTCCCCGATTTCCCAAGTAAAGACCGGAATGACAATCATAATGAAAAGTTGTGAGGTTGACCAACATTATTAAATATATGGGGAAGGTAGTGGCTAGTCTGTTTCAATGGATGGATAAATAGGCAAGATAAGTTTAAAAATGGATAGTAAAGTACAAATTTAATTATTAAAATGCTAAAACAACCTAACGTAATGACAGATTGATAATTATAACGTTTTTTTGGTACAATTGATACTAAACTGATGATATAATTGATAGGACAAGAAGAAGAAGGGTTTACATATCCACCATAGCTGAATGGATAGAATAACAAAAAGTTACAATACTAAATGTCTACATATCCACCATAGATGAATGGATAGAATAACAAAAATTTACGATACTGTTGGCGAATAACATAGAAAGCGTTAAAAAAACGGTTATATCTAAACGCCCTGAAACGCAGGAATGGTGATTTGCCCATTAACGCCGACCAACACGGCGTCGCCTTGCTCGTGATCAACAACACCATCAACAAAAGCGGCCCAAACAACAGCGTCGTTTAGGGCGGGTGCTTCATATAGTTCGGCCTTTGCTTCCCAGTCAATGAGGTCCACCCATTTGAAAAAAGTACCCGGGATTACACGGAAGAAAACAGAAGTTTCAATAGACCAAAAGCAGAGATCGCACATACCGAGACCTTTAACTTTTTCGTCTAGAAAGTCAAGCCAATGGCGATGGACACAGCACGGGCATGATGAAATTCTACCATGGTTAGTAGAGTCAGATATCGCGGTTAGATGCGCGGAGATGTTCATGGGCCAAGTTATGCGCTGAAATTTGCGGACATGCTTTCTAAGGTTGCGGATAGCAAAACGAGAAAGAAAAGGAATCGTTGAACCTGAATCCAGCTCAGGAAAGATGGAACGGCGTATGACTTCGTAACAATATAAGGCGGGCTTGATTCCCAGGACCGCGCATTGCTTAAGGCGGGCAAATGCATTAGCTCTTCCATCTGTGTACAAGAAATCCGATATGGCTTTCAAAAAAATTGCGGTGGGATTCTTCGCATCTAGACATGCGCGTTCAAGATGGAGTATCCCTTGATAATCGTGGTGCGTCTTGATAAGGTCAACCTCAAACAAGGTATCCATGTGATCAGCATCGTCGCGAAGTGTCTTGCAGACAGCTCGGATTTTGAAATGCTCGAGTATGTTCTCACTAGCATTTATTGCAAGTATAGACCTCCTTAATGCAGCTGGCAAGTCGAGTAGAGTCGGAGAGGGAACGATGAAAGGGGAGGGGTTCATTGAGCTCATCTTCGGTAATGCGAAGGCCAAGTGTGGACAGATGGTTATGTGAGTAGACATAACATATTTATATATTGCTTTAGACCTTAAAATAATACTAAAACAACTCATTAAATGATTATGACAAGCAAAACAGTGTAGGAGTACATAAACGAAATATAATTAAATAGGGAAAATGACAATTTGAACAACTTAATGGGTATAAAATATGAGCCCTATTTGATATTACAGTGAGTGAGTATCCATTGCCATATATAGAAGGTCAAATATAACTTGAGTATCCATGGACATAGAAAAAGTTGAAATAGAACTTGAGTATCCATATATGTAGTTGTAGTTTTTAACAACTAGTTCAGATTGGTATCCATTGTTTTGCGTTAAATATGATAAAGAGTGTATCCAGCTCAATTACATAACGAAAAGTGGCAAAAGAAAGACAAAACGACGAAAATGAGTTTAAGTTGACTGAATAGAAGATGAGAAAGTGTACAACAAAAAGCTACTGGCGTCGAATCCTCGCTTATTATAAAATCACTACAATCAGCCGGGATATAGGTGCTCCTTCAACTGGCAAAAAGCCCAAGCAACTGCACAAGAAGACACTGCGGTAACCCATATAAAACACAACCTGGTCATCTTTTCCTCCACATGCTTCTTTGTAGGAAAATAGTTGTTGTTCTTTGCGACCTCGACGGAGATCTTTCTAGCAATTTTGAACGCTAATTCGTCTCGAACTTCGTTTGACCAATTTTGTAAAAGACTAACGTCCTGTTGTATCTTCTTGAAATCCTTTGAAACCCTGTCTACCTCTTTCATAATCGCGTCGTCAACCCAATCGCGAACATGACCTTCGATTGGGAACTGTTCAGAAAAATGAAAGTGGATTTCTAAAGACAGGATGGGAAAATAATTAAGTAGAATAGAAGAGAAATCTTATATCTTTTTCTAACCCGGCTAGCTTGTGGACATTTGAACCACCTTCGATGAAGGTTAGCACGATTTCTAGCATATCCTACTTCAATGCGTTCCCCACACCAACACATGGTTGGAGCTGCGATGCCTACCGATCTGCAGGGTAATGGTTCATCAGAAGTGGGAACAGTAGAAACAGAAGCGAAACTCATTTTGTGAAAAGTTGTTAATACGTAACAGGGGGGTCTCAGTGGTATAACTCGTGTGGTAGAAGGTCCAAAGTATTCTGAAACATGTTCAATATATAAGGAAAGTGATGTAGCTACCAAAATTAAATAAAAAGAACCATCCACGACAGGTATGTAAAATGGATAATTTGAAGGGAACCGAAAGAAGTAAGTAAGTATGGGTAACACAAGTATAGCTGAATCTAAGTTTAATATACTTAGATTTGGGTCAAAAGAAAAAGTTTTGGCCGCCTGCTTAGTAAATCGTAGTAGTAGATTTATGGGGGAAAACAAAACCCACATCAATAGTTACAAAAATAGACAACATCAAGTCAAATCAAAAGGAAGTTATGCAACAGGTATCCATCGAAAATGATGGACAGCTAAACAATAAAAGGTGCCATCCAAGATGAAAGCGTTTTAAGTAGTCATTCTTAATCAAACAAAATACATGGCTCGTTATAAAGAGTTTGTTATTAGGTTTTGCAAGTAGCACGGTTGTGATTAACTCCTCCGCATTTGGAACATCGGTTTGGGGTTGAGCGAGGGGTTTTCTCCTTCTGAATACAATATTGCAGAGATAAAAATTAGAAAATTATAAAGAGTAAATGTATATAAACATCAAAGGGTAAGGGGTATTGCCTGGGATTCGCCGAAGGATGGATACCTTCCTTCCTTAGGTCTACCAGAGGGTCTGTTAACGTCTGGTGGATAAAGGTACCGGTTGCGAACATCAGCCGGTATATCGATGTCGTTAGGATTCCCACCTGGGTTGACCACTCCTTCATAAGTCGCCCTCCAAGTGGATGTCTTATAATGAGAATCTCATAGAGACGCGTAGGATACATCATGACTGTCCGCGGCTATTAAGGCGTGGCCGCATGGGATTTTAAGCTTGTCAAATAACCTGCATGAGCATCGCTTGTCCTCCAGAAGAACATGAAACGATTCCCCCCCAAACTGGCCGACAATTTCAAAATTGAAGTTCGTAACACTAGCTATCTTAGAACCGTGGACTGACTGCATATCTTCATCCATTAGCTTATCAACCTCGATGGAAACTTCTTCTTTGTGTGCCGCTGATTTCTTTCGTCTACAACTGAACCACCTAGTCAACATAGACCGTATACACTTCACAAGATCTACAATAGGTTCGCTCCTACCATCAAGTAGAGCTGTGTTCAATGTCTCGGCTATATTGCTTGTCATAAGATTGTAACGTTCACCTTTGAAATATGCTCTGGTCCAGAGTCCAACGCCTATATTGTCAAGATACTTTGCGCATTCTGCATTGCTGTTGCGTATACGATTGTATGTTTCACGGTAGGCACCAATTCTGTATGAATTTCCAGCCAAATTGACCAGTTGCGCGAGACCTCCAGATTTAAACCTTGCTTTAACATTCCTTTTGACGTGCTCAAGACATGCTCCATGGTGAGAACGCGGGAAAATCCTACCTTTTGCTTTGTATATTGACTGGCATCTGTCAGAAATAAAGGTTAATGTGGGGCTGTCAGCAATAATCTTTTCAAGCTTGAAAAAGAAATACGTCCAGGACTCCTCATTCTCTTTGTCCACGATACAGAACGCCAGTGGAAAGACTTGGAAATTTGCATCTTGTCCACTTGCAGTAAGCAGAACCCCCCCGTATCTACCACTCAAATGTGTACCATCCACTATAATCATTCTGCGAACCTTGGCAAAACCTTTAATGGATGCACCAAATGCTAAGAACAGATAGAGGAACCGCTCGCAGCCTAATGCGTCTACCTCGGTTTTGAGATCAGCAATCGTGCCAGGGTTAGCGAGTTTTAGCATATGTAAAAACTCTGGCAACTTCCTATACGATCCATCATCTGTACCTCGTAGCATCGTGATTGCCTTCGACCGTGCGCGCCAACACTTGTTATAAGATGAATCGATACGCAATTCCTTCATCAATAAGGCTTTGAGTCCAGTCGGTTTCGGACCAGATGCGGGATCTGAATATTTATCTTTGAAAACAGTGGCAATGACCTTTGTCGTCCCAAGTTTCCGGTACTTATTCCTAGTATCAGTAGAGCAAGAGTGATGTAACTCTGCCTTGCGTACCTCCCAAAAGCCTGTGTCCTTCGACTCATGAATCATAACACGCCAGTTGCAACTATTATCCGGGCAATGGATAACAACCTTGTGAAGAGTGGACACAGGTTTTATGTAATGAAACTTGTTCCTTATGGCATGGATTGCTAACCATACCAAACAATCGTCTTTGCTCTTGAATAGTTTACCCTTGTAAAGATCATCACCCATTGAGTCTAGATCTAAGTCAGGGACGGGATCTCGTTGATAAGTGTTGTCATCCACCAATGGCGGGATATCAGCTGGTTCTTCGTCGGTAGAGTATGAAGTGCCACCAGATTCAGTACCGCGCCACCTAAACACGTATTCTTGCTGAACAGGACGGGATTCAACAGCCTTACGTTTCGATGTATTACCTATTCCAATGGAGATTTCAGACATCACATCCAGGGCGTTGGAGCCTCCATACTCATCATCGATGAGGTTGGACCAAAACTCACGATCCACATTGCCAACATCCACTGGTACCTCGTCTGACGATCCATTCTCATCACTATCAGGCGTACAATTATCTTCTTCACCTCCTACTACCATATCAGAATGATCAGGCACCGGGTGATTAACAGTTGCGATATCGGTGGATACATCTTCTTGGCTATCTAACAAATTGAAACTGAATGGGCCCCTCTTGTCTGGAGGGATTTGGGGGGTTGGGGAGCGTTATTTTATTGCTCCCGCAGTCATTGGAGACATTCTCTTTCATACCCGAAACGTAATTAACTTCTACATCCACTAAATCGTCGCTAGGTGGAATGTTTGGTAGCGCTTTTGTTATTATATTCTCGTTGAGGAGGCCATCTTCTTGACTATCGCTGTCCAATAATTCAAAGCTGAATGGTGGCTTGTTGTTTCCCAAACGTTTCTCACTTCTGTCCGTTAAATCAGCGTTGGATGGATACTCTGAAACCAAAGACAAATAAAGTTGTTAAAGTGGGAATTTTATCAGGATCGAAGTTATCAGAAAACAAGGAATGAACTTACCACATTGAACCGGTGAATGGTTGCGAGAATTTGAAACCTTATCAACAAATTCTTGTTTAACGAATGGCCTTACACATGGAACTATTAATCCATCAGAACGTCTGACTGGAGGTGAACATGAACGAAACATAAAGTCAAGCGCTTCAACAGTGTCATCGTCGAGCATGACAGGAGAATTTCTGCTACCAGAGGGAGTTGCATCACCAAATAGATTCCTAGGAGTTATGGACCCCACTCGGTGAACTAACTTGGAAGCCTTTTTCTTTACAGAGTCGCCTTCTTTCCTAACTATTTTACCCAGTGACAAAAATAGCTTCGTTGACCGGTCAGATGACAGTATATCTAAAAAACAGGAAAGCCCGAAATCTGTTGTGACGATGATAGGCGGCGAGCTGTCATTGCAAACAGAAGACAAAGTAAGAGACGGCGTGTAACTGAGCTTTAACTTTGAAGCACATTCCAAACCAAACTCGGCCATAACAGCAGCAACGACCTCTTTCATCTTCATGCTCATGTTCATTGGGACGACCCGAGAGACCCTTTCCATGTCCACTCATGAATTTCCATTCTCCATCGCCGGTGACGAGCCAAGAGCCACAAACCACAACACATTTCATATTTTCGTCGGGATAAGCTTCGGTATCCATGAGTTTGGAGCAAATATATCAAAAATTCTAAACAGGTCCGACATATATGGGACATATATTCATATTGTACAATGTGTATGAATTACTTAGTTAAGTTAAAACTAGTTCACAACAAACTAAATTAGAAGCAAATGTATAACTAATAAGAGTAAATAGTTAGATGAACTAAGTAATTAGATTGGTAAATTGACTGTAAAAGGGAGGGTAAAATAGACATTTTAACTTACTAAAAAACAAAAAAAGATACAAAATTGCACCCAGCTTTTGAAAGATACATCTTTGCTATTACTTTCCCAAAAAGATATAGTGGGTGCAATTAATCCGTACTATGTATCGTAGCACCAAAATTCGATAATTCAAATCTGATTTTGGCTTTTTTTTTTCTTATTTTGGTATAATTTTGCTGTATATGTTGTATATAGTCCTGATGAGCCCACTAACTTGCCGGTGGGTTATAAGATAACAAATGTCATAGTTTTCTTCTGGTATAGCGAACTGATTTTTTGGAAACTTAAATAATTAAAATAAATATTACTATAACACTAGACAAAACGATCTCTAAACCAAAAACAATTAAAATGATAAAATAAAATATTAAACAAAAAAATCATCTAACTAATATCACGCACCAAGGGCGGATCAAAATATACATTAAGAAGGGTGTATTGGATTAGAGATTTTAGGAGATTTTAGGGTGTTTTAAAAATTCCCTGTTATTCAACTAATGATTTTAAAAACTTTTATCAAATCCCTTGTTATTGAACATGAAATTTATGTTTAGTTATTAAAAATCACTTGCAATCCTCTGTTATTCAATTAACCATTTATTAAAAATATATCAAATCCACTGTTATTCAAAGTTGAACAATGATTTGAAACAAAATTTTGTAAAATGGATTTGAGGAGACTTTTCATACATTTTTAGTTCAAAGTTTTCTTTATAGAATACCACATACGAAAGAGATTATTTGAAAACACTTAAGAAAACCGATCTACCCAGATTCTCTCTTTTCCTCATTTTCTAAGAACTGTTCAGAAGCGTTAAAAAAGAAATCTCAATTTCTGCAAATCCAAATTTTGTTTCGACTTTTCTGGGCATTTCAATAAGGAATTGAAGATGTTTCTTCGTTTCTGGGCAATCTCGTCTTCTTCACAGGCTTGCAATTTCCATAATCCGTAATCGTTTAAACTTTTGCTAGGATGGCGAAGAAAATGATCTACAGATTTTTTGTTTTTTTTAAATTCCACCTAAATCACCTAAATAACTTCAAATCATACCTAAATCCCACTAACTTTAAAATCTCTTAAAATCTCCTAAAATCTCTAATCCAATACACCCCCCTAAAAGATTGTGATATTAATTTTCGAGATCACGGGTAAAATAAACCACGTGCTAAGAAAATGATCTTGAAAAAAGCATCATAAGAAAAAAATGATAAACTGTATAGATCCGAAAACTAGATAAAATCTCTTTTATAGAAATGACAAAACGATCTCGAATAAATAAAAAAATCAAATAAACAAAACAAATCTCAAAACCTATATATGTTCAACATATCTCAAACATCTAAATTTAATATTAACAATATGTTATAAAAACATCTTACCATGGACAAATATATTATTTATACACAAACTATCAATAAACATCAAAACAAAATTATACCCGCCGATCGGCGGATTAAAATCTAGCAAAACATTAAAAAGGTAAGCTTTTTTCCCAATATTTTGTGAAAAGAATGGACCTTGACGAACATGAGTGAGGCTGATTCTGGTTGCGAAGAGAGCTTCCTGGTTCGTTCTCGAGAGCTGCAATACATCTCCGAAGGCTGTGATGGTGATGGGTCCTTTGATTTCGTTGATTTTAACGGCGTCTGTGATGGTCCGAGCTACTTTGAAGACGTTAGCACCCGTCGGCAAAGAACAGTTCTCGAAATCCCACCACACAGAAACCTTAACTTCCCGAGACTCCTCATCGTACTGAGGACGTCTGGAACTCAATTGACTGGATACAGAGCTATATATTGGGTTATAAGAAGAGAAATTTGCGATGAGAACGAAGATCGCCTGGTGAAGCCGCGGCGGACGCTCACCGATAGAGAAAGCAGCGAGGCGGAGGAATGATGTTTTGAAAGAGCCAAATTTCATGCTTTTCTCGGGAAACTAGTAGAACAAGGAGAGATTTGAAATTTAATCGATGATGAATCAAAATGGGCTTTTGTGTATTAGGCCCATAAGGGTAGATCTTTATGTTGGGCCATTTATCTATAATTCATTTCTGCTAAAATAATTGGCCTCTAAATCGACATACTAAGTTTCTTTTGTTGATCATACAGACTATTTTCCCTACTATACTAGTAATCATTTTTTTTTTCTAAAGGATTTTCAAATTTAAAGCAGAAGAAATGTAAAATATTACAGCCCATCAGGAAGTTTTTTGCTAAGCCCAACAGAAATAAAAGCCCTTTAAGAAACCCAGTACAACACTAATAATGTAAAATTAAAGAAGCCCACTGGTGAAAACCCTTAGTGTCATTGAATTCAGTTGGTTGGGAAGTTGGAAGATCAGAGATCCTTCGGAGTAGAGAGACAGATCGAGGATGATCCATCATCCGCAGATCGAAGGTCCTAGAAGGTGAAGGTAGACAGATCGAGCCAGAATGCGCATGCATGAAGGTTAAGGAGCAGAAGCGAGCCAGTAACTCATCATCTCCGAAGATTTGACTGGGTTTGAGTCTCTGAAGGAGGAGATTCGGTTCTTAGTGGTGGTGTCGATTAGAGAGATGATTGTGTCCGCCGATCGAAATATGCCTCGGTGCATCCTAGCGTTCCTCTCCGACCATAGGAGGTACATAGAAGCTTGCCAGGCTATAAGCACAACTCTCTTCCAGTTTTTCTTTCCAGTTAAATGCAACTCGCTGATAATCAAGTCCCACTGTCTAGGCGGAGTCAATCCACATCTGGATCCAATTCGCGACCAAATTGACCAAGCAAACTCACAGTCAAAGAGTAAGTGATTCCTGGATTCAGTTGCGTTGTTGCATAGCAGACAAGTTGGGTCAGTTTGTAACCCCCAATGTAAGATCCTGTCTTTTGTTGGGCATCTGTCCAGCAGAAACAACCAAGCAATGAAAGAGTGTTTAGGGATTCCTGCTGAGTTCCATATGATGTTTCTCCACGGGACAAGCGGATATGAAGGCCGAAGCAAGGAGTAGATTTGACCAGTAGCAAACGTTTTAGAACGAATCCCTTCTGGTTCCCAAACGTAACTGTCCGCTTTCTCCTTCAGTGTTATAGTCGACAGAAACACTTGGATATTCACTTGGTTTTCCGAACGAGCTGGAGGTAATTGCCAATTTTCATTTCTATATAGATCACTGATTTTAGTGCTAGTAGCAATAGCTCTCCTGAAATTAGGATCAGTAGCAAAGTAGGAAGAGAGGTTACCCATACACTACAAGAAATCTTAGCATTCATAGCAGTTTAGGATAGCACAAATTTCAAAAGTGCTATCATAGATGAATTGAATTTTTGGACTAATCTATAATAGCATTAAAAACACGCTAAGAATTGATTTCAGTAACCGGGAAAAAAAATTTAGCAAGTCCGCCAAAAATTAGGACCAAAACAAACAAGCGGCAATACTTACAATTTTTCCCTCTTTCCCAATTATACTATTGAAACAAAATCCCTAAATTTCACATAATCTTCACTTAACAAATCATGACTCTCCAGAACCTCTCTATCTCTCTTCAAATCGTCGCTGCCATCTCTCTCAATCTATAACGTCGCTGCCATCTCTCTCAATCTATAACTGTCATCCTCTATCCTCATTCACTATTGTGGTTTCGTTTTAAAACCCTAGGACAGGGAAAAACGGGGCAGAATAGGGCTTCTGCTGTTGCAATAAATGCTGAGATCCGCCGGACCAAGGCTCGATTGTTAGAGAAAGTTCCCAAGTTACAGAGACTTGCTGTAAATCGGATGAATCCGATGAATTCAATGCTCATCTCCATCTTCTTAGCGACCTGGTCTCAGAAGCTCGAAACTTTATCTATCATACCGGTGAGTGTTGTCGATTTTTCGTTTCCCTCGCTTTTCTTTTCTGGGGTTTTAGCTCCCGGAAGATTTATTCATTCAAATTCTGTGTTGGAATCTGAATCCACTCTGCTGTGGCTTGTAATTTGGTTATTTTGGGATTTGGTTTTGGGAAGGAGCCTGATAATATGATATGCGCCACTGCTTCTTTGTCTCATATTGTACACGATGGTTGTGTCTGATTTCGTTCAGTTTTTTTCTTTCACAGTCTGCTCTGTTCTTCGTATTGATTAGAAATCGTCATTCCAGTTTAACTTATTCTCCATCAAATTTATTCTCTTTGGAGTTCTTCCAGTTTAACTTATTCTCCATCAAGTTCTTGAGGATTGTACTTTTTTGGGTATAGTGTTCCTTTAAAAACTGAAACTTTTGGTGTAGGAGTAGAAAAGTTGCAAGCTTGTTGTGGAGGTACTTAAATGTGGTCTCTTCAGCGGACTGAACGGGTTCAAGGGCCTGTGTTTGCCCCAACAACGTCCCCAGTGACCAAATTTTCTCAGCAACTGAAGTTCAATTTTCCCAGACCTATCCGTTCTTTGTCTCTGAAAAGAAGCCTGGTAGTTGAAAGGAGAGCGTCTTCAGTCTCGGTACCTAACGTCAAGACTAGCAGTAAGAGATTTTTTATTTTTCATTTTTGATAATGTGAAGTAAATGGTTATATATTCCATACGGGGTTTTGATCATTATGATTGTGACTGATTTTTAGGCAATGAAATCCTTTTCGAGGAATATGGCCGTAGTGAAGTGGATCCAGAGGTCGATGAGATTATCATTAAGGAGAAAAACAGACAATTCAGGAGCTTGGAGCTTTTTGCATCAGAAAATTTCACTTCTCGAGCAGTTATGGAGACTATTGGATCATGCCTTACCAACAAGTATTCCGAGGGACTGCCTGGTAAAAGGTAATGAAGTATGTACGAATGAATTTTGTACCCTCCTATCTCGTTGCACTCTACTCTTTTGTTCACTTAAGATCTGGATATATGACTTGTCTACTTGAGTATTTATCAGGAACAAGGTCTGGACATGATCTCCGAACTGATAATATGAGAACTTGTGCTTATTAAAGAGATTATCATCGTGTCTGTGGATTGTCTTTTCTTATGTTGTTCAGGTTCTTCTGACCAAATCAAAAGTCTCTCAGGTTTGCAGAATACAAGACTAAAATGATGGCAAAGAAGAACATAAAGATTTATCTGCAGAAGATGGAAGAATATGAGAGGAGAAAGGAAGAAGCAAGAAGAAAGACTTAGTTTTGTTAACTTAGATAGTTTTGTTAGTGACTTTTTTGTAAACATGTTTTGGAAGATATTAAATATATGATTTATAAAAATTAAATCAGGGTGTATTCTAAAACATTTCGTCATTGGCCATCAAATTTATGATAGCATCACAAAAAAGCAACAATGTAAGACAACATACATATAACGCTATATTAAAAAAAAATATAGCGTAAATGATTGGTTATAATAGTGAATATTATAGCACAAAGGTTTACGCTATAAAAATAAAACATCTAATAGCGTATAAAAAACGCTATTGTATGGGGGGAGGGTCTATTATAGCTCCGGCTGTAATAGCGTTTATGAAAGCGCTGTTATACATCTATTATAGCGATAATCGTGTGCTATCATTGCCCTTATTTCTTGTAGTGATAGGTGACCAATTATCTGTCCAAAACTTAGTTGATTCACCATTTCCAATCTCAAGTTTCAACCAGTTGTATATAAGATGTCTAGAACGGATTAGCTTATTAACTAACCAGGGGTGTTTCTGTTTTTCTTTGATTGTCCAGAATGAGCTGATGTCGCCGTCAAGAATTTCCTCTTTGAACCATCCTACCCAGAGAGAGCCACTTCTGAAGAACAAAAGCCATATTAGCTTGAGAGAGGAGGCCGTGTTCCATGTCTGTAAGTCTCTCAAACCTAGTCCACCTTCATGTTTTAGTTTTGTGATAGGCTCAGGTTTTAATCCCTATACTAAACTGCAAGTGCACAGCAATATCAATGTAGTATATAGGGTATCGAAATCCACAGAGACTCCGGTGTTCAATAGCTCAAGAACAGGAATTTAACTAGGAAGAAAGCAATGTAATTGAATTAAAAGCAATGCGAGAAAGTAAATCAGTAGCAGAGATTAACGGTTGTGAAAGCAAGTTATTAAGAGCGCTAAGTCTAGGGCGTTCTCAGGAAATCAGACAAGCAGACAGTTCATTCAGCAAGGATCTAATTAAGCACAGTTCTAGAACTCAAAACACAGATATAGAATTAACCAAATTCCTTTGCGATAATTCTCTAAGTCTAAGTGCAGCAAACCAAACTTTCGTTTGCGAGAACTAACAGATTAAACTAGCATTAATTCCAGGTTTGATATGTTCACAATTATCCTAAACCAAACTTCCGTTTGCGCAAAGTTTAATTGCCCAATTTAATTAGTTCAGATTCCTAAACCCCACTTCCGTGACGTATTTAGCAACCTAAGATCTAGATTCTAATTGATCAGGTTAGAACTAGCTTTAAGCACAATTAAATTGAAGAACAGATATAGTTTGAATCCTTAACTGAAATTGAACAAGTCTAGCAGGTCATGAAATCCTATGTGAGAAACCCTAAACCTAACAAGGAATCTACTCAGACATGATTGATGAAAACATAATCATAGAAATAATAGATTGCATAAAAGATAAAAGATTAAAGGGGTTCGAAATCTTCTCCAAATACAGATGATGTAACAGGTTCAGATCAGCCCCAAAAGCTCTAAAAATCCTCTGCTCTTAATTATCAAAGCGTAATGTAAAGCGTATGTAGCGTATCTGATTAAAACACTAAAACCTCTATTATATAGGTCTAATCTCGGCCTGGGGCTTCTTTGTAAATATCAAGAACTTCTGGATCAAAGTGCAATATCTTGATTCTTCTAAACCGCCGAGTTTTTGGCCCATCTCGCTGGTGCATCGACCATTGCAGGTGTGCAACGATCGACACCTTTCTCTGTTTCGGACAGTGAACTCTATCTCTCGGCCAAACACTCCAAAAATCTCCAAAATGCTCCATTATCTCCAATTCAGCTCCAAACCTGATTATACCTGTAAAAGACTCTAAAAGAACACAAAAGACACTAAAAACACAACTATATCATGGCATAAAACCGGTAAAAACCATGATATATCAACTCCCCCACACTTATCCTTTGCTTGCCCTCAAGCAAAACATAGAACTAAAGCATGGTGAAGAGGTTTGAAAACTCTTCAGAAACTCATTTTATCCTAGAAGCTACAATACTCAGATTCCCCTTAGTAAACCACTGAAAGAATCAATCAAAGGATATCAAGACCACAATGTACTTCCCCCACACTTAGCAACTGTCCTAGGTAAACTCCACAATCACATTCAAGCATTCAAATTATCCCTACTGACCTCTGCAAGTATTTAAGTACGGTCTCACCTAAGGAGTATCGATCAAAGGGCACATGGATTCTTACCTTATCAGCTCTAGACCACCATACTATCTTTCTCTAGTCCCTTTCTTCTCTTTCCCTTCTTTAACAACTGATTTTTCCCCATTGGGTATCATTTTATTTTTTTTATCAGTGTTTTCCCCGTTATGGGGTGTACTTTGGACACATTCCATGGATCACATGAGAGAAAATAGTGTTTGCTACCCTTCCCATGACCACTTCGGAGTTACTAACTCATCCTCAGTTTATTATCTTTTTTTTTTTTTTACTTTATAGAAGGGGAGAAGGGAACTAAATAGGATAGGTTGACAGGCTGTGTCAGAACTAACAAGGGAATCCGACACAAAGTATACCAAGCCCTTAGGTGAGAAATCTAAGTCAGTATTAAATTGAAGTCAGTAAAAGGATCCTCTGATACCTGAAGTGATGTGGGTGTTCCCAGTAGGTTGATCTGTGATGGGGTTTTCTAATAGTCAGAGATAGATCATGCAACTTCATCCCAATGGTTACTTAAGTTCCTGCAAGTCTTGTAAATCTTCTCAGAAAATCATAGTTTCTTACTTAAACAATTTTGACTCAATAAAACAAATTTTTTTGAAAAACGGACTGACTCTTAAGAAAACAGAAAACAAAAGTCAGTAGCACCTCCCCCACACTTAAGACACACTGTCCCCAGTAGTGTCCAGCGAAGGATCGGTAAAGAGAAAATAAAAAATTGAAAAGATGAAATTATGTCTGTCGGGTTACCTCTGTCGCTCAGGCATCGATCGTTGCACTAAGTGCATCGACCGTTACTTGGCGATTTTCGTGTATGATCGATCGTTGCTCAGGACCGCAACGATCGCTGCAATGCGATTCCTTTCGTGTTGTGACGATCGACACAGAAGTGAGTCGATCGTTGCACTGCGATTTTGTCCGAGACCTGCAAACATAAACTCACCAAAAACAAAAACAAACGTAAAATCCTAACAAAAACACCAAAAATTAAGTAGAAAAACACCAGTACCTAATGGTGGGTTGCCTCCCACCCAGCGCTTGTTTAAGGTCAATAACTTGACCGGACGGGTGGGAATTTTCAAGTACCAGGAGGTCCTGAAAGAGACTTTTTCTGTCTCTGTTCAAGTCTCCTCATCCAAGGTGGTGAGTAGGCTGTTGCGGAATGCTCATGTCCAAGAAAAGATGGAGTGAAATGTGCTACAGGATCTATAACCATAGTATTATCCGGCTGCTCAAAATCTGCGTCCCTTATGGTGAATGTCTGCCCATCTATCAGTGGCTTTCGCAGCTTATCCATCTCATATTGCAGTGGTTCATCTCCCAGATGGAGGTCTATCAAGCTGTTCCTAACATCAATCAATGCTCCTGCTGTAGCCAAAAAGGGTCTCCCAAGCAATAATGCTTCATCCGGATCACAGTCATATCTCAGCACAAGGAAGTCCGTTGGAACTAAGTAGTTTCCAACTCTCACCGGAATGTCCATAAGGAGTCCTTCAGGAACTCGTATGGACTGATCAGCTAGGACAAGAGAAGTCCTAGTAGGAGTAAAATCCAACATACCCAGCTTCTCGGCCACAGAGTAAGGCATTAAACTTCCAGCAGCTCCTAAATCACACAGAGAGCGCCTAAAACTATCCTCAAAAATAGAACAATCCAGCACAAAGACTCCAGGATCGGGCAGCTTCTTCGGGATCTTAGTTAGCAGAACATCACTAATATGCTGAGGAACTATTATCACCCAGTCTTTCACATCATCATCCAGGGGCAACATCTTGTTTAAGTACCTCTGCACACATGGATGATAAGGTGGATCATCAGAAGTTGGAATTTCTTCCAATTCTTCACCAATCTCCTCTAGCTTCTTAAGCTCTTCAATTTCCTGCCTAATCACTTCAGACACTGAGGAGTGTTGTCTAACAATCTGTTCGTAGATCTCCTGTTGAGTAATCTCAGAGGCTCCATTGAATAGGCGATCAAGCTCCAAGTCAGCATCTATGCCATTATCATCCGACAGTTCTGTCTGTTCACGCCCTGCAACGACCGATACTAAGGGTGTGTCGATCGTTGCCATCCCGACTGGTGTATCGATCGGCACAGATGTTGCATCGATCGACGCACTGCAGCAGATTTCACCCGAGAGTTTTTCACAAATATCTGAAAATTCTTGTTCTGTCACCAACTCAGCTGTACTTAGCTCAAATCTTTCACCTAGGTGAGATCCATCATTAATGTACACAGACCAGGCCTTAACATGAGTGTCTGCCACTCCTTTTCCCTTCAGTGAGCTGGACATCTGGTTCACCTGAGTGTCCAATTGCTTCATGTGAGTGCTCAGAGACTCAAACTTCCCATTGAGGTCTTCATAGACAGCGTCCAACTTCTTGTTGCAGTCCACAGAAATCTTGGTCTGACTCTCAATCAGTTGTTCCATCATAGCCTCCATTTTGCTCTCATGGACTGTAGGTGCAGGAGGAGTCTGATAGGATGTAGATCCATAGGTTCTCTGAGTACCTTGTCCATAGGTCTTCTAAAAACCACCAGTCTGTCCTCCATTGGAGAATCTGTTCCCCTGTTGATTACTAAATCTATTACCTTGGAAACCAGAACCTCCTATGAAATTCACATCTTCTTCCTGAGTGTCCTCCTCAGTCTTAATCACCTCTACATCTTGGGCAAAGTGGACAGCTTTCTTACTTGTCAGGAGATTGTAAACTGTGTCCAATCTGGATCTTATATTGGCTATATCAGAATTCTCTACAGTTCCACCAGATCTCTTCCTCCTTTCATCCATTGTCTTGCAACTGTTGCTGCCAATCAGGTTCTCAATCAACTGCTTAGCTTGTGTAGGAGTCCTGGTGTTGAAATTAGCATTACTGGAATTATCCAGCGCAGTCTGATAAGGGAGATCTATGCCTCTGAAGAAGATACCAATCAGCTGTACTTCTGTGAATCCATGGTGTGGACAGTCACGCTGATACTGCTTAAATCTCATCCAGGCAGTCTTCAAGGGCTCCACAGCTCCTTGGGAAAAAGTGAGTATGTCCTGTCTGGACTGATCTGAGCGCGCATCATCATAAAAGTGACGCAGGAACTCACTCTTTATGGCTGCCCAAGTAGTATACTGACCAGGTGCCAGTTGTCTCAGCCATGCACTAGCGTCTCCAGCAAGACTGTGCGGAAATAGCTTAAGGAACAGATAGTCCGGGCATACTCCTTCATACTTCATGCCAGTGACTATGTCCTCAAACTTGTCAATGTGATCCATAGGCTGCTCTGCTTGAAGACCATGAAAAGCAATCTGCCTCATCAGCTGGTAGTAGATGGTCTTTACCTCAAAATCATTCCTCTCAAAAGCAGGAAGCACTAGAGCTGCTCGGTTTGCATGAAACTCATCAGGTCTGTTGTAGTCAGCTAGTGTCCTCTCATGAACCACCATCTCCCTACCTTGGGCCCGTTCCTGACCCTGGTTTTGGTTCTGCTCCTGTTGCTCAGGAGGGTCAGGGATCACTCGTCCATCAGCATCAATCCTCTGCCCAGCAGCATTGTAAGGATTGTTTTCCGGATCCCTCAGGACACCTTCAGCATCTCGTATCAAGATCAGACGTTCTCGTACCATTCTCTCTCTTCTTTCTCTTCTGTTAGCTCTCTCTAAACGTCCAAGCTCCTCAAGATCGAGATTAACCAAGCTCGAGTTCGGATTACTTCTAGTTTTCTGCGTTGGCATAAACTGTCTGTAATCGTCCAGCAACGATCGATGCTATCAGTGCAACGATCGGTTCAATCTCAAATCGCCTAGTGTCGAACGATGCAAGGGTGCAACAATCGACGCAAGGCGAAATCGGTACCTGCGACAGAGAGAAACCGAGAAAGTCAGTAACTAAAAAAAACAAAAACAAAAACGAAAAGAAAACTAAAAATCCTAGTGAAACCCTAGGCTCGAAGCTATCGAAGACTCAAAGAGTCCCCGGCAACGGCGCCAAAAACTTGATAGGCTCAGGTTTTAATCCCTATACTAAACTGCAAGTGCACAGCAATATCAATGTAGTATATAGGGTATCGAAATCCACAGAGACTCCGGTGTTCAATAGCTCAAGAACAGGAATTTAACTAGGAAGAAAGCAATGTAATTGAATTAAAAGCAATACGAGAAAGTAAATCAGTAGCAGAGATTAACGGTTGTGAAAGCAAGTTATTAAGAGCGCTAAGTCTAGGGCGTTCTCAGGAAATCAGACAAGCAGACAGTTCATTCAGCAAGGATCTAATTAAGCACAGTTCTAGAACTCAAAACACAGATATAGAATTAACCAAATTCCTTTGCGATAATTCTCTAAGTCTAAGTGCAGCAAACCAAACTTTCGTTTGCGAGAACTAACAGATTAAACTAGCATTAATTCCAGGTTTGATATGTTCACAATTATCCTAAACCAAACTTCCGTTTGCGCAAAGTTTAATTGCCCAATTTAATTAGTTCAGATTCCTAAACCCCACTTCCGTGACGTATTTAGCAACCTAAGATCTAGATTCTAATTGATCAGGTTAGAACTAGCTTTAAGCACAATTAAATTGAAGAACAGATATAGTTTGAATCCTTAACTGAAATTGAACAAGTCTAGCAGGTCATGAAATCCTATGTGAGAAACCCTAAACCTAACAAGGAATCTACTCAGACATGATTGATGAAAACATAATCATAGAAATAATAGATTGCATAAAAGATAAAAGATTAAAGGGGTTCGAAATCTTCTCCAAATACAGATGATGTAACAGGTTCAGATCAGCCCCAAAAGCTCTAAAAATCCTCTGCTCTTAATTATCAAAGCGTAATGTAAAGCGTATGTAGCGTATCTGATTAAAACACTAAAAACTCTATTATATAGGTCTAATCTCGGCCAGGGGCTTCTTTGTAAATATCAGGAACTTCTGGATCAAAGTGCAATATCTTGATTCTTCTAAACCGCCGAGTTTTTGGCCCATCTCGCTGGTGCATCGACCGTTGCAGGTGTGCAACGATCGACACCTTTCTCTGTTTCGGACAGTGAACTCTATCTCTCGGCCAAACACTCCAAAAATCTCCAAAATGCTCCATTATCTCCAATTCAGCTCCAAACCTGATTATACATGTAAAAGACTCTAAAAGAACACAAAAGACACTAAAAACACAACTATATCATGGCATAAAACCGGTAAAAACCATGATATATCATTTTGTAGTAGTCTCCCAAGCTACTCTCGCAGTGTATCTCTGCTCAATTTGCCCACTCCACAAGAAACTATTGCACAAGGAATTAATCAATTTGATAATTGATTTTGGCAGGACAAAAGAAGCACACCAGAAGTGTGAAATTCCATTGATGACAGACTTAATGAGAAGAAGGCGTCTTGCAAATGAAAGAGACCTTGTTGACCATGAGGATATCTTTCCTTTGACCGACTGGATCAGGGGAGCACAGTAAGACTTGGTAAGTTTTTTTGTGGTTAAGGGAACCCCTAGATATCTAATAGGAAGAGAACATTGTGAAAGGCCTGTAGACAATCTGATTTCTTCTGATTCTTGTGCAGTGAGGCCACAAGGAAAGAAAGAGGTTTTCTGAATGCTCATAGCAAGACCAGACATAGTTTCAAACTCCTTGAGCACTGATATGGTGTTTTCCACAGATGAGAGAGACCCTTCAACAAATATCAGCAGGCCATCCGCAAAACAAAGATGTGTGAGTTTTGAATTTTTACAATCTTTGTGGTATCTTATTTTTCCTTCCTCTGCAGCACAGTTGAGCATAATTGACAGTATGTTCATTGCCAGGACAAAGAGATATGGGGAGAGGGGATCTCCTTGCCTGATTCCCCTCTTTCCTTTAAAGTAGCCTTGGACCGTTCCATTGAAGCCTACTGAGAATGAAGGAGTTGAGATACATGCGAAAATCCAAGAGAGGTAAACTTCCGGAATCTCAATGCTCCGAAGAATTGTCATGATAAACTCCCATCTTATTGTATCAAACGCCTTAGCTATGTCCACTTTTATGGCTATCCGTTTTGTGCCAGAGTTCTTGTGATAGCCATTCATTATGTCAGCAGCTAGGACAGTGTTTTCAATTAAGAGCCTTCCTTGAACAAACGCCGTTTGATTAGGTAGAATAAGATCAGGAAGTATTGGCTTGAGCTTTGACACTAGGATTTTTGAAATGGTTTTGTAGATTGAATTGCAGCAGGAGATGGGCCTGAAGGCAGAGATAGCTGACGCACCTGGTTTCTTGGGGACCAAGGCTAGAATGGTGGCATTAACACAAGAAGGAAGAAAACCATAGATGAAGAATCCTCCAATTGACTGGACAACCTCATTACCTAGCAAGTGCCAAGTTGCTTTAAAGAAGCCGGAGGAGAAACTGTCTGGACCAGGTGATTTTGAATGATTCATTTTCAGAAGCGTTTTGCTTATGGTTCTCTCGATGAAAGACATGAAAAGTTAAGTTTGCTTGCAGGAGAACATCTGAAATTAGTAATCTCTTGAAACCAGAGAAGAGATAAGGAAATCGGCGCAAGATGGTGAGGGGCCAGAATATCCTGGAAGTACTGCACTGCCAAAGAGCTCATTTGATGTGGATCAGAGATCACCATTCCAGAAGGGAGAATAAAGAGCCTGATGGAATTGAAAGCTGCTCTAGAAACACAAGATCTGAAGAAGAACACGGTATTTGAGTCCCCTTCCTTAAGCCAGTTGATGCTTGACTTTTGCCTAAAGAAAGCCTCTTCTATTAGTCTAAGTTGAGCTAGCTTTGATTGCAGGTCTCTTTGTAGCTGGAATAAATATGTGGATGGTTGATGAAGCGCCTGATCCTGCACATCTAAAAGTAAACGGTTAGTAGTGTTTACTCTCACTTGAATGTTTGAAAAATTCTCTCTGTTTAGCTTCTTAAGTGACCCCTTGATTTTCCTTAGCTTATAGCAAAGATTTGCTAAATTCAACGCCTGTCCTCCAGCTTGTAACCACGCTGCCTCAACCGTGCTTGTGAAATCCGGGTGTTTAGTGAGAAAGTTCAGAAATTTAAAGGGGCGGGTACCGGGTTGTGGTAGAGGGTAGGATAGGTCTAAGATTGCTGGGCAATGGTCTGAAAGTTTACCAGGAGGATGGAAGGTAGAGGAGCTGTAAGGGTGGATGATAAGCCAGTGGGAATTTGAAAGAAGGCGGTCTAGTTTTTTCGCAATTGGGTTTAAGGGCTGGTTGTTCGACCAAGTGATAGGTGTAGTTTTCCCTATTCTACTGCAAGTGCACAGTTAATGCAATCGTAGTATATAAGATATCGAATCCCACAAGGACTCTCAGTCACACAATAGATTATTAGTAGTTCAGATTTAAATTAAGCGAAGCAGATGTGAAAACAGTAAACGAAATAGCAAAGTAGATCAAGTGAGTTTGTAAGCAAGAAGGCGAAGCGCTAGGTTTCAGGAGTTCTCAGGAAATCAGGAACACAAGCAATCAATCTATCTAGATCTAATCAATAACTGTTCTAGAACTCAAACACTGATATAGAATTAACCAAATTCCTTTGCGATAATTCTCTAAGTCTAAGTGCAGCAAACCAAACTTTCGTTTGCGAGAACTAACAGATTAAACCAGCATTATTTCCAGGTTTGATATGTTCACAATTAACCTGAACCAAACTTCCGTTTGCGAACAGTTTAATTGCTTATCTAGGTTCTTTCTAGCTAAATTAACCAACTTCCGCTGCATTAATCAGCCTAACATCATAATTCTGATTAGCTACTTCAGAATTAGCATTAAGAACAACTTAGATAAAGAACTAGCAGATATGAATCTCTACAGATTAATTAAACTATAATTCTCTGATATCCTTAATGAGAATCCTTCAACCTAACAGGTGATCTACTCAGACATATTCATCGAGACAGAAGATATCATAAGTAGAAAACCAAATATCATATAATCAAATAGAACTGGGGTTCAAAATCAAGTCTCTTCCGAGATCAGGATCAGCCCCTCAACTCTCTCTGAGTAAAACTTAACGTAAGAAAAGCTTGTCAAATCATAGCCTAAACATTGGCTTAAAAACTCTTTTTATAACCTAAAACACGTTTTGGGGCTTCTTTGTAAATATCAGGATCTTCTGGGCAAAACTGCAATTTCATCGTTCTTCATTAAACTGTCGTTTGGCCCATCTCGCTAGTGCATCGATCGATGCCATAAGTGTGACGATCGTTGCAGCTCGGAAATATCAACAGTGAACTCTATCTCTCGGCCAAATACTCTAATTAGCTCCAGAAAGTGCCAAAATCACCAAATATGCTCCAAATGTGCTTGTACCTAATAAACACCTGAAAAGACTCTAAAGCATAGTAAAAGACTCGATAAATAACACATATACCATGGTTAAAATCCCTAAAATCCATGGTATATCAACTCCCCCACACTTAGCTCTTGCTTGTCCTCAAGCAAGACAAAGAACTAAATGTAGTCAAGAGGTTTGAAAACTCTTCAGAAACTCATTTCATCCTAGAAGCTACAATACTCAGATTCCCCTTAGTAAACCACTGAAAGAATCAATCACAGGATATCAAGACCAACATGTACTTCCCCCACACTTAGCAACTGTCCTAGGTAAACTCCACAATCACATTCAAGCATTCAAATTCTCCCTACTGACTTCTGCAAGTATTTAAGTGCGGTCTCACCTAAGGAGTATCGATCAAAGGGCACATGGATTCTTACCTTATCAGCTCTAGACCACCATACTATCTTTCTCTAGTCCCTTTCTTCTCTTTCCCTTCTTTAACAACTGATTTTTCCCCACTGGGTATCATTTTATTTTTTTATCAGTGTTCTTCCCGTTATGGGGTGTACTTTGGACACATTCCATGGATCACATGAGAGAAAATAGTGTTTGCTACCATTCCCATGATCACTTTGGAGTTACTAACTCATCCTCAGTTTATTATTATTATTTTTTTTTTACTTTATAGAAGGGGAGAAGGGAACTAAATAGGATAGGTTGACAAGCTGTGTCAGAACTAACAAGGGAATCCGACACAAAGTATACCAAGCCCTTAGGTGAGAAATCTAAGTCAGTATTAAGTTTAAGTCATTAAAAGGATCCTCTGATACCTGAAGTGATGTGGGTGTTCCCAGTAAGTTGATCTGTGATGGGGTTTTCTAATAGTCAGAGATAGATCCTGCAACTTCATCCCAATGGTTACTTAAGTTCCTGCAAGTCTTGTAAATCTTCTCAGAAAATCATAGTTTCTTACTTAAACAATTTTGACTCAATAAAACAAATTTTTTTGAAAAACGGACTGACTCTTAAGAAAACAGAAAACAAAAGTCAGTAGCACCTCCCCCACACTTAAGACACACTGTCCCCAGTAGTGTCAAGCGAAGGATTGGTAAAAATAAGGAAAAATTGTTAATGGATGTCTTAGTTCTGTCGGGATTACCTCTGTCGCTCAAGCATCGATCGTTGCACTAAGTACGTCGATCGATCCTAGGCGATTTTGTTGGGTGTCGATCGTTTCTCAAAGCAGCAACGATCGTTGCAAGGCGCATATCGGATCAGACAGCTAGTTAGCAGGTTAGCCCGTCGGTTTATGTCAATTTTTTTTTAAAAACCTGCAAGCTGAAAACACTAGAAACATAGTAAAATCGAAGCAAAAGATGTACCAAATAAAGTACAAATCATCCAAACATAGTAGGGTCCTAAAAATCAAAAGGAGAAAAGTGCAAAAGAAAAGAAAAAGTCAGAATACAGAACCGAAAGTCTGAAAATGGAGACTACGCTCACTCGCTAACATCATCTATCCCACCATACAGTGCATCGTCATCGGCTGCCTCAGCTGGGGGATCAGTGGCATCCTCTGGAGATCGCTGTCGACGACGTCGGTCAGGTACGGGCTGATGGATCTGTGGTGGCCTCCTGCAGCTGCAAGTACGCACGAAGTTCCAAAGAACTCGAAACATACCATCTGATCTCTCTCTCCACTCTGCCTCATAGTATGCACCGTAAGCCATTGCAGGCTCTGGAAAGGGACCCACAACGTCGACTGGGGCAGGCGCTGGCGCAGGATTTGGGGCAGCAGAAGTCGAAGCTCGTGAGGAAGGCTCTCCCAGCGGATGAGCCATAGTCGGAATCCCACGCTGCGCAGACTCAGGAGGCTGAAATCTCAGTGCCTCTAATGTGTCAATCTGTGTCCATCTGGCAGCAGGAAGCTCCATACCAGTCCTCCCAGTGGTCGGATCAGTGTAAACCCAAATGCGCCCCTCCTTGAGCCAGGTAGCGCTCTGCAAATGGCTGAGATCCAGGAACTCCCGAGCTGTATCACGCTCTGTGCCATGAAGAGGAATCCCACAATACTCAAAAATGGGAGTAAGTAAACTCCCTACCGTCTCAGTACCAGCTCCATCAAACGGCTTCAGCTGCAGATCAACTAAATGCTGTGCGAAAATAGCTCACAAGTTGAGACCCGCAGTAGGATCTCTCACGCCAGAACCTCTAAACTGATCTCTCAGCCCCAAAAACAGCAGCTCCATCTCATATTTGCGTATCTTGTTGGCCTCAAACTTGCAAAGCAAGCTCCAGCACAAGATACGCGAGACATATCGCAGCACCGGATGTCTCATCTGCACTACTGGTGTGGTCCTGGAGTTGTATCGACCGCTGCCAATACTCTCCCAGAATGTGCGAGCCTCAACCGGATCCCACTCGAGTGGCATGGCGATGCGCCTCGGCTCAGTACTGAACCCGTAGATCCTGCAGAGATCAAGTAGAGGAATCCGATACCTGACTCCCCAACTCATGAAGGTGAATGCACCCACTGTAGCGCTCCTGTGGTCGGGATCCGAGTAAACCACTCTGCAAGTGGCCAATAACTGCCTGACCAGCTCAGGATAGAGATCATAATGTCGCATCGGAATTGTCCCTAGACCAATGCCTCTGCATACAGCGAGTACCTGCTCATCAATCCCCAGAATCTTGCAGGTGGAGTAGTCAGCGAACTTTGTCGGCTTGATGATCATCCCACACCAACCACTGTAGAGAAGCGAGTCATACTCGTCCCATCGACTAAGCAATGGCCGCTCGGTGAACTCAGCGGACTTGAAGAAGCGTATAAGGTCCTCCGGCCACTGTCTGATCGTCTGAATCGGTGTGGCGTCCTCTCTGGGCCAAGGTAAAGCAACTGGCGGCCCGTATCTGGCGTATGGTGCGGGTGGCTCTGACTCTCTGCTAAACCATTGAGGTGGTGGGGTGTAGTGTCGTGTTGCTGTGGAAGCTGTGGCTCGCTTCTTGCGGGGTTGCCTTTGAGACGCCATCTGCAAAAACAGAGTTCAAACATTTATAAGTCTCGGCAAAATTTCACTATGAAATCGCGAAGCATCGACCGTTGCATCTAAGGCATCGATCGTTGCAAGGCAATTTCGTTGTATCGAACATTTCCCAAAATTGCAAAGCAACGACCGTTGCTCGAGAGCAACGACCGTTACAAGGCGATTTTGCCGCAAACAAATCATCAAAATCAGTCAAATCCAAGCCACATTGCCTCAAATCAGTTCAAAATCATCATCCATCACCCTAAATCGTTCTAATTACGCATGCATCATCCATTTTTGGTTCAAAAATCTAAAACCCTAAAACCCTAAAATCCAATCCGAAAATTCGAAAATAGAAGAACATTACCTTGATTTCTTGAGATATGGGTTGGGAAAAAAGATTGGGAGTGTAAAATTAAGTAGATAGCACTTGGAAACAAGAAATTTGATGAAGAAATAATGATTTTTGGGCGGAGGTTCTCGGTGTGTCGACCAAAAGAAATGGAGAAGAAGGAGAGAAAATAGGGTTTAAGGTAACTTACCTTGGTCGTGGGTGCAACGATTGTTGCATAGAAGCAACGATCGATGCTGGTTGAACCAGATTGATTCCGGTTTAGCTCGACGTACCTTAATTTTGCAATTGAACCAATTGCAACGACCGTTGCTTAGAAGCGACGATCGTCACAATGCGATTACCCTACTTCGTCAAATCTCCTCGCAACGACCGGTGCACAAGTGCATCGATCGTCACACATCTCCAGACTCGAGTTCTGCATCTGAAACTTAGCAAAAACAAAAACGTGAAATCCTAAGAAAAACACCAAAAATAAGAAAGAAAAACAACTAAACCTATCAGTGGGTTGCCTCCCACTCAGCGCTTGTTTTAAGTCATTAGCTTGACTTTTGGAAAGAGGTCAGACTCATGGAGGTTTCAACAGAGACTTTGAGTGTCTCTGTGAATGCCTTATCATCCATGGTGGTGTGTAAGCAGTAGCAGCATGATGTCGTCCAAGGAACGTCGGGAGGAATGCAAGGTGAGATTGACACTTGGGAGGCTTAAAACCTTTTTCCGCGTTCCGAACAGTCGAGTCAGGAGGTTTAAGCTTAGAGGATTTATGTTTTACCTTTGGCAAAGATTTGATGTTCGGAGCCTTCTGTTTATGAGCAGTTTTAGGCCTTGAAGATGTTAGAGTAGGCTCGTGTGGAACCACCATCTTCTTGTCAACCACCACTGTGCACTGAACCAAGTCTTTAGACTTAACGGGAGCTTTCGGGAATGGTAATGGAGGTTTGTAGGTTCTTTCCTTAGCAGGTCCTTGAGATATGAGCGAAACTGGTTCCTTTCGGGGTACAACGATCGGTGCATGTGATGCAACGATCGATGCTATCTTCTCAGCTACAGTCTCGGGTTTATCCGCTTCTCGGTCCATTCCAGCCATCTCAGACTCAAATTTCTCTCCTTGGCTTGGTCCCGCATCAATCTGAACTATCCAAGTCAAGAGATCCATGTCAATCTCTGTTGAGTCAGGTGCATCGAAGCTTTCAAACTCAGGTAATTCAACATCAAATCCCCCTCTGTCTTCCACAAATTCCACAGCCTTAACTGCTAGACATGATCCATGATCCATCTGTGTGTCATCCTGAATGGGAATGTTGCTGGCATGAGCTTCTTGAGAATCCTTCCTTGGGGTAGAACTTGAAACTTGATCCATCTGTGTGTCCAGCTGCTTCATACGGGTGTTCAAGGATTCAAATTAGTGTACAGGTTCACTAGCTTCGAGCTGAAGGAAGCTGTGTTCTGCTGTTGCTTTTCAATTGATTGTTCTATCATCATCTCTAGTTTTCTCCTTTGTGTAGGAGGTGCCAGATAGGAAGTATAATTATGGTCTCTTGATCCTTGAGCATGCCTAGAACCTTGTCTCTGCTGATGTCCCAATGTATGTCCATAAGAGTCGGCTCCAGCCATATAGTGTACCTCTGCAAATTTATTGGTTTTTGCCTCTGCTCGGAACTGTCTCTCCCTAAGTAAGATGTCGTGGATGTCATCTATCTTATTCTGCATCTCAGCTACTTGCCCAACCAATACATGGTAATCTGGTAAGATGGGGTTTCCTTCCCCATCTATTTTCTGACCTTTTGCGTTGCATATGTGACCCTCTTGGTCTCGTAGAACGCCGTTTTCACCGCGAATCAATATCACAGGCTCCATGGCGCGGAACCTATTGAACGTCTCAGATCTCAGAATCGCTGTTCTCGCCTTGTGTCGATCGATGCAGGGTGGCAACGATCGATGCAGTGCGAATCCCAGCGAATCCAAAAATCAAAAACGTGAGTAAACAAGAAAATTAAAAAGAATGCCTAGTCTAAATCCTAATACTAAATCTATCGGTGAACTCAAAGAGTCCCCAGCAACGGCGCCAAAAACTTGATAGGTGTAGTTTTCCCTATTCTACTGCAAGTGCACATTTAATGCAATCGTAGTATATAAGGTATCGAATCCCACAAGGACTCTCAGTCACACAATAGATTATTAGTAGTTCAGATTTAAATTAAGCGAAGCAGATGTGAAAACAGTAAAGGAAATAGCAAAGTAGATCAAGTGAGTTTGTAAGCAAGAAGGCGAAGCGCTAGGTTTCAGGAGTTCTCAGGAAATCAGGAACGCAAGCAATCAATCTATCTAGATCTAATCAGTAACTGTTCTAGAACTCAAACACTGATATAGAATTAACCAAATTCCTTTGCGATAATTCTCTAAGTCTAAGTGCAGCAAACCAAACTTTCGTTTGCGAGAACTAACAGATTAAACCAGCATTATTTCCAGGTTTGATATGTTCACAATTAACCTGAACCAAACTTCCGTTTGCGAACAGTTTAATTGCTTATCTAGGTTCTTTCTAGCTAAATTAACCAACTTCCGCTGCATTAATCAGCCTAACATCATAATTCTGATTAGCTACTTCAGAATTAGCATTAAGAACAACTTAGATAAAGAACTACCAGATATGAATCTCTACAGATTAATTAAACTATAATTCTCTGAAATCCTTAATGAGAATCCTTCAACCTAACAGGTGATCTACTAAGACATATTCATCGAGACAGAAGATATCATAAGTAGAAAACCAAATATCATATAATCAAATAGAACTGGGGTTCAAAATCAAGTCTCTTCCGAGATCAGGATCAGCCCCTCAACTCTCTCTGAGTAAAACTTAACGTAAGAAAAGCTTGTCAAAGCATAGCCTAAACATTGGCTTAAAAACTCTTTTTATAACCTAAAACACGTTTTGGGCCCATCGTTCTGGGCAAAACTGCAATTTCATCGTTCTTCATTAAACCGTTGTTTGGCCCATCTCGCTAGTGCATCGATCGATGCCATAAGTGTGACGATCGTTGCAGCTCGGAAATATCAACAGTGAACTCTATCTCTCGGCCAAATACTCTAATTAGCTCCAGAAAGTGCCAAAATCACCAAATATGCTCCAAATGTGCTTGTACCTAATAAACACCTGAAAAGACTCTAAAGCATAGTAAAAGACTCGATAAATAACACATATACCATGGTTAAAATCCCTAAAATCCATGGTATATCACCAAGTGAAAGTGGGTCCTTGGTACCGAATGTCAGAAAGATCCAGATGTTGCAGACTGTCCTTAAACTCAATCATGGAGGATGTGAACGTATTAGTAGTACTTTGGGAGTCTTCACCAAAGTGCAAAATCTGGTTAAAGTCACCAGCAACAACCCAAGGAGCTGAGTGAAGGCTAAGGAGGTTTTGGATATGCATGAGCTCAACATATAAATCAGAGCGCTCAGCTGCCACATTGGATGCATAAACAGAGGTATAAGTGAACGGAGCAGAGCCAGGAAGCTGCACAGAGCAAGTTAACGTCTGGCGTGATTGATGCAAAAGCTGGACAGAGACAGATTGATTCCATATAAGTATAATACGGCCATCATCATCTTGGGAGTGGTTAGAGCAGAAGTTCCAACCAGGGCAGACACTAGAAATAATAGAAAATAAGTTGTGAAGTTTAATATGGGTTTCTAAAAGGGCTCCAAAAGAGGGCTTATGCAAATTGAGCCAAATAGACAAGGGCTTATGCTTCTCCGGGTCATTCAAAACCTCGGAGGTTCCAAAAAAAAGTTTTGACACTCATTGAGAGGATGAGAGAACCTTCTCTAAAGAAGAGGAAGGCTCGGGAGAAACAAAAAGGCTAGTGTTTAAATCTGAAGGAGAGGAGGAAGAACGTTTGTGATTCGGAGTGGGAATGATGGGAGTTGAGGATAAAGGCTGAGTATTAGTAGAAGACAGATTTGTGGGGGTTAACAAAAGGGGAGAAGAAGGGGTAACAGGATAGGCTAAATGAAAAAGAGACTGAACTTGGATTATTTCTGAGTGAGGAGAAAGGGCAGGGGGACACACGGGAGAAGGTAGGGAATTGGTTGGATCATGGACAGGATTAACAAGAGTGCAGGCAGGATCAACTTGAGATGACCCAGAGACCTCATTATTGAGCAGTAAAGGAACATGGGCCCCTGTTTCCTCATTATGCACCTCAGTTCCTTCTTTCTGTTTAATTGTTTCAGCCGGCTTAGCTTCTTTAGGAATCCAAGCTTGAGTGTTGTTTAAGCAGTTTCTCAAGATATGTCCTACCTCTTTGCAATGGGAACAAATAGAAGGTAACCAGGGATAGTCAATCTTTATCTCCCTTATAGACCCATCATCTCTTAGGATCTCAACAGTGTCATGAAGAGGAGTAGTGACATCAGTTACCACTTTTATGTGAGCTTCAATGACAACTGTTAGATTCCTAGTGAAATCATCCACTTCTTTTGGTTCACCTAGAGCTCCTCCTAGCCTGCTCCAGCCCTCTGTAGTCATAAGATCAAATGGGACATTCTTGAAATGAGCCCATAAAGGTATTGCTGTGAGTGATGAAGTGTCTGCCTTTTGTTTTGAATCCCACTCATAGATCCTGAACATACTCGAACCAACATACCAACAACCTTTCTCAATGATTTTGGACCGTATGAATTCATTTGGCACCCTGATTAGCATTGACCTTGGAATAGGATTGAAATGAATCTCAATGCGAGTGCCTTTGCCCCACATGTGATTCAGAACACTCTGGATCTGGGAGTAAGGGGGAGCCTTACCAAGGAAGTAGCCTACCAAGAAATCTTTATGCTCAGCAGCACCCCTTGCAAAAACTTCATCAGGTATACAGATTCTACTTTTACCTTTATCAGAGGTAACCACTGAATCTATTTTCTGCAAAACTTTATCCTGAGCTTTCCTAATTTTGTCAATCAGGGAAGGTTGAGTAGAGACTGCTGAAGATGAAGGATTGGGGAGAGCAACCGGGATTGAAGCAATTGGCGCCCTGGACCTGGAACAGAGGGCTTGACTGTACCAGAGGGCTTTCCAAGGACAGAGGGTAAAGGGGAAGGTATGGTTGAGAAAGGACCTACCGGTTCAGTAAGGTGAGTTACAGAGGATGAGAGAGGAAGGGTGAATGAAGACTGGGATGAGGTAAGGGAGGGACAAGAGGAGGATATGGAAGATACTATGGAAGAAAGACGGGACGCTGAAAGAAGCAGGTTAGATTTTTGCTTCGAGCACTGTTCATGAACAATGTTAGGGTTTTTGATTTCCACAGAGGGAATAGTTGGGGATGAAGTTTTAGATGATTTGGGAGCAGAACCAGCTCAAGTTTGTCTTGCCTTACCAATTTTTTGAGTATTGGAAGCAGATGACTTAGTAGGAGTGGACTTAGAAGCCACACCAGTTGAGGTAACCAAAGAAGAAGCCATTGAAGTAACTGGAGAGGAAAGAGGGGGAAATGAAGCAAGATAGGTTGGAGAGACAGGGTCAGGGGGAATGGGAGGCTTTGGCGGAAGGGGAGGGTGGATGAGGAGACCACAAGTCGGCGACAGCGGAGGAGACAAGCCGGTGACAGGAGAAGAAGGGAACCAGGGGTTCACTTCCGACGGAGCACTCATTTTCAAAAACCTGTTCTCTACTATACTAGTAATCATGTAATGTAACATCGCAAAGTATGACAAAATCATTGGAATATAAAGTAAATATGAGGAATAACGTTACAATATCATTAAGCCAAACTAAGTTAAAGTATTAATGATAAATATTTCAGCATACCATAAACGATTGCTTTATTCTATAAGTTACTAATCTGTAAATTTTATCATAAAATGATTCATAAAGAGAAACCAAAATAAATCCGAATATAAAAATTAAAAAGACAATACATGATAGTAGAAATAGTTATAGATTCGAATCGGGTTCAATCCATGTTTTTCTTCTTTTTCCATGTTAAGGTGGCTCAATCTTTGATCGGTCGGTGCCACAGCAGAACCATGCATAACAACATATGCATATAACACTACAAAAAAATCCACATTGATAGCACATTATTATAGTTCATTTTATTGAACTACTATTATATATGTGTATGAATTTATCGAAACTTTATTATAGCACTTTATAAACGCTATGCCATTATTTCATTAAGCGGGAATCTGAAAACTCTTGTCCGCCAAACACTTACACAATTTTAGCTTATTTTGGCTCTCACTTTTCAATTCCCCCCTTTCTAAAAAACCCTAATCGAAAAACATCTCTAGCTCATCTCTCATTCTCTAGCTCAGACTCCAAATCTCTAGCTCACTCTCACCTCCAACACAAAATTAAACCTAATCGCCGTTTCTATCGTGATTTTCCAGCCCAGATTCCGACTATCGCCGTCGGCATTGAGCTCAAATCGAAGGCAAGTCATTTTACCCAGCTCATTTCCTGTTTATCTTCTTCATTATTCGAGCAATCTTGAATTTTATCATCATCCGTGTCCCATTTCGAATGTATGAAGGCTCGATTTCAATTGTTCATTGTTTGCATGTCGATATTTCAAAGTTTTCGGATTGACTATATATATAGAGCCATGAATCTACAAATTTACTCTTGAATGTTCTTTTTTTTTTGTCTCTACTCTAATTTAGTGTTAGATTCGTTGGCTGCAAAGCTTCTTTTGTTCTTGTTCTTGCTTTGTGTGTCGATAGTGAATGTCAGGAAAATAATATGAACATAGTAGCTTCGATTGTTACACTTGATGTCTGAAACTTTGTGATAAAACAGTTATATGCATGTGTTCTTTTACCGAAACTCATCCAAATGTATTTGCTACTTGTTATGTTGTCATATGTACATGTTAAAATTGATTATTCACAATTGCTTATGGTTGTCCTGTTTGTTACATTTGTGTATAGATCAATTTTCTTGATGAACCGTGTTAGCCATTAGTGTACTGTGTTATATGGCTAGAAAATGGGATATACAAAGTAGCTTTGTTTGTTAACATATTTTTATAGATATACTTGTTGTCTGAACGAAGAGTTGAAATTGTTATGTTCATGTCTTCTTTAGTGCGAAACTCATAAAACTGTTATAGTTCAATTTTATTTATGAGCCGTGAGAGACATTGGTTGTACTCATCTCTTAGTTCTAAAAATACATTAAGTTGTATGCATAGTCTTTTTTAGTAATTTTTTTGAATTAACATCATATTAATTCATGTATTTCTGTTTTGCAAGTGTTGGTGTGTGCGATAATGAGAATTTGAATCTTATATTTGGCCGTATCCATATGACAGGTTAGTACAATCTTATCTTTGAAACTGTAATTGATAAATCAGACAATGTATGTTCTTATTTCATGTTTGGTGTAAATTTGCTTGGTTGTTAAGATGCTACTACATTGATATACATAGTACATAGGTTGTTTTTCATATTCTATTTTGTGATTGTTAATTCTGAGATGATATTTCATATTAAGATACTTGAGATTGGGCATGAAAATGACTGATTTTTGTTGTTTGGATGATTCTTTTTTTAACTTTGTTATGTTTAATATGATACTAAAGGTTTACTTAAGGTTAGAACTTAAAATGGTGGACAAGACATGGGTCCATCTATGCAGGTGAGGATTCAATTAACATAGGCTAGTTTTCAGTAGGAGTTCAGCACTTTACTAGCTGTTTTTTTTTTACTTATTCTATGAAGAGCGGATCTTGCTTACTTGAGAGGGGCTACCAATTTCGTCCGGTCTGTTACTGCGGCTTCGGGAGACATCGACATGGTTATTTGTCCTTGCATAGACTGCCGTAATATTGATCGTCACTCGGGCAGTGTTGTTGTCGACCATCTAGTTACTAGGGGGATGGATGAGGATTATAAGAGGCGTACAGATTGGTTTCATCATGGAGAATTGGATGTAATGGTTTGTGGTGTAAGCAACTCAAGCCAATGGAATGAAGAGATATATGGGCTTTACCAAGCTGCTGATTTTATGGATGAAGATTTTGAAAGGCGAGTTACATTGGGTGAGATTGCAGATGGTGAGGACAAAGAAGAGGATGAGTTTCTTGCAAAGCTAGCAGATGCTGAAACGCCTCTTTTGAAGGAGTTTCTAGCAGATCCTAATCCAATTAGGCAATCCTGGTCTGAATTCCAAGCCTAGGATCTAGGGTTCATGTAATTGAATCATTGGGATCTCAGAATTACCTGGTGATTAGCAGCGGAAGATTTGCAGATAATCGAGATCTAGAGCGCCTCAAATGCTGCGCCTCTACTGGTATCCACACGCACACAAACTGGACCGCAGGGATGCTAGTGCCTTACAGAGATCTAATCTCCAAAGAGGTCTCTTTCTATGTTCTGGTGGCTGTGTATTAGGTTAGAAAACAGTTTAGGTCGACCATATATCTTATATATGTCGACTTAAACCGTAACGGAATTAACCAACGATTAAACCGAATTAATCTGATTAATCCGCGAGTGCATCGATCGATGCACTATCTGCAACGATCGACACTGCCCCAGAATATTGATACCGAATGCATATCACATATGCATTCCCTGGATCATTACATTAATGATCAACCTCGTCTTTAACGCCCAGTTTGCTTAGGTGTGTGACCCTGTAGGATCATATAACACTAGCAATGAGTTCTAAACTCATTGATCATAAGTGGCTTCTAGCAAAGCATTATGACTACCTAGTATTATATGATTGTCTCATCTCGACAATACAACTATCACTTAGAGCAAGTACAATAGATTTCAGGACATTCCCAACAATCTCCCACTTGTACTGGAATCATCTATTCCCATAATCCCTTCGTCACTATATCTCGATCTGGCATAAGGCAAGATCTGTGTCACCCTTATTTAGCCAAGATCATGTTCATCGAACTCCGATTTATACTGACAAGACAAACGACTGACAATCACCTCGTTTGAGTGTGGCCACACATTTCTCAGTATCAAATCTTCGATGGGCCCTGAGATATTTATCTCCTGTTATATAGGAGGGACAAATCCCATCTTGTTCCATCCCTGTCTCTTCACACGATTCATGATACACCCAATCAATGCCTTTATAGTCATCAGTTACGGCTGACGTTTGACAAGGTTAAAGCGGACCAATTCACATGTAAGAAAACATGATGAACTCAGGTCTAAGGACTATACTCTATAGTCGTAATGAAAACTCTCATGACACTTATATAACTATCCCGTAGAGTTTTCATCAGTGGGTCATGTCCGATCCTGTGTTCTCCAACACATATCTATGTGATTGACTTTAATACTCTTATTAATGACTCCATGAAACTTAGTCATCAGTCATCTCACATACTAGTCTCACGCGGTTTTTAATGTCCCACTTTAACAACCTCGACCAGGGACCAACATAATTTATGTCATTTATTATCTATAGGGTTTCATGATCAAGTCACATACTTGATGACCTATAAAATGTCATAAATTACTTTGGGACTATTATTTAATAACCATTATTAAATAATACAGATGTCAGATTTCAATAACATAATCAAATTATGTTTATACGAACATCATATCATAACTAAAATTAATAACAATGACTCCCACTAAAATTAAGATCACATCTTAAGACATCTAATGCCTTTAGCAGTAGCCTGACCCTCATTTGCCCTTGCTCAGCGTGTGTCGAAAGACACTGCGTCTTGCTAAGAGTAATTCCAAGAGTCATTTACACGAAGCCCTTCTTGGAATCATGCATATTGTACATGTGCAAGGCCTTATCACTATAAGTATCTTGACACAATCCAATTAGCTTATCCAATCTATCTCAATAGATTCTTATTCCAAGAATGTATACGGTTTCTCCCATAATTTTATTGAAAAACAACTTTCGAATCAAGTCTTAACAGACTGAAACAATGGAACTTCATTTCCGAGAAGTGGTATGTTATCAACATACAATACCAGAAATGCAATTGCGCTCCCACTAGTCATCTTGTAAACATTCGGTTCCTCTTCATTTCTGATAAAATCAAACCTTTTTGATTACTTTATCAAAACGAAGATTCCAACTCCGAGATGCTTGCTTCAATCCATAAATGGATCGATGAAGCTTGCATATCTTCCTAGCTTCATTAGGATCAATGAAAACTTCAGATTATGTCATGTACACATTCTTTTCCAGAATTCAATTAAGGAAAACTGTTTTCACATCCATCTGCCAGATCTCATAACCATTATGAGTGGCGGTTGCTAGGAGAATCCGAATGGACATAAGCATGGTGTCTGGGAATAGGTTTCTTCATAGTCAATACCATGAATTTACTTGAAACCTTTTGCCACCAACCTAGCTTTGTATATCTGAATATAACCATTTTCGGATTCAGCGGCTTTTAGCCATTTTCGGAGTCAAGGCCCATCATTGCTTCTTCAAAAATTCGCAGGCCCGTCACTTTCAATGATCAGTAGATCACGGCAATTGGTTACGAGAAATCCATATTTCTCGGGTTTGTGACGGATCCTTTCAGATCTGCGAGCTTCAGTTTCTGTAAAAGTCCCGCACACATATCTCATATGTATACTTTTACCACGACCTAATTAACCAAGATTCAAACCGTAGTTAATTAAATCATAAACCAAAATCAATATTTTAGTTCACGGTCTGTGTCGATCGATGCAACTTTTGTGTCGATCGACACTTCTTCAGAAACTCGCCATTTAAATGTATATTGAATATACATTCACCAGATCCTTTATAAACTTTAGGCACCACAGGTGCAAGTTCTACAACTTTTTGTAGATCCAACTGCTGCTCTTCCTCATCAGGTTGAGCAGTCTCCTGTGATTTTCGAATTTCTTCGAGTTGTACTTTACTCCCACTGTTCTTCTTGGAAAGAAAATCTTTCTCAAGAAAACATGGTTCCGAGCAACGAACAATTTGTTCTCGGACCGGTTGTAAAAATAACATGCCTTGGTTTCGTTAGGACAACCAATGATGTAGCACTTATCAGATTTGGGTGTGAGCTTATCAGAGATTAAACGTTTTATATAAGTCTCGCAACTCCAAATCTCCATGATGGATAAATCAGAAACATTTCCATTCCACATCTCATGTGGTATCTATGTAACTGATTTTGATGAAACTCTATTTAATGTAAACTCAGATATTTCTAGAGCGTATTCTTAGAAGGATAATGGAAGATCTAAGTGACTCATCATTGATCGAACCATATCTAATAAAGTCCGATACAGGAGGAGTGAATTGTGAAACACTTTCACAATCTCTCAGATGATCACTAAATTCTTGACCTAAGTATTCACCTCCATGATCTCATCGTAGAGGTTTAATACCTTTGCCAAATTGATTCTGTACTTCATTTTGGAACTCTTTGAACTTTTCAAAGATTCTGACTTATGCCTTATAAATAAGGCATAACCGTACCTTCTGAAAATATCAGTAAAGGTAATGAAGTACTGAAAATTTTCTCTAGCATTTGCGCTTATCGGGCCATGTACATCCGTATGTATAAAGCCCAATAATCCTCTGGCCCTTTCATTTTATCCGTTCGTTCGCAACCTGTATCGATCGTTGCATACATGCATCGATCGACACTACCTTTGTTGAAAGGGGCCTCTGGCGTTTTCCAATAAACAAGATTCACTATACTCATTATGATTCATAATCAAATGAGCCCAAAAGCCCATCACTATGGAGCTTCTGAATCTGTTTCTCATTTATGTTGCCCAAACGACAATGCCAGGGAAAAGATTTGATTCGTATCATTTGACTTGAATCTCTTGGTATTAATGTTATAGTTAGGCACATTCTTGTTTAGAACATAAAGTCCATTCTCTAATGGATTGCTACTATAAAATATATCACTGTAATCAAATGAATAACATTTATTCTTAACTTGAAAACTGATATCCTTCCATATCCAAACAAGGAATAGAAATAATCTTTCTGCTCATAGCAGGTACATAGTAGCAGTCTTAAGTTCAAAACATGCCATAAAAAGGGAAAAACAAATGAAATACTCCTACGGTTAATGCAGCAACTCTTGCTCCATTCCCACTCATAGGTCCACTTGTCCTTTCTCCATAGTCCTACTTTTGCTCAGGCCCTGCACATTTTCACAAAATATGAGTACCACAGCTGGTATCCAATACCCAATAAGTAGGACTATAAGAAGTAACTTTTACTTCTATAACATAATACCTGAAGAAGAAGTCTCATACGTCTTCTTCAGCTTCTCATAATCTTCCAAGAATTTATTGCAGTTTCTTTTCAAATGCCCATAACCATTACAATAACGGCACTTAACATCTTCAGAAGGACTGGTTTTAACCTTAGGAACATGGCCAGACTCGCTTGGATTCACAATCGAGCTTGTCTTGCCATCACCTTTGTTCTTACCAAGTTTCTTAAACTTTTTACCCTTTTGTACCATAAGGACATTTGGGGTGTCCTTCTTGATGTTAGGTTCAGCAGTCTTAAGCATCCCATGCAATTCAGTCAACGTCTTCGTCAAGTTGTTCATGTTATAGTTCATAACAAATTGATCATAGCTTGACGGCAGTGACTGAAGAATGATGTCAGTAGCCAACTCTTGGCTAATGGGACAATCCAGTTTCCCCAGGTTATCAATATAACCCATCATCTTAATGACATGAGGACTAATTGGTTCGCCCTTTGGTAGCTTGCACTCAATCAGAGACCTAACCGTCTGGTATCTCTGAGTTCGTGCCTGCTCCTGAAACATACTTTTCAGGCCAGTGATCATCTCTTTTGGCGACTCCACGTACTCATATTGCTTCTGCAATTCCGAGTTCATGGTAGCCAACATGAGACAACTCACATCCACCGCATCATTAGAATGCTTATCCCAAGCATCCTTATTTGACTGCCAGGCATTGGCTCGGTACTTTCTGGGGAGAACTTTCTCAAGGACATAGTCCTTTTTCTCCTGTTTGAGAACAATTCTCAAGTTCCGATACCATTCAAGAAAGTTGGATCCATTTAACTTGTCCTTCTCAAGGACGGATCGCAAGGAGAAATTGTTACGCTGGTTTGTGCTAGACATAGCTGGAAAAACAAGGGAGGTTTAGTTATGATGTTCAAGAAATGAGAAGTCTTAACAATTAAGAAAACTCGCATTATATTCAAACAATGTTTCCTCAGATGAATATAATGATCCAAGACCCATACTTCACTAAACTTGAGTGAGCCACTGGCTATCACCCAAATTTTAGCTATCTAGGTAAGCAATAACTTTGCTAGTTATATCCAATATAACTCTTGGTTGTGGATTGACATATTATGTCCAATCCACCTGATGTCTCTGAGCCCAAAACGATTTTGATGGCCCAGTCAAGTAAACCAATCTCTTCAGTCATGTAATTGTTGATGTCTTGCACTGCAAGTCCATCAACACGATTACCTTCTGCCTTACTCATGAAATTGTGGACATCTTGCACTGCAAGTCTATCGCACAATTAGATGGGTCTTGACAGTTGACAAGATTGGAAAGACATCAAGTATCACTTGATATTTGGTTGAGGAACGGAACCTTTTAAAACGTTCAGTTTTATTATGTTTTAATTCTTCTAATTAAATGATTTGTCTTGGTTTGGTTATGTGGCTTCAGGTTCCATAACCTAAACCATCGAATCTGGTGTCGACCGACACTACTTTAGTGTCGATCGATGCAGATTAACCAAAACCAATCTGCGATAACCGATCAATCCAATTGATCCGGTTTTGAGTACCGGTCGGTGTCGATCGATGCTACATTAGCATCGGTCGATACCAACCCAATCGCAATAAACCATTCTTAGCGTTTAACCATCATTAACCAAGCTCGATAACCGGTCCAATCCAATTCAGCCGATTCATCAATCTAGCGAGGTGTGTGTCGACCGACACAACTATTGTGTCGATCGACACTAGGCGAAACATAAGTTTTATTCGGGTTTTCGCCCTGTGTCGATCGATGCCGGATTGGCATCGATCGACACCATGCGAAAAACCCTAAATTTTATTCAGGTTTTCGCCCTGTGTCGATCGATGCCGGATTGGCATCGATCGACACCATGCGAAAAACCCTAAAACGTTTTTCGAACAAAACCCTAAACTAGGTTACTTTGATCAAAACGAGTTTTAGCATGCTTGTATCAATCATACAGAGATCCAGATTCAACCAATCTAATCAACATGCTACAGATTCAATGGAACCCTAAAGCTCTGATACCACTGAAGGAGTTTCTAGCAGATCCTAATCCAATTAGGCAATCCTGGTCTGAATTCCAAGCCTAGGATCTAGGGTTCATGTAATTGAATCATTGGGATCTCAGAATTACCTGGTTATTAGCAGCGGAAGATTTGCAGATAATCGAGATCTAGAGCGCCTCAAATGCTGCGCCTCTACTGGTATCCACACGCACACAAACTGGACCGCAGGGATGCTAGTGCCTTACAGAGATCTAATCTCCAGAGAGGTCTCTTTCTATGTTCTGGTGGCTGTGTATTAGGTTAGAAAACAGTTTAGGTCGACCATATATCTTATATATGTCGACTTAAACCGTAACGGAATTAACCAACGATTAAACCGAATTAATCTGATTAATCCGCGAGTGCATCGATCGATGCACTATCTGCAACGATCGACACTGCCCCAGAATATTGATACCGAATGCATATCACATATGCATTCCCTGGATCATTACATTAATGATCAACCTCGTCTTTAACGCCCAGTTTGCTTAGGTGTGTGACCCTGTAGGATCATATAACACTAGCAATGAGTTCTAAACTCATTGATCATAAGTGGCTTCTAGCAAAGCATTATGACTACCTAGTATTATATGATTGTCTCATCTCGACAATACAACTATCACTTAGAGCAAGTACAATAGATTTCAGGACATTCCCAACATCTTTATCCTACTTGTTTAAACCACGGTAAGCTATCGACAATCACCTCACTGTTCAGGCTTAAGACGCAAAACGGCTGGTCTGACAAAAGCTTCAATGAACTTCTAGAGACATTGCCTGAGATGCTACCAGAGGATAATGTGTTACACACATCACTCTATGATGTTAAAAAGTTTTTGAAATCCTTTGATATGGGTTATGAGAAGATTCACGCCTACGTCAATGAATGTTGCCTATTCAGAAAGAAGTACAAGAAGCTCAATAGCTGTCCAAAATGCAAGGCCTCTAGATGGAAGACTAACGGTCATACTGGTGAAGTGAAGAAAGGTGTCCCACAGAAGGTTTTACGATACTTTCCGACAATCCCACGGCTGAAGAGAATGTTTAGGAATGAGGAAATGGCTAAGGATTTGAGATGGCATTTTAATAATAAGAGCAGTGATGGAAAACTGCGTCACCCCGTTGATTCAGTCACATGGGACCAAATGAATGACAAATACCCATAGCCGAGGAAAGGAACATGAGGTTAGGACTTTCAACAGATGGCTTTAATCCATTCAACATGAAGAATACAAGGTATTGTTGTTGGCCTGTTTTGTTAGTAAACTACAACTTGCCACCAGACTTATGCATGAAGAAAGAGAACATCATGCTTACACTTTTGATCCCTGGTCCACAGCAGCCTGGTAATAGTATTGATGTCTATTTGGAACCACTCATAGATGATCTGAGCCATTTATGGAATGTTGGAGAGTTAACCTATAATGTAAATGTACTTTTACCCTTAAGGCTATGTTGCTCTGGACAACCAGTGATTTCCCTGCGTATGGGAATCTTGCAGGCTGTAAAGTTAAGGGTAAAACGGGATGTCCTTTATGTGGCAAAAATACATAAAGTATGTGGCTGAAGTTCAGTAGGAAACATGTGTACATGGGTCACAGAAAGTGTCTGCCTCCAGCACATAGTTATAGGGGAAAGAAGTCATGGTTTGATGGAAAAGTTGAACATAGGAGAAGGGGAAGAATATTAACTGGTCAGGAAATTTCCAAAAATCAGAGAGGCTACATAAATGATTTTGGTAACTTCAAGCAGCTTGGGAGTAAGAGGAAGAGTACATAATGTAATGTGTTAGACTCGGACAGTGAAGATGTTTCCAGTGGATCAGATGAGGAGGAAGAGGAAGAACACATATTAGATGAGGAGGAGTTGTCGAGATGGAAAAAAAGATCAATCTTCTTCAAGCTGCCTTATTGGGAAGAACTCCTTGTTAGACATAACTTGGATGTTATGCATGTCGAAAGGAATGTGGCTGCAAGTATTGTAGCTACATTATTGCATTGTGGGAAATCAAGGATGGTCTTCAAGCTCGTAAAGATTTGGAGGAGCTTGGTATTAGGAAGGATCTACACCCTAACACCCGAGGAAAAAGAACATACTTACCCGCAGCTCCTTGGTCTTTGTCTAAAACAAATAAGAAAATCTTTTGTAAAAGGCTATTTGACTTCAAAGGCACGGATGGATATTGTTCAAACATATCAAGAGGTGTATCATTAGATGATTGTAAGGTCGGAGGACTTAAATCACATGATTACCACGTGTTAATGCAACAACTTCTGCCAATAGCACTAAGAGTTCTATTACCTAAAGGCCCTAGATTGGCTATTAGTCGCTTGTGTGCTTTCTTTAATCACTTTTGTCAGCGAGTAATTGACAGAGAGCAGATTTTGAGAATGGAAGCTAAGATTATTGAAACAGTCTGCATGTTTGAAAGATTTTTCCCCCAAGTTTCGTTGATATCATGGTACACTTGACGGTACATCTAGGAAGGGAAGCTCGTCTAGGTAGTCTAGTCCACTTTAGATGGATGTACCCATTCGAAAGGTATAATTTCTTCCTTAAAACCTCTGACTTCGTTGTTTAGATGATATTTCTGTTGCTGAGCAATCAGTGTGTACAAGTGATTGCCGGGTCATATCTAGCTGAAGAATGTATCCAGTTTTGTAGTGATTTCTTGAAGAAGACTACAAGTGTTCAGGAAAAACAACTAAGAAACACTGATTATGCAAGGAACTCTATACTAGAAGGTCGTCCAATATCAGCAGGCAGTTCAATCACTCTATCTGAATCAAAGAAGAAGATAGCCCATCTAGCGGTCATCCAAAACATGGCTGTCGTGGACCCTTATCTGGAGTAAGTACCATATTGGATTCTCCTTTGGACATTGCATTGACATACACATATCATGCTGCCTATTGCTTACTTCTACAATCTTGTAACAGTGAACATTTGCAGTATTTACAAGATACGAATGTACGTTGTAGACGTGACGCATCAACTCTATGGAGTATGCATACTCAAAACTTTCCAGAGTGGCTTAAGAAGCAGGCATGTTCTAATTCTGCTGAAAAGACATACAAATAGTGTTTTTTTTGGTATTGTCTAGCTCACTGTCTTATTGTCATAGATTCCTCTCGACTCAAATAGACATGGAGACACTTTAAAATGGTTGGCATATGGTCCACGCAATAGTGCCTTGTCATATACAGGATATATAGTCAACGGGCAACGGTTTCACACAGTTTCTGTCGATAGAAAAAGCCAGAATAGTGGGGTTTTTTATGAGGCAACGACAGTCTACAGATCTAGTGCTAAAGACATTTCACAAGTGGTTGATCTGGTGTCATACTACAGGAAAGTGACTGATGTAATCTTATTAGACTACAATGTGTTCTACGTTCCTCTATTTCGGTGTCAGTGGGCAGTGATGGGAAATGGAGTGAAGATAGTAGATGGTTTCACGCTCGTTAACATGAACCAAAATACAGTCTCATTTTCAAAGGATCCATACATATTAGCCTCTCAAGCAAAACAAGTATTTTACTCACGAGAGGATGAGTCATCTTTTTGGTATGTTGTTATGCGTGGTCCCTCAATGAGATATAGCAAAGAAGAATATCAAGACGGACATGCAGATATTGGGCCACTACCATCAAATGTTGACATGATTGCTGATGAAAATACTGACATGGATGAAGATGAAAATGCTCGAACTGATTGTGAAGGCATTTATGTCTGAAATTTAGCTTCATTTTTTGGTATATGTGATATGTGATTGTTATAATATGCCTTAACTTGTTTTATGTGTGTTTGATGTACTGGTTTATTGTGAGTACATTATTTGTCATGTGGCTTTGTATATTTGCTATAACTTTGAGTTATTATGATAATCTTACTGATTTATATGTCTAATATTTCAGGTGAGTCAAGATGGGACGTCCTAAAAAGAAGGGAAGAGGAAAATAGAAAAAGAAAGAAGATGAGGTTGAGTTCGTATGTACAGTGGTACAACAGACAGTGGACCAAGAAATGGAGGATCAAGATGCTAATATAGAAGAAGAAGAGCAACAGCCAGTTGAAGAACAACAACAGCTAGAGGAACAACCAGTAGCTGAAAACACTGACAAAGAAGTTGAAGATGAGATTCTGTAGGTGAGGTTGAGTTATCTGAAGGACACGACCGTGTAGTTGAGCCTTCAAGTAAGACGCAACGAGGTCCAACAAAGATGAAGGACATTGCAAAGGATCCGGATAGCAGAGTTCGAGTGAGTTTCACTATCATGGGAGAACCATATGGTCCTGGTTCTGTGAAGTTGTCATCATATTTAGGTCCTCTGGTTCGGGAACACGTTCCCGTCACACTCGATGGTTAAAAACACCTTGCTGAAGAGATCAAGACAGTTCTGTGGAAATATGTACAGGTGATTGTTTCTTTAAGTTACCTTTTATGTACTTAAGTTTATAAAATGACGTGTCACTAACGCCTTTATTGTTGAATTTGTGAGCATGCAAGGTTTGATCTTGATGAGGAGTATCAGAAGACGACAATGTTAAAGCAAATGAGCTGTCAGTGGAGGGCATCGAAGTCACACATAGTTAGTCAGATCAATGCTGCTGATAATAACCAACAGAGGATGAACTTACGTCCAAAGAATGTTGATCCTTTAGATTGGCGTAAATTTGTGAAGCTTTAGACTAGCCAAGCGTTTAAGGTATGCATTTGTAATTAATAAGGTTGTTTTATAATTGGTTGTAAACTACTAATTACTTTCACATGATAGGTTGTAAGTGATAGCTACAAGGAGAGAAGGCGCAAACAAATTCCCATACTTGTAGTCGTAAAGGAATTGTTAGACTAACAGAAGAAATGGTAAGGATCATTCAGATTGTGGGTTTAGCTTACTATATGTAATGACTATGTCTAACACTAGGTTTTATTGCTTCTAGAAACTTGAAAGTGATAACCCATCTGAAGTGACAAGGCTTCATGTTTGGGTCAAGTCTCGGACCAAAAAAGATGGCACACCGGTGAATACCAACGCATCCAAAAAAATTGTAAGTGACAAGGTTATGATTGTTGTTTCCTATTACTTACACATAGTGACTGATCCGAAAAATTGTAAACGACAAGGCTGTGATTAATGTTTCCTGGTAATTGGATTTAAAATATGCATTAAAATGCAGCTGCGCTTGTTGATAGTGAAACTCCTGAGAATGCTACAATGAAAGGCGATGACTCACTTACTCAGTTGTTGGGACCGGATAACCCTGGTCGTATGAGGGCCATGGGTAGGAACATGAGTAAGACTAAGTTGGCTTGTTTTGAGGTGAAGAACAAGTGTATGGTTAAGATTCAGGAGAACCAAATTCACTTAGAGAAAAAGGTCAATGAGTTGCAAGATGAGCTTGCTAGAATGAGAAAACAGGTGAGTCATTGTCATGTTTTGAAATTTTAACATGTCTGTGGTTATTATTGGCGTATTTTAACTCTGTTTTTATATGTTTCAGAGAGAAGAGCCTGAAGTTTGTGAAAACTCTGCTGCTAGAATAAGTCACTTCTTTAAAACACTATTTTATCATAAAGTATGGGTTGATGTTTTGTGGCTTTCACTTGACGAATATTTCATTTTGCAGAGTGTGAACAAGAGATCACTACCTAAGTGTGTCTTGATAGATTGGACTGGTGAAAATGACAACGTAGCAGAGGGCCGTATCATTTCTTCAGATCCGGAGGACTTAATCAACGACAGTCGTTTAGGTCCTACAAATGTTAAAGTATTGGTTGAATCAGCTGTCGTACCTGGCGCATTTCTTTGGAGGCCTGCGACGAATATGTTTACAGTTAAAGATTCTGTTGGACAGATGATTGCATGGCCTAGTTCTAAATGTGTTAACCTAGAGAAGGGACTCCAAACTGGTGATATTACACCACTGGTAACTATATTATACATAGTATGGAATAACATTTATGAACTATGTGAGTTTAATTGTTTTCTTCACTGTTTTACAGGGACCAAGGACCAACTCTTTGAACAAGTGCAAGCTTTTGGATTTGTCTTCAGTTGATGTTGTTGTTGCTGAGGGACGTTGGCAGACAAAAGAGCCAAAGGCGTTGGTTAATGGACTACCACTAGGACCAATGGCAGTCAAAGTTTTCGTTGATGAGGTGCATAATCCGGAAACATTTTTGTGGAGGCCTACACTAGCTATGACACACTTGGAGGACTGTTTGATGACTTTTGTCGCTTGGCCAATCACCAAGGTTGTTTTTGGAGACGACTCTGCTGCAACATATCAGAATTCTCCTTTGCAAAAAGCTGTCTCAACTGGACAATCTTCAGGAGGGAAAGTATTAAGTTCAACAGGTTATAAAAATCCTTTAGAGACATCACCAGAAGCAAGAATGAAATCTGCAGGAACGAGAATGAAGTCTCCAACTGAGAAGCTTCCAACTGCTACTGTAGAATCTCTTATAAGGAAAATTCAATTGGGAGAGCATACTCTTCCTAGGAGATCTCCTGTAATTGATTTAAATATGTTTTTATGTGGTGTATAATAGTCTCTTTGTGTTTAACGGTTTTGTTGTTCACATGGCAGCGTAAAAATGGAGCTGGAGTTATCAAGGAAAATCAGAAGTGCAAGTTAATGGATATTAGCGGAAAGAAGCGGGTTGTTGCTGAAGGGCGTGTGCATTCGGTTGATCCAGAACAGAAAGTCCACTTTGTACGCCTGGGGGATAATGCAGCTAGAGTTTGAGCGGACATTGTGAAAGTAGATGATGCAGCAGTTTGGAGACCGTCGAATGAAATATAGTATATGAGAGATGCACATGGCTCGTCTATTGCTTGGCCGATGGATAAACTGGTGATCTTCTGAGTTCTACAAAAAAGGTAAGTGTACTAACTTTTTTGATGCATAAAGTGTCGTTGTGAATTATTGATATACTGACAAATGTTGATTGTTGCAATGTGCAGGGGATGAAGAAACATTGGTCCAGATTCTATGATCCTGTTTAAAATTATGTAATACTAGGCAATGTATTTTGATTCCAATCTACTGTTTTGGATGTTTGAATGAATCAGTAGACTATGTGTTATATTATCTGATTCCAAACCTTTGCTTTTTGGATGTTGGAAGAAATATGTAGACATGTGTAATGTATTATGGTTTCAGACTTATGTTTTTTGGAATGTATGAACCTCTTGGTTCGGATCCATGTTGTTATTATGGATGGTAAATGTCGGATTCTATGTATATTGTGGTTAAATATGGTAACAATAGATAGCATGTTAAAAATTGATACAATAGCATTCATAAAACAATGTATCCTAAATAATAGCATTTAAATTCAGCTTTGTTAGCGATGTATAACCACTACAAGAAAACTGCCGGTTTGCGACTGAAAGTTGCGACTACATACGTGGTCGCAAATATCCCGACTAATTTGCGACTACTGAGTGACGTTTAAGCGACCGATAAAAGGCAGTCGTAATTACGTCACATATATGTGACCGCAAAGAAGGAGTAGTAAATCAGTCGCTATTGTGCGACTGATTTACGACTATCGCGTTGTCGTAAACACGTAGTCGCTATTTGGTCGCGGATTTTGCGATTAAGTAGCGACTGTTTTTAATAGGTTGCAATTCAGACGCTATTCGGTTGTAAAAAGTCAGTACACCCACGTGTTTTAAGTGTGTTCGGGTTGGTGTACTAACTTTTTGCGACTTGTTATAGCAGTCGCTAATTGGTCGCTAATCGGTCGCACTTCAGTCGCAAAATGGGCTATATATATCAACCTTCGACCTCTCATCTTCTCATTCACACAAATGCTCATATACTCCATCTTACGAATCTAGTTAAAAAAAAAATTCTTAAACCCTTTCTTATACAATGTCGGGATTCTCTAATGGTCGGGAATGGATGTATCAGAGGCTAAATCCAGAGACAGGAACTTTCTCGGCGGAGTTCGAAATGGGGGTCGATCAATTCATGGAATTTGCAGGCAATCAACCTTTTGCGCTAAGCAATAATGGTAGGTTTTTCTGTCCTTGCACTTTCTGCCTAAACGAGAAAGTTATATCGGGGAACAAAATTTGGAATCATTTGTTAGGAAGAGGATTTGTGGAAGATTATTATATTTGGTATAAGCATGGGGAGGAAATTGATGTGGCTTTAGGACCGAGTTATGTTAATATGACGCAAGAAGATGATGTCGTAGAAGATAGATATGTTGATATGGTGAATGATGCGTTTCGTGATAGTGTGAATTTTGATAGTTATCAAAATGTTGAAGAACCGGTACGTAACCATTCCCAAAAATTCTACGACTTGTTAGATGGGGCGAGAAATCCGTTATATGATGGTTGTCGTGAAGGTCACTCTCAGTTATCCTTAGCCGCACGGGTCCTGCAGAACAAGACGGACTACAATATGTCTGAAAAATGTGTGGATTCATGGTGCGAGGTGTTGACTGATTATCTACCACAAGGAAACCAGTCAACCGGATCCAACTATGAGACAGAAAAGTTGATGCGCAACTTAGGTCTCCCATATCATACAATTGATGTCTGTATTAACAATTGTATGATCTTCTGGAAAGAAGACGAAAAATGGGATAAGTGTCAATTTTGTGGTTCGCCAAGATGGAAGCCCAACGACGGAAGCCGCAGAACCAAAATAGCAGAGTCTCGTATGTGTTATCTACCTATCGCTGACAGATTGAAGAGAATGTATCAGAGCGAGAAGACGGCAGCGGCAATGAGATGGCATGCTGAGCACCGAACAAAGGACGAAGAAATGTGTCATCCTTCGGATGCTGCAGAGTGGAAATATTTTCAAGACCTACATCCTCGGTTCGCTTAAGAACCTCGTAATGTTTATTTGGGATTGTGTACAGACGGGTTCAATCCATTTGGCATGTCTCGTAATCATTTGTTGTGGCCTGTGATCTTGACTCCATATAATTTGCCCCCTTGGATGTGCATGAATGAAGAATACTTGTTCCTTACAATCCTGAATTCAGGGCCAAATCATCCGCGAGCAAGTCTTGATATTTTTCTCCGTCCTCTTATTGAGGAATTAAAAGAATTGTGGTCTACCGGTGTCGATGCGTACGACGTATCCTTGCATCAAAATTTTAATTTGAAAGCTGTGTTGATGTGGACGATAAGCGACTTTCCGGCGTATGGTATGTTATCAGGATGGACGACACATGGGAAGTTGTCTTGTCCAGTTTGCATGGAAGATACAAAGTCGTTTTATCTGCCGAATGGGAGGAAGACTTGTTGGTTCGATTGTCACCGGAGATTTCTTCCTCGTAGTCATCCCCTAAGGAAGAATCGAAAAGACTTCTTGAATGGAAAACACGCCGTGAATGAGTATCCACCTCAGTCTTACACTGGACAACAACTTTATTACGAGCGGTTGTATAGTGTCCAACCACCAAAAACAAAGGATTGCGGTGGAAACGGTCATGAAAAGAAGAAGCCTGGTTATGGCACATTGCACAACTGGCACAAGGAAAGCATATTCTGGGAGCTACCCTATTGGACAGACCTCAATCTCCGACATAATCTTGATGTGATGCATATTGAGAAGAATTTTTTTGACAACATCATGAATACTCTTATGAATGTAAAGGGTAAAACGAAAGACACCGTCATGTCACGAAGGGATATAGAACTATTTTGTTCTCGACCACACTTACATCTTGATAGTGATGGTGAAGCTCCTTTCCCCGCCTACACACTAACGGAAGAAGCAAAGGAAAAGTTATTGGAATGTGTGAAACATGCGGTGAAATTTCCAGATGGTTATGCATCGGACTTAGCTAGTTGTGTTGATATGGTTAATGGAAAGTTCTCGGGCATGAAGAGTCACGATTGCCATGTTTTTATGGAGCGGTTACTCCCATTTATCTTCGCAGAACTCTTAGACCGAAACATCCACCTTGTTTTATCAGGTACTAATAGTTGTAGTTATATGATAAGTACTATCTTATACTAACTTTTTTCATTAATCATGTTTATTAGGCGTTGGAGGATTTTCCGTGACTTATGTGCAAGAACTTTGCAGAAAAGTCGGGTTCAAATCCTTAAACAAAACATAGTCTTGCTCATATGCAATTTGGAAAAGATCTTTCCACCATCCTTTTTTGACGTTATGGAGCACTTGCCTGTACATCTCCCCTACGAAGCTGAATTAGGCGGCCATGTGCAATATAGGTGGATGTATCCCTTTGAAAGGTTTTTCAAAAAGTTGAAAGGGAAAGCGAAGAACAAAAGATATGCAGCAGGATCGATTGTTCAATCGTATCTCAACGACGAAATATCTTACTTCTCAGAGCAATACTTTGATGCAAGTATACAAACGAAATCAAGGTTAACACTCATTTGTAAACATATGTCATATATAAATATATATTCTAATATTAATCACTTTTTATCGTACCGTGTAGGTTAACAAGATTCAATGAAGGTGATGCCCCTGTATATTATGTTGATGGAGTACCTGATATATTTTATCGAGTAGGTCGTCCAAGTGGAGAAATGCACCAAATATGGCTTACGGAAAAGGACTATCAATGTCCACATTCATATGTTCTCAGAAATTGTGATTATTTTCAGGCGTTTGAAAGGTATAAATTGGCATATATTTATTCTTTTATATGGGTTTTTTTATTTCTGATCTATTTATTCGTCTTATATAGTATGTTCGAAGACTATATTTCTGCAAAATATTCAGAACTCCCCGAAGAAGAAGTTGCCATAAAAAGATCTGAAGAATATTCTACATGGGTAAAAGATTATGTATGTCTGCGACCAACTCTTTACATAACAATGTGTATTAGTTACATATATGTAGATTCGTGAATAATGTATAGCGGTAATGCAGGTTACTTACTGGAACGTTAATTCCACAATTCCTTTTCCTCCTTGGGTCATAGAGATTGTGAATGGACCCGTGAATAAGGCCAAAACATGGCCTATGTATTTCACGAGAGGATACTTGTTCCATACAAAGAAACACGGCGAGGGACGGAAGACATGTAACTATGGGGTATGTGTTAAAGGGGAGAATTATTCCAATTCATCAGATGAGGCTGATTTCTATGGGATCTTATCTGATATCATACAACTGGAGTATGAGGGGATGATTGATTTGAAAATCACACTTTTTAAGTGTAAATGGTATGACCCAGTTATTGGGAGAGGCACTCGGAAGAGCAATGGAGGTGTTATTGACGTTCTTTCATCAAGGAAATACAACAAATATGAACCATTTATTCTAGGTATGTCTATATAAATGTTGCAATCATATATATTTGCAATATATTTTAATTTTGCAATCATCTTTTTTTACAGCCTCTCAAGCGGAACAAGTTTGCTATATTCCGTACCCGTACACAAGGAAACCAAAATATTCATGGCTCAATGTTGTAAAGGTAAATCCGAGGAGTTATATCTCAGGAGAATACGAAGTTCAGGAACCAACTCTTTTGCAGCAAGAAAATGACGACGATGTACTTCTCACTACAATTGACAATGTCGAAGTTAGAAATTTGGTTCAATATGTAAACCCAATTGATCTCGATTACGATGTTGGATATGCAGAACAAGAGGATGAATTTCAATGTAATGCTTCATCGTCTGATGATGAAGATGTCGAAGATTATTAGTTGATTTTCTAAAATCAATTTGAACACTAAATTTGCAACTTTCTTAAATATTATTTAGTTTGGATAATGAATATTTTTATGGGTTTTTGTTTATTTACATTATCGGTTTAAACTTTCTTAAATTTAAATGTTATGGTTTTCTAAAATCAATTTGAACACTAAATTTGAACACTAATTATTTTTGTTTAAATGTTATGGTTTTTTAGGTTTTTAATTAAACCATTTGATAATTTTTTAATTAAACCATTTGATAATTTTTTAATTAAACCATTGATCAATTTTAATTAACTCAAAAAGATTTATAATTAAACCAATTGATTATGGCATAAACCAATTGAATTTGAATTAAATGTAATGGTTTTCAGGTTTTTAATCAAATGATTTCTGGTTAAATCAAATGATTTCTGGTTTAATCCTTAAATTACTTGGTTTAATCAGAAAACCAATTGGTTTAGTCCCTAAAACCAATTGATTTCTGTTTTCCTCAATCGACTAACCCTAATCCCCTTCACCCTCACTTTCTCTTCTCTCTCGAACCCTAAACTCTCTCGAACCCAAATCGCCTTCACCCAGGACCAACTCTGATCGGAATTCATGGCGAAGGGACGCGGTGGTAATCAGCGACGTACCATCCCCAACGTCACACAGAGACACGGAGGAAGCAAGCCAAGCAAATCTCCATTACCAAGCCGGTACGATTTCACGCCATCGGTGAAAGCGACGCCGTCCCAAGCTCGCTCCACCGGACCTCCAACAAGCAAATCTCGTCCGATTGAATCTCCCCCCTCTAAAGCTCTCCCTTCCAACCCTAGTTGCTCCCTAGCCACGCCGTCGAGAGCTCGTTGCAACCAAGTTCAAAGCTCGCCTCCTCGATTAAACCCCGTCGCATCAACTCCTCACGTCCGCGACTACCCACCACCGCACCACCTATTTCAAAGCACTCTTCCTCGATCCCGTGAAACCCTAAATAGCACCGCCGCTAGTCGACAGTACAGCTCTCCAACGCTTCCTCTACAATACGCTCAAGATCCTGTACAACATACCTCTCAAGGACAGAGTAGCCATTCGTCAGTAGCTCCCGATGACGACGATGAAGAAGATGGAGAAGAAGAAGAAGGTCCAAACCTTGAGCCGGTTCTCCAAGACGATCTCCTGAGACTACTGAATGCTCTCCTGTCGGTACCAAATCGTGATCAGTTCACACAGGTTTTATCTCCCACACCTCAGCCCAATGCAACTTGGTAAGTCTCCAACTCGTTTAAGATTTAAGGATTAGGTTCTTTGTAGTCTCACAGTGAATTGTTCTTGATAATTGATAATTGATACCAACGAGTAAATGTGTTTGTGATTGTTGCTTGCTTGCTTGAAATTGTGATTGTTGCTTGCTTGAAATTGCTAACTAGTAACTTGTGATTGTTCTTTGTAGTCTCTTAGTCTCTGTCTCTCTTAGTCTCTCTCTTAGTCTTTGTCTCTCTTAGTGTCTCTCTTAGTCTCTGTCTCTCTTAGTCTCTCTTAGTGTCTCTTAGTCTCTGTCTCTCTTAGTCTCTCTTAGTCTCTCTTAGTCTCTGTCTCTCTTAGTCTTTGTCTCTCTTAGTCTCTGTCTCTCTCAGTCTCTCTCTTAGTCTCTGTCTCTCTTACTCTCTGTCTCTCTTAGTCTCTGTCTCTCTTAGTGTCAGTTTGTGATTGTTGCTTGGTTGAAATTGCTAACTAGTAACTAGTATGCAACGAGTGAATGTGTTTTTATGATGAGAATAGTTCATGTCTTATCTTAGTCTCTGTTGGTCTCTGTTGTCTCTCTTAGTCTTTGTTGAGAATATTGGTATCTCTTAGTCTCTGTCTCTCTTAGTCTCTGTCTCTCTTAGTCTCTCTTAGTCTCTCTTAGTCTCTGTCTCTCTTAGTCTCTGTCTCTCTCAGTCTCTCTCTTAGTCTTTGTCTCTCTTACTCTCTGTCTCTCTTAGTCTCTCTTAGTCTCTGTCTCTCTTAGTCTTTGTCTCTCTTATTGTAGTTGTCTGTTTTTAAGTTTAATATGATTATTAACTCTGTAATTGCTGAGTCTGTGTTGCTGAGTCTGTATTTGCTTACTCTTGTTGAGTCTGCATTTTCTAATTACTTGTGCAGTCTCTAAGTTATAGTGTTGGTTCTTCCTGTGCAGGTTTGGTCGTGACAAGGGAGCATTGACGAGGAAGATTACTCGGATAATGACCAACAAATTCAATGGGCCTTTTTATAGCTGGACGGTGGTTCCTCGGGACAGACAAGAAAGATTCTTCATTGAATTTGCGGTAACGTTTCTCTTCTCTTACCTTTCTTATATATATATATATATAACTTGTATTGCTTTCACTAACACTATCTTCAAATTGCAATGTAGAAAACCCACCATTGGGATCCTTTGATATCAGGAACTGTCCAAATGCATTTCGAGAAGATAAGTCAACGGCGATTGAAAGGGATGGTATCGACTGCCCGGACTTCTCGTAAGCGTCCACCGTGGATAAGCCTCAAACTGTGGGAAGTTATGGTCGCCCACTGGGACACAGAAGATGCAAAAGCAAAGAGCATTAAAACATCTAATGCTCGTAAGTCTGACCGTCAAGGTCTGGGTATGGCAATACACTTGTCTGGCCAGAAGTCCTTCGAACAAATCCTACATGAAATGGTAAGTTCCTTAAATTAAAATCTGATTTTGTTTTGTTACATTCTTTACATTAAATTGTCTGGGTTTGAACTCTATAATCTGTTTTTTTTTTGTAAAATTTCAGGAAGAGGAGCTTGGAAGACCCGTAACAATTGGCGAGGTCTTTATTAGGACCCATACCAAACCAGATGGGACTTTCGTCGATCTGAAGGCAAAGACCATTGTTGAAGCTTATAAGAAGAGTCTGGAAGAAAAGAAGGCTCAGCTTGTGGCAGCGGCTGAAGACGGTGATGCACAACCTCGGGAGCTTACTACTGAAGACTACTATGAACTGTTTCTTGAGGTAAACTAAATTATTCACTACTTGGTATGTTCCATTCTTTATCCAATTTATGAACTTTTTTCCTGGGCAGGCAACATTACGGGATGACAGAGGACGTCCTTATGGACTTGGCAGCCTCGAAAACAATCTCGTCAACGGCAAGCGTAAGCACGTGGGAGGTGGTTCATCATTTCAGGCTCTGCAACAACAACTAGAAGAAGCTAAACAACAAATAGCGGAGCAGGCTGCCCACAATGCGCAACGCGAGAAAGAGATGGCCAAAGTTGCAGCTGAACAACAAACCAAGATCGATCAATTGTCTCTTGTTGAGAAGTTTCTCCGCAACACAGATCCAGCCTTCTGCGACTTCATGGATTCTCAAACAGTTTCAAAAACTTAACAGCTAGGTCTTTTTCTTATCTTGTAGTAAATTATTAGGGTTTAATATGTAAAGCAGCCTAAACCAAACATGTATGGTATGCTTTTTTGGTATTGTATGAAGAATATAAATGGTACTGTTTTATATTAATGTGAAATATTTCAAAAATATTGTATGTGTATGGTATGTGTATTTGGATATAACTGAATGCAGGTTTAGCAAATTAGGGAAACAATTTAGAAATTACCAAATGGATCATTTCGTGAAAAAATAGTCACTAATCAGTCACAAATCAGTAGGTACTAAGTCGTTTATCCGTCGCAATTAAGTCGTAAACAAAAGAGAGCAGTCGCAGATCGGTCGCAAAGAATAGTCGTAATGTAGTCGCTAAATTATCAGTCGCAATATAGTCGTACATAATTTGTGACTATATTGCGACTATTATTATACACAGTTGGAAATCAGTCGTATATTAGTCGTAAAATATATGCGACTGAGTTGCGACTGATAAGCGATGACATGTTGTTAGTCGTAAGTTAGTCGTAATATAACGACTGATTTGCGACTACGGTATTTTGCGACGCAAGATATACGTCTACGAATATCAGTCGCAAATCAGTCGCAGATGTCTATTTAGCGACTGATGTGCGACTGCCACACCAGTTGTTAAATACCAGTTTTCTTGTAGTGAACATTTTTCAAATGCTACTTTAATAATTATAGCAATACTCATAAGTCATTGTACACTATATACTATAGCAATGTATATGACTTGTAAATTAATTTAAGTTTTGAAACATATAACATAATAACCATTCATAAACACTATAACAGACTAAATAAAAGCAAAAAGAATTTGCTATTATAGAAAAATCAATCATAGCAAAAAAATAGAATTATTGTTTTTTTTTCCAGAAAAATCTATTACGCTATTAAAATATAAAACACAGCGTTTATTTAAAGCTATCGAAGCTAATATATCGTGGCATACAAAAATAACGCTATCTTATGGGTACCATTTACTATAGCTGCGGATGTCATAGGATTGGTGAAAACGCTATCGATGATATATGATAGCATAATTTTCGCGCTGACAATGAACATATTTGTTGTAGTATAACTAACAAAGCAATGATCAAAAAAGGAGCGCCCACGATAAGTATGATTTCACCAGGATTCATTCTTGCTTCTTCACCTGCACACCAAAAAAAAAAAATTAAGTTTCTCTCGTGTCTTTTTTCTAGGGTTCAAATTACACACACACAGATATATATATATATATATATTTACACACATGTATGCACATTTGAAATAAATTGGTAAAATTGTAAGTTATACATTTTAACTTATCATAAAAGAGAAATAACTAGAGAGAAAAAAGGTTTATATTTTTATTTTATTCTACATGAGATTTGACTCGTAGTTATCCTTTTTAGTATCCGCAAATAATGAAACTAGAAATAAATTTGGTAAAATTTGTAAATTTTACTTTTAAATTTGTCATAAAGAAGAACTATGTAGACAAAAAGAATTTTCACATTTGAATGGCAATTCGAAAGGCGACTCTCGAGTCGAACATCGATAACATTTTGATCTACTTTCCGGTGGAAATTTTCCTTTACAGGGCCCCACATAAAGGATTTTCCTGTCCGCAATTTTGCGGTTTTCATGTCGGTTATTGTTGGATCCACTTTTCGATCCCACAACCCGTATTTTTCTCTTCACGACGACATGCAAAACCGCCATGGAAACTGCCTCTATCCATGCGTTATATATCCTTCGTTTTCATATCTATCTTCAGACATTTATCTTCCTCTCGAATCCTATCTATGGCAGATAATATTGCGACGAAAATGCAAGATACCAGTTTAGGAATCAATGATGCGCCTATTTCTCTACCCCCTAGTGTCTGTGTAGAGGCTTCGGCGGCGAACCGCCTGGCTTTGGTTGTCTGTCCCCTTAATCCGCGGAAGCAAAATTCAAGACTTCTCATCACGCAGTTGCCTCGCCTATGGGGTCTTGAAACCTCGGTGACCGGAAGAATCATCGCTCCGGGCAAAATCCAATTCCTTTTTCAGTCAGAAGAAGCCCTCTTAATGGTTCTCCGACGATCCCCATGGTCTTTCGCCGACTGGATGGTGACAGTTACTCGTTGGTACCCGAACGTATCATCGGAATCAATGAAGATAGTCCCTTTTTGGGTCCAAATCCGAGGAATCCCCGTTGAATATCTTACCAGGCAAGCAGTGGAATTCATCGGAGACAAGATTACTCCGGTTTTTGACGTCGATTTTGATGACCAGTCTACCAGGGTTGATTTTGTTCGTGTTCAAGTACTTTGGAATGTCGACAATCCTCTGCGATTTCAACGCAATTTTCAATCTGTCCCGGGAGTCAACATAATCCTACATTTCAAATATGAACGACTTCGACGATTCTGTGTTCGTTGTGGTATGCTCACTCACGACATGAAGGATTGTACCATGCGATTTGAAGAAGATAACGATGGGTTTGATGATGGTCGGGATGACCATAATGATGATGAGGAGCCTCATGATGTTCACATTAATCCGATCCAAGCTCTTCCTCAAGAAGCTACACATGAGGAAATTCCGACAGCCCCTACGGTTATGGATGCAGTCACGACACCAATGCTGGTCCAACAAGTTCTTCCATCACTCAATGAAAATGCTTTCGCAGCGCTTCGAGACTTGGATACCTCTTCGGTTGAATCTCTTGGAGATAACTCTGACGATATGACCAACCTTCTGCGTCAAATGGAGAACACAAAGGAAAAGGAATTCTCTATGGGATAACTGACATTCACTACGGACAGGGAGAAGGCTCAAAATGTAAGCGTGGAACCAACGGTGAACAAGACTGTGCTTCACCACCGGACATACTACTACTTGGACCAAGCGCATAGTTACAGAGATAATTGACTCAACATCTGTTAACCAACCATTGGATGGAGGTGCGGGGGGCCCAAATCCCCCACCAATTCCATGAAGATATGCTCCTGGAACTGTCAGGGACTTCTTGGATCCCTGACAAAACCTCGTCTGAAGGAGATTTATCGTCAGCATTCACCTGATATCATCTTCCTTATTGAGACTATGAATTCTTCTTCAGTTGTACAAAGTGTGGCTGCTTCTCTAGGTTATTCTAATTATGTGAGTGTGCCTCCATCGGGTCGTGGTGGGGGTTTAGCTTTGATTTGGCAGCATTCTGTTTCAATCTCTTGTATTTCTCAAGATGAACGGCTTATCGACGTTCTGGTCAGTTTTAATGGATTCCAGTTTCATTTATCATGTTGTTATGGTCACCCAATTCAACAACGCAGACATGAACTCTGGACAAGGCTGACAGATATTGGAATTACTCGCAGTTCAGCCTGGATGATTCTAGGTGACTTTAATGACATGTTGTTTAATACAAAGAAAAGAGGAGGTTTAGACCGGGATGATTGGACATTCCGGAATCTACGAAACCTGTATGCATCTTGTGACCTCTCAAACTCGCGATCTTTTGATTCTCGGTTCTCTTGGGTTGGTGTAAGACATAACTATACCGTCGAAGAATGCATAGACCGTGTTGCTGTTAACACTGAATGGCTTGTCAACTTTCCAGCTTCAGAAACAGATTTCCTCCTGTTTGCTGTGTCTGACCATCGTCCTTTGATTACTACAATCGCTGTGTTTACTTCTTCAAGACCGAAACAGTTTCGGTTTGACAAGAGACTTATAGAGCTCCCTGACTTTCGAGAGTACGTTCACTCAGGCTGGACTTCGAGCATTGTGGATTCACAACCTATAATAGAGAAACTAAGGAACTGCCGCTCTGCATTATCTACTTGCAGACGAATCAATAACATGAATTCGGGTCAGCGGATTAGAGAGTTAAAAGAAGACTTGGACATTGCTATGACCACCCACTCTCTACGTAACCAGATCATCCCCTTACGACAACAACTTATTTCCGCTTACAAAGCAGAAGAAGATTACTGGTATCAGAAAAGTCGACGCTCAAGACTCATCCATGGTGATCGAAATACAAGCTTTTTCATTCTGCTACAAAAGAGAGATACTGCCGTAACTTGCTTCTGGCCATATCAGACGGTAATGGTAACGTTATACGTGGTGATGACAACATAGGACAATTTGCGGAATCATATTTCCGATCAGTTTACTCCTCAAATGGTGCATGACCTGACGCATCGATATTTCATGCCTTCCCAAGAACTGTCATTGATGACATTAATCATCAACTCACAAGACCTTTATCAAACTTGGAGATTCATGAAGCAGTATGTCAGATAGGAGCAGATAAAGGGCCTGGTCCCGATGGTTTCACTGCACGCTTCTATCATCAGTGTTGGGACATCATAGGCCCTGATGTATGCCATGAGGTGAAGCGTTTCTTCAGAACGAGACATATGAATCCAGGTGTGAATCACACAAATCTCTGCCTGATTCCTAAAACCACAGATGCAACACTGTTATATGATTTCAGGCCAATTGGACTATGTAATGTCATCTATAAAATCATATCCAAACTTCTTGTGGGTCGGCTTAAACACTTTTTGGACCAGATCATCTTAGAGGAGCAGGCTGCATTCATTCCTGGTAGAATGGCTTCCGACAATATTTTAGTGGCAAATGAATTGATGCATTCACTCAATTCAAGGAGAAGAGTTGCTACAAGTTACATAGCAATCAAAATAGACATTTCAAAGGCTTATGACCGTGTTGAATGGAATTTCTTAGAGGCAACCATGGGCGCTTTTGGTTTCTTCTCCACTTGGATTGACTGGGTAATGTATACAGTCCGTACTGTTACGTATTCTGTTCTTGTTAATGGTTCACCTCATGGTCATATCATTCCTGAGAAAGTATTGAGGCAAGGCGACCCCCTTTCGCCCTATCTTTTCATACTCTGCGCAGATGTCTTGAGCCATCTTCTTCACCAAAGAATAGCTGCCAATATTATCCAGGGAATAAAAGTAGGAAATGGAGTTCCTCGAATCAGTCACCTATTATTTGCAGATGATTCCCTTTTCTTTGTCCAAGCAAATACAAGGAATTGTAAAGCCTTAAAAGAAATGTTTGACACATATGAGACGAGCTCTGGACAGCAAGTTAACACCAGTAAATCTTCCCTTACCTTTGGTGCCCTTGTCGAGGAATCAAAATAGAAGGAGCTACAGAACATCTTAAATATCCACAATATGGGTGGCAGCGGGAAATATCTGGGCTTACCAGAACAGTTTGGCCGAAGGAAAACAGAGATGTTCCACTCGATCAAGGAAAATGTGAAAAAGAACGTTGACTTGGACGACCAAATATTTATCTCCAGCAGGTAAGGAAGTACTTCTCAAATCTGTCGCCATCTCCATGCCTAATTTTTCTATGCCCTGCTTCAAACTCCCTGGCCAAATTACTGATGAAATAACATCTGAGCTGGGATGCTTTTGGTGGGAAAAGACCAGCTCGTCTAAAGGAATTCCATGGATTAGTTGGGATAAATTACAACTCCCCAAGAACAGAGGGGGTCTCGGTTTTCGGGATTTACCTAAGTTTAATGACTCTCTCCTTGCCAAACAAGCATGGAGGTTACTCAGTCATCCCAATAGCATGTTTGCTCGCCTATTCAAAGTGAGATATTACCCTGATACTTCCATCCTCGACGCCAAACCTAAGAGAATTCAATCGTACGGGTGGTCTTCCATCTTGGTGGGTTTAAATCTCTTGAAGAAAGGGATTAAATACATCATTGGGAATGGAGATTCAACCTCTGTATACTCAGACAATTGGCTACCATCCTTCCCTCTAAGATCTGCTCGTCCACTACCTACGCATCAAGCTTTCCCTCTAAAGGTTAGTGAGCTGATTTTCATCCTAGATGGACGTCAGTACTGGAATGAAGATGCATTAGCTGTATATATCCATAGTGAAGACCGTGCACTTATCCGATGCATGTACTTACCTATGTCGCCGATTCCTGACCAACCTATTTGGGCTTATACCAAGAGTGGTACTTACTCAGTCCGATCTGGCTATAAACTTGCATGGTCTACCGATGTGACCACTTCCTTTATACAGACAAGATATGGGAACATTGACCATATTACCACGCTTTGGAAACTACCTATGGAACCGAGAGTCCAACATTTTGTCTGGCGTTTGCTGTCCCTTGCTATACCCACAACCACACGGTTAAGATCTCGTGGCCTTCAGATTGACCCCATGTTTAAACGCTGCAACACTGAGGAAGAAACACTGAATCACTTATTCTTTCACTGCCCAAACTCATGCGACTTCTGGAGGTTGGCTCAGCTACCTCATGTTCAACACATGACATCTTCATTTGACGATAATCTCTCAGCTATCTTTGATGGTGTATCAAATGATAGCCTTCTGCTATCACAAAAGCTAATGCCATTCTGTGTTCTCTGGCGGATTTGGAAAGCACATAACGAGTTCGTTTTCAGCAACAAAAGAATCCACCCCAACCATGCGATCAGTTTTTGCCTTGTTGATGTACAAGAATGGATCTCCCTGACGACTATGACTACTCAGCATGACCAGCCATCTACTACAGTACCTGTCCAAAGGGTATGGTTACCTCCTCCCCACAATTCTCTAAAATGTAATTTTGATGCCTCTTATGATCATACAACAATGACTGGAACAGCCGGATGGCTTTTCCGCAACCGTATGGCCCAAATAGTCTGTTGGGGATCTTGTAACCTTCCCTTTGTTTCTTCTGCTCTTCATGCTGAAGCCTATTGTTTACTATATGCTATGAATTCAGCCATTCAAAGGTGCATTTCGATTGTATTTTCGAAGGAGACTGTTTAACACTGATTCACCACCTCAATGGCCTATCTACGGATTGGACAATACAACAAATCTGTCAGGATATCCGCTCACTGTCATCCTCATTCCGAGATTGTTCCTACCTATTCACTCGATGAAGATTCAACAATGCTGCACATCGATTGCTCAGTTCTCCAGATTTTCTCAACTTAACTCAGAAACGTTTGATATTGTTCCATCTTGGTTACATTTGATTGTCTCAAAAGACATTGTAAACATTTTAAATTAATGAAAGTTATATGTTTGTCGAAAAAAAAAAAAACGTTTTGATATAAAAGTTTGTGGTTGATATTTCTTTGCTTGTTGTGTAGTTTGGAAGCTAACGACGGCGTATATACTAAATGCAACGTTTACAATTTGTGAAGCAATTTTTCTTTCTTTGATTGACGACAACGTTAGCTCTTTTCTTGATCAGACCATGATTTGTTTTGCTTTTTATTCTTTACCTGTCCTTTTTTCATCCTTTTTAGACGACAAATTCACTTTAAAATTTGAGGAAGAAAAAGATTGAAGATGCGTAGATATTCCTTGAATGCATCCTTCTCATAATCATCAAAACTTAGCGTTTAATTTTATCAAAGATATTACTCATAAAATATACGGAACAATTACAAATGAGAGAGTAGTACCATTATTTAGTTTCAAACGACTTGTGATAGTGGTAAGAATGAATTCGAGATGCCAACACGTTTTAAGTTCGATTTATCTACTACGCGAAACTAAAATACATTTCATCATGGACATCTACATACAGTGACGGAACTAAAAAATTATTTGACTGGGGTCATATATATTTCAAATATTAAATTAATATAATTAATTAATTCATTAATTATGAAAATATAAATAAAATCAATTTGTAAGAGGTTTAGAAGACATAAATTCTTAAATGGAATATTTTTTTGATACTATATACTTTATATAATTAGATAGAGTTATATAAAACTAAAAAAAAATAAAGACCACTAACTAAAAAACAAATTAAAAGGGGTCAGAAGATATATTTTATTGGGGTTATTGTATGATAAATTAAATATATCTAATCAAATTATACAAATTCAGTGGGGTCAGCTGACCCCTTCACATAAAGGTGACTCCGCCCCTGTCTATATATATATATATATATATTTTTTTTTTTTTTTTGCTTTCGGTCCATTTAGCTATTCAGAAAAAGTTTATTCATGGACTAATTATGAGAGGGTTCATGGACTAATTGCTTTTGCAAATCCGAGTTCATGGTAGCCACCATGAGACAATTCACATCGACCACATCATTAGAGTGCTTATCCCAAGCACTCCTTTCTGCATGTGGAGTATTGGCTCTCGGTTTTTCAGGGAGAACAGTTTTCAGGACATAGTCCCTTTTCTCCTGCTTGAGAACAATTCTCAAGTTCCGATACCATTCGAGAAAATTTGATCCAGTTAACTTGTCCTTCTCAAGGACAGATCGCAGGGAGAAAGAGTTATTATGAGTATTAGTCATAGCTGAGAACAAAAAAAGGTAAAAGGTTTAGTTATGATGTTCAAGAAATGAGAAGTCTTAACTTTTAAGAAACTCGCATTATATTCAAACAATGTTTCCTCAGATGAATATAATGATCCAAGACCCACATTTCACTAAATTCAAGTGAGCCACTGGCTATCACTCAACTTTATCTATCTAGGTAAGCAACAACTTTGCTAGTTATATCCAATATAACTCTTGGTTGTGGATTGACATCTTATGTCAAATCCACCTGATGTCTCTGAGTCCAAAACGATTTTGATGGCCCAGTCAAGTAAACCAATCTCTTCAGTCATGTAATTGTTGATGTCTTGCACTGCAAGTCCATCAACACGATTACCTCTGTCTTACTCATGAAATTGTGGACATCTTGCACTGCAAGTCTATCGCACAATTAAATGGGTCTTGACAGTTGACAAGATTGGAAAGACATCAAGTATCACTTGATATTTGATTGAGGAACCGAATCATTTAAAACGTTCAGTTTTATTATGTTTTAATTCTTATAATTAATTAATTTATCTTGCTTCTTGAACCGAAAAATGTTTATACTGGCGAGGGTTGTTCTAATTATGAGATTTTTATCATACCAATAAAATCAGTAAAATTATTTATTGATTAGATATAAAAGTATTTGTAAGGAAAGAAAATAGTCCACATATCCAAAATTTAAACAAAATACTTTTCAGGTTTATTATGTTTGGTTTTTTTTAATTATATTATGTTGGTTTTTGACGACCCAAACACATGTTATATGTATACCAAATTAATAAAATGTGATATGAAAAAGAGGGACATTTAAGGACAATAAAAGTGACGACAAAAAAAAGGACAATAAAAGTAGTGCTAACTGATTTAGTTCTCTCCTCGTTAGAGAGAGAAAGCTTCTCTCCGAAAGTTTGCATGTCCGTTTTCTCGGTTTCTCACTTTTCAGAAGGATAGTTAGCTTCGGAGATGGGGTTTTTTTTTTCCTGATTTCTCTCCTTTCTTCATGTGTTATCTTTTCGATTGAGAAATCTTTTTTCCCCTTTTGTTTCGTTTCCGATCGGGTTTTGTGCTCACCGTTTTTGTTTCTCTTGTTCTTGATCGGTCTTTATTTTCGGTTTAAGATCGAATAAGTCCCAGAGCGTTATATGGCTGACTGGTTCTTTCCGATTCATCGGATTTCACCGGAAGTTTCCGGTTTCTCTCGTTTCGGCGATTTGATCTTGCTTCCCCTCTCCTCTTGCCCTGTCGATCTCTGTTTGGTTCTACGGTCTTGTGGACATAGAAACTTCACAAGGCGACTAGCTCATCAAGATACAATTCAATAAGCCAAAAAAAAGATAAAATATTTCTCAACTAGCCAAGTGCATTAGTTTTTTATTAGCCAATCAAGATACAATTCAATTTTGAACGTTACACACCCAAGACATATAATGTATATTTGGCCTGATAACGGAATAACAGTGAATGATTGATTAACATATGTATGGATAATGTTTGAACTGATAGAGTGTGAATTGATCGGGAGACGATCGATTAAGCTATAACTGTATTTTTTTTTTGTCGTCCACCCACTATATTAAAACAAGTTTAGCTCGAGTAAAATGTTTCTTGTAGTTTATTTAGTTGAGGCCGTCTGAATTATGTGGGAAAATGATTTGCCAGTACTCCGGCCGTCTTTGCGAGAGAATCCACTCTGAAGTTTGCCTCTCGAGGAATACATCGAATGCTAAAGACTTCTAGTTCATTAACTGATAAAATATTTGTTTGTGTATAGATATTTTTTGTATTATTCATTTATTAAGCATTTTCTTATGTTTGATTTGAGAAACATAAACAACATCTATATATGACTGCATAACGACGGAATATGATATGTGAGTTCACTGAAATGTGTAATCATTAAAATCCAACGAACGTTATCTTTTTTCAATCAAAACATTATGCCCACATATTTTTGTTGTTTACGAATCTATGTTTTCACAGTACCATGCGGTAATTTGTGGATCTAGTTATCATAACCCAAATTGTGGTGTAGCATAGGCTATATTTATCAGTTCACAAGTTGCATTACAAATTAAAGCAAATTCATTATTTAATTACGTTTCTTCCTTCCAATAGAATATCTTCTGGTGCTTTCATACTGAAGCATTTTTTACAGTCTTTGAAAGCATGCCAAAATCATACTGAAACACTAAAAATTGTTTATTATGATATTATTTATAAAATTTATTAACAAGTTTATATGTATCCTAAGTATACTGGATAAATAATGAAGGGATTTTCTTAATATAAAACTGTAGAGATAATATGGACCGGATTGATATTGAATTATAATTCTACATGGGATGGATATAGTATACATTTAAATCTTTATAAATAAACGCTTAGAATGTCTTATATGGTTATACGCAGTTTAAATAAAGGATAAACTATTCACAATCTTCATTCGGCGGATTCACATCTCGTACCTTCCTATTCATAGATCCGTTTCGGCCTTAAGATCAATAAAGAACAGTTTCGACCTCACTTTATACTTATATTTTACCTCATAGTTCGGACATCTCAAATCGTAGTTCTTAAATTATTACTATGTCGGATTTTCTAACAACAATTGGCGCCGTCTATGGGGAACGAGAAACTTCTTTATGCTCTGAGACGAAGCCGAGATGACAAAACCTCTGCTAACAAACGATAATCCGGAGTCGCCCGAGAAAACCCGAAGCCCGCTCGCCCCGAGCTCAGAATCACCACTTTCACCAGCTAACGCCCAGACTGATCAAACCAGGGGAGCCGGCACACGCCGAGACGAAGCACGTGCGGGCGATCAGAGGCAGGACGTCCCCCCTCTCATAAGAACTCTGATGGCACAGGTTGACGAGCTCACCAGGGATAAAAACGCCCGCTTCGATGTGCTCACAAGCAATCAAGACATGTGCAGGGAACGAATCAACTACTTACAAAATACCGGGCTCCAAAACTCTCAAACAACTGGGAATCCCGCTCCGCGGCTTCAAAGGGTCATGTTCGGGGAAACACCGTCCTTAAATACCGAGTCAAGCAGGCGACCCACCGGACTCAACTAAAGTCAGACCGAGGTTAGTAGAAAAAGTGAACTCGAATCGCTCAAGGTCCAATTGGATCACATGACATAGAAACTTCACAAGGCGACTAGCTCAGCCCCCGAAATAGATCGGGTCTTGAAGGAGACTCAAAACACACCATTCACGAGCAAGATAATAGGAACGCTAGTCAAACACCCCGAGAAGATCAAGTTACCCACCTACGATGGAAGCTCGGACCCGCGTAAGTACATGACGGCCTTCAGTACTGCGATGGGGCGAACTCAATTCTCGCCAGAAGAACGCAACGCCGGATTCTGCCAGTTGTTCGTCGAAAATATGAGCGGCGCAACCCTCAACTGGTTCTCGCGTCTGGAAGCGCATTCCATCGATAGTTACCATCAGTTAACAACTAACTTCCTGAATCATTATTCCATGTTCATCCAGGAGGGAGCGTCGAGCACCAACCTCTGGGCCGTAAGCCAAGGGCCAAAAGAACCCCTCAGATCCTACATCGACAGGTTCAAAGTCATCGTCTCAAAGATCACAGTGACGGACAACGAGGGGCTCCCAGCATTACGAAACGGTGTTTGGTACGAGTCACCATTTTGCGACGAGCTGGCCATAAACAAGCCACAGACCCTCGAGGACGCCCTTCACCGAGCGGCCGTTTTCGTCGAAATAGAAGAAGAAAAGGATCTACTCGCCAAAAATTCGCCTCAAGCAAGAAGGGCAAAGACGCGGCCCCTGACAATCTCGACGACAAAGGAAATAAAGCCACAACGTGCTACGTCGGCGAGCAGCAGCAGACAAACCAGAAAACATTCCAACAACCAAGGCACAATCAGATGAGCCACCAGCAAGGTCGACCGTGGTATAAATACGTACGGTCCGACGACCAGGAAAATACCTTCTGCAGCTTCCACCAGTGCTCCGGGCATAGCACCGCAGAATGTCGACATCTCCAAAATATAATGTTTGGCGAATATCAGAAAGGAGTGACGAACATAACAAACCGCAATGCCCCAACCACGCCCCTGGAAACCAAGAGGAATCACGGCAACCAAAATACGAGGGTGAACGATTCAAGCTCGTTCAGGAAGAAAAGGCGAGGTAACTAAGTCAGCAAAGAACAGAGCAGAGCGACATCGACACGGAACCGTCTAAGGGAGACCGCGTAGACGAGGAAGGCGATGCGCCTACACCCAGGAAACAAATTAACATGATCATGGGAGGGCTCCCCGCCTGTAACGACTCATTGCGGTCGATAACATCCTACAATCAAAAGGTCAGTGCGTGCCAGCAGTATAGGAATGTTCCCTAAGAACTAAAGCCCGGAACTGAAATCACTTTCACCTCAGAGGACGAAGAGGGCCTAGACGGACCGCACAACGACCCGCTTGTCGTCGAGCTCCAGATAGGCGATTGCGAAGTCATCAAAGTCTTAATAGACACAGGGAGCTCGGTCGGCCTTAAATTTGAAGAAACCCTATAAAGGATGGAGCTGCGTGATTACAGGATGAAGCACTCGGAGAAACCCCTCACTGGATTTGCCGGCGACACAACCACGACAATAGGAACGATCAAGCTGCCAGTGCACGTTGGACGCGTGAAAAAACTCATCAAGTTCGTCGTCATAGATCGTGCCGCGATCTACAATGTGATCCTAGGAACCCCTTGGATTCACGCCATGAGGGCAGTGCCATCAACATACCACCAGTGCGTAAAATTCCCAGCTCCGGGAGGAATCTTCATGCTCCATGACAGCCAGAAGATCTTGAGATACTGTTTCGCAGTAAAACACAAAACAAGACAAATGTCGTGCCTCGTGTCCGAGCAAACAACCACTGCCCCGAACACGAAAGAAATGAACAAGACCCACATCTCGATCAAGGAAAGGCCCATCGACTAACACCACAAGTAAAATTCTGAAAACTCTGCCCATTTCATATAAGTACGAGTAATTGAGCCACAGCTAATAATATTTAAAAGAAAGAACTACGCTAGGCTTGATCTCTCCTCGGAGAGTACGTAGGCAACCTATGCAGGGTGCAGCCACTTTCTTATATAAATTTTAAAAGTTCCTACACGCTTTAATACAATTTAGCTCTCTAACAACTAACTATCGACATTCTGGCCAAATGTTTGATCCAATAAACACGTGTCCCATGCACAGTGTCATAGCGTTACATCATCGTTTTAAAGACATATAAGTCGGGGCCAGACCCGCACGAGTCCTAAGAAAATTTTTTGTAAGCCGGATCTCCTCCGTATAACTATGTTCAGGGACTCCACAGGATAAGCCGGGCACGTACTCGCACCTAGATAACTGAACATATGACGAGGTAAGCCGAGCCAAAGCTCTCACTCATAAACTTCTGTATATAGATGGGCGAACTTTTTTTCGATCCGAGAAAATCAAATACAAGATAAGCAGGGCACGTACTCACACCTAAAATTTGGTCTCGCCCAAAGCCGAGAAAAGACTCGCAAACAATAAAAAAATATATATATATACGAACAAGGAAGAAGGCAATAATAAATTCTTTCTTTCTCTTATTTCATTCTCTTCAAAATTAAAAAGGAGAGATACAAAAAAACACGACAAACAAAACAACGAGCTAGAAAACAAATCTAATTTCTTGAAAGACGATTTCTCCCGGACCGGAGCTCGCGCAATGAGCCCGATTTCGTCCAATAAGGAGCCCCTTTCTTGAAAGACGATTTCGTCGTTTGTCCCCGGTACAACCTCAAAGGCAGGGGGCCCAACAGTGAACAAATGACGAAACCACACCATGAGGATCGGCCCCTCAGCCCGAACCCATGGATCCCCTGGCCACTCTGACATCGACCGCTCTCTCCAAAGGAATAATCCTCTTATCCCCGGGGAGAAGAGTCAATTCGATATCTAGCCCGCTGTCCTGCAAAAAAAAAAAAAATACAAGCGAAAAAGCTCAAGAACCGAGCGAGCACCAAAGATAAAAAAAAAGCTCAACAAACAAGCAACACACTTACGCTAAAAGAGACAACTTCAAGACAAGACAGCCTAGGGCATATTATTAGAATTAGCAACGCGTCAGATCCACCCAGTCGGAGGAACTATGAGTCACCCTTAAGTTCGCAGAAGCGATAAACAAGGGCGGCTATCGGTATATCACCATACGTCGACGAACCCCCATTTCGTATTAAAAACACGAGCCCGCTCGACGGCAACAGAGACATAAACTCCCGAGGCCGAAGCCTGCCACCAACTCAGAAAGGAAAGAAACTCATTGGCAGAGCGGCCTTGTTGCCAAGACCAACTGAGACTCAACGCTTCAACGAAACAGATGGGAAAACAAAGCTTACCCAGCAAAAAAAAGAAGAAAGAAGAAGAAGAAAGAATGAAGAGAAGGATGAGGAAGATTGAGATTTGGAAATCACGAAAAAGGGGGAGTATTTATAATCGCAACGAGCGATGAGTACCAAAGCAACTTCAAAGCAACGCGTCAATTACCAACGCACGCTTTCAATGCGGAAATGACAGTCCACTTTCCCACAAACACGCAAAGTAACTTCTCAAAAAGCAGTAATGACGCTTGGACTGCGCTTCAAAAATCAAATGGGCGTAACTGCCAAGGCAAGTCAAAAAGCAACCTCTCACAAACACAAACGAGTTAAAGCCAGCGTACACTAACGACCAGAATCAGACGACGAACTTGACAAAAAAAGAAACAACGTGTAAGAAGAAAAGAGCTAAAGAAAACAATACATATGCATAAGGTCCGAAAATAAAGACATCATTCACATCAACAAGAAAGAAAACCGCAAGATAGTTATTGCAAAAACAAGAAAGTTATGTCAGGAGATCGGGCACATCCGAGGTAACCCCGTCTCCCGCAGCCAAAGACGGCACGACTTCCTTTTCCCCTTCCACCAACTCCGCTGGGACAGTAGCACGGTTCGACGAACCTCGCTGCGGCGACAGGGAGAAGATGACAGGGTCCAAAGCATCGGGCCGAAGCTCGTTAACCTTCCGCTCTAATAGAGGTTTTTCCGCCTCGAGCCGAGCAACCAGAGCCGGGGGAACTGGAACACCAGTATCAGCGAGAACACGATACGCCCTAAGATCACCTACCACTTGGTTCAACTCGAAAGGCTTGGGAATTTAACGATCAACTTGCTCCCTCTCCAACTTCAATATGGCCAAACGATCGGAAGCCTCCTTACGCGAAGCCTCTCGCTCAGCACGAAGGAGCTCATCGAAAGATGCCCAAAGCCCGTCGCACTCAATAACCGTAAGATCGAGCTCTAACCTAAGAGCGCCAGCCTCGGAGATAAGCCTGTTTTTCTCATCCCCAAGCTCGGCCAACCTCCTTTCAAGATCAGCAGCCTTCTGGTTCTCCAAAGGCAAAGCAATGGAAGCCGACTTCGCCTCGTCGAGCTCCTTGTGAACCTGTTTCAGCTCGCGAGCGGAGTGCTGAAATGTATCAACTTACTCTCTAAGGATCCCCTCTGTCGACTTGGTCTGCCTTCTCTCGAATTCATACGAATCCCTGAGCTGGTTGAAAATAGCGCACACCATGACAAGGTGGTGGCTCAACTCTTCCTGAAGATGAGGATTGTGCATAGCCGAAACAGGTAAATGATCCTTGGCCGCATCAGCCGTGAGCTTCTGCACCAGGTCGGCGCAAGACGACTTGTCATTCACCAAAGGGGCCTTCCCTTTGTAAACAAACGACCAAGAAGGATCGCTCGAATTCGGCTCGACTCCACGCGACCCACCTGTTGGAGCAGCAGCACGAGGATAAGGAGAACGAGATTCCAAGAACCCGGAATCCGACCTCCGCCTGTCAACTTCCGACTGTTGATGATCGCCGCCATCAATCTCAGAGATCGCCGCATCCCTTTCCACCTAAACTCCCAGTGCCTCCTCACGATGATCAGCCCTGTCCCCAGGAGCAGCAGGGGAAGCATCCAGAACAATCACTGGAGAACGCGTCCCAGACATCTTCCGCTTCTTCCTAAACAATCGAGGAGACTCCGCTCACTCCCGAAAGAATGACTTGGCTCCAGAAACGCTGAAACAACGACACGATATAATCAGTAAAAGAAAAAATTAAAAGAGAAAATATCACCTCCCATAAAATCCAAAAGAAGGGGGGGGGGAGAAGAGGGTATATACCCGAATCAATCTTCCTCAGACAATCACGGACATTCCGATCAAACCGCCTCTTGGCCCCTTCGTCCTTCGGTGAAGACCAATTTACGCCACCATGAGCTCTCAACTCCTCTAAATCCTTGGAAAACGCCGCCGTCCAAGAACCCGAAGTAGAACGAACTACAAAACAAAACAAGAAAAAACATACATGAAGCCGACGACATCAACAAACAAACACAAAATAAAGAAAGCTACCAGTTTGATAGTTCCAGGCTGATCGAAAACCCTATTTGTATCAAACGTCAGCGCGCCGTTAACACGCGCAAAAAATTAGTTATCCTGCCAATCATAAGTCTTGTCCGGAGGATCGAACACCAACCACAAGCGACAACCAAGCCTGAATCTAACAGTAAAAGTACCAGAGGTCCCCTGGTTAACTGAAATCGACGTCAGCTCCTCGAAAAACCGAGCAGACATCTCGACCTCTCTATCAGCCGCCATGATTAGGACACTTAATATATTGCGAATAGCAAATGGACAAAGCTGAGAAAGGGCCATCTCCCTGGCCTCGCAATACTCAACCAAAACTCTAGGAAGAGGGAAGAGAAAGTAACACTCAGTAAAGCAACACTCGTACAAACATACCCAACCAGAAGGAGCGTCCCAAGGTCGCTCGTACAAGGTCGGCAACCGAAGCTCGAGACCCAAAATACGGGAACATTGCCTGAGGATACTATCAAGAGTAGGCTGCTCGCAAATGGACGAGCGGATCGCTCTGGGAATAACAGCCTTCACCTCCCTCGCTTCCTTCGAGCTCCTTTTCTCCCCTTTCGAAGAAACCAACCGAGAATGACGATCGGGAACGGCCGCGTTGACTCCTGAATGATCCTCCGAATCATCAGCCCCGACGTCGTTTTCTCAACGATTGGGCCCATCGCCACCATCGGGACTTCACATCCCTACATCAGCACGGATCCGGCCCTCGGAGGAGTCCGCCATGACAAGGCTATTGTGGGACCGACTAGGTCTCCGCCCAGCACGAGACATCAAGAAATCCTCATGTTTGAGATTGATTCCTTTGAGTTCCATAATCTTGAGGAGAACATTGGTTCCGGTGTTTATCTCATAACAGTTTCTATCTCATCGACTTCTAACTTGGAAAAGATTAGAAATCGTCTGTCGATAAAGCTGTTCGGTTTCTGGCGGAAAGAAACCGATATCACAAGTCAAGCTTCTGTTTTGACGAACTTGTTTAAAAAAATTATTTTATGTTTAGAATATTTAATTAGTCCTACTTGTAATATTATTTTTGGATAAATAAACCGAAGGAAAATAGCTAAGAATATTCCAAATGAAGCATAATAGCTAAGAAAATTTATTTAGTCCGACTTGCAATATCAATTTTTGCGGATAAATAAAACAAATGACAATAGCTAAGAATATATATACCTTTTAATGAGAAGTAATTTTGGCCGATTGCTGACGTGTCGTCACGAGAGGGCTCTAGAGGCGGATAATGATGACGTGGAAGTGTGACATGGCAAGACCAAAAAAAAATGGTTTTGGGGTTCGATTTATTTACAGAAATGCCATCATCAAAGTATTATTCATGCAATTAATTCATTTCCTAAAAAAAATGCAGAATATCTTTCTGAACATCCTATTATTTCGAGTTTGAAAAAAGATATTATAGGGCATATACCAAGCTTTCGAGAGAAGTCTTTCAAATCTTGTATTAGATGAGCTTGGGGTGGCTTAGAAACACAATCCTCTGCAACTTCCAAAATTTCAATAAGTTTTCTTCCGGATGAGCAAAAGTTTTGTCAAACTCACCGTTGTCATTTCTATTGCTTTCTTCTTCTTATCGGTTTTGATAGGATTTCTATGTTTTTGGTTTTCTGGTTCTGTTTTGTTCGTTTGGTCCCATGAAAGAAGAGGCTAAAGTTTAATGATGTTATGTGAACTAACAAACGTCTGAGATTTTCTATAAAAAGGAGTGTGAATTTATTTTTGAGATCTAAAAGTCCGATTGATGGTTGTTGCCAAGACATTGTTAGTTTACATCACATGTCATGGTTGTCCTAATGAGCCTATAGTCCGAATAAGTGTTTGTCATTGGCCATGGAAGTTTTCTTCCGGATCATCAAAATAAAAATGTCAAATGATCCATTGTTATTTTTGTTTCTTTCTTCTTCTTATCGTTTTTGAAAGGATTTCTATATTTTGGTTTTTTTTCCTCTTTTGTTCGTTTGGTTCCATCCAATAAGAGGCTAAAGTTCAATGATGTGAGGTGAACTCTCAAACGTCTGAGAATTTCTATAGAAAGTAATGATTTCTATGTTTTTGGTCTTAAATTTTCTATTACTTTCTTCTTCTTCAGTATTACATATTTATTAATATATTTTTTTAATTATGTTTTGTTTTTCTGCTACATCAAGGGAGAGGCTAAGGTTTAATGATAAGTGAACTAACATACATTTGAGAATTACTATAAAAATTGTGAATTTATTGTTTTTGTCAAGACTTTGTTAGTTCACATCATATGTTCCGGTTTTCTAATGAGCATATAGTCCGAAAAGGTGTTGTGAAAAATGAAATACATTGAGTTGCTAGTGAAACAATGTATTTAGTAAATATGGTTACGAAAGATCCCTATAAGGTTTAGTCCTGATTGTCCCGATAACATAGTCTTTTGCCAATACGTTTGCATCTTCTCATTAGTTCCTATATTCCGAATAAAGTTTTGCAGATATGTTACATACCAACTTGAAAGAAATAGGTACTTATCTGTGATTATTAATTGTTAATAATAATAAAAATACTGCGGTTAGTAATAGTAAAAAAACGAAAAGTTCCAAACATCTATACTAAAGCAAGAGTTGTCTTTCTATCTTTACACCTTTTGCTCATAACTTTTAGAATCTATAAAGGTTCTTGCCCTAGACGATTCATATTTTACTGTTTACAATTTTCTTTCTAGATTTATTCAAAATAAGCAGCGAGTATCAACAATGTGTCTTCCGGTTATCTGAAAACTTTCTGAGATCAACAACGATGTCCCATTTGTTTTAGATATTACTATACAAGCTCAGTCGTAATTTATATAGCGTGTTATCCGTTTGGAGGATGTAATAGAACCTCAATCCATATAGGACGTATTGGTTAGGATCCATAAAGGATGCGACTGTTCGTCTGTTGTGGCCAGCAACAGATGAGAACGAGAATGCTGAGAAAAAATGCAAATGCAATAAATTTGACTAAAAATGATATGACAGTGGGATAATTAATGAACTAAATTGGTATGTTACGAAGTTCGAATTCTAAATTTGCTTTTAAGACAAGTGAATCGAATGAAAAAAATTGTTTATAGTTTACTGGATAATTCGAGCATATGATTGATGAGCTTAACTTTAGAGGAGGCATTCCAAGCTTCCTTCTTTCTTGTTTGATAGGCTTGAATGTTTTATCGACGTTGAGTTCGTGACATGCCCGTAAGATCGAGCCAGCCTCGGAGATAAGCCCGTTTTTCTCATCCTCAAGCTCAGCCAGCCTCCTTTCACGATCAGCAGCCTTCTGCTTCTCCGGAAGCCGCCTTCGCCTCGTCGAGCTCCTTGCGAACCTGTTTCAGCTCGCGAGCGGAGCGCCGAAACGTATCAACTTGCTCTCTAAGGATCCCCTCTGTCGACTTCGCCTGCCTTCTCTCGAATTCATATGAATCCCTGAGCTGGTTGAAAATAGCGCACACCATGACAAGGTGGTGGCTCAACTCTGCCTGAAGATGAGGCTTGTGCATAGCCGAAACAGGTAAAGGATCCTTGGCTGCATCAGCCGTGAGCTTCTGCACCAGGTCGGCGCAAGATGACTTGTCATTCACCAAAGGGGCCTTGCCTTTGTAAAAACGACCAAGAAGGATCCCTCGAATTCGGCTCGGCACCACGCGACCTACCTGTTGGAGCAGCAACAAGAGCGTAAAAAGAACGAGATTCCAAGACCCTGGAACCCGACCTCTGCCTGTCAACTTCCGACCGTTGATGATCGCCGCCAGCAATCTCAGAGATCGCCGCATCCCTTTGCACCAAAACTCCCAGTGCCTCCTCATGACGATCAGCCCCGTCCTCAGGAGCAGCAGGTGAAGCATCAAGAACAATCACTGGAGAACGCATCCCGGACATCTTTTGCTTCTTCCTAAACAATCGAGGAGACTCTGGCTTACTCCCGACAGAAAGATCTGGCTCCAGAAACGCTGAAACAACGACACGATAGAATCAGTAAAAGAAAAAGGAAAAGAGAAAATATTGTCACCCATCAAATCCAAAAGAACAGGGGGCGGGGTGGAGAAGAGGGTACATACCCGAATCAATCTTCCTCAGACAATCACAAACCTTCCGATCAAACCCCCTCTTGGCCCCTTCATCCTTCGGTGAAGGCCAGTTTACGCCACCATGAGCTCTCAACTCCTCTAAATCCTTGGAAAACGCCGCGGTCCAATAACCCGAAGTAGAACAAACTACAAAACAAAACAAGAAAAACATACATGAAGCCGACGACATCAACAAACAAACGCAGAATAAAGAAAGCTACCAGGTTGATAGTTCCAGGCTGATTGAAAACCCTGTTTATATCAAACGTCAGCGCGCCATTAACACGCGCAAAAAAGTAGCTATCCTGCCAATCATAAGTCTTGTCCGGAGGATCGGACACCTCAAGCGATGACCAAGCCTGAATCTAACAGTAAAAGTACCAGAGGTCCCCTGGTTAACTGAAATCGACATCAGCTCCTCGAAAAACCGAGCAGACATCTCGACCTCGCTATCAGCCGCCATGATTAGGACACCTAATATATTGCGAATAGCAGATTGAAAAAGCTGAGAAAGGGCCATCTCCCTGGCCTCGCAATACTCAACCAAAACTCTAGGAAGAAGGAAGAGCATGTAACACTCAGTAAACCAACACTCTTAAAAACATACCCAACCAGGAGGAGCTTCCCAGGGTCGCTCGCACAAGGTCGGCAACCGAAGCTCGAGACCGAAAATACGGGAATATCGCCTGAGGATATTATATGGAGTAGGATGCTCGCAAATGGACGAGCGGATCGCTCTGGGAATAACAACCTTCACCTCCCTCGCTTCCTTCAAACTCCTTTTCTCCCCTTTCGAAGAAACCATCCGAGAATGACGATCGGGAACGGCAGCGTTGACTCCTAAACGATCCTCCGAATCATTAGCCCCGACGTCGTTTTCTCGATGATTGGGCACATCGCCACCATCGGGACTTCGCATCCCTACATCAGCACGGATCCGGCCCTCTGAGGAGTCCGCCGTAATAGGGCTATCGTGGGACCAACTAGGTCTTCGCCCAACACTAGACATCAAGAAATCCTCGTCGCCTTCAATTGTCCTAGATACCGTGGGACTATCTTTCGACGATTCAATAAAATCTGAACCGCCACTACTCGAAGAACAATGTTCACTAGATTTTACCCGCATGATAACAAATCAAGAGACGGAACAATTGAGAGCACAATAACCGGAAGAAAATGATTACCTGAAGGAAGGCAACGAAATTCGAAGAGACAGAACCTTAGAGAAAGAGGGAAATGGTTTTGCAAAACACGCGGTATCACACCAAGAGCAATTAACGACCCTTAGCTTCCTCAAAGCACTATAGAAGTCAGGAATTAAGAAAATAAATAAAGTGACAAGGAATGACCCAAATAAGATTTCCGCTTGACTTAAAAGCTCTCAAAGAAATTCATCGACCTCAGAACCTCGGCTCGACGAACTGGGGGGGGGGGACTAATTATTGGATATGGGTTTAGCACCTATCCATAAACCCATTGAAAATCTTATTAAATCATTAAAGGCCATCTCATCCCAAGAAGACAAGCCCGTTGAGGAGTCAACAGTTCAAGAGGGAGTCAGCATCCAAGCGCTATAAATAAGACCCTTCACTCTTCATTTTAGACACATTGTAACTTGCGAGAGGCCGAGCTACTTCTATAAAGCTCCGACCTCTAAGCAGTGCTTAGTGAGCACGTCATTCGACGGACTCACATCTCGTACCTTCCTGTTCATAGCTTGGCTTCGGCCTTAAGATCAATAAATAACAGTTTCGACCTCACTTTATACTTATATTTCACCTCGTAGTTCGGACATCTCAGATCGTAGTTCGTAATTTATTACTAGGTCGGATTTCCGTAACAACATCTCCCATTTCAAAACAAATGAGATTATATTCCTCAAGTTATAAAAAATCCAGTTTTGGAAAGAAACTTATGGCTTGAGGCAATGAAAGAAATTAACGTGGAGGAAATGGGCATCTTTGAAGTTCCTCCATCAGTCGATCATCTGATGATCCAGCATTCTAACCCACTTGTATGTTTTGTAGATGCATATTGGACATCATCTCAACAACCTGCTGGGATTGCATGGTTTATCATAATGAACAACCTTAAATACAAGGGTCAGCAGCAATACCACCTACTTAATCTACCATTACAATCTGAAATTGTTACTTTGTGCATGGTGTGAGCAAAAATAAGAAAAAAGCTTTAAGCTATAAAGAAGATGACTGAATATTTTGATTTTATTGTCACTTAACTTGTATGAGTTTTACATAAGTTGATATTTATACTATGACAAGCTAAGACAATTAAACCTAGAATATGTGGCTCACATTTCGCCAGCATTCAAACATTCAAATCAATTGTGTATATGTAAGGAAGAGCTCAGAGCCTCCTTATACGATCTTGGACATTTCTTATTTTCATTAATAGTTCTGCAACACTGTTTTGTTGTTACGGTTTGAATCTCAGCCGTCGATTATGTTCTAATCTGAGTCGTTGATGTTTCGTCTTTATGACTGGGCTTGGCTACTTCATTTTGTGAATGGCAGCGGGGCTTGATTTTTTTGTCGAGGCCCATCTTCTCAGAGTTATGTTTCTTGTCCCGCCAAACTTTTTTTACTTGCTTCACTTTATCCTTGAGCTGCTCATCCTTCTTCAGTTTCACATCCCCCCGCAAACTTAGTGTGGATATAGAGGACACACCAAGTTTGAATCAAAGCTCAGTTTAATGACGGATTGGAAGAGACTTAGTGAAGATATCCGTCAGTTGATAAGCCGAAGGAATGTGATGAACAAACAGTTTGCAAAGAGCAACCTATTCACGAACGTAATGGAATTGAACCTCAAAGTATTTTTGGGCGTTTGTGAAGAGCTGGATTGGCTGATAAGTAGACAACCAAGAGGTTATCACAGTAAAGTTCAGGCGTTGATGATCAAACCTGACCAATATCACGAAGCAAGTTCTCAACCCAAGTGATCTCAGCAGCTCCATCTGACAATGTTCGATATTCAGCCTCGGTGGAGCTTCTGGACACTGTATCATGCTTCTGAGCCGACCAATAGATAATGTTAGAGCCCAAGAAGGTACAGAAACTGCCGTTGGATCTTCTTGTTTCAGGGCAACCAGCCCAATCGCTATCACTGTAAGCTCTTAAGGTGGAATACCGTTTGAGCAGGGAGAGAGATTCCATGATTTTTTGTTCCTCTGTTATATCTTAGTATCCTCTTCATAAGAAGAAATCCAGATACACTTGGAGAGTGCATCTTTTGACAAATATAGTTTACTGCAAACTGAATATCCGGTCTTGTTAAGGTTAAATACTGCAACTTCCCAGATATACTACGAAAATAAGTAGGTTCAGGAAAGGCTTCTCCATGCTCCTGATCATGGTTAAGTTGTAGAGGAAGTGGAGTGGGCATGACTGAGAAGTAAGACATCCCATCAATGTGTAGAAGGTCCCTGCATACTTCGCTTAATTTAGAAAGAGACCATCAGATAGAAAATGAACCTTGATGCCCAAGAAGTAATGAAGAGAACCCAAGTATTTCATTCTAAATTCTCTGATAAGGACTTCAAGAAGAGAAGACATGATAATGGTATTGCTTCCAGTAAGTATCATATCCAAAAGACTGCAATATAAGCCAAACTCAAGTAGATAGGTGCTGAATTTGTTGGACCATTTCCTTGGAGCTTGCTTCATCCCATAAATGACTTTGTGGAGTTTACAAACAAAATCAGGATTCTGATTATCAATAAAACCAGAAGGTTGATGCATGTAAACCACTTCAGTTAACTCTCCATGAAGAAAGGCATTCTTCACATCAAGTTGTTTAATACCCCATTTGTTCACAGAGCTGTATGTCTCTAATAGTGGGAGACTTGACTACAGAGCTGTATGTCTCCAAGTAGTCAATGCCCTCTTCTTGTTCTAAGCCTTTGACAACTAATCTAGCCTTGAGCTTGTCCAAGGATCCATCAGAGTTTAAATTAGTGCGAAAAACTCACTTGCAACCCAGTATGTTCATCGCAGGATCATAAGGAACCAGAGAAAATGTGTTTTTTTCCTTGAGTGATTCAATCTCCTCAACCATTGCTTTCTTCCAGCCAGGATGCTTTAAGGCAGATTTGAAAGTTTTAGGCTTTGTTGGAGTAGAAATGATTGTATGTAAAGCATATCTAGGATTGGGCTTTGATATTCCAAGTTGGGATCTAGTGACCACAGAGTGAGTCGTTTGTTGCACAGGAAAAGATGGGGCTTGAGTTACTGCAGTATGAGGCATAGCAAATCCCTTGATTGAGAAGATCCACTTCCTGCAACCTCATCTGATGATGACTGTAACTGAGCAGGAGACTCACTGATAAGATGTTGATCATTGTTAACCGGAGACAATACTGGAGATAAGACTTGAAGCGGGACTGCAGAGCATATCTCAGTGCCAGAAGGAGGAATATTGACATATGATGAAGAATCTGGAGAAGCACTAGTGGGAGGAGATGGAGCTTGAGGCTTAAAACTCTGTTGCCAAGCAGATATCAGAGGTGAAGAATGGCAATCATGTAGATGAGCATAAATAGTAGCAAAGGAAAAAACCTGTTCTTCGAACAAAACATGCCTACTGATATAAACTTTGCATGTATGTGGATAGAGACATCAATAGCCTTTATATTTATATCCCAGGAACACACATTGAAGGGATCTAGGATCAAGTTTAGAGATAGAATAATCTCTTAAAGAAGGATAGCATGCACTCCCAAATACTCTTAAGTATTGAGTAATCCGGCTTGTTTCCAAAGACCTTTTCATGAGCGCTTTGATTTATTGCCAGAGAAGAAGAGGGGGGGGGGGCAAATTGCTTAGGAAACTTGCAGTGAAGAAAGCTTCAACCCAGAACTTCTGAGGCACCTTTCCTTGAAATAACATAGATAGTCCCAACTCAGTGATATGTCTATGTTTCTTTCAACAATCCCATTCTGTTGGGGAGTGTGAGGCTAAGAGATGAGTTGTCTGATGCCAAAAGTTGCCAAATGACTGATAAACTGTTTACTTGTAAACTCACCAATATCTTGTAAACTCACGTTGAAAAGATTGTATTTTGAGGCTAAATTGATTCTCAACAAAAGTTTGGAACTGAAGATAGACATAGAAGAAATTTGGCTTCAATCTTAATGGATAAAACCAACAATATCTTGAGAAATAATCAATAAAGATAACATAATACTTGAAGCACTACAAGAAAACTGGGTATTGATAGCAGAACAGGATAGCACGAATTTGAAAATTGCTATTATAGATGGCCAGATTGGTTTGGGTACTCTATTACAGCAATAAAATAGTGCTAAACCGTTTTTCTATTAAGCGGGAAACCCAAATTGGATTTTAGAGCCAAATTTCTGCTATCCCGCTATGGCGCCAAAGACTTTGTAGAAAAATAAAGATTTGGGTTCCTTGTTCATTTCAGATCCTGACCAACAAAAAATTGCAAAGTGACTGGTGTTTCTTTACTCAAATTTCACCGTCTTCTACGGTCAAGTATCATCCAATTTCGTTGACGCCAGTTTCGCCGGAGGGTGAGGGATTTCGCCGGAGGGTGAGGGAGAACAAGGAGTCAGAGAGACGGCGAACGAGGAGGGAGACGAAGAGCGTGGAGAGAGTCTACCTCTCTCGACCATGAATTCGATTAGGAATCCTGTTCTTTCGGTTTCCGATCCTCTTCTCACCGTGGAGAATGATTTCGACGGTAAAGGTGTCGACGATCGGCTTTTTAAAGGATCCGCCATGACAAAACGTGGTGCTTATTCTGCTCTTTCTTACATGGCATGTGCTGGTAATTTCCTCGATTTCACTTGTTTCAAATCGCGGCTCTTCACTCAGCAATTGAAACGAGTTCGATGGTGAAATTCGATAATAGGAATACAGTAGAGTCGGTGTTCGACGAAGAAAACTTGGTAAAACGTATTCGATTGAAGTTTTACCCAACAAAGAGCTGCTTATTCTTGATTCTGAGAACAGTAACATCTACAAGATTTCATCCTCTCTTTCACTATGTAAGTATAAGAATGTGCTTTGCCTCTAGATTTTAGGAATCCAGTTTTACAATGGCTACTTTCCCCTTTGTTGTACTTGTTGTACTTGTTGCACGCTAAAATCCAGTATTTCATTGCATACAGATATGAGAGAAGATTCTCAGAGCTGAATGTCTGTATTCAGGTTCGAATGGTCAAATTAATACTTGTCTTGTTGCTTTGCAGGTTTGTTTCTTAGTTGAAAATGAATTTACTAGCTTATTGATTGACGAACCTTTCTGTTCAATTTCTTAATATAAACAGGAGAAACTTCAACAAACTAGGAAGCTCTATGGGACATACAATGCTCTTCTAGAAATAAAAGATTTGATGCTCAAGGAGACATCATTTCTGAATTCAATAGGTTCACAGGTAAAACATGCATTATTGTTTAGTTGATTTTCTGTGTCTAGCATCAAATCTTTACGTTATATATCTCTTGGTGAGTCAAAGCTTTCATTCTTACCACTCTTCTTTGTTAACCCTTGACTTGAGTGCAGTTTCAAGACGTGATTGGTAGTCCTGCTGGCCGTGTGAAGCTAATTGATTCAATGGAAGGAGTCATGAAAGGAGTCGAGCAGGTTATCTGAGTTTTATTCATTTAGCTGCATGATTTGAGGCACAAAGCATGAATCTAGCTCAACTTTTGCTGCATGATTTGTCGTAACAATTTTTTTTTACTAAGTACAGAAGCTAGGGAAGGTACAAATTGGGCTTCAAGAAGAGTAGAGGCGCTGTGATACTTCAAGAGAAAAGTATACCGCTGCAGCTGCAGAACCTTTGCGAGACTCTGCAGAGAAAGATGAAGCGGAGGCAGATCAGCGCTAATGGCAGGTTCGAGAAACTTAGTGTCTAGATCGAGAACCGTAACTCAAAAGTCACTCAATCTTAAACCCACAACGACTTCGTCTCCTTTTGCTTCAGTGTCCCAATCCATCCCTCGAGCTTCAAGGTGAGCAGTGAGCACTCAGTTTCAGCTGGTTCAAGAAATTTAACATAATATATTATCGTTATCCATGTTTGTGGGCTTGTTTTTAATCTGAAACTTTCTTAACGCAATGTGAAGGGTTCTGTCAGCTTTGGGAAGCGTCGAAACGATGATTCCGCTTCATAGTGTGGTTGCTTCGGTCATAGTGTTTCATCACTGGTTTTGAAAATGAAAGTGATCCTGAAGATTTATTAAATAGTAAGCTAGAATCTCGTTTTGGAATGGGGTTGAAACTCTGAGATGGCGAGGTTTAGATGAAATGGGATCAGAAGATGGTTTAGATGATATTCTTTATTAGAAGCGTAACTGTGGCAAGAGGGTTTTCGTTAGTCTATACTCTTTGAGACTGAAACAAAGAAAACTGCTTCACTAAATATTTTTTTGGGAAGGGTTGTTTTTAAAGTAAACTGCTTCACTCAATATGTTTCCATAAGAAACAAAGCATGATAAAGATCAATACTTTGATAGACACCCTTCTCTTAAAGAATCATGTTTTGTTGAGATATATGGTTGTATTCGTAATGACTTGAATGCGTATTGCTTACTTGCTTATGAGATGCTTTATCTTTCTTCTATTAATGGAGAAATTTGAAGCTTCCACGGTGGTTTTGTATTGTTTCTTTGCAGGTTCTAGCATTGCCGGTGCCACATAGGTACAGTCACAAACTCGGATAGCGGCGGTGGAGCTAATGCGAACTCTTCCGATCCACCTGCTAAACGGAACAGAGGACGTCCCCCTGGTTCCGGTAAGAAGCATCTCGACGCTTTAGGTACAGTCACAAACTCAGATCTATCTTTCTTTGCTTTAAAACACTTCTGATCAAATTAAGATCATTGTTTACAATTCTCGATTACTTAATAGGTTTCTGGGTTTTGTGTGTGTGTGAGCAGGAGGAACAGGAGGAGTAGGGTTTACACCTCATGTCATTGAGGTCAAAACTGGAGAGGTAATGTGTGTTGTGTAATAAAATTCTATGCTAATATATACTCTCTTGATTACCAGTTTCTTTGTCTAGCTAACTGTTATTGCATGATGTTGATGGTAGAGTCGCTGATGCTGCTTTGAACTATGTTTCTTAGGTTCTTGGATGCCAGAAGAGGGAGATTTTCTCACCACGTGCATTAGTGATAATAATCACCATCTCCAGCGGCATTCCAGCACTAGTTTACTATTGTATTGTGTTTATGAACTAGTTGTTGTAAACTTAATAATTTGTATTTGTAATAATATCCAGCATAAAATTGTTAAAGGCTCCTACAAATTTGATTCAAAAAGAAAAAATACAACAAATTTGGTTAGAACAATAATACTTAATTCATTTTATTAGAAATACTTATGAAATAAATAAAAAATGAACAAACAAATTTAAGGTATATATATAGTTATAAATAGGATTTAGGGTTTAGGGTATAAATAGGATTTAGGGTTTAATGTGTAAATATGTTTTAGGGTTTGAAAAAAATTAACTATAACATATCCAAAAAACAAGATTTAAAAAATAAATTATTATTTTTAAATATAATCTATTGCAAACCTTAATCTCATTTAGTAACCTACTAACTAAAATAATAATCATAAACATAACCTATTCTATACCCTAAACACAATCCTAAACTCTAAACTTTCGGATTTTAAGCGGACTCTTCAGCTTTCGTTCAAAGTTTTTAAAGTTTTGAACATTTTATTTAGAGTTTAACACATTTTAAATACATTTTTAAGGTTTAGGGTTTGGAGTATTAGAACATAGGGTTTAGGGTTCACACTTAAACATATACTACAATGTAATAACCCTAAATCCTAAATCTATATTTCAATACCCTAAACCCTAAACTCTAAACATATATTATAATGTCCTAAACTCTAAATCAACAAAAATACATACAATACTTAATAATCAAAGTTCTAAATATATATTTTTCATCCTAAATTTTAAAACTTTAATGTTATACCCTAACCAAAAAATTTAAATCCTAAAATGTGAGTATGAATGGTATGAATGCTTATATTTTATATTTATATATATAAGTTAAATGAACATTAATAATGTAAACCATGCTTTATTATCTCAATTTATAATTACTGTAATTATTATATTTTTTAGTTACAACATGAAACAAATAGTTTTAATATCATGGTGGCTAACCAATTTTAGAGATTTACACCAAATTTTTTGTTTGGCCCAACTTTTCCCGGTTTTATTTTGGATTTGGGGGTAAATCTAAAATTAGGGCAAATTTTAGCCAAGTCCGTGCGATTATCTCTATGTGAACCCACCATCATATCTCTCTCTCTTCTCCACCCAGTTTCTCTCGAGATTGTACATGACTCTCGACTCCGAACCCACCGTCATATCTCTCTTCTCCACCATCATATCTCTCGAATCCGAACCCACCGTCGACTCTCCTTCTGCCTGAATCCACCTTGACTCTCCCTCTGTCTGAATCCACTGCCGGTTCTCTCTCTTTCCGATCCTGAATCGTCGTTGTTCTCCGCTTGCCTTAACGGCAAGCATGGCGAGAGATGGTGACGAAAGGATCTGGATCTCTTTCCTTCTTCTTCTTATCCCTTCGTTTTCTCTTTTGATTCTGTTGGCTGGATTCATCTCGCGACCCGAATCCCAATTGGTCAGTCCGTAGTTGTTGTTGGTTTGTTGAATTTGCGTTTTTAAAGTTTCTAGTTAAGATGTGGAGATGATTGTTTTTTTTTGTTGGTGTTGAATACAGGCGTCGGAACAATGGGTTAATCTCTCTCTACTCCCGACGACGACGAAGACTCTCGTTAGATCTACTCACTGTTGTTCATTATCTTCTTCTTCCTCTCCCTGTGCTGATTCCAGGTGAACGGAACCGTATAAGGTAAACTTCTAATCCAATCCCTCCATTTTTAACGAATGCCCTGGAATAGTTTTTTACCATAACTAAAACTTGACGGAAAATAAAATTTCAACTGATGCCTTGAAAGTGTATGCTGATGGAGAACCAAGTTTCAACAAGTTCGTGAAGGGTTTCAGCACTGAGCCATTACTAAATGAAGTTTGAACCCTTTATTTAATCCTGAGCACTTAATAACTTAATTGTTGCAGCTCTCAGTCACAATGCATACTAATTTATATATGTTTGTGTTATGAATTATGTCCTTTTAACTAAACTAGCCCAACTGATTTTTTGACTCTAGGTGTTTGAGTCTTTTGCCAGAGGCTGTAGGAAAGGATGCTGCTCATTTTGATCTTTCATTGGCAAGGAAACTTGCTTCCGATAGACAAAGCTCAGGTGACTGGCTAGTTCTTCAACTACAAGAGCTGATATCTCTTGCTTATCAGGTAAAGAGAAGGGATTAACTTCTTAAAGCACCATTTGAAGTATTCTGAAAATTGCTCAGACGGAAATTTAATAAGATGTATAAAATCTTCAGATAAGCACTATACAGTTTGAAAATATGAGGCCGATTGGAGTTGGACTTCTTAGCACAATTCTTGAGAAGGTGAGACTTTCTGGTAGTTACATGTAGTTCTCTCATTCCCCCCACATTTTTCTATGTTTCATTTTTCTTTCTTCACAAATTGTCTGTTCGATTATTCTTCCCCACCACCCAATTCTTTGCCTCAAAACATGTGTTTCTGGCTAAGATTTTGCTAGCCTCCAAGTCATATTCACCTAGTTGACCTTGTGTGGTAGTTTACGGGTAAACTAATTTATCACTGTGTGATATACTGATATTTTGCAGTTCAAATTAGTAGCCGACCCTGAACTTCCTGGACATCTTCTGCTAGAACAATATCAGGTGCTCACCATGCCAAATTATATTTTAACCAACAAAGTCTAATTTAAGATTTTTAATGAAAATCATAGTTACAATTCTTACATTTAGGCTCAACTTGTATCTGCTGTTCGTACTGCCTTGGATCCCTATTCTGGCCCTGTCCTTCTGGAGGCTGGGTTACAGTTGGCCACAAAGGTGAAGATGACATCTGTCATGCTTTTTCCTTCAGATTTGTTCTCTTACGTTTCTAAATCAATGTATGTAATCATTCCAGATAATGACCAGTGGAATAATAAGCAGTGATCAAGTTGCAGTCAAACGCATATTTTCTCTACTCTTGTTACAGGTGATGCCTCGCATACTTTGAGGGTCACTCTTGTTGATCCGAACAACGACTTGCAGAGTTGGGATCCTATGCAAGAGGAGTCTTCTATCTGGAAAGAGAAAGCAAGAATTGACACTGAAGAACAGATTCAAGCACCGCAGCGCCAGACTAAGAAAGAAAGAGCTGAACTTGAGAGAGAAACAATTTGCGTCAAAGCGATGGCTGAGGCTGAAGGCCGAGCTAACGAAGCCAAACTTACCGAGGAGCAGAATCGAAGAATGCTCTTGGATAGGATAAATGGTGAAAGTGAGAAATGGCTTGTAATTATGTTTAATTATATGTATTGCTTGTTTGTGGATATTTATGTTTAAGTTGGAGAAAATTTAATTGTTTGTAAATTCTAAATATATTTCTGCAATTATAATTTATTTTCAAATAATAATTAAAAATTAGAATTTAAAATATAATTATATAATAAAAATTTAATAGTTTCAATTAATATTAAATATGGCAAAATATAAAAGTGTTCATAAGATATATAATAGCCATAAAGATTGGTCATTATAAATAATAATATAGCAACAACAAAATGCTAGTATAAAGTATAATACAACCCTAAAATATTGTCACCACAATATGTATTATTGCACGAATAATAAGCTACATCAATCTATAAAATGGCGATAAACCAATGCTACTGAAAACTATACAATCGCATCAAAATTAGCGCTATCGTAAACAGATATATGATAGCATCTCAAATTAGTGCTATAGTAGATGGCAGACCTAAGATGGCAGCGGCAAACATAGCGTTTATGGAAACGCTATCATAGACATATGATAGCGTTTTCGTGGTGCTATCAATACCCATATTTCTTGTAGTGAAGCCTTGAAAGGAACTAATTGGAGAAGGAACCCAAAGGTCACAATGTATCCTTTCCAATGGTCTAGAAGCCTCAAAAACAGAAGAAGAAAAGGGAAACTTAACACTCTTAACAAGCTAACAAGAATCACAGAGCTTGTTGGTGATTTTATTTATACAAATAGCTTTAGTCCTAGATAGATAATGAAGGATCTCACTGCTTGGATGACCAAGCCTTTGATGCCATAGCTCAGCACTTATAGCAAATTGTCTGGTTGAATAGAAAGCCATAAAAGCAGTGTTCTCCAAGACATATAAGTCATCATGTCTGCTTTCTTGAGTCAAAGTTTGTTGAGTGACTTTGTCCTTAATATAAACACCATCACAGTCAAATGTAAAAGAACATGGATAATCACTGGTGATCTTAGCTAAGATCAAAGTAGCCGTGTTGATGATCAGCCTACAATTGATAACAGTATAAGACCAAATTCTGAGCTTGCATCTATCTTCCCAAATGTTGGTAGACTTGTTGGAGAAGGTTATGTTCACACTCTTAGCTACGTTGAGAGGCTCCAAGCACATCGACATGTATTGATTAGTTGCCATCTTCTTGATCACATACGAGAGTAAGTGTTTAATTATCAAAATATAATTCTTTTTCTTAGGTAGAAGCTAATGATGTTGTGTATATAGGCGATACAAAAGTGAGCTAGCAAGAAAACAGTCTCGTCGAAGCAAGAGGAGTCGTGCTCTTGACATTGACAGAGAACTACATTTAAATTTTGCAAAATGGTTCAAAGAGAAAGTAGAGAATAATGACGTTGACGGTATCAATGATGATTTAAGGTGCTTAGCTTTGGGTCCGTCTAATAAAGTTATGAAATACACATCCTACAATGTTTATGGACTCAAATTTCGGATTACAGAAAGAGACGATGATCTGAAAACACAAAACAATGGTGTTTGTATCGAGGCTGAAACAATGAGTTATGCAAGCTATCGTGATCATAACCCAAGAGTAGAAGATGTAGCATACTATGGAAAACTGGTTGAAGTAATCGAGTTGAACTACTATGAAACTTTTAGGGTTGTATTATTCAAGTGCAAGTGGGCTGACACTCGTACTAACAGAGGATATAAAACAGATGCTTATGGTCATCGTTCGGTAAATTTCTCACGTTTTTTACACACAGGAGATTTTGAAGATGATGAGCCATATGTATTGGCTTAACAAGCAAAAATGGTATATTACGTTGAAGACCCACATGAGAAAGAATGGAATTATGTATACGATATGGGTGATCCAGATCTCTCAGATGAGTGACATGTTTTATTTAGTTCTTGTTATTTGAATCGTACTCTGTTTTTCTTGTTCTTATTTGATTCTAAATACATATGATCTTTGGAGATTTGGGGATCTCAAAAAGCTTTGAACAATTACCAAGTTAGAGTTTACATTAATTAAGTTGCAGAACTAGTCTGGTCGTTTCTATATTGAACAATGCAGTATTTTCCAAGGTATAGCAATAGTCAATTATATTGTAACGCCCCGTCCGCCCCTACCGGTGAGTCACCCATCCCTCTTCCTGGCTCGTGGGCCCCACTCCTGTCCGACGGTCGGTGCGTTATTTTTCGTAGGCTCGAACGATTAATTTACTGACCCTATAATCACCCCTGGCCTTTTCCTATGTGTTTTGTCCTCACACACATGCTACCACGAGTCACTTCCCGGAAGGTCACCCATCCTGGGACTACTCCAGCCCAAGCACGCTTAACTCTGGAGTTCTTTCAGGCAAGTGACCGGAAAAGGTAAGTGCACTTGGTGACATAGGTAGCCAAATTAATTCCTTTAAGCATTTCCGTATATACCCCAAACCGGGATGTTACATTTCACCCACTCTCACAGAGCGCAACGCCCTCGTTGCGCACCAGGATCGTTATCCTTGATGGTGTGAGCCCTCACTGACTCCACACGCATCCTCAGATTCGGCTCTGATACCACTTTGTAACGCCTCGTCCGCCCCTACCGGTGAGTCACCCATCCCTCTTCCGGGCTCGTGGGCCCCACCCCTGTCCGACGGTCGGTGCGTTATTTTTCGTAGGCTCGAACGATTAATTTACTGACCCTATAATCACCCCTGGCCTTTTCCTATGTGTTTTGTCTTCACACACATGCTACCACGAGTCACTTCCCGGAAGGTCACCTATCCTGGGACTACTCCAGCCTAAGCAGGCTTAACTCTGGAATTCTTTCAGGCAAGTGACCGGAAAAGGTAAGTGCACTTGGTGACATAGGTAGCCAAATTAATTCTTTTAAGCATTTCCGTATATACCCCAAATCGGAATGTTACATATATATTTCATTTAAATTTAGATCCTAAAGTTGTTGCTGTAACTCATTTGTTAGGCTGTGAACAGTGCTGCTGAGCTTTCCCCAACGGCTGGTTTTGGAGACGACGTTGTGATTGTTGCATAAGTCACTGATCCTTTTGACTTGACACTTTTCTTAGACTCGTTTTTTTATTCTTCCTTGACTTCTTTCTGGGCGTACCGCACAGCCACTTGCAAAGCAAAACGTGAAGGTTGTAAAGATACTCTTCCAGATGATATTCTAGCTTCGTTACTTAAGGTAATTAGTTATATAATCTCAATTAAACTTTGCTTGGACATTGACTATTAGTTTCTCATGTTCTTTTCTGAATAGGCTGGTAAACTTAAGGTTGAAATACTTCTTGTTGCTTCTAAGATAAGAAACATGAAACTCTAATCTTCCTTTGAAAACATTTTTTGGTTGATCTTTCTGTTTAAACGATTGTTCTTGGGACAGATTGTTGACCCTGAGACCAAAGCAGAATCATCGTCTCTGTTGATGATGGTGTACGTCCCAACTCAAATATGACAGATCTTGCAAAGCTGAAGACCGTCTTTAAACCGGATGGTTCCACCACAGCAGGTGAGAAAGAACCTGAACCTTGCCCTTCACTTATATACATTTGTATTTTGAAGGAAATGCTGGTCAGATCATTGATGGTGCTGGAGCCGTACTGCTAATGAAGAGGAGATTGGCGATGAAAAACGGACTTCCCATCCTTGGAGTATTCAGGTCAGTAGAGGATAGAAAGACTTGCCAACATTTTGATAGTTCAAGAAACGTGTGTAATCTGATACAAAAACAATGCAGGAGTTTTGCTGTTACTGGCGTGGTTCCGGCTGTAATGGGTGTCGGTCTCACAAGCAAGCTGCAGCTGAAATCACGTCTGATACACTCAAGGATAAAATAGTTTCTGTTGCTATAAGGTAAGAAACAAGAAGCTGCCAACTTCCTTTAAAACCCTTTTTTGGTGGAGATTTCTCTATAAAGAATTGTTCTTGGGACACATTGTTACCCCAAGACTAAAGCAGAGAAGCCAATCGTGGATTGGATATATATTTATTTTGTTTAATTATAGATGGTGGATATATATATTTCTTTAGTCAAAAAAGGAAAATAAGTATTTAGTCAAAATTAAAGTTTTGTATATTCCAAAATATAAGAAAATTAATCCCGCCGCCTGGAAATATTGTTAGGCGGGATATTATTGGATTTTAGAAAAAAATTTCTTTTCCATATCCCTATTTAGGGTTCGAATGGTGACCGCGGTTTTAGATGTGCGGGAAAAGCGGATTTTAAGTGCGGAGCGGTTTAACTGCGGTACGTGCGGTTTGCGGGACAAGTGCGGTTTGTATATAATAAGCGGTGCGGAATACTCGTTGATTGGTGAAAAATGATTTGCGGTACAAATGCGGTTTTTAGAAAGAAAAAAATTTGGTTTATTTTGAATAATTTGGTAATTTTTTTTACTGTTAGTTAATATATTTATATATTTATAAATCATTAATCCAGTTTATTTAAAGCAAATATTTAAATATTTTAACATATAAATAGCTAATCAATTAAAATTTTAAATAAAAGTTTGTTCATTTTATTTTTCTAGTTATATAAGTTTGGGTATCCGATTTTTCGGTCACCGTTTGATTTGATTTTTCGAATAACTTTTGAATATTCCAAGTGAAAAATTAGGATATTGTATAGAAATATCGAAAATTTAAGTAGATTGGATAAATAATGAGTAATTCTGAATATTTAGAATAAAAAAAAAAATCAAATCTCGGTTAGTTCGGTACCTATTTGGTTTTGGTTATGTTTCAATTCGGTTCAACTATTTCAGATATGAAATTTTAGAAACATTTAGGTATATTCAAAATTTATATTAGTTTTAGTTACGATTTTTTGGTTCAATTCGATTTAATTTTTTAGTTATCGGTTTTTATGCTAGGCTTTTATACATTACAAATATTTATATTAAAGTTATTTATTAAAACATGGGCTACTAGTTATCTCTCTTCTATTTCTATTAAAGTTATATGCATGAATTTATATATATATATATATATATATAAAAGCATATGTGTTTCTGTGTTTTTTTCGAACAATTTATTTTATCAATTAATAATTATCAATACGTTTTGTATTGCATTGATGATATGCACATGAGAATTATAACATATACTATAACAACAGGTCATCTTTAAAAACGAAATTAGAAATAGAAAATAAAAAGGGAAGTGCGGTTTTGACTTCGACCGCTAGTTATTAGCAACATGAATCAATCAAGTGCGTTTTTTAATTAAAAGTAAATAAACAAAAAAATATTTTTTTTAAGTGCGTTATTCTGTAAAAACGCTTATAACCTAAACATTTTTGTTGATTGGTGAAAGTTTACAAATCCGTCCCGCTTTTCAGTAAATCCGCTTTTTAAGAAGTCACCATTCACTACCTTAGTCTCTGCCGTTTTTTATTAGTGTTACTTTGAGTTAGGGTTTTTACACGGTTGGGGAAAAGCAAGGAGCTATTGAGAAATCTGAAAGTTAAGGTTAAGGTACTTTCTAGGTTTCTAGCTACACTAGTAAAAAATTTGTCTATAGCCACGTTTTATTTTGTGACTATAGCTAATATTTCGTGGCTATAGGTGGTTTTAGTCACAAAAAATCACGAAAAAAAAAAAACGTGACTATACGATCGTGACTATTTTTTTTCGTGTCCAAATCGTGACAAAAAACCACGTTTTTGTAACGAATATTTCGTAACAAAATTAGCCAGTTCTGTCACATTATATTTCGTGACTTATGTTTTTTTGTCACGTTTTGTCACATAATTAAACGTGGCCGAAGACAAAAGTTTTTTTTTTTAAATTACAAACAATTAATTTAATATAACAATATTAAAAAAACAAATATAAAGAAATTGTATTTTATTTATAATTATATTTATAATAAAACAAAACCATTAAATAATAAATCTAAAAAAAACAAAAAAAAACAGGAACGCGTGTAGCGTGTAGCCTCCGACGATGGCTCCGGCGACGACACGGCAGCTCCGGTGATGAGAGCAGTGGTTCTTCTGCGGCTCCTCTCGTCTGCGTCTTCATCTTCTTCCGCGGCACTTTTGGTGACTGTAACCCCGGCGAGTCTCTTCGTCTGGCGGTGGAGGAGGGAGATCGGGATGAGATCGGTGACTCTAACCGGCGAGATCAGTGGCTGTTACTGGAGGAGGGAGATCGGTGGCTGTAACCATCGGTGAGGATTCGCCTGCGCCTTCGTCTCTCTCACTCCAACGGATTCACCTTCGTCTTCTTCCCCCAACGGATTCGCCTTCGTCTTCACGACAATGGCTATGGCGTTGGCTCTTCACAGACTTTCTTCTTCAACTGACAAACCCATTCGTCTTCTTATCAGATCCTCTTCATGCTACATGGTAACACGCTCATGCTTCCTCCGATTTCATCATCGGACTGAATTTTGTTTATATGATACGAGCCAAACAAAAACAAAAATGAAGAAGAAGGTTCGTGTAAAAAAATGAAGAGACGGCGCTAATGAGAAGTGGGTGAGAGTGAGACAGTAAAATTATTAGGTTAAAGGTATCAACGGTTGAGATTAAATGAGACTAAGATCTGACGGATGATAATGCAATATGTGTGTTTACTGTAATAAATCTGAGCCATTGATATTTTTAATCAATGGTCAAGATCTGCGATCCGTGTGAGAGTGTATCAACCAATAAGATTTTTTCTGAAATTTAATTAATATAAAATTACGAAAAATGACATGAAAAATAAAATAAATTGTTAAAAATATATTTTTTTCGTTTTAAATTTAAAATTATAATATATAAAAACTTTCTAAAAAGTGTTTTATTTTAAAAGTGATTTAGAATATTAAAATGAGTATATATAATACTTAAAATGATTTGAAATAACAAAATGAATAATTAAAAGTATAATATATTTAATTTTTAATTTAAGTTTATATGATTTTTTTAATTTTAAAAGTGCTAAATTTTAGTTATTAGTATATCCTTTTTACTATAATTCACTAGCAAAAACTCACATAACCGACACCCTAACCTTTTGACACCTGTACTTTGCTTAGGTGTCCTTCTCTCAGAATTTTGCTATTTCTAATTTCTAATAATATATAAATTCCTTAATTTATTTTCAGCTAAAAATATTCCTAACATTCCACGATCTAACCCACCATTTATTCTCTTGGCTTAACCTCCTCCCACGATGAATCCTTTCTTCAACCTCCTTTTCCTTTCTAAAGTCTTACTGAAACAAATTTTTCCCAGTTTTCCCCCAATAGATTGTTGGTAATTTCTCACACTTTCAATTTCTATCTTTTATTCATAATAGACACATTAACAACTCAAATTTCTTCCAATGATCGATGGATTTTTGCAGGTTGAACACACCGATTGAATGTATTCCAATTTCCGAGCTAACTCCGGCGATTCCGGCGACTGAGGTTTGTAAAATCAAAGTGGATTTCCCAAAAAGATAAACCCTAAGAATTTTATGCAATTGGTCTTCTTCTCCATACAATTCATCTATCAAATTGAAATACGGTGGGAATTTTGTTTAGCTATTGAGAAATATAGCCGATTAAGGATTTTCTACATACTCATCAGTTTTGCCAAAGTCAAAAAGATTTTGTTCTTTAATTTGATGCTTTTTCAGGTACAGGGTTGGTTTCAGGAGAGGTTGGAGAAGCAAAATCAACCCAAATCCAAAACTGTGTCATCTCCACCTTTACAGATTTTTGACTCCATAACTACTATAAGCACCAGAAATGCCGGAAATGTTACCTATGGCATAACAGTATTGGTGATCTCTTTAAGAAGAAGAGAAGAAATTTTTTCCCCCGAAAAGGAAAAGCTCGATGCTTTTTGTTATTAAGTGAAATATATTTAGGAATCTTATTTCGATCTTATTGACGATTACGCGGCTGATGATGATGAGTATGAGGAGAAACTGAAGAAAGAGTAAGTTGTTTTCTTCTTCTTATCTCATCCTATCTGGTTTTCCCTTGATTGAAATTGCTTTCATTCTTGTGGCTGATCTGGTTTTACAATCTCGATGTAGATACGGAACGGTGTGCCTACAAACAATGGAGCGAGATTCTACAAATGGTTCACCGAGGTGAGTCTTTTCGCTTTGCTTTGGCTCATTTAATTATTGTAACATGTATTTCTGAAGTTTAGACATGTGTGTTACAGGGGATTGAATGACAGAGGAGAATGGCTCAAGAACTTGAAGCATGAAACAGATAATATGAACATTTTAATTCCCTTTTTTGTGCTTTCATTTTGTTTCACGCTTACTCCAGTTTCCTTTCAATACTTTTGGTGGAGCTAATATTTGAATTGTTTTGTAAATCTGTATTGCAGATTACCAAAGTTGTAGATGACATTTTTGTTGAACAAGGTTTGTTTGTTTCTTTATTTCATCATTCGTCTTGATGTGTTTGTATGTGGCTATATTATTGTTTTTTACCTTGATGAGTGGTTTTTACAGGTGCACAGCGTGTTGGTCTTGGAGATGATGAGCAAGTGTATTGAAGATTCTATGATCTTAGGGGTAACGACGACAACTTTGGTGTTCCTTCTGTTGGTTCATCCGTTGATTTCTTCTCAAAGTATTGCATCAATGGACAGATGGGAAGGAAATAAAATGTTAACTCCGTCACTCTTGACGTTGGTTACACTCTCTCAACTTGGTCTACTGTCAACTTCTTGATTAATTTGCTTGATGTTATCATATTGCATCTGTGTTTTGTTCTACAGACTAGCGGACATAAACATCTGTTTGTTGGTGTTGACACCACGATGCATATTGGATTACGCGGTCCAACAAATCTCTTTGGACACCCAACTGATGAACTTTTGAGCTCGACTCACACCGGTCGCAATAGGATGACAATTCAACAAAGCCTGTGACAAAGATATCATTTGGGCATTTTCCGTTGTGTTTCTCAGCGTTGTCACATTCTAGAAAGAGCCTTAAAGATGTTTTCTTGAAGCACTCCATCTCTGCTTATTTGTGCGGTCATCTACACTCAAGGTTTGGCAAGAACCTTAAAAGACTTCATCACTCTGCTGGTGTCAGTTTATCAGGTCTTTAAAAGGATTTTATTTTTCCTGTCATGTACAAGAACAAGATATCCAGTGAGAGTGATCCATAGTAAGAGCTGAACTTCACAAATAAACGGAAATGGTTAAGACCGTGATGCGTCCACATCACCAAACTCTTCTTCTTTTTGCTTTAACATTTTCTTCCAATATCTGTCTAAGTTCATTAATTTGGGGTGATTTCCTATTATCTTTTTAAGTAAAACTTTTATTCGAATGCGTTTTAGTTAAATATATATAATAAATATTAAATATGCATATAATAAATAAAAGAGTTTTGTTGAGAACCAATACGATATAGTCCTCCCTTGATCGAGTTACTTTGCTGTGAATTGTCACAAAGTCTATTCCTCATTTGCTTATCCAATATAAATGATTTTCAATATGTATTTGGGGCCAAAATATTACTCTGCAACACATTGGTCATTAAAACTATATAATATCTTATGGTATTGTTTTTTGAACTGAGGAAATGTATTTAAGGCTATTTTAAATTTGTCACCCACAATTCTTTAAGACAAAAGTTATAGAGAGCAAGACATAATTTATCCTATCACATGAGTAATGTGACTTTGTCATAACTGAGAAGCTAATAAATCTATTATCTCAAAGCACCTAATATATGTGACATATAATAAAGCCATAGTTTAAAACATGGAGAAATATATACAACAAATTATGTAATACCTTCGAACAGCCAGTTTACGGAGATGGTTAAAACTTGAAAACTTGGACTGAGCTATTCCTCATTGCCAGTTTTATTGTTATCATCTTCCACACATGCAAAAATGTAAACCTTTTAAAATTGGACACAAATTAGAAAAACATTATGAGAGAACAGTTCTGTTTAACTAAAATAGCAGATTGATAAAATAAATATACCCGCAACTGCATAATTAGAAGTTCAGGTTCAGGTTGGGGGCTGCTACAAAATACAATCAATGCAACAAAATATCAGATGTTATAAGAAACAACGAGACTGATTCTGTAAGGTTGGATATTATCTATAAAGTTGTAATAAGAACATGCCATCCATATCAGCTAAAAACAGAGCTTACTCTCAACATTAACACACATTTTTTTATAAATTAAGAATACATGTGCTGCTAGAATCTATTAAACACATCAAAAGCAATCCATATGTAACCAAAACATAAATTGCATAATAACTATTATTCCCACATCCCTGACACCTCTTTATGTATATTTACACAAGTAATTTCGTGTTCACCGCCCAAACCATAAACAACAAACAAAACCTGAAGAATCGTTAGGTTCTAGATAAGATTGTAACTAATTATTTTCTTTTATAAATCACTTTGTCGGGTTGTTAATAAAAATATACCAAAATAGCAGAGGCATAGCCAAGTAGCACGCTCTATTTGTGTTGTTGTACGTACGAGAGAACAGTTGAAAAAAATTCAAAACATTAGCAATCGAAACAAAATCTAAAGGAAATCAGTAGAATCTTGACATTTTTTCAACAATTATCATAAATTCCGGCCAGGAGCAACACCAAACAATTGTAAATCAATCTGACACCAAGTAAAACAAACAAAAAAGTGTTCAATAAAGAGAGATAAGGGATGACTCACTTAGCAAGAGAAGAAATGTTAGTTCGGCTTCGATTTTCGGAGGTTAAAAACACGATTCTACGATCCTATAGATTTGATAACAGAGAATGAGATTACTAATATATCTATTAAAATGTTTACCAAATTAGATTTTAAAGAATTTAGCGAGAGATAGAACGTATATAAACACCATTAAGAAACCTGTTAATGAATGGAAAAGGTTCAAGGTTTGAGTGATTGATTGTCTGATATGCCGATAACGATCATAGATTTCTGGTCGGCTATTATCAGATTTTGCTTCAGGCGATGATATCAAGATGGTTACTTTTTTTAGGAGGAGAGATGAGCTCAAGCGGCCACCTTTCTTTTTTCGGTTAATAACACATACTCAGCTCATTTTTAGCTCTAACCACCTTATCGTCACATTTTATCATTATCTTATGTCAAAATTATTTAATCAATAGTATTTTTTTTTAATACTATGATATAAATTTGTATTCAGAAAATAGTAATCAAATAAATAGCCCGTGCAAACGCACGGGCCAAAAACCTAGTATATAATATTTAAAGAGTTAATTTAAGACTTTTAATTTATGATTAGTATTATAAATTAGTAGATTTTCATAACAAAATCTTAAATTTATAATAAAAATGGTTAAAATAAAAAATTTAAAAATATTAAATTTATAATTGTGATAGATAAAAAAAAAGTATTTGGGGTTTAGAGTTTAGGGGTTTGCTTAGGGTTTAGGATTTTAGGGTTATTGATTTTATAGTTTATGATTGAGATTAATGTTTAGCGTATGATTATATTTTAGGGTATATGGTTTTAAGGGTTGTGTTTAAGGTTATAAGAATGTTTGAAAATGAAAGATTTGAAAAAACAATTTGTATAAGTGTTGAATCTTAAGTTTGAATATGTTATACTAATTGAAATTTTGTTAGTCTATAGGGTTTGGAGGGTAAAGTTTTAAATTAAGGTTTGAAATTTTAGATTTGGAAATAATAATTCATTTTATAATTAATATTTATATTTTGATTTAATAGTTTATGATTAAGAGTATGATTTATAGTATGTTAATGGTTTAGAATTTAGGGTTTGGAGGGTATGGTTTGGAAATTATAGATTTAGAAATAATAATATTTTTATAATTAATGATTATATTTTGATTTAATAGTTTATGATTAAGAGTATGGTTTATAATATGATAATAGTTTAGGGTTTAGGGTTTAGGGTTTAGAGGGTAAGGTTTGTAAAATTTTGATTGGACAGACCTTGGCCACGAAATAAATGTGTCTAAATCGTGACTAATTAGACACGATTTAGCCACGATATTTTACGTGTATAGGTTTGCCACGATTAGTTCGTGACAAAATGTGGCTATACTAAGTCACGCTTTATATCGTGACTATAACGTGACTAATTGCCACGTTTTGGACACGATTTAGCCACGTTTGTTTGTCACGTGACCAATCGTGACTAATTCGTGACTAAATATAAAATAGCCACGATTTGGTCGTGACAAAAACGTGGCTATACGTTATATTTTTACTAGTGCTATTAGCCATCGTTGTTTCATCATTTTACTGCATACATTTGTTTGAGAAAAATTCAGAGATTTGACTGCACATAAAATTCACTTAAGCATCTTACATTTTTTGGGTTCTGTTTCATTGATCTCTCTTTCTAAAATGAACGTAAGCTAATTTCCAAGGTTCTTATCATATATTGGGAGGGTTTGGATCATATTTTACTAAGTTGAGACCATAAACTGTTTATAAATTTATAAAATGACGTGCTTGGATTTAGGATAGTTTGATAGTTACTGATTTGCTTGGAACTAGTATAGTTTCACAGTTCGTGATGGAGTTTTAGTCTATGCATATCTCTGTATATCTTTAAGTTTTCTGATTTTTATGTATATTTAATTTTGTATAGATTGCTAACGTTTTTGATATAAACTTTTCTGCTCAGGAGAATGGATTTCACAGATACAGAAACACAAGCACCAGATGATTTTCCAGAGCTAGAGACATGTTACAACTCCCCTCCTGCTGTTGCTCAAGAATGCAAAACTTTCAAGTGGAAAATTAAGTTGATAGGTAATGTGGCTGAACTTTTACTAAAACATAAATTAGTTCAATTTTGTGTACATATGTTTATCAAATAGATGTTGATGGAAACATTGAAGATCAATCGCTGACAACCAGAGATGTGTGGAAGTTACAAAATCACAAAGTGATTGTTCACTTCGATGAAGATTGCGGTCAACCTGATGAAGATTCTGGAGGGCTATTTGGATCATGGTTAGGTCAGTTGAGTACTGGTTTGAATCTGCTACCAATAAACTACAATGATTGGAGAACCTTTCCTTCTCACAGAAAGGAAAAGGCATGGGAAGTAATCGAGGTAACAAAAAATATATTCATCTTCAAAAATATTTATGTATGTTCTTTAGTTTTTGTCATGTAAACTGAATTTGAAGGTAACCACAAAGGTATATTAATTTATGCAGGCAAAGTTTTGCTTTGATGACCCACTAGCAAGACGTGATTACGTAATTAGTCTCCTAGGGAGCAGATGCAAGGATGTAAAATTACATCTTTGGAGAGATAACAAAAGAAATACCCAAACCGAGACAATTGAGAATCGGCTCACTCATGTACCTGAAGATCAATGGAAGGATTTGGTTTGCACAAGGTTCGCTGAAAAGTGGCAGGTATACATTGATATTTGCTATATCTATAGTATAATTTCATTTTTAAGTTTTTTAATTACGAATTGATTTTACAGAAAATGCAAAAACGAAATACCGTAAGCCGAAAAAACCATAGCATGCCTCATAATTGTGGAAGAAAGAGCTTTGCTAGAAAAAGACGTGACATGGTGAGTAACCAATCTTGACAACCAGAATCTATACAAAATATACTGTATTTAGTTTTACTTCAATTTGTGTACTAGACTTTGTCTACTAATAAGTCGTTGAATCTGACACTGGCCTCCCAAGTAAATAAGAATCGTTACATTGGCTTCCTAAGTAAGCTTCGTCGTACTCTTATGTGGAACTCAGATTTAGGATAAGAAACTTTGATTAATATAGTTTGGTTCTGGTCTTAGTTACTGCCTTACTGGTGACCGTTACTAATTTGGTGTTATATATTTATATGTTATATATTTACTTTGTCTATTGATTATGCATGTATTTTTTTAAAGAAAAACTTGACTGGAAAAGTACCATGCCGAGCAGAGTTTTTCATCAAGACTCGCACGAAGTCTGATGGTAGTTTTGTATCCGATGAGGCTAAAAAACGTGCGGTAAGTATTGTATAAATATTTTGCCACTTTGACTTTTTATTGACATTAGCTAAAGGAATCTTTATACTATTGATTTTGAGATGACAAATTTATTTTGTCAAGAGTTATTTAACTTATTGTTAGTATATTCTTGGGTTATGCTATGTAGTAAGATACATTTTATAGGAGAAAAGGACAGGGAAGTGTGAAATAAATATGTTATACTGTCTAAGCCAGATCTGAACTGCTATTGGATTGCACCTGATTTTTGTGTTATATTGTATGCATTTATCAGGATGAGCTTACAGTTTTGATGAGCCAAAACCCATCGACGCAGATAACAAGAAATTTCACCGCTAGTTTGAACGATGAGTTTGCTCGTGTGTTTGGTCCGGAACGTTCAGGAAGAGTACGCTGTGTTGGTCGAGGACCTACACCTTCGACATTAACCAAACGTTGTCCTGCAGTTAGAGCAGAAGCTGATTGTGCTGAAGTTGTTCAAATGAGGACAAATATGACATCATTGCAAAATCAAGTTGAAAACCTCACCGTTTTTATCCAACAATTGCTTGGTGCTAGAGCTAGTGATCAGGTAATTTTTTGATTCAAATTTCAATTTAAAACAATAATATATTTTTGTAAATCTTAATATTCTAAACTACTCTTCACTGACACAAAAGTTTACATTTGTAGGCATCTGCAATGGCAGCATTTGCTACTATACTCAATCCAAATCCTCCAACTTCTGAGGTAAATATTGTATTGATTTAAATTTAACAGACAACTCAAGTTTTTAAGCAATTCATTGGTTTCATGTTATCTTTTTTTTTTTTAACAGGGAAGAAGAGATGAAATCAACAGAAACCAAAATGACGACAGCTATAACGGCGAAGATCATTAGCTTAGTTATTATAAGTCTAGCTCAAGATGTTTTTCTTATTTCCAGTTAGTACTTTGGTTTATTGTTTGAGTCAGATTTCTATAGTCTTATTTATGTTTAGTTTATTTGAACATCTTGTCTAGACAGATTTAAGCTTTGGCTTTTATTATAATATAATTATTTGCAATTAAAATATTAATTAGTCTGGTTTTATTAAATATTTAATTAAAATTAAATTATCATAAATTTTATTGTTTAATAGTCGTGGGTCTTAACATCATTTGTAAATGATATTGTAACATCATTAAAGACTAAACTAAAGTGATACTAACAATATTGATTTTTGTTAGATAAATAAACGATACATATATTAGCATCAGTTAATTAAATGATAGACATATTATCATCGATTAATAATAAATGATACATTCATTTCAATCATTTATTAAAAATGACACTGATTTTGGTATCAATTATTTATAACTAACATAACTATTATATCAATTACCATAAATGATATTAATATTTAAAACCAATTGTTAGAACTGAAACTAATGTTTATATCATTTATTTTGATTGATGCAAATTTTAACATCACTTAAAGCAAATGATAGAAATTAATGTCATTTAAATGAAATGATGAGAATAGTTGCATTGATCGCTTTTAAATGATACAAAGCATTAGAGTCACCACTTCGAGACACTACAAGAAAACAGGGAATTACCGACTACGTTTTACGACTGATTTTTCAGTCGCAAAAAATACCGACTACGTTGCGACTCTTTTACGACTGATTTGCGACTAAACATGTTTAGTCGCAAATCAGTCGTTCTTGTACGACCAAAATAGAAAGTCGCAAATCAGTCGTAAATTTGCGACTGAGTAGCGACGGAATATAAGTCGCGAAAACTTCAGTCGTAAAATCGGTCGCCAAAAGTAGTTATGGATCACATTTTCCTCGTTTGTAGGTAGGTGTAACGAATTATTGCGACCGTTGCTAGTAGTCGCAAATCAGTCGCTAAAGAGTCGCAAATCAGTCGTAAAAAATTATATATATAGACATGGATATCTTCTCCTCATTCTCAACCACTCAAGAAAATCATTTACAAACCGAGAATTCGAAAGAAAAAGTTGCGAAAAAGACAAAAAAACGAGTTGTTCTATACTCACGAAATGTCGGGAAATTACAATTATAGTAATTCTCGGGAGTGGATGTATCGGAGGATCGATGAAGCGACGGGAAATTTTTCCCAGGAGTTCGAAATGGGGATGGAGCAGTTCATGGCATTTGCAAACAACCAACCTCTGGCACAGAGTAATGGCGGTAAGTTTCACTGCCCTTGTAAGGTTTGCAAGAACGAAAAACCGATAGTCTCTGGAGTAAAAATTTGGAGTCATCTTTATGGTAAAGGATTTATGCCTGATTATTATGTTTGGTATAAACATGGAGAGGAAATCGGTATGGATTTAGGAACTAGTTATGCTGGTAGCACACAGTTTTCTGGGAGTGAAGATGTTGGTAATTATGTAGTAGAAGATAGATATGTGGATATGGTGAATGATGCATTTCGTGATAACGAAAATTTTGATAGCTATTACGATGATTATAGTTATCAAAATTTGGAAGAACCTGTCCGTAATCATTCACAAAAATTTTACGATCTGCTAGAAGGAGCGAAAAATCCCTTATATGATGGTTGTCGGGAAGGTCACTCGCAGTTATCCTTAGCTGCTCGAGTCTTGCAGAGAAAGGCAGAACATAATATGAGTGAAAGGGCAGTGGATTCGATATGCGAAATGTTTACCGAGTTCTTACCAGAAGGAAACCAGGCACCTGCTTCACATTACGAGACAGAAAAACTGATGCGCAATTTAGGTCTCCCCTATGATACAATTGATGTTTGCATCAATAATTGTATGATTTTCTGGAAAGAAGATGAAAAGGAAGATAAGTGTCTGTTCTGCCAATCACCAAGATGGAAGCCTAATGAGAGACATCGGAGAACCAATATACCATATAGTCGTATGTGGTATATGCCAATTGCTGACAGGCTGAAGAGAATGTACCAAAGCCAGAAAACTGCATCGGCAATGAGGTGGCATGCCGAGCACCAAACAAATGAGGGTGAAATGTGTCATCCGTCTGATGCAGCGGAGTGGAAATCTTTTCAAGAGCAACATCCCCAATTTGCCCAAGAACCCCGTAACGTTTATCTTGGATTATGTACAGATGGGTTCAATCCATTTGGCATGTCTAATAATCATTCGTTATGGCCAATCATCTTGACTCCATACAATTTACCCCCTGGTATGTGCATGAATACAGAATACTTGTTTTTGACAATTCTGAATTCTGGGCCAAAGCATCCGCGAGCTAGTCTTGATATATTCCTCCGACCTCTTATTGAGGAGTTGAAGGAATTATGGTCTTCTGGAGTCGATGCATACGATGTATCCCTGAATGTTTTTGACAATATCATGATACGATGTATCCCTGAATTATGGTCTTATAGTCTTGATACGATGTATCCCTTAATCTCCGACACAATCTTGACTTGATGCATGTTGAGAAGAATGTTTTTGACAATATCATGAACACTCTTATGAGTGTGAAAGGTAAATCAAAAGACACCATCATGTCAAGATTGGATATAGCACGATTCTGTTCTCGGTCACACTTACACATTGATGATGAGGGTAAAGCTCCTTTTCCTGCCTACAGACTGACAGACAACGCCAAGAAGAGTTTATTGGAATGTGTGAAATATGCGGTTAAATTCCCAGATGGGTATGCCTCCGACTTAGCTAGTTGTGCAGATTTGGATAATGGAAAGTTTTCGGGGATGAAGAGTCATGACTGCCATGTTTTTATGGAACGGTTACTTCCATTTATCTTTGCAGAACTCATGGACCGGAATGTCCATATTGCGTTATCGGGTACTGCTTACTTATAGCACTTTATTTATACTTGATATTGCTGACTACAATTGAAGATATTGTAGTCGAGAATTTGGTGCAGAGAATGAATCCAATAACTCTCGAGTACGATGTCTATGATGCGGAACCAGAAGATGAATTTCAATGTAATTTATCATCTTCCGATGATGAAGATGATGAAGACGGCGAAGAAGTGTACTAATCAATATGTAAAATTATGACGTTTGTACTCAGAAATAAATTATTTTCTAGACTCATTTTGAATTATTATCTCGTTTCATCCCGATTTTATATTTACTAGACATATTTTTTAAACCATCAAATTATAAAAAAACAATAAACAAAAAAAATTAAAAGGACCGCGAATTAAATTTAATCAACCGCTTAAAATCTTGCCTAACTTTTATTTCCTTAACCGCCTAAAATTTTCCCTAAACCGCCAAAGATTTCATAATTCCTACAAACCAAAAGCCCCAAATTTTATTATATAGAAACCCTAATCGCTTACCCATCTTCTTCTCCTTCGTTCTTCACCGCCTCCATTCGCATCTTCTTCTCTCATCTTCTTCAAACCCTAAGATGGTCGGTCGTAGAAAGAATCAAACTCAAAGAGGATCTCGCCAGAAGCCGGCGAAATCGAAGAATCCGTCGCCACTGCCAAGTAGATACACATTCACGCCGGCGAACGAAACCGACTCCCCGCCGGCGAACGAAACCGGCTCCCCGCCGGAAACCCCCCATCGAAATCCTACGCCGACTGTGAAAGATTATCCACCGCCCAAACGCCTCTTCCAAAGCTCGCTATCTCACCCACCGCCGACCCAGGCGAGATCGACTCAAGCAACGGCGACTCAAGCAACGGCGAGACAAGCAACGGCGACTCAAGGGCGATCTTTTCCGGAACGGCGACCTCGAAAAATGGCGGCTCAACCTCCCGCTTCTCCGCCTCGTCCGCTTAGTCCACCTATTGAGACTCAACCTCCAGCGTCTCTACCTCGATCTTCCCAGCACTCTCGTGCTCCAGCAACTCAACCGAGCTCTCCTGCTCACAGTGGAGAAGAAGTGGAAGGTGTAGGAAACCCTCAGGCGAGTCTTGCTCCAGACCAGATGGCTCTTCTCCATGCTCTCCTCATGAAGCCGGGGAGGGAAGAGTACACCACTGTGCTATCTCCAATCCCTAAACCAAACACAACTTGGTAATGTGTCTGTGATTTTTGTCTGTGATTTTTGTCTCTGAATTTTTGTATGTGAATTTGATGTCTCTGATTTTTGTTAGGTTTTGTCTCTGTACGACCACTATACTGTTTGTTGTCTGTGATTTTTGTTGTTATTAATGTTGTATGTTTTGTTGTGTCTTTTGATTATTATGTCTTGTGATTCATATGTCTTGTGATTCATATGTCTTATTTGTTTATAGCATTGTTTAGTTACTGATTTATTACTGATGAAATGTTTACTTGCTGAAATGATTTATGCTACTGTGTCCGTAAGTCTGAAACAATGTTTATGGTCTATCTTTGTAGGTTTGGTCGTGACAAATCTTCATTGACACGGAAGATCACTAGAATCTTCACCAACAAGTTCAATGGCCCATACTACAGCTGGACTTGGGTGCCACGGGAGAGACAAGAGCGCTACTTTGTTGAATTCGCGGTTAGTTAATCTGTTCTTTGTTTGAATTTACTTACTTGTGCCTTTTGATTACTAACACTTATTTTGTGTATTGTTCTTGTAGAAAACCCACACATGGGATCTTTTAATAACAGGTGTGGTTCAAGAGCACTTTGAAAGCATATGTCAACGGCGAATGAAGGATATGATTAGCACCGCAAGAACCTCGAGAGTGCAACCAAAGTGGATTGGAAAGACTATTTGGGACGAGATGACTGCTTATTGGGACACTGATGAAGCGAAAGAGAAGAGTACAACCACTTCTGATGCTCGGATGTCTGACCGTGGAGGTCTTGGACCGCATGTCCACTTATCCGGGCAGAAGTCTTACCTTCAGATCCAACAAGAAATGGTAATTTAATAAAGTGTTCATCTTTTTATTCCACAGTTTCTAGTCTTATCATTCAATAGAATTGTCTAACCGTTTATTTGTGTGTTTAATTACAGGAAAAAGAGTTGGGAAGACCGGTGAGTCTTGGTGAAGTTTTCATCAAGACTCATACAAAACCGGATGGGACCTTTGTTGATCAAAAGGCCAAGACAGTGGCGCAGCGTTACTCGGAGAACTTGGAATCCACGATTGCTAACCTTGAGGCTGAGAACTCTGAGACTTCAGGAGCTGCTTCACGGCGGCTTACCGTTGACGAGGAGAATGAGATATTTCTCAAGGTAAAGTTCAATCTCTTGTTGTTGTTGTTTTTGTTTATTACTTTATGTTAATTAAGTATAGCACGAAAATTTGATGTTGTCGTTTTTGTTTATTCATTACATGTTTATTTTCATTGTTTTGCAGTCAACTTTCAGTAATGAAAAAGGAGCTTTTTATGGAGTAGGAAGCCTCAAGAGACATGTCAATGGAAAAAGGAAGTACTCCGAAGGTTCTTATTCGTTCAGCAGTTTGCAACAACAGTTGGAGGAAGCTAAGCAGCAGATAGAAGCACAAGCTTCTGCAAATTCTGCTCGTGAGGAAGAGCTCAGACGAGTTACTGCTAGTCAACAAGCCAAGATCGATCAGTTATCCTTGGTGGAAAAGTACCTATCTGAAACTGATCCAAGATTTATGGATTACATAGCTGCAAACAAAGCTCCAATCCAGACTGGTGCAGATCCTCAGACCTCTTCTGCTGCAGCTACTGATCATCTAACTTCTGGTGGTGCAGATCACTAAGTAGCCCTAAGGATTTTCAAAGTATGAACTTGTTTCTGTTTTTTTTTTTTATGTTATGAACTTGAATGTTTAAAATGGTTATGTTGTTTTTTGGATAATATGAAATGGTTATGTTGTTTTTTGGATAATATGAAATGGTTAATGTTTATAAGCTCTGTTTACATTTTTGTCACCCAATTATCCAATTTAGCTTATGTTTGGTGTATTTGTAACAGGAATCAAAAATTGGAGAATGCATAACAAATTCAGTCGTAACTGAGTCACAATTCAGTCGTAAATGAGTCGCATTTCAGTCGCAATTCAGTCGTAAATAAGTTGCTATTCAGTCGCTTTCCGTGGTCGTACATCAGTCGTAATACTTGACGACTACAGCGGAGTCGCAATTTAGTCGCACAAAAGTTACGACTATTAAATGACTATACATTAAGTCATAAAGTAGTCGTAAGGTTAGTCGTAACTCAGTCGTACCTAAATACGACTGATTTGCGACTGAATTGCGACGACTAAATGTAGTCGTACATCAGTCGCAAATCAGTCGTAAAATTACGACTGATTTGCGACAGTATAATTTTGCGACCAAGGATAGGCGACTGAAAGGTTTAGTCGGAAATCAGTCGTAAAAATTGGTTTTGCGACTGATTTACGACTGAATTAGGTGTCACTAAAACAATGTTTTCTTGTAGTGAGAGTCATTTATATTAGTGATGCAATTGAATTTGCATCAATCAAAAAGTAATAAATAAAATAAATGATTTAACACATTATATTTGTTGTAGTGTAGAGACAGAGAAGAGATTTTGCAATACCAGGACATACCAACATATCTTTTAAGGGATACAAATCTTGTGTGAGTGATTGGTAAGTAGTTACCATATGCGATCATAACTGAGTCGTTCCCATGCTATTGCTGAGAAGATTGCATGTTTTGAACTGAGTTTGTAACATGCATTGAAGCTTCAGTGTCAGCATACCACTCTTGACCAGTGTAAGGAGGATCCTTTGTTACTCTCATAGCAGCTAGAGCTGTTGCAGCTTCTTCTTGCTGATAGGTAATGTCAAAGAGATTGTAATACTTCAGGGCAATGTGGCCAAACCGACCACAAATCAAACAAACAGGTCGACTATCACTTTGAGTAGAGGACTGAGATCCACCACTTGTTGTGGATGCTTGTTGAGTGAAGCCACATCCCCTTGTTGAATAGGATCCCATGCCTCTGTTTGAACCAAACCGATTGTTATAACCCCGACGACCTCTGTAGGAAGTGTAACTGTTGTCAGAACCAGAGATGTTAAAGGCCAAGTGAGGAGAGACATAGTTTTTATTTGCTTCATATGACTTAAGTATGTCGTCGAAACCAGTCAAACAAGGAGAAATATCATCAAAGGATGGTGAAGGATAAGAGTCCATAGCACCATCAATACTAGTTTTGATGGGTTCATACTCTCGGCCAAGACCCTGAAATGCTGCAAAGATCTTCATTCTCTCTGTAACAGAACTTCCAATGGAGTTCAATTGATCATATAGTCCTTTGATCTCCTTGAGATAGTCGGCCATAGATTTATCCAGTTTGGTGACAGTTTGAAGGCGCCATTGTAGCTCAAATAAACTAGATGAGGAAACCCTGTTGAAGTGTTTAGCAAGGGAAAGCTAGACCTCCTGAGCAGTGGTTGTTCCAAGCACCACACTCAAAATATTTTCAGAGAGGGAGCCCAAGATCCAGGATTGAACGACTTGGTCTGAAGTTGTCCAGGATTGATGATCTGGATTTGGAACTTCATTGTTCCCACCGTTGATGTTAGGAACAATGATGGTGGCTATAGGTTCAGGAGTGGAGCCATTGATGAATCCTAGAAACCCTTGACCAGAAAGAAAGGACTCAAATTGTCGCTTCCAATGGATGTAATTTCTCTCGGTGAGTTTGATGGTGACACATTTTGTAATGTTTTAAAAAGATTGAGAATAAAGGTCCATGGCTGCATCCATGGCTCTGATACCATGTGAGTAAAAATAAGAACAAAGCTTTAAACTGTAAAGAAGAAGATGACTGAATATTTTGATTTCATTGTCATTTAACTTGTCTTAGTTTTACATAAGTTGATATTTATACTATGACAAGCTAAGATAATTAAACCTATAATGTGTGGCTCACATTTCGCTAGCATTCAGACACTCAAATCGATTATGTACATGTAAGGATAAGCTCAGAGCCTCCTTGTATATCTTGGACATTTCTGCTTTTCATTAATAGTTCTGCAATTCTGCTTTGTAGCCGTTGGTACGGTTTGAATCTCAGCCGTCGATTCTGATCTAATCTGAGCCGTTGATATTTCTTCTTTATGACTGGGCTTGGCTACTTCACTTTGTGAATTGCAGCTGGGCTTAAGTTTGTTGTCGAGGCCCATTTTCTCAGAGTTATGTTTCTTTTCCCGCCAAACTCTATTTACTTACTTCACCTTATCATTGAGCTGCTCATCCTTCTTCAGTTTCACACATGGCACTCCTGGAATGCCGTAAGCTTGGCTACAAAAAAGTGCTTTTCAGAGAAGATTCTAAGACATTGTATGATACTCTTCAACAAGCTTGTTCACACCACGTTTAGAAGCAACACTATGTGTGTATGTTCAAGACTTATTAAATCTAGCAAATAAGTGTAATAATAGTTTCTCCTATATTTCTAGGGAGTTCGTCGTTGTAGTTTAGTCTGGTGTGTATGGGTCTCCCATCAAGTTTGTATCAAGGTAGTCTTACCTACTAATGAATGAATCAATACTTCAGTTGAAAAAAAAAAAAAAAAATAGTTTTTAACTTCGGTTATCGAACTAGTATTTGTTATTAATCCTTAGTCCTTACTCCTTACCCTTTCTTACTCCTCGTCCTAAATATTCATTTTAGAATATGCACACGTGGGCTACTAGGTACACCTCATCGTTTGTATCGGAAAGATTGTTAGAAATCAATAACTTTTTTTTTTTTTTTGAATATAGTACTAATCAATATCACCACAAGTAGATCCTCTAGATAGTCAAGCAGGTTTATCCAATGACTTAGAGAGAGAGAGAGAGGCTTCTTCTTTCCAAGCGGTGGAGAGTAGTCGGTAGATGGACTAAATCATCGGCCTAGAAGGAACCATTTTTTTTTTCCTCAGCCGTTATAAAAATAAAAAGGATTATCGATCTCTTTCTTCTTCTCTTGTTTACTGTTAATCTAATTAAGGTCAGTTAGAAATGGATGTGGTGACTTTCGGAATCATCGTCGGATTTATCATTCTCTTCTTCTGCATGGTCTGCTTTATCACCGTTGAAGCCACTTGCAAGCGTCGCTCTTCATATAGATAAGTTTTTTTTTATTTTAATTGAACCGTTTTTCTAGCTTTGATTGCTTACTTCATCTAGACTCTAGCACAGACAGACATTAATTTGGTCCGGATATATTTTGTCTGAATTAAGTAGGTACGAAGAGAAATTACTTTTGACCAAAAAAAGAAGAGAAATTACTTAATCGTGATGGCTCTGTGTCTGGCTTACCCACTTCTTTGATGATGAGATGTGTCTATTCAGGCTTGAATTATTGTTCACTACTTATTGGTTAGTAAACGCTCTGTTATTCGTTGACAAAAAAAAAACGCTATGGTATTCTAGAAGGTTACAGACAATTTTCCAACCAATATTATTCAATCACAGTAAACAGAGGATTTCATAATTCTAACTTTAGAGAACATGTGCTTACTATTAATTCGTAACCACAATATATTTTTATTTTATTTTGATTACCAGTATTCTCGTATGTTTTTATTTATAAATCAGTATATTTATACTATTCACGAACATATATCAAAATTTGAATATTACATTAATAGGGCATCATTTGTAATATCCCCGACTAGGACTACGGACAATAGCCGAACCAAAGATGTCACAAGGGTTGAATACCGTGGACGGTCTAGTTCGCCCGAAGGTTAGACCGATCCGTTCGCCATATCCAACCCTCTCGACTAAGGCTTAAGGTTTGCCAACCCGTACAAAAGCCGAGAGTTATATCGATCCGGACTAAGCCACGTATCATCAAATGCTAAAAAGTTGTTCCTGAAAATACATTATGCCTCGCAGCAAAATAAGGTGTAATCAATATAAAAATCTATGTCCGGACTTCCCAAATGACTTTGATATTGAAAACATCATATTTTACTTTACATACTTAGCTTCGGGTGAACAACCAATTCAGAAAGCTACACTAACTTCCTAAGTCTGAATCGTGCTTACTAGCTAACCCGTCCCTAAGGCTTCCTGCGAGACAAAAATCATTTAATGAGTAATCTAAAGTTATCCAGTGAGTCCAGAACCCGCTAAACGAAATGTTAGTGTCCAGCCCATCCCCATAACCAAAGAACAAGCAATAGTCGTGAAACAAAAACATCAAGTTCACGATCACAAAGCAACTCAAGCAGAAGTGTGAATAATTATGCAAACATGAGGAACCAATCATGAATGCGTCAATGTCACTAGTCTAGACTTTCTAGACTCGACAAATTCATCATAATGCATGGGTCCTAAATGCACTGGCACCACCACACCATTCTCTCACGTGACCGTCCGCGATCAATCACAACAAAGGATAATGATCCGTACGTCAGACCCGTTTACGGGGAACACACTTCCCTCGGGTTCCCGATTATGGAGATCTCTATCTCTCGGAATCGTGTCGTCACACGATGCTCGACCAAGGGAGCGACCCAAGTACCCTCCAAGCCTTCTTCTTTCACACAAAGAGGCAAAACGTGTGGCGCTGATAACATTTATCTAGAGTATCTACACATACCCTAGAATGCACTTCCTAGAACAATATGACACATGTTCTTGGACATCTCACGTCCTACCTGCATGATCATAAACAACCCACAGTCAACACATCACAAAGGCGTAGTGGTCATGCAAAGGATCCGAAGATCACGGCAGCCACTACAGCCTTGTCATATCCGGAAGAGAGACTCGCGCGGATCAACAATCCTGTGGAGCTACCGCATCCTCACCCCTAAAATAAACCATCCGTCCTTCTCAACATGCATGATCACCACAGACTCAAATAAATCCACCATTCATTTCTAACAGATATCATGCAGAGAGACAACACACCAAAACGTTCATGCATGCAACATCCACAACTTATCGGTAATGAAAGACATCAAGTAAACAATTTCATAACCATACGCATGCATGCACAGAACATAAACCACAAAAGACATTGAGGATAAATACTCAACGTATTTCAATCCTCAAGACCAAACCTGCAAAGAAAACGTGAGTCGTATCTACCGGGACTCAGAATTCTCTAGTTGCGGTTTGAGACTATCTCGGCTTCGTGTGAACGGATTAAAGCCTCCTTGTTAGAACATGACTATCTAGCTTCTTGAGGTTATACTCCACGTTTTTCCTTCTCGAAGGCTTATCACGGTGCTGGAATGATCCACAGAATCACCCCAAACACTCCCCGGACTCCCCCCTTGGTCGTGCCCTCTTTTCTCTTTTTTTCTCCCTCGGTTTCTCTCTTTAACTTCCTCTCGGTTTCTCTCACTAAAATGGGCTGAGGAAGTGTAAAAATGTTCAGAACTGAGCCAAGGGAGGGTTTATATAGGCAGGAGGGTCAGGGGACAGGTTTGACAAGTGGAGGAAGGGATGAAACATTCTATGCATTTTGGAGAACATTTTTCACCAAGAAGAATTTGGTGTTGCCACCTGTCCTAGCGTCCTAGCCATACCTTCCTTGCTCTTGGGGCTGACAGGTTGTGGCTCTACCCCTTTAGGTTGTACTTGTGTCAGCTCTGATGGTTTTTGGTGCAAAGAATCTGATTTCCAACTTGTTTTGCGCGAGCGACGATAAACCGTCCCGCGTAGTCCCGAACAGTATCCGTCCAGTTTTTTACTATACCTTATGACACCTTTTATTTCCTGTTTACTGAGTGGAATATGGTAAGTATGGAGCCTTGCATGGACGTTTGACGGACTAAAAAAGGTTATGGAACACTATTGTACTATTTCGGTTTTTATTGTTAAAACCGTCATGTCACTGCTATAGTCTGTTTTCACTATTCCCATATTGTTCTGAACCATATAAACCATTCTAATTAATCCAAATTATAATTATCCTTAATTATCCCTGATGATCCCAACTTGCGATTGTACTGAAGTGCACACACCCGTCCCGACGCCTAAGCCGTTCCGCTAGTCAAATTTTGTATCTCCCATAATTTCTCGCTCCTTGATCCGTTTTAGTTGCCGTTTCGTTCCAACTTCATATGTTTACTTCCTCTATCAATTTATAGTGATTATTGAGCATCCGCACATCTCTTATGTTGACGTCTTAAGTTGGCCGTTGATAACCGCTTCCCGATAACTCTTCATTCCGCTTTGAAGTTTATACTCGGACGTTCCCGTCTTGTTTGTTGATTCGGCCGGCCATGCCTATTGACTAAACGAGATATTACATTCTCCCCCCTCTTATTAGAATTCTTCTCCGAATTCTAATTCGTGTAATCCGCTCCATATCCTTATGGTTTTGTCATAAACAACTCCTTCGGCCATCCAAGTAGTATTCGGCTGTATCTTCTCTTGATGGTTGCGTCGGACCGGATTGGTGTCTTATAAGCTTAGCCTCCTGCTCTTATTTCTAAGATTCTCTGTTGGTGTCTTCTTCCTTTATACTACTATTGTTTCAGATTTATTTCTTGGCTCTTGTATTCCCCCTTCGTGTCATCCTTTTCTTCATTATATTTCCCTTTGGCCTACACTTCTTTGATTTTCTTCCCTATCAGATCTCTCTCCTCAACCGGCTTCTTCCTTAGTTACATTACCAGCTCCTCTTCTTGGTCTTACAGTCTGATCCGAACACTTGTTTTTACCTTAAGATTCTATCGTCTTACGTTGCATTTCGGTCTAAACCGTCTTGTTGGGTTACCATCCTCCGGCCTCTCCACTTCCTTAAGGGTACTCAATCCGTCCTTGGTGTACCTTTTCTGGCGGCTACTAATCTCGACCCTATCTTACTTGATGTTCTCTTTTCTTAGCTAAACTTCGCCACAATTTTGTATCCGACCAACCTCAGTTTGCTCCTTTTACTTAACTAAAATTTTCCTTTCCTTGAATGCAAACCTTCACACCTTTGTTTATATCTTGAACTTGTGATTTCCTTATCCCTTTCCTGCTCAATCCGGTTTCCTTTCCCAATCTTCCTTACTGTTCCGTTCTCGTGCTCAAACTGATCCGTCTTCCCATTGACCAACTGTCCTTATCCTCGGTCACATCCTGCCTTAACTAAAACACTACTTTCTTTATCCTAAGATTTTTGGGATCACTCTTTCCCAGTTACCTAAGGATTATCACACACCAAACCAAAACAGGTTAAACATTCAGCCTAAATATTCTAGTCCCGATAACTTAACACATGTCAATCACACAAACTATTATACATTCATTCCAACGTCATACAACATGCATCATGCATCATACATCACATTCATGCATCTGTTCCACACATATCTTACTAACACGTACACACAGTGTACCATGCTTCATACACACGCATGTGCTTATTTATCTTAACCCAAACCTAAACATGCATGACACTGTCTTACACCATGCATATATGCATTCAACACACATTTATACATGTGCACATGATAATAGAAGTTAGTAGCGCCCCTTCATATCTTTATCTTTGTTAGTGAAAGGTTTGGTCTAACTAAGCTAACTTCTAAAATCTTATGGTTCTTAGGTTTGGTTCACAGTTTCTTCTGCTTCAGGTTCCTCTTTGATCGGTGTCACTTTCGGATGATGAGCTTGATGGTTGGGACGAGGGAGGATCTGGATCGATGAGTGCACAATTTGCTTGTCGAAGACACCACAAACCACACAGTCCACAGTCTCTGTGTACACCCAAACCTACTCTCATGCTTGGACATACATGAGTAAAATGTCCACGCCCTCCACACATTCCGTATGGTGGAGTTATCGCCTCCGGTGGCCTCACTGATTTCCTAGCTTCAGTTCAGATCCTTAGTGGTCGGTTTGAGATAACAACATTCCTCTTGTTTCCCGCTGATCCGTCTATTTCCACTTTGGTATGTTTTCCACTGCCTTGGTGTTGGTTGCTCGACTCTCTAAATTCCTGGGTGTATCTTGCCTTCCTTTTCGTTTACTCCAACCGTTGAGCTATGCTATGCTCACTCTCAGTTTCGTTACTTCCGTTTGGGTCCGGTCCTTTGTTTCCTTCCTGGTTGCCGCCTTGTTCAGGTTTTGTCTCTTCGGCCATTGGTATGCCGAGATTGTCCCATCCTGGCTACATGCCCTTTGTAGGAGTTCCGTTAGAGTAGGCTCTCCTGTTGCTTCCCATTGTTCTCGGGCTATTAGTTGTTTCACCGTAAAAGTGGGCGAAACTTGGAACATCTCCTAGTACCGACGAGTTTCTTCTTCCAAGGCCCGTTGAGCATAGTATGTTTCAACCGCGTTCCTAGCCCATTCCCGTTCAGCCGCTTCCTCTTCGGCATGGACGCTCATCGTTTCTGGCTATGGTTCCAGATATTCCTGCTCAACTGTCAATGGCTCCGTAGGAATGTGCTGGTGGGTACAGCCAAGGGGAGTCCGTTTCAGAGGACTCTATTAACCCACTGGCTCTCTTTGTCCCTTATTCTTGCTTGGCTGTACCCACCTGAACATTCCCACGGAGCCATTGACAGTTGAGCAGAAATATCCGGAACCACATCCAGAAACGATGAGAGCCCATGTCAAAGAAGAAGCGGCTGAAAGGGAATGGGATAGAAACCCGGTTGAAGCATATTATGCTCAACAGGCCTAGGAAGCAGAAACCCGTCGGTACATGGAAATGTTACAAGTTTCTCCCAATCTTACGTCGGAACAACTAAAGGCCCGAAAACAATGGGAAGCAGCAGAACAACCTACTCTAACAGAACTCATGCAAAGGGGCATGTAGCCGGGATGGGAAAATCTCGACATACCAACGGTCGAAGAGACAAACCTTGAAGGAGGCGGAATATTGATTGTGATCGTGAACTTGGTGTTGTTGTTTCACGACTATTGCTTTTGCTTCGGCGATGGGGATGGGCTGGGCACTAACATTTATTTTAGCGGGTCCTGGACTCACTGGGTAACCCTAGGTTACTCATTAAACGACTTTTGTCTCGCAAGAAGCCTTAGGGACGGGTTAGCTAGTAAGCAGGATTCAGACTTAGGAAGCCGGTGTAGCTTTCTGAGTTGGTTGTTCACCCGAAGCTAAGTACGTAAAGTAAAATAACATGTTTTCAATATTAAAGTCATTTGGAAAGTCCGGACATATATCTTATATTTATTACATTTTATTTTGCTGCGAGGCATAATGTATTTTCAGGGAAAACCCTTTAGCACCTGATGATACGTGACTTAGTCCAAGTCGTTACAACTCTCGCTTTGGTACGGGTTGGCAAGCCTTAGGCTTTAGTAGAGAGTGTTGGATATCGCGAACGGATAGGCCTATCCTTTGGGCGGGCTGGACTGTTCTGTTGGGAATGTCCTGAAATCTACCGTACTATCTCTAGAAAGTATGATAAGTGTCGAGATCAGACATAAGTCATAAATACTGGGTGATCATGATGGCTTGCTAGAGTCCGCTCATGATCTATAAGTTTAGGACTTATTATCAGTATTGTATGATCCCTAAGGGTCACACACCATAGCTAACGGGAAAGTTAAAATGGAATTAATACGGTAAGATGCAATGGCATTTACTGTATTAGATCAGAGAATTGGGCCAGACAAAATACAGGCTTTTGTCTGATTTGTGTCTTGGGCCCAAAAGATTAATGAGCCATTTGTCTAATGACTTGGGCCCATTAATGAGAGATAAAAGGAATAAGAAACCCTAAGGAAGAGGCTTCTTCCCTGCGATTTTCTCCTTGTGGCCGCGAGCCTCTCTCTCTCTAATCTCTCTCTCTGATCATCCATATCTTTGGTCTAGCAGCCGTCCCTTGCTTGTAAGAGTGTGGATACTCAAGGAGGAATAGGTGATTAATCTGTTCTAGCCGATCTTGTCATTACCATCAATCCGCTGTGCAATCCATAGGTAATGTTACAGGTTTGTTTTATGATTCGTTTTGCAAGAACCTAGATCTGTTTAAGGATTTGTGTTAGGTTGTAATTGAGAATTAAACCTTGAATAAACACCATAATCCTTCAGTGGTATCAGAGCCAGGTTTTAGGTTGCTTGTGAAATTGGATCGAATTATTAATAATGTGAAAGTCAATTATTGAATCGACTTGTTTGTCTTCTTGTGTTTCGATAATCATAAGATGCGATCGTTTTTAAATAAATCGATGCTGTGTTGATAATTGAATGAGATGAGCCGATTATCAAATCAAATTTGATTATGACGTTGGCTGCTGATCATGTGTGTGTCGGCTGATATTGTTAATAATAGAATGAGCCATACTATTATAATAAAACCCTAATCGCTATGTTGCTGCGATAATCAATCGCATGTGTTAAAGCGATACTCGATCGCGTATGTTGACCGAGAACGATCGATCCGATCGTGAGGCCGGCTGGATCGTGCGTGAGCTGTGTGAGCCATGATACCGAGTGCCTGCATGATCGTGGGTTGCGATGATCGATCGGTTTCGATCGTGAGCAACCGCTGTGTCGTAATGGATCATGGGCCTCGGATAATTATGGGCTCACATATTGCGTTAATGGGCTGAGTTGGATCTTGGATCCGATTGTTTGGCCCGTTAAAATTTTACGTCCCGCGAATAGTCAATCGGTTAAACCGAGCTTCGCGGTTCGTTGCCCAAAACCACACCGATTAAACCGGTCCATTTAATTGGCGGTTAATTGTGTGTTTAAAGCCTTAAACCGCAAGTTAAATCAAATTGGCTAAAACACTAGGTGTTTCTTCCCGGTTTTGGATTTAACTGAACCGATCCAATTTAATTGGAGGTTCAAGCGGTTAACCCAAATCGCGGTTTGCTGGAAATAATTTAATACATGGTATTATTTAATCTCTGGTTAAACCGGATTTAAATTCATAAAATTGAATTTTAACCTAAATCGAAGGCTGGTCTAAGTTTGATTTGGTTGGACCAAATAATTTAGAGATGGTCTGGTTTAGTAAATAACCGATGGTTTTGATAGTTAATTTGGTCTTGGACCAGAATTAATAAACCGGATCGATTATGTCAAATTATTGGGCCAGCTGGAATTCTATGGTCTTGGGCCAAGAATTGGGCCTATAATTTGTGACACAACCCAAAATATTTAATAAAATATTTAAATTAGAAATTTCTATTTTAGTAAGTTACTAAATTTAGAAAGTTTCTAAAATAAGAAAGTTTCCCAAAATAGTAATCTTCTATTTTGGAAATAAAACTTAAAATCCTCAAAAACAATATCAAGCTTGGATGTCTTTCCAATCTTGTCAGCTACTTAACGCTTATTTGATTACAGATATGGCTTACAGTGTGAGGTGTCTGTTTTCGCGTAAGTAAAGTAGTATATAGTCACTAATTTCATTGGGAGTCCCAGATTTTAGTGATTATTTAGCTGTAAGAGATTGGTTTCCTTGACTGGGCCATCGGGAGTCCCGGGCCTTGAGACATCTGGTGAATTTGGACCTCGGGTCCAATTCACAACCGAGAGTTATTGGTTATAACTAGCTGTGTGTATGCTTACCAAGTAAAGCTAATTCTGGGTGACGGCCAGTGGCCCACTTTGGATTTAGCTGAGCATGGGTCTCGGAATCATTGTATTCTTATGAGGTTGAACAAAGAAATTTTGAATACAATGCGAGTCTTCTTATAAGTTGTTAAGATTACTCTTTTATGAACTTAATAACTAAAACTCTATTTATCTCTAAATTTCAGCTATGACAAGCACAAACAATCAAAACACTTTCTCGATCCGGTATGTCCTTGAGATGGACAAACTGAACGGATCAAATTTCTTGACTTGGTCGCGGAACCTGAGGCTAGTTCTCAGGCATGAGAGAAAGGACTATGTCCTTGAGAAAGCTCTCCCCGAGAGGATCGGATCCAAAGCCAGTCATGCAGTATATAATGCTTGGAATAAGCATTATAATGATGCGGTAGATGTGCGTGGTCTGATATTGGCTACCATGGACTCAGAGTTGCAGAAGCAATATGAGAACATGAAGTCGCCAATAGAGATGATCAGCAGCCTGAAATTGAGATTTCAGGAGCAGGTAAGAGTGGAGAGATACCAGTTGGTTAAATCTCTCACTAGCTGCAAGCTACCGATTGATCATCCAGTAAGTCCTCATATCAGTAAAATGATGGGTTACATTGATAACCTGAGGAAACTGGATTATCCAGTTAGCCAAGAATTGGCAACTGATATCATTCTGCAGTCACTGCCGTCAAGCTATGATAAGTTCGTAAGGGACTATATCAAGAAAGGCTTAACGAAGACGTTGACTGAACTGCATGACATGCTCAAGACAGTTGAGCCAAACGTGAAGAGTACCCTGTACAATCTCATGAAGGAGAAGGGTAGGTTTACTAAACCTAAAGCTGACAAGGGTGAAGACAAAGTTGTCCAGATTTTGAATCATGGCAAGCGTGTGTCTTCTGAGCCCGAGTCAGATACCTCTTACGTTGGTAAGTGCTGCTACTGTAAAGAGACTGGGCATTGGAAGAGAGATTGCATTAAATTCATGGAAGATTATGAGGAGTTGAAGTTGATGTATGAGACTACTTCCTCAGGTATTCATGTTATTACTTCAAGTTATATCTTATAGGTATTGGATACTGGTTGTGGCACTGATATTTGTTATAATATGCAGAGCCTGAGCAACAGTAGAACGTTGAAGGAAGGGCAAGTGGAACTGCGTGTCTGGAAGGAGCTTGGGATGCTGCCTCAGCCGTAGGGTTTTCACTTGTAGATGCCTTTGAGGCTTGGTTTTATTAAGTAATTGGTACAATGTACCTGCTTTAAGCAGAGTTGTCTTTCATTTTCTTGTAAGAATTTGAATGTTTTTCGTTTTGATAAAAGACAAGTTTTGTTCTTTTGAACTTAATGAAATAATAATTGTAGCATCCTATTCAAGGAATGGGTTTTATATCTTAAACCATAGAGTGCCTAAAACGTAACATAAATACCGCAATTGGTTTAAATCTGATGAATTAAACCTGATCTTTCTTGGCATAAATGTTTTGGTCACATAGAGTAAGTCAGATTCAGAAACCCCATAGTTATGGACTTTTGGGCTCATTTGAATGAATATCTTATGAGACTTGAATTCTGCTTACTAGACCAAAAGACAAAGGGCCCATCTTAGCCGAGCTAAGAAAGGCCCATAGGCTTATTGGAGATTGAACATACTCATGTATGTGGTCCGATGAGTAGTAATGCCAGAGAAAATTTCATGTACTTCATTGTCTCTACTGATTACTTCAGTGAGTGTGACTGTGTTCATTTGATGAGACACAAGTCGGAATTCTTTGACATGGTCGAAAGAATTCCAGAATGAAGTATAGAATCTGAATGACAGAAGTATTAAGACTCTGGATTAGATCACGAGTGAGAATACTTAAGTCATTGATTGTGTGATCATCTGAATGAGTGTGAAGTCGTTTCACAGCTCATTTCTCCTGAAAACCTAGAGGTGTTTCTGTGAGAATGAATCAGATCTTATAAGAAATGATTAAAGATGAGTCACACGAATCTTCCATGATATTCTCTAAGAATAACGCTCCAAAAAAAAAAAAAAAAAAAAAAAAAAAAATCTAAGTTTACGCTGAAATAGTTCTACCAATATCAGTAGAAAGACACCACGTAAATGTGGATTGGAATCGATCCAAATTCGTCTTTACTGAGTATTTGTAGTTGTGCTACTTCGCTGGTTGTCCTAGGGAAACCAAGGCTTGTTACTTTTACGTCCATTCTGTTTTCTAAGAAGGGAAGTTACTTTCCAAGAAGAACAGTGGGAGTAAAAGTACAACTCGAAGAAATTCGAGAAATACAGGAGGCTGCTCAACCTGTTAAGGGAGAGCAACGGATGGATTTACAGATTTCTGTAGAATCTACACCTGTAGAGCCTGAAGTTCGCAGATATGAATGAATCAGTCACTAATCCGAGAGTGATTTCTCGTCATTAGTTGAACCTGATGATCATTAAAAGTTCGCATGATCTGATGATCATTGAAAGCGACGAATCTGCGAAATTCAAAGAAGCGAAAGTGAGCCCAGACTCCGAAAAATTACATTTTGTGTAAATTGGCTTCATCGATCCATTCATGGATGGAAGCAAACATATCGGAGTTGGAATCTTCGTTCTCTTAAAGTAGTCAATGTTTTGACTTGAACAGGAACGAAGTGGAACTGTGCGTTTACTAAAAGATAAGTGGGAGCATTATTGCATTTCTCATAGTGTATGTCGATGACATACTGATTCTCGGATATAACGTCCCAATGCTGCAGTCGGTAAAGGACTGGTTTGGGAGTTGGTTTTATGATTGACATGGGTAAAGCCGCGTAGTTCTTGGATTTTGGATCTAAAGATAGAGATCCAAAAGAGCTGGTAGGACAAAGTCAGGATTCTTAAGTTGACAAAGTCCTACACGTTTTCAGCATTCCAAGAAGGGTTTTATGCCAATGTCATATGGCATTACGTTAAGCGAGATACAGTGTCCTACGATAACTGCTGAGCTTGAAAGCATGGATAGGATTCCATATGCGACGGCAATTGGATCTATCATGTATGCCATGACACGTACTTATTTTGATGTTGCTTTAATGTTAAGCAAGACAAGTAAAGACCAGTCAAATCCAGCAAAGAATCACTGGATTGCCGTAAAGAATATCCTAAAGTATTTGAGGAATACTAAGGATAAGTTCTTGATTTACGGAGAAAGTGAGGTGTTACAAGTCGATAGAGTCTGAAAGGCAATTTTCCAATAGACAAAGATAATTCCTGGTCACAGTCCGGCTATATCTTGTGTCTAACTGGCGGTGCAAGGCACTGTTGCTGACTCCATGACTTAAGCTGAACATTTCGCAGCTTGAGAAGCGGCGAAAGAGGTTGTTTGGATAGAAGAGTTCATCACTGAACTTGATGTGATTCACAGCATAGATGAGGCTAGCTGCACATCAGAGGTCCAAACACCTTGAGGATAGGTATAACCTATTCCTTGAGATAAATGACAGAGGAGTTAAGTAGATAAGCAAGTTTCATCGAATGAGAACGTTGCTAATCTATTAACGAAGCCACTCCTTATGCCTAAGCACGAGTCGCGGACTGTAGCTGTAGGATGAGTGAAATTAAGATGTAGTCTCAATTTCAGTGGGAGTTTGTAAAGGACTTTACTTAGTTGTTTTGAAAGGTTCATGTAAACATAATATTTTATGTTTATGAAATCTAATGATTTCTGGATTATTTTAACTGTGATATAAATAATCGTTCCAAAATGATTCATGTCATTATATATGGGCCATCGAAGTACATGAGTAGACTTGATCCTGAAACCCCATATTTAACGAAGTGACATAAATCATAGTGTCCATAGTCGAAGGTTGTTGAAATTGGAACACCAACAACCTGTTGAGACTAGATTGTGTTGAGACTTATGACCAAGTTTCGAGGGGTCATAGATGCGCGGCATCAAAGTCGACACATAGGTGTATGTAGGGGAGCATATGACCGGACATGGCCCGCTGATGAGAAACTCTGCAAGATATTAATATCTGTGTCATAAGAAGTTCTCATATACGACTATAGAGTATAGTCCTTAGACCTGAGTTCGCATGCATGTGGCTGCACATGGAGTAATGCGCTTTGATCATTGTCTAACGCTGTTTCGTAACTGGGAGCTATACGGACCTTGGTTGGGTGTATTATGAATTGTGTAGTTCATAGTGATGGAACAAGATGGGATTTGTCCCTGCCGTTTAACGGAGGTAATATCTCTAGGCCAATCGGAGATTTGATAGCTGGTAAGAGAATGGCCATTCCCAAACGGACTTGCCCAAGTCGTTTGCATTGTCAGTATCAAATCTGGTCCGATAAACATGGTCTGGCTATATAAGGATGACACGCATCTTGCCTTATGCCAGATCGAGATATTAAGACAAAAGGACTAGGGAATGTAGGATTCCAGTACAATCGGAAGATTGTTGGGAATGTCCTGTGTAGGATTCCAGTACAAGTGGGAGATTGTTGGGAATGTCCTGAAATCTACCGTACTATCTCTAGAAAGTATGATAAGTGTCGAGATCAGACATAAGTCATAAATACTGGGTGATCATGATGGCTTGCTAGAGTCCGCTCATGATCTATAAGTTTAGGACTTATTACCAGTATTGTATGATCCCTAAGGGTCACACACCATAGCTAACGGGAAAGTTAAAATGGAATTAATACGGTAAGATGCAATGGCATTTACTGTATTAGATCAGAGAATTGGGCCAGACAAAATACAGGCTTTTGTCTGATTTGTGTCTTGGGCCCAAAAGATTAATGAGCCATTAGTCTAATGACTTAGGCCCATTAATGAGAGATAAAAGGAATAAGAAACCCTAAGGAAGAGGCTTCTTCCCTGCGATTTTCTCCTTGTGGCCGCGAGCCTCTCTCTCTCTAATCTCTCTCTCTGATCATCCATATCTTTGGTCTAGCAGCCGTCCCTTGCTTGTAAGAGTGTGGATACTCAAGGAGGAATAGGTGATTAATCTGTTCTAGCTGATCTTGTCATTACCATCAATCCGCTGTGCAATCCATAGGTAATGTTACAGGTTTGTTTTATGATTCGTTTTGCAAGAACCTAGATCTGTTTAAGGATTTGTGTTAGGTTGTAATTGAGAATTAAACCTTGAATAAACACCATAATCCTTCATGTTCACGGTATTCAACACTTGGGACATCTCCGGTTTGGCTATTGTCCGTAGTCCGAGTCGGGGGTGTTACAAATGTGGCGTTGCATATGTACAAGCCGTCCTGTTTGGTTACAATCCTCCTGCCTCTCCGCTTCCTTAAGGGTACTCAATCCGTCCTTGGTGTACCTATTCTGGCCGCTATTAATATCGAACCTATCTTGCTTGATATTCGAGCCTCCAACACCACCGGCAATCAACTTGTTGTCCGACAGCTCAACGTCCATTTCAGAGGACTCCAACAACACACATGCTCCCTTTGTCCCGTATACGTTCTCGCTTGGCTTTACCCAAAAGCACATTCCCACGGTGTAATACCCTGCCTCAAGATAAAGTCAACGGGCATATTACAAGTCAACGGAAAGTCATCGGATGTCATTTTGATAAATTTGGAAGCTCGGGAGTATTTTCGTAAATTCACCAAAAGTGAAGACGGGAAGCTTTGACTGGCGGAGAGGGCTGAAATAAGAATTTTTGTAGGCTTTACGGGCTGTCAAGAAAGAAAACTGAAAAACCGAGAAAAAGACGGAACCGCCTCTAAAATGCTTTAAAAATTATAAAATTTTGATCACAGCTCTATTAAATTATTTATGAGCCATATTTAAAATTATTTGGCAAGAATTGACTTCTGGATTAAGATATGAATTTTGGATCATTTAGGAGTAATTAATAACCAAATATTCAAAGTGAAAATATGTGGGTTTGGAGGTGGATCAAGGGAGAATGGGCTGAGATATGAAGTGTTATTGGGCCTTAAATCAAGCCCAATAATGAGCGTGGACCACAAAATCTTGTTAGAAGAAACAAAAATCCATTGTTTGTGTTATTAGGTACATTGAACCAAAAAAGTGTTGGCATCCATCCATGAAGCTTCTATAAGAGGGCTACATGTGTAAGGTGAGTGATGAAATGCAGTGTTTTTGGCCTGAATTTGTGTGTGATTGATAGGTTCTAAGTTTTAATCCCTATTCTCTAACTGCAAGTGCACAGTTCAGTAGTTGTAGTATATAGGGTTATCGAATCCACAGGGACTCTGGTATTCAATAGAACGAAACAGATTAATACTAGGAAGAAAGCAATGTGATTGAATTAAAAGCGGTGCGAGAAAGTAAATCAGTAGCAGAGATTAACGGTTGTGAAAGCAAGTAATTAAAAGTCTAGGGCGTTCTCAAGAAATCAGACAAGCAGACAGTTCATTCAGTAAGGATCTAATTAAGCACAGTTCTAGAACTCAAAACACAGATATAGAATTAACCAAATTCCTTTGCGATAATTCTCTAAGTCTAAGTGCAGCAAACCAAACTTTTGTTTGCGAGAACTAACAGATTAAACTAGCATTAATTCCAGGTTTGATATGTTCACAATTATCCTAAACCAAACTTCCGTTTGCGAGTAGTTTAATTGCTCAATCTAATTAGTTCAGATTCCTAAACCCCACTTCCGTGACGTATTTAGCAACCTAAGATCTAGATTCTAATTGATCAGGTTAGAACTAGCTTTAAGCACAATTAGATTGAAGAACAGATATAGTTATGAATCCTTAACTGAATTTAAACAAGTCTAGCAAGCCATGAAATCCTATGTGAGAAATCCTAAACCTAACAAGGAATCTACTCAGACATAAATAATGAAAACATAATCATATGATGAATAAATTGCATAAAAGAATAAGAGTAAAAGGGGTTTGAAATCTTCTCCAAATACAGATGAAGTAATAGGTTCAGATCAGCCCCAAAAGCTCTAAGAATCCTCTGCTCTTAATTATCAAAGCGTAAGTAAATAAAACACCAAAAACTTAATTATATAGGTCTAATCTCGGCCATGGGCTTCTTCGTAAATATCATGAACTTCTGGATCAGAGCGCAATATCTTGACTCTTCTAAACCGCCGAGTTTTGGCCCGTCTCGCTGGTGCAACGACCGTTGCAGGTGTGCAACGATCGACGCATTCCTCTGTTTTGGACAGTGAACTCTACCTCTCGGCCAATCACTCCAAAAATCTCCAAAATGCTCCATTATCTTTAATTCAGTTCCAAACCTGATTATACCTGTAAAAGACTATAAAAGAACACAAAAGACACTAAAACACACTTATATCATGGCCTAAAACTAGTAAAAATCATGATATATCAACTCCCACACACTTAGCCTTTGCTTGCCCTCAAGCAAAACAGAGAACTAAAACATGGTGAAGAGGTTTGAAAACTCTTCAGAAACTCATTTCATCCTAGAAGCTACAATACTCAGATTCCCCTTAGTAAACCACTGAAAGAATCAATTACAGGATATCAAAACCAACATGTACTTCCCCCACACTTAGCAACTGTCCTAGGTAAACTCCACAATCACATTCAAGCATTCAAATTCTCCCTACTGACTTCTGCAAGTATTTAAGTGCGGTCTCACCTAAGGAGTATCGATCAAAGGGCACATGGATTCTTACCTTATCAGCTCTAGACCACCATACTATCTTTCTCTAGTCCCTTTCTTCTCTTTCCCTTCTTTAACAACTGATTTTTCCCCATTAGGTATCATTTTATTTTTTTTATCAGTGTTCTTCCCGTTATGGGGGGTATTTTGGACACATTCCATGGATCACATGAGAGAAAATAGTGTTTGCTACCATTCCCATGACCACTTCGGAGTTACTAACTCATCCTCAGTTTATTATCTCTTTTTTTTTTTACTTTATAGAAGGGGAGAAGGGAACTAAATAGGATAGGTTGACAGGCTGTGTCAGAACTAATAGGGAATCCGACACAGAGTATACCAAGCCCTTAGGTGAGAAATCTAAGTCAGTATTAAGTTGAAGTCAGTAAAAGGATCCTCTGATACCTGAAGTGATGTGGGTGTTCCCAGTAGGTTGATCTGTGATGGGGTTTTCTAATAGTCAGAGATAGATCCTGCAACTTCATCTCAATGGTTACTTAAGTTCCTGCAAGTCTTGTAAATCTTCTCAGAAAATCATAGTTTCTTACTTAAACAGTTTTGACTCAATAAAACAATTTTTTTTTTGAAAAACGGACTGGCTCTTAAGAAAACAGAAAACAAAAGTCAGTAGCACCTCCCCCACACTTAAGACACACTGTCCCCAGTAGTGTCAAGCGAAGGATTGGTAAAAAGAAAGAAAAATTGTTAAAGTTCTGTTGAGTTCTGTCGGGTTTACCTCTGTCGCTCAGGCATCGATCGTTGCACTAAGTGCATCGACCGTTACTTGGCGATTTTCATGTATGGTCGATCGTTGCTCAGGAGCGCAACGATCGCAGCAATGCGATTACGATCGTGTTGTGGCGATCGACACAGAAGTGCGTCGATCGACGCACTACGAATTTGCCCGAGACCTGCAACATAAACTCACCAAAAACAAAAGCAAACGTAAAATCCTAACAAAAACATCAAAAATTAAGTAGAAAAACACCAGTACCTAATGGTGGGTTGCCTCCCACCCAGCGCTTGTTTAAGGTCAATAGCTTGACCGGACGGACAAGAATTTTCAGGCACCAGGAGATCCCAACAGAGACTTTTTCTGTCTCTGTCCAAGTCTCCTCATCCAAGGTGGCGAGTAGGCTGTTGCAAAATGCTTATGTCCAAGAAAAGATGGAGTAAAATGTGCTCCAGGATCTAGGATCACAGTGTCACTCGGCTGCTCATCATCTGCATCCATGATTATGAATGCCTGCCCATCTATCAGTGGCTTTCGCAGCTTCTCCATCTCATATCGCAGCGGCTCATCTCCCAGGTGGAGGTCTATTAGACTTTGTCTAACATCAATCACAGCTCCTGCTGTAGCCAAGAATGGTCTTCCAAGCAGCAATGCTTCATCAGGATCGCAGTCATACTTCAGCACAAGGAAGTCTGTCGGAACTAAGTAGTTTCCAACTCTCACTGGAATGTCTTTTAAAAGTCCTTCCGGAACTCGTATAGACTGATCAGCTAGGACAAGAGAGGTCCTAGTGGGAGAAAAATCCAGCATACCCAGCTTCTCTGCCACAGAGTATGGCATCAAACTTCCAGCAGCTCCTAAGTCACACAGAGAGCGTCTAAAACTGTCCTCGAAGATGGAGCAGTTAAGCACAAAGACTCCAGGGTCAGGCAGCTTCTTCGGGATCTTTGTCAGCAGAACATCACTTATATGTTGAGGAACTACAATCACCCAGTCTCTCAACTCTTCGTCTAGAGGCAGCATCTTGTTCAAATACCTTTGCACACATGGATGATAAGGTGGATCATCAGAAGATGGAATTTATTCCAATTCTTCACCAATTTTCTCTAGCTTTTTAAGCTCTTCAATTTCCTGCTTAATCACCTCAGATACTGAGGAGTGTTGTCTAACAATCTGCGCATAAATCTCCTGTTGAGAGATCTCAGAAACTCCAGGGAATAGGCGATCAAGCTCCAAGTCAGCATCTATTCCATTATCATCCGACAGTTCTGTCTGCTCACGACCTGCAACGATCGATGCTAGGTGTGTGTCGATCGTTGCAATGCTGCAGTTTCCACCCGAGACTTTTTCACAAAAATCCGAGATTTCTTCTTCCCTCACCAATTCAGCTGTACTTAGCTCAAATTTTTCACCTAGGTGAGATCCATCATTAATGCACACAGACCAGGCTTTAATATGAGTGTCTGCCACTCCTTTTCCCTTCATAGAGCTGGAAATCTGACTCACCTGAGTATCTAACTGCTTCATGTGAGTGTTCAGCGTCTCAAACTTTCCATTGAGGTTCTCATAGACAGCATCTATCTTCTTGTTGCTTTCCACAGTACTCTTGGTCTGACTTTCCATTAGTTGTTCAAACATTGCTTCCACCCTACTCTCATGAGCTGTAGGTGCAGGAGGAGTCTGATAAGATGTAGATCCATAGGTTCTCTGAGCACTTTGTCCAAATGGTTTCTGAAAACCACTAGTCTGTCCAAAAGAGTTTTGATTGCCTGTAAAGGCACTCTTCGGTCCTTGGTTGAAGAATTTGTTACCCTGCTGATTACCAAATCTGTTACCTTGGAAACCAGATCCTCCAATGTAATTCACATCTTCTTCCTGAGTGTCCTCCTCAGTCTGAATTACCTCAATATCTTGAGCAAAATGGACAGCCTTCTTATTAGTCAGGAGGTTGTAGATTGTGTCCATCCTAGATCTCAATTCAGTCATCTCTGTATTCTCTACACATCCACCAGATTTCTTCCTTCTCTCATCCATAGTCTTGCAACTGTTGCTGCCAACTAGGTTCTCAATCAGCTGCTTAGCCTGTGTAGGAGTCTTGGTGTTGAAGTTAGCATTACTGGAGTTATCCAGTGCAGACTGATATGGCAGATCTATTCCTCTAAAGAAGATACCAAGTAACTGCACTTCAGTGAATCCATGGTGTGGGCAGTCACGCTGGAACTTCTTAAATCTCATCCAGGCAGCTTTCAAAGGCTCCACAGCTCCTTGGGAAAATGTGAGTATGTCCTGTCTAGACTGGTCTGAACGCGCATCATCATAGAAATGACGTAGGAACTCACTCTTCAGGTCTGCCCAAGTAGTAAACTGTCCAGGTGGCAGTTGCTTCAGCCATGCAGCAGCGTCTCCAGCGAGACTGTAAGGAAAAAGCTTAAGGAACAGATAATCCTGGCAAACTCCATCATACTTCATGCCATTGATTATGTCCTCAAACGAATCAATGTGGTCCATAGGCTGCTCTGTTGGATGTCCATGAAATGCATTCTGCCTTATCATCGAGTAGTAGATGGTTTTGACCTCAAAATCATTCCTCTCAAAAGCAGGAAGCACTAAAGCTGACCGGTTTCTATGAAACTCATCCGGTCTGTTGTAGTCAGCTAAAGTCCTCTCATGGACAACTAACTGTCTACCTTGGGCCTGTCCTTGACCCTGGTTCTGCTCCTGTTGCTGTTGCTCAGGAGGATCAGGGATGACATTCCCTTCAGCATCAACCCTTTGCCCAGCAGCATTGTACGGGTTGTTATCTCGGTCCCTCAGGGTACCTTCAGCATCTGGTATCAAGATCAGACGTTCTCGTACCATTCTCTCTCTCTTTTCTCTTCTGGTAGTTCTTTCTAGACGTCCAAGTTCTTCAAGATCGAGATTAACTAAGTCCAAGTTCGGATTACTTCTAGTTTTCTGCGTCTGCATAAACTGTCTGTAATCGTCGGGCAACGATCGATGCTATCAGTGCAACGATCGTTTCAATCTCTGAATCGCCTAGTGACGATCCATGCTAAGGGTGCAACGATCGACGCAGTGCGATATTGGTACCTGCGACAGAGAGAAAATCAGAGAAAATCAGTAACTAACAAAAACAAAAGCAAAAACGAAAAGAAAACGAAAAATCCTAGTAAAACCCTAAGTTCGGTCCTATCGAAGACTCTAAGAGTCCCCGGCAACGGCGCCAAAAACTTGATAGGTTCTAAGTTTTAATCCCTATTCTCTAACTGCAAGTGCACAGTTCAGTAGTTGTAGTATATAAGGTTATCGAATCCACAGGGACTCTGGTATTCAATAGAACGAAACGGATTAATACTAGGAAGAAAGCAATGTGATTGAATTAAAAGCGGTGCGAGAAAGTAAATCAGTAGCAGAGATTAACGGTTGTGAAAGCAAGTAATTAAAAGCGCTAAGTCTAGGGCGTTCTCAGGAAATCAGACAAGCAGACAGTTCATTCAGTAAGGATCTAATTAAGCACAGTTCTAGAACTCAAAACACAGATATAGAATTAACCAAATTCCTTTGCGATAATTCTCTAAGTCTAAGTGCAGCAAACCAAACTTTCGTTTGCGAGAACTAACAGATTAAACTAGCATTAATTCCAGGTTTGATATGTTCACAATTATCCTAAACCAAACTTCCGTTTGCGAGTAGTTTAATTGCTCAATCTAATTAGTTCAGATTCCTAAACCCCACTTCCGTGACGTATTTAGCAACCTAAGATCTAGATTCTAATTGATCAGGTTAGAACTAGCTTTAAGCACAATTAGATTGAATAACAGATATAGTTATGAATCCTTAACTGAATTTAAACAAGTCTAGCAAGCCATGAAATCCTATGTGAGAAACCCTAAACCTAACAAGGAATCTACTCAGACATAGATAATGAAAACATAATCATAAAAGAATAAGAGTAAAAGGGGTTCGAAATCTTCTCCAAATACAGATGAAGTAATAGGTTCAGATCAGCCCCAAAAGCTCTTAGAATCCTCTGCTCTTAATTATCAAAGCGTAAGTAAATAAAACACCAAAAACTTAATTATATAGGTCTAATCTCGGCCAGGGGCTTCTTCGTAAATATCAGGAACTTCTGGATCAGAGCGCAATATCTTGACTCTTCTAAACCGCCGAGTTTTGGCCCATCTCGCTGGTGCAACGACCGTTGCAGGTGTGCAACGATCGACGCATTCCTCTGTTTCGGACAGTGAACTCTACCTCTCGGCCAATCACTCCAAAAATCTCCAAAATGCTCCATTATCTCCAATTCAGCTCCAAACCTGATTATACCTGTAAAAGATTCTAAAAGAACACAAAAGACACTAAAACACACTTATATCATAGCCTAAAACTAGTAAAAACCATGATATATCAGTGATGTCGTGGAGGGAGATGGAGAGGAGAGGTGAGACAAGTGGAGGGTAGAGATCATCTCACTTTTACTATAAAAGGAGGCCTTCCTCCATCCATTTTCCAGCACTAAAAACTCAAAGGAGTAAAAGAAGAGAGAAACAAGAGAGGAAGAAGGGAGGAAGAAGAAAAAGGAAGAAGGAAGAAGAAGTAGAAGGAGCCAGAGGGTGGAAGAAGAAGAAGCCGGAGGGAGGAGGAAGAAGAGAAGAAGGAGGGGAGCCAGAGGAGAGAGAGAGAGAGAGAGAGAGAGAGAGAGAGAGAGAGAGAGAGAGAGAGAGAGAGAGAGAGAGAGAGAGAGAGAGAGAGAGAGAGAGAGAGAGAGAGAAAGTGAGGCTAGAGAGAGATAAGAGATGGGATGGTGACGGAGGAATGGTGAAATATTTCTGTAAGAGGAGATTTTCAACGTTCATCCCACGTACCGACTTTCTCTTTCCTTATAGACGGTTTGTTGTAGACGTCGTATGAGGTTGGTCCGGAGGTTCGTGTGGAGGAACGATCGGAATTACTAGGGCCAACACCCGTGTCAAGTTCGGGTCAAAGCAAGTCAACGATTCGGGAAAGGTTCGGGTTAGCATCGGGTTCGTGTCGATTCTTGTTGTTCCGTCAATCCAACCATCCGTCGTCACGATATCACTATGAGGTGGCTAAACTATTGTGTGATGCATTTAGGTAGGTCATATAGACCTCGTAATTATGGAACCATAGAATCATAGGAATGCATATCCATTACTGAAATATGGTAGAACTGCTAGGTTGATTAAATAACTCGGGAATTAAACAAAACGGATAGGACATATATATTGCATACATTTATCACTCATTGGTTGATGGATTGATTGTATTATTGATTGATTGATTGTGTGCTGCATACATATAGAATGGCATACTAGAATATATATATATATATATATATATATATATATATATATATATATATATATATATTATAAGAACGTATCCAAATGAATCTATATAAGAAAAATTAAGAGTTAAATTAAAATACGGATTAAAATACATAACACACCTAGAATATGATAATAGGGTTGGGTTAAGAAATTAATTATTAATTATTGGGACGTCAGGAGATTAGTAACTCAATCTCACGAACTTGGGGTAATTAAACATAGAACTATTGAAATAGTAATTTAAAAGATATAATTTGGGGTTGAGCCGTCTAGGGAGTTAGTAAACTAGTTAGTAAGTTTACTAACTCCAATCTAGCGGAGAAATAATTGAATAATTAAAACTAAGGAACTGAGATTAAAATGCATTAGGGTTTAAGCTAAAAGTATTACACTACAAGAAAACATATCTATAACAACGGCGAATTTCGTTGCAAATTCGTTGCTAATAGGTCATAGCATCGAATTTACGACAAATCATCTTTCGTCGTTAAACGTTTGTCGCTAATCGATTTTCGTCGTTAAATCGTCTTTAAGTGCGACTATACGAATTCGTCGTTAATATTTCGCTAAATACCGAGGAAATGAAATAATCACAAAGCTGTTGTTAATCCGTTGTTAAATTTGCAACGAATTAACATCGAATAAGAGACGAAAAGGAAAAAATATAAATTAGAAAATAATGGTAGGTAATACTTTTGAGTACCTATTTTCGTTGCTAAAACGTCGTTAATCTATTCCTCGTAAATTCTTTGTCACCTATTTCCGTCGCTAAAACGTGACTACCAACATTCGTTGCAAAAACGTCGTTAATAAATTTGTTGTAAATTCGTCGTTAAATTAGCTACGAATTAACAAAGAATATTTATAATATATTATTTATATAAATATTTAATATATAATGAATTAAATTCAATAATAATATTCAAAAAATAAATGTTATAAATATATATTACAAACCAAAATTTATTCCAAAAAATTGTCATTGAACTAGTCTAGTTAAGATCTAAATCCGTCCGACCCAAAAATTCTGCCGCTTAGATCAACTCATTGGTCTCCGGAACGTACGTCTCCTGTGCGGACGAACACGTCTGAGATGGTCCCGTCTGGTTCGGTCCTACTCTCGCTGCCGCTAATACTCGTTTCTTCTTAATATCCGCTATACCCCGTACTGAACGAGGGTTATCCTCGACTAGCAGGTCGAACAAGCTATCTTGTGCTCTTTTGGATTCCTCGTAAGCTGCCTTCAGCTCATGAGCAACCGCCTTTTGTGAGTTGCTGCATAGAGGTCGGGAACTGATAGGAGGTCTCCGTCCTTAGCCTACCAAAAAAAAATTTTAAACAATGTTTTGACGAAATTATGTGAATTGTTTTATAAAGAAAAGAAAAAAATAGTAATTTATTACCATGTATATGCGGATTCCAGCAAAAGACTTCTGGCCAGTAGTATGGGGCGTCGGTAGCTGACTATCAGACCCCGGAGTCATCCGAGCTGCCGAGCACTTTGCCGATTTTGTTGATCGAATGGTCATCGACCAAAACCGCTTCAAGCCGTCCCAAACGTCTTTGGCCAATTAGCCCGGCTTCCCTTTGTCGCCTTTCACTTTCCATCCCTTGTTCTTCTTTACCGAGACGGTGCCGCTTAGGCGAAGTCCCGCCTTATGGATGAACTCCACCTTGACAAGCTCGTGGTGTCTGTCATAATCCCAATGATACCTTTGCTGAAATGAAAAGAAAAATCATGTGATTATAAAATAAAGTTAATATACTTAAAAATATATTTAACTATGAAAAAATAATTACCGCGAAACACTTGAACCATGTGTCTTGAGTATCCTTCTCAGTCTGACTCCAGTTCGTGTGAGGCTCTAAGAAGTAGCTTTTAATTATATTAGAGATATTTCGACTGATACTATTATCGATCGGAAACCTGAAATTTTAAAAAGAATTATACTATCAATAAATCAAATTAAAAAATAGTAATAAAAAGTAATTTAACTAGAAAATAAAATAATTAATTACCATAAAGTCCCGTCTGGACGGTCAAGATGTAAGATCGGTAGAGAATCCCAGACAAGCTGCACAAGTAGCTGCTCGACCGTCATATGAGCATACGGAGCCGGTGCATGCTCGAGATACGGAGCCGTAGGGTCTTCAAGAGGTGACGGCTCAGCCGGAGATACGGGAGGAGATGGACGTGGCGCAGAAGGACATGACGCACACGGACTTCGTGTAGACGAAAGTGGCATCCGGGAAACAGACTCCGTCGCTGAAGGCGGCTGACCGCGACTCGATCCCGGTAGCGGTTCGTGTGTCTCCATAAAATTAATGTAGTGACGCTTTTTATTAGAAACCATCTAAAAAGTTATATGAAATTTATAATTAATAATATAATCAACAATCAATCTAACAATAAAATAGATTCCAATCAAACAACCTAACAATTAAATTCCATCAATTTTAACTAATAAATCCAACCACCTAACAAAAATCTAACTATTTATTCATTTATAAATATATATTTAAAAACTTATATATCATATATACATAATCATTATATATATATGTATATATACTTACGGATCTAATCAACGAAGAGGGGGAAGGCCGACGTGCTTGAGACATGAAAATGTGCAACCCTTCTCGAAACTCCTTCGTAACTGTCCCCTTCGCATCTTTATGTCGATACATCTAATTCCTTGGCATTTGCGAAGATTTGTTTTAGGTTTTTTAGTTAATTTTTTATTATGAAGTGTGGGGGTATTTATCGTTTTTTACCTGCCACCAGCATAATTACTTGTCGCTAATTCGATGCAAGAAGCAAGGAATTAACGATAAATGGTTAAGGTTCGTCGTTAATTCCTTGCTTCTTGCATCGAATTAGCGACGAGTAGTTAAGCAGGTGGAAGGTAAAAAACTATAAATACCCCAACACTCCATAATGAAAAATTAACTAAAAAACCTAAAACAAATCTTTCTAAATGCCAAGGAGTTGGATGTATCGACATAAAGATGCGGAGGGGGCAGTTACGAAGGAGTTTCGAGAAGGGTTGCACATTTTCATGTCTCAAGCACGCCTTCCTCCTCGTCGATGAGATCCGTAAGTATATATACATATATAATGATTATGTATATAAATGTATATATGATATATAATTTTTAAAATATATTTATAAATGAATAAATAGTTATATTTTTGTTAGGTGGTTGGATTTATTAGTTAAAATTGATGGAATTTAATTGTTAGGTTGTTTGATTGGAATTTATTTTATTGTTAGATTGATTGTTAATTAGATTATTAATTATAAATTTTATATCATTTTTGTAGATGGTGCCTAATAAAAAGCGTCACTGCATTAATTTTATGGAGACACACGAACCGCTACCGGGATCGAGTCGCGGTCAGTCGTCTTCAGCGACGGAGTGTGTTTCCTGGACGCCATTTCCGTCTGCACCACGTCCGTCTGCGCCACGTCCTTCTACGCCACGTCCGTCTCCTCCCGTATCTCCGGCTGAGCCGTCACCTCTTGAAGTCCCTACGACTTTGTATCCCGAGCATGCACCGGCTCCGTATGCTCAGATGACGGTCGAGCAACCACTTGTGCAGCCGGGCTGGGATTCTCTACCGATCTTACATCCTAACCGTCCAGACGGGACTTTATGGTAATTAAATATTTTATTTTCTGGTTAAATTAGTTTTTATTATTATTTTTTTTAATTTGATTTATTGATAGTATAAATCTTTTTAAAATTTCAGGTTTCCGATCGTTAATAGTATTAGTCGCAATATCTCTAATATAATTAAAAGCTATTTCTTAGAGCCTCACTCGAACTGGAGTCAGACTGAGAAGGATACTCAAGACACATGGTTCAAGTGTTCCGCGGTAATTCCTTTTTCATAGTTAAATATATTTTTAAGTATAATAACTTTATTTTATAATCACATCACTGTTCTTTTCATTTCAGCAAAGGTATCATTGAGATTATGACAGACACCACGAGCTTGTCAAGGCGGAGTTCATCCATAAGGTGGGACTTCGCCTTAGCGGCACCGTCTCAGACAGGAAGAACAAAGGATGGAAGGTGAAAGGCGAAAATGGGAAGCCGGGCAACTTGGCCAAAGACGTTTGGGACGGCTTGAAGCGGTTTTGGGTCGATGACCATTCGATCAACAAAATCGGCAAAGTGCTCGGCAGCACGGATGACTCCGGGGTCGGATGGTCAGATACCGACGCCCCATACTGCTGGCCAAAAGTCTTTTGCTGGCATCCCCATAGACATGGTAATAAATTACTATGTTTTTATCTTTTCTTTTTAAAACAATTCACATAATTACGTCAAATCATTGTTTTAATTTTTTTTGGTAGGCTAAGTACGGAGAGCTCCCATCACTTCCCGGCCTCTATCAAGAAACTCACAAAAAGAAGAATGGTCTTTTTGTGAGTCCTTCGGCCGAGAAGTTCTACACTGAAGTGACGTCTCGAGTCACAGAGCGAGAGACGCAGCTGTCACAGCAGCTCTCGCCGGGTGGTACTCCGATCCGCGACAAGCTTACGATGAAGGAGATTGATGAAGTTCGGACATAGATTTTATATTTATTACATTTTATTTTGCTGCGACATAACGTATTTTCAGGAACAACCTTTTAGCACCTGATGATACGTAACTTAGTCCGAGTCGTCAGAACTCTTGGTTTGGTACGGGTTGGCAAGCCTTAGGCCTTAGTAGAGAGGGTTGGATATCGCGAACGGATCGGCCTATCCTTCGGGCGGGGCTGGACCGTCCATGGTATTCAACACTTGTGACATCTCACGTTTGGCTATTGTCCGTAGTCCGAGTCGGGGGTGTTACAAATGTGACGTTGCATATGTACAAGCCGTCTTGTTTGGTTACAATCCTCCTGCCTCTCCGCTACCTTAAGGGTACTGAATCCATCGTTGGTATACCTGTTCTGGCCGTTATTGATCTCGAACCTATCTTGCTTGATATTCGAGCCTCCATCACCACCGGTAATCAACTTGTTGTCCGACAGCTCAACGTCATTTCAGAGGACTCCAACAACCCACATGCTCCCTTTGTCCCGTATACGTTCTTGCTTGGCTTTACCCAAAAGCACATTCCCACGGTGTAATACCCTGCCTCAAGATAACGTTAACGGGCAGGTTACAAGTCAACGGAAAGTCATCCGATGTCATTTTGGTAAATTTGGAAGCTCGGGAGTATTTTGGGAAATTCACCAAAAGTGAAGAGGGGACGCTTTGACTGGCGGAGAGCGCTGAAATAAGAATTTTTGGAGGCTTTAAGGGCTGTCGGGAATAGAAACCGAAAAAACCAAGAAAAAGAAGGAAACACATCTAAAATGCTCCAAATATTATGAAATTTTGACAATAGCTCTATTAAATTATTTATGAGCCATGGTTAAAGTATTTGGCAAGATTTGACTTCTGGATTAAGATATGAATTTTGGATCATTTAGGAGTAATTAATGACCAAAAATTCAAAGTAAAAATATGTGGGATTGGAGGTTGATCAAGGGAGAATGGGCTGAGATATGAAGTGTTATTGGGCCTTAAATCAAGCCCAATAATGAGCATGGGCCACGAAATCTTGTTAGAAGAAACAAAAACCCATTGTTTGTGATATTAGGTATTGAACCAAAAATAAGTTGGCATCCATCCACGAAGCTTCTAGAAGAGGGCTACATGTGTAAGGTAAGTGATGAAATGCAGTTTTTTTTTGCCTGAATTGTGTGTGATGTCGTGGAGGGATATGGTGAGGAGATGTGAGACAAGTGGAGGGTGGAGATCATCTCACTTTTACGATAAAAGGAGGCCTACCCCCATCCATTTTCCTCGCACCAAAAACTCAAAGGAGTAAAAGAAGAGAGAAAGAAGAGAGGAAGAAGGGAGGAAAAAGAAGAATAAGAAGAAGAAGAAGAAGAAGAAGGGGCCGGAGGGAGGAAGAAGAAGAAGCCGGAGGGAGGAAGAGGAAGAGAAGAAGAAGGAGGAGAACCGGAGGAGGGAGAGAGAGAAAGTAGGAGAGAGAAAGTGAGGCTAGGGAGAGATAAGAGATGGGATGGTGACGGAGGAACGGTGAAATATTTCCGTAAGCAGAGATTTTCAACGTTCATCCCACGTACCAACTTTCTCTTTCCTTTTAGACGGTTTGTAGTAGACGTCATATGAGGTTTGTCCGGAGGTTCGTGTGGAGGAACGATCAGAATTACTAGGGCCAGCGCTCGGGTAAAGTTTGGGTCAAGCAAGTCAACGGTTCGGGGAATGTTCGTGTTAGCATCGGGTTCGTGTCGGGTCTCGTTGTTCTGTCAATCCGTCCATCCGTCGTCACGATATCATTGTGAGTTGGCTAAACTATTCTGTGATGCATTTAGGTAGGTCATATAGACCTTGGAATTATGGAACCATAGAATCATAGGAATGCATACCCATTACTGAAATATGATAGAACTCCTAGGTTGATGAAATAACTCGGGAATTAAAAAAATTGGATATAACATATATATTGCATACAATTATCCACTAACAACCTAACGGCACGCAATCGGTTAACCTTTTTAATTCTAAACCCTAATCACGTTTACTTGGTCTTATTAGGTTATTTATTAATCAACTCCTTAATTAATAATTATTATCTAATTTTTAGTTAATTGGGCACGCGACCTAATACTAGGTTTAGGATTCCCGGTTTAATTCAACTACGAGTTTTCGAACCGACTCACAGAAATAACCGCGAACGACGGCTTGATGCGGATGTGAATTCCCGAACCACCGAGCACTCCTGAATCAAAGAACCACAGAACTAATCAACTTCGGGATTAAACCGAACCGACCCAATTACCCTAATCAACCGGTTTGACTAAACCGGTTTAGGGTTAAACCGTTGACCGGTTCACGCCCTTTGACCCGGTTCAATCAAACCTTAAACCAATTCCAAATTCAAATCAACTCATAACCACTTAACCGGTAAACCGAACCAATTCACCCCCGAATTAAACCGGTTTGACTAAACCGGTTGAGATTGAACCGTTGACCGGTTCAACTCACGTTGACCCGGTTTAGTCAACCCTCAAACCAAACCCAATCTCTGATCAAACCATACCAGAAGACTCCCTGAAGAACCGGCTAGCTTTTAGCGGCGGAGGGCTTCACCGGCGGCGACTCTCCGGCGTTGACTCCGGCGGAGGAGAGTTGACCGGCGGCGGTGAGGGCTTTTCCGGCGGTTTCTCGCAGCCAACCACCTATCAAACTGATCACCAACACCAGATCTACTCAATACCATCCTCAAAACATCTAAAAACACTAAGGAAAAGGTGAGATTCCACAAACCCTAAGGAGCGGTTGCTTCACGGAGGTTTTCCGGCGACCTCCGGTGGTTCTCACGGCGGCGGTTAACTGGAAAAAGATAGAGGAGCTCAATACAAAACTATAGCACTTTACAGATCTAGATTTGAGTTAATAGAACGAAAGTTATAAGATTTCTTGCCCAAGAAGCTTTGGTGATCAACTAGGGTTCTTGGTGTTCTTCAAACTTCAAGAACACATGCATGAATTTCTGGAAAAGAACGCATGTTCTTGGGTGACAGAGAGAGAAGGAGGAGAGACCGAGTGAGAGAGATGAGATTTGATGATGGAAGAAAAAGATTTGAGCTTTACTTGTTCACTAAGATACAATGAATCCAACAAGGATTTTTGGGTGAATCTCTCAAGAACACAACAAAGCAATTTACATGCAAGATATGTATGTTTCTGGAAAAGAGAGAGTGAGAGATCGAGAGAGAGTTGAGAGAGATGAGAGAGAGGTTTAGATGAAATGAATGTGGGAAAAGATGGTTACTTGCACAAGGGAGGATTCAATGCATTTTCTTATGCATGCATGAAGAGAAGAGAGGTGGCGGCTTGGGGAAGAGACAGGTGTCTCTCTGGCATCATTATGTTGCCTAAACATCATAATTAACACCACACACAAGCCACTAATCACACATTCTTCCGTTGCTCGGTTTTACGGTTTCTCGGGTTTAATATTTTAGAACGTCTCCGGGTGATCCCATAAATTCTAAAACCTCCAAAATATGATTCTCCATGCTATTATATGAATTTAGCATTTTGAATCACTCCGTTTGGGCTTACGTAGCTCTAGATATGAATTTCCGAAGTTTCTTCGGTTTAGTCGGTTTCCATTCCCGACAAGCCGAAAAACTCGTTTCTGCCCCGTTTTCTCCAATTCTGGTCTTGTAAACATTCTTTATGTTAAAACATAAGAATATTTGGCCCGTCTCGGTTTCTGTCTCGAACTTTGGTAAAATTACCATTTTACCCCTGACTTAGGTAAAATGACGATTTTACCCTCGGTTGACTTTCTGCTACCCGTTGACCGTATTTTTGATACGGGGTATCACATTCTTCCCCACTTAAAGGAATTTGGTCCCCGAATTCTTCGTCACTTACAGACGTCAAATCGGTTCCGATTCTGGTGGACTGCTTTACCAACTCGTTCTGACGCTTCCCCACTTTGATTCGACTTCCACATCTTTCTGATGGCACCCTTCCTTCCTTTTCCTGGGACACTCTTCAAGAATCTGATCAACGGCTTCCTTCTGCCTGATTCCCACATCGCCGTTACTCCTTCCAAATCTCTTTGCTAACTCCTCATACATCTCGGCTCCTTTCCGTCGCTCGCGATGGCGGCTGCATTCCCACTGACGATATTCCCGCTACTTCGCGGTCCGGTGCGCTCGACTAGCAACATCTCGACACTTTACTTTGCTTCCGAGTTCTGGCTCGGTATCGGGTTCACATCGCATCCTCGCTCTATCCCCGATATCACTTCCCCATAGCTATATGGTTACTTAATCACGTACCCGGCGGTCTCTTGTGATTAAGTAACGATACACTATAAGTCTGTTCTCTCGTGAATTGACGGTTGAACTCAACCGTCCGCAAGTCAGCTCGAAACTTGAAATACAACCAAAATAAACTTATGACTTATCTTTCTATCACGATCAAAGAAAAACGATCGATCACTACTTACACATTCGAACTAATAACAATCTAATGGTCGCTATGACCCAACACAATCAATCTATCAAAACCACGCACACTAACGCCACGCAGTCTACCGCCCAATAAAACAATCACACAATCAAGCAAGAAATCAACAAACAATTTACTACACATATAATCATGCAATCTAATGATCGGCCGGATGCGTCGTCAATCCAGGTTTAGGTCATGATGAACGGTCGTCAGTTCCGCCCATAATTTAGTTTCACACTGTAAACCATTTGCTTTTCGAACCGTCTCAATCATGCAAATAGTTACTATGCTACTATAAACGATTAGCCGAACACTCTGCATCCACCATATACATAAAATGATATATCATACATTATAAAGTTTTTAGTACACGGTTAAGATCAGAGTTCCTACATAAAGCCGTCATCATATACCAAAAACCCATACGACGCCGCTGCACAACAAAAATCAAAGACGACACGCAAGTCGCCTATCCGCCGATCTATCTACAAGTCAAAATAGAGTTAGTGCCCCCAACTTACCTGGCCTAACTACCCCTACCATAACCTAACGCCTCCAGTAAGACCGAAATTCCCCACACCACTGGCAATACGGCTCACTGGAGTATCCGCTGGCAGGCGCGCCGGGTGGGTGTGGTGTGTGTGCATCTCGAGATGGTGCTCCGACGTGCTGGGGCTCGGTGATCGGATAGAGGTAAGCATCGTGACCTGCGCGGCCACAAACTGAACATACTGAAGGAGCTGCTGGGTACGGTTCTCGATAACAAGCGGATGCCGGATGTCCATAACCTCCACACAACTGGCAAGGCGAGGTCGGCGCTGATGGGGGATCCATTAAACAATCTGAGGCAAGATGACCTGGACCTCTGCATAATTGGCACCTCCTCACTGGCTCGGGCTGCGGCAACCGAATGATCGGCATCTGGATCATAGGTAGCTGTCTGGGGGGCGGCGAACTAGGCTCGGGATATCTGCGGCTGGGTCCGGCTCCCAAGTCCCTGGGCACCGATGCTGGGTACGGCTCTCCATCGGGCATGTGCAGTCCTGCTCTGGCGACTGGACAAGTCATCTCTCTGTGGTCTGTCTGGCTGCATAGAGGACAGCGAGCTGGTCCAGATAAGGGGTGGTAAACCTCCCGAAGGTGCGGGTCCAATGATCGAGGGCACCACCATAAATGGAAATCTCGTACTCCACATCCACTACAAGCTCGGCTCTCGAGTACTACCGGTGGGGCCTCTATCGCCTCGGCTGGTGGCGTTACTGCCTCAAACTCTGACTCAGAAGATCCTGATGACATCTCAATATCCAACGGGGTACGGGGAGATCCTGGTCTAACCTGCTGCGCCAAGATATCCTCTAACATCGCTACATGCTCCCCTACCTGCTGCTCCCACTGCTGATGCTGCTCGGGGTCTACTGGCTCCATCTCTAGATCAAAACCAAACGGTAACGGGTCCATCAGATAATCCTCCATACCAAGCGGCGGTGGAAACTCCGGTGCCTCAAGGGGTGGCGCCTGGTACATCGGTGGCGCATCTGTCGCTGTGAGAATCTGCGGCATGTCCGGCTCTGGCCACTGCGGCGGTAACTGAAACTCCACATCTGCTCCGCCCGGAAATCCCAACATGTCGGCATAAGGGTCTCGGCTACATGCATCGTCCATCATCACTGGAGGCAAAGGGTCCGGGAGAGGAGACCAATCTATCTGTGCCGCTTTGGCACCCTGCAACTGTCACACAGGAACTGGCGGATGCGCGGACGTACGTGAACCTCGTGTATGTCCTGGTGACGCTGGATACCCCTGAAACTGCTCTACCTGCCCCTGCTCGGAACTGACCGATCCCTGCTGACTCATACTGCTCGGCTATAATGCTCCGTATACACACACACACCGATCGGTTTGCAGTCTTACAGCAGTGTGTCCCGGGCTGAGTGGTTGGGTGTGTGTGTGTATACGGAGCAGTATAGCCGAGCAGTATGAGTCAGCAGGGATCAGTCGGTTCCGAGCAGGGGCATGTAGAGCAGATTCAGGGGTATCCAGCGTCACCAGGACATACACGAGGTTCACGTACGTCCGCGCATCCGCCAGTTCCAGTGCGACAGTTGCAGGGTGCCAGAGCGGCACAGATAGATTGGTCTCCTCTCCCGGACCCTTTGCCTCCAGTGATGATGGACGATGCAGGTAGCCGAGACCCTTATGCCGACATGTTGGGATTTCTGGGCGGAGCAGATGTGGAGTTTCAGTTACCGCCGCAGTGGCCAGAGCCGGACGTGCCGCAGATTCTCGCAGCGACAGATGCGCCACCGATGTACCAGGCGCCACCCCTTGAGGCACCGGAGTTTCCACCGCCGCTTGGTATGGAGGATTATCTGATGGACCCGTTACCGTTTGGTTTTGATCTAGAGATGGAGCCAGTAGACCCCGAGCAGCATCAGCAGTGGGAGCAGCAGGTAGGGGAGCATGTAGCGATGTTAGAGGATATCTTGGCGCAGCAGGTTAGACCAGGATCTCCCCGTACCCCGTTGGATATTGAGATGTCATCAGGATCTTCTGAGTCAGAGTTTGAGGCAGTAACGCCACCAGCCGAGGCGATAGAGGCCCCACCGGTAGTACTCGAGAGCCGAGCTTGTAGTGGATTTGGAGTACGAGATTTCCATTTATGGTGGGGCCCTCGATCAGTGGACCCGCACCTTCGGGAGGTTTACCACCCCTTATCTGGACCAGCTCGCTGTCCTCTATGCAGCCAGACAGACCACAGAGAGATGACTTGTCCAGTCGCCAGAGCAGGACTGCACATGCCCGATGGAGAGCCGTACCCAGCATCGGTACCCAGGGACTTGGGAGCCGGACCCAGCCGCAGAGATCCCAAGCCTAGTTCGCCGCCCGCCAGACAGCTACCTATGATCCAGATGCCGATCGTTCGGTCGCCGCAGCCCGAGCCAGTGAGGAGGTGCCAGTTATGCAGAGGTCCGGGTCATCTTGCCTCAGATTGTTTTATGGATCCCCCATCAGCGCCTACCTCGCCTTGCCAGTTGTGTGGAGGTTATGGACATCCGGCATCCCTTGTTATCGAGGACCGTACCCAGCAGCTCCTTCAGTCTGTTCAGTTTGTGGCCGCGCAGGTCACGATGCTTACCACTGTCCGATCGCCGAGCCCCAGCACGTCGGAGCACCATCTCGAGATGCACACACACCACACCCACCCAGCACGCCTGCCAGCGGATACGCCAGTGAGCCGTATTGCCAGTGGTGTGGGGCATTTCGGTCTTACTGGAGGCGTTAGGTTAGGGTAGGGGTAGTTAGGCCAGGTAAGTTGGGGGCACTAACTCTATTTTGACTTGTAGATAGATCGGCGGATAGGCGACTTGCGTGTCGTCTTTGATTTTTGTTGTGCAACGGCGTCGTATGGGTTTTTGGTATATGATGACGGCTTTATGTAGGAACTCTGATCTTAACCGTGTACTAAAAACTTTATAATGTGTGATATATCGTTTTATGTATATGGTGGATGCAGAGTGTTCGGCTAATCGTTTATAGTAGCATAGTAACTATTTGCATGATTGAGACGGTTCGAAAAGCAAATGGTTTACTGTGTGAAACTAAATGATGGGCGGAACTGACGACCGTTCATCATGACCTAAACCTGGATTGACGACGCATCCGGCCGATCATTAGATTGCATGATTATATGTGTAGTAAATTGTTTGTTGATTTCTTGCTTGATTGTGTGATTGTTTTATTGGGCGGTAGACTGTGTGGCGTTAGTGTGCGTGGTTTTGATAGATTGATTGTGTTGGGTCATAGCGACCATTAGATTGTTATTAGTTCGAATGTGTAAGTAGTGATCGATCGTTTTTCTTTGATCGTGATAGAAAGATAAGTCATAAGTTTATTTTGGTTGTATTTCAAGTTTCGAGCTGACTTGCGGACGGTTGAGTTCAACCGTCAATTCACGAGAGAACAGACTTATAGTGTATCGTTACTTAATCACGAGAGACCGTCGGGTACGTGATTAAGTAACCATATAGCTATGGGGAAGTGATATCGGGGATAGAGCGAGGATGCGATGTGAACCCGAGACCGAGCCCGAACTCGGAAGCAAAGTAAAGTGTCGAGATGTTGCTAGTCGAGCGCACCGGACCGCGAAGTAGCGGGAATATCGTCAGTGGGAATGCAGCCGCAATCGCGAGCGACGGAAAGGAGCCGAGACGTATGAGGAGTTAGCAAAGAGATTTGGAAGGAGTAACGCCGATGTGGGAATCAGGCAGAAGGAAGCCGTTGATCAGATTCTTGAAGAGTGTCCCAGAAAAAGGAAGGAAGGGTGCCATCAGAAAGATGTGGAAGTCGAATCAAAGTGGGGAAGCGTCAGAACGAGTTGGTAAAGCAGTCCACCGGAATCGGAACCGATTTGACGTCTGTAAGTGACGAAGAATTCGGGGACCGAATTCCTTTAAGTGGGGAAGAATGTGATACCCCGTTTCAAAAATACGGTCAAGGGGCAGCAGAAAATCAACCGAGGGTAAAATCGTCATTTTACCTACGTGGAAACCGAGACGGGCCAAATATTCTTATGTTTTAACATAAATAATGTTTACAAGACCAGAATTGGAGAAAACGGGGCAGAAACGAGTTTTTCGGCTTGTCGGGAATGGAAACCGACTAAACCGAAGAAACTTCGGAAATTCATATCTAGAGCTACGTAAGCCCGAACGGAGTGATTCAAAATGCTAAATTCATCTAATAGCATGGAGAATCATATTTAGGAGGTTTTGGACTTTATGGGATCATGCGGAGCCGTTCTAAAATATTAAACCCGAGAAACCGCAAAACCGAGCAACGGAAGAATGTGTGATTAGTGGCTTGTGTGTGGTGTTAATTATGATGTTTAGGCAACATAATGATGCCAGAGAGACACCTGTCTCTTCCCCAAACCGCCACCTCTCTTCTCTTCATGCATGCATAAGAAAATGCATTGAATCCTCCCTTGTGCAAGTAACCATCTTTTCCCACATTCATTTCATCTAAACCTCTCTCTCATCTCTCTCAACTCTCTCTCGATCTCTCACTCTCTCTTTTCCAGAAACATCCATCTCTTGCATGTAAATTGCTTTGTTGTGTTCTTGAGAGATTCACCCAAAAATCCTTGTTGGATTCATTGTATCTTAGTGAACAAGTAAAGCTCAAATCTTTTTCTTCCATCATCAAATCTCATCTCTCTCACTCGGTCTCTCCTCCTTCTCTCTCTGTCACCCAAGAACATGCGTTCTTTTCCAGAAATTCATGCATGTGTTCTTGAAGTTTGAAGAACACCAAGAACCCTAGTTGATCACCAAAGCTTCTTGGGCAAGAAATCTTATAACTTTCGTTCTATTAACTCAAATCTAGATCTGTAAAGTGCTATAGTTTTGTATTGAGCTTCTCTATCTTTTTCCAGTTAACCGCCACCGTGAGAACCACCGGAGGTCGCCAGAAAATCGCCGTGAAGCAACCGCTCCTTAGGGTTTGTGGAATCTCACCTTTTCCTTAGTGTTTTTAGATGTTTTGAGGATGGTATTGAGTAGATCTGGTGTTGGTGATCAGTTTGATAGGTGGTTGGCTGCGAGAAACCGCCGGAAAAGCCCTCACCGCCGCCGGTCAACTCTCCTCCGCCGGAGTCAACGCCGGAGAGTCGCCGCCGGTGAAGCCCTCCGCCGCTAAAAGCTAGCCGGTTCTTCAGGGAGTCTTCTGGTATGGTTTGATCAGAGATTGGGTTTGGTTTGAGGGTTGACTAAACCGGGTCAACGTGAGTTGAACCGGTCAACGGTTCAATCTCAACCGGTTTAGTCAAACCGGTTTAATTCGGGGGTGAATTGGTTCGGTTTACCGGTTCAGTGGTTATGAGTTGATTTGAATTTGGAATTGGTTTAAGGTTTGATTGAACCGGGTCAAAGGGCGTGAACTGGTCAACGGTTTAACCCTAAACCGGTTTAGTCAAACCGGTTGATTAGGGTAATTGGGTCGGTTCGGTTTAATCCCGAAGTTGATTAGTTCTGTGGTTCTTTGATTCAGGAGTGCTCGGTGGTTCGGGAATTCACATCCACATCAAGCTGTCGTTCGCGGTTATTTCTGTGAGTCGGTTCGAAAACTCGTAGTTGAATTAAACCGGGAATCCTAAACCTAGTATTAGGTCGCGTGCCCAATTAACTAAAAATTAGATAATAATTATTAATTAAGGAGTTGATTAATAAATAACCGAATAAGACCAAGTAAACGTGATTAGGGTTTAGAATTAAAAAGGTTAACCGATTGCGTGCCGTTAGGTTGTTAGTGGAGCTTGATTGGTATCGTCGTATAGTTCACTTGAGTAGGACCGTATATGTATATATATGTATAAGAACGATAATTAATGAATCTATCTACGGGAATTAAGACGACACTAAAATACGAGTTAAACCTAAACGAACTTATAGAATATTATAACGGGATCGGGGTTTAGGTTTAATAGCGGGGTTGGGTAACAAACTAATTAATTGGTAATGAGACGTCGGGGAATTAGTAAGTTTACTAACTCTAAACCGACAGATCGAGAAGTTAATAAAAGATACTGAGGATGGATTAATTAGAAGTGGCGTGTGAGGTGAGCCGTCTACGGGTTAGCAATCCGCTAATCCAAGGTAGCGGGCGAGAATAAAGTAAAAGACTTAGAAACTCGAATAGGCTTGCTTGTGGTGATTGTGTGATTGAATGTGTTGCGTGTACTGTGTTGTTATTGTTGTTGTGAGTTTTCGGTGCAGGTTTATTAGATTGCTCGGTGTTGGGCTGAGTAGTCATTGTGGACACTTACTCCGGTCTCGAGACCGGGTAAGTTAGTGGTGCTGACTAGGTATCTTACCTAGTCAGAGCGGTGAGTTGGGTAGTGTAGTGGCTTGCGGAATGGTTGGGATTATTATTGCTGTTATTGATTGCGTGGACTGTGCTAGAGTCCCAGCGAGTCTGCGTGTTTACATTTCTGCACTAGGACGCTAGGGTGCTTTAGATTCCGCAAGCCTAGGTTTTGTTTACGTTCCGGTACTTCCGACCCGATTGGATCCTCGGGTTTGACCTAGCCGGGCCATGGTGGTCCCGGTTATGGTGTTAACCTATCGGGTGACGCCGGTAGGTGTGTGATTCGGAGAATACGGGGTCATGTCCTAGGGCCGGATCGCATGGAAACTCAGGTTACCTGGGGTAACAGGAGTCACCGTGTATCGATGGACAGAGAACGGTGTCCTATACGTGGGTCCTTGTGTGCACGTATAGGAGTCGAGAGTTAGTTGCCATATAGGCGACGTTGTAACCCGTGGAAGTTACCGAGTTCGTAGGGCCCAGTGTTGTTTTATTATCTTTTATTATCGCGCATTAGATAGACTGAGTCTAATCGAGGACACGTGTGGCAGTGCCTTCGATTTCCTTAATTCTTGTTATCTTGGCATTGATTGTGTGTGGGTTTATCACGACGCGGTAGTGCGTGATTGACCGCTTATTTCTGTTCCTTGTTATTTTGGGCTTCGGGCGAGATTTGTAGACTCTAGATAGAGTAACAGCCTTTAGTGGAGAGCCGATTCACTGGGTAATCTTAGATTGCTCATTAGACTCTTTTTGTGTGTTTTCAGGTTACCAGCGACGGACGTGGGAGGTCCTCGGGAAAGCTTCGGGTTGCTTGTGACGTGTTTTGATTCGTCATTTTTGGATGTTTGATTTTCGGTTCGGCAGCTGCGCCTTTTATGTTTTTTTGGATTGTTTGTGTATTGTTATTGACGATTGTTTGTAAAACCGTTAAACGTTGAATTCGATGTTTAATTACTTAAAAATGGAATTGTTTCCCTGATATGAGGTTTGGTCCGAACCGACACAACTCGTTGAAGTAGTGCAAGTAGTACTGCTTGCGCTACGGATATGAGGATAGCGGAGTCGGAAATAGATCGGTGCGAGCCTTTTGTCTCAAACCAAACTATCTTTGGCTTCGTCCTGTAGTGAACTTTTCCCGTTCGACTTGCTCGGGTTCGATCGGTCATGTTCTTGTTTGATTGTTGACCGGTCAGCTCGGCGGTCAGCGGAGAATGGGAAAGGGGCGTTGCAGTCTTTATCGTCAACTCCGCGATAACGGCATTCGCTGATTGGAGCTCCATCCGTAAAGCGTCCGCTTCGTGGTTAACACCTCTCGGGTGTAATGTAGAAGCGACCGGAGTATCCCGGACGGATCCAATTCCGTCGATCCGTCCTTTCTTCCTAGGAGCGACCTACAAATAAAAGCGATGAAAAAATGTGAATATCGAAAATAACATGAAAATTATTAAACTTAGCAAAAAATACAAGAATATTTACCTCAGTGAAGATCTCATTAATCTCCTACGTCGTAAGCTTGTCGCGGGTCGGAGTACCGCCCGGCGAGAGCTTCTGTGACAGCTGTGTCTCTCGCTTTATGACTCGAGATGTTACTTCGGTGTAGAACTTCTCGGCCGAAGGACTCACAAAAAGACCATTCTTCTTTTTGTGAGTTGCTGCGTAGAGGTCGGGAAGTGATGGGAGCTTTTCGTCTTTAGCCTACCAAAAAAAATAAAACAATAATTTGACGTAATTATGTGAATTATTTTTTTTAAAAAGATAAAAAATAGTAATTAATTACCATGTCTATGCGGATGCTAGCAAAAGACTTTTGGCCAGCAGTATGGGGCGTCGGTAGCTGACCATACGACCCTGGAGTCGTCTGTGCTGCCGAGCACTTTGCCGATTTTGTTGATCGAATGGTCATCGACCCAAAACCGCTTTAAGCGTCCCAAACGTCTTTGGCCAAGTATCTCGGCTTCCCTTTTTCGCCTTTCACTTTCCATCCCTTGTTATTCCAGTCAGAGACGGTGCCGCTTAAGAGAAGTCCCGCATTATGGATGAACTCTGCCTTGACAAGCTCGTGGTATCTGTCATACTCCCAATGATACCTTTGCTGAAATTAAATGAAAAGTCATATGATTATAAAATAAATTTAATATACTTAAAAATATATTTAACTATGAAAAAGGAATTACCGCGAAACACTTAAACCATGTGTCTTGAGTATCCTTCTCAGTCTGACTCCAGTTCGCGTGAGGCTCTAAGAAATAGCTTTTAATTATATTAGAGATATTGCGACTGATACTATTATCAATCGAAAATCTGAAATTTTAAAAAGATTAATACTATCAATAAATCAAATTAAAAAAATTTAATAAAAAGTAATTTAACTAGAAATAAAATATTTAATTACCATAAAGTCCCGTCTGGACAGTCAGGATGTAAGATCAGTAGAGAATCCCGGCCCGGCGGCACAAGTAGCTGCTCGACCGTCATATGAGCATACGGAGCCGGTGCATGCTCGGGATTCAGAGCCGTAGGGTCTTCAAGAGGTGACGGCTCAGCCGGAGATACGGGAGGAGACAGACGTGGCGCAGAAGGACGAGGCGCAGACGGACGGGGTGCAGACGGAAGTGGCGTCCGGGAAACAGATTCCGTCGCTGAAGACGACTGACCGCGACTTGATCCTTGTAGCGGTTCGTGTGTCTCCATAAAATTAATGTAGTGACGCTTTTTATTAGGCACCATCTACAAAAATGATATGAAATTTAAAATTAATAATATAATTAACAATCAGTCTAACAATAAAATAAATTCCAATCAAACAACCTAACAATTAAATTCCATCAATTTCAACTAATAAATCCAACCACCTAACAAAAATCTAACTATTTATTCATTTATAAATATATATTTAAAAACTTATATATCATATATACATATATATATATATACATAGTTATTATATATATGTATATATACTTTCGGATCTCATCGACGAGGAGGAGGAAGGCCGACGTGCTTGAGACATGAAAATGTGCAACACTTCTCGAAACTCCTTCATAACTGCCCCCTCCGCATCTTTATGTCGATACATCCAATTCCTTGGCATTTGGGAAGATTTTTTTTAGGTTTTTAGTTAATTTTTCATTATAGAGTGTGGGGGTTTTTATAGTTTTTTTACCTTCCACCAGCTTAACTACTCGTCGCTAATTCGATGCAAGAAGCAAGGAATTAACGACGAACCTTAACCATTCGTCTTTAATTCCTTGCTTCTTGCATCGAATTAGCGACGAATGCTTAAGGAACAAACTTTCGTCGCTAATCCGAGGCAAGTAGAGAGGGATTATTCATGAACCTTAAAATTCGTCGTTAATTCGTCGCTACTTGCATCGGATTAGTGATGAAATTTTATAAAAATATTTTAAAAAATTACAAAATAAAAGCAAAAGATACAATTTATTCATCTGATTTACTAGAAACATCATCGGCCTCCTCAGATTCCTCACCGTCGTCGGATTCATGAACTTCAGACTCCGCTTCTTCTTCCATGTCGTCTGGGAGCGGCGCAAATTCTTGATTGTGGGGTTAATAAGTAAAACCTCTCATGTTGTCTCAGTAGGGGTTGAAATAAAACCGCGACTATCTTCTTGCATTGGCGTATCTTCTACTCCAACTATACGACCCGTGGTGAAACTCTAGTAACTGAAAGCCAATGAATCCTTGATGTCCAAACTCGCGGATATGGTATGAAGGTAACTTGTTCTGCTTGTGAACCTAGTATGAAAGGCTTAAATTTGTTGTACCTTCTTGTTGAATTCACGTTAACTACTCCAAAATTGTTTACTCGGACACTACAACCAACCACTGGATCAAACCAATCACACTTAAATAACACTGTTTTTAGATTCAACAAACCGGGATACTCGATCTCAATAATTTCTTGCAAAAGACGTAAAAATCTGTTTCACCCCTCACACATACACCATAGTTTGTGGTTGCTTTGTTCTGGCCATGCTTGTATGTATGAAATACATATCTGCGAGTGAAGTAAATAGTTGCGGTTGTTTTTCTCTGGATGGGACCTTGAAGAACCTCAAGAAACCATAAAGGATAACTAGTATCACCCAGATCCACCTGCATACAAGTTTATGTTGTTTAGCCACAAAGTATAAAACAATATTGAAATTATTATATTGAATCTACTATTTAACATAAGCATACTTGATGCCTTAACCATATAGAAAAATGTTGGTCTTTCCGTCGATTGATCTCATTGTTGGATACCCCCTCGATCGCTTCTCAAACTTGGGTCTCAAACATGCTGCAACACCGAACAATTAGATATAACCACATTGTTAAGTAAAAGAAGTGGATGATTAATGTACCATTATATATATATGCCTCTCAAAAGGACGAGCATCCTCACAGTTTAGAAGGATGTATGTTTGTGCGCTATGGCTGTCTTCTGCACTACTCCACCATACTTGTTTTATTTTACCGCTTAGACGACCGACAGGTGAAAATATGTCTGGAACATCATCTACCGGATATGCTCGTATGATTCCACCATCATCGTACCGCTGCGGCCTTCTCTTACGTGTGCGGACTTTTGTAGCGAAATAGTATGATGTAAAGTGAGATGTCTCTTCTGTTAGACTTCCAGCAACAATACTTTCCGGAACCCTGACTGGATTTTTTGCCTTCCCCTTCAGATGTTTCATAAAGCGTTCGAACGGATACATCCACCGAAATTGAACAGGTTCACCTAGTTCTGCTTCATGTGGTAGATGGATAGGGAGATGTTCCATGACATCGAAAAATGACGGCGGAAAGATCTTCTCCAAATTGCATATCAAGATAGGAATATTAGCATGCAATTGTGCAATAATATCTTCTAATAGAGTGCGTGTGCTGAGATCTCGAAAGAATGATCCAATACCTGAAAATAAATCATGTAATATTACAATTAGCTTACATTAATAGAAAATTATATCATAAATAAATATTATTTACTTCACGTACCAGCAAGTGCTTCGCTTACTTTCGTTGGAAGGAGTTCGGCAAGAGCAAAGGGAAGTAGTCGTTGCATGAACACATGGCAATCATGACTCTTCATTCCTGCGAATTTTTTCCCTTGTTCAACACAACTAGAGAGAATAGAAACATACCCATCTGGGAAGCAAACATTTGTTGTCACCCACTCAAACAAGGCCAATTTTGCTTCCGAATTCAACCAAAAATAGGAAGTGGTGCAACTCCGCCTGATGTGATATGCAACTCATTTCGTGAGCAAATATCAGGAAAATCCAACCTTGATTTCAAGTTATCTTTAGTTCTTCCTTGCACATTCAACAATGTATGCATGATGTTATCAAAGAAGTTTTTCTCGATATACATCACATCAAGATTGTGTCTCAGCAGATGATCTTTCCAGTAAGGTAGTTCCCAAAAAATGCTTTTTATGCCAATTATGGTTTTCACCATACTGATCAGGCATATTAGGTGGTGTGTGCCAGTTTCCTCCCCGTCTAACTGTTTCTAGTGCCCCATAACGATCAATTTGATCCTCCAGTTATTCCCTATATAGATACACTAGCGGTGGCGGACGGACCACTCTGTTTTTCTTAAACAATTTCTTGTTTCTCCAATACGAATGGTTGATTGGTAGAAACCGGCGGTGACAGTCAAACCAACATGTTTTCCGACCATGTTTCAACTGAAACGCTTTTGTCTTATTCATGCAATATGGACACGCTAATCTCCCGTGAGTAGTCCAACCTAATAACATTCCATATGTTGGAAAGTCGCTTATCGTCCACATAAGAACCGCCCGCATTGTGAAATTCCTTTTCCTCGAACATTCATACCTTGAAACACCAGTGGACCACAACTGCTTTAACTCATGTATTAGGGGCTGTAGATATACGTCGAGCACCCGCTTTTGATGCTTAGGACCTGGAACAAGAATATTCAAAAAAAAGAAATTATCTTTGCATGCACATAGTTGGCGGGAGGTTGTAAGGAGTCAATATTACCGGCCATAAAGAATATTGTCTCCCAGACATACCAAATGGACTAAATCCATCCGTGAAAAGACCAAGATATACATTTCCAACTTGTATAGCAAATTTAGGATGTACCATCTTAAAGTGTTTCCACGCCTTGGCATCAGAAGGATGAGTCACCGTCCCATCCGTCTGTGAATTCTCAACATGCCATCTCATAGAAGAAGCTGTCCGCTTCCTTGCGGCTTATATCTTGGTTTCCCACAAAAGCGACACTCCTGCAGCTTATCATCGTCTTTCCAAAAAGCATGCAGTTATCAACATATACATCAATCATCTCAGAAGGCAAACCAAGGCTAGAAAGCATTTTCTGAATCTCATAATAGCTTTCAGCAGCCAAATTATCCTTCGTTAAATATTCTTTAAAAAGATCTGCCCAGTCATCCATGCAAACCTCAACTAAGTTATGATCAGTTTTAATGTTAATCATCCTAGCTGTCAACGATAATTTGGACAACCCTTCTCTACATCCATCGTAGAGAGACTGATTTTCTGCGTTTAGCATATCATAAAATCGTTTGGCATCTAAGTTGGGTTCCTGAACATCATTATGTTCATTACTTATTGTTTGATGAAATGCATCTGTAACCATTTCATGCCCCCTATCATGCTCGTGATAACCGAATTGATCATGATTAACAGGCATTTCATTTTTGTCATGAACATTGCTACTACGACTTCGTGCATCATATCCACTACTAGTACTATAACCTTCTCCGTGTTGATACCATATATAATAATGATGTGTAAATCCTCTATTCAATAAGTGACGCCAAACCTTTTCAACAAGAATAAACTTCTGATTCATGCATTTGGTACAATGACAGAACATCTTACCGCTTTCTATAGTTATCGATGTCTGACCTGCTTGATACATGAATATCTCAAGCCCATCTCGAAACTCCTTCGTCAATGTTCCTTCTCCATCCTTCCGTTGATACATCCAACTCTATAGTTCGTATATAGACATATTTTTAGAAAGGAGATTTTTATTAGAAGGGAGATTTAAAAAGGAGATTTTTTAAGAAAGGAGAATTTTTTTTAGAGAGAGTTGTAGTTTTGGTGTTTGAGTTGTGATTTTCGTTTTGAAGTGGGAAGTATATATAGATTTTTTTAACAACTTTGCAAGGAATTAGCAACGAAATGTTAACAACGATTTAGCAACGGATTCTAATAACAGCGTTTTAACGACGATTTTACATCGAAATACCGACAGAAACATGTCGTAAAAACATGTGAAAGTTATTAAAACGTGTCTATCTACCAAATAACTATGTTACATTCCGATGTTAATTCGTAGTAATGTACTAGGAATATATTATGTGGGTAAATCGTATTAAATAACGACGAATTAACAACGACCTAGAGCAACTACAGGTTTTCGTCGCTAATTCGTCGTTATTTACTACGAATTAACAACGAAAGAAAAATTTCGTTAATTAGCAACGAATTTACGTCGAAAACCGTATTCGTCGCAAAGCGATTGCTAATTAGCAACGGATGTATTTCCTCGTTAAATTTTGTGGCTAAATTTTTGTTTCCTTGTAGTGTTCATTAAACATAACTTGTTCTCCGTCTGGTGATGTGATTGATTGTGTGATTGTTATCTATGTGTTGGGTCAAGTAGACTGTTGATTGCTTGATTTTTTATATACTTCGGTATTGGGCCGAGTAGACTGTTCTGGTATATACTTACTCCGGTACGGGATCGGGTAAGTCTGTGTATAGATACCTATTCTGGTGCGGGACCAGATAGGTCAGGTTGTGTTGATGAATGGTGGTAGGACTTGCGGGATAGACTGGGTACGGGGATTGGGATAGAGTCCCAGTGAGTCTGCTTGTTTACATTACTGTTATTAGGACTCTATAGGGTGCGTTAGACCGCAAGTCTAGAGATAGCGTTCCGTTACTTCCAACCCGATTGGATCCTCGGGTAGTTACCTGATCGGTTCACGTGCCTTCTGGTGGTGAATCTGGTTATGGTGTTAACCTACTGAGTGGCGCCGGTAGGTTGTGGTCCGGAGAATACGGGGTCGCGTCCTAGGGCCGGACTACATGGAAGCTTTGGTTATCTAGGGGTAGCCCGAGTCACCGCGTATCGTTTGACAGAGAACGGTGTACTAGTCGTAGGACTTCATGTTTCCGTCTAGGAGTCATGGGAGGTTTTAGTTACCGTGGCGTAGCTAAGTTTTCCCGTGGAAGTTACGAGTTCGCGTTTGGGGCCAATGGTGTGGAGATTGCGTAAGAGATGCGTTTAGTGTAGATCAATTCTAATCGAGGGAATGTGCTGCATTATTCTTGATTTCCTTCGTTGATGATATGTGTTGTTATTTGAATTCTTGTGTGTTGTGGAGCTCATTACGTCATGGTAGCACGTAATCAGTTGTTTTACTTTACCGCTTGTTATTTGTTATTTTGGGTTTAGGTGGGAATCATTTAGCTTGTTTAGAAGTCTTTTTTGTTGGGAACCAACTCACTGGGTAATCTTTGATTTCTCATTAGACTCATTTTGTGTTTTTCAGGTTTAGCTTAGCTTGGCGGACGCATGGGGCATTTGGAGTAGTTTCGGGATCGCATTTGGCCGTGGTTTGTTTTCGACTCGATTTCATGGTTTTATTTCGGTTTCGGATTTGGAGATCTCCATAAATTAATTTTGCCAGTTACTCTTAAATTAGATTAAAGATTAAAAGATTTAAAAGAAATAAAAACGGAGTTATTCCCTGATTCTCGGTTTAGTCCGAACCAAACACAACTCGTGAAAGCGGTACGGGTTGAAAAGCCTTGTATCGTGGAAACGAGGTAAACAGAGTCAAGGATGGTTTGGTTCGATCCATTGACTCAAACCGGACCGCCTCGGAATTTTGTATTTGTGACAAACTCTTCTTGTTTGGCCTACACGAGTTTGATCGGTCATGTTGTTGTTTGATTGTTGGCCAGTCAGCTCGTCGGTCAGCGGATAATGGGAAGGGGGCGTTACAAAAGGTGGTATCAGATCATGGTTCGTCACGGATTCGAAAATTCTGGTTTTCCAAAAAAATTAGTGTTTTATCGAGTCAAAAATGTGTCGACAAAGTAACCATTAGGAATCCGAGCCGCGTCCGTCTCCGGGGAAAGGGTGAAGGTAGAAGTTTTGTTAGGGGTGTAAACTGATTGTATTGTGTTTTTATGCAGTCTTGCAGCAGTATTGCCCTGGGAGAGGTGTGTGTGTGGGTGTCAGACCACGATAGCATGAAGATTTGGTGTATCGTGAGACCATTGGTTCAGTTCCTGCTAGATTTGGCTGCATCGTCAGTCAGCAGAATGTTCCCGCATCTCCTTGCCAGTCTCGACATATGCTCTGTCAAGGGGATTCTAGTAGCAGCTCCGCCAGTCCCTGGGAGTCCATACGACACAACTACTCAGATGTACACTTCCTCAGGAACGTGTACATGCCGCAGGCATCTGACGTTATCTTTTCGGCGCTACTGTGTTTGGGAACGCCATCACATCCAAATCCTCTTCCTCCACCAAAGGCCCAGGCTCCGCCATCTCAATACATCCCTGGCGATCCATTCTTTCCACCGCTCTTAGTGTTCGACTTCCCGATGAAGCCGATTGATTCCCCCCATCATTTTCATTAGGAGGATATGATGGTTGACCAGACCCGATGGTTATCCCAGCCTATTACCCGATTGGAGGTTCTTACTTACCTATGGAGTTCCCGAGAGATTCTCAGTAGTACCCGCCTCCTCGGGCCATTAGTCTGCCTTCTCAACCATTCTTACATGTTGTCTATGGACTTGACCGGTCCTGCTTCGTCTGCGGAGATGTAGAGTTCCACTTTTCATTGTGTCAGTTCTGCCACGTGCCTTTTCCGTCTTTCCGCCGCCGCCACCACCACCACCAGGTTGTCTCATTTTTGGCCGCCCAGGATACCTCACCCCGTCATGCCCCAACGTTCCATTCCAGTAGAGTCGTGCCGCACCACATGCACCACCACCACACCCGACACACCCTCCTAGTGCACCTGCCGGTTTTGTTCCACACGGCGAGCCGTACTGCACTCAGTGCAAGGCGTATCGCTCGTGTTGGATATTTTTAGGTTAGGCCCAGGTAAGTAAGGGCGCTAACTGATCTTTTGTGTGTTTATGGTAGTGGTGTTTTTTTTTGGGATGGATGAGTAACCGCTAGTATGTAGACCTATGTATTTAAAATTGTATGTGGTGTATGGAAGTTTTATTTACATAATGGATGTGGAGTATTTCAGTTTATCGTTTTGAGTAATGGAGTATTATATTGCATGCATGTGATGACTAGTGAATGCAATATGATTACAACGTGAGATCAAATGATGATCCGAACAGACGGTTACTAGGACCATAAAAGACAACCGTATTTGCCGATTAGTTTGATTGATTTATTGCGTGTGATTCATTGCCTTGCTAGGGTGTTAGAATGTTATTAATGCATTGATAGCTCCCTACGTTGTTAGTCGTTAATTTGAATCTTTGCATTTGATGGATTAGGTTGTTAGAGTGTTATGTTTAATATCATTGCATTACTCGTTGAGTAATTCGATTGGTTGGGATAGCAATGCAATTGTTTGATCGCTAGGTTGCTGGAAATGCATTTGTTTAATCGCTAGGTTGCTAGCATTGCATTTGTTTGATCGCTAGGTTGCTAGCATTGAATTTCTTTGATCGCTAGGTTGATAGATTGTTAATTGAGATTTGTTGCATTAATCATATTGTTTGGTTGTTAGTTGAATGTTAAGCATTTTTTTCATTGTTTGATTCGCTAGGTTATTATATAATAACTTTTGAGCTTGGGTTAGTAAATCGTAGAGGATGATCGGTTCGAGTAGTAGATGTTTCGGTAGATCAATAAACCGATAGATTCAGAATTTTTAGGAAGCTTAGTTGTGGTAGAGTGGAATTATAAGATATTGTTAGTTAGCCATGTATGAGCGTTGGGTATATGACTAGTTAACAATATCTCTACAAGGAAGTGATGTTGATGAATGAGTTAAAAGGGTCTAACCATTCCAGTGTTATTTAGTATGTTTATATAGGACGTGATGGAGGATGAGCGAACACGAGACCGAACCCGAACCCCGAAAATCAAGATGGTGATTTTGGATCAGTATGGAAGTTTGATCCGAGTCTACAAAGCAAGTCAGAGTGGCAGTTAGAGCAGAGTTGGTTAAATGGAACGTTTCAGTGCGACTTCAGAAAGGAGTTCTTGGCGTCAGAGGTTATCAGCAAATGGGTCAGGGGCGCCAGTTTGATATCTTTTGGGAAATTCAGTACAAGCAAGTCATGTATCATTAATGGAGTGAGTTATCATGGAATGGCTCAGCGAAGTTTCGAAAGCAGCGGAATCATGGGATCATTGTTAAGAGATTCAGATGAAGCAGTGGAGTTCTGGAGATGAAAAACAAGATTTTCGAGAGGAAGCATTGGAGTTGTGAAGTCAGCTCATAGTGGAGCTGCGTAGTCAGTTTGGAATGAAGTAGCGATGTATGGAGTCAGATTCAGAAGCATCAGCTTAGACGAAAGGTTTTTGGAGTCAGTAAACATATGGGAGCGAAGTAATGCGGATTGGGAAATTCAAGATTTTGGTATAGCGGGAATATTTGTGAGTCGGTTCTAGCGGAAGATAAGATTGGCGAATCAAGGTTTTGAGTTAGAGTTACCGCGATTTAATTGGAGAAGAGAAATTATTGGAGCAGTTTCAGAAATAGCAGGAGTTGGGTTCAAAGTTAAATGATACAAGCGGAGCAGAAGAGTTTCTAGTTAGGATCAAAAGTAATGGACTTACAGGATTTTGCTTTCGAGTTCGAGGTTTAATTGAACGGAGAATTCGGGGGAGAATGTAATACCCTGCCTCAAGATAACCTCAACGGGCAGATTACAAGTCAACGGAAAGTCATCAGATGTCATTTTGGTAAATTTTGAAGCTCGGGAGTATTTTGGTAAATTCACCAAAAGTTAAGAAGGGAAGCTTTGACGGGCCAAGTAATCTTATTTTATTTAAAAGATTGCTTAGAAGACGGAGAGCGCTGAAATAAGAATTTTGGAGGCTTTACGGACTGTCGGGAATGGAAACCGACAAAACCAAGAAAAAGACGGAAACACGTCTAAAATGCTCCAAAATTATGCAATTTTGACCACAGCTCTAATGAATTATTTATGAGCCATGATTAAAAGGCTTTGGTATGATTTGACTTCTGGATTAAGATATGAATTTTGGATCATTTAGGAGTAATTAATGACCAAAAATTCAAAGTAAAAATATGTGGGCTTGGAGGTGGATCAAAGGAGAATGGGCTGTGATATGAAGTGTTATTGGGCCGTAAATAAAGCCCAATAATGAGCATGGGCCAGGAAATATTGTTAGAAGAAACAAAAACCCATTGTTTGTGATATTAGGTATATTGAACCAAAAATGTGTTGGCATCAATCCATGAAGCTTCTAGAAGAGGGCTACAGGTGTAAGGTGAGTGATGAAATGCAGTGTTTTGGCCCGAGTTGTGTGTTATGTCGTGGAGGGAGATGGAGAGGAGAGGTGAGACAAGTGGAGGGCGGAGATCATCTCACTTTTACTACAAAAGGAGGCCTTCCCCCATCCATTTTCCTCACACCAAAAACTCACTACAAGAAAACCAGGTATTGATAACAGAACAGGATAGCACGAATCTGGGAACTGCTATTACAGATGGTCAGAATTTTTGGATACTATATGACAGCATTAAATTAGTGCTAACCCGTTTTTTCATTAGGCGGAAAACCCAAATTGGGTTTTGGAGCCCATTTTCTGCTATCCTGCGTAAGGCGCCAACACTTAGTAAAAAAACCAAGATTTGGGGCTTTAGGTTATTATAAGACTCGACCACGGTCTTGTCTGCTCCGACAACGACCATCACCACCACGAAACTACTCGCTGGCGATAATCCCTATCTTCTACGGCTTTGATAACAGTTTTACTCCTGCTTCACTCATCTTCTCTTTCGTTCAAATCGTGGTTCAATCTTCAGCTCATCAAAAATCGAAGGTACGAATTGCTTCAATTGGTTCACTCGGTTCTCATTATTACCTCACCTACTTTTCACTGAGTTTGTATTTGTTTTCATACAAGGGTTAACACAAAGGATCTACATCGAAGAAAACCCAGAGAATCTTCGTTTTGAAGCTTCTGGTTCTAGAGGTATTAAGTAGTTTCATCGATTTACTTTTCGATTTAGGGTTTATATGAGTAAGATCTTTAGTATCACTATACTAATCTTGAAATCTTAAACATATACTACTCGGTTCTTGATTTTTCAGGTGTAGTAAGCTGGTTGAAACAGATCTAAACTCGCAGCCTTCTCAAACCACGAGCGTTTACAGTGAGTCTCTTATCTACTAACTTGTTCTTGTGTATATTGTTTAACTACTTGATTGTTGTTGTGAATGTTCTTAGTATGTTGTTAGTTATGTATTACTTTTTGTATTGATGCATGTGCTTGTCATTGTGTGTTATAGTTTGAAATTGTGTTGTCTATGTGATTAAGTTGTTGGTCTTCTGTGTTTGTCTGTCTGATTATGTTTGTGAGTATAACCAAACTGTTTAACCCTTTAAAAAGGTTTAAACATAAAATGTTGGACAAGGCATGGGTCCATCTTCGCAGGTAAGGAGTATTTTATGTAGGTACTTTCTAATTGGGTTCAGGGGATGATTAGGGACTTGTTTGGTCTACTTCTTCTATATAGAGCTGATCCTGCATATGAGCAAGGTGCCTGGAGTTTTGTTACTGCGGCGGCTAAGGCATTAGGAGATGGTGACATGGTTATATGTCCTTGTAGAAGATGTGTAAATCTGAACCGACATCAAGCAAGCACTGTTGTGCACCATCTAGTAACACAGGGCATGGATGAGTCTTACAAGCTGCGGACTGATTGGTTTCATCATGGAGAAGTGACCTCAGAAAAACATGATGGAAGAAAAGCATCTCAGTACAACGAGGAGATTGTTGGTTTATTTCAAGCTGCTGAATACTTAGATGAAGAGATGGTCCAGAAGGGTGACTTCTGCGAGGTTGCTGAGGGTGAAGACAAGGAAGAAGATGCGTTCTTAGCAAAGCTAGCAGATGCAGAGACTCCGTTGTATCCAACCTGTTCAACTCATAGCAAGCTTTCAGCCATTGTGTCTCTGTTTAGACTGAAGACTCAAAATGGTTGGTCTAATAAGAGCTTCAACGAGTTGCTTGGGACATTGCCAGATATGTTGCCTGTTGAAAATTTTCTTCACACTTCATTCTATGATGTGAAAAAGTTTCTGAAGTCATTAGACATTGGTTATCAGAAGATACATGCATGTGTAAATGACTGCATTCTATTCAGAAAGAAGTACAAGATGGCTGAGAGTTGTCCAAAATGCAAGGCTTCAAGATGGAAAACTAACATACATAGTGGTGAAGTTAAGAAGGGTGTTCCACAGAAAGTATTAAGATACTTTCCAATTATCCCAAGGCTGAAGAGAATGTTTAGGTCTGAGGAAATGGCAAAGGACTTAAGATGGCATTTTACAAACAAGAGCACTGATGGAAAGGGTCGTCATCCCGTGGATTCTGTGGCTTGGGATCAAATTAATGACAAGTACCCATCGTTTGCTAGTGAAGCAAGGAACATCCGACTTGGTCTTTCAACAGACGGATTCAATCCATTTGATATGAAGAATTCTAAGTTTAGTTGTTGGCCAGTGTTGGTTGTTAACTATAACATGCCTTCTCACCTGTGTATGAAGAAGGAAAACATATTTCTGAGCTTGTTGATTCCTGGACCGCACCAACCTGGAAATAACATTGACGTATATCTAGAGCCTCTCATAGAGGATCTGAATCATTTGTGGATCAACGGAGAGGTAACTTATGACGCCTTCAGCAAAACTACTTTCACGCTTAAGGCCATTCTACTATGGACAATCAATGATTTTCCTGCATATGGCAATCTTGCAGGATGCAAAGTAAAGGGTAAGATGCCTTGTCCTCTCTGTGGTAAATGCACTGATAGTATGTGGTTGAAGCATAGCAGGAATCATGTGTACATGTGCCACAGAAAGGCTTTGCCCCCGACACATAGGTGGTGTTATAAGAAAACCTGGTTTGATGGTAAAGTCGAGTATGGGACAAAGGGAAGGATTCAGACAGGATACAATATCAGTCAACTCCTGAAAAACTACAAGAATGATTTTGGTTGTGCTAAAAAAAATTGGAACTAAGAGAAAAAGGTCTGAGTGTGTTGCACCAAGCTCTGATGATGACACTGAATCAGAGGAAGAAGAGGAAGAAGATGAAATTGATGAAGAAGAGTTATCAAGATGGAAAAAGAGATCTATATTTTTCAAGTTGCCGTATTGGGAGGTAAATAACTTTCTGATGATTTCTAGTTGTGTTTTATCAATTGATTTAGTTGGATTGTGTTTGATATTGTATTGTCTTGTTCAGGAATTACCAGTAAGGCATAATTTGGATGTAATGCACGTGGAGAAAAACGTGTCTGCAAGCATAGTCTTCACACTGCTGCATTGTGGGAAATCTAAAGATGGTCTCAACGCTCGTAAAGATCTCCAACATCTCGGTATTAGGAAGGATTTGTGGCCTCAAACCAGAGGAAAGAGAACTTACCTTCCTGCAGCACCATGGTCTTTGACAAAGATAGAGAAAAGAGTATTTTGCAAAAGGTTGTTTGACTTTAGAGGACCAGATGGATATTGTTCCAATATATCCAAGGGCGTATCAATGGATGATTGCAAGCTATCTGGATTGAAGTCTCATGACTACCATGTATTAATGCAGCAATCCTACCAATGGCATTGAAGGGTTTACTGCCAAAGGGGCCGAGGATATGTATTACACGCTTGTGTGTGTTCTTTAGCAAGTTATGCCAGCGTGTCATCGACAGGGAGCAGATAGCAGTTATGGAAACTGAGATAGTGGAAACTCTCTGCATGTTTGAGAGGTATTTTCCACCAAGTTTCTTTGACATTATGGTGCACCTCACAGTACATCTAGCAGGGAAGCTCGGTTATGTGGTCCAGTACATTTTCGATGGATGTACCCATTTGAGAGGTACTTTCAACTGTATTTCATTTGATATAGTGTTTATCTTACAAATGTAGATATTTTCCAGGCTAATGTTAATTGGTAAATGTGTGCAGGTACATGAAAGTTATAAAAGACTATGTACGGAATCCAGCTAGACCAGAAGGATGTATTGCAGAAGCATACCTTGCAGAAGAGTGTATGCAGTTCTGCAGTGAGTTTCTGAAAAAAGCAACCAGTGTTGAAGAAAAAACACATAGAAACGATGAGGACCAGAGCAGCCCTATCTTAGCTGGTCGACCGTTATCCATAGCCACTACAATTATACTGACTGAGACAGAGAAAAGGATAGCTCATCTTGATGTTCTTCAAAATATGGCTTTGGTGGAACCTTTTGTGGAGTAAGTAATTCTCATTAGTCACGTCCTTCTATAAATTACAGCCTACTAACAGTGTTGTTTATCTTTGAAGTATGCACCTTGAACATCTACAAGAGAGTAATGGAAGGTGTACTCGTGATGCCACTCTACTTTGGAATCTGCATACAAAGCTTTTTGTCGGATGGTTAAAAGAACAGGCAAGTGTTGTCTCAAGTTCAATATTGTTTATGATAGTTTGGTTATACACTAGTTTAATCCATTAACTTGTCTACAATTGTTAGGTACCTATGGACTCAGACTCACATGCAGAAACAGTTAAGTGGTTGGCATATGGTCCTAGAAGCATTGCACGCTCCTATACCGGTTATATAGTGAATGGCCTTAGGTTTCACACAAGTTCAGTTTCAAGGCAAAGTCAGAACAGTGGGGTTCTTTATGAGGCGATATCTATGTGTAGATCTAGTGCAAGAGACACTTCACAGATGGTTGATATGGTATCCTATTACGGCAGAGTGGTAGACATTATTTTGCTAGACTACAATGTGTTCTACATTCCCATATTCCGGTGTCAGTTGGCTAACAAAGGAAATGGAGTCAAGGAAGAAGAAGGTTTCACTCTTGTCAACCTTAGCCAGAGTCAACACTCATTTGCAAGGGATCCATTCATCTTGGCTTCTCAAGCCAAGCAGATCTTTTACTCAAGAGAAGATGATTCCTCACCTTGGTATGTCGTGATGAGAGGATCTTCAAGAAGATACAGTGAGGAAGATCAGAATGACGAGATTGGAGATGTCGGGCCAGTAGCAGCAGATGTTAACATGAGTACTAATGAATTAGATGATGAAAATCAGAGTGCTCGTACTGACTGTGAAGGGATTTATGTTTGAAAGACTGCTAGATTCACCTTTGCTTTTTGTCTTGTTTGTTTTGTGTCTTATGCGTCTCTGTGATTTTTGTTTGCATTAGGTGTGCTTAGTCTGTGTGTTTTTTTGGCTTCATGTTTCTCTATGTTTATGATTAATGGAACATGACTAACTCACTTTTGTATTTGAATTTCAGGTAATCAGTCATGGCTCGTACAAAGCATCTCACGTCGAGGAAAAGAAAAACTCGTGTGCCAGCAGCTAAGGTCCAAGAAGAGGAAATTATGGATTTAGAAGATGGTCCAGAACTGCAAGTTGCTGTGACTGAAAATGCTGAGAATGAAAATAATGACAAGGAGATAACTGAGGATGAAGATGCTGAGTATGAAGACGCAGAGGAGGAAATAGCTGAGGATAAAGATGATGTGGATGAATTTGGAATGGATAAGGAACATTAGCAAAACGATGCGGATGCTGAGGTTGAAGTGCCTACAGGACTGAACAATGATGAAGAACTCGTTGCTGATCAGGCTGCATCTGCGAGAGAAGATGATGCATCTCCACCTGCTCCTAAGAGAAAGCGTGGACCAACTATGATGAAGCATATAGCAAGAGATCCAAATGAGAGAGAACCAGTTGATTTCACAGAATTTGGAGAACCATGTGGACCAGGGTCAGTGAAGCTCTCGTCTTATCTAGGTCCCTTAGTCAGAGAACACGTTCCTATAATAATTGAGGATTGGAGGAAAGTTGGCGAAAACATCAGAACAATTCTCTGGAAATCTGTTCAGGTAAAAGTTACTTGTCAGTTTTTTGTCTTTGTTAGTTTGCCTGATATCTAATAACTATTCTATGAATGCTGACAAGGTTTGCAGTAGATGAAGAGTATCAAAGGGCAGCTGTGTTCAGGTAGATGGGATGTCTTTGGAGGTCATCCAAATCAAGAGTTGTTACAAAGATCCGGCAGGCTAAGACAACGAAGGAGAGGATGCAGCTGAAACCAAAGAACGTTCCTCCAGTGGAGTGGCGTAAATTTGTCAACCAGAAGACAAGCACAGCTTTTAAGGTACGTGAATATGGAATCTGTCTACAAATTTTTTTGGTATGTAAGTTCAGTCTTTAACCATGGTCAGTTATACTTAGGCTGTGAGTGATTCGTATAAGGAGAGGAGACGAAATCAGATTCCTCACATTGTTAGCCGTAAAGGAATGGTTCGATTGACTGAAGAAATGGTAAGTATAATACATTTTTACATTGGGTGATACACATATATTGGGATTGATCTTTGTTGTCTCGCAGAAAAAGAGCTGCTCAGAACCATCTGAAGTTACAAGACTGAAGGTGTGGGTCAAGTCACGCACCAAAAAGGATGGCACTCCAGTTAATAACCAGGCTGCTGAGAAGATAGTAAGTACACAAGATCAGTGTCCCTCACTAATCATTTGTTATATGATAAAAATGATTAGTTTTCTTTCATGATGGTCAGAGAAAGGCAAAGGATGTTGAAAGCGGTGCTCCTTCATCATCAACAACGAGTATAGCTAAGAATGACACCCTTGCACAAATACTAGGACCTGATAATCCAGGACGGCTAAGGGCTATGGGTCGGGGAATGTCTACAACAAAGCTAGCTTGTTTCCAAGTCAAGTCTGCATATATGAGTCAAATGCAAGAGAATCAAACTCAACTGCAGCAAAAGGTTCACCAGTTAGAGGCGATTGTCCAGAGAATGACTCACCAGGTATGATGCATTTGATATGTATTTGGTTTGACAAGTACTTAAATGAGATAAACTCTGACTCTGACATTTTCTCATAGAAACAAGATGAGCAAGGTGAAACCTCAACTCCAAGAGTAAGTCACTAGTTAAGCTCTCATTTCCACTGCCTTCATTAACTTATCAAATGACTAATTCATATTTTCCTTTTGTAGAGTGTAAACAAGTCAGTACCAGCTAGGTGTTTATTGGTTGATTGGACTGGAACCGAAGAAACTGTCGCTGAGGCCCGTCTTCTTTCTGCTGACCCTAAGGAGTATGTGAATGACATCCCACTAGGACCCAATGCAGTGAAGGTTTTAGTTGAATCAGCCTTAATCATGGATGCATTTCTTGATGGATTATAGTGTTTGTTCAAGGTTTAATTCCCATATTTTAACCTAACACATAATCTTAACAGATCTAGGTTCTTGCAAAACGAATCATAAAACCAACCAAACCTGGATCATTACCTTTCAGATTGCAGCGGATAATTGATGGTAATGATGAGATCAGTTAGAACAGATGAACAACCTGCTCCTCCTTTGGTATCCACACTCTTACAAGCCGGGATGGCTGCTAGACCAAAGAGATGGATCAGAGAGAGAGTTGGAGAGAGAGAGATGTCGCGGCCACCAAGAAAACTCGTGTGGGATGCACTATCCCTTAGGGTTTTCGAAATCCTTAATCTCTCATTAATGGGCCCAAGTCATTAGACTAATGGTTCATTAATCTTTTGGGCCCAAGACACAAATCAGACAAAAGCCTGTATTTTGTCTGGCCCAATTCTCTGATCTAATACAGTAAATGCCATTGCATCTTACCGTATTAATTCCATTTAACTTTCCCGTTAGCTATGATGTGTGACCCTTTGGGATCATACAATACTGGTAATAAGTCCTAAACTTATAGATCATGAGCGGGCTCTAGCAAGTCATCATGATCACCCAGTATTTATGACTTATGTCTGATCTCGACATTTATCATACTTTCTAGAGATAGTACAGTAGATTTCAGGACATTCCCAACAATCTCCCACTTGTACTGGAATCCTACATTCCCTAGTCCTTTTGTCTCAATATCTCGATCTGGCATAAGGCAAGATGCGTGTCATCCTTATATAGCCAGACCATGTTCATCGGACCAGATTTGATACTGACAATGCAAACGACTTGGGCAAGTCCGTTTGGGAATGGCCATTCTCTTACCAGCTATCAAATCTCCGATTGGCCAAGAGATATTACCTCCGTTAAATCGGCAGGGACAAATCCCATCTTGTTCCATCACTATGAACTACACAATTCATAATACACCCAACCAAGGTCCGTATAGCTCCCAGTTACGAAACAGCGTTAGACAATGATCAAAGCGTATTACTCCATGTGCAGCCACATGCATGCGAACTCAGGTCTAAGGACTATACTCTATAGTCGTATATGAGAACCTCTTATGACACATATATTAATATCTTGTAGAGTTCTCATCAGCGGGCCATGTCCGGTCATATGCTCCCCTACATATACCTATGTGTCGACTTTGATGCCGCGCATCTATGACCCCTCGAAACTTGGTCATAAGTCTCAACACAATCTAGTCTCAACAGGTTGTTGGTGTTCCAATTTCAACAACCTTCGACTATGGACACTATGATTTATGTCATTTCGTTAAATATGGGGTTTCAGGATCAAGTCTACTCATGTACTTCGATGGCCCATATATAATGACATGAATCATTTTGGAACGATTATTTTATATCAAAGTTAAAAATAATCCAGAAATAAAATTTCATTAACATTTAAAATGTTTACATGAACCAATCAAAATAACTAAAATAAAGCCCTCACAACTCCCACTCAAAAAGAGATTACATATGAATATCTTTAATTCCTACAGCAGCAGTATGCAACTCGTGCTTAGGTCTCGGGAGTGGCTTTGTCAACGGGTCAGCCACGTTCTCATCAGTGGGAACTCTGCTGACCATCACTTCACCTCTACTCACTATATCACGAATCAGGTGATACCTTCTCATAATATGTTTGGATTTCTGATGATGTCTCGGTTCCTTGGCTTGAGCAATTGCACCATTGTTGTCACAATACAGTGCTAGAGGCTCAGTGGCATTTGGGAATACACCGAGTTCAATCAAGAAGTTCCTTATCCAAACTCCTTCCTTCGCAGCTTCTGAAGCAGCGATGTATTCAGCTTCAGTTGTGGAATCTGCCACGGTGCTCTGCTTGGAGCTTTTCCAACTTACTGCACCGCCATTCAGACAGAAGATGTAACCAGACTGTGACCGGAAATCATCTTTATCTGTCTGAAAACTTGCATCCGTGAATCCACTGATTTCAAGCACTTCACTTCCTCCGTAAACCAAGAACTTATCCTTAGTATTCCTCAAATACTTCAGGATATTCTTTACGGCAATCCAGTGACTCTCACCTGGATTAGACTGGTACCTACTCGTCATGCTTAGTGCATAAGCAACATCAGGATGAGTACAGATCATGGCATACATGATAGATCCTATAGCCGAAGCATAAGGAATCCTACTCATGCGCTTAAGCTCATCAGGTGTTTTAGGACACTGATCCTTGCTTAGTGTAGCACCATGTATCATTGGCGTGAACCCCTTCTTGGATTTATCCATTCCGAATCGATGCAGGACTTTATCTATATAAGCATCTTGACAAAGTCCAATCAGCTTTTTAGATCTGTCTCTAAAGATTCGGATTCCAAGAACATACGCGGCTTCACCCATGTCCTTCATGGAAAAATAACTTCCCAGCCAGTCTTTCACAGACTTCAGCATTGGAATATCATTTCCAAGAAGCAATATGTCATCGACATATAGGATAAGAAACGCCACTTTGCTCCCACTAGTTTTCTTATACACACATTGTTCCTCTTGGTTTTTGATGAAGTCAAAGTTCTTTATTGCTTCATCAAAACGAAGATTCCAACTCCTCGATGCTTGCTTCAATCCATAAATGGATTTGTGAAGCTTGCATACTTTCCCAGCATTCTTAGGATCAATGTAACCGTCAGGTTGTGTCATATACACATCCTCCTCCAAGATTCCATTCAGGAAGGCGGTTTTCACATCCATCTGCCAAATCTCATAGTCATAATAAGCGGCAGTCGCTAGGAGAATCCGAATTGATTTCATCATTGCCACTGGTGAATAGGTTTCATCATAGTCTATACCATGAATTTGCTTGAAACCTTTTGCCACCAACCTGGCCTTGTAAATCTGGACATTTCCATCCATGTCAATCTTCTTCTTGAAGATCCATTTACACTCGATGGCTTTTGCACCAGCAGGTAAATCAACCAGTGAAAACACTCGGTTAGCAGACATGGAGTCCATCTCGGATTCTGTGGCTTCACGCCACTTTAAGGAGTCAGGGCCCATCATGGCTTCTTCAAAGTTCGAGGGTTCATCACCGTCAATGATCAAAAGATCATGGCAATTAGTCACGAGGAATCCCTGATATCTATCGGGTTCGTGACGGATCCTTCCGGATCTTCGAACTTCAGGTACTGCAGGTTCAGGTTCTATTACAGCTTCATGTAATTCATCCTGCTGTTCTTCCTCATTAGGTTGAACAGGTTCCTGTCCTTCTTGAATTTCATCAAGTTGTACCTTACTCCCACTATCTTTTCTAGAGAGAAACTCCCTTTCAAGAAAAGTACAATCCCGAGCAACAAAGATTTTGTTCTCGGATCGCAGATAGAAGTAATAAGCCTTGGTATCCCTAGGATAACCAATGAAGTAGCATTTGTCAGATTTTGGTGTAAGCTTGTCTGAGATTAATCTTTTGACATAGGCTTCACAACCCCAAATTCTGAGAAAAGACATTGCTGGAGCTTTTCCAGTCCATATTTCATATGGTGTCTTTGCTACTGCCTTTGATGGCACTCTGTTCAGTGTGAACGTTGCGGTGAGCAAAGCATATCCCCAAAGGGATATAGGAAGGTCTGTGTGACTCATCATGGATCGGACCATATCTAACAATGTCCGATTCCTTCTCTCAGACACACCATTCCACTGAGGTGTTCCAGGAGGTGTGAGTTGGGAGATAATCCCACACTCACTCAGATGATCACGAAATTCCTGGCTCAAGTATTCTCCTCCTCGGTTCGACCGAAGAGCCTTAATACTTTTACCAAGCTGGTTCTGTACTTCATTCTGGAATTCTTTGAACTTTTCAAAGGTGTCCGACTTATGTTTCATCAAGTAGACATATCCATATCTACTGAAATCATCAGTGAATGTAATGAAGTACTAAAAGTTTCCTCTAGCACTTGTGGACATTGGGCCACACACGTCAGTATGTATCAGGCCCAATAGTTCACTGGCCCTTTCTGTGGGTTTATTGAAAGGGGCCCGTGTCATTTTGCCCATTAGGCAAGATTCGCATTGCTCACAAGACTCAAAGTCAAATGAGCCCAAGAGTCCATTTGAATGGAGCCTCTTGACGCGTTTCTCACTAATGTGCCCCAAACGACAATGCCAGAGAAACGTTTCATTTTCTTCGTTAGATTTGAACCGTTTTGTATTTATGTTATATACTGGAGCAGATTGATCCAGCATGTACAGCCCATTTATAAGAGGGGCACAGCCATAGAACATATCATTGAGATTAAAGGAACACAATTTATTCTTAATAGAAAAATCAAATCCTTGCAAATCCAACAATGAAACTGAAATGATATTTCTGCTTATAGCAGGTACAAAATAACAATTCTCAAGTTCTAAAATCAATCCAGAAGGTAAAGACAACAAGTAAGTGCCAACGGCCAGTGCTGGAACCTTCGCTCCATTGCCAACCCGCAACTCTACTTGCCCTTGCTTCAACCTTCTACTGTTGCTGAGCGCCTGCATATTAGTACAAATATGAGCTCCACATCCAGTATCTAATACCCAAGTGGTATTATCAGAAGTAGTAGTATTTACTTCAATAACAAAAATACCTGAAGATTTAGTCTCCAAGGACTTCTTCTTCTTCAGACTTTCCTGGTATTTCTTACAGTCCCTGCGGTAATGCCCTGCCTCTTTACAAAAGTGACAGATGTCAGAAGGCCCAGCTTTGGACACGGGCTTGGGCTTGTTTTCATTGCTGACTACCTTGCCCTTTCCCTTGTCTGCAGCGGATTTCTTGAAACCCTTGCCCTTCTGCACCATGAGTACAGACGACTCCTTGGTCTTCTTCAGATTCGGTTCTGCAGTCTTGAGCATACCATGTAGCTCAGGCAACGTCTTTATCAACCCATGCATATTATAGTTCAAAATGAACTGGTCATATGCAGGAGTAAGAGACTGCAGAACGATATCACAAGCAAGCTCTTGGCTTATAGGACAGTCGAGCCTAGTCAAATGATCGAGATAACCCATCATTTTCAGAACATGTGGACTCACTGCTGCATCCTTAGCCATTTTACAGTCCAAGAGATTCTTAACAGTTTGGAATCTCTCTGTACGAGCCTGCTCCTGAAACAACGCTTTCAGATTTGCCATCAGCTCCATGGGACAAGTCAGGCCTTCCCACTGCATCTGCAGTTCGGGAGCCATTGTCGTCAACATCAGGCAAATCACGTCATTAGCATCTGAAGAATGCGTATCCCAAGCATTCTTCACAGCTTGTGCGGCATTATTCGCAGGTCTAGGAGAGAGAGCTCTTTCAAGGACATAAGCCTTCTTCTCCTGCCTGAGCACAAGTCTCAGGTTCCTGGACCAGTTCAGGAAGTTTGATCCGTTCAGTTTGTCCTTCTCAAGGGCAGACCGGATCGAGAAAGTGTTTTGTGTTGTTGTGCTTGACATAGCTGAAAATATGAGACAATAGAGTTTTAGTTATTTAGTTCATAAAAGAGTAATCTTAAAAACTTATAAGAAAACTCGCATTGCATTCAAAATTTCTTTGTTTAACCTCATAAGAATGCAATGATTCCGAGACCCATGTTCAGCTAAATCCAAAGTGGGCCACTGGCCGTCACCCGGAATTAGCTTTACTTGGTAAGCATACACACAGCTAGTTATATCTCATATAACTCTCGGTTGTGAATTGGACCCGAGGCCCAAATTCACCAGATGTCTCAAGGCCCGGGACTCCCGATGGCCCAGTCAAGGAAACCAATCTCTTACAGTCAAATAATCACTAAAGTCTGGGACTCCCAATGAAATTAGTGACTATATACTACTTTACTTATGCGAAAACAGATACCTCACACTGTAAGCCATATCTGTAATCGAATAAGCGTTAAGTAGCTGACAAGATTGGAAAGACATCCAAGCTTGATATTGTTTTTGAGGATTTTAAGTTTTATTTCCAAAAATAGAAGATTGCTATTTTGGGAAACTTACTTATTTTAGAAACTTTCTAAATTTAGTAACATACTAAAAATAGAAATTTCTAATTTAATATTTTATTAAATATTTTGGGTTGGGTCACAAATTATAGGCCCAATTCTTGGCCCAAGACCATAGAATTCCAGCTGGCCCAATAATTTGACATAACCGATCCGGTTTATTAATTCTGGTCCAAGACCAAATTAACTATCAAAACCATCGGTTATTTACTAAACCAGACCAGCTCTAAATTATTTGGTCCAACCAAATCAAACTTAGAGCAGCTTTCGGTTTAGGTTAAAATTCAATTTTGAATTTCAATCCGGTTTAACCAGAAATATGTATTAAATAATTTTCCAGCAAACCGCGATTCGGGTTAACCGCTTGAACCACCAATTAAATTGGATCGGTTCAGTTAAATCCAAAACCGGGAAGAAACACCTAGTGTTTTAGCCAATTTGATTTAACTTGCGGTTTATGGCTTTAAACACACGATTAACCGCCAATTAAATGGACCGGTTAAATCGGTGTGGTTTGGGCAACGAACCGCGAAGCTCGGTTTAACCGATTGACTATTCGCGGGACGTAAAATTTTAACGGGCCAAACGATCGGATCCATGATCCAACTCGGCCCATTAACACAATCGAGACCTAGCGGCTGCTCACGATCGCTAACGATCGATCATCGCACGGCCACACACACGGACGATCACACGCACGGCACACGCATGATCCGACCTAGCCTCACGATCTTTGATCGATCTCGGCCAACTGATCATGCGGCCCATGCGATCGTCGATCCACCCAATCGATCGGCCCATGCATCACGATCGCTAATGATCGATCTTTGCGGCACTCGATCAATCGGCCTGCGGTCCCTCTCTCGGCACATTGTTATCGATCGACCATGATCACTCGGTCGATAACACAACCAAGCCGAGACATAATTAGGGTTTTTAATGATTTCAATCAATTTTAACATAATTGATTCTCTAAACAATTAAACAGCCCTATGATCCAAATTACAAGAAACTAATGACCTTAGCTCTGATACCACTGATGGATTATAGTGTTTGTTCAAGGTTTAATTCCCATATTTCAACCTAACACATAATCTTAACAGATCTAGGTTCTTGCAAAACGAATCATAAAACCAACCAAACATGGATCATTACCTTTCAGATTGCAGCGGATAATTGATGGTAATGATGAGATCAGTTAGAACAGATGAACAACCTGCTCCTCCTTTGGTATCCACACTCTTACAAGCCGGGATGGCTGATAGACCAAAGAGATGGATCAGAGAGAGAGTTGGAGAGAGAGAGATGTCGCGGCCACCAAGAAAACTCGTGTGGGATGCACTATCCCTTAGGGTTTTCGAAATCCTTAATCTCTCATTAATGGGCCCAAGTCATTAGACTAATGGTTCATTAATCTTTTGGGCCCAAGACACAAATCAGACAAAAGCCTGTATTTTGTCTGGCCCAATTCTCTGATCTAATACAGTAAATGCCATTGCATCTTACCGTATTAATTCCATTTAACTTTCCCGTTAGCTATGGTGTGTGACCCTTTGGGATCATACAATACTGGTAATAAGTCCTAAACTTATAGATCATGAGCGGGCTCTAGCAAGTCATCATGATCACCCAGTATTTATGACTTATGTCTGATCTCGACATTTATCATACTTTCTAGAGATAGTACAGTAGATTTCAGGACATTCCCAACATTTCTCTGGAGGCCTACATCAAACATGACATGTATGGAAGAGGCTTGCATGGAAGGCAGATAGTTGTCTTCCTGCAGAAGAGGAGGTTGTTGAGGACATGCCAAAGGTAATTTTTATGGTTGTGACATGCTAGTTTAAAAACTTGTTTTTGTGTTGTTGCCTCTGAGGTTGTGTTGTTACTGTTTTACACAGAGCCCATACTTAAGTTCGAAGAACAGATGCAAATTGATGGATTGGGCTACAGATGACAAACCTGTTGCTGAAGGCCGCTGGCAGTCAAGAGACCCTCAAGCTGTGGTTAATGGTATACCTCTCAGTCCAAATGCTGTGAAAGTTTATGTGGACGTGGTACTATCACCACATGCTTTTCCATGGAGACCTACACCGGATGTGACAAACATGGAGCAGACAGTCAACTCTTTCATAGCTTGGCCTGCAAATAAAGTGGAGAATGAGACACACAGAGAAGCATCTACACAGAAGTCTCCAGTACCTTTGAAGTCTCCTTCAAAGTCGGTAGCAGGTCCATCACTTCACAAATCTCCAGTGACTCCGAGGTCTTCTAAGTCAATTCCAATGGCTCCTCTTCAGCCATCTCCATCATCTCCAAAAGCTCCTATTCAGTCATCTCCACTGCCTCCAAAAGCTCCTCCAAAGAAAACAAAACCAGATCCACAATCTCCTATAAGGAAATCTAAGGTAAATCTAAGCTATATCTACTTTAAAATTTTGCTGAAAAATTTATTGGTATTGGATCCTCAACGTCTGAGCTCTGAAATATTGTGGTTTGATTGACATTTCTCAACATCGCAGCGGTTGGTCAGCAAGGAAAATCAGAAATGCATGCTGATGGACATTACCGGTAAAAAGCGTGTGGTTGCTGAAGGACCCTGGGCTTCAAACGATCCACAACAGACTGTCCACCAAGTACCCTTGGGTCCAAATGCAGTTCGCGTTTGGGTAGATGTTGTGAAGATCAAAAGTGCAGCTGTGTGGAGGACAAACTCTGAAATTGAGACGATGGAAGATGCGCTTGGTTCAGCTGTTGCATGGCCAGAGGACAAAGTTGTGTTGTGCTGATGAGGTAAGAGTTCTTGTCATATCCCAAGAGTAAAGAACTATGGACATGTATCCTCAGAGTAGTAGACATAAACAACTTGTGTTTAAGTTTATGTTTTAAGTTGAACTTGTGTTTGTTTGAATGTTTGTGGATGTTATGTTTAATGTGATCAAATTTAAGTTTAAATTTCTGTGTGTAATTATAGAATCTAAATCAATTTCTGCAAATCTAAATGATTTTCAAATAATAATGCAAAACCAAAATTCAATTTAATCATTTTTCAATAGCTCCAATTTATATTAAATATGGCTAAAGATTTGAGTGTTCATAAAATATAAAACAGCAATACATACTCGTCATTACAAATTATAATACAGCATCAATTAAAATGCTAGTATAAAATATAACATAGCCATAATATAATGCCATTATATCATATTTTATTGCATTAAAACAGAGCTACATTAACATTTAAAATAGCAATCAACCAATGCTACTGAAAAATATTTAATCATAGCAAAATTAACGCTATCATATACAGATATTTTATAGCATCCCAAATTAGTGCTATCGTAGATGCCCGACCTAAGATGGCAGCGGCAAACATAGCGTTTATGGAAACGCTACAATAGACATATGATAGCGTTTTCATGGGGCTAAGAATAGCCATTTTTCTTGTAGTGACTCAAAGCAGTAAAAGAAGAGAGAAGGAAGAGAGAAGGAAGAGAGGAAGAAGAAGAAGGAGGAAGGAAGAAGAAGAAGAAGGAGCCGTAGGGAGGAAGAAGAAGCCGGAGGGAGGAGGAAGAAGAGAAGAAGGAGGAGATCCGGGGGAGAGAGAGGAGAGAGAAAGTGAGGTTTGAGAGAGATAAGAGATGGGATGGTGACGGAGGAACGGTGATATATTTCCGTAAGAGGAGATTTTCAACGTTCATCCCACGTACCAACTTTTTCTTTCCTTATAGACGGTTTGTAGAAGACGTCGTATGAGGTTGGTCCGGAGGTTCGGGTGGAGGAACGATCGGAATTACTAGGGTCAACGCTCGGGTAAAGTTTGGGTCAAAGTAGGAGAACGGTTTGGGGAAGGTTCGGGTTAGCATCGGTTCGTGTCGGGTCTCGTTGTTCCGTCAATCTGTCCATTTGTCGTCACGATATGACTGTGAGTTGGCTACACTATTGTGGATGCATTTAGGTAGCTCATATAGACCTCGGAATTATGGAACAATAGAATCATAGGAATGCATACCCATTATTGAAATATAATAGAGCTGCTAGGTTGATTAAATAACTAAGGAATTAAACAAAACGTATAGGACATATATATTGCATACAGTTATCACTCATTGGTTGATGGATTGATTGCTTGATTTTGTGCTGCATACATATAGAATAGCATGCTAGGGAATATATGCATATATATTATAAGAATGTATCTAAATGAATCTATATACGGAAAATTACGAGTTAAATTAAAAGACGAATTAAAATACATAACACACCTAGAATATGATAATAGAGTTGGGTTAAGAAATTAATTATGAATTATTGGGACGTCAACAGATTAGTAAGTTTACTAATCTCTATCTGACGGACTTGGGGTAGTTAACCATAGAGCTATTGAAATATGAGTTTAAAAGATATTATTTGAGGTTGAGCCGTCTAGGGAGTTAGTAAGTTTACTAACTCCAATCTAGCGGTGATATTGAATAATTAAAACTAAGGAATTGAGATTAAAATGAATTAGGGTTTAAGTTAAAAAGATTAATTAAACATAAGTTGTTACCGTTTGGTGATGTGATTGATTGTGTGATTGTTATCTACTCTGGTGTTGGGCCGAGTAGACTGTTGATTGTTTGATTGTTTATATACTTTGGTTTTGGGCCGAGTAGACTGTTCTGGTAGATACTTACTCCGGTACGGGATCGGGTAAGTCTGTGTATAGATACCTATTCCGGTGCGGGACTGGATAGGTCAGGTTGTGTTGATGAATGGTGGTAGGACTTGCGGGATAGACTGGGTATGGGGATTGAGATAGTGTTTCTATTTGACTTTGTCGGTCTTGCGTGATAGAGTCCCAATGAGTCTGATTGTTTACATTACTGTTATTAGGACTCTATAGGATGCGATTCCGCAAGTCTAGAGATAGCGTTATGTTACTTCCGACCCGACTAGATCCTCGGGTAGTTACCTGATCGGTTCACGTGCCTTCGGGTGGTGATTCTGGTTATGGTGTTAACCTACTGAGTGACGATGGTAGGTTTGTGGTCCGGAGAATACGGGGTCACGTCCTAGGGCCGGACTGCATGGAAGCTTTGGTTATCTAGGGGTAGCCCGAGTCACTGCGTATCGATGGACAGAGAATGGTGTCCTAGTCGTAGGACTTCGTGTTTTCGTCTAGGAGTCGTGGAAGGTTTTAGTTACCGTGGGGTAGCTAAGTGTTCCTGTGGAAGTTACCGAGTTCGCGTTTGGGGCACATGGTGTGGCGATTTTGTTAGATATGCGTTTAGTGTAGATCGAGTCTAATATGGGGCATGTGCCGCAGTGTTATTGATTTCCTTCGTTGATGACATGTGTTGTTATTTGAATGCTTGTGTGTTGTGGAGCTCATTACGTCTTGGTAGCACGTAATCAGTTGTTTTACTTTACCGCTTGTTATTTGTTATTTTGGGTTTGGGAGGGAATCGTTTAGCGTGTTTTGAAGCCTTTTTAGTTGGGAGCCAACTCACTGGGTAATCTTAGATTGTTCAATAGACTCATTGTGTTTTTCAGATTTAGCTTAGCTTGGCGGACGCATAGGGCACTAGGAGTAGTTTGGGATCGCATTTGGCAGTGGTTTGTTTTCGACTCGATTTCATGGTTTTATTTCGGTTACGGATTTGGAGATCTCCATAAATTAATTTTGTAAGATACTCTTTAATTAGATTAAAGATTAAAAGATTCAAAATAAATAAAAACGGAGTTATTCCCTGATTCTTGGTTTAGTCCGAACCGAACACAACTCGTGGAAGCGGTACGGGTTTAAAAGCCTTGTATCGTGCAAACGAGGTAAAAAGAGTCAAGGATGGTTTGGTTCGAGCCATTGACTCAAAGCGGACCGTCTCTGGCTTTCATATTGTGACAAACTCTTCTTGTTTGGCCTGCACAGGTTCGATCGGTCATGTTCTTGTTTGATTGTTGGCCGGTCAGCTCGTCGGTCAACGGATAATGGGAAGGGGGTGTTACACACGGAACCGTTAACAGCTGAGCACGAATATCCGGAACCACAGCTGGAAACGATGTGCGTCCATGCCGATGATGAAGCGGCTGAACGGGAATGGGCTACGAACGCGGTTGAAGCATATTATGCTCAACAGGCCTTGGAAGCAGAAACCTGTCGGTACATGGAGATGTCCCAAGTTTCGCCCACTCTTACGGAGGAACAACTAATGGCCCGGGAACAATGGGAAGCAGCAGAACAGGCTACTCAAATGGAACTCCTGCAAAGGAGCATGCAACAGAGATGAGACAATCTTGACATCCCCACGGGCAAAGAGACAAACCCTGAAGAAGTCGGAAACCAGGAAGGAAACAAAGGACCGGACCCAAACAGAAGTAACGAATCTGAGAGTGAGCAGAGCATAGCTCAACGGTTGGCGCAAAGGAAGCGGAAGGAGAGATGCACCCAGGAAATTGGAGAGTCGAGCAACAAACACCAAGGCAGTGGGAAACAGACCGTGGTGGAAATAGACGGATCAGCAAGAACCAGAAGGAATGTTGTGCTCCCAAACCGACCACTAAGGATTTAAACTCAAGCTAGGAAATCAGTGAGGCCACCGTAGGTGATAACTCCACCTTGCAGAATGTGTGGAGGGTGTGGCCATTTTACTCATGCATGTCCGAGCATGCATGTCTAGCAGATTATCCACTTATCGATCCAGCTCCTCCCTGGTCCCAACCTTCAAGCTAGTCGTCCGAAAGTGACACCGAAGAGGAACCTGAAGCAGAAGAAACCGTGAACCAAACCTAAGAACCATAAGATTTTAGAAGTTAACTTAGTTAAACCAAACCTTTCATGACCAAAGGCTCATGTATGAAAGGGTGCTAACTAACATCTATTATCATGTATATATGTATAAATGTGTGTTGAGTGTATGTATGCATGATGTAAGATAGAACGATGCATGTTAGGTTTGGGTTAAGTTGACTAAGAACCAGCGTGTGCGGTAGGCGTAGTACATTGTGTGCATGTGCTAGTAAGATATGTTGTGGAACGGATGCATGAATGTGGTATATGTAAAAATGCTTGTTGTATGATATTGGAATGAATGTAAGATATTGTGTGATTGAATGTGTATAACTCTCGGGACTATATCTTGATTAAGGCTGAATATGTAACCTGTTTTGGTTTGGTGTGTGATAATCCTTAGGTAACCGGGAAAGAGTGACCCTGAAAACCTTAGGATTAAGAAAGTAAAGTTTTAGGGAACCAACCCTGGATCCGTGAAACCATCACCAAAACCAAGCCCATTGCCCAGAAAGGCAGGATGTGACCGAGCATAAGAACAGTAAGGAAGACCGGGAAACGAAACCAGGTTGAACAAGGAAGTTATAAGAAAATCACAAGCTCATAACAGAAGAAACGGCGTGAAGTTTTGCCTTCAAGGAAAGGAAATTTTTATTTAAGTAACAGGAGCAAACTGAGGTTGCCCGGAGACAAGAATGTGATGGATTTTGGCTAAGTAAAGGAAACATCAAATAAGATAGGGTCGAGATTAGTAGCGGCCATTAAAGGTACACCAAGGATGGATTGAGTATCCTTCAGGAAGCGGAGAGGCCGGAGGATGGTAACCCAACAAGACGGTTTGGACCGAAATGCAACGTAAGACGGGAAAATCTAGTTAAGGTAAAAACAAGTGTTCGGATCAGACGGTAAGACCAAGAGTAGGAGCTGGTAATGTAACTAAGGAAGAATCCGAAGGAGGAGAGAGATCCGATAAGGAAGAAAATCAAAGGAGCGTAGGCCAAAGGGAAATTTAATGAAGAAAAGGATGAGAACGAAGGGGGAATACAAGATCCAAGAAAAAAATATGAAACAGTAGTGGTATAGAATAAGAAGACACCAACAGAGAAGCTTAGAAATAGGAGTAGGAAGACCAAGACCGCAGAGTACCAATCCGGTCCGATGCAATCATCAAGAGAAGATACAGCGGAATACTACTTGGGTGGCCGAAGGAGTTGTTTCCGACAAAACCACAAGGAGATGGGGCGGCTTATACGAATTGAATTCGAAGACGAATACAAATAAGATGGGGAGAATGTAATAACTTGTCTAGTCAATAGGCATGGCCGGCCGAATCAACAAACAAGACGGGAACGGCTAGTGGAGGAACAAAGATATGTCGAGAAGGGGACAACAAAGGTCAACCTAAGACGTCAACACAAGGGATGTGTGGATGTTCAGTAATCACTATTAAGTGATATAGGAAGTAAAAATATGAGGTTGGGACAAAACGGGAACTAAAAAGGACCAAGGAGCGGAAAGTTATGGAATATACAAAAATCTGACGCGTGGAACGGCTTAGGCGTCGGGACGGGTGTACACTTCATTACACTCGCAAGTTGGGATCGTCAGGGATGATTAGGATAATGATAATTGGGATTAATTAGAATGGTTTATATGGTCCAGAACAGTACGAGAATAGTGAAAGCGGACTGTAGTAGTGACGGAATGGTTTTAACTGTAAAAACTGAAATAGTACAACAATGTTCTGGAACCTATTTTAGTCCGTAAAACGTCAATTAATGGCTCCATACTGACCATATTCCACTCAGGAAACAGGAAATAAAAAGTGTCATAAGGTACAGCATGAAATGGACGGATGACAGGACGGATACTGTTTGGCACTTTGCGGGACTGTTTATTGTCGCCCGCGCGCAACAAAGGAGAAATCAGATTCTTTGCACCATAAACCATCAGATATGACATCATTACAACCTAAGGGGGTATATCCATGACCTTTCTTCCCTAGGAGCAAGGAAGGCATGGTTAGGACAGGTGACAGCACCAAATTCTTCTTGATGACTAATGTTCTCCAAAATGCATGTCCCATCCTTTCCTCCACTTGTCAAACATGTCCCATAACCCTCATGCCTATATAAACACTTTCTTAGCCCATTCTAGTGAGACAAACAGATAGGAAGTTAGAGAGAGAAACCGAGGGAGAAAAAGAGAGAAAAGAGGGCGCGGCCAAGGGGAAGTTCAGGGAATGTTCGGGGTGTTTCCGTGGACCATTCTAGCACTGTGACAAGCCTGAGAGAGGGAAGACCGTGGAGGATAACCTCAAGAAGTTAGCTAGACACGTTCTAACCAGGAGGCCTTACCCCTGAAGCCGAGATAGCCTCCAAACTGCAACTAGAGAATCGTGAGTCCCGGTAGATAGGACTGGTGTTTTCTTTGCAGGTTTGGTCTTGAGGATTTAAATACCTTGAGTATTTATCCTCAATGGCTTGTGTGGTTCAATTTTTGTGCATTCATGCTTATGGTTATGAATTTTTTACATGATGTCTTTCATTACCAATAAGTTGTGGATGTTGCATGCATGATCATTTTGGTGTGTTGTTTTATTGCATGATCTCTCTTAGAAATGTATGGTGGATTTATTTGAGTCTGTGGTGATTATGCATGTTGAGAAGGTCGGAGGGTTTACTCGAGGGGTGAGGATGCGGTAGCTCCACGGGAACTGTAATACCCTGTATCAAGAATGGGTCAACGGGCAGTCAAGAAGTCGACGAGGGGCATTTTCGTAATTTCCAGAAGATGAAGGGTATTTTGGTAAATCTACCAAAATACGAGCCAGAAGCTAAGACGGGCCAAATGTTATTCTTTTTAAGTAAAGAAAATATTTAGAAGACCAAGAAAGGTGGAAACGGAGATTAAACTAATTTTTCGGGTTATCGGGAATGGAAACCGATAAAACCGACAAAACTTGTAAAATTCATTACAGGAGCTACGGGTGTCCGTTTGAAGTGATTAAAATTGCTAAATTCATCTAAGAGCATCTAGAATCTGAAAGGAAGGCTTGGTGGATTTATAGAAGCAGATAAAGAGTTTTTAAAATATTAAACCTTAAACCAGTTTTTCCGAGGAACCGATATAATGTTCGGGGAAGCGAGAAGACCTTCTAAACTCCACCAAAAATTATGAAATTTGGACCACAGCCTCATGAGAAGATGTAGAAGCCGCGGTTAAAAGGATTCAGTAAGATTCAATGCCTAGATTAAGTTACATATTTTAGATCATTAATGGGTGATTAGTGGCTAAAAATCCAAAATAAATTCTTTGGAGCTTGGGCTTGAACCAGGGTATTTAGGGCTGATTGCTAAGATCATATTGGACCCAAATCCAGCTCAGTATGAAGAATGAGCCACGAAATCCAGCCCAAGAATTTTAGAAGCTTCTTGGTATGTTAGGTTCATGAATCTAAAAGTGGTGTGTTGTCATCAATCCAAGGGCTGCATGGAGGAGGCTACAAGTGGATGGTGGATGCTCAAATGCATTGTTTTTGGATGGTTTTTGGTGAGAAGGTCGTGGCACAAGATGGAGGAAGAAGAGAAGACAAATGGAGGGTGAAGATCACTCCACTTTTACTATATAAGGAGACCTTCCCCCTCCCATTTTCTTCACACCAAACTCACAAAGAGTAAAGAGAAGTAAAGAAGAGAGAAAGAAGAGAGGGAGAAGAGAGGGAGAAGGGAGGAAGAAGAAGAAGAAGAAGGAGGCGGCAAGAAGAAGGAGGAGGAGGAGGAGCCGGGAGAAGAAGAAGAAGGAGGAGCCGGAGGAGAGAGAGAGAGATAAAGGAGAGAGAAAGAAGAGAGAGAGTGGAAATAAATAAAAGAAAGATGGGGAAAGGAAAATTAATACGTCGGAATATTCTAAAGAATATTCTTCGGAAAAGGAATTTTTCCGACGTAATAATCTTCCCGACAAACCGGATTTCTTTTATTTAGAAATAGGATAGATGGTTGTAGTAGACATCATACGAGGGTTGTCCGGAGGTTCGGGATCACGAAGGTCAACGGCATGGTCAAGTGCGGGTCAAGGTCGGGTCAAAGAGACGGAGGTTCGGGGAAGGTTCGGGTTAGCGTCGGGTTCATGCCGGGTCTCGTTGTTCCGCTAGTCCGTCAATCCGTCCGTCCGTCATCATAATAGCAATGTGAGTCGGCTCAAAACACCGTAGAGTAGTATTGCTTATAGATCATAAAACGAGAAACCGTAGATTAAGTAATTGCATACCCGGATATAAATTGATGGCGTTTGAGAATTGAATTGACGGATTAACAATAAACCGGTTAGGGGGTTGAGACGCATACTAGGATCGTAAGATTAAACGGATTAAACTTGTTGTGTGCCGTTAGGTTGGTAGTAACGTTGTGTGATGCATACATATAGTCGTTGTATGATAGGGCCGTATATGCATATATATCTATGTATGAAAAACGATCTAAAATGAATCTAAGTACGGAAATTAAGACGCTATAAAATACGGAAGTAAACTTAACAAACGTATAGCATATGGAATGATACTTGGTTAAGGTTTAATGATAAAGGAATGAATGGAATAAATAAATGGTGAGACGTCGGGGAGTTTAGTATAAGCTACTAGCTCTAAACCGACGGATCGGGGAGTTGATAAAAGATACCTAGGAAAGGTTAAGAAAAGAAAAGTGTTGAGATTGGGAGCCGTCTACGGGTTAGCAATCCGCTAATCCAAGGTAGCGGACGATAAAGAGATATGAGCCGTCTACGGGTTAGCAATCCGCTAATCCAGTGTAGCGGACGTGAATGAGTTAAAAGACATTAGAAACCCTAATAGGCTTGCTTGTGTGATGATTGTTTGTATTGTGTGATTGCGTGTTTGGGGTTGTTAAGCTTTGTTGTGCAGGCCTATTAGATTGTCTCGGTATTGGGCCGAGCGAGCGGTGGGGCGGGTGTGTGTGTAGACTTGCGGGGTGCGGTGATGAGATGGTGGTTAATGGTTGTTCGAGTCTGATTGATTGCTAGAGTCCGAGCGAGTCTGCGTGTTTACTTTTCTGCACTAGGACTCTAGGGTGCGTTAGATCCCGCAAGTCTAGGTGATTGGAGACGTTCTGGTACTTCCGACCCGATTGGATCCTCGGGAAGTTGCTTAACCGGATCATGGTAATTTCGGTTATGGCGTTAACCTATGGAGTGACGTCTGTAGGTGTGTAGTCCGGAGAACACGGGGTCGCGTCCTAGGGCCGGACTGCATGGAAGCTCGGGTTGCCGGGGGTAACCGGAGTCACTGCGTATCGATGGACGGAGAACAGTGTCCTGGATCGTGAGACTTGGTGTTAACATCTGGGAGTCGAGAGGGTTTGTTACCATATCAGTAATGGTGGAAACCCGTGGAAGTTACCAAGAAGCGTAAGGGCCCAGTGGTGTGTTGATGATGATGATGGTGTTGCGCGATAGATAGATCGAGTCTAATCGAGAGCATGTGCCGCAATGCTCTCGATTTCCTTCATTGACGTGATGTGTTGTTATTATTGAATTGCTTGTGTGTTGTGAAGCTCATCACGTCTTGGTAGCACGTGATCGGCTATTATACTTGATTGTTATTTTGGGTTTTGGGCGGGATTATTAGATTGTTAGAAGCCGTAGTGGGGAGCCGTCTCACTGGGTAATCTTAGATTGCTCATTAGACTCTTTTGTGTTTTTCAGGTTTGGCGTAGCTTGGCGGACGCGTAGGACGCTCAAGGTAGTCTCGGGTTGGCATTGGGTATCGGTGTGGAGTTTACACATTTTGACTGTTACTTTCGGTTTCAGACTTTGTTGGGATCCCGTTAAATGTTTTGTGTATTAGACTGTATATTATTATGAATGAGATTTAAATATTTTCAAATAATAAAAACGGAACAATTCCCTGATATACGGTTTCGTCCGAACCAAACACAACTCGTGGAAGTGGTACAGGTTGAAAAGCTTTGTATCACGGAAGCGAGGTAAACGGAGTTAAGGACGGTTTGGTTCGAGCCTTTGTCTCAAACCGGACTGCCTTTGACTTCGTATTGTGACAAACTCTTCTTGTATGACTGCTCGGGTTCGATCGGTCATGTTCTTGTTTGATTGTTGGCCGGTCAGCTCGTCGGTCAGCGGTAAACGGGAAGGGGGCGTTACAAAAGGTGGTATCAGAGCATGGTTCGTCATGGGTTCGAATATTCCGGTTTTTCAAAGTTTTCAATGTTTTATCGAGTCAAATGTGTCGCCAATTCAACCATTAGGAATCCGAGTCGCGTTCGTCAATCCGGGGAAATGGGTATTTTATTAAAATTGTGCTAATCATTTGGTATTTTATTGCAGTCACGCAGCAGAGTTGTCCTTGGAGGATTGGTGTGTGTGTGTGGTTGCGACGAAAAGATGAGCGGCATCAGTATGGATGCCCTTGGATCCATCGGAGCTACTGCAGCTAGTCCGAGTCCATTTTTCCAGCCCGCGGAGTGTTCCCATCTTTCGCAGCCTATTACGGAGTATGTGGTTGCCGATGCCGAGCCCGTTACCACTCCACCCATTCTATAGCCGCCTTATGATACGATTACATCCGGAGTACTACCGTCAGTAGCGCGCACCGTCGACATTCATCCCTAATGACATGGCGATAAAATACATCCTCGGGGTATGGGAGCTATCACCGCCTGCTATTCGACCACCAGTTCGACGCATTGGACTCTTCGTTCCTTACCCGCGGTGACACGTGTCTTTCATTTCCATTCGGTGTCGGTAGTTTGGCCAAGCATATCAGTCACCACCGCATTGACGCCGATTCCGACGTACCACATTTGCGGCCGAGGTGAACATTGTGCTCCTTTCTGTCATAACCGAGACCGAGTCGCTCCGCCACCACCACCACACTCATTCCATCCTCCTGGTACACCTGTCTATTAGTATCCACATGAGTTGTACCCCTCATGTTGGAGATTAGGAAATAGATTAGGCCCAGGTAAGTAAGGGCTCTAACTCGCTTTTGATGTGTGTATATCGGCTTGCGTTCGTCTCTAACGATTCAGTTGTGTGTAGCAGTGTTTCGTTTGGGACGGATTGGTAACCGCGAGTATGTAGACTTCGACGGACATACGTATTTAAAACTCTATGTGGTGAATAGATGTTTTATTTACGTAGTGGATGTGGAGTATTCGGTATTTTTCGTTTAAGTAACGAAGTGATCTTATTGCATGAGTTGGGATAATAAATGCAATATGGTTATACCGTGAAAGCAAATGATGATCCGATGAGACGGTTACTACGACCCTAAGAGACGACCGTAATTGCCGATTTGTTTGATTGATTGATTGTGTGTGATTGATTGCTTTGCTAGGGTGTTAGAATGTTGAATTGATTGATGCATTGATTGCCCGCTAGGTTGGTAGTTGTTGATTTTGAATCTCTGCATTTCGTTTAAATCGCTAGGTTGCTAGAAAGTGATTTTTTTTTTTTTTTTTTTTTTTTTTTTTTTGAATAGCGAGATCGGTTGGTTTGCTTGGTAGAATTGTTTTTGGTAAGCCTAGAATTGATAAAGCGGTTTTTAGAAAACTTATTCGAGATTGAGCGGAATTATAAGATATTGTTTATTAGCCACATGTGACCATTGGGTCCGTGACTAAATACCAATATCTCTATAAGGAAGCGATATCGGGAGTATGTTAAAAAGGTCTAACCGTGTTGGTGTTGTTGAGGATGTAGGACGTGATGGACGAGTTGACGAGGACACGAGACCGAACCTGAACCCGAGAGGCGAGATGTTATTTCAGGGAACAGTTTGACCCGAGCCTGCAAGAAAGTCAGTGTGGATTCAGAAAGGAGTTTGGGTAGTAATGGTAGAAAGAAGCAAGGCGAATGAGTTCAAGAAGATAGCAATGAGATTCAGAAGCATCAGAGTCGATGGAAGAGTTCGTTCGGGGATATCAATGGGAAGAGAAGTTTTGAGAATCGATGAAGTGTGGAGATCAGTGATTGAGGATTTCGAGACATACATGAGTATGGCGGATTCATTGGAAGGAGGAACATCAATCCTATCAGAACATTAGTGGGAAGCGATAAGTATTAAAGGCGGAATAAGTATCCGGGGTTGAGGACGAGGCAATGTTGCGTAATCAAGAAGGTCGAATCAGAGTGGGGAAGTCAGAATATCGGTTAAGGAGATCATCAGATGGCGAAGATGGAGTCAGGAGTCAGACTGAAGCATTAAGACGAAACCAATGGTCCGAAATCGGAAATGAGTCGGAAAGTCCAATGGCGATGAAGAATCAGGAAGCGATCAGAAATCAGACAAGTCGGTGTCAGGAGTTCAAAGTGACATCGTGTTAGGGTTGCGCACAACTGCATAGCAGGGAGTCATCTGGGCATCAGAAGTATGAGTTTGGAAACCATAGACAGAATCAACGAAGTAATCAAATGGAGAAGCTGGGATTGAATGAGAGTCAAGCCATTTCGCGTGGGAAGTTCAAAGATGTCAATGTGCTGAGAAGGGGAGCAAAACCAAGGTTCAAGAATCAGTGGAAGCATCGGGATTGTAACTACAAATTCAGAGTTCAAGCAGTATCGTGTGGCGAAGAAGGAAACAAGACTCAGAATGGAGTCGTGCAGTCAAGAGAAATGAATATGTCATCAGAGAGAAGTTCGGTGTAGCGACGTTTGTGCAAACCAGTGGGTTGAAAGTCAGTAGGCATCGGAAGAGCAGGGTTACCATGAGATCAGAGCATAAGAAGCAAAGCAGAGTTGGATTGAAATCAAAGACCGAGTGAAGCAGTTCAATCACGACCGTTGGTATTGAGAATCAAGATCAGAGTCTGTAAAGCGAGAAGATGTGAAACCAGAAGTGATCGTGAGTTAAGTTTTTGGTATGGGAAGTCCGAGATGTCCGCGTGAGCAAGACGGGGTTTCAGAATTCAGTACGCATCGAAAGTATAGTTCAGTCAATTCAGCGTTCGGGTGTTGGAGCAGACATATCGGTTTCAGAAGTGGTAACTTACGGGGTTCAGTTCCGATTCGAAGTTAGTAAGTAACGGAGAATTCGGGGACCGAATTCCTGTAAGTGGGGAAGAATGTAATACCCTGTATCAAGAATGGGTCAACGGGCAGTCAAGAAGTCGACGAGGGGCATTTTCGTAATTTCCAGAAGATGAAGGGTATTTTGGTAAATCTACCAAAATACGAGCCAGAAGCTAAGACGGGCCAAATGTTATTCTTTTTAAGTAAAGAAAATATTTAGAAGACCAAGAAAGGTGGAAACGGAGATTAAACTAATTTTTCGGGTTATCGGGAATGGAAACCGATAAAACCGACAAAACTTGTAAAATTCATTACAGGAGCTACGGGTGTCCGTTTGAAGTGATTAAAATTGCTAAATTCATCTAAGAGCATCTAGAATCTGAAAGGAAGGCTTGGTGGATTTATAGAAGCAGATAAAGAGTTTTTAAAATATTAAACCTTAAACCAGTTTTTCCGAGGAACCGATATAATGTTCGGGGAAGCGAGAAGACCTTCTAAACTCCACCAAAAATTATGAAATTTGGACCACAGCCTCATGAGAAGATGTAGAAGCCGCGGTTAAAAGGATTCAGTAAGATTCAATGCCTAGATTAAGTTACATATTTTAGATCATTAATGGGTGATTAGTGGCTAAAAATCCAAAATAAATTCTTTGGAGCTTGGGCTTGAACCAGGGTATTTAGGGCTGATTGCTAAGATCATATTGGACCCAAATCCAGCTCAGTATGAAGAATGAGCCACGAAATCCAGCCCAAGAATTTTAGAAGCTTCTTGGTATGTTAGGTTCATGAATCTAAAAGTGGTGTGTTGTCATCAATCCAAGGGCTGCATGGAGGAGGCTACAAGTGGATGGTGGATGCTCAAATGCATTGTTTTTGGATGGTTTTTGGTGAGAAGGTCGTGGCACAAGATGGAGGAAGAAGAGAAGACAAATGGAGGGTGAAGATCACTCCACTTTTACTATATAAGGAGACCTTCCCCCTCCCATTTTCTTCACACCAAACTCACAAAGAGTAAAGAGAAGTAAAGAAGAGAGAAAGAAGAGAGGGAGAAGAGAGGGAGAAGGGAGGAAGAAGAAGAAGAAGAAGGAGGCGGCAAGAAGAAGGAGGAGGAGGAGGAGCCGGGAGAAGAAGAAGAAGGAGGAGCCGGAGGAGAGAGAGAGAGATAAAGGAGAGAGAAAGAAGAGAGAGAGTGGAAATAAATAAAAGAAAGATGGGGAAAGGAAAATTAATACGTCGGAATATTCTAAAGAATATTCTTCGGAAAAGGAATTTTTCCGACGTAATAATCTTCCCGACAAACCGGATTTCTTTTATTTAGAAATAGGATAGATGGTTGTAGTAGACATCATACGAGGGTTGTCCGGAGGTTCGGGATCACGAAGGTCAACGGCATGGTCAAGTGCGGGTCAAGGTCGGGTCAAAGAGACGGAGGTTCGGGGAAGGTTCGGGTTAGCGTCGGGTTCATGCCGGGTCTCGTTGTTCCGCTAGTCCGTCAATCCGTCCGTCCGTCATCATAATAGCAATGTGAGTCGGCTCAAAACACCGTAGAGTAGTATTGCTTATAGATCATAAAACGAGAAACCGTAGATTAAGTAATTGCATACCCGGATATAAATTGATGGCGTTTGAGAATTGAATTGACGGATTAACAATAAACCGGTTAGGGGGTTGAGACGCATACTAGGATCGTAAGATTAAACGGATTAAACTTGTTGTGTGCCGTTAGGTTGGTAGTAACGTTGTGTGATGCATACATATAGTCGTTGTATGATAGGGCCGTATATGCATATATATCTATGTATGAAAAACGATCTAAAATGAATCTAAGTACGGAAATTAAGACGCTATAAAATACGGAAGTAAACTTAACAAACGTATAGCATATGGAATGATACTTGGTTAAGGTTTAATGATAAAGGAATGAATGGAATAAATAAATGGTGAGACGTCGGGGAGTTTAGTATAAGCTACTAGCTCTAAACCGACGGATCGGGGAGTTGATAAAAGATACCTAGGAAAGGTTAAGAAAAGAAAAGTGTTGAGATTGGGAGCCGTCTACGGGTTAGCAATCCGCTAATCCAAGGTAGCGGACGATAAAGAGATATGAGCCGTCTACGGGTTAGCAATCCGCTAATCCAGTGTAGCGGACGTGAATGAGTTAAAAGACATTAGAAACCCTAATAGGCTTGCTTGTGTGATGATTGTTTGTATTGTGTGATTGCGTGTTTGGGGTTGTTAAGCTTTGTTGTGCAGGCCTATTAGATTGTCTCGGTATTGGGCCGAGCGAGCGGTGGGGCGGGTGTGTGTGTAGACTTGCGGGGTGCGGTGATGAGATGGTGGTTAATGGTTGTTCGAGTCTGATTGATTGCTAGAGTCCGAGCGAGTCTGCGTGTTTACTTTTCTGCACTAGGACTCTAGGGTGCGTTAGATCCCGCAAGTCTAGGTGATTGGAGACGTTCTGGTACTTCCGACCCGATTGGATCCTCGGGAAGTTGCTTAACCGGATCATGGTAATTTCGGTTATGGCGTTAACCTATGGAGTGACGTCTGTAGGTGTGTAGTCCGGAGAACACGGGGTCGCGTCCTAGGGCCGGACTGCATGGAAGCTCGGGTTGCCGGGGGTAACCGGAGTCACTGCGTATCGATGGACGGAGAACAGTGTCCTGGATCGTGAGACTTGGTGTTAACATCTGGGAGTCGAGAGGGTTTGTTACCATATCAGTAATGGTGGAAACCCGTGGAAGTTACCAAGAAGCGTAAGGGCCCAGTGGTGTGTTGATGATGATGATGGTGTTGCGCGATAGATAGATCGAGTCTAATCGAGAGCATGTGCCGCAATGCTCTCGATTTCCTTCATTGACGTGATGTGTTGTTATTATTGAATTGCTTGTGTGTTGTGAAGCTCATCACGTCTTGGTAGCACGTGATCGGCTATTATACTTGATTGTTATTTTGGGTTTTGGGCGGGATTATTAGATTGTTAGAAGCCGTAGTGGGGAGCCGTCTCACTGGGTAATCTTAGATTGCTCATTAGACTCTTTTGTGTTTTTCAGGTTTGGCGTAGCTTGGCGGACGCGTAGGACGCTCGGAGTAGTCTCGGGTTGGCATTGGGTATCGGTGTGGAGTTTACACATTTTGACTGTTACTTTCGGTTTCAGACTTTGTTGGGATCCCGTTAAATGTTTTGTGTATTAGACTGTATATTATTATGAATGAGATTTAAATATTTTCAAATAATAAAAACGGAACAATTCCCTGATATACGGTTTCGTCCGAACCAAACACAACTCGTGGAAGTGGTACAGGTTGAAAAGCTTTGTATCACGGAAGCGAGGTAAACGGAGTTAAGGACGGTTTGGTTCGAGCCTTTGTCTCAAACCGGACTGCCTTTGACTTCGTATTGTGACAAACTCTTCTTGTATGACTGCTCGGGTTCGATCGGTCATGTTCTTGTTTGATTGTTGGCCGGTCAGCTCGTCGGTCAGCGGTAAACGGGAAGGGGGCGTTACAGGAACATTGATCCGCGCGAGTCTCCCTTCCGTATATGACAGGGTTGTAGTGGCTGCCGTGATCTTGGATCCTTTGCATGACTACTACGCCTTTATGATGTGTTGATTGCGTGTTGTTTTTGATCATGCAGGTTGGAAGTGAGATGTCCTATAACATGCGTCATATTGTTCTAGGAAGTGCATTCTAGGGTCTGTGAAGATACTCTAAGTAAATGTTATCGGCGCCACACGTTTTTCCTCCTTGTGTGAAAGGAGAAGGCTCGTAGGGTACTTGGGTCGCTCCCTTGGCTGAGAATCGTGTGACGAACCGATCCTGAGAGATGGAGATCTCCGTAATCGGGAACCCTAAGGAAGTGTGTTCCCCGTAATCGGGTGTGCCGTACGGGTCATGACCTTTGTGGTGATTGATCGCGGATGGTCACGTGAGAGAACGGTTTGGTGGTGCCGGTGCATTTAGGACCCATGCATTATGATGAGTTTGTCGAGTCTAGAGATTCTAGACTAGAGACGTTGATGCATTCATGATTGGGTCCTCATGTTTGCATAATTATTCACGCTTCTACTTGTCGTGATTTGTTGTCTTGGACTGCGCGTGTTTACACTTAAATGAATATGGCTTGTGATCGTTAACTTGATGTTGTTGTTTCACGACTATTGCTTGTGCTTTGGATATGGGGTTGGGCTGGGTACTAACATTTCGTTTAGTGGGTTCTGGACTCACTGGGTAACCCTAGGTTACTTATTAAAATCCAATTAGAAAAAAAGATAGCAAAAGCTACCCAACCAACTAGATCCTTGACATAAAAATAAGGGTAAAAAGCTATTTTATCCATCTCAGAATGTACACCCAAAGTGAGCTGGGTTCAGAACGTCGTGAGACAGTTCGGTCCATATCCGGTGTGGGCGTTAGAGCATTGAGAGGACCTTTCCCGAACATGATAAAACATTCACATTGCCCTCTGACAGAAATAAGAACATTAAATTATTTTGATTCAAGACCCCCCCCTTTTTTACCTATTTACTTGAATTTTATATTTTAGTTTTGGATACCAACTAAACTAATTACACAATATCCTCCGGGTGCCGTAGCTAATCTAGTAGCTTTGGAAGCATGTGTACAAGCTCGTAATGAGGGACGTGATCTTGCAGTCGAGGGTAATGAAATTATCCGTAAGGCTTGCAAATGGAGTCCTGAACTAGCGTGGAAATTCTCATATTCTCTATGTACATGTTCCTGCGGATCGGATGAGTATTATTGTTTATATCGCCACGGCTATAAACACTTTTTTGTTCCTATTAACAAAACATCCCCTTTATCTTCGCTCTTTTTCTCGTTCGATTTCAGAGTATCAATTCACGCGAAACTTATCCGGTTCGATGGCTGTCCTCCACAAACCACAAGGATATAGGGACTCTCTATTTCATATTCGGTGCCAAGCTCTTATTTTGTCTTTCCTTTAATAAGTTATCAAATTTGGTGCTTTTTGATCCCTGATATACCATGAATTTTACCGGTTTTAACCATGGTATATGCCTTATTTATCGAGTCTTATGTTATGTTTTGGAGTCTTTTTAGTATGTTTACAGGTTTAGACACGTTTGGAGCATAATTGGAGTTATTGGAGCATTCTGGAGCATTTTGGAGATTTTACCCGAGAGACAGAGTTCACTGCCCATATTTGACGCTTGCAACGATCGGCACACCATTAGCATCAATCGTTGCATAGCGTGACCAAGCATTCTCGCGAGCGTTAATGAAGAATGAGGATTAATGCACTAAATCCCAGAAAGCCCAGATATTTACACAGAAGCCCAAAACGTGTTTTAGCTATTATATAAGGGTTTTTAAGCCATTGTTTAGGCTACGCTTTTCTTAAGTCTTATTTTATTTCAGAGAGAGTTAGGGGCTGATCCTGCTCTCGAGAGAGAGAGGATTTTGAACCCCAGATCTTTACTTTGTTTTATGATATTTGGTTTTCTACTTATGATATTTTCTGTCTCGATGAATATGTCTGAGTAGATTACCTGTTAGGTTGAAGGATTCTCATTAAGGATTTCAGAGAATTATAGTTTAATTAATCTGTAGAGATTCATATCTGCTAGTTCTTTATCTAAGTTGTTCTTAATGCTTAATCTGAAGTAGCTAATCAGAATTATGATGTTAGGTTGATTAATGCAGCGGAAGTTGGTTAATTTAGCTAGAAAGAACCTAGATGAGCAATTAAACTTCTCGCAAACGAAAGTTTGGTTTAGGTTAATTGTGAACATATCAAACTTGGAATTTAATGCTGGTTTAATCTGTTAGTTCTCGCAAACGAAAGTTTGGTTTGCTGCACTTAGACTTAGAGAATTATCGCAAAGGAATTTGGTTAATTCTATATCAGTGTTTGAGTTCTAGAACAGTTATTGATTAGATCTAGATAGATTGATTGCTTGCGTTCCTGATTTCCTGAGAACTCCTGAAACCTAACGCTTCGCTTCCTTGCTCACAAACTCGCCTGCTACTGATTTACTTTTCTGCTTGCTTTAGTTTCTCATTGCTTTTCTCCTAATTTAATCTTTACTGTTCTTAATCTATCGTTGACCGGAGTCCCTGTGGATTCGATACCCTAAGTACTACAACTACATCACTGTGCACTTGCAGTTAGAATAGGGTTAAAACTACACCTATCAAGTTTTTGGCGCCGTTGCCGGGGACTCTTTTGAGTCCTCGATAGATTTGAACTTAGGGTTTAGACTAGGTTTTTCGTTTTTATTTTTTTGTTACTAATTTTTTTTTCTTTTTCTGTTCTTGCGTTTCAGGTACGCCTGTAATCGCACTGCAACGATCGACACGGTCATGTGTGTCGATCGTCACATCATCGCGCTTGCATCGATCGACGCTTCCACTGCATCGATCGACACATATCGTAAGGAAGATGTATGATTTCTTCAGTCCAGGGATTGACAGTTCACAGATAGCTGAGTTGAAGAGCAAAGTAGACTATCTGCATAGTCTTCTACTTGGAAAGTATGCACAAGAAGCTATCAACTGCGTTGGAGGGAATGAATTCTACAGTCAGGAATCAGCTTTTCAGGGACCTTTCCAGCAATAGGGCAATGTCTTCTCGAGGGACTATGGTGTTTCTTCTTACCAAGCACCGCCTGCACCTACACATAAGAGCAGATTGGAAATCATGATGGAGCAGTATCTTGAGAGACAACAACAGATTGATATGTCCGTCAACTTAAAGATAGATGCGTTGTATGAAGACTTGAATGAGAAGTTCGAATCTTTGAGCACACATATGGAGGAGCTGGATATCAAAATTGAACGAACAGATGCAGCAATAGAAAGGCATAATGAAGCTAGAAAAGCTGAACAGCACAGATCCATCAAAGCTGTGACCTTAAGGGATGATATTGAGTTGCTAGGTGAAGAAGAGAGCATAATCTCGGATTTTCTGGATGAATATTGTCTGCTTGATACATGCATCGATCGACACCCCCTTAGTGACGATGGACACGCCATTCTGACGGCAATTTTGAGTTCTTTCGAGAAACAGAATCGCCTTGCATCGATCGACACACATCATGCAACGATCGACACAAAACGCAGACATGACCAGAAACCTGCAACAGTACCAGAACGAGTCTACAAGCCCCCTGTGCCATATCCTAAGGTTCCCAAACCCTCCAAACAAGCGATAGAAGTAGCTAACTGCGTGAAAGTGATGGATAATAAGGTGAATAAAACACCACCAGTTGAAACTTCGCGAGTTCATGCAAAGAAGATGATCTCCACTGATGGTCATCTGAAAGAAGAATCAAAGGTAAGGTACAAATCACCTAAGCTTAAACCTTCTGATCACATTGTTTTGAATGCAGGAAAACGCAGTAGACCGCCCAAGCTTCGCTCCCGCCCTGATTCTGATTTCTCTTTCCTTGGGAAGCCTCATGATCTGAAAGCCTATACACCTCCTTGGATGAAGAGATATTCACAGAGACATTCAAAGTCTCTGTTGAAGCCGCCATGAGTCAAATCTCTGTACCATAGTCAAGCTAATGACTAAAAACAAGCGCTGAGTGGGAGGCAACCCACTGTTAGGTTCGTTTTTGTTTTCATTTTTTTCGTTTTGATTTGGTATTTTTAATTTTTCTGTTTTGTGTGTTCAAAGCCGAGAGAAACAGACAGAAGCGCACTACATCGATCGACACATATAGTGCATCGGTCGACACAATGCGATTCACGGTTAGCCAATTTGATTGCGGTTCAGACACCGGTTATCTACATAACCGCGAGCTATAATCACCTTGCATCGATCGACACCCTTGTGGCATCGATCGACGCAGGGCGACGACAGGTAAGTAATCTGCAACTTCTCGGTTTGTTCTTCAATTTGATTATTCTTTCACCGAGCTCATGCCTTGATTACACTGGGGACAGTGTAGTTTAAGTGTGGGGGAGGAAGCTACTGACGCACGCTTTTGTTTTCTTAAGTTTTTTAAAAATTTGTTTTATTGAGTCAAAATTTGTATGAAACTATGATTTTTAGAGGAAACTTTTCGCTTGAACAGGAACTAAGTGACCATTGGACAGACTTGCAGAGCCTCTATGACTATTAGAAAACCCAGACACAGATCAACCTACTGAGGACACCCATATCACTTCAGGTATCAGAGGATCCTTTTACTGACTTCAACCTTAATACTGACTTAGATTTCTCACCTAAGGGCTTGGTATACTTTGTGTTGGATTCCTTTGTTAGTTCTGACACAACCTGTAAACCTGTCCTATTTAGTTCCCTTCTCCCCTTCCATAAAAAAAAAGAATAATAAACCGAGGATGAGTTAGTAACTCCGAAGTGGTCATGGGAATGGTAGCTAAAACTCTCATATCCTGTGCATCCATGGAATGTGTCCAAAGTACACCCCATAACGGGAAGAACACTGATAAAAAAAAAAATGATACCCAATGTGGGAAAAATCAGTTGTTAAGGAAGGGAAAGAGAAGAAAGGGACTAGAGAAAGATAGTATGGTGGTCTAGAGCTGATAAGGTAAGAATCCATGTGCCCTTTGATCGATACTCCTTAGGTGAGACCGCACTTAAATACTTGCAGAAGTCAGTAGGGTGAATTTGAATGCTTGAATGTGATTGTGGAGTTTACTTAGGACAGTTGCTAAGTGTGGGGGAATTACATTGTGGTCTTGAGTTCTGTAGGAAAGTTTTCAGTGGCTTACTAAGTGAATGTGAATGCGAAAGTTCCTAAGACGAAATGAGTTTCTGAGTTTTCAAACTTCTTCTCTTATACTTTGGTTCTTTACTTGCTTGAGGACAAGCAAGAGCTAAGTGTGGGGGAGTTGATATACCATGGATTTTACCGGTTTTAACCATGGTATTGAAGGAATGTTTAGTGTTAATCCAGATTCAATTCTCAGATTCAACAGTCCTAAACATGCAGATCTAGGTTCTCTTGATTAGAAACTTAATGGATCTCACCTTATACCTGTTTTATGCAGCGGAAATATGAAGAACAGGTCAGAGATCAGCAGAACCACCAAGTGATAGCTCCTCCAAAGGTTCACACACGCACACCAAGCAGGAAGAAGGCTGCTAGACCGAGCTGAGGAGGCCGCAGGGAGAGAGAGAGTTGGCGCAGGGGATTAGGGTTTTTGGGACTCAGACTTAAGTTTTATTTATAAAACTTGTCTAGTTCCTTTTGGGCTTTTGGGCCCAAATACCAATCTGATTAAATCCCTTTAGATTCAATCAGACCCATTAATCTCTCTCTAAGTACGACAAATGCCTGGCACTTTTACCGTACTTCTGCTAAGCCGTTCCTACACATTTTCCTGTTAGCTTAGGCGTGTGACCCATATGGGATCATATAATAAAGGCAATAAGTCCAAGACTTATAGATCATGAGCGGACTCTAGCAAGCCATCATGACCCCCAGTATTATATGACTTATGTGTGATCATTGACATACTCTTACTTTCTAGAGACAGTACTGAGATTACTGGACACAATTCCAACAATCTCCCACTTGTACTGGAATCTCTGTATTCATAATCCTTTTGTCTCAATATCTCGATTAGTCATAAGGCAAGATTAGTGTCATCCTTATAAAGCCTAATCTTGTTCATCGGACTCTGATTTGATACTGACAATCCAAACGACTCGGGAAAGTCCGTTTGAGCATGGCCATGCATTTTCCAGTATTCAAATCTCCGATTGGCCTAGAGATATTCACTCCATTTATATTGGAGGGACAAATCCCGTCTTGTTCCATCACTGTAAACTACTCATTTCATAATGTACCCAAACAAGGTCCTTATAACTATCGCAGAACGACAGCGTTAGACAATGATCAAAGTGCATCAGTCCATGTGCGGTCACATGCATGCGAACTCAGGTCTAAGGACTATACTCTATAGTCGTAGTAAGAATCTCTTATGACACAGATATAAATATTCTGAAGAGTTCTTATGATCGGGTCTTGTCCGGTCGTATGTACCCTACATACACCTATGTACTGACTTTGATGCCGTGCATCTATGACACACTGAGACTTTGTCATAAGTCACATACCAATCCAGTCTCACACGGTTGTTGGTGTTCCAATTTCAACAACCTTCGACTAGGGACATGTTGATATAAGCCATCTATCAAATATAGGGTCTCATGATCAAGCTAAATGACTTTGATAACTCAAGATCAAGTCACTTACTTCGATGACCTATAAAATGGTTCATATCACTTTGGAACGATTATTTCATCACAGTTAAAATAATCTTGAAATAATAATTTCATTAAACATAAAAATGTTTTACAAGAACATATTAAATAACTAAATAAAGCCCTCAAACTCCCACTCAAATTTAGATTACATTTCAATGTCTCTAATGCCTACAGCTTCAGTCAGATACTCGAGCTTAGGCCTTGGGAGTGGCTTTGTCAACGGATCAGCGACATTATCATCTGTCGGGACTCGGCTGATCTTGACTTCCTTTCTATTAACGATGTCACGTATCAAGTGAAATCTTCTTTGAACATGCTTGGATTTCTGATGTGATCTTGGTTCCTTTGCCTGAGCTATAGCACCATTGTTATCACAAAACAGTGCCAGAGGCTCAGCCGCATCTGGTATCACACCTAGTTCAATAATGAACTTTCGTATCCAAACAGCTTCCTTCGCTGCTTCTGAGGCGGCGATATATTCAGCTTCTGTAGTGGAATCAGCAACGGTGTCTTGCTTGGAGCTTCTCCAACTGATTGCACCGCCATTCAGACAAAAGATATAACCGGACTGTGACCGGAAATCATCTTGGTCTGTCTGGAAACTTGCGTCCGTGAATCCACTGACTTTAAGCACATCACTTCCACCGTATACCAAGAACTTGTCCTTAGTATGTCTTAGATACTTCAGGATATTCTTGACGGCAATCCAATGGTTTTCACCTGTATTTGACTGGTATCTACTCGTCATGCTCAATGCATAAGCAACATCAGGACGAGTACAAATCATGGCATACATGATAGATCCTATTGCAGATGCATAAGGAATATTCTTCATGCGCTCAAGCTCAGCAGCCGTCGTAGGGCTCTGCTTCTTTCTTAGCGTTGTGCCATGTACCATTGGCGTGAAGCCCTTCTTGGAATCTTTCATGCTGAATCTTTGTAGGACTTTGTCAATGTATGAATCTTGACACAAGCCTATCAGCCTTCTAGATCTATCCCGGTAGATCCTGATTCCAAGAACGTATGCGGCTTCACCCATGTCTTTCATGGAAAAACAACTTCCAAGCCAGTCCTTTACCGACTTCAGCATTGGAACGTCGTTTCCGAGAAGCAGTATGTCATCGACATACAGAATAAGAAATACTATCTTGCTCCCACTAGTTTTCTTATACACGCATTGTTCTTCTTCGTTTCTGATGAAGTCAAATTGCTTGATCGCTTCATCAAAACGAAGATTCCAGCTCCTCGATGCTTGCTTCAATCCATAAATGGATTTATGAAGCTTGCATACTTTCCCAGCATTCTTTGGATCTATGTAACCGTCAGGTTGTGTCATATACACATCCTCTTCCAGAATACCATTCAGGAAGGCGGTTTTCACGTCCATCTGCCAAATTTCATAATCATGAAAAGCTGCAGTTGCTAGTAGAATCCGAATAGATTTCATCATAGCCACTGGTGAATAGGTTTCATCATAATCCACTCCGTGAACTTGTCTGAAACCTTTTGCCACCAACCTGGCTTTATAAATCTGGACATTTCCATCCACGTCAATCTTCTTCTTGAAGATCCATTTGCACTCGATGGCTTTTACACCAGCGGGTAAGTCAACCAACGAAAACACTTGGTTGACCGACATGGAGTCCATTTCGGAATCAGTGGCTTTACGCCACTTAGAGGAATCTGGGCCCATCATGGCTTGATTGAAGTTCGATGGTTCATCACCATCAATGATCAGAAGATCATGACAGTTAGTCACGAGGAATCCTTGATATCTCTCGGGTTCGTGACGGATCCTCCCGGATCTTCGAACTTCAGGTACTACAGGTTCAGGCTCTACAATTTCTTGTAGGTCCTCCTGCTGCTCTTCCTCATTAGGTTGAGCAGTATCCTGTTCATCTTGAATTTCTTCAAGCAGTACCTTACTCCCACTGTCTTTCTTAGAGAGAAACTCCCTCTCAAGAAAGTTACAATCCCGGGCAACAAAGATCTTGTTCTCGGAACGTAGATAGAAGTAATAAGCCTTGGTTTCCTTAGGATAACCAATGAAGTAGCATTTATCAGACTTTGGTGTAAGCTTGTCTGAGATTAATCTCTTGACATAGGCTTCACAACCCCAAATTCTAAGATAAGACAGCACTGGAGCCAATCCAGTCCATAATTCATATGGTGTCTTTGCAACCGCTTTCGATGGCGCTCTATTTAGAGTGAACACTGCTGTTAGCAGAGCATATCCCCAAAGGGATATTGGAAGGTCTGTGTGACTCATCATAGATCGAACCATATCCAATAAGGTCCGATTTCTCCTCTCAGACACACCATTCCATTGAGGTGTTCCAGGAGGAGTGAGTTGGGACACGATCCCACACTCTCTTAGATGATCACTGAATTCTTGGCTTAAGTATTCTCCTCCTCGGTCGGACCGAAGAGCCTTAATGCTTTTGCCAAGTTGGTTCTGTACTTCATTTTGGAATTCTCTGAACTTCTCAAAAGATTCAGACTTATGTTTCATTAAATAAACATATCCATACCTACTGAAATCATCAGTGAAGGTAATGAAGTACTGATAGTTTCCTCTTGCATTTGTGGACATTGGGCCACACACATCTGTGTGTATCAGGCCCAATAAGTCACTGGCCCTCTCGTTAGGTTTATTAAAGGGGGCCCGTGTCATTTTGCCCATCATGCAGGATTCGCATTTCTCACATGACTCAAAGTCAAATGAGCCAAGAAGTCCATTCGAATGGAGCCTCTTGATGCGTTTCTCGCTGATGTGCCCTAAACGACAATGCCTTAGAAACGTTCGGTTCTCCTCATTAGGTTTGAACCGTTTGGTATCAATGTTATAAATTGGCGCGGATTGATCGAGTATGTAAAGCCCATTCGTAAGAGGGGCACAACCATAGAACAAATTGTTGCGATTGAAGGAACATAATTTATTCTTAACTGAAAAATCATAACCTTCCAAATCCAACAAAGAAATTGAAATAATATTTCTGCTTATCGCAGGTACAAAATAACAATTATTGAGTTCTAAAATCAATCCCGAAGGTAAAGACAACAAGTATGTGCCTACAGCTAGTGCAGGAACTTTTGCTCCATTCCCAACTCGTAGCTCCACTTGTCCTTGCTTCAGCCTTCTACTGTTGCTGAGTGCCTGCATATTAGTACAAATATGAGCCCCACAACCAGTATCCATAACCCATGAGGAAGATAACAATTATCAGAAGTAGTTGTATTAACTTCTATAACAAAAATACCTGATGAAGAAGTCTCGAGAGTCTTCTTCTTCAATTCCTTTAGACCTTCTTGGAATTTCTTACATTCTCTCCTCCAATGCCCTGGTTCTTTACAGAACCTGCAGATGTCAGTAGGCCCAGCCTTAGACTTGGGCTTGGGCTTTGGCGTGTCCTTGTCCGAGACTTGGACAGCCTTAGCCTTTCCCTTATCCTTAGCAGAGGATTTCTTAAACCCCTTGCCCTTTTGCACCATAAGCACATTGGGGTCCTTGGCGGTTTTCCTCAAGTTGGGCTCTGCAGTCTTGAGCATTCCGTGAAGCTCAGGCAATGTCTTACTCAAGCCATGCATATTAAAGTTCAGAATGAACTGATCATAGCTTGCAGGTAAAGACTGCAGAACGATGTCGCAGGCAAGTTCCTGGCTGATAGGGCAGTCGAGTTTCTGAAGATGATCGAGATAACCCATCATCTTCAAGACATGTGGACTCACTGCCGCATTTGCAGCCAACTTACAGTCTAAGAGGTTCTTAACTGTCTGAAACCTCTCAGTCCTTGCTTGCTCCTGAAAAAGCGATTTCAGGCTTGCCATTATCTCGATGGGTGACAACACACTCTCGAACTGCATTTGCAGCTCAGCAGTCATTGTCGCCAACATCAGGCAATAGACATCATTTTCATCTGACGAATGCTTTTCCCAAGCATTATGCAGAGTCCGGGCGGCATTGGCAGGAGGCCTCTCGGGGAGGGGATCACGAAGGACATAATCCTTCTTCTCCTGCTTGAGGACCAGCCTCAAGTTCCTTGACCACGTCAGGAAGTTCGTTCCAGTCAGCTTCTCCTTCTCGAGAACAGACCGGATTGAGAATGTGTTTTGAGTGCTTGTAGTAGTCATAGCTGAAATATATAAGATAAAAAGGATTTTAGTTAATATGTTCAATATGATTAATCTCGTATTAAATTTAATATGAATAATCACGCATTATATTCAATAACATAAGTTACCCTCAATAGAATATAATGATTCCAAGATCCACATATAACTAAGATCAAAGTGGGCCACTGGCCGTCACCCAACCTTAGCTTATATCGGTAAGCCCTATGTCGGTTAATTATATCCGTGATATAACTCTTGGTTGTGAATCTGGGCCCGAGGCCCAATCCACTCTGATGTCTCAAGGCCCGGGACTCCCGATGGTCCAGTCAAGAAAACCAGACTATACAGTCATGTAATCATTAATGTCTGGGACTCCCAATGACATTTATGAATCACAAACCGTCTTATCCACGCAAAAGTATACACCCTCACACTGTAAGGCCATGAATACAATTGAATGGGCTTCGACAGCTGACATAGACTGGACAAGACATCCAACGCTTGATATTGTTTGAGGTTTGTAGGTTTATTAAAAATTCATCCCAAAATAGAAGATTACTATTTTGGGAAACTTTCCTTTTTGGGAAACCTACTAATTTTGGAAACTTTCTAAAATTGGAAACTTTCTAAAACCGGAAACTTTCTAACTTTAGAAATTTCTTAAAATCCAAAACATGCAAATCTAGAAACTTCTATTTTAAGAAACTTTCTAATTTCAAAATTTCGAAACTTTAATTTAAAATCGATTTATAATTTTATAAAATAAATTTTAAATTAAATCTGAAGAAAGACTCAAATAATTGGCCCAATTGTTTTAACTTCTTGGCCCGAGGCCCAAGAATTGGTCCATGTCCAAGACATAACCCAATTGCCCAATTAAATGACATAACCGGTCTGGTTTATTAAAATTGGTCTTAACCAAAATTAATTACTACGATGACCACAATTGTCAACCGGTTATTTACTAAACCGGATTTTCTCAATTTATTTGGTCCAACCAAATCAAATTAGAAAACCACTGGTTTAGGCACTAAATCCAATAATTATTTCGACATTGGATTTCTTATCCCGGTTTAACCAGAACTTAATAAATTTATTAAGTCTGTTTATTAAACCGTGACGATTAATTTTAATTGAAATTTTAAACCGAAACGTCATGCAAAACCGAACCGATCAATTTGACGTGAACCCTAGCTTCACACGACGATCGGGACAGCCGCAGCTGGTCGATGATCGAGGCGCGAAACCGGACGGGACAGGACGATCGGGACGAGTGATCGGGACGGGACGGTCGGGTCGTTGGCTTCACACGATCGCCGAGCGATCGGGACAGCAACACACGCGAGCGGGACGATGGCTTCACGCGATCGCCAAGCGATCGGGACAGCTCTCGGTCACGCGGGACGGGCAAGACGCGATGCAAGCATCTGCCTTGCGCCTCACGGTCGATCGATCCGACCGGCCAACGCGATCCATGCTATCGATCCGTGATCGATACATGCGATCGGCTTGGCCGATCGGTTCAACACTCGGCCGATCGCAATCCAAGTCATATAGCTTGGTTTTTTTTTGCGATTTCAAATATGTTTAGGTTTCAATTCCTTGTTGCTTAAGTGATTTCTCTTATCAGTAGATTGATTCAAAACACTTCTTAAACAATCCTAAACATGATTCTAAACAAGAAAAACCACAGAACCAATAGCTCTGATACCACTGAAGGAATGTTTAGTGTTAATCCAGATTCAATTCTCAGATTCAACAGTCCTAAACATGCAGATCTAGGTTCTCTTGATTAGAAACTTAATGGATCTCACCTTATACCTGTTTTATGCAGCGGAAATATGAAGAACAGGTCAGAGATCAGCAGAACCACCAAGTGATAGCTCCTCCAAAGGTTCACACACGCACACCAAGCAGGAAGAAGGCTGCTAGACCGAGCTGAGGAGGCCGCAGGGAGAGAGAGAGTTGGCGCAGGGGATTAGGGTTTTTGGGACTCAGACTTAAGTTTTATTTATAAAACTTGTCTAGTTCCTTTTGGGCTTTTGGGCCCAAATACCAATCTGATTAAATCCCTTTAGATTCAATCTGACCCATTAATCTCTCTCTAAGTACGACAAATGCCTAGCACTTTTACTGTACTTCTGCTAAGCCGTTCCTACACATTTTCCTGTTAGCTTAGGCGTGTGACCCATATGGGATCATATAATAAAGGCAATAAGTCCAAGACTTATAGATCATGAGCGGACTCTAGCAAGCCATCATGACCCCCAGTATTATATGACTTATGTCTGATCATTGACATACTCTTACTTTCTAGAGACAGTGCTGAGATTACTGGACACAATTCCAACAGGTATATGCCTTATTTATCGAGTCTTATGTTATGTTTTGGAGTCTTTTTAGTATGTTTACAGGTTTAGACACGTTTGGAGCATAATTGGAGTTATTGGAGCATTCTGGAGCATTTTGGATATTTTACCCGAGAGACAGAGTTCACTGCCCATATTTGACGCTTGCAACGATCGGCACACCATTAGCATCGATCGTTGCATAGCGTGACCAAGCATTCTCGCGAGCGTTAATGAAGAATGAGGATTAATGCACTAAAGCCCAGAAAGCCCAGATATTTACACAGAAGCCCAAAACGTGTTTTAGCTATTATATAAGGGTTTTTAAGCCATTGTTTAGGCTACGCTTTTCTTAAGTCTTATTTTATTTCAGAGAGAGTTAGGGGCTGATCCTGCTCTCGAGAGAGAGAGGATTTTGAACCCCAGATCTTTACTTTGTTTTATGATATTTGGTTTTCTACTTATGATATTTTCTGTCTCGATGAATATGTCTGAGTAGATTACCTGTTAGGTTGAAGGATTCTCATTAAAGATTTCAGAGAATTATAGTTTAATTAATCTGTAGAGATTCATATCTGCTAGTTCTTTATCTAAGTTATTCTTAATGCTTAATCTGAAGTAGCTAATCAGAATTATGATGTTAGGTTGATTAATGCAGCGGAAGTTGGTTAATTTAGCTAGAAAGAACCTAGATGAGCAATTAAACTTCTCGCAAACGAAAGTTTGGTTTAGGTTAATTGTGAACATATCAAACTTGGAATTTAATGCTGGTTTAATTTGTTAGTTCTCGCAAACGAAAGTTTGGTTTGCTGCACTTAGACTTAGAGAATTATCGCAAAGGAATTTGGTTAATTCTATATCCGTGTTTGAGTTCTAGTACAGTTATTGATTAGATCTAGATAGATTGATTGCTTGCGTTCCTGATTTCCTGAGAACTCCTGAAACCTAACGCTTCGCTTCCTTGCTCACAAACTCGCCTGCTACTGATTTACTTTTCTGCTTGCTTTAGTTTCTCATTGCTTTTCTCCTAGTTTAATCTTTACTGTTCTTAATCTATCGTTGACCGGAGTCCCTGTGGATTCGATACCCTAAGTACTACAACTACATCACTGTGCACTTGCAGTTAGAATAGGGTTAAAACTACACCTATCAATCCCCAGTTGCTATGGAGAACTAAGGACGAAATACAATCGTTTCCTCCATTTAAGTTGTTCTCGCTTATTTGCATTAATTCTTGGAATTGCTGGGGTCGCATGACCAGGCATTTGCAGTAGCTTCATCGATGTTACCCACTAAGTAAAAGGCCTGTTCAGGAAGAGAATCAAATTCTCCGGAAAGGATCAATTTAAACCCTCTAATTGTTTCCGCTAGACCAACATATTTTCCCTTAGCAGTTAAATGCGGTTGAATGCGATCCCCATTAACTCTGGTTTTTAGAGTTATGAGTTGAAGAGTGAGATAGACGTCTAAGCCAAGTGCTATTTTTATTCAAGGTTTTGCTACTTCAGGTCTTTTAAACAAAATGCCTCAGTCTGCAATATTAGTACCAGCTCTCCAGTCCCAGTTGTTAATGATGCACGTAAGTATGATGATATTAGGCTATGGCGCTCTTTTATGCGGATCATTATTATCAATAGCTCTTCTAGTCATTACATTTCGCAAAGTCAGATCTATTTTTGGAAAAATAATATGAAAAAAAATTATTAAATGAATTATTTTCTTTATATAAGCCTTTTTATTCATCTAAATTAAATTTAACCTTACTTAATTCATTTCAAAAGTGGAGAAGTTTTTTTAACCAGCTTTTTTTCTTTTATTTTTTTTATCGCCTTTCGATCCTATTTTTTTTTTATACATTCTTTTTTTTTTACACGTCAGCCATGGATCTCGAAAGATATGAAAGATCTCCCTCCAAACCGCATATACGACTTTCATCGAATACAGCTTTCCACCCGCATGGCCCAACGATCTTTTATATATATTTCCAGTAGTCATTCTTGGTACCATTTCCTGTAACGTAGGGCTTCTCACACCTTCCTGCCTATCATACCGAGTACTTCCTATCCGAAAAAAGTAAGAATAACTCGAACGAAAGAGCTTTTTTGAATAAACATGTTAAAAAAAAGTTGTTTGATTTTTTTTTTAAGTGACTATTTCTACTTGGGGCCCTTCATCTTTTTGAATCCAGGCCCATCCCGGCTCGCGTCGTTCCAACAACCGGCGGGGAGCACCTCAGTATACGATCACGCGCAGTAACTGGGAGTCCTATTAGCCTGAAGGTGATCACCGGATAGATGACCCTGAGCGAGAAAACTTGGGTATTCAAATAAAGGGGAGCACCTTGCTATCATGAAAACGCCAATTGTTACCATAGTAGCTGCATGAATCGAAGCGGATACTGGAGTGGGACCATCTGTATATTGAGAGAATATATCTTCTGACTCTTTGTATTCCAATAGTTTATTGGAGTGGATTTTACGTCATTTATCATTATCATTTAGTTCAGTTTTAATTATGTACTTTTGTCTCGCAGGAAGTCTTAGGGACGGGTTAGCTAGTAAGCAGGATTCGGACTTAGGAAGCCGGTGTAGCTTTCTGAGTTGGTTGTCCACCCGAAGCTAAGTACGTAAAGTAAAATATGTGTTTTCAATATCAAAGTCATTTGGGAAGTCCGGACATAGATTTTTATATTGATTACATCTTATTTTTCTGCGAGGCATAACGTATTTTCAGGAACAACCCTTTAGCACCTCATGATACGTGCCTTAGGCCTTAGTCCAGAGGGATGGATATCGCGAACGGATCGGCCTAACCTTCGGGCGGGCTGGACCGTCCACGGTATTCAACACTTGTGACATCTCAGGTGGCTATTGTCCATAGTCCGATTCTTCCCTCTACCAGGCTTGTCACGTGCTGGAATGGTCCACAGAATCACCTCGAACACTCCCCGGACTCCCCCTTGGTCGCACCTTCTTTTCTCATTTTTTCTCCCTAGGTTTCTCTCACTAACTTCCTCGCGGTTTCTCTCACTAAAATAGGCTGACAAAGTGTAGAAAATATTCAGAACAGAGCCAAGGGAGGGTTTATATAGGCAGGAGGGTGAGGGAACAGGCTTGACAAGTGGAGGAAGGGATAGGACATTCCATGCATTTTGGAGAACATTTGTCACCAAGAAGAATTTGGTGACGCCACATGTCCTAGCCATGCCTTCCTTGCTCCTGGGGCTGATAGGTCGTGGCTCTTGATATTGTTGCATTTTGATGCATTTAGGATAGTGTTTAGTTCATGTTTTGGTATCATTTAGCATTCATTCTTGTCATCTTCTTGTTCTTAGTTGCATTTAGAATTTAGGTGCATTGAGCTTTAGGATTTGTATGTTTTCTTGTTCTTGGAGTGTTCTTTGGATGTTTTGTAGGTGCTTTGGAGTTTAGGTGTGGCAAAGGATCAAGAATGGAGCTCAAGTAATGAAGAGGAGAAGTCAAGATCGAGTATCGGCTGAAGTGTATCGTTCGTTGCAGCCAATACAAGGACCAGAGAATGAATCGGTGAAGTGTATCGGCTTATCTTGACCGATATAAGTGCTTGCTCAGATCCGAAGAAAACAGGAGATTGTATCGGGATGGCGCATCGGCCTGGAGCAGCCGATACAAACCGTCTTGAAGCTCACAAAGAAATGTATCGGCCTTCAGTATCGGGAAGTCGAGGCCGATACATTTCCACGCCCGAAGACACGAAATCGACAGGAACTTGTATCGGCATCAACCATCGGTTAGTAGCAACTGACACATTCTCCTCGAAATGTATCGGCCAAGCGGTATCGGTTTATACCAACCGATACATGTCCCAACGAACCTGTTTTGATCCAATTGAACCGGGTCAATACCTGGTTTGTCCCGGGTTGACCCGGTTCGCCCCCTTTTACTATTTAAACCCAAAAACCTTATTTTGTTGTTCTTAAGCTTTCTTTTGTTTCAAAAACCCTCTTGAATTTTTTAGTAAGAAAGTTTGAATCTTTTACCATCTAAGTGTTTCTTTTTGTGATTTCTTCTTCTCCTTCTATTAATCTTTCACAAATTATCATGCTTAACATCTTTCTTATGGATTTTGTTGGGCTAAATATGATTTGTGAGTAGTCTTCTTAAGGCTTATGGGTTAGGTAGATTAGGGTTGTTTAGAGTGAATCAAGGATGTTTAGGGCTTATTTATTACTGATCTCACATATTTAGATGTTCTTAATGCTAGGTTATCCATGATCAAGTTAATCTAGATGCTTTGGTTTTTGTTGCACATCATGTGTTTGATGAAATGCTAGATAGGATCTTTATGGGGATTTTCACATTCTAGCTCATGAGAATGAATGTTTAGAGTGATTATTAGCTTAATGGAACTTGATATGAATGCTTACCTTGTCTTATTTCACAAATGATAATTTGATCTTGATTTATGATTAGGAAAAGTGAGTAGTACCAAGATATTGGATTAGTCAACTGTTAATTATTCCTTGCTTGAGATTAGCTTCTTTGATGATTGATTAGATATCCTTGATAGCTCTAGATGGCCTTAATCATTGACCTTAAACCATGGGTCTTGCCTTTAATCTTGATTTCAAGTTCTTAATAATTGTTTGCTTGATTCTCTTAGCTTTTATTACTTGCTTAATTGATATTATTTGCACTTAAAATCATTAGGATCACAATTGAATCGGATTGCTTGACTTTCTTGGTTTAGTGCATTCTAGTTGGCCTAATTCCATCCCAATTATAGATTGATACCCCTTATACTACAACTTCATAGTATTAAGTGGAATTGATAACCCATAGTAAAAACCACTTATCAATTTGACGCCATTGCCATTTTGGGATTAAGGATTAGTCAATTGGATTTCTATTCCTATTTAGATCAAGTTTCTAGTTACTAGTTTTTCTAATTCCTCTTTCTTTGATGTCAGGTGAATGAAGCTTCGCGGTCGGGGACCAACTAATCTCGTTGCAAGGGTTAAGGACATTAAAGCTCACGAAAGAAGGCTAGCAAAGAAAGAAGAGCACTAGAGAGAGTTATTCACTTGGAAAGACTTGGGTTGGAACAAGATACAGAGGTTCAACCACAGTTTGAGGAAGTTGAGCAGCCGGTTATGGATCAACAAGAGCAAGGGGGTGACCAACAGGGTCAGCAAGAGCGTATGAATCTACAAGGGGAGGATGATCACGATGCACAAGTCAATAGGATACCAAATCATCCTAAGCGGCTAGTGAGGGCAATTGGTGATGGTGATGCCCCGAATACTAACGCAAATCGACAAGGCATCATCCCTCCTCCTGTAAACAACAACAACTTCGAGATCAGAGCTGTTTTGATCAACATGTTTCAGAAGAAGCAGTTCCATGGTTTGCCATCGGAGGACCCTTTGCAACATCTTGACACCTTTGAGAAGATATGTACAACCACTAGACTCAATGGAGTCACTGATGATAGCTTGAAGATGCGTTTGTTCTTCTTCTCACTTGCAGACAGAGCTCAAGAGTGGGAGAACAACCTACCTCCCAGTTCCATTACTACTTGGGCTCGACTTAAGAAGGCTTTCCTCAAGAAGTTCTTCTCTAGCACCTTGACTGCAAGATTCAGAAATGAGCTGTCCGGTTTCATCCAAAGGAACAATGAGAGCTTTGCTGAAACATGGGAGAGGTTCAAGAAACTCACAAATCAGTGTCCCCATCATGGTTTCACCAAAGAGACTCTTCTCAGCAATCTCTACCGAGGTGTACTCCCCAAGATTAGAGCCATGCTTGATAGTGTTAGTAGTGGTCACTTCTTGGGCAAAGGAGTTGATGAAAACATGGAGTTAATTGAGAATTTAGCCACAAGTGATAGCAACTACAATGAGGACTATGACAGAACCAATAGAGGATCATCATCAACTGAGGATAAGTATGAGAATGAAATCAAGTCCTTACATGAGAAGATGGACAAGATGATCCAATCTAGTAAAAAACCAGTCCATTTTGTGGGGAACTATGATTATACACAGCCCTTTCTACTTAGTGTGGAGGAAGACATGACACAAGAAGAGATGAATTTTGTTGCAGGACAAGGAGGCTTCAACAAAGACTTCAACCAAAACTATAGGAACCACCCCAACTTCTCATATAGGAACACCAATGTTGCTAATCCCCAAGACCAAGTGTATCCTCAAGCCAATCAACAACAAGGTCAAGTGCAATAACAAGGCTTTACTCAAACCAATCAACAAAAGCCTTATGTTCCCTACACTAACCAACAAGGTTTTGTCTCTAGGCCTCAATTTCAGGGACAACAAGGATATGTGCCAAAGCAACAGTTTCCTCCACCCGGTTTTGCACCACATCAACAACAAGCTTCTACATCTTCTAGTTTGGATAGTGAGCTTAAGGGTATGATGTAGCAACTTCTACAAGGGCAAGCTTCAGGGGCTATGGAAGTAAGGGACTTGAAAAGTGAGTTGCAAAACTTGACATCAAGGGTAACCAACATGGAGAACAAGAATGCTTCTACATCTAGGCCTCATGGAACTCTACCAGGTAAAGCTGAGCAAAATCCTAAGGAATACATCAATGCTATCACCTTAAGGAGTGGTAAAGAGCTACAGCCAAGACAACTTCCCCCACCTATTGTGCCTTCTAATCTCAATGAGGACATTGAGACACAAGGTAGGGAGGTGAATTGTGACAATTCTGTTTTTGACAAGGAAGATGATAGTGAAGTCGCCAAGAAAAAGGGAAAGGATATAGCTGAGGAAAGAGTTGAGAATTCTCCCAAGAAGAAGGATGGTGTGTTTGTGCCACCACCTTATGAGCCCAAACTCCCTTTTCCGGGAAGGTTCAAGAAGCAACTCTAAGAGAAGTACAAAGCTTTATTCGAGAAGAAAATGAAGAATGTGGAGTTGACCATTCCCTTGATTGATGCTTTCTTGCTAGTTCCACAATATATCAAGTTCCTCAAAGATGCAATCAAGGAAAAGACCAAAGAGGTACAAGGTATGGTTGTGCTTTCTCATGAATGCAGCGCAATCATTCAAAGGAGGATTATGCCTAAGAAACTAGAAGATCCGGGAAATTTCACTCTTCCTTGCGCTATTGGGCCTTTCCGATTTGATAGTTGTCTATGTGATCTCGGGGCTAGTGTGAGCTTGATGCCATTCTCAGTGGCTAAGAGGCTGGGTTTCTCTACCTGCAAAGCTTGTAGGATTTCTTTGGTGCTTGCGGATAGATCTGTTAGATTCCCCATTGGTCTCCTAGAGGATCTCCTAGTCAAGATTGGAGGGTTTGAAGTCTCTACTGACTTTATTGTGCTTGAAATGGATGAAGAGCCTAAGTATCCTCTCATATTTGGTAGGCCCTTCCTTGCTACAGCAGGAGCCATTATTGATGTGAGGAAGGGAAAGATAGATCTTCACCTTGGTAAGGATATTGTGCTGAATTTTGACACCAACAAGGTGATGAATAAGCTTACCATCCAAGGACAAGTCTTCTACATGGAGACTATGGAAGAGTTGGCTGGTGAGCTTCTAGAGGAGCTGAACATGGAGGATCCCTTGCAAGTAGCGTTGACCAAAGAGTGTGGAGAGTATGGTTATCTACAATAGGAGAGCTGGGCTTACAAGAAGGCGCTTGATTCTCATAGACCTCTACTAGGAGCTGTTGAGTATGTTGAGTTAGGATTGGATCTTGATGGTAAGGAGCAAGAGGTTTTCGCTTTGGGCATGGGAGCTACTGGAGCTGATGCTAGCAAGGAGCAGCTTGTAGATGAGGATTGGAGTGAGCTCAAAGTGCCCAAGTGTAGTTAAAGCCCCTTCCGAGGGGGCTTCAGTATGCTTTCTTAGGCCCTAACTCCAAATATCCTGTTATATCAATGAGTTGTTGAGTGATGATGAATCAATGGCATTTACTAATGAATTGAAAAAGTATAGAAGAGCTCTAGGATATTCTCTTGATGATATTAAAGGATTGTCTCCTAGTTTGTGCACACATAGAATCCACCTTGAAAATGAATCAATGTCTTCAATTAAACATCAAAGGAGATTGAATCCTAATCTTAAAGAAGTTGTCAAGAAGGAAATCCTTGAACTATTAGATGCAGGGATAATCTACCATATCTCGGACAGCACGTGGGTTTCTCCCGTGCACTATGTTCCGAAGAAAGGGGGGGATCACTGTTGTTAAAACGATAATGATGAGTTGTTTCCCACTAGAACTATAACAGGGCATCGAATGTGCATAGACTATAGATCACTTTCCTTTGCCATTTATTGATCAAATGCTTGAAAGACTAGCTAACCACCCCTTTTATTTCTTCCTTGATGGGTATAGTGGACTCTTTCAAATCCCAATACACCCAAACGATCAGGAGAAGACGACTTTTACCTGTCTTTATGGTACCTTCGCTTATCGAAGGATGCCATTTGGATTGTGTAATGCTTCCAGCGGGGGATGATGTATGTCTTCTCCGGTCTCATCGAGGACATTGTTGAAGTATTAATGGATGACTTTTCTGTGTACGGTTCCTCTTTTGCTTCTTGTCTTGTCAACTTGTGCAGGGTACTCAAGAGGTGTGAGGAGACCAACTTGATGCTCAACTGGGAGAAGTGTCACTTCATGGTAAAGGAATGGATAGTGCTGGGACATAAGATATCTGAGGGTGGGATCGAGGTAGACAAGGCCAAGATTGAGGTTATGATGAGTCTACAACCGCCAAAATCAGTTAAGGGGATCCGAAGCTTCTTGGGACATGCTGGTTTCTACAGGAGGTTCATCAAGGACTTCTCAAAGATAGCTAGACCGCTCACATGTCTTCTATGCAAGGAGACAGAGTTTGTGTTCGATGATGAATATCTTTCGGCCTTCAACCAGATTAAGGAAGCTTTGATTAGTGCGCCTATCGTCCAAGCACCGGATTGGGAGCTGCCTTTCGAAATTATGTGTGATGCGAGTGACTATGCAGTTGGAGCGGTCCTTGGGCAGAGGAAGGACAAGAAACTCCACGTGATATATTATGCTAGTAGGACACTGGATGATTCTCAGGTGAAGTATGCAACAACAGAGAAGGAGCTTCTAGTTGTGGTATTTGCTTTCGATAAATTCCGGTCATACTTGATGGGATCTAAGGTTATAGTCTACATGGACCATGCTGCTTTGAGGTATCTCCTAGCCAAGAAGGACGCTAAGCCAAGGCTTTTGAGGTGGATCTTTCTCTTACAGGAATTTGATTTGAGATAAAGGATAAGAAGGGGATCGAAAATGGAGTAGCTGACCACTTGTCAAGGTTGAGGATAGAAGACAATGTTCCTTTGGATGACTCTCTTCCTGAGGAACAACTCATGGTTGCCAAGGCTGTAAGGGAAGCTCATGACACAAGCAAGAGGCTAGAGGATGTTGATTCCATTGAATATAAAGAGCCATGGTATGCTGATTTAGTGAACTTCTTGGCATGTGGAAAGGAACCACCGGGCTTGGACAGTTACCAAAGGAAGAAGTTCTTCAGAGATGTCAACCGGTATTATTAGGATGAACCTTACCTCTACACTTTGTACAAGGATCAGCTCTACAGGAGGTGCATAGCTGATGAAAAAGTAGGAGGGATTCTTCTACACTGTCATGGATCAGCTTATGGTGGTCATTTTGCCACTTTCAAGACGGTTCTGAAAGTTCTACAAGCTGGATTTTGGTGGTCTACCATGTTCAAAGATGCCCAAGAGTTCATTGCCAAGTGTGATCCTTGTCAAAGGAAGGGTAATATTAGTAGGAAGAACGAGATGCCTCAAAATCTTATCCTAGAGGTTGAGGTGTTTGATGTTTGGGGGTATAGACTTCACGGGACCCTTCCCTTCTTCTTACGGGAATAGTTACATCCTCGTGGCAGTTGATTATGTGTCTAAATGGGTAGAGGCCATAGCAATTCCGACAAACGACATTAAGGTGGTCCTCAAGCTATTCAAGAGTATCATCTTCCCAAGATTTGGAATCCCGAGGGTTGTGATCAGCGATGGAGGCTCCCATTTCATCAACAAACTGTTCGAGGACCTTTTGAAGAAGTACGGGGTCAAGCATAGGGTAGCCACGCCATATCACCCACAACCTAGTGGACAAGTAGAGGTGTCTAATAGGTAAATAAAGGCCATTCTAGAGAAGACTGTTGGAGCCTCAAGGAAAGATTGGTCCAAGAAGCTTGATGATGCACTTTGGGCATATAGAACCGCTTTCAAGACTCCACTCGGCACCACACCGTTCACAATGTTATATGGAAAATCCTTTCACTTGCCTGTTGAAGTAGAGTATAAGGCTCTGTGGGCTTTCAAGCTACTTAACTTTGACATCAAGATTGCAACAGAGAAGAGGCTGATTCAGTTGAACGAGCTTGATGAGATAAGGCTTGAGGCGTTTGAGAGTTCAAAGATCTACAAGGAAAGAACCAAGCTCTTCCATAAAAATCTGATCTTGAAGAAAGAGTTCAAGGAGGGTGATCTTGTGTTGCTGTTCAACTCCCGGTTGAAGCTGTTTCCCGGGAAGCTCAAGTCTAGATGGTCGGGTCCATTCAAAGTGAAAGAAGTTAGGCATTATGGAGTTGTAGTGCTTTGGGGGAAATGCGATGAAGAGTTCACGGTTAATGGTCTAAGGCTCAAGCACTACTCAGCTTCAGATGCTATTGAGGAAGGGACTTCAGTTCCGCTCTCTAGCCCACCTCCAGCCTAAGAACTCGGTTTGAACATTCGAGCTTACCGAATTTAAACAAAAGCGCACTTGGGAGACATTCCCATGTTTATCCTTGTATATATTATCTTTTGCTTGTCATATTTGATCTTTTTCTTTAAGTTTCTCAGGTTTTGGTTCTTAGGTGAAGTTGTGAACTTGTTGGAATTGAGCAAAAGCCAAGGCAAAATGGAAAAAAAATTGGACAGGAGAATGTATCGGCCTGCATTATCGGTTAAATACAGCCGATACTTCTCGTCGGAGCCATCGGTCGAAAATTCAGAAATGTATTGGTCTAGTGTATCGGTTAAACGCATCTTATACATTTCGTCGGAGTTTTGGTTAGGACTTGTATCGGTTGGGAGTATCGGTTAGAAGCCGCTGATACTTTTCGTCAGAGCTATTGGTCGAAAATCGCATGTATCGGCTCAGAGGTATCGGTAGAACGTAACCGATACAAGTTTTGAAGGATTTGGTCGAAAAAACACAGGAGAATGTATCGGCTTTGGGTGTCGGTTTAACCTAGCTGATACATTCCGTCGAAGATGTTGGTCGAACGTATCGGGGAGCTGTATCGGTTTTCATCAACTGATACATTGAGGCACGAAAAATACAGGAACTTGTATTGGTATAGCGTATCGGATTAACGCGACCGATACATTCTTTCGCTCAGGTAAGTTTTCTCCTCCTTGACCAAAATCAATTTTCAAACCGATTTTGACCAAACCAAACTGATTTTAACCAGGATTTCGATTTAATGAACTGATTTTAACCAGGATTTCGATTTAATGAACTGATTTTGATCAATTTTTCTTGGTTTCTCAGCCTCCTTTCACGATTCTTACTCCTTCTCATACTTCTTTCTTCTCAAAAATCATCAATTTTCCTCAAGAACACAAACTTTCAAAACCCATATCTCTCTCAATTCTCAATCGTTTTTGTTGATTCTTGTTGCTTAACTTGCGATTTTGGAGCTCTTTCACAATCTATTGATGTTTCTTCCACTCCATCATAAACAAAGCAAGGTAAAAACTCTAAATTCATTCAAAATTTTCGAGGTCAAAAACTCAAAAAATTTGAACTCGAAATTTTTTGTTGTTTATGGTTGATATTGTTTGAAAACCTTCCCCTTATGTGTTTGAATGAATACCCATAGCCAGTTTCGCCCTATGATTGAATGAATTTGATTTTTGGTGAATTAGGGTTCTTGAGAAATTGAAATTTCGAAAATTTTGGGAAAACTTAGTTTGATGCTTTCTAAAGTTGCATTACGTTGTTTATAGTTAGCATGAGTGAAACTACTCAATTTGCTTGAATTTTATTTCACAAAATTTTCGAAAATGCAATTTTAGGAGCTTATATTCAACTAATTGAGTTGTGGATGAATGTGATTGAGTTCTTGATGAATTGTGCTCTAAAAAGACTTGAATTGAAATTGCTTTGGATGTTTTAGCTAGCTTGATCACTTGAAATTGAGATTTTTCTTTGGAAAAAGGCTTAACATCTAAATACATGATAATTGAGTTGAATTGATGAGTTGCAATAATTTAATCTTTGTAATAGCATGAGTGGGATGTTTTAGATGCTATGCTCTTGTGTTGTTGGATTGTAAACCGTACTTACTCTTTCTTTGAGTTGTCTTTTGTAGGCAATGACTAAGACATCCTCCAACCAGAGACCAAGTTCAAGAGCTCCAAGAGCAGATGCAGGGACTTCTTCTAAGGGAAAGAGTATTGTTGTTGAGGAACAAGAATCCGAGGTTGCAGCAAAGAAGGCTCCCAAACCTCCTAAGAAGCGCTACTCTGCTGGTGAGTACTTGGCTAAGCTGAAGGATATCTCTTTTTGGCCAACCAGATATCCGCATTTTGCATCCTTGGATGCCATGGGAATTTTGGCGGATGTAAATGCAATCATCAGCAACTTGGGTCTTCAAAGGTTCTTCAGCATAGAGAGTGAAGGACATCAGGGCTCTACTTGCCAATTCTTGGAAAATCTGAAGGGAACCATCAACATGACTGAGGAAACATCGATTCCTCGTGAGAGCCTTGGGAAGATAGATTTCACGGTGAAGAGGCAGAAGTACAGCATGAGTTTTGAGGAGATTAGTGCTCTCTTTGGTTTTGCGGATATGGGTCATGTTGGTACTGGATTTACCTCTAGGAAATCCGGCCCATTAACAAATAAGACAAAGGCCCTTATCTATGAGCCCATTTTAGGATCAAAGACGAAGAGACGAGCCGACTCAATCGTTGGTCCCAAACGAACGACGCTTTGACGAGGCCCAAGCGATGCCGAAGCAAGAGGCGATCGAGCTCGAGCTCGGCAGGAGACGACGTGGGGATAGAGCGACTCGGTCTTTTCCAGTTCAACTTATCCGCGGGGATCACGGGGATCGTTACGAAGGAGAGGCCGAAATATCGGAACAGAGAGATCAGAGCCGAGACTATAAAAAGAAGAAGTGGCGACTCATTCAAGGATATTCCAAACCCAACTTAGAACACGTCGACTAGATAGCTCGATCATCATACTTTGTACTCTCTTTTCGATTGTGTTTGTTCTATCTCGACGATCAATCTCAATAAAGTCTTTGATTCATAGGAAACTATACCATTTCTATATCCTAAAGTCCAAATCCACGAATACAAATTCTTAGTGTGAATCCTGGATCTCACATTTGGCGCCGACTGTGGGGACTATCTATAGTTTTTCCTGTCTTAAGAATCAGATCTTAGATCCGATAGATCGAGATGAATCCCGACCAATCTGGCTCTCCCAGCGCCACACCACCGGTTGACCACCCTCAAACGGTCGATAACGTTCCTCAGAACACCACCGGGGTAAGAATCATGGGTCAGACCGATGGCGTGTTGACGAGCTCTGCCTCAGTCTCCGCGACCTCGGCACCGACCGGCTCAGTCGCCAAAATAATCGCGACGATTCAGACTCCGACAAATGTTTTGTCAGAAACTAAAGATCCGAGCAGAAACTGGGTGTGGATGAGAAACGATTCGATTCCCACCCCAGGAGGCAGATCTGGAACAACCAGACCCAATTCGCCACTGCCTTCTTCTCCACAGAGACAAGGGCCAAACGATCTTGCTGAAATCCATTCGATGTTAAGCCTATTGGTATATCGAACGAGAAATAATGAGGCAAGCGCAAGGGCCCAAGAGATCGCAAACCGTTCTCTGGCTGCGCAGCTCGATGAACAGGAAAGGCGTATTAACGCCCGTCTTGAAGAACTCGCTAGCCAAAACCAGGGGGTAGATCAACACACGATCCACGAACCCCTATAAGTCCCCCACCGTGTACACGCTTGGACTTCTCCCAGGTGGTAACTCCACCGGGAACGTCGGGGAATTTTGCCAGTACGTCGAATAGTGGCTTCCGCCCTATAATGACGCCCATCGCGACTCCAACCCCATTCGGTTCAAATTCAATGATCACAGATCCAACCGCATCGGGAAGTCGACCATTACCCAGACCACCACCTTTCCCGAGTAGTTCGAATATCCGGCCGAGGCAACTAGGAGGCTCTGCTTTCGCCTCGAGCTCAGGACCTGTTAACGGGTTAAATACGGTACAGTTCCGAACGCCACAGGTCGACCAGACGGGATCGCTCCCAGTAATCGATCTCCTCGACCCCACTTTCCCCGGACTTGAGTCCAATCAGGCATGAGCCCAGTTCGCACCTACGACGGGCGACGACCACGACATGCTTAGACAGTATATTGAACAAGCCAAGGCTCAGTTCGTCAGTCTGAGCTCCAAAGTTCACATGGCGACAAGCGCGGCACCCGACATCGATCGAGTAATCGAAGAAACGCGACAAACGCCATTCACAGGCCGGATCTCCTTCGCAAGAATCCAAGAAATCAAGAAAACTAAATTTCCGGAATTCTCTGGGAAGTCGGACCCCAAAGCCCATATCAGGGCATTCCGACTAGTGTTGGCAAGGGTATACCTTACCGACGAGGAGAGAGAGCCGGCTTTCTGCAGGCTCTCCGCCGAAAACCTATCGGTCTCCGCCCTAGAATGGTTTGTCGGACTGGAAGAAAGGTCCATCGACAATTTCACCCAGTTCATGACGGCTTTTCTCAAACAATACTCCGTCTTTATCGAGGAAAAGACTACCGAGGCAGCTCTGTTTGGCGTCTCCCAAAAACCCGACGAATCGCTTCGCTCGTACATCGACCGATTTAAGGAAATAAAATCCAAAATCGCAAACCCACGAGATGAAGTAGCTATAGAAGCACTGCGACGTGGACTATAATATTCAACCAGATTCCGCGAGGAAATAACAGTCCGCGAACCTCAAACACTCGATGATGCCCTTCATCGCGCATCGGCCTTCGCTCGCCTCGAGGACGAAACCACGACCCTCAGAGAAAAGCACCGAAAAGAAAAGAACCCTTCGAGCTCGCAGAACTCAAACTCAAAAAAAGATTCCCGCAAATCAGGGAACGTCAATGCGGTCGAGAGCCCGAAGAGTTCGAAGAAATTCGAGTTCGACAAGGTAAAATTCTGTGAATTTCACAACAAAAGAGGACACTCGACCGAAGACTGCTATACTCGAGCTAAAGCCGAGGCTCAAAAGCGAGAGTCCGAAAGCAAACGAGACTCAGAAGTCGAGGAGGAAACTCCATACAACGAAAAGGAAAGTAAACAGACCAAAGAGTCGAACACCAAGAGGCCTTCTCAAAATAAACGAGAACGGACAAAGGAGCCGGAATCTCCCGAAACACTTCCTCAGGGGTCGCGGAAGCGAGTTGAGTTTATTCTCGGCGAGCTCAGCCTGAGCGGTACCCCGAAAGGTTCGGCGTTATCCCCACCTCCGGCTCCCTTTAAGAGTTTACGATCACGAATCAATCTCCCTCGTCTCTGCGGGGGGGGGGTACGGGCTATACCCCCTAAACGAATCGACTTCATCTTCGGTGGCTCCAAGCTTTGCCGAGACTCGGTCAATTCAATCAAAGCTCTTCAAAGAAGAGTCGAAACTGACAAAGGGGGGAAAATCCCAATGATAGGTCCAGACCACGAGATCACTTTCCACGAGAGCGAGACAAGCAATCTCGACAAACCACACAACGGCGCTCTCCTCGTTTGTCTAGTAGTGGGAGATGTCGAACTCTCAAGGATAATGATCGACACAGGAAGTTCGGTAGATGTCCTCTTTTACGATGCGTTCAAAAAGATGGACTTCAACGACTCCGAGGTCGTGGAAGAAAAGACACCACAAGTAGGGTTCGCTGGCGAAACAACGTACTCGATGGGCTCTGTCTTCGCCCTGGTGATAGCTGGAGGAGTCCGAAGAATGACAGAGTTCGTCATAGTGGATCGGCCAGCTCCCTATAACGCTATTTTAGGTCGACCATGGCTATACGACATGAAAGCGGTACCGTCGACCTACCATCAATTCGTAAAATTCCCAACTCCTAAAGGGGTAAAAACCGTGTACATAAGTCAAAAGATTTCCCGCCATTGCTACATGAATGGATACAAACAGATTGAAAAATCCCCTGCATAGCAATTACAGAAAGAGGACGAGCTCGCCACCATGCAGACCAAAAGGTCGAACGACCCGAGTCAAATAGGACCACCAAAGGACCTCACGACCCAAGTTTCAATAGACGATGCTCATCCCGAAAGACTCCTTGGCATTGGAATCGACCTGTCAGAGCCAGTCAAAAACAAACTGGTCTCTTTCCTCAAACAAAACGTCGACTCCTTTGCCTGGTCCTCAGCAGACATGAGAGGGATCAACATCGACGTTACCAGCCACGAGCTGAATGTCGACCCAACCTACAAACCGGTAAGACAGAAACGTCGAAAACTAGGTCCGGAATGAGCTCAAGCCGTCAATGATGAGGTCGACCGATTATTAAAAATCGGATCAATCAGAGAGGTCAAATACCCCGATTGGCATGCGAACCCTGTAGTGGTTAAGAAGAAGAACGGGAAGTGGAGAGTCTGTGTAGATTTCACGGATCTCAACAAAGCATGTCCGAAGGACAGCTTCCCACTCCCACACATCGACTGGTTGGTCGAAGCCACCGTCGGGCACCAGCTGCTATCCTTCATGGACGCTTTCTCGGGGTACAATCAAATATTAATGAACCCCGAGGACCAAGAAAAGACTTCGTCCATAACTGATTGAGGCACATAATGCTACAAAGTCATGCCCTTCAGACTAAAAAACGCAGGAGCGACTTACCAATGTCTCGTCAACAAGATGTTTTCAGGACTCCTAGGCAAAACTATGGAAGTCTACATCGACGATATGCTGGTCAAATCTTCCAGGTACGAGGATCACATCCCACAACTGAAAGAATGCTTTGTCATTCTCAATAAATACGGGATGAAACTCAACCCAGCAAAGTGTACCTTCGGGGTCCCCTCAGGAGAATTCCTAGGTTGCCTAGTAACCGAAAGAGGGATCGAAGCAAACCCCAAACAGATCGCAACATTCATAGAGATGAAATCTCCCAGAATAGTTTTCGATCACGAATCAGCCTGAGCGGTACCCCGAAAGGTTCGGCGTTATCCCCACCTCCGGCTCCCTTTAAGAGTTTACGATCACGAATCAATCTCCCTCGTCTCTGCGGGGGGGGGGTACGGGCTATACCCCCTAAACGAATCGACTTCATCTTCGGTGGCTCCAAGCTTTGCCGAGACTCGGTCAATTCAATCAAAGCTCTTCAAAGAAGAGTCGAAACTGACAAAGGGGGGAAAATCCCAATGATAGGTCCAGACCACGAGATCACTTTCCACGAGAGCGAGACAAGCAATCTCGACAAACCACACGACGGCGCTCTCCTCGTTTGTCTAGTAGTGGGAGATGTCGAACTCTCAAGGATAATGATCGACACAGGAAGTTCGGTAGATGTCCTCTTTTACGATGCGTTCAAAAAGATGGACTTCAACGACTCCGAGGTCGTGGAAGAAAAGACACCACAAGTAGGGTTCGCTGGCGAAACAACGTACTCGATGGGCTCTGTCTTCGCCCTGGTGATAGCTGGAGGAGTCCGAAGAATGACAGAGTTCGTCATAGTGGATCGGCCAGCTCCCTATAACGCTATTTTAGGTCGACCATGGATATACGACATGAAAGCGGTACCGTCGACCTACCATCAATTCATAAAATTCCCAACTCCTAAAGGGGTAAAAACCGTGTACGGAAGTCAAAAGATTTCCCGCCATTGCTACATGAATGGATACAAACAGATTGAAAAATCCCCTGCATAGCAATTACAGAAAGAGGACGAGCTCGCCACCATGCAGACCAAAAGGTCGAACGACCCGAGTCAAATAAGACCACCAAAGGACCTCACGACCCAAGTTTCAATAGACGATGCTCATCCCGAAAGACTCCTTGGCATTGGAATCGACCTGTCAGAGCCAGTCAAAAACAAACTGGTCTCTTTCCTCAAACAAAACGTCGACTCCTTTGCCTGGTCCTCAGCAGACATGAGAGGGATCAACATCGACGTTACCAGCCACGAGCTGAATGTCGACCCAACCTACAAACCGGTAAGACAGAAACGTCGAAAACTAGGTCCGGAATGAGCTCAAGCCGTCAATGATGAGGTCGACCGATTATTAAAAATCGGATCAATCAGAGAGTTCAAATACCCCGATTGGCATGCGAACCCTGTAGTGGTTAAGAAGAAGAACGGGAAGTGGAGAGTCTGTGTAGATTTCACGGATCTCAACAAAGCATGTCCGAAGGACAGCTTCCCACTCCCACACATCGACTGGTTGGTCGAAGCCACCGCCGGGCACCAGCTGCTATCCTTCATGGACGCTTTCTCGGGGTACAATCAAATATTAATGAACCCCGAGGACCAAGAAAAGACTTCGTCCATAACTGATTGAGGCACATAATGCTACAAAGTCATGCCCTTCAGACTAAAAAACGCAGGAGCGACTTACCAATGTCTCGTCAACAAGATGTTTTCAGGACTCCTAGGCAAAACTATGGAAGTCTACATCGACGATATGCTGGTCAAATCTTCCAGGTACGAGGATCACATCCCACAACTGAAAGAATGCTTTGTCATTCTCAATAAATACGGGATGAAACTCAACCCAGCAAAGTGTACCTTCGGGGTCCCCTCAGGAGAATTCCTAGGTTGCCTAGTAACCGAAAGAGGGATCGAAGCAAACCCCAAACAGATCGCAACATTCATAGAGATGAAATCTCCCAGAATAGTTTTCGATCACGAATCAGCCTGAGCGGTACCCCGAAAGGTTCGGCGTTATCCCCACCTCCGGCTCCCTTTGAGAGTTTACGATCACGAATCAATCTCCCTCGTCTCTGCGGGGGGGGGGGGGGGGGGGGTACGGGCTATACCCCCTAAACGAATCGACTTCATCTTCGGTGGCTCCAAGCTTTGCCGAGACTCGGTCAATTCAATCAAAGCTCTTCAAAGAAGAGTCGAAACTGACAAAGGGGGGAAAATCCCAATGATAGGTCCAGACCACGAGATCACTTTCCACGAGAGCGAGACAAGCAATCTCGACAAACCACACGACGGCGCTCTCCTCGTTTGTCTAGTAGTGGGAGATGTCGAACTCTCAAGGATAATGATCGACACAGGAAGTTCGGTAGATGTCCTCTTTTACGATGCGTTCAAAAAGATGGACTTCAACGACTCCGAGGTCGTGGAAGAAAAGACACCACAAGTAGGGTTCGCTGGCGAAACAACGTACTCGATGGGCTCTGTCTTCGCCCTGGTGATAGCTGGAGGAGTCCGAAGAATGACAGAGTTCGTCATAGTGGATCGGCCAGCTCCCTATAACGCTATTTTAGGTCGACCATGGATATACGACATGAAAGCGGTACCGTCGACCTACCATCAATGCGTAAAATTCCCAACTCCTAAAGGGGTAAAAACCGTGTACGGAAGTCAAAAGATTTCCCGCCATTGCTACATGAATGGATACAAACATATTGAAAAATCCCCTGCATAGCAATTACAGAAAGAGAACGAGCTCGCCACCATGCAGACCAAAAGGTCGAACGACCCGAGTCAAATAGGACCACCAAAGGACCTCACGACCCAAGTTTCAATAGACGATGCTCATCCCGAAAGACTCCTTGGCATTGGAATCGACCTGTCAGAGCCAGTCAAAAACGAACTGGTCTCTTTCCTCAAACAAAACGTCGACTCCTTTGCCTGGTCCTCAGCAGACATGAGAGGGATCAACATCGACGTTACCAGCCACGAGCTGAATGTCGACCCATCCTACAAACCGGTAAGACAGAAACGTCGAAAACTAGGTCCGGAATGAGCTCAAGCCGTCAATGATGAGGTCGATCGATTATTAAAAATCGGATCGATCAGAGAGGTCAAATACCCCGATTGGCATGCGAACCCTGTAGTGGTTAAGAAGAAGAACGGGAAGTGGAGAGTCTGTGTAGATTTCACGGATCTCAACAAAGCATGTCCGAAGGACAGCTTCCCACTCCCACACATCGACCGGCTGGTCGAAGCCACCGCCGGGCACCAGCTGCTATCCTTCATGGACGCTTTCTCGGGGTACAATCAAATATTAATGAACCCCGAGGACCAAGAAAAGACTTCGTCCATAACTGATTGAGGCACATACTGCTACAAAGTCATGCCCTTCAGACTAAAAAACGCAGGAGCGACTTACCAATGTCTCGTCAACAAGATGTTTTCAGGACTCCTAGGCAAAACTATGGAAGTCTACATCGACGATATGCTGGTCAAATCTTCCAGGTACGAGGATCACATCCCACAACTGAAAGAATGCTTTGTCATTCTCAATAAATACGGGATGAAACTCAACCCAGCAAAGTGTACCTTCGGGGTCCCCTCAGGAGAATTCCTAGGTTGCCTAGTAACCAAAAGAGGGATCGAAGCAAACCCCAAACAGATCGCAACATTCATAGAGATGAAATCTCCCAGAACAACGCGAGAAGTCCAGGCTATACCCCCTAAACGAATCGACTTCATCTTCGGTGGCTCCAAGCTTTGCCGAGACTCGGTCAATTCAATCAAAGCTCTTCAAAGAAGAGTCGAAACTGACAAAGGGGGGAAAATCCCAATGATAGGTCCAGACCACGAGATCACTTTCCACGAGAGCGAGACAAGCAATCTCGACAAACCACACGACGGCGCTCTCCTCGTTTGTCTAGTAGTGGGAGATGTCGAACTCTCAAGGATAATGATCGACACAGGAAGTTCGGTAGATGTCCTCTTTTACGATGCGTTCAAAAAGATGGACTTCAACGACTCCGAGGTCGTGGAAGAAAAGACACCACAAGTAGGGTTCGCTGGCGAAACAACGTACTCGATGGGCTCTGTCTTCGCCCTGGTGATAGCTGGAGGAGTCCGAAGAATGACAGAGTTCGTCATAGTGGATCGGCCAGCTCCCTATAACGCTATTTTAGGTCGACCATGGATATACGACATGAAAGCGGTACCGTCGACCTACCATCAATGCGTAAAATTCCCAACTCCTAAAGGGGTAAAAACCGTGTACGGAAGTCAAAAGATTTCCCGCCATTGCTACATGAATGGATACAAACATATTGAAAAATCCCCTGCATAGCAATTACAGAAAGAGAACGAGCTCGCCACCATGCAGACCAAAAGGTCGAACGACCCGAGTCAAATAGGACCACCAAAGGACCTCACGACCCAAGTTTCAATAGACGATGCTCATCCCGAAAGACTCCTTGGCATTGGAATCGACCTGTCAGAGCCAGTCAAAAACGAACTGGTCTCTTTCCTCAAACAAAACGTCGACTCCTTTGCCTGGTCCTCAGCAGACATGAGAGGGATCAACATCGACGTTACCAGCCACGAGCTGAATGTCGACCCAACCTACAAACCGGTAAGACAGAAACGTCGAAAACTAGGTCCGGAATGAGCTCAAGCCGTCAATGATGAGGTCGATCGATTATTAAAAATCGGATCGATCAGAGAGGTCAAATACCCCGATTGGCATGCGAACCCTGTAGTGGTTAAGAAGAAGAACGGGAAGTGGAGAGTCTGTGTAGATTTCACGGATCTCAACAAAGCATGTCCGAAGGACAGCTTCCCACTCCCACACATCGACCGGCTGGTCGAAGCCACCGCCGGGCACCAGCTGCTATCCTTCATGGACGCTTTCTCGGGGTACAATCAAATATTAATGAACCCCGAGGACCAAGAAAAGACTTCGTCCATAACTGATTGAGGCACATACTGCTACAAAGTCATGCCCTTCAGACTAAAAAACGCAGGAGCGACTTACCAATGTCTCGTCAACAAGATGTTTTTAGGACTCCTAGGCAAAACTATGGAAGTCTACATCGACGATATGCTGGTCAAATCTTCCAGGTACGAGGATCACATCCCACAACTGAAAGAATGCTTTGTCATTCTCAATAAATACGGGATGAAACTCAACCCAGCAAAGTGTACCTTCGGGGTCCCCTCAGGAGAATTCCTAGGTTACCTAGTAACCGAAAGAGGGATCGAATCAAACCCCAAACAGATCGCAACATTCATAGAGATGAAATCTCCCAGAACAACGCGAGAAGTCCAGCGCCTGACTGGCAAAATATCTGCTTTGAACCGTTTCATCTCGAGGTCAACTGATAAATGTCTGCCCTTCCATCACTTGCTCAAAGCGAAGAAAAATTTCCTCTGGGACGAAAAGTGCGAAGAAGCGTTCACTCAGCTCAAAGCTTACCTAAGCGAACCACCCATACAGGCGAAACCAGTAGAAGGGGAACCCCTCTACCTCTACCTAGCTGTCTCGACGGCAGCGGTAAGTGGAGTCCTGATTCGCGAAGAACAGAACGAATAACGGCCGGTGTATTACATCAGTAAGACCTTAATCGACGCTGAAACCAGATACCCCGCCATGGAAAAACTCGCCCTAGCGCTAGTAATATCGGCTCGGAAACTCCGACCACACTTTCAATCGCACTCGATTATAGTAATGACCTCTCAGCCACTGAGAACCATCCTTCACAGTCCGAGCCAGTCCGGTCGACTGGTCAAACGGGTTATCGAACTTAGCGAGTATGACATAGAATATAAAGCTCGGACGTGCCTAAAAGCGCAAGTACTTGCTGATTTTATAATCGAGCTCCCACCAACCGTCGAACTTGACCCGACCTCCGCCAAAAAATGGAAACTCTACGTTGACGGAGCTTCCTCAAGGCAAGGATCTGGAGTCGGAGTAAAACTGGTCTCCCCCACCGGCGAAGTATTGGAACAGTCTTTCAGACTGGGCTTCGCCGCATCAAATAACGAAGCAGAATATGAAGCGTTAATAGCCGGGCTCAGACTAGCAATAGCAATAGGAGCCCGAGAAGTAGAAGCGTTCAGCGACTCCCAATTGGTCACGAGCCAATATCACGGCGACTACGAGGCCAAGGACGAGCGCATGGAAGCATACCTACAGGTAGTCCATACGCTAACCGAACATATCGAATTCTTTGATCTAACACGGATCCCGCGGGGGAAAACACCGCAGCCGATGCCCTAGCCGCATTAGCATCGACATCAGATCCTAACCTTAAAAGGATCATACCGGTCGAGGGGATCGAAAAACCAAGCATCGACATAGCCCTAAAGGCTCTGTCCTTGAAAGAGGACGAGCCTGCCATAAAAGACGTGTCGAGCACAAAAAATGTCTCGGCAACACTAGTCGCGACATCATCGGAATTGATGATGATCCTGACCCTAGGAATGCCGTGTACGTCGCGAACGTCCCCGACGGACCAATCCAAGCCGCATCCACCAGTCAAGGACCCGAGCACGACAATGACGAAGATTAGAGAACTCCGATCATTCAATACATTACAATTGGCGAAGTTCCGGACGGCAAATGGGAGACACGGAAACTCAAAGTACAAAGTGCAAGGTACAGCGTCACACAAGGAGAGCTCTTTAAAAGGAGTCTCTCCGGACCTTACCTCAAATGCCTAAACAAAAGGCAAGCCCTAGCCGTGATCACGCAGGCCCACGACGGATCCTGCGGAAGCCACTCCGGAGGACGAGCCCTGGCCGTACGAATCAAAAGGCAAGGCTATTTCTGGCCAACAATGGCCACCGAATGCGAGTCCTTCTCCAACAAATGCGACAAGTGCCAAAAGCACGCCCCGATTATCCACCAAGCATCGGAGAAACTCTCCTCTATCTCATCGCCATACCCATTCATGCGATGGGGAATGGACATCGTGAGGCCCCTAATCGCATCCGGCAAAAAGAAAGCCACACACTTATTGGTAATGACGGACTACTTCACCAAATGGATTGAAGCCGAGTCATACCAAAAGGTAAAAGACGTTCACGTTAAGGAGTTCGTCTGGCGAAACATCTTTTGCAGGCACGGACTACCCCACGAGATCGTCACTGATAACGGTTCCCAGTTCATATCAAACGCCTTCAAGGAGTTCTGCAGAACGTGGAACATAAAGCTGACTTACTCAACGCCACGCTTGTTGGAATTGTGTCCAGTAATCTCGGTACTGTCTCTAGAAAGTAAGAGTATGTCAATGATCAGACATAAGTCATATAATACTGGGGGTCATGATGGCTTGCTAGAGTCCGCTCATGATCTATAAGTCTTGGACTTATTGCCTTTATTATATGATCCCATATGGGTCACACGCCTAAGCTAACAGGAAAATGTGTAGGAACGGTTTAGCAGAAGTACGGTAAAAGTGCTAGGCATTTACTGTACTTAGAGAGAATAAAACGGTTTAGGCACTGTGTGTCGATCGATACACAAGGTGTGTCGATCGACACAGTGCGCGAATACCGTCGAGTTAATTGGTGTTTGGGCCAAATGGCCCAAACGGATCCGGACAAGTTTTATAAATAAAACTCGAGTTCAGAACCAAAAAAACTTAGCCGAAAACTCTCTCTTCCTCTGCGCCGAGTTCCCCTAGTGGCCTAGCAGCCTTCTTCCTGATTGGTGTGCGTGTGTGAACCTCTGGAGGAGTTATCTCTCGGTGGCTCTCTGATCTCTGACATACCATCTCTTTCCGCTGCAATTAACAGGTATAAGGTGAGATCATCAATTGTTTCTATTCGAGAAGAACCTAGATCAGCATGTTTAGGATGATCTGAATCTGGAATTGAATCAGGATTGACTAAACATTCCTACAGTGGTATCAGAGCTATTGGTTCTGGTTTTTCTTGTTTAGATTCAAGTTTAGGATTGTTTTCTTGTTTAAAGTGTTTTGAATCAACTACTGATAAGAGAAATCACTTAAACAACAAGGAATTGAAACCTAAACACACTTAAAATCGCAGAAACCAAGCTATATTGATTTGGTAGAATGCGATTTTCAAAAGTCAGTATCGACTGCGATCGCATGGATCGATCGATACGATCGCATGGATCGGTCGATACAGTCTATCGGCTAACCCTGTTAACGCGTGAAAGCATCGATCGATGCAGGATCGATGCAGGTTCGATGTTGTTGCATCGACCGATGCGGTTGGTGCATCGATCGACACGGTTAGGGTTTTGGCTCGGTTCCGTGCATGCGTGAGAGCATCGATCGATACAGGATCGATGCACGATCGATGCAGGATCGATGCTAAGAGCATCGACCGATGCGGTTGATGGATCGATCGACACGGTTGGTTCATCGATCGACATGGTTGGTTTAAGGCTCGGTTTAATATTTTGATTAAAATTATTCGTCCTGGTTTAATAAACAGATTTAATAATTTTATTAAGTCTGGTTAAACCGGGACAAGAAATCCAATGTCGAAAGAATTATTGGATTTAGTGCCTAAACCAGGATTTTCTAATTTGATTTGGTTGGACCAAATAAATTGAGAAAATCCGGTTTAGTAAATAACCGGTTGACAATTGTGGTCGTCATAGTAATTAATTTTGGTTAGACCAATTTTAATGAACCAGACCGGTTATGTCATTTAATTGGACAATTGGGTCATGTCTTGGACATGGACCAATTCTTGGGCCTCGGGCCAAGAAGTTAAAACAATTGGGCCAATTATTTGAGTCTTTCTTCAGATTAATTTAGAATTTATTTTATAAAATTATAAAGTCGATTTTAAATTAAAGTTTCCGAAATTTTGAAATTAGAAAGTTTCTTAAATTAGAAGTTTCTGGATTTGCGGGTTTTGGATTTTAAAGAAATTTCTAAAGTTAGAAAGTTTCCGTTTTTAGAAAGTTTCCAATTTTAGAAAGTTTCCAAAAATAGTAGGTTTCCAAAAATGGAAAGTTTCCCGAAATAGTAATCTTCTATTTTGGGAATGAATTTTTAAATAAACCTACGAACCTCAAATAATATCAAGCGTTGGATGTCTTGTCCATTCTATGTCAGCTGTCGAAGCCCATTCAATTGTATTCATGGCCTTACAGTGTGAGGGTGTCTGCTTTTGCGTGGATAAGACGGTTTGTGATTCATAAATGTCATTGGGAGTCCCAGACATTAATGATTACATGACTGTATAGTCTGGTTTTCTTGACTAGGCCATCGGGAGTCCCGGGCCTTGAGACATCAGAGTGGATTGGGCCTCGGGCCCAGATTCACAACCAAGAGTTATATCACGGATATAATTAGCCGATATAGGGCTTACCGATATAAGCTAAGGTTGGGTGATGGCCAGTGGCCCACTTTGATCTTAGTTATATGTGGATCTTGGAATCATTATATTCTATTGAGGGTAACTTATGTTATTGAATACAATGCGTGATTAATCATATTAAATTTAATACGAGATTAATCATATTGAACATATTAACTAAAATCCTTTTATCTTAATTTTCAGTTATGACTAGCACAAACAATCAAAACACTTTCTCGATCCGGTCTGTCCTTGAGATGGACAAGCTGAACGGATCAAATTTCTTGACTTGGTCGCGGAACCTGAGGCTAGTCCTCAGACAGGAGAGAAAGGACTATGTCCTTGAGAGAGCTCTCCCCGTGAGGATCGGGTCCAATGCTTCTCATGCAGTATATGATGCTTGGAATAAGCATTATAATGATGCGGTAGATGTGCGTGGTCTGATATTGGCTACCATGGACTCAGATTTGCGGAAGCAATATGAGAACATGGAGTCGCCAATAGAGATGATCAGCAGCCTGAAATTGAAATTTCAGGAGCAGATAAGGGTGGAGAGATACCAGTTGGTTAAGTCTCTCACTAGCTGCAAGCTACCAAATGATCATCCAGTGAGTCCTCATGTCAGTAAAATTATGGGTTACATTGATAACCTGAGGAAACTGGATTATCCAGTTAGCCAAGAATTGGCAACTGAGATCATTCTGCAGTCACTGCCGTCAAGCTATGATAAGTTCAGAAGGAACTATATCAAGAAAGGCTTAACGAAGACGCTGACTGAACTGCATGATATGCTCAAGACAGTTGAGCCAAAACGTGAAGAGTACCCTGTACAATCTCATTAATGAGAAGGGTAGGTTTACTAAACCTAATGCTGACAAGGGTGAAGACAAAGTTGTCCAGATTTTGAATCATGGCAAGCGTGTGTCTTCTGAGCCCGAGTCAGATACCTCTTACGTTGGTAAGTGCTGCTACTGTAAGGAGACAGGGCATTGGAAGAGAGATTGCATTAAATTCATGGAAGATGATGAGGAGTTGCAGTTGATGTATGCGACTACTTCCTCAGGTATTCATGTTATTACTTCAAGTTCTACCTTATAGGTATTGGATACTGGTTGTGGCACTGATATTTGTTATAATATGCAGAGCCTGGGCAACAGTAGAACCTTGAAGGAAGGGCAAGTGAAACTACATGTCTGGAAGGAGCTTGGGATGCTGCCTCAGCCGTAGGATTTTCACTTATAGATCCCTTTTAGGCTTGGTTTTGTATTAAGTAATTGCTACAATGTACCTGCTTTAAGCAGAGTTGTCTTTCATTTTCTTGTAAGAATTTGAATGTTTTTCATTTTGATAAAAGACAAGTATTGTTCTTTTGATCTTAATGAAATATTGATTGTAGCACCCTATTCATGGAATGGGTTTTATATCTTAAACCAAAGAGTGCCTAAATGTAACATAAATACCGAATTGGTTTAAATCTGATGAATTAAACCTGATTTTCCTTGGCATAAAAGTCTTGGTCACATAGAGTAAGTCGGATTCAGAAATCCCATAGTCATGGACTGTTGGGCTCATTTGATAAAATATCTTATGAGACTTGAATTCTGTTTACTAGACCAAAAGGTAAAGGGCCTATCTTAGCCGAGCTAGAGAAAGGCCCAAAGGCTTATTGGACCTGGAACATACTCATGTATGTGGCCCAATAAGCAGAAATGCCAGAGAAAATCTCCGGTACTTCATTGTCTCTACTGATTACTTCAGTGAGTGTTACTGTGTTCATTTGATGAGACACAAGTCGGAATTCTTTAACATGGTCGAAAGAGTTCCAGAATGAAGTATAGGATCTGAATGACAAAAGTATTAAGACTCTGGATTAAAATCACGAGTGAGAATACTTAAGTCATTGATTATGTGATCATCTGAATGAGTGTGAAATCGTTTCACAGCTCATTTCTCCTGAAAACCTGAAGGTGTTTCTGTGAGAAAGAATCAGATCTTATTAGAAATGATTAAAGATGAATCACACGAATCTTCCATGATATTTTAAGAATAACGCTCTAGAAATATCTAAGTTTACGCTAAAATAGTTCCACCAATATCAGTTGAAAGACACCACGTAAATGTGGATTGGAATCGATCCAAATTTGTCTTTACTAAGTATTTGTAGTTGTGCTACTTCGCTGGTTGTCCTAGAGAAACTAAGGCTTGTTACTTTTACGTCCAATCTGTTTTCTAAGAAGGGAAGTTATTTTCCAAGAAGAACAGTGGGAGTAAAAGTATAACTCGAAGAAATTCGAGACATACAGGAGGTTGCTCAACCTGTTGAGGGAGAGCAACGGATGGATTTACAGATTTCTGTAGAATCTACACCTGTGGAGCCTGAAGTTCGCAGATATGAATGAATCAGTTACTAATCCGAGAGTGATTTCTTGTCATTAGTTGAACCTGATAATCATTGAAATCTGCACCTGTGGAGCCTGAAGTTCGCAGATATGAATGAATCAGTTACTAATCAGAGAGTGATTTCTCGTCATTAGTTGAACCTGATAATCATTGAAAGTTCGCATGATCTGATGATCATTGAAAGCGACGAATCTGCGAAATTCAAAGAAGCGAAAGTGAGCCCGGACTCCGAAAAAAATTACATTTTATGTAAGTTAGCTTCATCGATCCATTCATGGATGGAAGCAAACATATCGGAGTTGGAATCTTCGTTCTGTTGAAGTAGTCAAGGTTTTGACTTGAACAGGAACGAAGCGGAACTGTGTGTTTACTAATAGATTAGTGGGAGCGATATTGCATTTCTCATAGTGTATGTCGATGACATACTGATTCTCGGATATAACGTCCCAACGCTGTAGTCGGTAAAGGACTAGCTTGGGAGTTGGTTTAATGATTGACATGGGTAAAGCCAAGTAGTTCTTGGATTTTGGATCTAAAGATAGAGATCCAAAAGAGCTGGTAGGACAAAGTCAGGGTTCTTAAATTGACAAAGTCCTACACGTTTTGAGCAATCCAAGAAGGGTTTTATGCCAATGTCACATGGCATTAAGTTAAGCAAGATACAGTATCCTTCGATAACTGCTGAGCTTAAATGCATGGATGAGATTCCATATGCGTCGGCAATTGGATCTATCATGTATGCCATGAAACATACTTGTTTGATGTTGCTTTAATGTTAAGCAAGACAAATAAAGACCAGTCAAATCCAGCAAAGAATCAAGTTTCCTAAAGTATGTCCTAAAGTATTTGAGGAATACTAAGGATAAGTTCTTGATTTACGGAGAAAGTGAGGTGCTATAAGTCGATAGAGTCTGAAAGGCAAGTTTCCAACAGACAAAGATGATTTCCGGTCACAGTCCGGTTATATCTTGTGTTTGTCTGGCGGTGCACGGCACTGTTGCTGACTCCATGACTTAAGCTGAATCTTTCGCAGCTTGGGAAGCGGCGAAAGAGGTTGTTTGGAAAGAAGAGTTCATCACTGAACTTGATGTGATTCCCAGCATAGATGAGACTAGCTGCACATCAGAGGTCCAAACACCTTGAGATAAATGACAGAGATGTTAAGTAGATCAGCAAGTTTCAACAAATGAGAACGTTGCTAATCTATTAACGAAGCCACTCCTTAGCCCTAAGCACGAGTCACGGACTGTAGCTGTAGGATAAGTGAAGTTAAGATATAGTCTTAATTTCAGTGGGAGTTAGTAAAGGGCTTTATTTAGTTATTGATATGTTCTTGTAAAACATTTGAGATGTTTAATAATGAAATTATTATTTCAAGATTATTTTAACTGTGATGAAATAATCGTTCCAAAATGATATGAACCATTTTATAGGTCATCGAAGTAAATGACTTGATCTTGAGTCATCGAAGTCATTTAGCTTGATCATGAGACCCTATATTTGATAGATGGCTTATATCATCCTGTCCCTAGTCGAAGGTTGTTGAAATTGGAACACCAACAACCGTGTGAGACTGGATTGGTACGTGACTTATGACAAAGTCTCAGTGTGTCATAGATGCGCGGCATCAAAGTCAGTACATAGGTGTATGTTTGGGAACATACGACCGGACAAGACCCGCTTATGAGAACTCTTCAGGATATTTATATCTGTGTCATAAGAGATTCTCACTACGACTATAGAGTATAGTCCTTAGACCTGAGTTCGCATGCATGTGACTGCACATGGACTGATGCACTTTGATCATTGTCTAACGCTATCGTTCTGCGATAGTTATAAGGACCTTGTTTGGGTACATTATGAAATGAGTAGTTTACAGTGATGGAATAAGACGGAATTTGTCCCTCCAATATAAATGGAGTGAATATCTCTAGGCCAATCGGAGATTTGAATACTGGAAAATGCATGGCCATGCTCAAACGGACTGTCCCGAGTCGTTTGGATTGTCAGTATCGAATCAGAGTCCGATGAACAAGATTAGGCTTTATAAGGATGACACCAATCTTGCCTTATGACTAATCGAGATATTGTGACAAAATGATTATGAATACAGAGATTCCAGTACAAGTGGGAGATTGTTGGAATTGTGTCCAGTAATCTCGGTACTGTCTCTAGAAAGTAAGAGTATGTCAATGATCAGACATAAGTCATATAATACTGGGGGTCGTGATGGCTTGCTAGAGTCCGCTCATGATCTATAAGTCTTGGACTTATTGCCTTTATTATATGATCCCATATGGGTCACACGCCTAAGCTAACAGGAAAATGTGTAGGAACGGTTTAGCAGAAGTACGGTAAAAGTGCTAGGCATTTACTGTACTTAGAGAGAATAAAACGGTTTAGGCACTGTGTGTCGATCGATACACAAGGTGTGTCGATCGACACAGTGCGCGAATACCGTCGAGTTAATTGGTGTTTGGGCCAAATGGCCCAAACGGAACCGGACAAGTTTTATAAATAAAACTCGAGTTCAGAACCAAAAAAACTTAGCCGAAAACTCTCTCTTCCTCTGCGCCGAGTTCCCCTAGTGGCCTAGCAGCCTTCTTCCTGATTGGTGTGCGTGTGTGAACCTCTGGAGGAGTTATCTCTCGGTGGCTCTCTGATCTCTGACATACCATCTCTTTCCGCTGCAATTAACAGGTATAAGGTGAGATCATCAATTGTTTCTATTCGAGAAGAACCTAGATCAGCATGTTTAGGATGATCTGAATCTGGAATTGAATCAGGATTGACTAAACATTCCTACAACACTATCCCCAAGGGAATGGGCTGGCGGAAGCGGCTAACAAGGCAATCATGAATAACCTCAAGAAAAGACTCAATGAGTGCAAAACGAGCTGGAGCGACGAGCTCCCAGCCGTACTCTGGGCCTACCGGAATACCCCCCGCAAATCCACCGGCGAGACTCCCTTCTCACTGGCCTACGGGATCGAGGCGGTAGTACCAGCCGAAATCCTTGTGTCAAGCATCCGCAAAGAAGAATGCCCACGACAAGAGGAACTCAATAACAAGATGATAACTGACGTGCTCGATCTCGTCGACGAAAGGAGGAACCTCGCACTAGCTCGAATCCAGAACTACCAACAAGCCGCAGCTCGTTACTACGATTCCAAGATTAAAACTCGAAGGTTTCAAGTAGGAGAGCTCGTCTTACGGAAAGTGTTCGACCATAAAAAGGAAGAACACGCTGGGAAGTTAGGAGCAAAGTGGGAAGGTCCTTACCAGGTCACCGACGTTGTAAAGGACGGGGTCTACCGACTCAAGTCGGTGGAAACCCAGAAACCTAAACTACGACCTTGGAACATCATCAACCTCAAAAAGTACTTCCACTAGGAGTACGACAACAAAATCGAACTACGAAATGGCTTGATCCCCTTAAAAGGGTACGTAGGCAGAGCGCAGCCACCCCCCGAACACAAAGCTCTTACCGAGCTCAACAACTTCTGACGAAGTCATACTAGCTTATCTTTGTGAAATCAAAATAAGTCTCTCAATCCAATGCCCCTTTATGTCGTAAAAGTTAGAGCCATTGCGAAATACCTCACCATAACATCCTCAAAAAGAGATATGAAATTATTTCTTCAAAAGCTAAAGTGATATGAAATTATCCCCCCGTAAACAAGCGATATGAAATTATCCCTTCCGAGCGACCTGAAATTGCCTCTTCAAAAATCAAGTGATATGAAATTATCTCTCCAAGAAATAAAGCGATAAGAAATTATCCCCTCCGAGCGACCTGAAATGGCCACTCCCAAAATCAAGCGATATGAAATTATCTCTTCGAAACAAAGCGACCCGAAATGGTCCTTCCAAATAGAACGAGCTGAAATGATCATCCCAAAACAAGCGACCCAAAATGGTCCTCCCAATTCGAACGAGCTGAAATGATCGTCCCAAAACAAGCGACCCAAAACGGTCCTCCCAATTCGAACGAACTGAAATGTTCGTCCCAAAGAAAGAGAACCAGAGCGATCCTTCCAAAACCAATAATTCTTCTAAACCTTATACGGATTAAAAGAATTGGGGGACTACCCCCTCCCTCCAAGCAAAAGACAACGAAGTCGAGACATTCATTCAAGAAAACAACCTTTGTAAGTCTACTTCGATTCATTCCTATATACTTAGTATTCCTTATATTCAGCAATTTCGAAAGCATCCAGCTATAAGCTCGAATCTTACACTACGAAAGAGTGGTACTTCTCGCACAATCGACTTAAAAGTTCGTAAAGAACTCCCTAAGGCAATTCGAGACAAGTTATTTGTCGACCCCTCCGAGGAGGATTGAGTCGCCATAACAGTCAAACTTTATGCTAAAGCGCTAAACAGTAAAATCTATGCTAAGGCATGCAAGATTTGAAAGCAATTCATAAAATAAGAGAGAGAGGACACGATGTCCTCAAGTTCGAACGAAAGCCCACTAAGGGCAACACCAAAAACAAAAAGAAAAGTCCCCTTGGGCAACAAAAGTCTGGAGACAAATTAAAAGCCCCCTTGGGCAGCAACGAATAACAAAAAAAGGAGGACTAGAACTGCTTGGAAGGAGAGGAAGCTTCGTCTTGATCCTCCATCTGATCAACAATCGCCCTGTCCTCCTTAAGTCGACCCTCGGCCTCGTCACTAACTCGCGAGCTAACTCCGGTCGGAAGGTTTGATCCATACTGATCAAGACGAGCGGCCGCCTGGTTTAAAGGGCACGCCAAGATCACGGAATCGTCCGACATCACCAGCAAATTAAGTTTGCTGATACTGAAGTCCGACACCGCTGCGGCATTCATCTCCTCCGTGGCCAACCTTTTCTTCTCGGCCAAGTCCATCACATCCTTGGTCAGATCAAGTTCGCCAGAAGCGAACTCGGCGATAAGCGCGATATTGGCCAAAGCCTCCTGAAGCCTCATCTCGGCGCTCACGGCGACTTTCCTTTGGCTCTCCTTCGCCGCGATTCCCTCGAGGATCCTGAGGTATTCACCGTTCAGCCCCTTCCTCGCTTCATGGGCCGCCACCTTGACGTCAAACTCTCGGTCGGCGAGAGCCTTGTCTAGATCGCCCTGACATTGCGCAGCCCGCACATCCGCAACCCGACCTGCCTCAATAGCGGTTCGACTCGCCTCCTCCGCGACCGAAACCTGAGCCAAGGCACCCTGTAACTGCGCATCCAGGTCGCCCGCCTTTTTCCGTAGCTCCTCCTCTCGAGCCAAAGCCCCCTGCAACTGCGTTCTCAGGTCCCTAACCGTCTTCTCAACGGTATCGAGCTCACTCGCCTGCGGTATCTCCCGCAGCTCTCGCTCGGCCCTAGCCGCAAACCTGTTCGCAGCCTCCAAGGCCTACGAGAAAAACGAAAATTAAGCATCAAACATATCAAAAAGCGAAGGAAGGAAATCGTTACCTTCCCAGAAGCCGCCATCATCTCGGTATAAACGTCACCGAGAGCCATATCCCCGACAGCCGGGAGCTGAACACTTGCGGGCTTAAAATGCCTCAACAGATAGGCCAGACCCGTCGGGTCATCCGCAATCGGACATTCCTTCTGGTGCCTGAAGCGCCAATTGAAAGACCCGGAGGACCCGGAAGAAGAAGGTCTCCCCTCAACACTCTGGTTCGATCTCCTCGAGCTCACCTCCGCGTCAGTCCTTTGCGCTTCGCAGCTGGAGGAGGAGGACCGCCCCGGCTCCGACCGTTTGATCCCCTCGAATCATTCGACCGGGAGTTGCGCAAAACAGGATCTCCAGACGGGATCTGAACTGGTTCCTGACCGGCCGAAAGAGGAGGTAAATCCTCCACCCCCACGTTTGCCTCTCCGGACCCTGCGACCTTGGGGAGAGAAACCTGAACAAGGTTTGGAGGTGGGATCGAAGGAGGAGGAGGAGGCCCCTCGTCCATGGCAAAAAGAAGGGCGTTGCTCAAGTCGCCGGCCTTCATTTTCTTCGCCAGATCAACGGGATCCTTCCCGTTCCGACGACTACTAGATCTTCGTGACATCTTTCCAAGAGAAAGGGTGCTTGCGGTAGAACTGTCGTCCGAAACAGATCAATCTGCAGGCAAAACAGACTCGAGTCAGCCCGGCAAACAAAAAAAGCATACGGCGCAAAAATCCTTGTACGGACTAGCCAAAATACTTACTCTCTCCAGCCCGCTCGATAATCTGAAGCGGAGCCTGAACGATTCGAGTCGAAGTGGGACGAGAGGGGAGGCGTGATCCGTCTCGCGAAAGACGAGGTTGGTATAAAGGAGGTTGTCGGGCCGCAGGACCTAAGGCAGCTCGAATTCGCTGGTCCGTAAAGTTAGACCAGCGGGTATCTCCTCTCCGAAGACGAGCTACCAAACTCGATGTATTTGGGTTCAAAGGTAATGACTCAGGAGCCTCTGCAAAGAAACCAAAAAGGTTATTAGCAAACAGCTCGATGTCAACCAGAGAAACTAGTAAACCCCATAAGCTAACCAACGCTAGCTGCCCATCTTGTCGGGATAACCGAGTAATCAAAATCCTCGACCGAGTGATGATTGATCCTGAAGTAAAAGTATTTACTCTTCCACACATCCTTCGTCGGGATCTCATCAAGGATCTTCCCATGGCGAGGAGAGAGGTAGTAGGTCCCAGGAAAACGAGTGTTATGTTTTACCGAACAAACCCTCATCAACTCCTCGACCCCGAAGTCGATGTCCTCCTCGACGGCTCTGACCCCGAGCCCGATGACATACCGAACGAAATTCGGAGTCATCTGGTGAAAGGCCAGCTGGAGCTGAGCCAAAACCCATGAGATAATGCGAGGGATTGGAAAAAACAATCCGCATTTATCGAAATAGGTATAAGAAGAACAGCAATGACCCTCGACGACAGTTTCCGGGGACATTTCCGGTGATGGGATAAGTATCTCCACCTCCGGCGGGATCCGGCACTTCGCCCGCAACTTCCGTATTTGGTCAACAGTCAGACTGGATGGGGGATGGGGACCGCCCGGTCCCGCCACCACAGTTGAACTTGCCCTGGCCGTACTCTTTCGAGCCATGATAGTTCGGTGAATCGGAAATTTCTTTCAATAAAAGAAGAAAGACGAAATCTCTAGAGGAGAAGGTCTCGGAATAACGGCAAAAGGAATAAGAGCGAGAGGTAAAGAGATATAATGAGGGAGAATAAGTTCCCTTGACGATTTGTAGTGCGAGCAGTAATGGGAATCGTGCTAGGTAACTTCCCCTTTTAAACTATCTCGTGCTCAAGATCCGTGGGATCTTTCGCATCCCACAATCCCAACCGCTCAATTCGAAATTTGTAAACAATTACGAAAAAAGATTGAGACAGTTAGGATCCTTCAGTTCCTTGCGATCTCGACCGTCGATGTAAGATCTAAAGGCAGAAGCGAATGATTAACGATTGAGTCATCCCGAATAGGCTGATCCAACCCACGCGCCTGATCTTGGCCACCCGATTAAAACAAGATCTGCGGACGAGGCGAAAACAATCATTAGGGCTTCCTTAACGCCTAGAGCACGTGCGCGTCTTCCCGAAAACGTCCACCGCCCATTAACCTCGACTTCTCGAAATCAGTGGGCTCCGAATTTCGTTCCAGGATCATTAACAAATAAGACAAAGGCCCTTATCTATGAGCCCATTCCAGGATCAAAGACGAAGAGACGAGCCGACTCAATCGTTTGGGCCCAAACGAACGACGCTTTGACGAGGCCCGAGCGATGTCGAAGCAAGAGGCGATCGAGCTCGAGCTCGGCAGGAGACGACGTGGGGATAGAGCGACTCGGTCTTTTCCAGTTCAACTGATCCGCGGGGATCACGGGGATCGTTACGAACGAGAGGCCAAAATATCGGAACAGAGAGATCTGAGCCGAGACTATAAAAAGAAGAAGTGTTGACTCATTCAAGGATATTCCAAACCCAACTTATAACACTTCGACTAGATAGCTCGAGCATCATACTTTGTACTCTCTTTTCGATTGTGTTTGTTTTATCTCGACGATCAATCTCAATAAAGTCTTTGATTCATAGGAAATTATACCATTTCTAAATCCTAAAGTCCAAATCCACAAATACAAATTCTTAGTGTGAATCCCGGATCTCACAGGGCACTACCAGGTACTTTCATCTCGATCGACAAGGATAACCTGAGGGAGATGTGGTATATGATTTCTGATGGGAAATATAAACCGGGGCTGATGAAATCCGCGAGACTCCGCCATCCGGTTTGTGCACAAGGCATTGGCCCATACCATGTTTGCAAGGAAAGAGACGTCCCATGTGACAGAAGTGGAGATGAAAATGTTGTACATTGGTCTGCAGCCTCTCTTGCGCTACTTCCCCAATGGAACTGAGATACCTCCTGTCACTTCTAAATCAAGCATGGCCGCTATATTTGTGGAGGAACTGTTGGGACACAAAGAATGGGAAATGACACATAAGGATGCTGACCCTAAATTCTGCATGGGCGGGCTGATCACACCCATTCTCATAGCCAAAGGCATCAAACTGGAGGGATCTCTTCATCTGCAGACACTTGGACAGCCTACAGAGATAGGCTGGTTGGACTTGGCTCAGCTGACGAAGGCTCACTACTTGGGCGGCGGGACTCCTCGGCATTTTGCTTACCAGATGTGCTCTGACATTGAATATGAAGAGAAGTACATGCTCCCCAACACAGCCATTACAAACTTTGATAACCCATCCAACATCAGGTTCCTGCCAGGAAAGAAACATCAGTATAATCCCCGATGTAGCAGGAAGTGCAGGTGCAGCAGAGTACGAGGAAATGGGAGAAGCTCCTGCTGGGGAGAAATTATACGGACTGTACCGCTATTACTTCCAGCTCTTTACTGATCCTATAACAAACAAGGCTGTCCGGATCCTTACTGATCCTATATATTTTATTTTATTTTATCTTATATTTTTTATGTTTTGTGTAATTTATTTTTGTTTATGTTATCATTTTATCTATTTTTATCACCTTTTTATTTTTAATAATTTTCATTTCGATTATTTATTAAAAAGAATTTGTTATATGGTTTTTTACTTCTATTTTTTTCAATTATTTAAAATTATTGAAAAAAAATCTCTAAAACTCTTTGGATGGATATATTCCAAAAGTGAGTTGCAGAACTTGCATGTAAATATCGCCATATAGACATAGTAATATGGGAAAAATATTCTATACGTGCTATCAATTCTAGTTGAAAGGTTTACCATTTGTAATTATAATTTTAAAGTTTTATGCTTCTATTAGATGCGCCAATATTCTTTGAAGCCCAATTCGTTGATGCATCAGTGCCGGAGCTGAGCAAAGACATTTGAGACAATGGTCTAGGGCTCCCATTTTTTTTAAAAGATCTGTTTGCAGTAATAGTAGAGATAAAAGCAATTTGATAAGCTCAAAAATAGAGCATAACCAACTTAAAAACAGATCTGTGTATATGTTATAAAAACCTAAAAGACACTACAACAAATATGTTCATTGTTAGCGCGAAAATTATGCTATCATATGTCATCCATAGCGTTTTCACAAATGTTATGACATCCGCAGCTATAGTAGATGGTACCCATTCGATAGCGTTTTTTATGTATGCTACGATATGTTAGTTTCAATAGCAACAAATGAACGCCGTGTTTTATATTTTAATAGCGTAATCGATTTTTATGGAAAAAAATACGAGAATTCTAATTTCGTGCTATTATTGATCTTTCTACTATAGCAACTGAATATTGCTCTAATATTTGAGCCGTATTAGCCAAGCCGAGCCGCGCCGAACCATATTAAATTATTATTATTATATTTATTTTGTAGCAATGTAATTTATATTACAAAAATATTCAAAATATTCATAAAATGATTTTATTAATAACAAGTGTTAATTACAAACATATCAAATTTACAAGCTGAAATTTACAATGCATGAAGCCGGTACAATATAACTAACGCCAAAAAAACATATCATCTCTAGTATCATCCAAAATCTCTTCTTGCTCTTCTTTACCTTCAACTTCATCAGCTCACTTTTCCTTGTCCTCATCGGCTTGCTTCAACGTCTCGACTTGTGGGTTTGACCAACCTGAAAAAGAAAACAAAAGTGCAGGATTAGAAAAGTGAGCCCAGTTAATTGAACGTCTTCAACCCATTTCTGCTTTTGATGGAGGGTAACTTGAACTGAGCCCAGTTAAATCCTTTCCCACTGCAGTAAATTGTTATAATTGATATCAAAGTTGCACAAGAGAAAGATGTTATTAAGTCGTTTGAGCCTTAGCCAAATTTAGCATCTAAGCATGAGCGTTGGAACCTAACATGATGGTGTATTTCAATCATTTGTGAAAGACGAGAACTGCTTTAGATACTACCATAACGAGTACACTGCCATAACAACATGCGAGAAGAGGATAGAATTGGGAAAGAAAAAAAAGTTGTTCTTAGTACCTCCCACCCGTTTCACTATCCACAAGAATCCAATCAGCGAGATGACAATCCTCTTCAGGAACTTCATTTAGGAGCTTTCCATCCTCATTTGCATTAAGGACATATATGACTCTCCTTTGGCACACTAATCCCGCGAAAGCAGCTCGCGAACCATTACCATGAAGCTGGAAGAAAACCATCATCATCAACAGTTCAACACTTCACAAATCTGAGAAAGACACATCGGTGCAAGCAAAATCGAAACAACGATAGATAACCTGGACAAGCTCAAGGACTGAGGCATCAGCTGCTCGCAGTATCGTGCTCTCATCATCCTCAACAAAAACACCAACCGGTTTGGCCCCACCTTCTCTCGCCACTTTAGAGATATCCTTTGCAACAGAAAGAGAAACGGATCGTTTTGAATGCGGCCAAATAAACATCCCGATGAAATCAGCACCAGCTTCAACTGCCATAGCAGCATCTCTAGCCGAAGTGATACCGCACATCTTAACCAAAGCTCCATCCTTTCTTCTTTCATCATCCTTAGAAGCTACATTCTTTGTGTTGGATAAACTGCAGCTGAACTTCCTGTTCTGAGCATACCCGACACTCAAAAAGACACCTTTCGATTGCTTAAACCTGAGAATATCCAGTACGCAACAAGAGATCAATGCCATGTTGCAATGAAAATGAAAATTTCAGTAATTTACAGGACACAAAGAATGAAGAAAACTAAAAGTCAAAAAGTAACCGGATTTGTAGGTTATGGAGGAATTCAGAGCTCTAGGATGGAGATGGAGATCTGTTGATGTTCCTGAGGAAAAGAATAAAGCTTGTGTTCATCAACTGATCTTAGGATAAATCTTAACACTAAACAAGAATATATATATCCTAAATTCACAAGACAATTATACAATCGAAAATCCTCTGCGTAAATGAAGATGAAAAGCAATCAATTAAGAAAAACGGTTTATCACTAAAGCAGATTGATAGCAGGGAATAAACATTAACGAATACTACTAGCAACAACAACAAAAAAAACTCCTCTTTGAGTAAATACATCGAACAAGTGAGCTGCATTACGTTTCCACGGACCTCGTCACCATAAAAACAAAATACCTGTCGAGATCATCACTCCGTAGTCGAAAATATCAGGTGATATCGGATTTTCTCCCGTCGAGAAAATGAGAAGAGGCAGATCAGCGGAGACGGTGGTCTTACGGCAGAAGAAGATCAGAGAATGGCTGAAAAGTAAATGAATCAAACCCTAAACCCATATACCAACAAGATCTTATTCGAATTTTAATCAATTGCTGAATCCAAAATTATGCCCTAAAGACCAATCATGTAGTTAGGGAGAAATGAAAATTTATGGGTCTAACCTTGAGAATTCTAATCTCGTTGTAGAGGAGACGAGTAGCTCTAATGATATCTTCGGTGGACATGGACGCGAGCTGATCCTCTTCCAAGCTTGTCGTGTCTTCAACCATCGGAGTTGCCATCTCAATAAGCAAATCGGGAAAGAGAGAGCTCGCCGGGAAGAGGGGAGGAGAGTTAGGGGTTTCAGAAGAGAAGAGCGACTATGAGAAAAAAGGGGAGAAGACGAGAGAAGAGAGACGAGAGAAGAGAGGAGAGGAATGGATCGATTTTGTCAAAGATTTTTGTCTATTTTTGTCTCTAAAGGACAAAGATTTTTGTCTATTTTTTGTCTCTAAAGGAGGAAAAGAGATGGTTTTCGTATAGGGTTTTTGAGGAAGGGGGAAAATGAAAAGTGGGAGTCAAAACAAACTAAAATTGTGCTAAGTGTTTGGCGGACAAGAGTTTTCAGATTCCCGTTTAATGAAATAATGGCATAGCGCTTATAAAATGCTATAACAGAGTTTCGAAAAATTTATACCCATCTATGATAGCAGTTCACTAAAATGAGCTATAATAATGTGCTATCAATGTGGACTTTTTTTATAGTGAGACCACAACAACAAAACAAATAAATGGACCAAAGTATAAGACCCCCCATTTATAAATCAGTTGTTTATTATCAGTTTTTTTATCTCGAAAAAGTTGTTTTTATGTTATTTTGGATATTTGAAATCATTTGACTTAAAAAAATTATTTTGTCTTTATAATATAAAGTAGCAGGCCCCCATTTTTTTCCGCCGCCTATAGCCTCCGCTACGTCAGCTCCGCCCCAGCATGTAATTACGCAAACTCGAGATGACTTTAGTTTTATGAATCTAGTGCAAAACCCCTGTACTCTTAACAAGTACTACTATCTTTTATCGCTGAGATTCAAAGATTCGTAGAGTACTTCTATAAGACCATGTACAACGGCAGTTTTTAAGAGGTTTTAAGGGGAGTTTCTTATGATTTTTAAATTAAAAAAAATGTAAAAGACTAATATTAATAAGGATCGATCCTTATCTAAGGCTTTTAAGAAACGGTTTCTTAGCCACACGTGTCACATACCAGTTCGCCTATCAAACAATCCTCTTTCTCTCTCTCATCAACGCAGAGATCACGACGAAGGGAATTGACGAATCGACATCACCGACGATCTCGTGAGGTTTTACAGAGAATTTCATCTAATATGGTGAGTTTAGTTTTTTCTCAATTTATTTCTGAATATTCCCCCAGATCGATTTTGTTTTTCTGTAATCTTTTCGACTTCGTGCTTAAACCTCTGAAATTTTCTCTCTTTGGGGTTAATCGACCATGATTAGTTTCTTCTCTTAATTCACTTGCATGTCATAAGAACTTTGGATTATTCTCGTTTAGGTTGTTAAACAATCAATTTCTGTAATCCAGTAATCAAGTTGTTAGCTTCCAATTTCCATGAACCTAAGCTGTTTCCCATGTTTGGGCTTTTTGTTTTGTAGGATTCGATGGTAACTCAAACGACTGTTTTGGCTGTGACGGATGATGTGGTGTTGCCTGTTAGCTCTGTTCTAACTATAATGAAAGAGCTCGGAAAGGAAGGGATTGAATGTTCTGATCCTATGATTATTACCCAAGCATCCACTATAAGTAACAATCTCAGATCCTCTACTTTCTCTTTGTTTTATTTAGCTCCAATAGTGGTTTGATTGCTTAGCTAAGCTGTAATTAGTGTATGTTAGTCTGGAATGTAAGTAGAGAGATGATTCGTGTCTTCTCATTATGTTTTACAGGTCAGGTTCCTTTGGATTCTTCCTCAGTGGATGCTGTATTAGCCATTTCCAGAACATCTGATTTTCCCAGTGATAAAACATATGGCGAGTTCTCAAAAATTTTGAAGCCTGGTGGTTTGGTTTTTGTGTGCACAAATTCGGAGGGTGAAACTGTAGAATTGCAACAGGTTTGTTCTGTGTATTTTTTTGGTCTATCTAGTGGGGGTTTCGTTGACCTGTTCTTGTTTACTGATGGGAAGGGAATTCCAGCCTAGTTGTGGCTAGTAATGAACTTTTTTACTGATGGACCGACTTTAAATCAAATCATATGTGAACGAATGCCTTGTGCTGTGCAATGGATACCAAGATTTGTTTGTTGTAGTGAGATTATATGAACAAATGCCTGAACCATCGATACCTTTTTTTGTTGAATGAGTTTCAGATTCTTGCATTGAAATCTGCCCTTGCACTGTCCGACCACTTAGTTGTCTTCGATATTGGCATTCTTAAATTTTTTAAATTTTTTTTTTTTTAAAAACCCCAATATGGGTAATACCATTGGAGATGTCAAATAATATAGAGTTCTTAACTAATCAACATCACATAAAATATTATTAAAAAAATGCTAAGAGACCCAATGGAAGTAACACCATTGGAGATGCTCTAATGTTCCTAGCTTCGGTTCTTAATTATAGTATCATTATAAGATTAAATATAATAATAATCAACGGTGTCAAATGGCCGACGTGCACGAAACTAAGCAAAAACGTGTAGCGGATCACACGTGCCAGCTTATATTTCTATACTTGCTTTAAATTAAAAATAAACGAAAAACCGGTTACAACGGTCAAAAGCATGGTTGGCAAAAGAAATAAAACTTAAAATAGATGCAAAGGTAATGGTTTGGTAGTTTGAGCGAAAGAGAATAAAGGATAGGGCGAAAAGGGAGGAGGAGGCTGATGATGAAGCTATGGAAACGAGCTTCCGGTGCTCTCAAAGACCGGAAAAGCTTGTTTTCCATCGGCTTCTCCCGGAAAACCTCCTTCCGTAACCCTGACCTTGATTCCGCCGTCATCCACGCAACCTCTCATGATGACTCCTCCGTCGACTACCACAATTCTCATCGTGTCTACAAATGGATCCGGTCCTCTCCCGCAAATCTCAAGCCGCTGGTCCATTCGCTTTCCTCACGGGTTAACCGGACAAGAAGCTGGATCGTCGCATTGAAAGCCCTAATGCTTGTCCATGGTGTCCTTTGCTGCAAAGTCACGTCCATTCAAGAGATTCGTCGTCTCCCTTTCGACCTCTCGGATTTCTCCGACGGTCATTCCCGTCCCAGCAAGACTTGGGGTTTCAACGCTTTTATTCGAGCATATTTCTCGTTTCTTGATCAGTACTCTTTCTTTTTGTCCGATCAAATACGCCGTCGTCGCCACAGAAAACCTCAAGAGCTTGATTCGGTTAACCAAGAGCTAGAAAGGATAGAGAAACTTCAGTGTCTTCTCAATACGCTTCTTCAAATACGTCCAATGGCTGAGAACATGAAGAAGACGCTTATTCTTGAAGCCATGGACTGCGTAGTGATCGAGATCTTCGACATTTATGGTAAAATCTGCAGCGCTATTGCCAAGCTTCTCATCAATATCCATCCAGCTGCTGGAAAATCAGAAGCTGTGATGGCTCTCAAGATTGTAAAGAAGGCTACATCTCAAGGAGAAGACCTGGCCCTCTACTTTGAGTTCTGCAAAGAATTTGGGGTCTCAAACGCACATGAAATCCCAAAGTTCGTCAGAATCCCGGAAGAAGACATTGAAGCAATCGAGAAAGCCATTAATGGAGTCGAAGAAAAAGAGGAGACAAAGGAGGAGCCGGAGGAAGTAGAGGCCGAAGAGAAGAGTATCATATTAGTTGAGAGACCAGAATTCAAGACAATCATAACCGATAAATGGGAGATTTTCGAAGACGACTATTGTTTCACATGTAAGGATATTAAAGAAACTGATCAACATAGAAATTATAACGTGGATCCCAGTCCGCTGCCTCTTATAGTTATCGATGAGCCAATTTACTTCACTCACACGTTACCAGATTTGATTACCTTCTAATTGCAACTTGATCAGATTCATTTTTATTACTTGGTCCTCTCCTGTTTTTGCTTCTCTATTTTTTGTTGAATATGTGGATGATAATAAAACGTTAGATATATATCAAATTTTGCAAGGTTCTTCAGCAAACATATATTTTTTTTTACGTTTCATTTAGGCATTTTGAGATTCTGATTTGTCAGTCAATTCTGTAACGGGCCGAGATTGGTAGGACCGTTTCTACGATAGATACGACTGTGTCGATCGTTTTTTTTTTTTTTAAGACTGTAGATCGTTTATCTGCCTCACATTTTTTTCTTGTGAGATTAGTAACGAGTTTGAATATCGATCGTGGCTATGTGACCTTGTTCGGTTCTATTTTTGAATAGCACAAGTAAGGCAAAAGAAAGATTATGTGAGATTCAGGTTAGGTCAAGTGGAAAGGGACAAATCAAAGAAAATAGACCAAAAGGCCAAAAGAAGTGAAACCAAAATGAACGAGCTTGAAAATTTTGGTTTTCTTTATATTCGGAGAATGTAGGAATATTTCTTTATATCCAGGATCGACCACCATAATTTACTTTTTTTGCAAAAGAATTTTTATAACACCCCATAGTAAAGGATTACAGAAGAGTTAAACAAGAACCAGAAACAGCCAATACATAATATAACCCGCAGAGAACAGACCAGGGAAGAAGGGAGGGACACTACAAATACATATCGGACCAAAACTAGAAGATAAGAGAAGATATTAGCTATTCGACCAACAACGGCATCAAAGTTTTATACATAAAGTTGGATTTTCTCTGCACTCGCTCTCCATGTGGTGCTTTTCGGTTCTCTCTGCATGTGTGTGTCTTGGAGGTTATGGATCTCATCGGTGGCTCCGCCGTAGAGCCACTACAAGAAAACAAGCCTTAAACCGACGGAATTTCCGACAGAAAATTTGCCGTCGGAAATTCCGACGTATTTCCGACGACGTATCGACGGATTGGAAGTCGTCGGTTTTGCGTCGGTAATTTCCGACGGCAAACATTTCCGTCGGAAATTTTCCGACGGCAAACATTTCCGTCGGAAAATTTCCGACGGATTTCCGACGGATGTAATATTTCTGTCGGAAATCCGTCGGAAATTTCCGACAGATTTCCGAGGGATAGTTTGATTTAGGGTTTAGGGTTACAAACCCTAAACCTGATTCTTTGTAAAACTCCGGGGTGATTAGTAGTAGGTTTTAATGAGTGAAGATCAACATTTTATATCACTTAAAAATTGTTTTACACATTCTCGAAAATACGAAGTACCATCGTCGAATTCACTTCTTAGTAGACAATGTCATTTGTCGATATGTTGAACGGATCTCTTGTTTGATTTACGGAAATCTAATTTTGTATTATATAAGTCATACGATCCTAAATATTGTATCTGAAATGTATTATTTAACTTTTAAGTTTTCGTAATCCCGGAACCCTAAACCCTAAACATACCCTAAACCTATTTCCTCAGAAATCCGTCGGAAATCCGTCGGAAACCAGTTTATAAAACTGGGTATGTTTCCTAATTTTTAAAAATCATATACTAAATTATATACTAAATTATAAAAATCCTATACTAAATTTTGTGTTTAATTTATGTTTAATGTGGAATATTTTATTTAAAATATTATGTTTTTATGTTATGTAATATGAATTATGAAGTAATGTATTGGTTTAATATTATGTTTTAATTAATTTATTTCTAATATATTTTCCGACGGATTTCCGACGGATAATTGAGATCCGTCGGAAATCTGTCGGTTATTGAACCGCCAAAATTTTAACCGAAAATTTCGTAATACCGCCTTATAATTTTAGAAACCGACGGATTTCCGACGGATCTTAATTATCCGTCGGAAATCCGTCGGAAAACTTAAATATCTTTTCACCGACTCATCTTCCTCCTCATTTCTTCGACAGCTCTCTCTCTCTCTCTCTACTTCTTCTTCTCCGACTTCTCTCTTCGTTGCACGCACGATTCCGGCGAGATCTCTCCGAAACCAACCGCCAACCACATCAAAATCATGTAAGCTTTGATTTGAACCGATTAATTTTAGAGAATAATGAGATTTTAGGTGTTTGGAATTTAGGATCTAGGATGCATGTTGTTTGAGTGTTGATTCTAGGAGCTTAACATCCTTCTTAGGTTGTTAGATTGATGTTAGTTTGTTTAGAAATGTAATTTTTATTTATCTAACATTTTTTGGTTTGTATAAGTTTTATTTCTTTATTTTTGTAATGTTTAAGAGGTTTTTAAAATTTTTATGGATTATGAAAATGTTTTTAGTAATTTAATATAACATTAGATATTTTTTCTTTATAAAAACGATTTTATAATTTTTTAGATTATAAAAACGTTTTTTAGTAATTTAATAAAACATTAGATATTTTTTATTTATAAAAACGATTTTATAAATTTTTAGATTATAAAAACATTTTTAAGTATTTTATAAAAACATTAGATATTTTTTTTATAAAAACGAATTTATGATTTTTTAGATTAAAAAAACGTTTTTAGTATTTTTTAAAAAAATTAGATAATTTTTTCTTCATAAAAAAAAATTTTCATAAATTTTTAACATATTAAAAAGTTTTTTATATATATATGAAAACGAGTTTATATTTTTCAGATTTATAAAACTGTTTTTTGAAATTATTAATATTGTAATAAAAGTTTATATAAAATTATGATTTATATAAATGTTTTTATAACGGTTGCTTGACTCTAAGTGTTTTTTCACGTGATGTAGGAATGACTACGGTACCGGTCAGGTTCGTGGATCTCTTCCGGATGAGCCTTCTCAGCCTCCTCAAGCACGGTCGGCACCTCCACGGCGAGCTCGATCGACTCAACTTAGACCGTCTTGTTCTCTACCGTCGGCTCCGGGGCAAGAAGCTCCTAGCGGGAGCCATTCGGGGCAAGAAGCTCCTAGCGGGAGCCATTTGGGCGGGACAACTCAAGTGATGGAACCGAGAGTGGGAACAGGAGCTTCGGGAACGGGGACATGGACGGACGAGGACGGGTTCGGTACATGGGACATGAACGGGATTGGGATCCGATGAGAATCTTAATGTTATGTAATTGAAATAAATACTTTTAATAAATTTAATAAAAATTTTATAAAATATTTCGTATATAAAATATTAAATTTTAATATATATATATATATAATAATAAATTTTAAATACTTTAAATATATATAATAATATTTTTTTTTAAATAATAATTTTAAGAACCGTCGGAAATCCGTCGGAAAATAGTTTGTCGGAAATCCGTCGGAAAATAGTTTGTCGGAAATCCGTCGGAAAATAGTTTGTCGGAAATCCGTCGGAAAATAGTTTGTCGGAAATCCGTCGAAAAATAGTTTGTCGGAAATCCGTCGAAAAATAGTTTGTCGGAAATCCGTCGGAAATAACCGACGGATTTCCGACGGATACGATTTTCCGACAAAATAGAACCGACGGATTTGTTCTGTCGAAATTCCGTCGATAAACGGTGTTTCCGACGGATTACCGACGATTATGGCCGTCGGTAATCGCGTGTTTTCTTGTAGTGAGCTGTCAAATGGGCTGTCCATGTCCGTTTGGACCGGTCCACAATCGTCCATTTTGATTATGGACAAATGACGTCCATGTCCACAATTGTCCATGTCCATAGACGTCCATGTCCATTAACGACCATGTCCAAATGGACTGTCCATGGTCGTTAATGGACATTTCATTAGCTTCTTCAAAATTATAATATTTTAAATTTATATTTGATATCATAAGATAACACAAAATAATTTATTTACCTAAAAATATAAATAGTTAAAAAATAAATGGAATCCCGAAATCGTATTTTGGCAGAAAAAACGCAGAATCGCGTTTTTGGCGGAAAAACACGAAATCACGTTTTGGCGGGAAAACGTGGAATCATATTTTTGGCGGAAAAACGCGGAATTATATTTTTGGCGGGAAAATGCGGAATCGCGTTTTTGGTGGGAAAATGCGGAATCATGTTTTTGGCGGGAAAATGCGGAATCGCGTTTTTGGCGGGAAAACGCGGAATCACATTTTGGCGGGAAAACACGGAATTATATTTTTGGCGGGAAAACGCGGAATTATATTTTTGGCGGGAAAATGCGGAATCGTGTTTTTGGCGGAAAAATGCGGAATCGCGTTTTTGGCGGGAAAATGCAAAATCACGTTTTTGGCGGGAAAATGCGAAATCATGTTTTTGGCGGGAAAACGCGAAATCATGTTTTGGCGGGAAAACGTGGATTCATGTTTTTTGACGGAAAAATGCGGAATCACGCTTTTTGTGGAAAAACACGGAATCATGTATTTCGAATCATGTTTTTGGCGAGAAAACAAAATTTTGTGGTTTTGTTGTAAAACGTTTTTGCAGGAACTCGATTTTGCATTTGATAAAAAAAATCTTAAATTTTGACCTAAAAATTAAGTGTATTAAACTGTCCATTGGACTGTCCATGTCCAAACGCGTCCGGTCCATTTTGTCCATGTCCATTTATGTCCATGTCCATTTTAGTCCATTAAAATATGGACTTGTCCATGACCGGTCCATAATGTATTGGACATGGACGGTCATGGACAGCCCGTCCATTTTGACAGCTCTACTCCGCCGTATGAGGCATTGTCTCCAGCATCGATTTTGGTTGCTACACTTTCTATGTCGGCGGCGAGATTTACATTGTCGCATAAGGTTTATTGTAACTGGTTTAAATCCGGTTTTTTTGTAGCAAGAGTAATTGATTGTGTAAAAATTTAATCGAGCCTTTTTGGGTTATTTCAGTACGGTTTGTTTTTATATTTTTTTATTTTGTTTTATGCTTTTCCATCTTTTCGTATTTAAAAAATTAATATAATAGCTTTAATAAAATAAAGATGGAATTTCCCTCCCAAAAGTTTTTATCTTTTATACCAAAATTCCTTATACCAAACCATTTATTATATATTTATTTTTCTCAAATTATATTTTATCGTTTCAAATTTGTTCATAATTTGTTTATATTTTACTCAACATTTCTCATATAATTAATAATCCAATATATTATTTTCATATATCTAATAAACTAGAAGTTAAAATGTACAAGTAAAAGTTAAAACATACACTACAAAATAACTGCCAATTTACGTTGAAATTTTACAACGAATTATTTTAGTCGCTAATAACTGTCGATGTTACGATGAATTTACGACTAAAATAAAATTTGATATAAATCCGATTTTAATTAGCGAATATTTTACGACTAATTATCGTTGGTAATAATGATGAAGTAACAATTCATAATAATGATGGTAATTTGTACATAAACATGTGTTTACATTGTCTTACTATATTCTTGTGATGAAATAATACGTTGTTGTTTTGACTTAATCAATGTAAATTGGTTGGAAATGTTTTCGTTGTAAATTCATTGTTAAATTTGTTGCTAAAATTGTTGCTAATTTGTTGAAATGTTGTAAACATTTCCTATAAATATAAATAAAAATTAAAAAATCTTTTAATTTTTTTTTAAATGTCTATCTATGAATTACGAAATTGGATGTATCGACATAAGAATGCATAAAGAATGGTGACAAAAGATTTTCATTACAGGTGGATTATTTATGTATCAAGCAGGCAATATATCAATAACCATGGAAAACAATAAGATATTTTATCCTTTTGGAAGTACATGAAAAAGAAATTTATCCCAAGTGATATGGCTTGGCGTCACTTATTGAATAAAATATTTACACCAAATTCTTTTATTTGGCATCAACACATAGAAGGTTATAGTGGGCATGATGCGGGAAGTACTAGTAGCACTTTTCAGCAGAAAAATGAGTTGCGTGTTAATCATGATTAATTTTGTTATCGTGGGGGAGAATAGTTATCATGAGCATGATAGGTTGCATGAAATGGTTACATATGCCTTTCATAAAACAATAAGTATTGATCAGAATGATGTTGTTGAGAAACTCAAGTTAGATGTCATACGATTTTATGATATGCTAGACGCAACAAATCCGCCCCTCTAGAATGGATGTAGAGAAGGGTTATCAAAATTATCATTGGCAGCTAGGATGACAATTAAAAATGACCACAACTTAGTTGAGGTTTGCGTTGACGGTTGGGCGGATTTGTTTAAAGAATATTTACTAGAGAATAATTTGGTTGTTGAAACATATTATGAGATTGAGAAATTTCTTTATAGTCTTGGTTTGTCTTCTGAGATGATTGATGTTTATGTTGAAAACTGCATATGGATGATATGTTTATGGAATGTCGTTATTGTAGAAAACCAATATATTAGTCGTAAGGAAATTGAATAAATAAGGTACCGTGCCAAAGGATATGGTACTTTCATATAATTGATAGGTTGAAATGGATGTATCAATCTGAAATAAGATCTTCTTGAATGAGGTGGCATGCTGAGCACTCACAGACAGATGGGGCGGTCGGGCATCCCTCAGATGCAAATGCATGAAAACACTTTAACACGGTATATCCTTAGTTTTCTAAACAGATTGAAAATGTATATCGTGGTCTTTGCACATATGAATTTAGTCCATTTGGTATGTTTGGTACATAATATTATTTGTGGTAAGTAATATTCATGTATTACAACCTCTCTCCAAATATATGCATGCAAAGAGAATATATATTTCTCAGTAATTTAGTCATTGGTCCTAAGCATTCAAAACGCCCTTAGTTGTATTTCTACAGTGTTTGATACATGAGCATAAGAAGTTGTGGTCTACTAGCGTTTGTACGTATGATTGTTCGAGGAAAGGAAATTTTATGAAGCGGGCGGTTCTTATGTGGACAATAAGCGACTTTTCCACATTATTAGGTTGGACTACGTATGGAAGATTAGCTTGTTCGTATTGTATGAATATAACAGAAGTGTTTCAACTGAAGTATGATAGGGAAACTTGTTGGTTTGAGTGTCACCGCCGGTTTGTACTTAGAAGCCATCCATATAGGCGAAACAAGAAATTTTTTAGAAAGAAAAACTTGTTCGTTTGTCGCTGCCAAATTATCAATTTGGAGAAAATCTTGAAGACCAAATTGATCATTATGGTGCACAAGAGAAAATGAGATGCAAAGGAAATTGGCATAAACATGCTAATATTCCTGGTGGATATGGTGAACATCATAATTGACATAATAAAAGCATATTTTGGGAACTACCCTACTAGAAAGATCATTTTTTAGATGCAATTTTGATGTGATACATATCAAGAAAATTTTTTTCGACAACATCGTGAATACATTGTTGAATATGTTGGGAGAGCCAAAGATAGTGAAAATTCAATGTTGGACTTGCCTGAAATCTGTTCGCGAAACGAGTTGCATATTCAAGTAAGCGGGGTTGAACCGATTCCTATATTTCGGCTATCTTCAGAATCTAAATCAGTCTTGTTTGATTGGTTATCCTCGGATGTGTGCTTTTCACATGGGTATGTTTCTAATTTTTCTAAATGTTGTTAGAAAGAAAAAAAAATTCAGGAATGAAGAGTCATGATTGTCACGTATTTATGCAACGATTACTTCTTTCCGCTTTTACTGAGGTTCTTCCCGAAAAAGACAATGACTCACTTGATGGTACATACGTAATAATTACTAGTTTATTATATTAATTTTTGTTTATATTTGGAAATTTTATAGTAATTACACAACTACATGTCAATGTTCCTATACTATTATGCAACCTGAAAAATATACTATTATGCAACATGAAAAATATATTTCCTCTGACCTTTTTTATGTTATTGAGCATCTCTCTATCCATCTCCCATAAGAAGCAAACTAGGTGGTCCTGATCAATTTTGGTGGATGTATCCATTCGAATGTTTCATGAAACAATTGAAGGAGAAGGAAACAAATCTGGCAAAGCTTAAAGGTTTATTGTGATAAGAAAGTCTAAATGAAGAAATTTATCACTTCATATCTTACTATTTTGCTACAAAAGTTCGGACACGTAGAAGAAGACCGCATCGACATGAAGATGGTGGTGTCGGACGAACAATCATATTCCAAATGTGCCATACATCTTCTCACATGTTGATCGTCTAAGTGATAAGTTGAAATAAGTTTGGTGGAGTAGCGTGAATGACAGTCATAGCGTACACATTTACATTTTTCTAATTTGCGATTGTTTTCGTCCTTTTGAGAGGTATATATAATTAAGTGATTATCTTTTTATGTTTACTAACGTCTTTATTAATTATTGACCTATACATATCTTTTATGATTCAGATTATTGGAGGAGTAGATTCGGGAGTTCATAGATGGCGTTTCAGATAATGAGATAAATAAATGGAAAGATTAACATTTTCTCCATGGATAAAACATACTAATTAATTGATGTTTGTTTGAATACAAATGTATCTTGGCAACACTATCTATTTTTAATGTATGTAGGTTGGTTATGGTGATCCAGCATATCCTCCATGTTTTCACGAGTTGTTTTAGGGCCAACTTGTCAATATAACGATCACACACATGTATTTCACACGTGGTTATGTTTTTCACACATAAAATTTTGACCAACATCGAGCGAGTACAACTATGGCGTATGTGTTAGAGGTGATACAGTTTTTTATGGGTTGTTGCAAGAAACCACCCTCTTCAAATTTGAATGAATTGATCCTGCTATTGGTCGAGGAGTTAGAGTAAACAATTTTTGAGTTGTGGACGTGAACGCGGCAAGATGATACAATAAATTTTAGCCTTTCATCTAACCTCACAATCGGAACAGGTTATTTTTTCTACCATATCCACGAATACAGACATCTGAGATATGTTGGTTGTCAGTTATTAAAGTTTCACCAAGGGGACGTATTATTGGAGTGGAAGAGATGCCAACGCAACAAGATAACTGTGAGTATATATATTACTACACCAAATGAGACTACAAATAACATTTTATTCATATATCCTCGTATTCGGCAGTTTGATTATCTCTCAGATGATATTGAACAAGAAGTTGAGTCTGAAGAAGTCGATTTAATGACGATGATGAGTGTAGGATGAAATTGTATCGGTTAATGGGTATAGTAACTCAGATGAAGAATAAATAAGTTTTTAATTCTTTAAGTATTGCAAGGTTTCAAATAAATTTGTTTTCAAATTTAAATTTTGAAGATTATGAAATAAACTTAAAAATGCAATGTTTAAAAATTATATTTATGTACATCGCGATAAAGTTACGTCGAAATTCGTAGTCATTTTGTAATAACTTTACCACACTTTTACATCAAATTCAACGTTATTTCGTCGCACTTGTACGATGGTTCGACGTCGAACAAGCAATATTACAAAGATTTTACGTCGAATTTGACGTAAAATCATCATAATATGTAAAACAATTGATACTCTAAATTTAAATTGACTACAAGAAGATTTGTGTTTCCTGACGATATAAGAGATAACTAAAATCATAATTTCTTGTTTTACGCATCTACATCTACAGGATATTAATTGATTGAAATACATACTACAAAAAATATCAAAATGATATAGTTGAAAACACTAAAATTTCCCACATAAGTTGTTATCTATATAGGTCTACTAGTTAATGTGGTCGATTGAAATGATTTGTTTTTACATTATATAAAGGAAAACGATAATTCAATGGTAAAACATACATTCAGAATACCCAATGAAATATCTTTATTACCCTTGACCTTTCATTTTACTTTCTAAAACCTAATTTTTTTTATTTCTCTTCTCCATTTCTTTCCAGCGACATCTCATCTATCATAACCACTCATCTCTTTTTTCACCCAAAAATCATACTCAAATTGGTTCCTCTGTGGAGATGACAAACAAAGAATAAAACTTAGCTTCGTCTTCTCTCTGAACGGTGATTCTTCTCTGCCTTTTATCTCTGACGACTCGTTTCTTATATTTTTCATTTGTTTCATCTATCTTCATCTTGTGTTCTATCTTTTATTTTCGGATCTAGACTTTTCACTGGTTAATAAATCGGAGAATATTTGGAAGACACTCGTTTTGATAAATCGATTTGAATCCTTCGTGACTTTTTGAGATGTGATGCAATGGATTTGTGTTGAAAATCATCTTCTGGAGAAGTCGATCTGATTTAGTCTCACATCGGTGGCGGTTTTGGTGTGAAGATAAAAATTTGGTCGACAGGTATATGAAAACCCTAGTTCATTCTTTTTTTGTTGACACCGTATGGTGGACACCTTATGGTGGACACAAATTTAATTACTTAACATTCTGCTATATTCATGTTTCGAGTTTAACAATGAACAAGATCCACAAACCATCCATTTTCGGCAATCAAGTCCACTGATTATGCTTGCAGCCTTGTTTCAATCATATTCATGGTGATTCATGCCCATGGGAACCCAGTGATAGTATGTCTATGATGCACGACAAAATGATGGATGTGTTAGGAAATAATACCAATGGACATATATAGACAGCTCAATATTTCTCTCTATCATCCACCTTCGTAGACTGTCATCTTTATATGTATTCCCTAACTACTGCAAACCATTGTATGGGGACTTATCCATGTCCATGGATACTTTTATTGAAGTCTTTTGCTTTTTTTGGCCTAACCTTTAGTCTAAACTGTGTCCATGTACGTCAACTTAAATACATCGGTGTATCATTTCTTTTGGATGTTGCTTTGTGGACACTTACTATTTGACTACATACTATCCATGATTTATAAAACAAACCATAACAAAAGTGGCTTAGTAAAACAAAACATATGTGTCGACAAAGATACGCTCACAATGATGAGTCCATAAAAGTATCCATGTTTCGATGAACAAGTTATCATGGACACACAAATGTGGAAATAAATTACTATCCATGATTTGATGTCTACTTACATTTGTCAGCCTATGTTTAAGTTGTCCACAAGATCTCTAACCCATAAAGTGTTTTTCCTTTATTCACCGTTTGATGTCCACATTCAAGTGTCCACAATCCCTAATCCAGAAACTGTTTTTCCTTTATTCACCGTTTGACGACGTCCACGTTCATGTTGTCCACAAGATCGGACATAAACCCTAACCCAAAAACTGTTTTTCTTCTACATCGTAAAATTCATCACCATAACTAAATTCAACATCTTTTCTATACCCATACGCATTATCATACATAGACGGAGAGAAATCGACAAAGATCTAGGAAAAGAAAAGAGATATTATCAAAAGCTTGAGAAAGTGAAAATGAAGAATGAAGATGATGATGAAAAGAGAGAAAGAGATGGGGAAGGTCAAAATAACAGAAAGAGACAAAGATCCGGAAAAAAAAAAAAATTGGGTCAAATGCTTGAGAAAATATACAAAGAAAGATGCAGTGGTGAGAGATTCTGTAAAAAACGCAGAAGAGTCTACGAAAGAGAAGGTGAGAAAGAGACAAATAAGAAAGGAGGTGTGTGACAAGATAAGAGAAAGAGAGAGAAAAGGGTAAAATTGGGTTTAAAAAAATGGAATAGTGTTTTTGAAATCTTTTTTGTTATTTATTTCTTGAAAGTGTCATTTATTGTTATCAACTCTAAAAACACCTCTAACAGTGAAATATTCAGCATGAGTTTCTTCCTGATATTATATTAGTAATTTAATTTAGTTGTATTAAAAATAAAATTTTAAAAGAAAACAAAAACTAAATCAATTTAGAAACACATCATACAAGATTTTTAAACGCAATTAAAGAACCAATTCTCTTCTTTTCTCATTTCTTTTCATTTTCTTTATTATTTAATTATAACAAAATAGATTCGACCAAAAAAAAACTGTCCTATTATCCATTTGGGATTGCTCTAAAGTGTATTTGCTTGAATAGTGACGCTTGAATATTGACACTTGAACAATTATGACCGTGATTGGTAAGCTGCGGAATGGTAGAATAGCGTTTAAAAACGTCATTTTGCAAAACAATTGTCAATTATAAAAATTTGTAAAATAGAAACAAAATGTGAAAATGCAAATATGCGTTTCTATGGAAAAAAATACACTTAAAAATCAGTTCCGCAGAAAAATGAAATTAGACTAGATTATCTTCGGAATTGACATTAGTTTGATAGGTAACACTTGAATAATTGTAGAATGATGGAATTATATTTAAACGCAATACTTATGGAATTATGTTTTTGAATGCAATTCCATCATTTTACGATTACCTAAGTATTACCAATCAAAGCCAATTTTTGTGGTAAGGAAAAACTGGCTCATCCCACTTACGCTATTCTTTCTTTCTTTTTTTTTTTTTTTTTGTGAACCGCTTAAACTATTCGCTATCTGGGAAAAGCTAGATATATTATAATTATGACGTCAGATGATATTCTATTTAATTTTTATTCTAATTAATATTGATATTTTTTTTTTGAACAAGAATTAATATTGATATTCTAATTAATATTTGTTTGTATTTGTGTGAGTTATTAAATTTGTCTGTCAGATTATTTATGTGTATGCAGCAGCGTCTCTTTATTAATTTTTGTTTGTATTTTATTGTCTGTTGTTTGCATGATAATAAAATGGTAATAAGAAAATAATCATTTTGATTTGACTTGTTTGATATGAAATGTTTGTAAATTTGTGATGAAAGCAATAACCTAGATGACAAATCGCTATCGATGATAAGAAATGGTATGGGCACAGCAAACACCTTAACAACGAATAATAAATTTTCGAAGTCGTACTTTCTTACTAGTAATTTTAGAACCCAACTCAAAACTACTAAAAGCTCGTAAAAGTAGATTGACTGAAATGTTGTCCAGCTGCTCTGTTTTCAGATTGGGATTATTGCGAATCATAACAAATTTGTGACAGTCTTTTACCATGTTAAGATTATGCAGACTTAATGTAAAGTGCCCCTAAGTCATAATAGATTCCTAAAATCTATCATAGTTTATTAGTACGTCGTAGCCACAGCAAGCAAATATGCCGCAACTCACCAGAAACCGAGATAACTCGACTGATGAAAAACTAGGGGGCAGGCCCGGCTCAAAAAAAATTTGAAACCTGTGCCAAATCAATTTTTTTGAAAGTTTATATGAAACTTTTAATAATTTTGGCTTTTTACTACTCCTTCCATTTCATATTAAGTGTCGTTTTAAGATTAAATTTTTGTTTCAAAATAAGTGTCGTTTTATATTTTCAATGTAAAATTTTAAATACATTCTCAATTTTATCCTTGTCTTTTAGCTTATTATTAAGTGTGAACATATTATATAGTGTAATTAATTAAGGGTAAAACAGAAAATTTGATTGTTTTCTTAATATATGTGAAAAATGCTGGAACGACACATTTTTTGTGAAACGAAGAGAATATTTTTTTATAAAAAACAGACCCAAAATCTTTAATAAATTTTGGAAAAAAATCTTGGACCTAGTGCATTTGCACTTTTTGCACCTCTCCAAAGCCAGATTTGCTTGGGGATAATACAAAAGGTCACATGATCGAGTAACAATCGAGAGGAATCTATTTTGCAAATAAGATATTCTTTAACATAATTTAGGTTTCGCTCTAAAGAGACATACATATACACACTTGCGTTCTAAGACTAGATACAATGAGCTTATTGAATTTTTTATTCAACTGTTTAATTGCTGCAGTGGAGTGTTGATTAACTTTATAAAACTGAGGTGGATACAAATGAGTTGAATAAATTCAATTCATTGAAACTACAAAAAAAAATGGACTTCTTGACAGATGGCATCAATTAATTGGAGGAAGCAATTTCGGTGATAATGGGGCATGGATCTTATGAGATATGACACGCATTTTAGAAAAATAATGGGTCTGGCATTTTTTTGTTTAACTTATACATTATTGACAATTACTGTATATAAAATTTTATTTTATTTTATAAATAATTATGCCAAAATTCATCATTTTTATACTCTATAAATAGAGACTTGTTTTATTAGATTTGGTCTCTCATAAACGCTAATTTTTATCATTTCAAGTCTTTTTTGAGAAAATAGATTCAAACAATAACCCTTCTAACACCCAAAATTCTTCTAATTACATTTTTAGCTATCCAAATTTCAACAATTATCCGTTTCAAAATTAATCTTCCAACCAACCCTGAAATATGCCAAATTATGGTTTTCACCAAGTTTCTTCATGTCGCCAGTTATTTCAAACTATCATTCATATTACGGTTCGACGATGTCATATTCATCTCAACCACCCCCTATTCTTCTACTCTGACATGTAATGATATTGTTCCGGACTCTGGAGCAATTGAATTTCCCAGTTTTCTACACAAATGGCTCTTGGTGGTATAAGTGGTGTTAATGAAGTCATTCCAAGTGTAGACGATTCAACCCCCGCTCCCGAAAAAGCCCAAAATAGACCATTGAGCAAAACTAGTTGCTACTGAGTGGGTGGATCAAATATGGAACAGACAGCGATATTGGTAGAAACCAAAAGAGTGAATCATTTTGGAGTAAAATTGTTGAGTATTGTAATGAGCATTGCTCATTTGATCCTCCGCGTGGTGGAGTTTCATGCAGAAATCATTACAACTACATTAACCAAAAATTAAAAAAATGGATTGGCGCTTACGATAAAGCTAAGCGTATACAACAAAGCGGCTGGTGGTAATGGAAATTTCAATTTAATGAAAGAATGGATCGATGTCCGTGATCAACCACGTTATGGTAGTCAGGTAGAAGGATATATTGGGTCTGAAATAAGTGGATCCACTGCTCGTTCAGTGGGGAGGGATGCAACTAAGAAAAAGCTAAAAAAGGCAAGGGTGTAGCCTTGGAAGTGGTTAACAAAGATTTTAATGAATACAAATAACTCAATGCGCAAGAGTTGGAACGCTTGGAAAAAAATAGCCATGTTGCAAAAGGAAGCAATCCAAAGGCAAGAGGAGGCAAACCAAAGGCAAGAGGAGACAAACCAATTGTAAAATAAAAGAATCGGGCTAAGAAGATGAAGATGTGGATGAAACTTAGTGAAAAGGACCGTCTCAATGACCAGGGCAGAGAGCTTTTGCAGCAGTTGAGCGACGAACTATTTGAAAATTAATTGTAGTAACAAGTGGTTGTCTGTATCAGGTCACTCCATGCTTGTTTGTATCATGTCACTTCATGTTTTAATAATGTTTGTTTGTCACTTTCTCCTTTAATAATGTTTGTTGTCAGTTGATTCTTTTATAATGTTAGATTGTCACGTTATGCTTTAATAATAGATAATCTTATCCTGCAACCACTAAACATGCTTTGATAATTTTGTCAAGTGCCCATGATTCGTCAATGTAATCCGTGAATTTCGGTTTTTAATGGCAGAATCTTATCCACTAACCACTCAATATGTTGGTTTCATTTTCTTATAAATAGGGACTCATTCTTCCATTTATGTACCAATACCACAAATGTCATCTTACCCAAAAAAAATCCTAATGGATTTATCAAAATTTCATTTTGATATCGAAGCTTACAAAAGGCAGTCTAAAATTGAAGATAGGTATATCCTCAACCATTTTAATGAGCGTCGAAAGAAAATAGAGGAAGACTATCCAACTCGTAGGAAGAGAAGATACTTCAAGAGAGATCATGCAGCAGCAAATCAAAGACTGATTGACGACTACTTTCTAATCAACCTACATATGACGATGCAATGTTTCATCGGCGATTCCTGATGTGAAAGCATGATTACCTTCGGATTGTTGGGGACTTATCAAGCAGTGACGACTACTTCACCCAACGATTTGACGCAGCAAATAAAGAAGGTATATCTCCATTAGCGAAATGTACCATAGCCATCCGAATGTTAGCATATGGTGTAGCGGCCGATGCCGTGGATGAATACATCAAAATTGGAGGTAATACAACTCTAGAGTGCTTGCGTAGATTTTGTAAGGGAATCATAAAATTGTACGAGCAAGTGTATCTAAGAGCCCCAACTCAAGATGACCTGCAGAGAACTTTGCATGTTAGTGAAATGCGAGGGTTCCCGGAGATGATTGGGAGGATTGATTGCATGCACTGGGAATGGAAAATTATCCTACAGCATGGGAAGGACAATTTACTAGGGGAGATAAAGAAACCACCACTGTCATTCTTGAAGTAGTCACATCCCATGATTTATGGATTTGGCACGCTTTTTTGGATATCCAGTCACATTGGACGATATAAACGTTCTAGATCATTCACTAGTGTTCGATGATGTTGAACAGGGAAATACTCCAAGAGTGAACTTCTTCGTGAAACAACATCCATATAATATGGCGTACTATCTAGCTAGCGGTATCTATCCTTCTTATCCTACTTTCGTCAAATTGATTAGGCTTTCTCAAAGTGAACCAGACAAGTTATTTGAAAAAGTTTAGGAGGGATGTCGGAAGGACATCGAACATGCATTTGGAGTGTTGCAGAATCGATTTAAAATCATTCGCGAACCAGCTCGCATGTGGGACATATCTGATCTTGATATCATCATGAGGTCATGTATCATATTGCATAATATGATTGTTGAGGATGAACGAGATACATATACTCAACAATGGACCGATTATGATCAGTCTGAGGCAAGTGGGTCTAGTACACCGCAACCATTCTCGACCGAGAGGCTACATGCGTTTGAAAATCATGTGCGGGCTAGATCCGAGTTGCGTGATTCAAGTGTACATCAGGAATTGCAAACATGTCTAGTCAAACATATATGGGCAAGATTCAGAATGTTACGTGATCAATAGAAATTTTAAGTTTGTACGTTCAATCTATTGTATTAATTAAGTTATGTGTGTTTTATTAGTTATGTCGTGTGCTTATTAATGTATTGTATTGTATTTTAAGTTTTTCTATAATTTTATTTGTTTTGATAATGACTCTCTTTATTTCGTCTTTATTATTTGAAATTTTTTTAATTAAGAATAAAAAAATTATTTTAAAAATTATTTAGCTCTCAATTAATTTAATTTAATGTCAATCGGTTATTAGTCTTAATCTGTAATCACAAAATTCAAAATATAAAAGACAATAAATATATTGAATTGAAAATAGTAGGGTCGGGTGTTAAATTTTATTAAACAAACCATTGTAAAGTAAAATTGAGTGGATGTTGAATTGTTAGGTGGGAGAAAGAGGAAAGAATGTGGAAGAAAGAGGGATGATGTGAAGAATGTTGAAACTAAAAACCATTATTGATAGTCTAAAGAGATGTACGGATTCTCAGATTCCGAACATCTTAGTCGTTAAAAAAAACTTGTGGTAATTCTGTTGTAATCATATAGTAGACTTACATAAACTTTAATTTCCTCTAAGTCTACATTAGTCATATTAGACTTGAATTTTGTTATTATTTTTTCTAAGTTATAGTTGCTTAATATACCATAGATGTTTGTAGCTCTTTGACAAAAAATAGATGATTTTTTTAGACAAGTGGTATCCCATCGATTTTTTAGGCTTCAAGACTATAGTCCACGTGTGCGCCCTGTTTCATCTTGCAGTTCTTTGGGGTGGCCAAGTTGAGAATATAGTATTAGAGACATAAGTCCTACATCGGTAGTTGGAAGGGATCTCACTTAATATATAAGGGATATGGGTCACTTCACTTATCACCAATTGGTTTTAGGTTAGAAGCCCATAAAACTTAATATATAGAATAAGAATAGAATTCTGAGTGTGGTATACCCATGTCTCATCTCCTTACTAGTACACCAAAACCACTTGATTTTTTTTTTTTAAAAGATGTTTGTAGCTAGCTATTAGTATGCTCAGTTTTATCTTGGTTTAATAGTTTTTTTTTCTAATCAAATTTTCCAATAACATAGAAGTTTTCAAGTCTCTCGAATAAATCTCTTAAATCTTTTTTTGTGCCCTAAACATAGGAGTAGATGTTTTTTTTTAGCCACTAGTCTGCCAAAATTTAGTAACTCAGCTTTTTCCCAAATGTTCTGAGCTGAAGATTATAATGTAGCTCTATAGATTAATACGAGCAGGTTTGAATTTCCTCCCGTCGCTTAGATTTAAATTTGGCACCTCTGCCCTTTCGATCATATGGTTTGTCAATTTATAAAACTATCAGTTCCGGATGAGTCAATAATTATGCTGATATAGTCTTTCTTTAGTTTGTTAAAAGTTAATAGGTTTACGAAACTTTTCTTTTACACTTGTATATTAATCCAAAGAGTTTACGTAAACAGAGTAATAAACCATAGAGGAGAAGGTGGAAAACATATATCCTTTCTCTCTCCTTTTTCTCTCTTCCATCTTAGACTCGCCACTTTAAATCTGTCACGATTTCTGGCCACCGGCGATGGCTTTTCCCCCCGTCGGTGGTTCGGGTTACTTTTGTGGTGTTTCAGTTGCGGTGTTAACCACCAATAACGCTTTGATTTCCAGTTTTCCTGTAATCTATGGAGGAAATCGACTTTTGCTTTCGGCTTCTTCGCCGGACTCGGCTTTAGTTTCACTTCTTCTCCGGGTTGATCCGGATTTTAGACGACTTACTCTATAGTGGGCTATTTTTCGGAAAATATGTCTCGCATCTTTCTTGAAATCTCATATGTGTGGGAATATGTTCGGTCACCGAGCCTCCTCTTCATGTCGTGGCATGCCTTTGTAGGAGCCAGTTTTAGTTCGTAGCGATATCTACGGCCAATAAATTTGGGCACCGGCGGTGAATTGATCACTATGAGTAGGCCGTGGTTTTAATGTGATAAGTTTTCTGTTCGATCTCTTTTCCAGAATCTCTCCCCATGGCAAGTAGTTGGCAGAGCAATAGCAGTCTAATCGGTGAACATCCACGGATTCCGGTGAACCGCGATTTCCCCGAAATCGATGTGCATGGCAGACTCAACGTGTAGTCGACGCGTGTCCGTGTGCGACATACATGTAGCCTATACCCTATCCTTACGAGTTGTTTGGACTGGTCCATTGAGCCCATTGTCCGTTTTCCTTTTCATTTCCTGTTTTAAACCAATTTGTTCTGTAACTAGCCCATTGAGCTCCCATTAATATAATCGTTGTTGACAAAAAAAACCATAGAGGAAAAAAACTGAGGGCAAGCAAGTTAAAAGAAAACAAAAGCCATTAGTAGATGGTAATGAAATTAGAGATGATTTCAACAAATCGCCAATCCTTGACAGCAAGGTAAAGGAAGCCACCCGAAGATGGGAGAAGCAGGTCTTCACGCTGCCTGAGACTCCATCTGCAGGATATGAGAGAACCAAGTTGGGCCATTACAAGCCACATATGACTGATATATGTTGTCTTTGATAACACTGATTGTAACACTCTTTTTTCCGACGAACCATAAACGCGGCGTTAGGGCTCCCGTGAAACCGGAACGGTCCGACCAGGACGTCTTCTCAATCGGTTCCAGGAACCTGGCGCTTTTTCGTATTCAAATTCACCAATCACGTCACAGGACCGATCAATCCAGCATCCGGACTGGAAAGAAAAAGGGCCGAGAAAGGGAAAGAGGACTGAGTAATTGTTTCAAACAAAATTACCCTGCGAGGTCGGATTTAAAGGACCGCGTCCCGGCTTACGCCACACAACTACGAGAATGAGTTCTACGCTAATATCACCTTGCACGAAAACTCCTGAAGGCACACCACACAATTCTAACATCCACGTGCTTAACAAGCCAAAGCCTAAACACTCGTGGAATCCTACCTCAGCCCGAAGGCCCACACAACCAGCCTGAAGGCTCACATTAGGGGGCTCGCCAAAACCCCCTTCCGAAGATACAAGGACGCGTGCCACCTACCGGCCCACGCGTCCTACACCCATCACGGGGACCTTACCGCAATTCTAATCCACATATGTCCATCACGCACAATTAATGTTTTCGGTTAAAGCGATATCCTAGCAGTTCTACGTTCCACAATCAATCACATCGGGCACCTTACTACCCTATGCTACCTAAAAAGGCGGTATTAACAAGGACTCACGCCCGGAATTGATTGAGATAAGCAAGGGTCAAAACCGATCCTCACCTTGGCCAAAGAAGGGGTAAAAGCGTAATTTAGGAATCCCATTAGCCCTAACAGACATCAGATCTGGAAATAGCACATAAAAAGAAGTGGATTAGGCTTTCGTTTCATTCGATCGGACATAGGATGGGCAAGTTATGGCTACTTGAAGTTTTGTTGACTGGAAGTCAACGGTCATGTCAAAGTCAATCGGTTGACCCAGTCAACCCAGACCCAGACCCAAACCCAGAATGAACCAGGCTCAATTCATAACCGGTCCAATTGCCCCTAACTGATCCTAACCAGACTAAACCAAGAATTGAAATTGGACAAGGCTAAACCAGAAATCGAATTGGGGTAAACCGGAAATCGAATTGAATTGGACCAAACCGGCTTAACCAGACTAAACCGGTATGACCGGGTTGACTCAGCCAACCGAGTTTACTCAGTTCGCCGGCGAGTCGACTCGGCGACGGTGGACGGTGGCTCCGGCGGCGACGGTTGCTCCGGCGGCGGCGACAGTTGCTCTGCCGGCGGCGACGGTTGTTCCAGCGGCGGCGGCTCTAGAGTTGGACAGCGGTGGCGCTCCGGCGACAGTCGATGGCTCCGGTCGGCGGCAACGGCGGCTTATGGCGGCAGCGCGTGGATCTCACGCGCACGGTGCTTCTCCGGTGCGTGGAGGCGCGTATGGCGGTCTCCGGCGGTGCGGCTGGCGACAACCCATGTTCGAAAATGATGGCGCCTAGCCGCGTAATCGGCCGCCTAGGCGCTTAGCGGAGGTAACCCGCGGCGACTTAACCCAACTCGGTGGAATTAATCGGTCAATGACTTTTGTAGAAAATCTTCTGCGTTATAGCCATGGTCAACGTGGAATGGCCGCCTAGCGTAACTCAAAAAAAAAACTGTGATTTCAAAACTTTAATTCTTGGACCGTATAATAAAATCAAACCCAAGGCCACATAATAATTAAATCTCAATGGTTTTGCTTACTATGTGACTGTATTATATACAAAATGTTTAAAATTTGTGATATTTCATCTAAAAGTGTCTAAAAAATTCTGTCCCGCATACTCTCCGCATTTAGGCCGATTTTTCGATAACTGGCTAGGACCGACCTCTCCGCGCATATAACGCCTAGCGTATTTTCGACCATGGGCGACAACTATATAATTTTCCATATAGATAACTAACATAACATATGATGTAAATACAAAATTTTGAATGTAAATAAATTTAGTTATTTTTAAAGAAAAATAAATTGTAATATATTTTTAAATTTAGTATTAACTAAAATAATACAATTTGTTATATAAAATCATATTATCTATAAAAAATATATCTATTAATATCTAAAAATAAAATAACAAATATATATATCTTTAAAATTAGTAAAATAGATAAAGATCGTAGCTAATTTTAAAATCAATAAAAACTCAAATAAATTTATATAATTGAGAAGTGTTTTGAAGTTTTATTCACTCTCAAAATTGTTGACTACTAAGTTACCCTTAATGAAAATAACCTTTTTATATTTATAATTTTATTATTTATTATATTAGGTTTAAAGGTTAATTTTTATTTTATTTTAGAAATATATATCATCCGAACAAAAAATATTTTATTTTAGAAATATGCATTATTTTAATAAAAATAAGATGATAAATACAAAAAATATTTTTGAGTTATAAATTATTAATATTGATAACTATGACTATTGTAGATCATACAAATTAATATAGTAAATTCATATTAATTATATAAATTTTAAATTTTGATAAATACAAACGATAAAATACTTTAATAAAAAGTTATAATTTATACATATCTTGTTATTATATTTTATTTTAATTTTATTTATAAAATATATATAATATTGGATAAAAATTAAATATGAAAATATTTATGACAATTTTTAAATATTAATAATTATGGTTGTTATAGATAATACAATTTTAATAGTAAATTTATATTATGTGCATAAATTTTAAAAACTGTGTGTGTTAATAATGTTTGTGTTCGCATTTAATGTCTGTAAATTATACTAGTTTTCAATAAATATAAATTTTTTTGAAGTCGTAAAGAAATTTAATGGTAGAAAAGCGGATTAAAAGGCATAGGGACTAATCCCCATCATCTAGGGCTAGGATAGGCTACCATATTTATCGTGTATATTATATATATATATATATATATATATATATATATATATATATATATACCGACCAGTCTGTGATCTCCGTTACTCAGAACAATCCAGTGACCTTTTGACTCTCTTTCAAAGATGCGCCTGCTCAATATTTTCATGGGTTTTAGGGCAAAAAAAAATTTTAGACTCCTAGAATTTACTTTTAAAATTTTATTAACTTTTTATTAAAAATAAAAATAAAGAGATAGTGTCTGTAGATTTGTGATAAAAACAAAATTACACATATAATATTTTTTGGCCCTTTTCAATCTATTTATTTTTAATATTTTGATAAGAAATATTTATATACATATAAACCGGGGCCCTTTCTTATTAGAATATAAAAGACATTTTTACCATAAAAATATGAAGGGACATAGATTTGGATCTGGGGCGGTCACACCTATTATCCCCCTTCCTAAGCCGCCTCTCGCATCACCTAAAGTGCAGCAACCCTTTACTCAGCACTAATCAAGCTTACTTATAGATGAGAGATACTGTAAATGAATATATATATATATATAAACTAGGTCGTGCAATGTAAATTTTCATATATATATATATATATATATATATATATATATCACATAAACTAGGTCGTGCAATGTAACAGAAAATTTATTCATACATTCATAATTCACTGACAAACGTCTTTGCTAATGAATGAATATGTTTTTTTGAATCTCAGAAGAATTAAATTATCAATGTGCTTTTCAATGCTATTTTTTATCATGATAACCAAAATATTTGATGTGAAAACAGTTCACATACACATCTTGAAATCGTCAAGGACCTTAGAGCACCCACATCGTCAGATTTTGACACAGATTCTTAGAAAAAAACAATATAATAATGTTCTCATGCTGACGTGGTAAGTATTTGGGTAAGATGGAGTTTTTATTTTAGGATTCTAAGAGCATATACATTGAGGGTTTCAGGAGAGTTCTTAGCACGGATTCTTAGGCAAAACGATTAAAAAGTATTATTTTTAAAAATTCCCCTAAGAACCGATCCTTAGTTAAGAACCCCTGCTTAACTGTTCACGCTGACGTGGCAACGTGTTATTGGTTCATTTTTTTTTGCTTTTCTTTTCTTCCATCTGAAAAAAAAATTATTAAAAAATGCTAAGAATCCCAAAGAGGGGGTTCATTGATGTTCATGGTCTAAGAACGGGTTCTACACTATTCACGTCATGTGGCGCGTGTTTAGTGGTTCTTTTTTTTGATTTTTTTTATTTCCTCTGTTATAAAAAAAATAAAATAATAATATTTTTTTTTAAATCCCCAAAAGGGGGTTCAATAATGTGCATGTTCTTAGAAACAATCAGAGATCAACTATATATGAACAAAGAGTATACAAGAGACAGATTGAGGAAACATGATCTCATCGAAGAGACAGATTCAATAGTAAACCTACTAACAAAAAAGAGTAGAAACGAAACAAGATCTCATCGAAGTTGTAATAAAATAGCTAAATAACTTCGTTTTACGAAATAAAGAAGATAGACAAAAGACTAGTAATAATATGGACGAGATCAAAAAGACGACGATTAGGTTCCTTTCTGGCCGCCGGCATTGAAACCTCTCCTTTCAGGCTGAGAATATCCCCCTCCTTTTTACTCAGGCCTGCCACCATGGTTCCTTCAGCTACGTCTTTTACTGATGTAGCGGAAGCTTCTAGGGATAAAACTAGATCCGTTGATTCTAAGAATACCCGGAAACTAGGGTTTGAGAATACTCTTCTCAGTGCTTTATCAAAAGCTCTTTAGGAAAACTCCTTTTAATTAATCAAATCAATAAACTGAATACAAATGGAGGCCTAAACGGCTTATTTATAATAAACACCAAAACCCTAAAAACCCTAATAAGATAAACATTAAAATATAATTATTAATAAAATACAAATAAATAATTATCTAAATACTTAAGATATTTGGAATATCTCCAAATATTATTCTGCATCATTCTCTCCGGGTTTGAGAAGATCCGTCCTCGAATCTTGAACCGGTTCTTTGTTGTTGAGTAAAACTTTTTAAATCCGCAATCTGCACCAAATCTATACCAACTGAAATCTGCACAAAATCTGCACAGGTCAGATCTCGCACGAACTTTGCACGGACTAGATCTTCTTTGAAATCTTCACAAACTAGATCTGGAGAACCCGGATTTTGCACGGAGACACCAAAAAACGAATTCACACCAATCTGTTTTTTCACAGAATCCGCAGAACACGAAATTTGCACGCAGACATCACAGTTTAAAACCGCGCCCGGATTTTGCACGCTTCTGATTCTCAAAAGAATCTTCTTTGAAGATGAAGTCGACATGTACGATATCATCTTCATAAACATCGTAGATGGGATCACCAGAGATCTCTTTGTAGATCTCATGGTTTTCTTCTCTCTCGACAAAAGGATAAAAGCAATCACTCACCATGACATCCAGAATCGAGCTTTGATTGAGAAACCAAAGCACCAGCTCTGATACCAAACTGATGTAGCGGAAGCTTATAGGGATAGAACTAGATCCGTTGATTCTAAGAATACCCGGAAACTAGGGTTTGAGAATACTCTTCTCAGTGCTTTATCAAAAGCTCTTTAGGAAAACTCCTTTTAATTAATCAAATCAATAAACTGAATACAAATGGAGGCCTAAACGGCTTATTTATAATAAACACCAAAACCCTTAAAACCCTAATAAGATAAACATTAAAATATAATTATTAATAAAATACAAATAAATAATTATCTAAATACTTAAGATATTTGGAATATCTCCAAATATTATTCTGCATCATTTACCCTCCCCCGTGATTGCAAAACCTCTCCTCTGCGTCCGGTTTCAAGATCGGTTGAAACTCAAGCTCCAAAACCCCAATGGTCTTCTTTGTTTAAATCTCCAACTAACAATCTGTCAAAGGTTGCCTCTCCTTCATTTCTCGACGATGGGATTCCCACTATTCAAGCTTCAGCTTCAATTTCTTTGTGGGATCTCAAAACTGGAAGGACTACATTGTCGCCTATTTCCATGGAATGCCTCCTTCAGCGGGAAAGATTTTCTCTGATTTAATCCCAAGTGGAGGAAGATGGAGAGAATCTCTGCCAAATATCACTCATGGCATTTATCATATTTACATTCCAAACGAAGAACTCGCAATTGGTCTTTTGAAGTTTATTTTTGGCATTTCAGGAATTGCTCATTTACGGTTTCTCCCTGGTCAATGTCATATACCTAGGCATCTATGCAGTTGGTTATACTCCTGTTTGGGTCCTGTTAAAGAGAGTTCCTCTTGAGCTTTAGTGTTTTGTCGGATATAGCACCATCGCGTCTGGAGTTGGGATTTCATTTCACTCGGAATTACCTAAGGTTTCTCCTATAGAAATGGCGTGGTTAAGCTCAAGTCGTCATTGAGCTTCCAAATAAGAGGCCTTCATTTGTTCCCGTTAATGACAAAATGGGGTGTTCGGTCCTCGTTTATGTTTCATTTCCCAAGCATCGGTGTTCGCAGTTTGGCCATCTAGTTCTACATTGGCATGAGTCTTGTACCCTAGGTGTTCCAACTGCCTCTTCAACGGCAAAATCTTTGTCAACCAGAAAACAGCTCACCTAGTGGTTCATCCATTCAGATTGCCTCTGCTCCCTTGCGAATTGTTGGTAGCCCAAGAATTGCTCGATCAACTAGTCTTCCCTCCAGTCCATCTCGACCATCAACTTCAACGGCTTCCTCTAAGCAGTGGACTCGAGTTGTTAACAAGTAGAAACCACTTGATCCATCAATCTCCAAATCAGGTGGTCTGCACCTTTTACCTGTGACGTTTTCTCAGTACGATAGAAGATGCCATTCCTTCTCTCACTGCAGCTGAGAGAGTTACAGCTCGAAGAGTTCAAAGACAAAATTAGCTTGCGTTGTCCGACGTAGGGCTCTTTCCAATAGCTTCATCCAACTCCTCCTCGGTGTCGTCTTCTTTAATCCAAAGTGTCCCTCCAGCAGAACAAACACTTACATGTTTTCTTTCTGCAGATTTTAACTAGTGATTTACATTGTCCCATCTTTTGGAACTTCATAATGATGTTTTTTTTTATATTAGGGGCTTCGTGGCGACACAAGACATTTATTAGTTAAAATGTGGATCAACACTAATCGCCCTCTTATTGGCGGTGTTTTGGAAACTCCAGTGAAACAACATAATATTAATGGAATTATCAATTGTTCAGAAACTAGATGGAACTTCAAAGCAAACTACTCGGGTACGACTACTAATGTCTGAATCGTGGTTATTTAGGATCTTGTTTTAGCGGTGGCCACTTTTTTCAAGAATGATCATGCTATTGTGTGTAGGGTTTAAAATCTTGTCACCAGCCAAACCTTTATTGTGGCTTTTATATACGCTCGGAACACTATAGCCGAAAGAGTGGGTCTTTGGAACACAATCACTGACCTTGCATCATCTATGCCTCTTATAAATCCATCGTGGTTGATTATTAGGGATTTCTACCAAGTTATATCGGTCTCCGAAGCATACTCTTTTATTTCGACAGCAGGTCCTCTTCAAGGTGTGCATGCTTTTCGGGACTGCATGAATTCTGTGGGGTTGTTCGACTTGTCAAATAGGGGCTGTTTCTTTACTTAGACTAACAAATCCCCAACTAACCCGAAATATCACAAGCTTGACAGGTCCTTAGTCAACGAGGAGCGGTTGCAGTCCTTTCCAGATTCTAATGCCTTCTTTCATGTTTCGGATTCGTCAGACCACTCGCCTTGCTTGGTGTCATTAACAAAATCGGTGTCGAGAAGGAAATCAAAGTTCACCTTCTAATCATTTTTTACCTCGCATCCGGATTATAATTAACTAACAGAAGCGTCTTGGTCATCTATTTTGACTCCTTCTCCGATATTCACGCTCTGTCAAAAGTTGAGAGCAGCTAAGTTGTGTTGCAAATCCCTAAATAACAGGAGCTTTAGTGACATTCAAAAAAGAAAAAGGAAGCTTTCACAAATCTAGAGGAGATTCAAAGGCAGGTTATGAACATTCCGTTTCAGCCTATGTTTGAATTAGAACAGCCTGCTTGGAATAATTGGCTTTGGTTGGCTTTGCCGCAGGAAAGCTTCTTCAAACAAAAATCAAAAATATGTTGGCTCAAGGAAGGAGACTCAAGTACTGCAGTTTTTTTTCAAACCAGTCCCTACCAATTGATCTCGCAATGCTATTTACGTCCTAACTGGTCAAGGCCTTCGCATTACGGACTCAAAGCAAACTAAGAATCAAATTGTCGATTAGTACATGGATCTTTTAGGTACTTCAAATGTGCAGGTTGATGCTCCTTCTATAGATCAGATCAAGTCTCTTCATGCTTTACAATGATCGAATGATTTAAGCTTTGTTATGTATGCAATTCCGATACCAGAAGAGATAAATTCAATTGCCTATGATCTGGCTAAGAATAAGGCTTCTAGGTCTGACGGGTTAATGGCCGAATTCTTTACCACATCACCGAACATGGTCAATATTTTACGGCCGCAATGCTTGATTATTTCAAAAATGGAGTATTACCTAGGCAAGTGATATATCATAGTTTTCACCGGTTTTAGACCATGATATAAGTATTTTTAGAGTTTTTTGGTGTTTCTTTAGAGTCATTTATAGGTATTATTAGATATATGCATGTTTGGAGTGGATTTGGTGATTATGGCGCTTTCTGGAGCATTTTGGAGATTTAACCCGAGAGATAGAGTTCATTGTCCAAAACAGAGGAGTGCATCGATCGACACACCTTGTGCATCGATCGATACACATGCGAGATGGACTTATCTTCGGCGGTTTAATGAAGAGTTTGGATATTGTATTTTGGCCCAGAAATTTCCAATAATTACAAAGAAGCCCCAACCGTGATTAGGCTTTATAATTAGGTTTTTGGTGTTTAATTTTAGAGACGCTTTAGATACGCTTACTCACGCTTTCATACTTTGAGCATATAGATTTTAGAGCTTTTGGGGCTGATCTAATCTTGTACTGCTTCCTGTTTTTGGAGAAGATTTTGAACCCCTTTATTTCTTACTCTTTATTTATGCAATCTATTATTTCTATGATTTGTGTTTCATTAATCATGTCTGATTAGATTCATAGTTAGGTTTAGGGATTCTCATTAAGGATTTCATGACTTGCTAGATATAATTATTCAGTTAAGAATTCATAACTTGATTAGTTCTTCAACCTAAATTGTGCTTAATACTAGTTTCTAACCTGATCACTTAGAACCTAGACTTTAGGTTATTAAATTGACACGAAAGTGTGGTTTAGAATCTGAACTATTTAGGTTGAGCAATTGAATTACTCGCAAAGAAATTTGGTTTAATTGAATTGTGAACATATCAAACCTGCACTTAAGGCTAGTTTAATCTGTTAGGAATTGCAAAGAAATTTGGGTTTCTGCTATTAGACTTAGAGAATTCTCGCAACGAAAGTTGGTTAATTCTATATATGTGTTTGAGTTCTAGAACCGGACTTAATTTGATCTTGATTGATAATTTATCTGCTTGTCTGATTTCCTGAGAACTCCCTAGACTTAGCGCTTTTAGTTGATTGCTTACAAACCACTCCTGCTACTAATTTACTTTCCTGCTTTGCTTTTTAGTTTCTAATTGATTTCTCCTAGCTTAACCTGATAATTCTACAATCTATCGTAAGGTTTAGAGTCCCTGTGGATTTCGATACCCTATATACTACTGTCACGTCTGTGCACTTGCAGTGTAGATCTAGAGATTAAAACCTGATCGTATCAGCAAGTCAACTCCACAGTCATCACGTTTATCCCAAAAGTCTCTGGCTCCTCCTGTCTCACAGATTTAATGTCGATATCTCTCTGCAATACCGTTTACAAGGTCATATCTTGGATTATCTCAAATCGTTTGAAGCTAGTAATGTGTGACGCCGTCCAACGAAATTAAGTGGGGTTTTCAAAGAATTTTTTCTCTGCGAGAATGTCCTCCTCGCCCGAGAGCTTGTTTCTAACTTCACCAAAGACGTGGGCATTTCTAGTTGTTGTCTCCACAAATCGACATCACCAAAGCGTATGACAGTGTTGATTGGAAATTACTCTTGAATACTTTGGCAGCTTTTGAAATCCCAAGTTCCTTTATCTCATGAGTGAAGGGCTGTATCACGTCTCTGTATTATTCCATTGCAGTTAATAGAGAGATGTGTGACTTTTTCCCGGGGAAGAAAGGATATCAATAAGGATACCCAATCTCATCAACTCTCGTCATCTTGGTGATGGATATTTTAGAAAATTCTCTGGATCGCGCAGCATTGAAAATACTCTTCACTCCTCATCTGCTTTGTTTGGAGCCATTGATTACTTCATTTGAGTTTCACCGGTAACATGCTTGTCTTCTTTGATGGAAATGAGAATTCGTTGGCGAGTATTTTAACCATTCTGAATGACTTCTACAAAGTCTTTGGCCTTAGTTTGAACCTCAAAAAGTTCTGCCTTTTATGAATGGAACCCAACCAACCGAGCTCCAACGTATGGCTCTAATTCGTGGCATATCTGCTTGCTCCTTACCGGTGTGGTACTTGAGCCTACCGTTATCTCCACCTTGTGCATCGATCGATACACATGCAAGATCTCCAATGGGCTTATGGATGGGTGCTAACCCAAATCAAACAATTATTCCCCCCTAGTTCGTCAATCTGCGGTTTTAGTCGGAGTCGGCGTATTTCTTCGAGCATTTATGTCGGGCGGAAATCTTGATAGGTCACTTTACTTTGATAGATACCATTCGCACCGTCGAATTCTATTGTGTTTCTACCGAAAAGACGCGATTTGCGGAAAGCGTGATTTTCGAGTTTCCATAGAATTTCTTTATTTCGAGTTTCCGCCTCTACGATTCCCGTGCTTTCCTTTGGTAATCGATCCTTTTTGTATTTCCTTCTTCGTACCTTCCTCCCAGTCACCAATACTTGTCAATTTTTCTTTGGATTTGCTGGTTAGTATGCGAGCAAGGGTGACTTATTATTTTTCTTCTAGCAGTAGCAATTCAGACTCTTCCAGTTCGACGGGTGTGAGTCCTGTTCAGTCTAGGTTTTCTTGAGAGGACGAAGAATTCTTTAATTCGCGCAGTGGATGGATACCTCATCCGTTTTGGGGTGCTCCGATGGTGATGAAGCCTCTTGCATGCCAGCCGTTGACTGATGCTTCTCTTCCTCCGCTTTCAGAGAGAGAAAACTTGGGCTCGCCTGTTGGCGAAAGCCAAGGTGACAGAGATGAGCATGATTCAAGAATTGGTGTGGACACGCTAGGTCGCAGGAGTGACGGCGACGATTCAGTTAAACCTGGAGGCAGTCTTTCGAGGCATAGTGCTACCGCTTCTGGCAGTCTCTCCCGAGCGACGATTCCAAAAGGAAGAAGAAGAAGGGCTAGGGAGGAGTGGCGACAAGTGAAGGGGAGGAATCTAGGAGGAAGGTTGTTCCTAGGCCAATTTCTCCATCTATTTTGTAAGCAGGATTCCTCGGATGCCTTTTTGCGAGATCGTACCCCTGTTCCAGGTCTTGAGCTTCGTCTGCCGACCCCGGAGGAGAGGCCTGGGGAACATCCTGGGTGAGTCTGCTTGTACGAGAGTTTATTCTTCGAGTGTCATCTGTTGTTTCCCCTTCTAAGGCTCATGATCGAGTAGTGTGAAGCGAAGAGGTTGGCTATATCTCACCTTTACCCGAGGGCCATCCGTAATAAGGTAGGCGCTTTGATTATCGCGGCCGATGATGGCTTTAATATGTCCACCGATTTTTTTCCGAAAAACTGACATCGATAGTGGTCAATCGCGGGAATTCCGGGAAATTTCTATACAAATATTAGGCTCAAGCACTTTCTAAAGATCATTTCTGACCCTCCGGACAACATGGATCACTAGCAGGATGGCTATTTCTTCGCACGGGTTAATGGTGTGATGTCGTTTGATGTGGATATGGTCTTCTTTTCATCTTAGAATACTGGTCATGGTAGCTCCTTTCCTCTTCCTCTTCTTTTCTATTTTGGTGCTTACTTTTGTTGATATGGTTCGTCTCGCATTTGCTTTTTGCTCTGCAGCTTGCTCTTTCTTTGTTTTTTGGACCGCGAGCTCTTTCGAGAATTTGACGAAGATGAGGGCTTATGGTCCAATATCATGGCCTTCAAAGAAGGAAAAAGAGGAAAAGACTCTTTTTGACTTGAGGGTCCAGGCCTATTTCGAGAAGGTTGATTCAGGTATGGATCCTCCCCCCCTTTTGTGACAATGGGGGCGCGGCCTTTGTTAATTTGTTGGTTGTTCTGTCAGAATTTTTGGGGTTGTCGTCTTCCTCTGGCCCGGTGAGTGGGTCATTGTCTCCTCTTCTGCATAGGAAGAAGCGTAAGATTTCAAGAGATGGTCGTGATCATTCTGCTGTGAATTCGGTTGGTGGATCTCTTAGAGAGTGCTTCGTTTGCGAGGAATCCGCCAGTTATTGATATTGAGAAGAGTCATGTTGCTGCTGAGCGGGTTGTTCCGCAGTCGTCTGTTGGTGGTGGGGGTCAGGGCAGGGAGGCTGCTTTTGTAGGGGTGGAGGTTGATTGTTTCGAACGCGCGGGTTTTACTTCTGCCTCTCCTCGCGGCGGTGGTCTGGAGGTCGGCCGGGAGTCTGATTCGCTGGATTTTACTTGGTCATATTTTCATAATGGGGAGGATCCTTTGGTGGATGATAAGCGGTCTTGTGCCATATCTTGTCCAACAGATCACGGTGAAGCCTCCTCGGAAGCTAGTTCCTGTTTCTGAGATGCACAGGCCCGACCTTCAGGAGGATCTTATTCATCGTCTTGTCAATGTATGTTTTGTTGATCTCGTTTACTATTTTGTGCGGCTATGTGTCTTGTCAGACCGCTTCCTTTATTTTTGTAGTCGGTTGCTGTTTTTAACCAGCTTAGGGACTCATATGAGCTTGACATGAATCAGGCCAAATCGGCAGGGGGTGCTCTCAAGGAGCAAGTCGACGTATTGCGCGGTTCTGCTTGTGAAATGGAGGCTGTTCTTGAGCAGATCGAGGGAGCTGAGGCGTCTTCTGCTGCTTTGGTGTTGGAGAGGTGACATGTAGCGGATCTCGAGAAGAGGGTTGCAGACCTCGAGGGTGAGAATTGCGACCTTCGATGTAAGGCCGAAAGCGATGCTGGCTTCTTAGGTTCAGAAGCACCAATCTTCTCAATGCGGCGAGCTGCGTGATTCTTTTGATGAGCATCTTCTTGTTAAGCGGAGAGATCTTCATGAGATGATTTCTGATCATCTTGGGAAGTTGAGGTCGGAGAGGGAGCGAGAGGAGCTCTATTTTTGGAAGCTTCTTGTGTTGAACCAAGTGGTTGCCATTTTAGGTGCATACCGGCTGCTTGTTCGGGAAGGTATCCATTGTTGGGATAGTGTCTTGAAATCACACTTGTACTCACTCCTGATGATAGTTGTGTGTCGAGATCAGACATTCGTATAATACTGGGCGGTTGCAATGTTTTGCTAGAAGCCTCTTGCAATATGTAAGTTGTAGACTTACTACCAGTATTATATGATCCTATAGGGTCACACACCTAAGCAAACTGGAAGCGTTAAATATGGGCATGATCATTATAGTAATGATTGTATGGATGTGTATTGGATACACATCAATAATGAGTTTCGGGTGGTGTGTCGATCGACACAGTATGTGTGTCGATCGACACAGGGTCGATTCCGAAACTGAGTTTCGGTTTTATGACTTAAACGAATCTGATTAATTATGGTTCGGTTTAAGTCATTCCAGGTCTTTATATAGTCACATAGTTTCGACCTAGAACCCAAGCCGTCAAGTTTTTCTCTGACAGAAAAGCAGAAACACCAGAACTCAGAGATCCCAAAGATCCGGCACTATCATCCCGGTTTCCAGCTTGTGTACGTGTGTATCTGGTAGAGGCGAAGCATCTGAGTCGCTAGATCTCGTTCACCAATCATTCCGCTGCCAGACAAGGTAAGAACGAGGTTGGTTAATTCAATATAATGAACCCTAGATCCTAGGAGATCCAACAGTGGTATCAGAGCATGTTAGGGTTTAGTCTATTGAATCTGGAGCATTTAAATCGAATACTGATGTAATTGATTGGATTGATGCCTGTTAAATCGCTTTTTCATGTTGTTAATCTCGGATTAAAGCTTATGTTGAAAATTCGATGTCTGTGCTTTCGCAGAGTGTCGATCGACACAAAGCGTGTGTCGGTCGACACAGGGCGAATACGCGTAAATAATTTTAGGGTTTGTCGCATGGTGTCGATCGACACTAATCTTGTGTCGGTCGACACACCGCGAAAACCGTAAAAGAATTTGAGTTTTATCGCATAGTGTCAATCGTCACTAATCTTGTGTCGGTCGACACACCGCGAAGACGCTCACTCGGTCTTGGAAATCACCATGTGTCGGTCGACACAGACTATGCGAATGGATAGATCGGTTCAATTGGATTGAACCGGTTATCTCGCTCGGTTAATTTTAATTAACCAATTTGGTTCTGGTTTGGTAATGTCGATCGACACAGAGTTGTGTGACGATCGACATGGACCATTAAACCGGACCGGTTAAATTTGATTGAATCGGTTAAGGAAATTCGATCCGGTTTGACCGGTTATCGAAGACCGGTTTAAATTTTATTGTGTCGACCGATGCCAATGGTTGGCATCGATCGACACACCATTCGCAAATTTGATGGTTGGACCTCAAATTTGTATGTACCAGACCCAATTTAGTCCTAAAGTTCTAAATGAACCTAAACTTAATAAAACTGAATGTTTTAATTAAATTAATAACTTCTTGGATGTATATTGGATATACATCAAGATTAAATAGTTCTTTTCCTCAACTAAATATCAAGTAATCTTGATGACTTGCCCGATCTTGTCTACTGTCAAGACTCGTTTCGTTGTTGGATAGTCTTGGAGTCCTTGGTATCCACAACAACATGAGTAAGGCAGGTGATCATTGATAGACTTGCAGTGCGACTGTCAATGATCACAAGACAGAAAGAGATTGGTTTACTTGACTGGGCTATCAGAAGTTCTGGGCCCAGAGACATCAGAGTGGATTAGACATGGATTGTCTCATTTGCGACCAAGAATTGTACTGGGTACAATTAGCAATGATTTGCTTACCTAGATAACTAAAGTTTGGATGATGGCGAGTCGCCCACTCAAATTTTGGTGATCTGAGGATCTTGGTTCATTGTATTCATCTGAGGAAACATAGTTTTTGAATACAATGCGAGTTTTCTTATTAAATAAGATTACTCATTTCCTTGAGCATCATAACTAAAAACCTCTACCTCTCTTAATTACAGCTATGTCTGTCTCAACTCACATCAACACTTTCTAGCTGAGATCCGTCCTTGAGAAGGACAAGTTAAATGGATCTAATTTCTTGGAATGGTATCTGAACCTGAGAATAGTTCTCAGGCAGGAGAACAAGGAATATGTCCTTGAAAGAGTTCTCCCCGAGAGGCCACGTTCCAATGCCCCGCAGACAGAAAAGAATGCTTGGGATAAGCATTCTGCTGATGTCAAAGACGTTAATTGTTTAATGCTGGCGACTATGAACTCTGAGCTGCAGAAGCAATATGAGAACGTGATGTCACCCATTGAGATGATTAACAGCCTGAAAGCTTTGTTTCAGGAGCAAGCTCGCACAGAGAGATACCAGACGGTTAAATCTCTCATGGATTGCAAGCTGGCTAAGGACAGTCCAGTAAGTCCTCATGTCCTTAAAATGATGGGTTACATTGATAACCTGGGGAAACTGGACTGTGCCATTAGCCAGGAGCTAGCCACTGACATGATTCTGCAGTCTTTGCCGTCGTGTTTTGATCAGTTCATCATGAACTACAATATGCAAAACATGACTAAGACATTGACTGAGTTGCACGGCATGCTAAAGACAGCAGAGCCGAATCTCAAGAAGGCAACTCCCAATGTACTGATGGTACAAGGGGGTAAAAGGTTTAAGAAACCTAAGAAGGATAAGGGAAAGGCCCAAGTTGTCCAGACTGAGAGTCAGGACAAGCCCAAGCCAAAGCCCAAGTCCGGGCCTTCTCCTGAGGACAAATGCAACTACTGCAAGCAGTTAGGGCATTGGAAGAGAGACTGCAAGAAGTTCATGGAAGATTACAAGAAGTTGAAGAAGACGTATGATGCGTCTGACTCAGGTATTTATGTTATCGAACTTAATGTTATGTCTTCTAGTTCTACTTCGTGGGTATTGGATACCGGCTGCGGTGCTCATATTTGTACTAATATGCAGGCACTAAGAAACAGTAGAACGCTGAAGAAAGGACAAGTGGAGCTACGGGTCGGGAATGGAGCTAAGGTTGCTGCACTGGCCGTAGGCACCTACGATTTGTCTTTACCTTCGGGCATGGTTTTAGCTTTGAATAATTGCTACTTTGTAGCTGCGATTAGCAGAAACATAATTTCAGTTTCCGTTTTGGATTTGGAAGGTTTTGATTTTGCTGTTAAGGATAAAGTTTGTTCTTTTAATCGTGATGGTACGTTTTATGGTAGCGCCCCATTAGATAATGAGTTATATGTCTTAAACCAAGAAATGCCTGTCTTTAACATAAATACAAAGCGGTTTAAGTCAAATGACGAAAACCTGACTTTCTTATGGTATTGTCGTTTGGGCCATATCAATGAGAAACGCATTCAGAAACTCCATCGTAGTGGGCTTCTGGGCTCATTTGATTTTGAATCATGTGAGAAATGCGAATCTTGCTTGATGGGCAAAATGGCTAGGGCCCCTTTCAACAAACCGAATGAAAGGGCCAGTGACTTGTTGGGCCTTGTTCATACTGATGTATGTGGGCCGATGAGCACTGTTGCCAGAGGAAATTACAAATACTTCATTACCTTCACTGATGATTTCAGTAGGTATGGCTATGTCTATTTGATGAGACACAAGTCAGAATCCTTCGATAAATTCAAGGAATTCAAGAATGAAGTACAAAACCAACTTTGCAAAAGTATCAAAGTTTTGCGATCGAATCGCGGAGGAGAATACTTGAGCCAAGAGTTCAGCGACTATCTGAGCGAGTGTGGAATTATTTCACAACTCACTCCTCCTGGAACACCCCAATGGAATGGAGTGTCAGAGAGGAGGAATCGAACCTTATTGGATATGGTTCGGTCTATGATGAGTCATTCAAATCTTCCATTATCCTATACGCTCTAGAAACGTCTGCGTTTACACTAAATAGGGTGCCATCTAAGTCAGTAGAAAAGACACCACATGAATTGTGGCCTGGGAACATTCCTAGTCTGTCTTTCCTGAAGATTTGGGGTTGTGAGGCTTATGTCAAACGTTTAATCTCTGACAAGCTCGCACCCAAATCAGATAAATGCTACTTCGTTGGTTATCCTAGGGAAACCAAGGCATACTACTTTTACGACCAATCTGAGAACAAAGTATTTGTTGCTCGGGACTGTTCCTTTCTTGAGAGGGCGTTTCTTTCTAAGAAAAACAGTGGGAGTAAAGTACATCTTGAAGAAATTCGAGATGCACAGGAGACTTCTCAACCTGCTGAGGAAGAGCAGCAGTTGGACCCACAAAGTTCTGTGGAGCCCACGCCTGTGGAGCCTGAAGTTCGCAGATCCGGAAGGATCCGTCACGAACCCGAGAGATACTATGGATTTCTCGTGACCAATTACAATGATCTGATGATCATTGAAAGTGACGAACCTGCGACCTTCGCGGAAGCAATGATGAGCCCGGACTCCGAAAAGTGGCTTGGAGCCTCTAAATCCGAAATGGGATCCATGTCAGAAAACCAAGTATGGTCCTTGGTCGATTTACCTAATGGTGCAAAACCCATTGAGTGTAAATTGATCTTCAAGAAGAAGATTGACGTGGATGGCAATGTCCAAATTTATAAAGCTAGGTTGGTGGCTAAAGGTTTCAAGCATATTCATGGTATTGACTATGATGAAACCTATTCCCCAGTCGCTATGCTTAAATCCATTCGGATTCTTCTAGCAACTGCCGCTCATTATGACTATGAGATTTGGCAGATGGATGTCAAAACCGCATTCCTGAATGGTATTCTGGAAGAGGATGTGTATATGACACAGCCTGAAGGTTTTGTAGATCCTAAGAATGCTAGGAAGGTATGCAAGCTTCATAAATCCATTTATGGATTGAAGCAAGCATCACAGAGTTGGAATCTTCGTTTTGATGAAGCAGTAAAATAATTTGGTTTCATCAAGAACGAAGAAGAACCATGTTTATACAAGAAGACTAGTGGGAGCGGATTTGCGTTTCTTGTACTGTATGTCGATGACATACTCCTTCTCGGTAATGACGTTATGTTGCTTCAGTCTGTTAAGAATTGGCTCAGAAGTTGTTTTTCCATGAAAGACATGGGAGAAGCCGCGTACATACTTGGAATCAGAATCTACAGAGATAGAATGAACAGGCTGATTGGATTGTGCCAAGACACTTATATTGATAAGGTGTTGCACAGATTCAAGATGAAAGATTCCAAGAAGGGCTTCATACCGATGTCTCATGGCATTAGTCTCAGCAAGAAGCAGTGTCCGACGACACATGCTGAGCGAGAGCGCATGGATAGGATTCCTTATGCTTCTGCAATATGATCTATCATGTATGCCATGCTCTGCACTCGTCCAGATGTAGCTTACGCGTTAAGCATAACGAGTAGATACCAATCTGATCCAGGTGAAGTTCACTGGACAGCTGTCAAGAATATTCTCAAGTATTTGAGGCATACTAAGGATAAGTTCCTGGTGTATGGAGGAAGTGAAGAACTTGTGGTGAATGGATTCACCGATGCGAGTTTTCAGACGGACAGAGACGATTTCCGATCACATTCTGGATATGTCTTCTGTCTAAATGGCGGTGCAGTGAGCTGGAAGAGCTCTAAGCAGAATACCGTAGCTGATTCCACGACGGAAGCTGAATATGTTGCTGCTTCAGAAGCGGCAAAGGAAGCTGTTTGGATCAAGAAGTCCATGACTGAACTTGGTGTGGTTCCGAGTATCTTGGAGCCAGTGGCTTTGTTTTGTGACAACAATGGAGCCATTGCACAGGCGAAAGAAACCAGATCACACCAGAAGTCCAAACACGTAGAGAGGAGGTATCACCTGATTCATGATATCATCAATAGAGGTGATGTGAAGATCAGCCGAGTTCCGACGGACGAGAATGTCGCTGATCCTCTGACTAAGCCACTCCCAAGTCCTAAGCATGAGAGTCATACGACTGCTGTAGGCATTAGAGATCTTAAGATGTAATCTTGATTCTAGTGGGAGTTTTAGTTTTATTTTAGTTATAATAAGATGCTATTGTAAACATACTTTTGGATATGTTTAATGAAATTTGATTTCAACATTATTTATTGTGACCTAAATAATGGTCCCAAAAATAAGTTTATGTCATGTTATAGGTCATCAAGTTGAGGACTTGATCATGAAACCCTATAAATCATAGATGACATAAATTATGTTATGTCCCTAGTCGAGGTTGTCAAAATGGGACAATGACAACCGCGAGAGACTGGATTGTGAGGTGACCGTTGACTAAGTTTCATGGAGTCAACGATATGATTATCGCAGTCAGTCACATAGATATATGTTGGTGAACATATGATCGGACATGACCCACTAATGAGAAGTCTCCAGGATAGTTATATATGTGTCATGAGAGGTTCTCATTACGACTATAGAGTATAGTCCTTAGACCTGAGTTCATCATGCTTTCTTGCATATGAATTGGTACACTTTGACCATGTCAAACGTCGACCCGTAACTGGCGACTATAACGGCACTGTTCAGGTATATCATGAAGTGTGCGTTGAAATAGGGATGGAACAAGATGGGATTTTTCCCTCCTGATTAACGGGAGATAAATATCTCAAGGCCTATCGAAGATTTAATACTGAGAGAATGTGTGGCCGCACTCAAACGAACTGTAGTTCAGTTGTTTGTATTGTTCAGTATAATATCAAGAGTTCGATAAACACGATGTTGGCTTAATAAGGATGACACCAATCTTGCCTTATGCCAAATCGAGATATAGAGACAAAAGGATTATAGGAAGTTATGATTCCAGTACAAGTGGGAGATTGTTGGGATAGTGTCCTGAAATCACACTTGTACTCACTCCTGATGATAGTTGTGTGTCGAGATCAGACATTCGTATAATATTGGGCGGTTGCAATGTTTTGCTAGAAGCCTCTTGCAATCTGTAAGTTGTAGACTTACTACCAGTATTATATGATCCTATAGGGTCACACACCTAAGCAAACTGGAAGCGTTAAATATGGGCATGATCATTATAGAAATGATCGTATGGATGTGTATTGGATACACATCAATAATGAGTTTCGGGTGGTGTGTCGATCGACACAGGGTCGATTCCGAAACTGAGTTTTGGTTTTATGACTTAAACGAATCTGATTAATTATGGTTCGGTTTAAGTCATTCAAGGTCTTTATACAGTCACATAGTTTCGACCTGGAACCCAAGCCGTCAAGTTTTTCTCTGACAGAAAAGCAGAAACACCAGAACTCAGAGATCCCAAAGATCCGGCACTAGCATCCCGGTTTCCAGCTTGTGTGTATCTGGTAGAGGCGAAGCATCTGAGTAGCTAGATCTCGTTCACCAATCATTCCGCTGCCAGACAAGGTAAGAACGAGGTTGGTAAATTCAATATAACGAACCCTAGATCCTAGGAGATCCAACATCCATGTTCCCCCCGTGCTGATTTCCCAGCTGGAACGAGACGATCCCTTGCTTCGTCAGGAAGTCAATGTGTTGAATCCTGTTGATCGTGGTCCTCATGACCCATTTGCTTTGCATGTCCCTGGACTGTCTAGCTGTGATGCTATCATTGACGGAATGGCGAGGTGTGAAGGTAGGGGAATCGTGCCTGTCGAGGTCGCGACTGTCCCCAATGTGCCGGCTCCTTGGATTATCTCTAGGTTTTTTGTAAAAAAAATTACGTTGTCTTTTTGGTTTTGTTGTGGGAGACGCCTCGTTGTGGGCCATTTTTGTAGTGGGCGAACCGAACTTTGGTGGTCCTTGATCATGTGTATATATTTGTCCTATTCTTTCCTGTGATTGCTTTTTGGAGTTCCGAGCTAGGTCGTTGTTTGTTCGTGCGATCTCACTTTTTGTTTGTGTTTATTCAAAACTGTCTTGATGCATTTTGGCGGCATTCCTTTTCAATTTCCGAGGTTTGGTCCATGCGTTGTTATTGCTTCCCAACAGTTGTTTTGCGTGTTTATGGAAAGGTGAACCGCCGTTTTCGCATTGAAGGTTGCGTTGGTAACCGTTGCGTTGCTTTGAATGCATCGCTTTAGAAACCGCTACCCTTCCTGGTTATAAATGTCGTCTTTTCTTCTTGGTTGTTTTTGTATATCTCATCGTTCTTTTCCTTTCTCATTTTCTTCCTTGTCTTACTGAGTGGAGTTGAGTCTTTGTCGACGGGAGGCTGAGTTCCAGTGGATCTTGGCAGCGGGGTTACTCCGCAGATGAGTTTCTTGATTTTCTTGGTGTTGGCCGTCGCCGGCCTCCGGGGTTTCGGTGGTTGCTGTTGTCGGACGAGCTCGTATTTTTTTGCAAAGTGGGGGCTTGTCGATGTATGGAAATATACCGAAATCCGCCCTTGTTCGTCGCTTTTGCAAATTAAGGGCGACGTATAGTTCCTCCGCCTGAGTGAGTCTGATGCATCACTGATTTTAGTAAGGCGCCATGGGTTGTCATGTCTTGAACTTTTCGCTTTGACGTAAGCGTGTTACTTATTTTCTGGGTGCTTGTGCCCTTCTCCCTCCTTTTTTGTAGCGTCAGTGTTTTGCTCTAACATTTTTTGGGTTTGCAGAGCGACGAGCAGGCTGGTTCCTCTCCCTTTGTGTAAGGATAGATCCTTTTGGAGGGCGTTGTTGGCGCCAGACTGTTTAGGAGATCCGTGGGGTCCGGCCCTGATTCTGGTCGTCCCGTTTGGTATGGTGAGGTCGGCTTTTACCCCGACTTGAACTGCCTTGACTGATTGCTTTTGCTCGGATCTCTGCCTTTTGAGGATAGCCTTTCCGAGAACAAACGTTTGACGTTTTGGTCGCGTGCGCGTTGTTGTTGTTGTGTTTTTTTTTGTTGGGGGTTTTCCTTGTAAGGGAGGATATGAGCTTTGATTCGGATGAAACCGTCTTTCAAGAAATTAGATTTCCTTCTGTTGTTTTGTTTGTTTCCTTGTAATTTCGACAAGAATGAAATGAAAGAAAGGAGATATTTTGCTTGGCTTGTGCTCGTCCTTTTCTCCTTTCCCCTTTTTTGGTGGGTGCAAGTCGTTTCTCGTCTTTCGGCGAGATAAAATTTTCGGTGCGAGTATGTATCCGGCTTATCATGTTTTTGATTTTCTCGGATAGAAACAATGCTCACCCATTTGTTTACAGATGTTTGTGGGTGCGAGCTTTGGCTCGGTTTATCCTGTGGAGTCTTTGAACATATTTTTGCGAAGGAGGTTCGGCTTACGAAACCTTTTCTAAGGACTCATGTGGGGTCTGGGCCCGGCTTATAGTCTTTGAAATGAATATATGATGCAATATGTCATTATGCTTGGGACACGTGTTTATTTGATCGATCATGTGGCCAGAATGTCGATTTGTCGAGTGCTTAGGAGCGTAGTTATATGTATAAGTATATTTTTGCAAAAAAGGGGGGATAACTTAGATTTAAATAGAGGGGTGACTGCACCTCGAAATGGGTTGCCTAAGTACTTCCCGAGGGAAGATCAAGCCGTGCGTAGTTCTCTCTTCTTCTTTTTTTACAATAACGAGAGTGGGCTTATTTTTACCTTTGGTAGTTGTGCTTAGTTAACGCCGCTTTTAGAGGGTGCTGGAGTGCTCCGATCTGATCGGCGCGTTTTCTCTTTCTGTTCTCGGGCTTTATCCACCTTCGGTTGTTATGATTATCTGCTTGATATGTCCTACAGTTCGACTATCTTAGCTGCATTGTTTGTGAGGTCGGCTGGAATTTTTTATGGATGACTCTTCTTCCGCTTTTGTGGCTCCGATCCATGTGGGGTCCTCATGAGGGTGAGGTTGATTGAGTAGTTTGCTTTTAACGTGATTTTGATTGCCTTTCGTTTGCTTGATTGAAACTCGACGGTGAGTGAGTCGTTATGGGTTGTTCTGAGATTCACCCGATTTTTCGTGGTGTGAGTGATTTCCTTGTTGCTTGCCGGTTCCTCGATGATTGCCTTGTCCCATCGTTGTTATATGCTGATTTCCTCGGCGTGTGCTTGTGCTGGCCGCTCCGAGCTACTGCGAGCTAACAATCCGCTAGTGATCGCGTTTACGCGTTTACTCGGCGTGAGGGTTTCTTCCCCGTTTTTGTGGTGAATTCATCACGTTGGTTGTTCCATGTTCTTCCCATCGCCGATCAGGCTTTTCGAACCACTCCTTATCGTGTTTGGGTCGTTGCTCCATTTCTTGACTCCCAAGAGGAGTTTTTGGTGTGTTTTGATCGACTGGGGTTGTTATTTTACTTCGGTATTCGCTGAGTAAAAGACTTCACAGATGCCGACAGTCGGTGGTGTCATGCCCGGATCGTTGATGATAGGTGCAGAAGAGCCAATCTTGGTTGTCGATTCGTGCGGGCTTGCTCCATGCTCGGTTTTGCTGACTGATGTCGTAGTATGTTACCGACTTCTTCCTTTTTTCCTCGAGGTGCCTTTGCGCAGGCTCCTTTACTTTTTTAGTTGAGGAGAACTTCTTTACCAACGAGTTCCTTTTTTCTTCTGCTTTGGCGAAGGCGGACGCTCGGGAGAGGGAGTCTTCGCGGGTTCGTGGCTTATTTTTCATCAGCTCGTCGCGGAAGGGGAATTCGTGCTAGGGTCTTTATCGCAGCGTCAGGAGTCCCTCTTCGTCAGCCACTAAGATTTTGGAGGTGGTGTCTTCGAACCTATTGATATATGACCTAAGAGACTCCTTTGGGCCCTGATTTATGGCCCAGAGGCCGGCGTTAGAAATTTCCTCCTTGCTAATCGTGGAGTGGTTCTCGAGGAAGGCGGTCGTTAGCTGGTGATAACTGTAAATGGAGTGCGCTTTTAAGCATAAGAACCAGTCGAAAGCGGCGCCACCTAGTTTCTCTAATAAGAGTCAACAAAAACCGGCATCGCGCTCTCCTGGGGGGAGTTGTGTTCGTGTTAATGCGGTATTGAAATCCGTTAGGTGTTGGAAAGGGTCTGAGGTTCCTTCATAGATTGGTAACTTGATTTCTTCGAGATGCCCGATCTGTGTGCTCGTTATTCTTATTGTGAACAGTCTGTCTTGTTCCTCTTCGAGGAATTGGTCGTCCTCCTGGACCGAGTTGGGTGTCCCGTATTTGTACGGTGCTTCACGGATCGGTTGCGTCACTGGTGATTTGAGCATGTCGTCTCATCTAGTCATCGCTTGATATTGAGCTGGTTCGCTTGTCCGCTGGTCGGTATGGATGTTGTCATTCCGGGTAAGTTCGTCGACCAGTGTTGCTAGGGTCTTTATGAGGGAAGAGGCATTTTGGTTTTGGACGTCGGGAGTTTTGTTTGTCAGCTCGACACCTTGATGGATGTAGATTGCCTCTGCGTGGTCGTCCTGTAAATTGACTGGTAAGATTAGTGGATGTACCCCGTCCAACAGGCTTGGCAAAGTCAAGCTCAGAGAAAGCGGGCTTCGAGTTCGTTCGGGTGATTTTGGGTTTCTTCTCGTTGAAAGTGGTCCTGTCATCTCGGCCTCGTCTTAGGGTGTAGAAAAGTTTATCGCTATCTCCACAGATGGCACCAACTGTTGTTATAGAATTTTGATCTAGTCCGAATGTCGGGTTACAATCAGATAATTCCAAACTACGAGGTGCGAAATAAACTTAAATGTGGTCGAAACTGTTCTTTATTAGTCTTAAGGCCGACGCCGAGCAATGAACATGATGGTTACGAGGTTGGAGTCCGTCAAATGACGTGCTCCCTAAATATTGCTTGAGCTCAGAGCTTTATATAGAGTAGTTCGGCACTCTCGCAAATTACAATTCTCCTTAAAATGAAGAGTGAAGGGTCCTATTATAGCGCTTGAAGGCTGGCTTTCCTCCGGGATATTGAAATTGGCCTTCCAATTCATCACTTTTGACGTAAGTACAATTGAGTTCTCCCATCAGCACACCCGCCATATAAAGGTTGATTTGCGGCTTTTAAAGCTTTAAACGGAATCATGGTAGATTGGTTCTTCAATATTTTCAGCATCGGCAGGTAACATGTTGAAATCTTCATAGGGATCGCGAAACTCATCCATCAGGAACTTGTATAGGATATCCAGTCCCAGTTTCATCTCCAGCCACGTGATTACTTGTGGAAGCTTGACCGCCATAATGACTTGTAGATGCTTCGCCGTCATAGTAACATTTTTCTTTGTGGGGCGTCCACACAAAATATTTCTCCATAAAGCCTTTTAACAGAAGATGGGTCGTCACAGTATCAACATCATGTTGTTTTTGATTTTTGCACCTCCTACACGGACACCACAAGACCTCGTGTTCAAGATAATATTCTTGATTACACGTAAACGAAATAAAATAATTTAACCCCTCCTCGAATTTCTCACATAGAGAACGATCAGAACGTTTCAAGCGTCTGTACATACATTCTCTCGATAAATAAAAATCACTCATTTTACAAAATGACAGAAAAACAAAATTGGAATTTTTTTTTGATCTCAATCGTGTGTGTTTCATTTGTTTGTGAGTTAGAAGCAAATGAGGGCTCGTTCTTTTATAAAAGAATCTTAGCTACGGATAGCTGCGGATATTGCCGTAGCTAAAGAGATTTTTTCAGACAACAAATTAGTTGCAATAGTGTTGTAAACGTGATATAACCACTTAGCTACGGCTAGCTACGACTTTGGCCGTAGCTAAGGGAATATATTCTCTGCACACGGCAGAGTGACAAACCGATGGGATGCATACGAACGACCATACATACAGTGACCCGTGAGTATTATTGTGGTATATAGTTACGGATAGCTACGGCTAAAGCCGTAGCCATAGCTACGGACATATAGCTATGATTGAGTTCGCAGCTAATCGTAGCTAACGGTTTCTACGACAGGTGTAGCAATCCGTAGCTAATAGCTACGGCAGTTTTTCGTAGCTAAGGAGCTACGACAGTAGACGTAGCTATTCGTAGCTTATATTTCCTACGAATGAGTTGTAGCTATCTGTAGGTATGTAGCTACGGATAGCTACGATATGTATACATAGCTATATAGCTAGGAATAGCTACGACCTAGCTACGATATAAATTCGTAACTAATCCGTAGCTATTTGTAGCTGAAAATATTAGCTACGGCAAATGGCGTAGCTAATCCATAGCTATACGGCAATTTCTTGTAGTGTCATTGACTCCTTAGCGGGTTTGTCTTTTTGGGCCGAGATGGATTTGTTGATTTGGCAAGATTTCCAATGGGTTTATGGATAGGTGCTAAACCCATGTCCAACAAATTGGCAAAAATTCATTTGGTTTAAGAGTCGCATTCCCAAGCATGTTTTTATTGTTTGGGTTGGTGCTCGAAATCGTCTACCTACAAGGAATAAATTATGAAGTTGGGGTCTGGCGATCCCGGGTGACTGTGTACTATATTCTGCATACACGGAATGTAAGAACCACCTGTTTTTTACTGCCCTTCCTCGAATGCTATTTGGAAACGTTTCTTCATCAGATCGCTCGATCAACCTCCGAAGGTGTTTGAGGATGTTCTCCAATGGTTTGGCAGACCATTCTCAAATAGAAAGGTCCACATAATATATCTTTTAGTCTTCCAAGCCGTGATTTATTATGTGTGGAAGGAAAGTAACTCACGTCTTTATGCCAATCTGGGAAAATTCACTTGGTCATAATTCAAAGAAATAATCTTCACTATCTGTGTAAAACTAGCAGGTTTGGATTCAGACCTGAAGTTCATTCCCCCTGTTGTCATTGGCGCTTCAATATCCCTATCGCAATCTCCCGAAAGCTCATATACACTTGGTTCCGGTATTTCTATCATGATTGATGTTCCCATTTGCTTCATTATGGTTTTGTTGTCTTATATCTCTTTATTTTTGTATTATAGTATTTTTCATCTCTTGTGCACAAAACATTTAGTAAATGGTAACTCTTTTGGGAAATGAAGGAGAATGGAATGTATAAAAGTAAAGTTTTTAAAAAAAAAAAAAAAAATTGAGAGGTTGTAGTAACTTACATATAAATTAAAAGCAATAACAATAATTTCATTTTCAACTTATATCGTACACATATAAAAAAGGAAGCGATTAGAAAGAGATCAATTTCAACATGATCGTTGGAGTCAGAATTAGCACCCTTCCCAAAAAGCCCATTCAACAATTTAGGTCGGCCCAATTAGGAAAGTAGGTTCCGAGTTGACCTAACTCGGCCCGGTCATTTGGAACAACTAGGGCAACAAAGAAGGCAGAGACGAGAAGAGGAAAGCGGCGCGCGCGGTCAACACGCCGAGATAGAAGATATATTCGAGCCAAGATAATAGGAAAGATTCATGTTTATTTTTGTATTATAGTATTTTTCATTTCTTGTGCACAAAACATTTAGTAAATGGTATCTCTTTTGGGAAATGAAGGAGAATGGAATGTATAAAAGTAAAGTTTTTTAAAAAGAAAAAAAAAATTGAGAGGTTGTAGTAACTTACATATAAATTAAAAGCAATAACGATAATTTCATTTTCAACATATATCGTACACAAATAAAAAAGGAAGCGATTAGAAAGAGATCAATTTCAACATGATTGTTGGAGTCAGGATTAGCACCCTTCCCAAAAGGCCCATTCAACAATTTAGGTCGGTCCAATTAGGAAAGTAGGTTCCGAGTTGACCTAACTTGACCCGGTCATTTGGAACAACTAGGGCAACAAAGAAGGCAGAGACGAGAAAAGGAAAGCGGCGCGCGCGGTCAACACGCCGAGATAGAAGATATATTCGAGCCAAGATAATAGGAAAGATTCATGTTTATCTCGAGTTTTCCTTATTTTGTTTATCCGACTTTGTAAGTCTATATAAAGGCATCTCGTCATTCAATAAAGATGTACGCTTTTCAATACAATTACCTGAGAGTTCTTAGCGAAACTTTGTTAACCTAATTTCTCTCCGGCGACCTAGGTATTTCCCTCAACCGCTTTGTTTTTTCCCAGAAGCCTAGCGAAACCCTAATTTCCATACTTTCTCACCGAGTTCTTAAATCCTTCTTTTAAAATCCCTTAAGAAAAACCCTAAAACTCTTTCTATCTTAAGATAGACCGAGTTGAGATCTTACAATTGGCGCCGAGTGTGTGGATTTCTAAAAGAAATTTCTGAACTAGATGTCTGGAAACAACGACGAGATCAACCCCAGGGTTGATTATGAAGGAAGTGATCTCGACCTAAGCGATCACGAAGATTAAGGGACCAGAGCGCCCAACGGAAAACCGCCGCAAGGCTCCAAGTCCGGAAAAGATGATAAACGTATCCCGCCAGTCGATAAGGCGGCTAAACAAGTCGACGAAGACTCTGTCCTGGCAACTCTGATGGCGAAAATTGATTCCCATAACGATTTGCTAAGAGAGGTTTCAGGAAGAATCGACCAGTTGCAGTCTGAACATGATCGAATTCGTTCAGACCAACAGTCAAGGAAATCCAAACGAGCCGTCTCCCCGAAGGTAAAAGAAAAGTTCGCCAGACGACTGATCTATGACACTCCTAAGGGAGATCACCAAGAGCAGAGTCCGGACCGCGAGCCCAAGAAAGACTCACGCCAAGAACAGGACAGAGAGGATGAACATGAGCGAGGCTCGCGTCGAAAACGGGATCCAAAAGAACCCAAACGAGTCTCACATCAAAAGCAAGACGACTTACATCACGAACGGTACTCGCTTCGCAGAGACCAAGATGATGAATACGAACGAAATAATTATGAATCTCGGCACGACCAGGGTTCAGATCATAGAAGAAGCTCGTGTCATGAGAATGACTCGCGCCGGGATAACTATCGCTACGAGCGATGTACATCCAACGAGGAAACTCATGCAACGCCTGTTCGAGGAGAAAGCCGCATCCGGGTCGAGAAACAATTAACCGAACTTAAAGACACACTCAAGGAACTCAAAGTCGAGGTTCACACCGTGAAAGGGTCCGCCTCAGAGATCGATCGAATCATCGAGGAAACTCATAGGACCCCCTTTACTTCGCGTATCATGAATACGTACGTCCGACAGAAGGAGAAACTCAAACTACCAACGTACAATGGTACTAAGGATCCAGCCTCCCACTTGACAACTTTCAAGATCATAGCTGCAAAAGCACGGTTCTCATCATCAAAAGAATGCAATATCGTCTTTTGTCAGCTATTCGTTGAAACCTTGGAAGGAGACGCGTTGACTTGGTTCTCTCGGCTTCTGTGAACAAGGATACCTCGATGAACGCATTGATGTCCATGACACAAGAGAAGAAGGAAACGCTGCGGGAATTCATAGATCGGTTTAAGACAACTGTGACACGAGCAGAAGCCCCGGATAGATTCACTATCGCGGCTCTAACAAACACTGTATGGCACGAATCCCCTTTTTACCAAGATCTTGTTCTCAACCCACCACTGACCATCGAAGACGCCCTCCATTGGGCAAACAAATTCGTCGAGCTGGAAGAGAAGAAGGTGGCCTTGGCTAAAAAATTTGGTCCACCAAGCAGACCGACAAGAAGGAAGAACGAGAACCTAGGCAACATTACGAAAAGGGAGCAAAGACAACAATGGTGGTCGGAACCTCCGGAAAATGTTCGTCCAAACCTTGGAACAAATGGATCAAGGAGGACAAAGAGACGGCACCGCAAACTGCTTCTGAGCCGGAAGAAAAGTATTGTGAGTACCATTAAGCTACTTTGCACAACACCTCGCAATGTCGAACCCTCAAAGATGCATTATATGCCCGAATCACAAGTGGTAAGATTAAGGCGTCCATCGATGAACTAAGGGAAGAGTCGAAGCGAAGCCGAGAAGAGCAGGCCGACGATCAAACGCCCAAGCAAGGCAAGCAGCAACACCGCATTAAGAGCATAGCCTTAAAACGCGAACGCGATGATCAAGAAGAAGACGAAGAGGAAACTCCTTAATCCGTACGAAGAATCAACATGATAATGGGTGGTTTAATCTCTGTGAATGACTCGGTTCGATCAATCAGAGGATACAAGCGCATGGCACTAACCGCACAAAACACACCTCAGCTGATCTTGTCTGACTAGCCCCCCCCCCCGTTATTTTCACTGACCAAGATCTATGGGGAACTCATTATCCTTATAACGATCCATTGGTAGTCGAGCTCATCATTGGAAGCTGTCAGGTATCTCGCATCCTAGTCGTTACAGGCAGTTCTGTTGACTTAATCTTCTTAGATACGCTAAAGAAGATGGAAATCAAAGAAGAAGATATCAAGCAGAAGGCTAAGCCGCTCATCGTTTTTACGAGAGAGATGACATACACAATCGGAACGATCAAGTTGCCTGTCTATGCCGGCGGAGTCAACAAAATGGTAAAATTCCATGTCATTGCCAAGCCGACTATTTGCAATGTTATCCTCGGAACGCCTTCGCTATACAACATGAAGGCAATATCCTCAACGTATCATAAATGTCTAAAGTTCCCTTCGCCTAAAGGAATCCAAACGGTTAAGGGGTGAAAAAGAGCAAGTCGGTCGTGCTTCATAAGAGAACACAAGATAAGGGTACCGTCATGTATGATCAATACGGAACAAGGCAGGAAGGGTCCAGAAAAAGAACTTATTCAGCAGGCCGTCATCGATAACTCTGATGCAAACAAATGCGTGGGGATCCATGCAGAATTACCAGATGATATCAAAAATGAGCTAATTGCTTTCTTACAGCAGAACGTCGCGACCTTCGCATGGTCAGTCAAGGATATGAAATGTATAAATCCTTCAATCACAACTCACGAACTCAACGTTGATCCGACTTACAAGCCGATTAAACAAAAAAAGCATAAGCTCGGTCCCGAAAGGGCTAAAGCCTTCAATGACGAGGTAGACAAACTACTCATTGCCAGTTCGATACAGGAGGTCAAGTACCCCGACTGGCTTGCCAACCCGGTCGTCGTCAGGAAGAAAAACGGAAAGTGGAGAGTCTGTGTCGACTGCACGGACCTCAACAAAGCCTGTCCAAAGGACAGCTTTCCTTTGCCGCATATCGATCGACTTGTTGAAGCCACAGTTGGGAACGAGCTGCTTTCGTTTATGGATGCATTTTCGGGATACAATCAGATCCTCATAAACCCAGACGATCGGGAGAATATGGCATTCATAACGGAACGCGGCACTTACTGTTACAAGGTCATGCCATTTGGCCTTCAAAACGCAGGCGCTACATACCAACGAGTGGTCAACCGGATGTTCCCAACCCAACTTGGCAAGACGATGGAAGTATACATTGACGATATGCTGGTTAAGTCCTTAGTCACATCTCAACATGTTGAGCATCTAAAGGAATGTTTTAGCATCCTTAACCGATATGGGATGAAGCTTAACCCTGCAAAATGTACGTTCGGCGTAACATCAAGGGAATTCCTCGGATATGTGGTCACTCAAAGAGGGATAGAAGCTAATCTGAAACAGATCTCAGCAATAGTCGACTTACCATCACCCAAGAATACCCGAGAGGTACAACGTCTGACTGGCCACATTGCCGCCCTGAACAGATTCATATCTCGTTCGACGGACAAATGCCTACTTTTCTATGAACTCCTCCGGGGAAACAAAAGATTTATATGGGAAGACAAGTGTCAAGAGGCGTTCATCCAGCTTAAAGACTACTTGTCAAACCCGTCAATACTATCAAAACCTGAAAACGGCGAGACACTTTTCTTATACATTGCGGTCTCAATAACTTCAGTCAGTGGAGTCCTAGTACGAGAAGACCGAGGAGAACAAAACCAATCTTTTATGTAAGCAAAACGATGAACGAAGCTGAGACAAGATATCCAGCAATGGAAAAAACTGGCCCTCGCAGTCGTTATCTTGGCTAGAAAGCTGCGCCCCTACTTTCAATCTCACTCAATTATGTGCTAAGCACCCAGCCTCTTCGGACGATTTTACACAGTCCAGGACAATCCGGCCGCCTGGAAAATGGGAAGTGGGACTCAGCGAGTACGACATCGATTACATAAATAGGACAACCACCAAGTCTTAGGTAATAGCCGACTTCCTTGTAGAACTATCGCCTGAATTGGATATCGGTACTCAGGTAGAGGATAAAAATTGGAAACTATTTGTTGACGGTGCTTCTTTGAAACGAGGAGCCGAGGTAGGAGTACGTCTCATATCACCAACCGGAGAAATACTAGATTAATCGTTCAAACTGGGTTTCACAGCATCTAACAATAAAACCGAGTATGAGGCTTTGTTAGCCAGTCTCAAGCTAGGGAAATCGGGGTGCGACATCTCTTGGCCCATTGCGACTCCATGCTCGTGGCAAATCAAATCAATGGAGAGTACGAAGCTAAAAAATGAGCGAATGGAAGAATATCGTAAGGCGGCATTGGAACTTACCAGCTCGTTCAAGTTCTTTGATATAGTCCAGATACCGAGGAAAGAAAATGCCCCAGCAGACGCACTTTCATCTCTGGCATCGAATCCCGATCTCTGCCGACGGATTCCAGTGGAAACCATTAACGAACCTAGCATCCCGCCGCCTGAAATCAATCACGAGGAATCCGCTCGTGATGATACTGTTCTCGCAATCCTGAGGACTGTCAAGACGATCCGTGTTATAATGGTCATGCAAAATGCACCGACCTCATTGCACTCCTAACAGACGACGATGAGGATTGGCAACAAGAGATAAAAGCATATTTGACTTAGGGAAAACTTCCCGAGGACAAGTGGGACGCACACCGAATTAAACTCAAAAGTGCGAGATACACGATGTACGACGACGCCCTTTACAAATACTCGGCCAACAAGGTTCTCCTCAGATGCATATCCGGAGATAAAATCCGCCGAGTACTCGAAGAAACACATTCAGGAGCTTGTGGAAATCATTCTGTAGGTCGGTCCCTTGCTCTTAAAATCAAGTTAACTGGTCATTATTGGCCGACTATGAGGTGGGCAATGGACATCGTTGGACCGTTGCCGCTTTCTAACCAAAGGCATTTCCTATTGATCATGACCGACTACTTCACCAAATGGGTCGAAGCCAAGGCATATGTGTCGATCCACGACATCCAAGTTCAGAACTTTGTCTGGAAATACATTATATGCCGATATGGAAGTCCTTACGAGATTGTCACCAACAATGTATCGCAATTCACATCAAACCTGTTTGAAGGATTTTGCAAGAAATGGGACATACGGATCAGTAAGTCGACACCGAGATATCCCCCAGGGAAACGGCAGGCTGAAGCCACAAACAAAACCATCATCAACGGTATCAAGAAGAGTCTCAAAAGCAAGAATGGAGTTTGGACCGATGAACTTGACGGAGTTCTTTGGTCGCATAGAAGAACTCCTCGCCACACAACTGGGTCCACTCCGTTCTCCTTAGCCTTCGGCGTGGAAGCAATGGTCAAGGCAGAGGCCAACGTTTATACTTTCCGACGATCTCTCATGCCTCAACATAATGAGATCAACGAGAAAATGCTGCTTCATGCCCTCGACATGATCGAGGAAGAACAAAATCGGGCATTACTCCGCATCCAAAACTACTAGCAACTCGCAACTCGGTATTACAACCAAAAGGTAAAGGAACAACACTTTCAAGTCGGCGACTACGTGCTTCGCAAAGTCTATTAAAATACCAAAGAATGGAGAGAAGGCAAACTCGGCGCAAAATGGGAAGGCCCTTACAAGATTATGAAAGTTGTCAAACCCGGCGTTTACGAGCTCGAATCAATGAAGGGCAAAGATTTGCCGCGTTAATGCAATTCAGCAAGCCTGAAAGAGTACTTCTAGGCAGCACTCTAACCTCGGCTCAAAGAAAAAATGTATGAACTACGAGTGACTTTTTTCTTCTTTGGAAGATACGTAGGCAGCCTTCATCGGCATAGTCACAAATCTAATAATTTTTTTATTTTACAGCTTATGCCGAGTTAAAAGCGCCTCAAGCCAATTCAAGTTAGTTCTCCTTCTTCAACTTATGTCGAGTTATTATTCCTTTTCAATTTAAAACTTACCTCATACCGAGCTATCACATCTTAATAACTCCTGCTGAGTTAACTCTCTTTTTAACCTACTAACGCCATAACAAGCTAAGTACTTGTCCAAAAAGTTGAGCTCTTTAGCTCGCTAAAGCTGCGCTCCTTAGCTCGCTAAAGCCGAGCTCCTTAGCTCGCTAAAGTCGGATGTTAGATCTGCAAAGAACCAAGCTCCTTAGCTCGCTAAAGCGGGATGCTTGATCCGCAAAGAACTGAGCTTCTTAGTTTGCAAAAGCCGGATGTTCGATCCGGAAAGAGCCGAGCTTCCTAGCTCGCTAAAGCCGAGCTTCTTAGTTCGCAAAAAATCCGGACTCCTAAGTTTGCAGAAAACCGAGCTTTCAGCTCGCATAAAGCCGAGCTCCTCAGCTCGCAAAATCAAACGATACACTGCTTTGACTATAAGCCGAGCACCCAATAAGACTCGCACTATTAGCATCGCGCTCCCTGTCCAGGGGTGTGGTCTTCTTTGTAAGCGATATGCATATCGCGGTAAGAAAAAGCCGATATCCGTCTCGCACTGAAAAACCGGTCCCGTACCCGTACGTTCTCTGTGGTGGGCGATAACAAATAAGCCGAGCACTTAAGCCTCGCATATTCGTCTGTCCTTTGGATAAGTAAGCCGAGCACGCATAAGTCTCGCAAACATTAAACCTAGCGGAACGAAGGAGCCCTGTTAAAGGAGCAATTCTAAGATAAAACAATCCAATCGCTATTCATTTTGATTTGTTCAAACGAGTTGAAAACAGAATAGACCGATTATATGCAAAAAAATAATTTACTCACCTCCTTCAAAGGATAAGTTTTACAAAGCAAGAAAGCTTAGAATACCAAAAAGACAAGGTATCTTACATAGAACCGACATAAAAAATATATTAATACTACATAAAATAAGAAATCATTCGGCCCCGGCCCCGCTCGTCGATTTCTCTGGCTCATTCACCTTCTCAGCTTCGTTAACCTTAACGCTCGCGTCTTGCACCACTGTCAACGCGCCGCCTTGATATGTAATCTCTGGATTATCAGCTATCTGGATATGGTTAGCAGAGAGCGCTCGGGAATCACCCCGCGATTAGTCCCAAACTCGTCGATGTCCTTCGAAACGCGAGGTGGCGAGTCACAATGAAGAGATCCCAAGAGAGGATGGCGAGTGGGAGAGAGGAAAAATGTTATCTCTTCTTTCGCCACGACGTTCAAACCGTCCACCTTAGCATCAATTGCTGCTTCATCAGCTGCGAGTTGATCCAGAACCGACTTAGGGATCGGCACACCTTCTTCGCTAAGCTTCAGCAAGCATTTCCTAAGGCAAGTGATCTGACCTTGCTCGATCTGTAACTTGATGGCGTCCTCCTGATCCTTGACATAACGCTGGAAGAGATCAAAATAGGATTGCGCCTTCGCCCTCATCGCGGCTTCAACGCGATTCCTCTCTTTCTAAACCAGCTCGGCGCAGAATTTCTGTTGGCTCTTTTTCTCCGATTGGAACTTAAGGAGATCGGCTTTAGATTTCTCCTCATCAAGGCGCAACTTCTCCTCCGCCTCAAGGAGTTTATTCGCAAGAACCAGGTTGCTCGCCTCCAACATTTATTTTGCCTTTTTGCCTTGGCGAGAAGATCATCCCTCCTTTTCACCGCATCGACCATTTTCTGAGAATCCCAGGCACCTTCAAGGGCTGCACAATTCGACGCCGCGATCATCTGAAAGACAAAGTCTTTATTAAAATGGCGAACAGATGAAATTTTCCAAAGAAAGCTACTCTAATAGAAAATAAGAAGAAAAAAAGAACTTACTGCAACCTCGGCCTGTTTCAACTTAAGGATCGCATCAGAATGGGGAAGCTCCTTCAAAGGCGGCCAGTCTAACTCGTTTCCTCTCACGCAGGTGAGCATGTTGAACCATGATCGAGCATTATTGATGAAAAGGACTTCGCTCTCATATTGATAGGCGAAGTTATGGATCGAAGGCCGAGCGCCGACATCTGCTTCTTTCTGCGAACCGCGAGGACGAGCTAGGACGATCTCTTTTCGAGAAACAAAAGGCTTCTTTTCGCCAGAATTGGCGTCGGAAATCTCCCCCCCTCCTCTTCTTCATAAAACCGTTTCCATGGGTTAAGAGCTTTAGCCTAACTAGGTTTGTCGGTAGCCGTCTTCCTAGCGGAAGATTCTTTGACATGCTTGCTTACCACGGCCGCCTTCTTCGCCGGATTCTCCTGGTCTGGCCTTTCTTCGGCCATCCGATTTTTAGGTAGAGTCTTAGATGGGACCCTCTCTGATGGAGCCGCCATATTTGATTTAGCAGCTACTTCTGCTAGGGGCACGGCCGACTTCTCACCAGAAGTGGTAGACGGCTCGCCTCCACTCTGAGGTAACGGAGTCGCGTCCTTCTCCTTTGCCGATTCAGCCGAACGCGGGAGATTGGACATGATCCTCTGCGAGTAATCGACTGATATCTTCTTCACCTTTCCTATTCTTGGTTTAGTTAACTCGGCTTGAGTAACTTTTTATGTCGTGTTCCACTTAACTAAGAACAAACGGAGAAAGGAAGTTCAGGACTTAAAACGAAAAGCATCATCAGCGAAAGCAGGAAAACGAGACATACCTTTAGAAATCCGCGGAAGAGATCGGTTGATACGTTCCCGAGTTACATGCGACCACTTACGAAGACTGAGATCTCGGATAATTTCAACAATCGGAAAGAAGTTGTCCGGATAAGGCTTGAGGAACGGATGATGCACTGCAAAAGCAAAAGAAAAATTAAGTAAATCATCCGTGTTGAGAAACAGCAAACTCATAACGATATCTACCAAAATTCATATTCCAAGACGATCTGATAAGCTCTGTATGCTTCTCGGGTACAACCAGGGGAATTATCTCGGCGTAGAAGTAATATCGCTGCCAAAAGCGAATCTTATTCGGCGCATCCATAACTACGCCTTGGTCCTTTTTCAGTCTAACCGCGAAACACCCTGGACTGGTATTTGTCATGGGATTGATTGAAGTCATCTCCTCGAATATCCTGATGGTGATCGTTATGTCAGCTTCGGCCCCTAACACAAGAAGACCTACCATGTGGCGAACCGCGGTAGCTGAAAGCTGAGAAATGGCGATCTCACAATGATGACAGTAGGAGATGAGCAAGTCAAGAAGTGGCAACCAAAGGCGGCAACCCGCAATATCGGTGTTGATAAAATAAGACTTGTACAAGGTAACATAGCCAGCTGGAGGATTCCAGGGTCGGTCGAACGGACCGGGAATAAGGAATTTAATCCTCAGATCGGCTCCGCACTCTTGAAGCGTAGAAGTCAGTGTCTCAACGGTAGAACGAGTTTGAAAGAAATTATCATACTCTTCCTTGGGAGCAGCCGATAACCCAGGAGGTGAGATATAGGTGTCACTATCATCATCACCCGTATCATTTCCCTCGGCTTCGACCTCATCTTCTTTAGGATTCTCCGAATCCGAATCTCGAAGCTGTGGGATCTGTAGCTCGGTTCGGCCCGAACTTTGCGCGGCGTCAGTCAGTCGAGATAACTTGAAGCGGCGCTCAAGCTCCTTGGCCTGCCGATAGCAAGGATGTCTTTTCATTTTTGAAGACGTGCTGCTATCAGAAGACGATTCGGAGGAGACAACGCGCCGACATGGTGAGTCTTCTCCAGACGAAACAGGAACGATTTCCTTGTCCTTTGTTCTCCAAACAACGGATCAAAGACATAACTACTGAAGAACAGATGAAGAACACAGCAACGAAAAGTGGGTTTGATCTAAACACCTAGGAAACTACGGCTGAGCAACGGCGGAAGGCAACTCGGAAAATAAAAACCGGTGGAGAGCAAAAAAATTACCTTTAACTTCCTCGTCTGAGCAGAAATGAGGAAAGGAGAAGCGAGAGTGAGCCATTTATAGCAGAAATGATGGCGTCGTGCTCGAGGCAATAATTACCTAAGTGACGCTTTGTTTCTCGCATCTATAAACCGGTTCAACCGCGAATCAATCTGATTTTCACCCGGACAGAACAAATTGATTCGGTTCTCCTTTGGTTAAGACCGAAATTGGTTCAAATCAACCCATTCAATCAGAAAGACCCAACCTAAATCACTTCCTAAACCAAATGGCATTATCCTCGTACCGCCGATCTGAATAAAGTTTGAATCGCCGCACTGGGGGGATTATTGTTGGAGTCTGGATTAGCACTCTTCCCAAAAGGCCCATTCAGGAATTTAGGTCGGCCCAATTATGAAAGTAGGTTCCGAGTTGAGCTAACTCGGCCCGGTCATTTGGAACAACTAGGGCAACAAAGAAGGCAGAGACGGGAAAAGGAAAGCGGCGCGCGTGGTCAACACGCCGAGATAGAAGATATATTTGAGCCGAGATAATAGGAAAGATTCATGTTTATTTTGTTTAACCGACTTTTTAAGCCTATATAAAGGCATCTCGTCATTCAATAAATATACACGCTTTTCAATACAAGTGCCTGAGAGTTCTTAGCGAAACTGAGTTAACCTAGTTTCTCTCTAGCGACCTAGGTATTTCCCTCAGCCGCTTTGTTTCTTCCCGGAAACCTAGCGAAACCCTAATTTATATACTTTCTCACCGAATTCTTAAATCATTCTTTTAGAATCCCTTAAAAAAAATTTTAAAACTCTTTCTATTTTATGATAAACCGAGTTGAGATCTTACGATGATTGATTTGGATCCGTGTTCCATCTCTATTAGCTAGGCCCGTGCTTCACATGGCCTCGGTTTTTGGATACTTTTTACATGATTAATTAGCTCTATCGTGACAATTAACAATTATATGTCCAAGTGTTTCGCTCCGTCTAAGACACTATATGATAAGATCATATGATCGCACCACATTGTATGGATTCCGATTTACGTTCCTCACCCACACAGAGGCATGAGTTGATTATGCATGTGCAAACGACACATGTAATAATAAGTAATGATTTGACCGACTTCCAAAACAAAAATTCTCAAGTCCCTTTGTATACGAACATATATATATATATATATATATATATATATATATATATATATATATATATATATATATATATATATATATATATATATATATATTTGACCGACTTCCAAAACAAAATTTCTCAAGTCCCTTTGTATACGAACATATATATAGTAGCTACTTAACTACTTAAAATTTGTATTGGAAATTATTAGTTCTCTGGGGGATTGCATTGGCTATTAATTTAATACCAACTGGTAAAAGAAATAAAGATTAAAAAAAAAATTGTATAGAAAAATATGATAAAAAAATACATTTTTTGTCTTTTTAAATTGCAGAGTAATATTTTTGTCTTTATATTAAAATGAACAACACTTTTTCACTGTTGTGATTTGGCAAATTGGATAAAGCTCTTGTGGAAGCGAGTGAGAGACAAGAGTAAATTGTTTAATGGGGCTTGGTTTCCCGCATCCGCTTGGGAGAGAGAAGAGGAGGGAGCTTTAAATGCGACATAAGTTGGTGAGTTTATTTAAGAAATCCTTCATTTAAGACATAAAGCTAACAAAACTAGATTTAAATATCGTTCCATTTTATTTGATGTTTTAGAAAAAAATTTTATTCCAAAATATTTGATGTCTTCACATTTCTAGATAAACTTTAATTTTATTGAAAACTGTGTGATCAATTGTATTTTACAAATTTATTTATGATTGGTTGGATTGTTTTTAGTTTATATATTTAATAATTCTTTATAATAAAAAAAAAATTTAACTGCGCGTTTTTAGGCAAAACATCAAATAAAATAAAATAGAAGGAGTACATAATACTCACTCTGTTTCAATTTATTTGATGTTTTGCATGAATGCACACTTATTAAAAAAAAATATTTTTATATTATTAATTAAAATAACAATAAATAATGTTTAAAAAGCTACGTACTTTTTGTCTTTTGCATTTCTCCATGTTTTGTAAAACTAAATTATATATTAAAAATAGAAAATATCAAATAATTATGAAATAAAATAAAAATTCTGAAAACATCAAATAAATTGAAACTGAAGGAGTATTATTTTTTGTGGAACTTAGTGAAGATGGAGGTTGTAAATTAAATTAAGGTGAAAAAAATAATGCAAATTTTATACAAAAAACATGGTTTCTGAGTTGCATTAAATGGCAGAGATAATGATATTATGTTTTGTTTCTATTTTTTTCGTTTATTCTGTTACCGGATTTTATTGGTTCCAACGAGGTTTTTCCAAAACCCGTAAGGAGAAAAAATAACAATTGTCTTATAAGTGATATGGGATAACAAATTTGTTACAATGAATATAACTACAAGAAACCTTAAATTAAGTCATTATGCATGTTCGCGAAAGTGCGTACAGTTTGTATGAACTATGTTATGTTGTGTTATGTAATTATGAAAATATATATTGGTATCTGAGCTTACAAAGACATAGAATAACTAGATGGACTATGTAATCACACCTATATCCTTACGAGTGTTCACGAGTGAAGACATTTTAGTATGAATGTATGTTCTGACGGTATGAACGTATGTAGTGAGGTATGACTGTATACTAACATAAACTGGTTGTATTATTTTGTTAAGATTGAGCGTGATCCGATTTATGTGGTGGCAGGGAAGTGGAATTGTTCCACGACAGTAGAATGGGAATTCTCAATAGATTATGTGTCCTACATGAGGTGCATAAGTCTACGAAGCGATGATTCAGAGGATTCATATAAGTCGAGAGTCTTGAAGGAGTTTGGTGTTGAATGTGTCACAAGTTGTAGGTTCACTTATGTGGCGCCGGAGAAGATGGGCTTAATTGCAGCGTCGAAGATGCCGCCAATTTGTATTGGGAGTGAAGATGGTTGATATATTTGTTTTTCATGGTTTCAACCTTATGTTTTTAGCATATTTTAATCTTAAATTTGCATTTAGCCATCATTAAGAATGTATATACTTGCATTTGTCTATATCCGGTATTGTAGTGGATACTTTGGTGTTTTGGAAGATATTGGAGCAGGTTGGAGCCAAGAAGCATGAAAAACAAATCATAGGGCTTGATATACATTGTGACATTCAGAATCCAAACGTGACTCTTGAAAGATAAAGTCATATGAAACCTTTCTGTTCATAATAAAATTTTAAGATTCACATGACAATTATAGGAAATTGAGGTATCTTTCCAATAGAGGTGGTTTCAAGTCATTAGAGTTGAATTCAAAGAGATGACCGATTTACTGAACACATATCGACCCTTCTGCGAAGAGGAAGCGACCGAGAAAATCTGTGAGCCACATCGACATGTGGAGAGGCCTCAACATCCAGCTGCGGAGGAGAAAATGCAAAGTGATTTCATAGAGAGGGTTGGGGAATATGCGATCCCAAAACGTGTTTATTTTACTTTTCCGCTTTTCTTTTGGCTTGTAGACCCACATATGTTTGGTGGTCGACAAAGCCACTTGATTTATCATTATTTATGATTTATTGGTGTGTTTTAAGAGTAATTCTTTATCCATTTTTGGATCTAGATCACAAATTTATTTTTTTCTCATCCATTATGAAGTTTGGTTTGATTTTCTTGTGTTGTTATTGTTGATTCATCTATTTATCTTATCTTATATCATCGCAACTATGTCTTTTAATATTTCTATGAATATTAGTGAGTAGTTCTTCATAGGTTTATTGGTTGAGTATATGAGGGTGATTGAATGATGATCTAGGATGTTTAGAACCTAGATAATTTGTATTCTCACTTGCTAGATGTTCTTAATGCTAGGATTGAAGTAGCTATCAATCTCTTGGCCTTAGATGTTTCTATCACTGAGAAGTGTAGATTAATATTTGATAAATTCTCAAGTGTTTTAAAAACTTAAACAATGATAGTTGATGTTTAAGGTGTTTAGTGGTATTAAGAACATGATCTTCATGCATACTTACCTCCAAATTGCCAATGATTGTTAATGCTTGAGAAGTATATGGTTATTATCATGAGAGTTGAGTAACTTCATATGATTTTTCCTAGCATGAGAATCATTTTTGTGTTATTTATCATTCTTATATTAGTATTCAATCACTGAGTCGATAATCTCAATCCAATAACTAATTTTTTATCTTTTACTCAAAATCATTACATCTCTCTTTTTACTTTGTTTCTGTGAATCTTAGTATTTTGTTAGTGAATGATATCATGTTTAATTGCAATTTTTATTTAATTGCATCTCACTTAGATTCTTAGTATAAAACAAAATATCTTATATTAGCTTAGATTAAGGAACTTTGTGTATTCTTGGTGTTATAGATCACTAGCTCTTTGTGGATTCGATCTTGAAATGCTACATCAACATATCATTTGATTATGGTAGCGTATTAGAAAAGATGGTGTGTAAAACGCAAACATCAATGGTATGGACACTTTTAAAAGTGATAAGAAAAAAAATGAGGGTATTATCTTGTACGCGGAGTTTGAAGAAAGGAATAATGTGGTAGTTAGAGGTAGTATAACAAAAGAAACATGAGGAAGTGACATGGATATACCTCTGAATCTTAGTCAAACTCGTGGAGATGGTATTTTCCAATAGTTGATTCTATGTCAAACCGGAAGTAGCGGTTTTGGAGAAAATTCTTCTACCTTTATTGGAACAAATTCATACAGCGTTGGAGGCGTTGGGCGCCTTGCAGATAAAAAGAAAAATTCAGTTGTTGTAGCTTTGGAAGCAGTGGAGCATGGAGTGTTGGGAATGTCCTGAAATCTATTGTGCTTACTCTAAGTGAAAGTCGAATCGTCGAGATGAGACAATCATATGACACTAGGTAGTCGTAATGCTTTGCTAGAAGCCACTTATGATCAATAAGTTTAGAACTCATTGCTAGTGTTATATGATCCTACAGGGTCACACACCTAAGCAAACTGGACGTAGTATACGAGGTTGATCATTAATGTAATGATTTGATGAATGCATATTTGATATGCATTCGATACCAATTTTGTGGGGCAGTGTCGATCGATACATCAAGTGTGTCGGTCGACACAACTCGCGAATTGCCAGATTAAAATCGGTTTAATCGTTGGTTAATTTGGTTGTGGTTTAAGTCGACATATATAAGATATATGGTCGACCTAAACACTTATCTAACCTAATTCACAGCCACCAGAACGGTAAGAGAAACCTCTCGAGAGATCTGATCTCTAAAGGCACTAGCATCCCTCCTATTCAGTTTGTGTGCGTGTGGATACCAGTAGAGGCACAGCTTTTGAGGTGCTTCGTGATCTCGATTATCTGCAAAACCTTCTGCTGCTAATAACCAGGTAATCCTGAGATCCTAATGATTCGATATACGTGAACCCTAGATCTTAGGCTTGGAATTCATACTAGGATTGCCTAATTGGATTAGGAACTGATAAAAATTCCTTCATGGAGAAATTCAGATATGTGAGACATTTGTGAAAGAAACACAAGCATTTGACGCACTTTCATTTAATGGTGAGTATGAAGAATGTTAAGACACAATATGTTTGAATGGTGAGGATGATGATTCCAGAACCATTTTACCTTGTGAAAGTGAGAGATTGTCTAGAAGATCTTATGATAAATAGGGTCAGCTAGCGAAGATAATGATGAAGATGAAGATGAAGATGAAAGGGAATCAACATCGGCTGATGAAAATCTTGGAGATGAGATTAGAAGAGTCTCGATCCATCTCAATAGATGCAGTAGCTTAACAGGGCGTCCGATGATGTTGATGAACTTACTAATAAGGCATATTTAGGTAATGAACAACCACCAATCGTGTCACCTTATACTCAGAACACATCGGAGCCCACACCATCCGCTATGCTGCTGAGCTTACAAAATATATATGCAGATATCTGTGATCAAGTTACATTGTTTGCAAAAGATTCCCCACCAATGTTTGACGACGAGATAAAAGGTGGGAAATTGCTTGCTGCTATTGATATAATAGTGGTAGATTATGGTATATATAAGGTGTGCTTTTCAGATCGAAGAAGGATTAAAAGGTTACAATGTATGTTTTTGCCATAAAAAGGTTGTTTCACTTTTGAACTTTGAGGTTGACACGTAAGAAAATAGTTATGCAATGCATTGATCCACATGGTGATTTGATGGTAATGGATACATTTGTACCCTATTATTCTTATTATGAGATAAGGAAGGTGTATTTGCATCACTCTTACGATACTACGTTAAGAATTACAACATCAAACATGCTACATCACGAGTTATAGAAGAGTTGTTGAAGAAAACGTCTGGGAATGGGACAACTAGACCTAGGCCGAGAGACTTTCCGCTACCGTTGATGGAGGAGTTGCAAGTTACGGTGTCGTACCGGAAAGCGTGAAGAGCATGAGATATGACTATTGAGGCAATTCACGGATCACTAGAGGGAATCGACATGTTACTTCTTGCATATATTTATTTCATGTTAAAGGCAGATTCAGGAACGGTATATCATCTCCAGACAGTAGATGAAGAAGATGGTGTCAAGAGGTTTGAATCTCTGTTTTCGCATTTGGTGCTTCTATTAAAGGTCAGTTGTGGCTACGGAAGGTGATCGTTGTGGACGGGACGCAATTGTGGGGTAAATACATGGGTTGCATGATGAGTACGACTTTCCAAGATGGTAACTTTCAGATTTTCCCCGTTCGTTTGCCGTCATCGATGGTGAGAACGATGCATCATGGGAATGGTTCATGCGTAAAATGGTTGAGATTTTCCTTGATTCGTGTGATCTATTCATTGTCTATGATCGTCATTCATCGATTTTCACGGCCACTAAGTAGGTCTACCCTATGGCCAACCACAAAGTGTGCACTGTCCACTTGAAGAGGAATGTGGGCTCGAAGTTCAAGATAGACGGATTGTCCAAACTAGTTTCAAATGTTGAGCGAGCATATAAGAACGGAAACGTCGTCAGGGCATTTGAAGAGGTACTTTTTTGGAGTGAAAAATATGCAAAATGGTTAGAAGATATGGGATTTGAGCATTGGACTCGGGTTCATGGAAAGGGGGATAGGTACAACTTAATGAGTAGCAATATTTCCGAGTCGTTGAAAGTCGTGCTTTCGAAAGGGAAGAATTTCCTTATTACATCGACAACTGAGTTCATAATGACTATGCTGATGCGGTGGTTTTGTCTGAGACAAAAGGTGGCTGCAAAGAGTCAATCGATAGTGACCCCGGAGGTGGATAGATTGCTTGTTACGTTGGCTGAGGATTCGTATAAATGTTCGGTTACCCAAGCTTCACAGTGGAGTGTGCTAGTTACCTCCCTTACTTATTGACAGTACCATGTTGCCTTAGACGGTGGGCAATGCACCTGCAAGGTTTCCGACAAGCTGAAGCTTCATTGCTGCCATGCAATTGTCGCAACAAAGTTTTTCAAACTCAACCCCATTACTTTGGTTCATCAATACTATAAGCTAGATACATGGAAGAACGCTTATGCCGGCAGCTTACTACCGGTATCAAACTCAGCAGAAGCTTATGAGTAAGTACCTGATGAACTGAAAATATGTTGTTGTTACCACCGCGTACGAGAAGTCCGCCTGGTAGGCCGCTTACAAAGAGAAAGAGATCCGCATTTGAAATACTTGTAAGTTTCTAAGACTTTAAATACATGTAAGTTACTTATATTTTTTTATTTTTCACAACCCGTTTTCACGAGAATGTGTAACAAAGACGGTTGTATATCTTGGTAGGGGGATGCCAAAGAAAAAAGAACGCCAACAAATGTAGAAGATGTAGCCAAGAATAACATAACAAGGTGAATTGAAAGAATCCGATATGATAGCGGAAGAAGACTGGATATGCTTTTAATTATGGGGTTGACCATTTTAGTGTTGCATCTTAATGCGGTTTTGGTTCAAAAATTACTACATATGATTGTTCACGTTTTTGGAATGAATGTGCAAAGACCGGTTATGCGCACGTTCACATGTTTATATGACATTAACTTATTATTTGTCACAATTGATTTGTAATATCGCTAATGTATATGTGACTAATGTTTAGTTAAATTGCATTCGGCATCCTATGTTGTCAATGATATATGGAAATAAATTAGACGTTATAACGTGTACATATAGAAATAGATGAGTGTACGTGCATAAAGGGATGATATGACGTTCATTTCATTCACAGTTACATTAATAATAGATTCCTCTTGGCCTGGTAAACATATTGTAACGTAGTGAAAGTTTGTAATGTAGAACGTTAAGAAAAAAGAACCAACGTGTAGGAGACACAAAAAAACTAGCAACTCAAACAGTTTGGATTTCCGCCTAGATGGAACCTACAACCACCGCATAGTGGATTTGGAAGAGCTTATGATGATTGAAAAAAATTTACTACATGTGATCCCAAATCTCTAACAGCCTTTATTATGCATTCTACTATGTCAGCCGAGCGTTCAAAATCTTCCCACCAACGTAAATTCTCTAGACGTTGTAAACCATTACCCCAGTTCCCATAAAATATATGATACATCCCTTGCAAGAATATGACGTACGAACAATTTTGAGGGGTTTGCTCAACAACGAGAGTGCTCGTCTCGGATCTAACCTAGAAAATAGTGTTCGGAGGCCCTCCAACAATAAGGCGATGGGGTTTTTTGCAACAACACACCTTCTCACATGTAAGAATAGCATACAAGTTAGCTCTTACACCATACCATAATAGGTTTCTAAGGTTTGTATCTTCACAAGTAATATATTTTTTATTAACCTTTGGAAAAAGGAGCTTGCAACATTTCGTAGAGAAATGGCGTTTACCAAAAGGGAATTTATGTTGACTATGTGCAACACGCTTCTCTTGTTAGCTAGCTAATTTGTGGTTTCATTGACTCCCATCAACATAATGAAGTCGGTAAATCATGAACGTGCAACACAATTGATGATATCGCGATTTATAAAATGGTTACATTCCTCACATATAAATAAAAGGGATGGGTGGCGAGCTGCTTTGAGTGGCATAATTAAGGATTTAAGCTGTGAACATTCCAGAAAATGATATGCACATTCACTAATAACTGAGACATCTCCAAACTACGACGAATGATATGGATATTAACTCTTTTGACATAATGATTAGCTGGTAAGCGATGCTACGTGTGAAACAGTGTTTGCAGTATTCCCCTCTGAAATAAAATCCCCATTCACCTTCACACATGTGGTATCAATGAGATTTGAAAGTTTTGAAGAACCTAGCATATCGAGTCATAGGCCAACCCTCTCTCATATCCCTTACAGCGTGAACTATCCAAATCCCAACACACACCACATTATTTAAATCATCCCACCAACGCATGGTCTCTAAGATATCGGATCTCTCGACGGACATTCCAAACATTAAGTGGCACATTCCCGTAGCCAGTATGTTGTAAGAACATGAAGTGAGGCCTCGTTGTAAAATTCTAATTGCCCTATCACAATTGCGTTCCACAAAGGCAACATGTATGCCTTCCATGAGAAATGGTGTTGTATTTCTCGCATCACCTACCACATGAATCTAGTTTGGGCTATGAATATAGGTATTACACCAAGTAAAAACCAATAGTAAAAACCAGTATATTACCTTTGAAAGAATGCCCTGCTCGTTCTTTCTATACAAATGTATTCGGCATTAAACATGAAGTGATCTATTTCGGCCACCCTGTGTACTTCCGGTAAACGCGCCAACTCATTCATTTATTTTTTTATGAAACCAATAAATATGAGTTAACAATATCTCTTGATCGAGCAACACATTCTAGGAGGTCAACTTGAAGTGGTTGAGGGATTTTGAACATTTTTTCTACCTCACAACGGCTTGGAAATGGATATAAGAGGGTTAATGTATCATGGGAAAAATGTTACTAATCCAACTTGTTCTTTATACTAATGTTTCATCTGACATTTAACCACTACCCTTATTATAACATATTTAAAATACACAATTACTTAGCATATTAATGTATCCCTTATGAGAAAGTATAGCTAATTTAACTAGTAAAAAATAGACTTTTAACCACTAAATTAAGTACTACCAAGTAGTAATACTTATGGATGGGACTTTCAGCCGCCAAATTAAGTGTTAACAAGTAGCTATACATATGTAGTAAATATGGTGGTAGATGTGAACATTCGTATATGATAAATGAACGTTCATCAAACTAATATAAATGTGCGTACAAAAAATATGAACAATTTGATATGTAACCTGCAACTAGAATTTAAAAGAAAAACAAAAAAAGTTCTCAGAAACGTAAATAGACTCAACTTAAAGTGTTGATAGAAACTAAGCATCTAAAGTTATGAAAAAAAAAGTGAAACATAAATCAAAGTTAACATCAAAATAGTGAAAAAAAAAAAAATATGACACAAACCACATAATAATATAATGTGAGTAACATAATAAAGATGTTCTTCGCTTAGTTGTCATGGTAAAACTCAGGGATTAGCCAATTCAACAACTGTGTTGAGCATATCACAAGAATATTTTGCGGATTTAGGGAAGTTTGGTAGCATTGCTCAACTACATCTCTTCCATAGTGCTGCTTCTTAGCATCTCGAGATACTTGATGATAACCGGTCTGTTGTTTCCTTCGGTTTTGTTGCGTGAAACATAGGCAGCTACCATGAATTGCCATGGTTTCAACACTTTGCTGATTTTCCCCCGGCCTATCTGGTTCACAAGGTAAGACAACATCGTAGTGATTGGTTCCATCATTTTAGCAATTTCTTCATTGTCATTGTCACCACTCCTTGTATCCAATAAAAAATAAGACCATTCTACTCGCGATATGGATAACCAGACTTACACGCCAGTCATCAGCCCGCATCGGCATATAAATGGTATTGGCTGCAGCATCCATTGATCTGCCGGCCTGTGACGTATTCAACCAACAAAAGATCCCACATGAATTCATCATCGTCTCTATTTAACTCAGATTTAACATACCTGGATTTTAAGTCATCAAAGTTTCTCGCCAACGTATCCGAGAATATAGAATCGACTATGGTTATTTTTTTCTAACGTATGCTTCTTCATGTATGCTCCATAAAAGCGACAACAAAGCCCTCATTTGTTGTGTATATACCAAAATTGACATGTTATGAATGCATATGATTGGACTTTTCAACTCTAAAGTTGTGTAGTCTACCACATTAAAAAAAACTCATCTCGTAATAAAGATTAATTCCCACCGTGCTAATTTCTCTGAACACCTTAGTATTCAATATTTGTCTCGTCATCAGGGTCATTTGACTGCAAAAAAAAAAAACAACAACAGAAGAGTTACACATTTTGATAAATGAGTAAAAATAAGGGTTGTTATAAACTTACTCTATGTCTAGTAGACTTTCCGCACCCATAATCGTAAGTTGTGACTCCTCGTACATAAGAACGTCAAGAGGGTGAATCGCCTATGAACCTAAAATCTTGGGGGAAAACAAATTCAGGAAAAGGGAGTAGAATCCGGGTTCCAAATCTTTACTTTGTCTCTCCTCCGAGGGTATATGGTCCGGAAGAAATTGTGACTTAGAAAGTCGCACTGCAGTGGAGTACAAAATTCACCATCGCATGTCTCTAGTACTTACAGGTACTGAACTTTGGATTGGCGAATGATACAAGAGTTTTTCATGTGTTGCACTTGTCGGAGCAGTACATCGTTGGAGGCTTTCAAAGTTCACTGAGAACTCCGGATGTTGTATGCAAAAAAATGTAACACAAGAAAAAGTTACCATTATTTACAATTATATATACGTTCATAAATTAATTGTAAGTGTTCATTTTCTGAGTATTAAATCTCACCGAAAAGTTTGAATGTTCACCAATCTCTGGAACTGCTGCTTCATCGGCCATACCCTCTCTTTTTTCCTTCCCATTATGTGCTACAGAGTTCCTCGTCATTACCACCGAGTCTACCCTTCGCTACACTACCAGCCTCCTCCATGGGATGCTGTCCAGCTTGTGAATCAAAAAGGACACTATTTCAGTTTAATGGAAAAGTTTTCACATTAAATAAATAATCCTCTTTATTATCATTATTTACACATTATCTCTAGTGCTTCATTAGATGGGTATGGCTTGCGCGGTTTCTGGATTTGAGAAATTCCTCACGACCCACAACAGTTTTGGTCTCCCCAGCCTCACCACCCACATAAGGCTTACTAATTAGATTGTCGTTGACAGTGTCCGTGGATATAGGTGCATTCAAGAGAGAATTGCGATCGAACCATGAACATTCAATATGCAACTCAACCTGTTCTGGAAACCTGACTTACCAAGGAGTCTTCAAGAAGTGGAATCATATCCAGACCATTTTCTATGAAGAATGTATGCCTATTTCAAGACAGGTGATTTTCAGGGAACCCGCTAAAGACTTACTTGCACTTTTTGGAGTGCTCAGAACGAACCAGGATGAATCAAGGAGTAAAGGAACTTGTTCTGGATTCTTGATTGATCAGGGAATGCATGAGAGTTGGAATCACACCAATACCATCTCGGACGAAGAACATATGCAAGATCAAACCCGAAGGTTGCTGGACTTGCCTTATTTGGAAGCTCACGGATTTAGTGAACTCCGGAACTATGTTTGGCGATCAGGAGCACGTGAAACATCTCCTTGGGCTAATGGTTATACTCTTTTTCCCTTAAGTGTGGTTTTATCTCAATTGGGTTTTCCCACTAAAGTTTTAATGAGGTAAACCAAAGTCCGATACAGGAGAAGGAGAATATGGCCCGTTCAACCTTCTTTCTTGTCTTTTCTTTTATGATTTCGACCAGGACCTTTTGGCCCACTTTTAACCTATACCATTGGCTATTTAAGCCATTCTTTTCGTTGCTAATAAGATTAAGTAAGTTGATGATAAGAAAATCCTAGTATTGTCTAGTGACCGTTCTCTTGGTTCTTGCATGGATTCCCCTTGAACAATTGATCATATTGTCTTCTTACTTGTATGCGTGAGTTACTCAAAGTGTTCTTGTCTCTATTCTATTCGAATCATCCACCATCACCCATTGACCAAGGAGAGAGCGTCTTCGACCAGCTCCTTTGTCCCATCGTCCACCCGGTGTCGATCGATTCCCCATCGCGTAGATCGATCCCTCTCGACCACTCGACCACCCGCCTCCGATCTTACATCATCTGGTATCAGAGCTAAAAGCTCTTGAAACCAATCTGGCTATCTCTGAACCTTTTGCTTATTTTGTGTTTTAGTTTTGTTATTTGCTTCTTCATAAATCGAAAACCCATAAAAATTGTCTTGTTTGCTTTGGTTTTCATCCAGCCTAGTTTGTTTATTGCTGCAATTCTGTTCAAAATCGGTTCTGATAGTTCTAGTTTGCTTCTGTCTTTTGCTTCTGAAAATTGAAAACCAAAAAAAAAAAAAAAATTTGCTAGTTGAACTTGTAGGTTGGCACCTTAAAACCGGCTGCTAAGGAATTGCTCTCTCTCTCTCTCTCTCTCTCTCTCTAGTTTTGGTGTTTTGATTGCTCACTTGCTCGGTTTATTAGCTCCAGTTTTATCTTTGTTTGCTTCTGTTCTTTCTGTTTTAATAAAATAAAATCAAATAAAAAGTTAGTGTTTGAATCGGTTGTTAAGTTGTTAGAGTACCTAAATCGGTCAGTAGGGTTTTTCCTTCTCTTGCGATCGTTTGTGTGCTTTGACTTCTCTTGCGCTCGGTTAGTCATTGTTTCAGTTTCTGCATTGTTTTGTTTCTGTCCTTGCATTACATCATCTATAAAAATAAAAATAAAAAACTAATCATCTAGGTTGCTTTCACAGCAGTCTCTAGTCCTCTTCTTGATGGTCCGACGGAGTACAAATCAGGTATTAGCGGCTTGCAATACTTGTTATTCATGCGACCTGACATAGCCTTTGTTTTGAATAAACTGTCCCAATATATTCATCAGCCACGCTTGGATCATTGGGTTGCTGCGAAGAGGATTCTGCAGTATATTTGTGGTTCTAAGCATCATGGTATCTTCTTCTCCGCCATAAATCCATTGCATGTTCATGCCTTTTCGGATGCAGATTGGGCTGGAGATCGTGATAATTATGCATCTACTGGTGCCTATCTTGTTTATGTTGGGAAACATCTTGTTTCTTGGTCATCTAAGAAACAGAAATCAATCGCACGCTCGTCTACTGAAGCTGAATACAAGTATGTCTCACAAACAGCTTCTGAGGTGGAATGGGTGGTTGCGCTTCTTCGTGAACTCGGTCTTACACTTCCCCAAAAGTCGGTCATTTATTGTGATAACATAGGAGCTATGTATCTCTCTGCAAATCTTATCTTTCACTCACAAATGAAGCATGTTGCGGTGGACTATCATGTCATCCGTGAACTTGTTCAAGCTGGTGTTTTACGAGTAGCTCATGTCAGTTCATCTGGTCAGTTGGCCGACTGTCTTACTAAAACATTGCTTCGGACGAAATTTAAACCATTGTATGTCAAGATTGGCCTTGCTACGCCTAGTCTATTTTAAAGGGGCGTATTAGACATGTAGAGTTGTTATGATATTGTTAGGATACTTTTAGTATCGTATCACATATTCTCAGCATATACTTAGTATAATCTTATCTTGTTGATAAGATCTTTACCTTTGTCGATTGTGTATATGTATTGTACGCTTCTCTTGTTAATTAATACAATCACAATACATTCATTTCATATTAATATAGAGGGAATGGCTCCCAAGTTTAGATTAATATAATGAATCTTCAACAAATGTAAATTAGTAAACTACATGGTTAAATTTTCAGATTATTATTATTATTATTATTATTATTATTATTATTATTATTATTATTATTATTATTATTATTATTATTATTATTATTATTATTATTATTATGATCATCATCAAATCTATTTGTTATCATTTGGATCGAGGGAATGGCGCAAGTTTAGATTAATATTATGAATTTTCAACAAATGTAAATTAGTAAACTACATGGTTAAATTTTCAGATTATTCTTATTATTATTATTATTATTATTATTATTATTATTATTATTATTATTATTATTATTATTATTATTATTGTTCTTATTATTATTATTATTATTATTATTATTATTATTATTATTATTATTATTATTATTATTATTAGGGATGATTGGGTGTAAAACCCCAAATAGTTTCTTTATAAAGCTTTTGGCTTCCATTGTTCAGATATTAGATCAAGGCAAATACGTATACGAAATCGTTCCATATCTACCCCTATGAAGAAAGAGATCAAGACAGCGGCGGCGAGCATTAAATGATCTTGCTCCCTACTCGATATGGAAATCTTTAGGGAAACGAGATTACTGTTTGTAGAACACTTCCCAATGATGATGTTGATTCTGGACCACACAATACACATAAAATTAAATCCATTGTATAACCGCAAACAAACTTACCTACATACGCGAGAACTCTCTTGCCTATATTAATGGAGGCTTGCGTTGAACAGAAGTGTGGATAGCCATTAAAGGTGTTAGCTGGAAGATCATTTACTAAGAAGCCTTAGACAAATTTAAGACAGGTAAGTATAAATATAAAACCTCTTCTTGTTTTCTTTATGTTTTCCTGACACTTGTTGAAACACGGCTCATACTAATCCAGACTACAGGTTTTTGTTGAAGGGACTTTGTTGAACAAGGCGCTAGAAGTAGGGATTGCAAAAGGAAAATGGATCAGGCGGGAAGATGGGGAATGGTTTCATGAACCTGATTGGGACTTGGTTAACTGCTCAGTGATGTTGAAGGAGAATGTGACATACCTGGAACTGGTTGCCTCTGTGTCAGCCAAGTTAAACCTGAAGGAAGGCGACACTATTACCATCAGTTATAAGTGGCCACAGTGGATGCTCGGACCAGAATGGAGTAAGACGGTGCCTATATTTATACGAGACAACGAAGACGCTGAGTTGTTTATGTCAATACGAGCAGATCTCGCTGAAACCTTCCTACGTGTTGATGTCCAACATGGTGGGCAGTCAAAGGAGTTAGCCATTGTTACTGAGTTAGAAAACCGTCTGGTGTGGGACGTTCGTTTAATGGAACTCCTTACGCCAAGCCCACCACAAATAAGAACAGAGAGAGGCGAGGCATCGTCTACAAACCACCATCTTCCTAAGAATCTGGTCAATGCAACCACGTTTGAAGGTAACGTTTTTTAAAAATGGTATATTCGGTAATATATGAAGCTCTGATTTTTAAATAAATCATCTGTCTACAGGGATCACATTTTATGAGAAGCTGACGGCTATTGAAAAGTATTTCAACGAGCACAAGTGGCAGTCTAACCGGAGGACCAACACTGGATTAAATATTGATCTTAACGATTCGACCTATAACCCAAATAACAGTGTGCTTGTGCCTCTGCTAAGTGTCAGCTCGGCCATATCCTCGTCACCTTCCTTGGACAGTAAAACCTCGGAGTACGCAAAAACAGGTGATCTGTTTTTTGACTTTGGGGATCATAACCGACCCACTCCGACAGGTAAATAATTTGTTGTATAAGCTTTCCTTTATACAACTTTACCCGTTAAGTTGTGTACACGGAAATATGATTGAACGGCAACAATGTTATTTGCTATTCAACAACGTTAAACTCTTGTAGCACTTTAGAGTACATTGAATGACTACTTATTGCGATCCTGATTTTGTACTGCAGAGAGTAGTAGCAGCGTTCCTAGTATATATCCACCGTTGGATCCCGCTGATGAGACACATGGTACGACCGAGGCACCTATCACTCCAAGTCCGAAATCTTTGGGGAAAACCCCAATGCCAGCTGATCCAATCAACTTAGGAGGTCAGTCTACTCGGGCCACGCCTGACGTTGTAGGGGACAAAGACACTATTCTTATGGGACACCCTGTTGACCATCCATTTTGGAAAAATGCTCAAATTGGGAATTTTTCAAGGAACCGTATCGATCTAGGTGGGCAGGATCATCCGTTGACCGAGACACGAATTACACCCGCAATGCACGCACGAGATGCACCACCGTATTTCGATGACCCAATAGGTGAAGGTAAATTATATTATCGTATAACGAGTTGATTAAAATGTTATCCGTTACCGTGTACTAAGTGTGAATGTTGAAACAAATGAGTTGGATAAAGCAATGCACGACGTTGACTATGAAGGTGATGACTTCCGTTGGTCGCATCTTCAGGAGTAAGGAAGATTGCAAGATGAAGTTAGCGATACACGCGATTAACAGGAAATTTCATTTCCGTTACGCCAAGTCCGGTCCTGAAAGGATTGTAGTAGTATGTGTTGGGGATAGGTGTCCCTGGAGAGTGTATGTCCCGAAGTTTGACGACAGCCTCCGATATGAAGTGCGTAGTTGCACACTGCAGCACACATGTAGTGTTGATGCTAGGGGAAACTTCCACCGGCAAGCTTCCACAGTGGTGATGGGAGATCTGATCCGTTCTCGTTTCAAAGGTAGTGGTAAGGGACCACGGGCATGCGAGGTGAGGCATTTGCTACGTCACGAATACAGTCTCCATGTTAGTTACTGGAAGGCATGGAGAGCGCGCGAGATTTCTATGGATCATTGCTATGGATCATGCACTAGGATCCTCTATGGGAAGTTATGCATTGATCCCACCATATTATAAGCTTTTACTACAAAGTAATCCAGATTCTGTGCTCGGACTTCAAACGGAGGCGGGAGTAGGAGGCGTAGAGCGATTTAAGTATTTGTTCTTCTCACTTGCTGCTTGCGCCCATGGTTATCAGTTCATGCGGAAAGTGGTGGTAATCGATGGCACACATCTGGAAGGGCGATATGGTGGATGCCTTCTCGCTGCCAGTGCCCAAGATGGGAATTTTCAAATATTCCCATTGGGGTTCGGGATTGTGGACTCGGAAAATAGAGATGCTTGGGAGTGGTTCTTAAGGAAGCTATCCGGAATCGTCCCTGATGACCCTGAGCTGGTGTTTGTTTCGGACAGACATGGTGCTATATACCTGGCAATAAGAAAGGTAATCCCCTTTTCTCATCCGGCCCAATCATTATTTGTTACCACAAATAACTTTACTATGTTCCTTGACCCGGTTGGTTTAGGTGTTTCCAATGTCTTCGCACGCGGCATGCATGGTCCACCTTCAGAGGAACGTTATGAGTAAGTTCAAATCCGAGCATCTAAAAAAACTGGTATCCGAGGCTGGACGTGCATATCGCTTTACTGAGTTTGAGAGGTTGTTTGGGGAAATAAGAGCAACAAGCGTGAGGTGCGCAGAGTTCCTTGAAGGCGTAGGGTTTGAACACTGGACGCGTAACCATTTCGTTGGGGAAAGATACAACGTTATGACAAGCAATATTTCAGAATCACTGAATGCAGTGATTACCATGGTCAGAGACTCTGATATATCATGGTTTTTACTAGTTTTAGACCATGATATAAGTGTGTTTTAGAGTCTATTTGTGTTTCTTTAGAGTCTTTTACAGGCTTTATTAGGTACAAGCACATTTGGAGCAGAAGTGGAGATTTTGGAGCTGTTTGGTGCATTTTGGAGATTTGGTCCGAGAGACAGAGTTCACTGTCCAGATTTGAGGATTGCGTCGATCGTTGCACACCTGCATCGATCGATGCATAGCGCGAATGGGCCAGACTCGGCGGTTTAATGAAGAATGATGATATTGCAGAAAAGCCCATATATTTACACAGAAGCCCAAAACGTGTTTTAGACTATATATTAGGGTTTTTAGCCACTTGTTTAGGCGACGCTTTATTTTTATTCAGAGAGAGTTTTAGGGGCTGATCTTGTTCTCGAAAGAGACTTGATTTCGAACCCCAGTTCTTTATTCTGTTATATGATATTTGGTTTTCTACTTAAGATGTTTTCTGTTTCGATGAACATGTCTGAGTAGTTTACCTGTTAGGTTGAAGGATTCTCATTAGGGATTTCATGGAACTATAGTTTAAATCAATCTGTAGGGATTCATATCTGCTAGTTCTTTGTTTAGGTTGTTCTTAATGCTTAATCTGAAGTAGCTAATCAGAATTATGATGTTAGGTTGATTGATACAACGAGAGTTGGTTAATTAGCTAGAAAGAACCTAGATGAGCAATTTGATCTACTCGCAAAGAGATTTGGTTTAGGGGAATTGTGAACATATCAAACCTGATCATTAATGCTAGTTTAATCTGTTAGTAATTTCAAAGAGATTTGGATTGCTGCACTTAGACTTAGAGAATTCTCGCAACGAGAGTTGGTGAATTCTATATCCGTGTTCGAGTTCTAGAACAGTTATTGATTAGATCCTGATTGACTGATTGCTTGTGTTCCTGATCTCCTGAGAACTCCTGAAATCTAACGCTTCGCTTCCTTGCTCACAAACTCGCCTGCTACTGATTACTTATCTGCTTGCTGATATTTACTGCTTTCTCATCATATTTGTTTTCTCCTAGTTTAATCTCTTCTGTTTGATAATATATCGTTGACCAAAGTCCCTGTGGATTCGATACCCTAAGTACTACAACTACATCACTGTGCACTTGCAGTTAGTATAGGGATTAAAACTAGACCTATCAAGTTTTTGGCGCCGTTGCCGGGGACTCTTTTGAGTCTTCGATAGATTTGAACTTAGGGTTTAGACTAGGTTTTTCGTTTTTATTTTTTGCTACTAATTTTTTTTTCTTTTCTGTTCTTGCGTTTCAGGTACGCCTGTAATCGCCTTGCATCGATCGACACAGTCCTGTGTGTCGATCGTCACATCATCGCGCTTGCATCGATCGACGCTTCTCCTGCATCGATCGACACATATCGTAAGGAAGATGTGTGATTTCTTCAGTCCAGGGATTGACAGTTCACAGATAGCTGGGTTGAAGAGTAAAGTCGACTATCTGCATAGTCTTCTACTTGAAAAGTATGCGCAAGAAGCTATCAACTGCGTTGGAGGGAATGAATTCTACAGTCAGGAATCTGCTTTTCAGGGACCTTTCTAGCAACAGGGTAATGCCTTCTCAAGGAACTATGGTGTTAATTCTTACCAAGCACCCCCTGCACCTACACATAAGAGCAGATTGGAAGCTATGATGGAGCAGTTGTTGGAAAGACATGAAGAGGATCTGAACTACATCAATAGCTCTGGATTCCAAGGAAACAGGTTTGGTAATCAGCAGGGTAATCAGTGGGCTTATGGATCATCCACCTATCAGGCACCTCCTGCTGCTAATGCTTATAAGAGCAAGATGGAATCCATGATTGAGCAGCTGCTAGAGGATCAGACCAAGACTGTTGTAGACTTCGACAGGAAGTTGGATGCTATGCATGAAAATCTGAATGGGAAGCTTGAATCTCTGAGCACACATGCAAATGAGCTAGATATCCGGATTCAACAGACATCTCAAGCAATGCAAAGGCAAAATGAAGCTAGAAGAGCTGAACAGTACAAATCCATCAAAGCTGTAACCATAAGAGATGAGATTGAGTTGCTAGGTGAAGAAGAGAGCATAATCTCGGATTTTCTGGATGAATATTGTCTGTCTGATACATGCATCGATCGACACCCCCTTAGTGTCGGTCGACACGCAGTTCTGACGGCAATTTCGAATTCTTTCGACGAACATAATCGCCTTGTGTCAATCGACACACCTACTGCATCGATCGACACAGATCACAGACGAGACCAGAAACCTGCAACAGTCCCAGAACGAGTCTACTAGCCCATTGTGCCATATCCTAAGGTTCCTAAACCCTCTAAACAAGAGCTAGAAGTGGTTAACTGCATGAAAGTGATGGATAAGAAGATGATCTCCACTGATGGTGATCTGAAAGAAGAAGTTCAGATTGGTGGAACTACAGTATATGATAGTGGAGAGAAGAAGATGGCGGTTCCTCTTGAACCTGCTCTAACATCTTCAGTACCTGCAACTGCTCATAAGCAGAAAGCTCGAGACATCAGATCTGCATCAAAGGTAAGGTATAAATCATCTAAGCTTAAACCTCCTGACCACATTGTTTGGAATGCAGGTAAACGCAGTGTCCCACCCAAGCTTCGTCCCCCCCTGCTTCTACTCCTTCGTTCCTTGGAAAACCTCATGATCTGAAAGCATATACACCTCCTTGGATGAAGAGATATTCACAGAGACACTCAAAGTCTCTGTTGAAACCGCCATGAATCTGATCTCTTCCAATAGTCAAGCTACTGACTTTAAACAAGCGCTGAGTGGGAGGCAACCCACTGTTAGGTTCGTTTTTTGTTTTTGTTTTTCGTTTTGATTTGGTATTTTTCGTGAGAAACAAGCAGAATCGCATTGCATCGATCGACACACCTAGTGCATCGGTCGATGCAGTTGCGATTTACGGTTTACCGATTCAATTGCGGTCCAGACATCGGTTATTCACATAACCGCGAGCAAAATTCGCCTTGCATCGATCGACACCCTTGTGGCATCGATCGACACAGGGCGACGACAGGTACGTGTTCTGCAACTTTTCGGATTGTTTCGATTTGATTATTTATTCTCACCGACCCTAAGCTTGACACTACTGGGGACAGTGTGTTTTAAGTGTGGGGGAGGAGCTACTGACGCACGCTTTTGTTTTCTTAAGAGTCAGTCCAATTTTCAAAAATTTGTTTTATTGAGTCAAAACCAGTTTAAGTAGGAAACAATGATTTTTTTAGAAGATTAATAGCACTTGCAGGAACTTAAGTAACCATTGGGATGAAGTTGCAGATCAATCTTTGACTATTAGAAAACCCAGACACGGATCAACCTACTAAGGACACCCACATCGCTTCAGGTATCAGAGGATCCTTTACTGACTTCACCTTAATACTGACTTAGATTTCTCACCTAAGGGCTTGGTATACTTTGTGTCGGATTCCCTTGTTAGTTCTGACACAGCCTGTAAACCTGTCCTATTTAGTTCCCTTCTCCCCTTCCATAAAAAAAAAAAAAAGATAATAAACTGAGGATGAGTTAGTAACTCTGAAGTGGTCATGGGAATGGTAGCTAAAACTCTCATATCCTGTGCATCCATGGAATGTGTCCAAAGTACACCCCTTAACGGGAAGAGCCCTGATAAAAAAAAAATGATACCCAAAGGGGAAAAATCAGAATGCTAAGGAAGGGAAAAGAGAAGAAAGGGACTAGAGAAAGATAGTATGGTGGTCTAGAGCTGATAAGGTAAGAGTCCATGTGCCTTTGATCGATACTCCTTAGGTGAGACCACACTTAAATACTTGCAGAAGTCAGTAGGGTGAATTTGAATGCGTGAATGTGATTGTGGATTTACTTAGGACAGTTGCTAAGTGTGGGGGAAGTATATGTTGGTCTTGATGTCTGCAGGTTGATTCTTTCATGTGGTTTACTAAGGGGAATCTGAGTGTTGCTGCTTCTAGGATGAAAAGAGTTTCTGAAGAGTTTTCAAACCTCTTCACTATTCTAGTTCTTTGTTTTGCTTGAGGACAAGCAAAGGCTAAGTGTGGGGGAGTTGATATATCATGGTTTTTACTAGTTTTAGACCATGATATAAGTGTGTTTTAGAGTCTATTTGTGTTTCTTTAGAGTCTTTTACAGGCTTTATTAGGTACAAGCACATTTGGAGCAGAAGTGGAGATTTTGGAGCTGTTTGGTGCATTTTGGAGATTTGGTCCGAGAGACAGAGTTCACTGTCCAGATTTGAGGATTGCGTCGATCGTTGCACACCTGCATCGATCGATGCATAGCGCGAATGGGCCAGACTCGGCGGTTTAATGAAGAATGCTGATATTGCAGAAAAGCCCATATAATTACACAGAAGCCCAAAACGTGTTTTAGACTATATATTAGGGTTTTTAGCCACTTGTTTAGGCGACGCTTTATTTTTATTCAGAGAGAGTTTTAGGGGCTGATCTTGTTCTCGAAATAGACTTGATTTCGAACCCCAGTTCTTTATTATGTTATATGATATTTGGTTTTCTACTTAAGATGTTTTCTGTTTCGATGAACATGTCTGAGTAGTTTACCTGTTAAGTTGAAGGATTCTCATTAGAGATTTCATGGAACTATAGTTTAAATCAATCTGTAGGGATTCATATCTGCTAGTTCTTTGTTTAGGTTGTTCTTCATGCTTAATCTGAAGTAGCTAATCAGAATTATGATGTTAGGTTGATTGATACAACGAGAGTTGGTTAATTAGCTAGAAAGAACCTAGATGAGCAATTTGATCTACTCGCAAAGAGATTTGGTTTAGGGGAATTGTGAACATATCAAACCTGATCATTAATGCTAGTTTAATCTGTTAGTAATTTCAAAGAGGTTTGGATTGTTGCACTTAGACTTAGAGAATTCTCGCAACGAGAGTTGGTGAATTCTATATCCGTGTTCGAGTTCTAGAACAGTTATTGATTAGATCCTGATTGACTGATTGCTTGTGTTCCTGATCTCTTGAGAACTCCTGAAACCTAACGCTTCGCTTCCTTGCTCACAAACTCGCCTGCTACTGATTACTTATCTGCTTGCTGATATTTACTGCTTTCTCATCATATTTGTTTTCTCCTAGTTTAATCTCTTCTGTTTTATAATCTATCGTTGACCGGAGTCCCTGTGGATTCGATACCCTAAGTACTACAACTACATCACTGTGCACTTGCAGTTAGTATAGGGATTAAAACTAGACTTATCACTATCCTGTCATCTCTCTCCTAGAGACACTCCGGACAACCCTGGTATCGTGGTTTGCAATGCGTCGTGATTCTGCAAAAACCTGCGAAGATGTTTTGAACCCAAAAGTTCAAGAAATGGTCATTCAGAATTACATAAAGTCAACAAGTTATGAGGTAATCAAGATTGCTGATGGAATATATGAGGTTAAGGACGACAAAGGTGTATCGTTTGCTGTGCATCTTTACGAGGTAAGCTGCACCTGTCGTGAGTTCCAGATATTGCAGATACCATGCAAACATGCAGTCGCTGCGGCAATAAAAGAAGGTGTGAAAGTTGAAAAACTTGTGGGGGTGTATTACACAACACAATACCGTAGATACGCTTACTCCGGAATCATAATACCGGTCCCTGACGTAGACAGACTGGAACCATGTAGCACGGATGTGGGTGGTGGTAGTCTCAAACCCCCAGCTGGACGGCCAAGAAAGCTGCGGATTCCCTCGATTGGAGAATTCAAGGTTATATTATTTAATGCCCTTTACTTTGTTGGATGTAAATAAGATTGCCTGTTTATCTAACTTGTGGTTAATACAGAGAGTAAACCACAGGAAGTGCTCACGATGCAAAGGTCGAGGGCATAACCGTTCAACTTGCAAGATGGCCGTTCCAGTAAGACAATTTGTTTTGCAATTATCAAATGTATTAGTCGTTAATTGTGTTACTCCTAATACTTATTACCTGTAACTAAATCAGGGGCCTGTCTAAACTGGGAAAGTACCTATGAAGTTTTTTGGCGGCGCGGGATACATCGGATAATCTGGAACTACGTATGTGATGGTGAATGGGAGTGATATATAAATAATCTTGGAAGTTATGATACCACTTTTTCCTTGTATATATGGTATCAATTACCCAGCCCCCCCCCCCCAACGTTTCTAAGGAACCCTTTTGTATTATCTTTGTATTAAACCGTTTAGGTTGTAATGTTACGTTCCGATGAATGAAATTAATCCCGTTATTATTTGTCTTCTCTGATTCGAATGCTTACCTATAACTATGATTAACAATGTTCATAACATTCACGACTACATAACATTACATCTTAACACCCATACACAGCAATGATATTTTTCAAGTCAATGAACACACCAATAGTATTTTTCAAGTCAATGAATATATACCCTAAGCAACAAACACTAAACCCTAAACACTAAGACAAACCCTAAACCCTAAGAAAAAAACAAACCCTAAACACTAAACCTCTAAACCCAATCCCCAAAAACTAAACCCTAAACCCAAACCCTAAACCCTAAAAACGTAACCCTATACCATAAACCATGAACCCAAACCCAAAAAGTAAACCATAAACACTCAACCATTAAACACCCATCATGTTTTCGGATAACATAGATGTTCCGTAATCTGTTTTCCATTTCAAACAATAAGCCTACAAACAGTAGAAACCATAAGCCTACAAACACTAAACCCTAAACCCTAAACCATAAACCCTAAACCCTAAACCCTAAACCCTAAACCCCAAACCCAAGCCCTAAACCCTAAACCCAAGCCTTAAACCCTAAACCCAAACCCTAAAAACTAAACCCTAAACCCTAAACCACGAACCCTAACACTAAAACGTAAACCATAAACCCTAAACCATAAACCTAAACCCAAAACGCTAACCTATAAACCCAAACCATAAAACCTAAACCCTAAACACTAAACATTAACCACCCATCATGTTTTCGGATAACAGAAGAGATGTTCCAGAATCTGTTTTCCATTTCAAGCACTAAGACTACAAACACTACAAACAATGAAACCCTAAACTCTAAACCCTAAAACCATACCCTAAAACCTAAAACCTAAAACCTATACCCTAAATCATAAACCACGAACCCAAACCAAATAACGTAAACCTAACCCTAAATCCTAAACCCTAAACCATAAACCATACAACCATTAAACACCCATCATGTTAACAGATAACAAAGATGTTCCGTAATCTGTTTTCCATTTCAAACAATAAGCCTACAAACAGTAGAAACCATAAGCCTACAAACACTAAACCCTAAACCCTAAACCCTAAACCCCAAACCCAAGCCCTAAACCCCAAACTCAAGCCCTAAACCCTAAACCCTAAACCCAAACCCTAAAAACTAAACCCTAAACCATAAACCACGAACCCTAACACTAAAACGTAAACCCTAAACCCTAAACCATAAACCTAAACCCTAAACGCTAACCTATAAACCTAAACCATAAAACCTAAACCCTAAACACTAAACATTAACCACCCATCATGTTTTCGGATAACAGAAGAGATGTTCCAGAATCTGTTTTCCATTTCAAGCACTAAGACTACAAACAATGAAACCCTAAACTCTAAACCCTAAAACCATACCCTAAAACCTAAACCCTAAAAACTATACCCTAAACCATAAACCACGAACCCAAACCAAATAACATAAACATAACCCTAAACCCTAAACCCTAAACCATAAACCATACAACCATTAAACACCCATCATGTTAACAGATAACAAAGATGTTCCGTAATCTGTTTTCCATTTTAAACACTAAGACTACAAACAGTACAACCCATCAAACCCTAAACCCGAAGCCCTAAACCCTAAACCCTAAACCCTAAAAACTAAACCCTAAACCATAAACCACGCACCCTAACCCTAAAATGTAAACCCTAAACCCTAAACAGTAAACATTAAACACCCATCATGTTAACAGATAACAAAGATGTTCCGTAATCTGTTTTCCATTTTAAACAGTAACACCCGAAGCCCTAAACCCTAAACCCTAAACCCTAAACTCTAAAAACTAAACCCTAAACCCTAAACCACGAACCCTAACCCTAAAACGTTAACCCTAAACCCTAAACAGTAAACATTAAACACCTATCATGTTAACGGATAACAAAGATGTTCCGTAATCTGTATTCCATTTTAAACACTAAGACTACAAACACTACAACCCATCAAACCCTAAACCCGAAGCCCTAAACCTTAAACCCTAAACCCCTAAACCCTAAACCCTAAAACTAAACCCTAAACCCTAAAAACTAAACCCTAAACCCTAAACACTAAACCCTAAACCCTAAACCCAAAATCTAATCCCTAAACCCTACAACTCTAAACCCAAACACTAAAACCTAATATGTTTTCCATTCTAAACCCTAAACCCTAAACCCTAAACCCCAAACCCAAGCCCTAAACCCTAAAGCCAAACCCTAAAAACTAAACCCTAAACCATAAACCACGAACCCAAACACTAAAACGTAAACCCTAAACCCTAAACCATAAACCTAAACCCTAAACGCTAACCTATAAACCCAAACCATAAAACCTAAACCCTAAACACTAAACATTAAACACCCATCATGTTTTCGGATAACAGAAGAGATGTTCCAGAATATGTTTTCCATTTCAAGCACTAAGACTACAAACACTACAAACTATGAAACCCTAAAACCTAAACCCTAAAAACTATACCCTAAACCATAAACCACGAACCCAAACCAAATAACGTAAAGCGTAAACCCTAAACACTAAACATTAAACACACATCATGTTTTCGGATAACAAAGATGTTCCGTAATCAGTTTTCCATTTTAAACACTAAGACTACAAACCCTACAAACTATCAAACCCTAAACCCTAAAGCCATACCCTAACACCAAAACCCTAAAAACTATACCCTAAACCATAAACCACGAACCCTAACCCTAAAACGTTAACCCTAAAACCTAAACACTAAACATTAAACACCCATCATGTTAACGGATAACAAAGATGTACCGTAATCTGTTTTCCATTTTAAGCACTAAGACTACAAACACTACAACCCAACAAACCCTAAACCCGAAGCCCTAAACCCTAAACCCAAAACCCTAAACCCATCAAACCCTAAACCCCAAAACCCTAAACCCTAAAACTAAACCCTAAACCCTAAACCACAACCCTAAACCCTAAACCTTAAACCCTAAACCCTAAACCCTAAAACCTAAACCCTTATAAACCGTAAACATAAGCATGGTATATTAATCCGCGTTATCATGGGATTACTGTTAACATTATTAAACAGCCGTCTTGTTTTTGGATAACATAGATGTTCCATAATCAGTTATCCATTTGAATCACTAAACCCTATATCTTTAACTATAAACCCAAAACCCTAAGCCACAAACTATAAACTCTAAACCCTAAACCGTAAAGTCTAAACCCTACAAAACGAAACCCTAAACCATAAACAACGAACCCAAACCCAAAAACGTAATATACAATTTAGTTATGGAAATTATCAAACTAAACCCAATCAGTCCATATGATAATTGTGTTAAGCTAATGAGTGGTGGTAGTGTAAACACGTCGCACCGTAGAGAATAAGCATGGCTCTTAAGCTTAGCAGATGTCATAGTAGATGATTACATCAGCAAAGCTATGTTTTGGGTAAAGTAGGTTTTTGGTAAAGTAGGATAATGATTACAAATCTTAGGCCATATTCACTCTGAACAGTAACCCAAAAAACAGCTGACATGATTTTAAAGTGACTAATTCTTCCTTACACCGATTCTTGCACGTAAAACTAGGTGAGGCTATTGGGACAATAACGATTAATTATTGGGTTTTATTTTACTTATTTTTATTGTAACAATCGATTTATATTCCCCTCCCAATATTTAATGGGATTAATTATTACGTTGTTAGTAATTCGAAAAGTCGCGTCTACATACGTTCATATATATGTATAGACCACGCCCATTAAAACTTTTTAGTGCTGAACACAAATTTCTTCAAACAAAGAACTTCAAAATCACGCCGATTCAAGAGAAATCGCAAGATTTATAAAAAAAAAATGCCAAATCATCATGTCTACTGGCCGTGGCGTCATTACGACCAGCCGTATTATGAAACGCGGTCGGTGACAAAAAGGAGGAGGGCGATCGAACCATTCAATCTCCTCGGGTTGCCCGACGACATAGTAAGGAAGATTCTGGTGCGGGCCTGCGAAGAAGACGTTCAGGATATACGGCACGCGCGAATTACTTGCACGAAGTTGAACGAAATGACTAAAACGGATGAGTTCTTCGCCTCTATTGACCTCACGGAGATGGTAACCTATGTTTGGAGCCCTAAGTTTGACTGGACAGCCTTTCATGAGAAGTGCTACGACGCTGGAAACAAATCCGCCATCCTTCTGAAAGGTATTTCTAATTTGTTATACGAGAACAAGCGGGTTGAGGGACTCGTTCAAATCAAGACTGCTGCGGAAAGAGGGTGCATCTTCGGCGAGTACGTGTATGGGATGCTTAGCAAAATCTTCATTGACGAGTGGGAGGAAGGAATTTTCGGTAACTCAACCTTGACTCGAGAACGTGCAACACTGCTCCGAACCAAATTGCCTAAGGTAAGGGGGAGTGGTTGGGAAAGAATCATTCCAGATTGGCTAATAGAAAAACAAGATCAAAACGAGCCTCATATGATAACCCACTGCAATTGTTCAAGGTACGATCAGTGGCAACTTTGGTGGGAAAAACCCAAGAGAGATGACATGTGTGATAGGTGTTTCTGGATCTTGGAGGTTGCATATTTTTGCAAAATGGTTGCAGAAAAATTCTCTCTTTTTAGCTGTAATCGGTGAACCTTGGAAGTGTTTTGTTGTTTTTTGTTATATTTAATTTTGTTTAATGTTAACAATCGGTGTATTAAGACTGCGTATTTCGATTTTTGTTAATGGTTTTATCATTTTCTTTTTGTTTTACAATCGGGATTAGATTATCTTCAATCTGAACTCAGAATGTTATGCTTAGGAAAAATATTGGTTATCAATTAGGTTTGCTTAGGATATATATTGATTATCAATGAGGTTAGAAAATATATTGATAATCAATTAGATTTGGTTATGAACCCATAACCCCCAAACCCATAACTATTAAACCTGGAAAAAATGAAAATAAATTCCAAGTCATTTACACTCCATCCCAATTATACTAAACTGTAAAACATATATAGATTGTCAATTAGGTTTGGTTAATAAGAAATTTTATTAATTTTTTTGGTATTATTATTAAGGGAATGAGTATTGAACGATAACTCTGTTTACATGATAACTGGAATAAAATCGTGGGATCAAATCGGCCTACGCTGAGGGTTAACCAACTAAGAGATCTTGACTGTTTCTGCGAGGTACGGTTTGTTTGAACAAATTGGAGATGTTAATTGATTGACATGTAATTAAGTTTGGTGGAAAGTATGTTGCAGTTATTTTTGATAATCGGAAACATACTATAATAGAACGTACCTTGCGGTTATATTAACAACATTAAGCATAACATACACTGTAGACCTTTATCCAGCCCTATGAGCATACACATTGGTGTCCCTCTACTTGGGGTTCTTAGTAGTTTTTTTATTAATATTTTTGTTTGATGTGATCATGTTAAGAACCCCTCTCTCTTTTACTACTCCATTGGTGTTACTCAAATTAGGGTTCTTAAAATTAAAATCCTTGTTATGGAAGCAATCACAATGCAATCATAAAGACATTTGATTTTTATCTGAATCTCAACACAAGTCGATTCCAAACAACTACAGTAGTTCAAAGGTAACAGACGAAAGAGTGCAAACGATTGCACTTTTGACCTAAAACACACAAAAAGACAACACTTGACTGGATTCTTCTTATTGATCACATTGCATTGGTTTCCTCCTGAAACACAAAAGAAAAGCAACTTAGCAACACAACAAACACAAATATAACTATGCAGTAATTGTTTAAAACTGACATTGGTTATAATCTTCTCAAGGTCAGCGGTTGCAAGTAGTTTGTTTCTCCAACTCTTCTTGGAAAGTCAGAAATGCAAGTGTTAGCCTATTTTAATAAACATAAATACAACATAAACTTAGCTATCTAGTTACCTTCAGTGTCTGTACTTGAAGATTCAGTTTCTTAATCTCCCAATTCATATCATACACCTGCCATTTAAGCCCCTCAGCCTCTGTTAGCCGCCTGTTAAGATTTGAAATCTCCTCTTGAACACCTAACACCCATGGTTGCCTAAAATGCAAACCATCTGCCTGTAACAGAACACCAACACAAATAATTTGGAATCTATGAATCATATGGAAGAAGTTCAGATAGTGAGATATACCTTGTAGTCGTTACACGTGAAGAATCTCTTGTTGGGAATGTCCTGAAATCTATTGTACTTGCTCTAAGTGAAAGTCGTATAGTCGAGATGAGACAATCACATAACACTAGGCAGTCATAACGCTTTGCTAGAAGCCACTTATGATCAATGAGTTGAGAACTCATTGCTAGTGTTATATGATCCTACAGGGTCAGACACCTAAGCAAACTGGACGTTAAAGACGAGGTTGATCATTAATGCAATGATCCAGTGAATGCATATTTGATATGCATTCGATATCAATAATCTGGGGCAGTGTCGATCGATGCAGATAGTGCATCGATCGATGCAACTCGCGGATTAATCAGATTAATTCGGTTTAATCGTTGGTTAATTCCGTTATGGTTTAAGTCGACATATATAAGATATATGGTCGACCTAAACTGATTTCTAACCTAATTCACAGCCACCAGAACTTGAATAGAAACCTCTGAAGAGATTGGATCTCTATAGGCACTAGCATCCCTGCTGTTCAGTTTGTGTGCGTGTGGATACCAGTAGAGGCGCAGCATTTGAGGCGCTCTAGATCTCGATTATCTGCAAATCTTCCGCTGCTAATCACCAGGTAATTCTGAGATCTCAATGATTCAATTACATGAACCCTAGATCCTAGGCTTGGAATTCAGACCAGGGTTGCCTAATTGGATTAGGAACTGCAAGAAATTCCTTCAGTGGTATCAGAGCCAGGTTTCATTGAATCTGTAGCATGTTGATTAGATTAGTTGAATCTGGATCTGTGTATGGTTGATACAAACTTGCTAAAATTCGTTTTCATGAAAACCTAGTTTAGGGTTCTGTTCGAAAACGTTTTAGAGCTTTTTCGCATGGTGTCGATCGATGCCAATCCGGCATCGATCGACACAGGGCGAAAGCCCGAATAAAATTTAGGGTTTTCGCATGGTGTCGATCGTTTCCAATCCGGCATCGATCGACACAGGGCGAAAACCCGAATAAAACTCAGTTTTCGCCTAGTGTCGATCGACACAAACCTCGCGAGATTGATGAATCGGTTCAATTGGATTGGACCGGTTATCGAGCTTGGTTAATAATGGTTGAACTCTGTGAATGGTTTAATTGCGATTGGTTTGATTAGGTTGGCATCGACCGATGCTAATGTAGCATCGATCGACGCTGACCGGTATTCAAAACCGGATCAATTGGATTGATCGGTTATCGCGGATTGCTTTTGGTTATCTTGCATCGATCGACACTATAGTAGTGTCGGTCGACATCAGATTTGATGATTAGGTTATTGAACCTGAAATCACAGAACCGAATCAAGATAAATCAATTAATTATAAGAATTAAAACATAATAAAACTGAACGTTTTAATGATTCCGTTCCTCAATCAAAATATCAAGTAATCCTTGATGTCTTTCCAATCTTGTCAACTGTCAAGACTCATTTCATTGTACGATAGGCTTGCAGTGCAAGGTATCAACAATTACATGAGTAAGGCAGGAAGTGATCGTGTTGATGGGCTTTCAGTGCAAGGCATCAACAATTACATGACTGAAGAGATTGGTTTACTTGACTGGGCCATCAAAATCGTTTTGGGCTCAGAGACATCAGGTGGATTGGGCATGAGATGTAAATCCACAACCAAGAGTTATATTGGATATAACTAGCAAAGTTGTTGCTTACCTAGATAGCTAAATTTGGGTGATAGCCAGTGGCTCACTCAAGTTTAGTGAAGTATGGGTCTTGGATCATTATATTCATCTGAGGAAACATTGTTTGAATATAATGCGAGTTTTCTTAATTGTTAAGACTTCTCATTTCTTGAACATCATAACTAAAACCTCCCTTGTTTTTCAGCTATGTCTAGCACAAACCATCGTAACAATTTCTCCTTGCGATCCGTCCTTGAGAAGGACAAGTTAAATGGATCCAACTTTCTTGAATGGTATCGGAACTTGAGAATTGTTCTCAAACAGGAGAAAAAGGACTATGTCCTTGAGAAAGTTCTCCCCAATAAGTACCGAGTCAATGCCTGGCAGTCAGATAAGGATGCTTGGGATAAGCATTCTAATGATGTGGTGGATGTGAGTTGTCTCATGTTGGCTACCATGAACTCGGAATTGCAGAAGCAATATGACTACGTGGAGTCGCCAATATAGATGATCACTGGCCTGAAAAGTATGTTTCAGGAGCAGGCACGAACTCAGAGATACCAGACGGTTAGGTCTCTGATTGAGTGCAAGCTACCAAAGGGCGAACCAGTTAGTCCTCATGTCATTAAGATGATGGGTTATATTGATAACCTGGGGAAACTGGATTGTCCCATTAGCCAAGAGTTGGCTACTGACATCATTCTGCAGTCACTGCCGTCAAGCTATGATCAATTTGTTATGAACTATAACATGAACAACTTGACGAAGACGTTGACTGAATTGCATGGGATGCTTAAGACTGCTGAACCTAACATCAAGAAGGACACCCCAAATGTCCTTATGGTACAAAAGGGTAAAAAGTTTAAGAAACTTGGTAAGAACAAAGGTGATGACAAGACGAGCTCGATTGTGAATCCAAGCGAGTCTGGCCATGTTCCTAAGGTTAAAACCAGTCCTTCTGATGATTTAAGTGCCGTTATTGTAATGGTTATGGGCATTTGAAAAGAAACTGCAATAAATTCTTGGAAGATTATGAGAAGCTGAAGAAGACGTATGAGACTTCTTCTTCAGGTATTATGTTATAGAAGTAAATGTTACTTCTTATAGTCCTACTTATTGGGTATTGGATACCAGCTGTGGTACTCATATTTTGTGAAAATGTGCAGGGCCTGAGCAAAAGTAGGACTATGGAGAAAGGACAAGTGGACCTATGAGTGGGAATGGAGCAAGAGTTGCTGCATTAACCGTAGGAGTATTTTCATTTGTTTTTCCTTTTATGGCATGTATTGAACTTAAAACTGCTACTATGTAACTGCTATGAGCAGACAGATTATTTCTAATCCTTGTTTGGATATGGAAGGATATCAGTTCTCAAATCAAGAATAAGTGTTGTTCATTTGATTACAGTGATATATTTTATAGTAGCAATCCATTAGAGAATGGATTTTATGTTCTAAACTAGAATGTGCCTAACTATAACATTAGTACCAAGAGATTCAAGTCAAAAGATACGAATCAAACTCTTTCTCTGGCATTATCGTTTTGAGCCACATAAATGAGAAACAGATTCAGAAGCTCCATAGTGATGGGCTTCTGGGCTCATCTGATTATGAATCAAAATGAGTAAAATGAATCTTGTTTATTGGAAAACGACAGAGGCCCCTTTCAACAAAGGTAGTGTCGATCGATGCATGTATGCAACGATCGATACAAGTTGCGAACGAACGGATAAAATGAAAGGGCCAGAGGATTATTGGGCTTTATACATACGGATGTACATGGCCCGACAAGCGCAAATGCTAGAGGAAATTTTCAGTACTTCATTACCTTTACTGACATTTTCAGAAGGTACGGTTATGCCTTATTTATAAGGCATAAGTCAGAATCTTTGAAAAGTTCAAAGAGTTCCAAAATGAAATACATAATCAATTTGGCAAAGGTATTAAACCTCTACGATGAGATCATGGAGGTGAATACTTAGGTCAAGAATTTAGTGATCATCTGAGAGATTGTGAAAGTATTTCACAATTCACTTCTCCTGTATCGGACTTTATTAGATATGGTTCGATCAATGATGAGTCACTTAGATCTTCCATTGTCCTTCTAAGAATACGCTCTAGAAATGTCTGAGTTTACTTTAAACAGATTTCCATCAAAATCAGTTACAGAGATACCACATGAGATGTGGAATGTAAATGTTTCTGATTTATCCATCATGGAGATTTTGAGTTGCGAGACTTATATAAAACGTTTAATCTCTGATAAGCTCACACCCAAATCTGATAAGTGCTACTTCATTGGTTGTCCTAACAAAACCAAGGCATGTTACTTTTACAACCAGTTCGAGAACAAATTGTTTGTTGCTCGGAACTATGTTTTCTTGAGAAAGACTTTCTTTCCAAGAAGAACAGTGGGAGTAAAAGTACAACTCGAAGAAATTCGAAAATCACAGGAGACTACTCAACCTGATGAGGAAGAGCAGCAGTTGGATCTACAAAGAGTTGTAGAACCTGCACCTGTGGTGCCTAGAGTTTATAAAGGATCTGGTGAATGTATATTCGATATACATTTAAATGGCGAGTTTCTGAAGAAGTGTCGATCGACACAAAAGTTGCATCGATCGACACAGATCGCGAACCAAATATTGATTTTGGTTTATGACTTAATTAACTACGGTTTAAATCTTGGTTAATTAGGTCATGGTAAAAGTATACATATGAGATATGTGTGCGCGACTTTTACAGAAAACTGAAGCTCGCAGATCCGAAAGGATCCGTCACAAACCCGAGAAATATGGATTTCTCATAACCAATTACCGTGATCTACTGATCATTGAAAGTGACGGGCCTGCGAATTTTGAAGAAGCAATGATGGGCCTTGACTCCGAAAATGGCTGAAAGCCGCTGAATCCGAAATGGGATCCATGTCACAGAACAAAGTATGACTTGGGTTGATTTACCCGATGGTGTAGAAGCCATTGTGAGTAAATGGATTTTCAAGAAGAAAAGATGACATGGATGGTTATATTCAGATGTACAAAGCTAGGTTGGTGGCAAAAAGGTTTCAAGTAAATTCATGGTATTGACTGTGAAGAAACCTAATCCCAGACACCGTGCTAATGTCCATTCGGATTCTCCTAGCAACCGCCACTCATAATGGTTATGAGATCTGGCAGATGGATGTGAAAATAGTTTTCCTTAATGGAGCTAGGAAGTGTACATGACACAACCTGAAGTTTTTCATTGATCCTAATGAAGCTAGGAAGACATGCAAGCTTCATCAAACCATTTATGGATTGAAGCAAGCATCTCGGAGTTGAAATCTTCGTTTTGATAAAGCAGTCAAAAGGTTTGACTTCGTCATGAATGAAGAGGAATCGTGTGTTTACAAGAGGACTAGTGGGAGCGCAATTACATTTCTAGTATTATATGTTGATAACATACCACTTCTCGGAAATGAAGTTCCATTGTTTCAGTCTGTTAAGACTTGATTCGAAAGTTGTTTTTCGATAAAATTATGGGAGAAACCGTATACATTCTTGGAATAAGAATCTATAGAGATAGATTGGATAAGCTAATTGGATTGTGTCAAGATACTTATAGTGATAAGGCCTTGCACATGTCCAATATGCAGGATTCCAAGAAGGTCTTCGTGCAAATGACTCTTGGTATTACTCTTAGCAAGACGCAGTGTCTTTCGACACACGCTGAGCAAGGGCGAATGAGGGTCAGGCTATTGCTAAAGGCATTAAATGTCTTAAGATGTGATCTTAATTTTAATGGGAGTCATTGTTATTAACTTTAGTTATGATATGATGTTCGAATAAACATAATTTGATTATGTTATTGAAATCTGACATCTGTATTATTTAATAATGGTTATTAAATAATAGTCCCAAAGTAATTTATGATATTTTATAGGTCATCAAGTATGTGACTTGATCATGAAACCCTATAGATAATAAATGACATAAATTATGAATTGGTCCCTGGTCAAGGTTGTTAAAATGGGACATTAACAACCGCGTGAGACTAGTATGTGAGGTGACTGATGACTAAGTTTCATGGAGTCATTAATAAGAGTATTAAAGTCAATCACATAGATATGTGTTGGAGAACACAGGATCGGACATGACCCACTGATGAGAACTCTACGGGATAGTTATATAAGTGTCATGAGAGTTTTCATTACGACTATAGAGTATAGTCCTTAGACCTGAGTTCATCATGTTTTCTTACATATGAATTGGTCCGCTTTAACCTTGTCAAACGTCAGCCGTAACTGGTGACTATAAAGGCATTGATTGGGCATATCATGAAGCGTGTGAAGAGACAGGGATGGAACAAGAAGGGATTTGTCCCTCCTATATAACAGGAGGTAAATATCTCAGGGCCCATCGAAGATTTGATACTGAGAAATGTGTGGCCACACTCAAACGAGGTGATTGTCAGTCGTTTGTCTTGTCAGTATAAATCGGAGTTCGATGAACATGATCTTGGCTCAATAAGGATGACACGGTTCTTGCCTTATGCTAGATCGAGATATAGTGACGAAGGGATTAAAGGAATAGATGATTCCAGTACAAGTGGGAGATTGTTGGGAATGTCCTGAAATCTATTGTACTTGCTCTAAGTGAAAGTCGTATAGTCGAGATGAGACAATCACATAACACTAGGCAGTCATAACGCTTTGCTAGAAGCCACTTATGATCAATGAGTTGAGAACTCATTGCTAGTGTTATATGATCCTACAGGGTCACACACCTAAGCAAACTGGACGTTAAAGACGAGGTTGATCATTAATGCAATGATCCAGTGAATGCCTATTTGATATGCATTCGATATCAATAATCTGGGGCAGTGTCGATCGATGCAGATAGTGCATCGATCGATGCAACTCGCGGATTAATCAAATTAATTCGGTTTAATCGTTGGTTAATTCCGTTATGGTTTAAGTCGACATATATAAGATATATGGTCGACCTAAACTGATTTCTAACCTAATTCACAGCCACCAGAACTTGAATAGAAACCTCTGAAGAGATTGGATCTCTATAGGCACTAGCATCCCTGCTGTTCAGTTTGTGTGCGTGTGGATACCAGTAGAGGCGCATCATTTGAGGCGCTCTAGATCTCGATTATCTGCAAATCTTCCGCTGCTAATCACCAAGTAATTCTGAGATCTCAATGATTCAATTACATGAACCCTAGATCCTAGGCTTGGAATTCAGACCAGGGTTGCCTAATTGGATTAGGAACTGCAAGAAATTCCTTCATCTCTTCCCAGGAAGAAAGTCCCTTTCTTCCTCCTTAGCTACCTCGTCCACTATTCTTCCCCCACAAGGGCAACTGGTAGGGATTCCATATTCTCCATCCGCAACACATCCTAACCAGTCGTAGTGAGCTTTGAGACGCTTCATCTCTCACCTCTCTTCTTTCAAGATAGGGTCCATGATCAAAGCTTTGAAGACTGTTCTTCTGCGAAAGAAAGAAAGAAAAAGTATGAGAACAAAAGCATTTATACCACACAACAAAGAACTTAGACCACACAACTGATCAGTTGACAATAAACAGCAGAAACAAAGTCAGAGATATTCATCAGTTTACGGACGCAGAATCTTAAGAAGAAACCTTATCGAAGAACACTACAACTACTAAGGTAAATAGACTACAAGCTACAAGTTTGAATATCTCACAAGACAACTACAAGATATGATGTAAACGACAGAACCAATCATTAACAAAGAACACCACCACCTAAAACAGAAAATATACATGAGCTATGAACTCTAATGATGCAAACATGAACTCAAAAGTGTTGAGAGAAGAGGAAAAGCAGACACAACAAGTAGACACTCTAATCTCACCAAAGTCGAAAACAATCTTCTCACCAACCAGTTAATAAAACCCGAATCGAAACCGAGAAGGAAAAACTCTAGTCAAATCCTAAAAACCCATAAGAAAACCCTAATTCCTACCCCAAATCAAAATGTAACCGTTAGACCTAAATCGCTTCCGAAATCAAAGAAAAACCCTAAATCTAGTAATAAACAAGCAAATAATCCGTAAAAACAACTAAATCACGGATACAAAACGGAGATAGAACCGATTAGAAGATGAACCCTAAAATCGCCCTCGCAAACGCCCAAATCAAACCCTAACCGTTACACTAAATCGGTGCCCGAATCAAAGAAAACCCCTAAATGTAGTAATAAAGAAGCAAATAATCCATAGAAAAACCTAACTCACGGACAAAAATCGGAGATAGAACAGATTGCACGATGAACCCTAAAATCACCCTCTCAATCGCCTCTCGAGAAACAAGACAACTCTTTCGTGGGTGAAATGACGAAACACACGGCTTGATGCCGTTTCAACGCGGAAAAAAAAAAATTGTCGAATGGTAAGACGCCACGTCATTTAGAACCCGTATATTAAGATCCTAATATAAGGATCGCTCCTTAACTTAATAACCATTTATCAATTAATTGTAATACAAATAACATATGAAACCGAGCCAAAATCACTTAAGAAACGAGCGATGTACATGGTCTAACATAACCTTTTCATAAACCATAGACAAGATCCCCTTCGTTTTCCTTCTACTCCGAATCAATTTAACGAATTAGGTTTGGCCACAGAAGATTTTTTTATTATTAGTATGGGAATAAAAACGATCTGGAATAAAATAGATCTGGTATTGAGCGTAATTGAATAAAAATTAAATTAACCAAATCAAACCACAAAAACCAGACATTAACCCAGCCTTAACCAAACCTTAACCAGATCCCTTTTCATAGATCATAGACTCGATCCCCTTTCTATTTATTCTACCCAGAATCGTTTCCATACCCGTAATCTTTAGAACCCTAATATCCCACCTCACTCTGATTTTCTATTTTCTGTGGTTCTTAATCAAAATTGAGCATATATCTAAGATGAAGTCTGCAAGTTCATCGTCGAACTCAACTGCAAATGTGCGTGGGAGAGTCGACGGATTACAAACGCCGAAAAATTGCTCGTGTGGTCACACAGTTGTCGAGCTTAAGTCCAACAGCAGTCGAAATCCAGGTCGAATGTATTATCGCTGTTCATACGCTGCGGATAATAGGGTATTATGGTTTATGGTTATTACTGATGATTCTTTTAGTCGGTGTATATAAAAGGAATTTAATTGTGTTTGTGTGATTGTATCAGTTGCTTAATGATGGACATATCTTCAAGTGGGTGGATGAAGTTTCTGTTGAACTCAAGGGAAAAACATTTGAAGAAGAATGGGTGGAGATGAAGCGAGACATAACTGAGAGTATAGAGTTTGAGAGAAATAAATTTGAACAGATGGAAATTGATGTCGAAGGTAGATTGACTGAGAGGATTGAAGTAGCAATATCAGAAGCAAAGAGAGCATTTTGTAAGGCATTGTGTATGGTGGTAATCGTTGGTGTTATGGTCATTGTTGCCTTTGCAAAGATGGTTGATTAGATTCACTATAAGTCTGTTGCACTTGAGTTTATGTGGTTGTATCTGTTGCAATATAAGTCTGTAATGTCTTTTATAACATGCTTCTTCAAATAAGTAGCAATGATTGTTCATGATTGTTCACATTTCACTGCATCAACAAGGAGGAATAGTTCCAATGCAACATTCCGGCCAGCCCAACACTCATAAGTACTATCCCGAAGTACTAAACATGGGAAAAATTCCAAGTTATCAATATCCATCCCAAATTACAAACATAAAACATAACGCATTATCACCTTGCTTTCTTTTTGACGATCTTTCCAAACAATGCTATTCCATGCAAACTCGATTTACTTGAAACTTACTTTTCAAACACACATAGAGATTCAGAGCTTTGTCATTAAAGTACAGTCAACAAACAGAGTACAGCTTAGAAAAGGGAAAACACGTTATAATCTGGGAAAGTACAAGGACTTCGGAGAATAACAGTTTTAATTCTGAGTACAACATCGCTAAGTTAGGACATAATGCTCGTAAAGGCCTATCACAAGATTTTTGCACTCAACTTCCAGTGAACGAGTACCCAGTTCATTGCAATGATCCTCGCCTCCGGTTGCATGGGCCTCCATGAGGAAAATAGACATTAGACCGGAATCCCAAATGGATGTAACTTGCGGAATCCCGGAAATTCTGGCCAGCTGAAATTCGTTGGTTTCTGCCTGAGACATCTCTTCGACACCAAGGACCGATGACGAAACCTGTCTAATCAGGTAAGGGAGCATAACAGCAATAGGGCGCAGGTCTCTCTTCAAGGCAGCATCGGTCCTGTTAGCCATGTAAGGATCAAGAACGGATATCTTAGAGGCTGTTAAATCGACACATAGCACGACCCAGTGGGTTTTGTCAAAGTTAAAGGGCATATATAGACGATCACACTGGGCCAAGTCCATTCTTTCAACATCGCCTGTCCCTTTAAAGGCATCAACAATTGACTTGCTGAATTGGAAGTCAGAAGGTTCCTGTGTCTTTGAGAATTTGGGGAAAAGCCTTGAAAAATTAGAGACAAACTTCGAGTCGAGGATTTCCACTCTCTCGGCACCAACGTTTCCATCAACAGACCGTAGCATATGCCTAGTAAATTTGCATAAAGCATCCATAACCTGCGAATTATTGGAAAATAAAAATGAGGTAATATAAATTACCGTAATACTGTTATCCTAGATAACAGTTATCATCTAATGTGTTATTCGTTAACAAAGATAAGTATAAAACCCCCTATGTACAAAGTAAAGCCGTATAACTGCTCCCTTACCTAGACACTAAACCTATAAACGCTTCACAGAGAAACCAAATCCCTATGGTCAGGAACAACTAACCTTTGCCGTTGTGTGCTTTTGTCTTTCAAGTAGATCATGAACGTCCCTTAATGACAAAGTGACAGAGCCCCCAAGGTGATATGTGCTGGAAATACAGATAAAATACCAGTTGGAAGCTATAAATAGTATAGTTCCTCAAGGAAGAATGGAAGTTGATTGCAAAAATACCTGACAGTAGAATTCAAAGCTCTCCTTAACCTCCATTCACGTTCCCTTTCTAATTCAGCTTGTGCAGATGTTTGCTGCCCTATCGCAATCTTCATCCGCTTATCAACCTGAAAGAGATCACCATCAAGCCTTGATGACACAGTCCTTTGTCGTTTACTTTTCCTATGCATTTCCTCGGTTGCTTTAGCTCTGCCTGCTTCCATACAGTTAACGTGGTCCATCTCGACGATGGTGGGCATGACCTGGAGTTCTTGTGTTAGCCCAAGTGAGTAAAGTGAATGGCAAGCGCACAGGATATATTCATTGTGGTTGTTAGTACCTGTTCCGGTATTCCTGAATCCACAGGGTTCGTGTATGCGACATTGGGTTCCAGCTGATTAGGAAATGTTTACAATGTAACTAAAATTAAATGAATTAACTGTAAACTAATATATATATATATGTTATTCCAGTTAACGGGAACATACGATGGTTTCTCCTGCCTCGACTTGAGGGGACCGATCCGATGCAATAGGAGAGGGACATGTCGTGGCCAAAAGTTCCTGTTCTTCGGACACGTTAACTCCATCTCGAGATATAGCTCCTTCCGTGGACTGGACAAAACCATATGTACAAGGAGAAGGAATGTAGTGCAGCAAGAAAAACACAAAATTTACATGTCAATAACATGATAGAAGACTGCAAAGAAAACTATCACATTATCTAATATCTGTCAGTTGCTACAAACGTTACCTGCCCCTTCTCATTTAGTTTGCTACTGAGTTCTATCTCTGTCTCTACCTCTTGTGGATAGTGATAGATAACTCCATTGATAGTTTCGCTTGGCGTTGGACTGATGTGACTATCATCGCTAGATGAGGACACATCACTTTCGACATCCGCCTCGTGGCCATTCACATCTTCATTTCTGTTTTGATCGCTATTGTCATCGTCAACATCGTCATTGGACTCCTTGTCTTTATCGCCAGTAGGGTTCCCACAATCAACTCCTTCACCATCCCCATTCCGACCATCACCACTGAACTGAGAAGCTGCCGGGTTGGTGGGTGGTTCTGTGTAAACATTGTTGGAAGGGCCACTTAATTCAAAGTTGGTTTTAAACCAATCAGTAATTCCAGCAACAATAGCAGAATTGTTTTTGACAAGCTCCTTCGCAACAATTCCTGGTAAATGAGGCAAAAGGCCATTTACAATGTCTTCAACCGTGATGGTATTTAAGTTGGAAGATGGACCGATGGGAGTTCGATTGTCTCCTTTACCAGCTTGGGACCTCCGACGAATCCCTTTCCCTTTCCTTACATGGTTCTGTTGCCTAATAGTTCTGACTGGTGGGTTAACTGGAGCAGCAGACTGATCAGGTATCTCACCGCCGGTAAACATTGAATTATCAAATGGATAATCTTCTTCTATGAGTTTAAGCAAATTATCTACGAGCGGGTCTTCTTCATCATCTGTCCAGCTCAGATCTTCTTCGCCCTCCCCAATTTGGAGTTGTGGTCTAATGATAGGTATAACATCAGCCTGTTAAATCAGAAAGAAAGTTTTGAATGTTATGCTTAATGTTGTTAATATAACCGCAAGGTACGTACTATTAGAAGTATAGTATGTTTCCGAGTATCAAAAATAACTGCAACATACTTTCCACCAAACCTAATTACATGTCAATCAATTAACATCTCCCATTTGTTCAAACAAACCGTACCTCGCATAAACAGTCAAGATCTCTTAGTTGGTTAACCCTCAGCGTAATCCTCTGAGGTGCATGAGATACAAAATCGTCTTCAGGATCACTCGCTTGCCCACCATGCGAAATGAAATTTTCTGGTATGGCAGGGACAGCTTCTAACACGACCATTTGAACTGCGTAGAAAAACCCTTGTATGGCAACATTTGCGGTCGCAAACTGAGTAATGTCTCTTTCCTTAAGAGAAGATGTGATCATCTGAAATGATTTTCTCCCCCAGGGATAATTCAGAAACTCATCAAGGTCCCTTGTCATCTCAACGTGGTCCCTGTTGATCTTGAGCTTTTTAAAGTGTGTGGTGGGTGCAAGAATCGCATCTACAAATGCAAGACAAGCATATCGAAGACGCATTTTTGGGTCCTGAACTTCCTTCTTCTTAAGCTTCCCTATCACTTTCGATACCAATATATCTCCATCGATACCAAAAACCTCCTTGTAAAATGCCTTTTTGCTCTTCCCACTAACTTTGTTCCTCTTCTTCAGATGAATCGGGAACTTTCCACAGTTAAGACCCGTAACAATCTTAAATTCACGAAGTGAGAATCAAATCGGATAACCGCCGAAGAGAAACCATAACTCATTCTCGTTCACGATTACTAACTGTCGGAAAATTAAATGAAGAGCGAAAGTACCAGACAAAGCGGGCATCGACTGCATCATAAGAATCTTGCCAAACTGGGATTCAGAAAGGGTTTGAAGTTCATCCTCCTCGAGAGTTGATTTTATCAACGCGATTACACTCATCTTCTGGTATGTGTTAACTCTTTCGCTGTTTGGTTCATGGCCATAAGCAATCAATCGTTTGGGAAGCGGAGGAGTCGACATCTTCGAACTTGCTACCATTTTGCAAGAGATTTTGCTATCTACGAACTCTGAAACTGGTTTTCCTTTTCAATTTTTTAGATCAATACATCGGTTACGATTTACACCACACATTAATTTGTTAATTTAAATCCCACGCTACCCTAGCTCTATTGGTTGCATGTAGCTAGGTCCCCTATCCCAACTCTATAGATTATAGGGCACTGTAACCCGTAGTGATTCGATCCATTACCTAGGGGCACACTGATCAATTCGTTAGTGTGCAGTGTTGGTTCAACAGTTCCATTTCCACAAAACTTATATTACACTTATTAGGGGTTATTCCTTCGTAATTCCCTTATTACTATTATTATTATTATCATCATCGAATCTATTTTTTATCATTTGGATCAATTTTACCTGTATGGTTTTATTGAACTATACCATGTTAATAGTCATAAACGTCCAACTTTTTGTTCAGAAAAACGTCCAACTTAAAACTTATCGATAATAAATTGATTGACATATTCCTTTAAATATTAGTGGTTTCTTCAGAGAGTTCATTTCGCCACTGTCATAATATACAGATTCAGATATAAAGGTGTTTATGAGTTGTCGACAAATCCTAAAAAAAATAATTCTTATAAAATGAAACTTGGAAACTAAGGAGTAATTTGTGGAGAATAAGATTCTGTGATATGAAATAATAATGACTTGGATTTGTTTTGTTGTGAAACGGGATGCTCTCTTGTTTTCTTTCCAAATATCTGTGTGGGCTCTTAGTTTCAACCCCGTTTCCTTTAGGTCACATGTATGTGTACACATATACATAGAGAGAGAAAAGAGAAAGAAGATTAAACAATCAAAGACCATACAATGCCTTCTCCAGGTAAGGTGCTAGGTCAATTAACAAAAAGAAGAAACTTTTTTCCAGGAAAATAATTAAGAAAAAGGAAAAAAGAAAACTTTTAGGCCTCTCGGGAAAGAGTGCTGAAACAAAAGCTGATTTGGGAAAGCAAAAGTACTCTTTGTTTCTCCCTCTTAACTCATCTCCCTTTGTGACAGCACTATCCACCAAATAAAACCTCTAATCTTCACATGAAAAAACAAAATATTCTTCACTTCTGCTTTTCTTTTTCAGTAGTCACACACTAACTGGTTACACATCGTCAAGAACTCAAACAAAAAGAGATACGATGGATTACGACAATAACAACAACCATCGGAACTTTCCTTCATCATCATCATCCGATCTTCTTCTTGCCATCAATGGAGTCAATAAGAGAAAACGTAGACCCGCAGGGACTCCAGGTTTTGTTTTTTGTTTTTGTAATTCAACTTAAATTTTTGAATATTATTGTTTACTATTAGGTTTTTAATAATTCACCTAAAGATTTGATTTCTGAAATTGGCTTTTTTGATAAATTCTCATGTCGTGTTTGATTTTCGAGCAATCAAAATTATTATTCCAAATGAGTTATCAGTATTATAATCATCTTGTGTATTAATTCGTACAAACTACAGATCCAGATGCAGAGGTTGTATCTTTATCACCAAGAACGTTGCTAGAAACAGATCAGTACGTGTGTGAGATCTGCAATCAAGGGTTTCAGAGGGATCAGAATCTCCAGATGCATAGAAGAAGACACAAAGTGCCATGGAAGCTTATGAAGAGAGAGAAGAAAGATGAAGAGGTGAAAAAGAGAGTCTACGTATGTCCTGAGCCGACTTGTCTCCACCACGACCCGTGCCACGCCCTCGGAGATCTGGTCGGAATCAAAAAGCACTTCCGGAGAAAACACAGCGTTCATAAGCAATGGGTTTGCGAGAGATGCTCAAAAGGATACGCTGTTCAATCTGACTACAAAGCTCATCTCAAAACCTGTGGCTTACGCGGTCATTCCTGCGACTGCGGCCGCGTTTTCTCCAGGTTAAATTATTCTCTGGAAAAACCCTAAATAGTGTCTTGATGATTTTATTTCTTGCCTTTTCTAAAGTTCGACTGTTTTTTTTTTGTCTCGTGATTTTATTTAAGACTAGTACGTATTTAGGAAAGATTATTATTGGAAATTGGAATCCTTAAACTAAACCAAAGAATGTTTTGTTGGATGGTGTGTACTGTTGTCACATTACAGGTATATCTATGATCTATAATGCACATAGTTTTTTAGACAGCCTACCAATAGAAGGCTTAGAAGCTCAAGTGCCAGATATAAGTTTATTTTAAATAAATATTTTATATTGTATGTTTAAGTATGTGATCTCACATTTGACCCCATTACGGATTTCCATTACCTATGTTTGCATTTTTTTAATACACAATTAAACTAAAATGTCTTGTAATCACAGAATCCCTTTCCAAAGATACCTAAATCTATAACTCAATTTTATATTGTTGCCTTCTTCTTTTGATTACGTATGTAACCCATCAAACACTTTTGCTCCTCGTGTTTTGAACTCTATTTAATTATTAACTTATTATACTAGTTTGGACTAATTAACAACTAGCTCATTCTTGATTCTTCTCTTGTTTTTTCTTCAGAGTTGAGAGTTTCATAGAGCACCAAGATACATGCACCATTCGACAACCTCCACCCACCAAACACCATCCACAGCAGCACACGGCAATCCCTGCCGCTTTATCAAACCCCTTTTTGACGACAAGCATTGGCCCTTTCTTGCATGGACTTCCATTTTTAAGGCCACCACCACCGTCAAATCAACATTCACTAGCTTTGGCTTACCCTTACAATACTTCATCAGCTCCTTCCGAAAGCATTGAGCTTCAACTATCTATAGGAATGGCAAGAACACAAGTGAAGGGTAACGAAAAGGGAGAGACGAGCTTAACAAGGGAGAGAGCTAATGAGGAAGCAGGGAAGGCTGATCAAATGAGACAAGAGGCTAAGAGGCAGATAGAGATGGCAGAAACAGATTTTGAGAAGGCGAAGAATATAAGGAAAGAAGCGAAAGCCGAGCTGGAGAAGGCTCATGTTGTTAGAGAAGAAGCAATCAAGAGGATTAATGCAACAATGTTGGAGATTACATGCCATTCTTGCAAGCAACTGTTCCAGCTCCACATGGCTGATGAGAGTACGTCGTCTCTTGTTATGAGTTATGTTTCCTCGGCCACAACGGAAGGGGAATGCGAGTGATCTTATTTATACTTCTTCATAAATCCCCACAAGGCAAAATAATTAAATTTTAAGAAATGATGGTAGTTTAGATGTTACCATTCTGTGGATGATATTTTTACTCTATGCATCAGTGTCTGTGTCAACTGAAAAATTCAACTGTAATTTTTGATAATTATTTGGAATTTTGGTTAAAATTATTCCTGTTATTAAAAATATTTTTCTATAGTTATTTATTCCTTGATTTTATATTTATTTGGTTTTGATTAAATTGATACAGTATTAATTAAAAAATGTTCTAAGAATAAATAAATATCGAAACAAAAGGAAGATGATAGTTAATGGTGTGGGGTTTGTTGATTGGTTGGTAAGAGTTGTAACTTTTGTTTATGGAATTAACGTAATAATAAGGTTTTAGAAAATGTTCGTTCTTGAGCATTGATTGAGGAGGAGAAACAGCAGTAATTTACATTAAATTCGAAGAAATTATTTTTTAGTAGAGGTCAAAATTTTGTGCATAAGATTCTCAGATGGAAATGATTGATGTCCACCTAATAAAATATGATCACGAGTCGCCTCTTTCTCGTTCCCATCTTTACATTCTCGTAGTTGTAGCTTAGTCTCAATCTGACCAAACAAGGAATCACCTCTCTCACATTAAGACGGAATCGTACAATATGCCATTTGAATAATATATATATATATATATATGTATATGTTTAAAATTTTCATCAACAAAACTATTTAAAATCCAGAACAAAACTATGTCTTAAGCTAGGCTCTTAGCATACAAAAAATATGTGTCAAGAAACGTGGAGCAAGCCTGTCCCCCAAGACAAACAAAACAGAAGTAACGAAACTAGACGTCGACTATAATGTTATGTACAAATAGTATTCAAGATGACCAAAAATCCTATATACATAACACATTCTAATAAAGTTACGTAACTGAGAGAAAATAATTGCATGATTTTTTATTATACAGGAGTACTTGATTTGCCACGATATTTAGCTACTTTTGGAGTGCTCTAAATAATGTTGCTACTTTTCGAGATAGGCTTTTTGGCAAATAAAGTTTCATATACTACTAATTACTGAAAATATTAGCTTGTACAACAACTGGCCATGTTGTAAAAGAAAAGTGCTTACGTTTTTTGTTTCTGTTTATATTTTAAAAAGATTTACGTATACCTACAAGTTTCTCCTTTTACTTGGCGAATCCAACTTTGCATATATATACAAATAAAATTGGTTAAGGGTGGTATCCGAAATACTAGTATGGAAGAGAAATTTAAATGATAACAAATGGTAGTGCAGTAAAGATTTAGCGAAAACATTGCACTACGATTTAAGTGAGGTTTTAGTAAAAAACAAAAAAATACTATGGAAAATAGTGAATAACTACATAAATTGATCCACACATTAAAAGTTGTAAACATTCAAAATCTTAGTATAATATCTTAATTTTTTTTTTAAATAGCACACATTTTACCGATAATAAAAAATCTTGAAGTCTATATAAATAAAATCAGAACTTGGCAATTATAGGGAAAAAAAATTAAATCGCCACAAAGACAAGTCTAATCGAAAAAATATGTAAAACTCTAGAAGAAACTTAAGACTTTATAGTTAATCTGTAGGTCATCTATATCAGTTGTGAATTGCCTCCTCTATGACGATTTCTTTTTTTTTTTATATATACATGTTTTTTGTTGATTTATTTCATTTTTTATTATTTTATTTGGTCGTGTAAGTGTTTTTTATTCGTCGGATTTTCCTTTTTATTGTCAACTTTCCCTTATGATGAACTAACATATAATATATTGAATATTAAATTGATTGAAAATAATTTAGAAATGACTTTCTACGAATGTGCACAATATTCTCTAGCAAGTATATTGTTAAAAAGGTATAACCAGTTATTTTAGAATATAACCTGTCATTTTAGAATAATATTTTACTCCAAAAATAAAACAAGTTAGTAATCACATATTTTTTTGTAATTGACATTTTTTGAAAATAAAAATCACTTACATTTACAAAACAAATAAGAAATCATACTTGTATGGTTAATACATTATTTCGTATCTACCGTAGCACTGTAGAATTATTTTTTTCTACATATCACGTTCGTATCATTCGGATCTTAATATAATACTGTAGTTTATAAAAGAAAACTATTGGAAGTTTGGAACCATGTGCTTATTATAAAACAGGAGGGGCAAATTTAAGATTGGAATCATGAAAAAGCCAAAATCAGTGTCAAAGAGAGAGAGAGAGAGAAGAAATGCAATGATGTAGAGAGATAGAGAGGAGATAAATGCCTGTGTTTCAGAGCAGAAGCGGTTGTCGTTTCCTAGTGAAGAAAAGAAACGACATGAAATTCAGTGCCAAAAGATTGAAATGGTGGTTAGGAGTCAGTCATGCTTCAGTCTCTCTCACCTGACTCTTCCCTCACTTTCATGATTTCGTTTCTTCTCTCTCTCTTTTCACTTTTCTTACTCCTTCTTTAAAGCCCCACACACTCTCTCATCTCATGTCACTTCATGATTTCCACAATTTTACAATCTTCTATGTTTGTAGCTTGTTCATTGTATATTACTTATAAAAGAAAGTAGATCTTTTTTTTGGACAAATGAGGAGTAGATTCTAAAGTATAAAACCATAAAGGTATGTGTTGTTATGAAAATTTGATCCAGTAATAAAGTTTGGCTACGATTTGAAATTTCTGAACTATGAGGTAAGAGATAAACTTTAAGTGAGGTCAAAACTGTTCTTTATTAATATTAAGGCCGAAGCCGAGCTATGAACAAGATAATACGAGGTGGGAGTCCGTCAAGTGACGTGCTCCCTAAATATTGCTTGAGGTCGGAGCTTATAGAAGTAGATCGGCACTCTCGCAAGTGAAGGGTCCTATTTATAGCGTTTGGATGCTGACTTCCTTTTGAGTCATTGACTCCTTAGCGGGCTTGTCCTCTTGGGCCGAGATAGATGTAGTTGATTAACAAGATTTCCAATGAGTTTTGGATGGGTGCTAAACACATATCCAACAGTATGTGAATGTATGTAACTTGTTTTTTGTTTAGTTGGACGGACTTTTAAAACATGTTGGACCTGAATTTGTATTTAGTCGGATATTTTTTGAATTTTATTAGGTTTTTTTTTTGCTTTGTAATTAAAAAATGAAAACCGTTTGATAAAAAATATGTGGAAGTATGGAACTTGATAACCTACCTTATGTATTACCGTAGGCAAGTCCATAAACCATATACAAGGTTCAAAGATGAGGTAACCAACAGTATATCCCACGCTATCCACAGATTAAAAAACAAAAACGTTTTCATCTAGAATGATTATGATGTTTTTTTTTTACTTTCTTAGCTGATAGTCTAACACCCGGCTTGAAATCATATTTTAAGTGGGTTTGTAGAATATATTGATGAGTTTGTTTATTTTATCGATCATTTGGCCAGAATGCCGATGGTTAGATGTTAGGTGGCGTAGTTATATGAAAGTGCATAAGGATTTTTTAATTTAAAATATGAAGGTGGATGCACTCCGTATAGGTTGCCTACATACTCTCCGAGGAGAGATCAAACCGAGCGTAGTTCTTTCTCTTACAAACTTTGAGCCTCGGCTCGATTACTTGTATATATATAATAGGGTGGGGCTTAAGGGTTTACTTGTGAGAGCGATGCGTGCTGGGATGCTTTCTTTAGTCGAGGTACGAGTCTTGCCCATTATTCATCGACTCCAAAGTGGTGATCGTCTGTTCGGACACGAGGCACGATGTTTGTCTTGCTTTGCGCTCCACTTTGAAGCAGTATCTTGAGACTTTTGGCTGCCGCGGAGCGTGAAGATCCCTCCCGAGGTTGGGAACTTTATGCATTGGTGATACGTCGAGGGTACTGCTCTCATTGTGTGAATCCAGGGGGTTCTTAATATCACGGTGTAGATTGCGGGACGGTCTATGATGACGAATTTGATGAACTTGGTCACGCATCCGACATGTACCAGAAGCTTGATCGTTCCAATCGTGGTGGTTGTGTCTCCGGCAAACCCGGTGAGGGGTTTTTCCGAACGCTTCACCATGTAGTCGCGCAGCTCCATCCTTTATAGGGTTTCCTCGAATATGAGGTCTACCGAGATTCTTGTGTCAATCAATATTTGGTGACTTCACAGTCGCCGATCTGGAGCTCGAGGACGAGCGGGTCATTATGTGGCTTGTCGAGGCCCTCTGATAGGTTCTAAAGTTTTACCCTATACTAACTGCAAGTGCACAGTATAAAATGTAGTACTTAGGGATCGAATCCACGAGGACTCTAGGCAATGATAGGATTAAGAACTTAAAGAGATTAAAACTAGGAGAAAATAAAAAGCAAATTGTATTGAATAACTGAAAAGCAAGCAAGAAAGTAAACAAGTAGCAGGTTGTTGTTGTAGGCAATAAACTAAGGGCGCTAATTTTAGGGCGTTTTCAGGAAATCAGACAAGCAGATAAATCATTCAGTCATGATCTAATTAAACTCAGTTCTAGAACTCAAACACAGATATAGAATTAACCAATTGTCGTTGCGATAATTCTCTAAGTCTAAGTGCAACAATCCAAATTCCTTTGCAATTACTAACGGATTAAACCAGCTTTAATTCCAAGTTCGATATGTTCACAATCTAATTAAACCAAATTCCTTTGCGAGTAATTAAATTACCCAACCTAAATAGTTCAGATTCTAAACCACACTGTCGTGTCGTATTTAGCAACCTAAGATCTAGATTCTAATTGATCAGGTTAGAACTAGCATTAAACACAATTTAGTTTGAAGAAAATCTATTGATGTGAATCCTTAACTGAATTAATTATATCTAGCAAGTCATGAAATCCCTATGAGAAACCCTAAACCTAACTATGAAACTACTCAGACATGGATGATGTAAACATAATCAATGAATTAATAGAAATCATAAAAGAGATTAGAATATTAAAAGGGGTTCGAAAACTTCTCCAAAACAAATGTAGTACAGGATCAGATCAGCCCCAAAAGCTCTAAAAACTCTCTGCTCTAAGTTATGATAGCGTATGTAAAACTGAAGTCAAAAACCTAATTAAATAGCTAAAACACGACTTGGGGCTTCTGTGTAAATATCTGGAACTTATGGGCATCTTTGCAATATCATCATTCTTCATTAAACCGCCGAGAATCTGGCCCAACTGGATGTGCATCGATCGATGCAGGTGTGCAACGATCGACACAGTACTCAAATCTGGACAGTGAACACAACTTCTCGGGTCAAATCTCCAAAGTGCTCCAAATAGCTCCAAAATCTTCATTTCTGCTCCAAACGTTCGTGTACCTAATAAAACCTGCAAAAGACTATAAAAAAACACTAAAAGACTCTAAAACAGACTTATATCATGGCATAAAACCGGTAAAAACAATGATATATCAACTCTCCTACACTTAGCCTTTGCTTGTCCTCAAGCAAAACAGAGAACTAAAACATGGTGAAGAGGTTTGAAAACTTTCAGAAACTCTTTTTGTCCTAGAAGCAACAACACTCAGATTCCCCTTAGTAAACCACTGAAAGAATCACCTGCAAGATATCAAGACCAACATATACTTCCCCCACACTTAGCAACTGTCCTAAGTAAACTCCACAATCATATTCACACATTCAAATTTTCCCTACTGACTTCTGCAAGTATTTAAGTGCAGTCTCACCTAAGGAGTATCGATCAAAGAGCACATGGACTCTTACCTTGTCTGCTCTAGACCACCATACTATCTTTCTCTGGTCCCTTTCTTCTCTTTTCCCTTCCTTAACAACTGATTTTCCCCATTGGGTATCATTTTATTTTATTTTATCAGTGTTCTTCCCGTTTTGGGGTGTACTTTGGACACATTCCATGGATCGCACAGGAGATAATAGTGTTTGCTACTATTCCCATGACCACTTCGGAGTTACTAACTCATCCTCAGTTTATTACTTTTTTTTACTTTATGGAAGGGGAGAAGGGAACCAAATAGGACAGGTTTACAGGCTGTGTCAGAACTAACAAAGGAATCCGACACAAAGTATACCAAGCCCTTAGGTGAGAAAATTAAGTCAGTATTAAGGTGAAGTCAGTAAAAGGATCCTCTGATACCTGAAGTGATGTGGGTGTCCTCAGTAGGTTGTTCTGTGATGGGGTTTTCTAATAGTCATGGATAGATCCTGCAGCTTCATCCCGATGGTTACTTAAGTTCCTGCAAGATATTGTTAACTCCTCCAAAATTCATTGTTACCTACTTAAACTGGTTTTGACTCAATAAAACAAAATTTTTTGAAAATTGGACTGACTCTAAGAAAACAGAAAGATAAAGTCAGTAGCACCTCCCCCACACTTAAGACACACTGTCCCCAGTAGTGTCAAGCTAAGGTTCGGTAAAAAGAAATAAAGATGTTAATGGATGTGTTGAGTTCTGTCTTATTTTTACCTCTGTCGCACAGGCATCGATCGCTGCATAAATGCATCGACCGTTGCTAGGCGATTTTTCGTCTTGTGTCGATCGTCGCTCAGGACCGCAACGATCGCTGCAATGCGATTTCTTTCGTGTTGTGACGATCGACACAAAGTGTGTCGATCGACGCACTGCAATTGTGGATCAGTCAGCAAGTTAGCAGGTTAGTCCGTGAGAAAATCCAAATTTTTGAACCTGCAAGCTGAAAAACACTGAAAACAGGCAAAATCAAAGCAACTAGTAGTCTCAAAGCAAACACATCATCCAAACATAAACATCCTAAGAAAGTCAAGAAAAAATGCAAAAGAAAAAGAAATACAGAGAACCGTAGTCTAGAGATGCCAATACTCAATCACTCATCCTCCATCCCATCAATACGATCGGTACCACTCGAAGAACCGGGAGTCGGAGAGCGTCGCCTGCGTCGTGAAGGTCCTGGATGGTGTATTTGTGGCTGTCTCCTGCAAGTGCAGGTACGCATGAAGTTCCAGATGCTCCGTAGAATACCATCCTCATGCTCTCTCCACTCTGCCTCAGACATATCACCATAAGGCATCGTAGGCTCGGGAAAAGGTCCAATGTCATCGACAGGGGCAGCAGGTGCAGGCGCAGGCACAGAGGAGGTAGATGCTCGTGTAGAAAGCTCTCCCAGCGGATGAGCCATAGAAGGGACTCTGCGCTGCTCACTCGTAGGAGGCTGGAACCTCAAGGCATCCAGCGTATCAACCTTTGTAAGACCAGGAGCAGGAAGATCCACACCGCACTTCACCGTGGCAGGGTCATAATAGACCCATACTCGTCCTTCCTTTAGGCACGTAGCACTCTGCAGATGGCTGAAATCAAGGAACTCCAAGCTGTCACTACGCTCCGTTCCCTCTAAGGGAATCCTGCAATGTCTGAAAATGGGAGTAAGCAGACTCCCTACTCTCTCAGTGTCCACACCATCAAATGGCTTCTTTTGCAGCTCGCATAAGTGGTGAGCAAAAACAGCTCCCAAGTTGAGTCCCGTAGTGGGATCTCTCAGAACTGTATCCTCAAACTGATCCCTCAGCCCAATAAACAGCATCTCCATCTCGTTCTTACGCATCTTGTTGGCTTCATACTTGCACAACAGAGTAGATCCCAAGATGCGCAAGACGTATCTAAGACCGGATGCCTAACCTGAATCACCGGTGTGGTCCTCGAGTCGTATCGACCAATGCCAATACACTCCCAGAAATACTGAGCTTCATCCACATCCCACTCAAGTGATATACCAATGCGCTGCGGCTCAGTGCTGAATCCATATATCCTACATATATCGAGAAGGGGAATCCGAACCCTGGCTCCTAAGCACATGAAGGTAAAGAAACCTTCTGAAGCTCTCCTGCTGTCTGGTGTAGGGTATATCACTCTGCAAGTGGCTAGCAGCTGTCTTACCAACTCAGGGTACATCTCATAAGGCTGCATTGGCATTGTCCCCAGACCAATGCCCTTACACAGTGCAAGAACCTGCTCATCGATGCCAAGACTCTTGCAAGTCGAGTAGTCTGCAAACTTGGTTGGCTTAAGCGTCATGCCACACCAACCATTGTACAGCAATGTGTCAAAATCGTCCCACTGGTTGAGCAATGGCCGCTCTGTGAAAGTGTCGTTCTTGAGCAACTCATTTATCTCCATGCCCCAGACCCTATTTGTCGGAATCAGCAACACATCTGCTCTAGGCCATGGTGGCTGTATCGCTTCCTGATCTCTCTGATAGTCCTCGGGAGGATCCGAGTCTCGATGGTGTTGGGATAGTGTCCTGAAATCACACTTGTACTCACTCCTGATGATAGTTGTGTGTCGAGATCAGACATTCGTATAATACTGGGCGGTTGCAATGTTTTGCTAGAAGCCTCTTGCAATCTGTAAGTCGTAGACTTACTGCTAGTATTATATGAACCTATAGGGTCACACACCTAAGCAAACTAGAAGCTAAAATATGGGAATGATCATTATAGTAATGATCATGTTAATGTGTATTGGATACACATTAGTATCGAGTATATGGTGTTGTGTCGATCGACACAGTATGTGTGTCGGTCGACACAGGTCGGGTTTTCGAAACAGACTTTTCGATTTATGACTTAATCAAGTCAGCCCGTTTGAGTGGTTCTAGGTATGAATAAATAGAAAGTATTTTCGACCTAGAACAAAAGCCGTCGAGTTTTTCTCTGACAGAAAAGCAGAAACACCAGAACTCAAGGATCCCAAAAAGATCTGGCACTAGCATCCCGGTTTCCAGCTTGTGTGCGTGTGTATCTGGTAGAGGCGAAGCATTTGAGTCGCTGCCGATCTCGTTTCACCATTCAATCCGCTGCCAGTACAAGGTAGGAACGAGGTGGGTAATTCAATATAACGAACCCTAGATCTTAGGCGATCCAACAGTGGTATCAGAGCTTGTTAGGGTTTAGTCTATTGAATCTGGAGCATTTAAATCGAATAATGATGTAATTGATTAGATTGATGCTTGTTAAATCGCGTTTTCATGTTGTTAATATCGGATTAAAGCCTCTGATGAAAAATCGATGTCTGTGCTTTCGAAGAGTGTCGATCGACACAAAGCGTGTGTCGGTCGACACACCGCGAAAATGCTCACTCGGTCTTGGAGATCGCTCTGTGTCGGTCTATACACTGGGTGTGTCGGTCGAACACAGACTATGCGAATGGATAGATCGGTTCAATTGGATTGAACCGGTTATCTCGCTCGGTTAATTTTAATTAACCAATTTGGTTCTGTTTTGGTAATGTCGATCGACACAGAGTTGTGTGACGATCGATATAGACCGTTAAACCGGACCGGTTCAATTAGATTGAATCGGTTAAGGAAATTTGGTCCGGTTTGACCGGTTATCGAAGACCAGTTTAAATTGGATTGTGTCGACCGATGCCAATGGTTGGCATCGATCGACACTCCATTCGCAAATTTGATGGTTGGACCTCAAATTTGTATATACCAGACCAAATTTAGTCCTAAAGTTCTTAATGAACCTAAACTTATTAAAACTGAATGTTTTAATTAAATTAATAACTTCTTGGATGTATATTGGATATACATCATGATTAATTAGCTCCTTTCCTCAACTAAATATCAAGTGATCTTGATGTCTTGCCCGACCTTGTCTACTGTCAAGACTCATTTCGTTGTTGGATAGCCTTGGAGTCCTTGGTATCCATGAAGGATTGTTTAGTTGATCCTGATTCAATTCTTAGATTCATATCAACCTAAACATGCGGATCTAGGTTCTCTTGAATAGAAACATATCAGATCTCACCTTTTACCTGTTAATTGCAGCGGAAGGAGAGAACAGGTCAGAGATCAGAGAAACACCGAGAGATGAATCCTCCAAAGGCTCACACACGCGATCACAGAAAACGGCTGCTAGACCGAGCTGATGGGAGGCGCAGGGAGAGAGAGGTTTCGGCGCAGGGGGCTAGGGTTAGAGAGAAAGAGATTTGGCTTTTAGTTTATAAAAGCCTTCTCTTTCCCTTTTGGGCTTTTTGGCCCAAAATACCAATCTGATTAAATCCCATGGATTTAATCAGACCCATTAATCTCTCTCTTAGTACGACAAATGCCTGGCACTTTTACCGTACTTCTGCTAAGCCGTTCCAACACATTTTCCTGTTAGCTTAGGCGTGTGACCCATATGGGATCATATAATAAAGGCAATAAGTCCAAGACTTATAGATCATGAGCGGACTCTAGCAAGCCATCATGACCCCCAGTATTATATGACTTATGTCTGATCTTTGACATACTCTTACTTTCTAGAGACAGTACCGAGATTACTGGACACAATTCCAACAATCTCCCACTTGTACTGGAATCTCTGTATTCATAATCCTTTTGTCTCAATATCTCGATTAGTCATAAGGCAAGATTAGTGTCATCCTTATAAAGCCTAATCTTGTTCATCGGACTCTGATTCGATACTGACAATCCAAACGACTCGGGACAGTCCGTTTGAGCATGGCCATGCGTTTTCCAGTATTCAAATCTCCGATTGGCCTAGAGATATTCACTCCATTTATATTGGAGGGACAAATTCCGTCTTGTTCCATCACTGTAAACTACTCATTTCATAATGTACCCAAACAAGGTCCTTATAACTATCGCAGAACGATAGCGTTAGACAATGATCAAAGTGCATTAGTCCATGTGCAGTCACATGCATGCGAACTCAGGTCTGAGGACTATACTCTATAGTCGTAGTGAGAATCTCTTATGACACAGATATAAATATCCTGAAGAGTTCTCATAATCGGGTCTTGTCCGGTCGTATGTTCCCAACATACACCTATGTATTGACTTTGATGCCGCGCATCTATGACACACTGAGACTTTGTCATAAGTCACATACCAATCCAGTCTCTCACGGTTGTTGGTGTTCCAATTTCAACAACCTTCGATTAGGGACAGGATGATATAATCCATCTATCAAATATAGGGTCTCATGATCAAGCTAAATGACTTTGATGACTCAAGATCAAGTCACTTACTTCGATGACCTATAAAATGGTTTATATCACTTTGGAACGATTATTTCATCACAGTTAAAATAATCTTGAAATAATAATTTCATTAAACATAAGAATGTTTTACAAGAACATATCAAATAACTACATAAAAGCCCTCAAACTCCCACTCAAATTTAGATTACATTTCAATGTCTCTAATGCCTACAGCTTCAGTCAGAAACTCGAGCTTAGGCCTTGGGAGTGGCTTTGTCAACGGATCAGCGACATTATCATCTGTCGGAACTCGGCTGATCTTGACTTCCTTTCTATTAATGATGTCACGTATCAAGTGAAATCTTCTTAGAACATGCTTGGATTTCTGGTGTGATCTTGGTTCCTTTGCCTGAGCAATAGCACCATTGTTATCACAAAATAGTGCCAGAGGCTCAGCCGCATCTGGTATCACACCTAGTTCAATAATGAACTTTCGTATCCAAACAGCTTCCTTCGCAGCTTCTGAGGCGGCGATATATTCAGCTTCTATAGTGGAATCAGCAACGGTGTCTTGCTTGGAGCTTCTCCAACTGATTGCACCGCCATTCAGACAAAAGATATAACCGGACTGTGACCGGAAATCATCTTGGTCTGTCTGGAAACTTGCGTCCGTGAATCCACTGACTTTAAGCACATCACTTCCACCGTACACCAAGAACTTATCCTTAGTATGTCTTAGATACTTCAAGATATTCTTTACAGCAATCCAATGGTTTTCACCTGGATTTGACTGGTATCTACTCGTCATGCTCAATGCATAAGCAACATCAGGACGAGTACAGATCATGGCATACATGACAGATCCTATTGCAGATGCATAAGGAATATTCTTCATGCACTCAAGCTCAGCAGCCGTCGTAGGGCTCTGCTTCTTGCTTAGCGTTGTGCCATGTACCATTGGCGTGAAGCCCTTCTTGGAATCCTTCATGCTGAATCTTTGTAGGACTTTGTCAATGTATGAATCTTGACACAAGCCTATCAGCCTTCTAGATCTATCCCGGTAGATCCTGATTCCAAGAACGTATGCGGCTTCACCCATGTCTTTCATGGAAAAACAACTTCCAAGCCAGTCCTTTACCGACTTTAGCATTGGAACGTCATTTCCGAGAAGCAGTATGTCATCGACATACAGAATAAGAAATACTATCTTGCTCCCACTAGTTTTCTTATACACGCATTGTTCTTCTTCGTTTCTGATGAAGTCAAATTGTTTGATCGCTTCATCAAAACGAAGATTCCAGCTCCTCGATGCTTGCTTCAATCCATAAATGGATTTATGAAGCTTGCATACTTTCCCAGCATTCTTTGGATCTATGTAACCGTCAGGTTGCGTCATATACACATCCTCTTCCAGAATACCATTCAGGAAGGCGGTTTTCACGTCCATCTGCCAAATTTCATAATCATGAAAAGCTGCAGTAGCTAGTAGAATCCGAATAGATTTCATCATAGCCACTGGTGAATAGGTTTCATCGTAATCCACACCGTGAACTTGTCTGAAACCTTTTGCCACCAACCTGGCTTTATAAATCTGGACATTTCCATCCACGTCAATCTTCTTCTTGAAGATCCATTTGCACTCGATGGCTTTTACACCAGCGGGTAAGTCAACCAACGAAAACACTTGGTTGACCGACATGGAGTCCATTTCGGAATCAGTGGCCTTGCGCCACTTCGAGGAATCTGGGCCCATCATGGCTTGATTGAAGTTCGATGGTTCATCACCATCAATGATCAGAAGATCATGACAGTCAGTCACGAGGAATCCTTGATATCTCTCGGGTTCGTGACGGATCCTCCCGGATCTTCGAACTTCAGGTACTACAGGTTCAGGCTCTACAATTTCTTGTAGGTCCTCCTGCTGCTCTTCCTCATTAGGTTGAGCAGTATCCTGTTCATCTTGAATTTCTTCAAGCAGTACCTTACTCCCACTGTCTTTCTTAGAGAGAAACTCCCTCTCAAGAAAGTTACAATCCCGGGCAACAAAGATCTTGTTCTCGGAACGTAGATAGAAGTAATAAGCCTTGGTTTCCTTCGGATAACCAATGAAGTAGCATTTATCAGACTTTGGTGTAAGCTTATCTGAGATTAATCTCTTGACATAGGCTTCACAACCCCAAATTCTAAGATAAGACAACACTGGAGCCAATCCAGTCCATAATTCATATGGTGTCTTTGCTACTGCTTTCGATGGCGCTCTATTTAGAGTGAACACTGCTGTTAGCAGAGCATATCCCCAAAGGGATATTGGAAGGTCTGTGTGACTCATCATAGATCGAACCATATCCAATAAGGTCCGATTTCTCCTCTCAGACACACCATTCCATTGAGGTGTTCCGGGAGGAGTGAGTTGGGATACGATCCCACACTCTCTTAGATGATCACTGAATTCTTGGCTTAAGTATTCTCCTCCTCGGTCGGACCGAAGAGCCTTAATTCTTTTGCCAAGTTGGTTCTGTACTTCATTTTGGAATTCTCTGAACTTCTCAAAAGATTCAGACTTATGTTTCATTAAATAAACATATCCATACCTACTGAAATCATCAGTGAAGGTAATGAAGTACTGATAGTTTCCTCTTGCATTTGTGGACATTGGGCCACACACATCAGTGTGTATCAGGCCCAATAAGTCACTGGCCCTCTCGTTAGGTTTATTAAAGGGGGCCCGTGTCATTTTGCCCATCATGCAGGATTCGCATTTCTCACATGACTCAAAGTCAAATGAGCCAAGAAGTCCATTCGAATGGAGCCTCTTGATGCGTTTCTCGCTGATGTGCCCTAAACGACAATGCCATAGAAACGTTCGGTTCTCCTCATTAGGTTTGAACCGTTTTGTATTAATGTTATATATTGGCGCGGATTGATCGAGTATGTAAAGCCCATTCGTAAGAGGGGCAGAACCATAGAACAAATTGTTGCGATTGAAGGAACATAATTTATTCTTAACTGAAAAATCATAACCTTCCAAATCCAACAAAGAAATTGAAATAATATTTCTGCTTATAGCAGGTACAAAATAACAATTATTGAGTTCTAAAATCAATCCCGAAGGTAAAGACAACAAGTATGTGCCTACAGCTAGTGCTGGAACTTTCGCTCCATTCCCAACTCGTAGCTCCACTTGTCCTTGCTTCAGCCTTCTACTGTTGCTGAGTGCCTGCATATTAGTACAAATATGAGCCCCACAACCAGTATCCATAACCCATGAGGTATTATCAGAAGTAGTTGTGTTAACTTCTATAACAAAAATACCTGTCGAAGAAGTCTCGAGAGTCTTCTTCTTTAATTCCTTTAGACCTTCTTGGAATTTCTTACATTCTCTCCTCCAATGCCCTGGTTCTTTACAGAACCTGCATATGTCAGTTGGCCCAGCCTTGGACTTGGGCTTGGGCTTTGGCGTGTCCTTGTCCGCGACTTGGACAGCCTTGGCCTTTCCCTTATCCTTAGCAGAGGATTTCTTAAACCCCTTGCCCTTTTGCACCATTAGCACATTGGGGTCCTTGGCGGTTTTCCTCAAGTTGGGCTCTGCAGTCTTGAGCATTCCGTGAAGCTCAGGCAATGTCTTACTCAAGCCATGCATGTTAAAGTTCAGAATGAACTGATCATAGCTTGCAGGTAATGACTGCAGAATGATGTCGCAGGCAAGTTCCTGGCTGATTGGGCAGTCGAGTTTCTGAAGATGATCGAGATAACCCATCATCTTCAAGACATGAGGACTCACTGCCGCATTCGCAGCCAACTTGCAGTCCAAGAGGTTCTTAACTGTCTGGAACCTCTCAGTCCTAGCCTGCTCCTGAAAAAGCGATTTCAGGCTTGCCATTATCTCAATTGGTGACAATACACTCTCGAACTGCATTTGCAGCTCACCAGTCATTGTCGCCAACATAAGGCAATATACATCATTTTCATCTGACGAATGCTTTTCCCAAGCATTATGCAGAGTCCTGGCGGCATTGTTAGCAGGCCTCTCGGGGAGAGGATCACGAAGGACATAATCCTTCTTCTCCTGCTTGAGGACCAGCCTCAAGTTCCTTGACCACGTCAGGAAGTTCGTTCCAGTCAGCTTCTCCTTCTCGAGAACAGACCGGATCGGGAATGTGTTGTGTGTGCTTGTAGTAGTCATAGCTGAAATATATAAGATAAAAGGTTATTAGTTAATATGTTCAATGTGATTAATCTTATATTATACTTAATATGATCAATCATGCATTATATTCAATAACCTAAGTTACCCTCAATAGAATATAATGATTCCAAGATCCACATATAACTAAGATCAAAATGGGCCACTGGCCGTCACCCAACCTTAGCTTATATCGGTAAGCCCTTTGTCGGCTAATTATATCCGTGATATAACTCTTGGTTGTGAATCTGGGCCCGAGGCCCAATCCACTATGATGTCTCAAGGCCCGGGACTCCCGATGGCCCAGTCAAGAAAACCAGACTATACAGTCATGTAATCATTAATGTCTGGGACTCCCAATGACATTTATGAATCACAAACCGTCTTATCCACGCAAAAGTAGACACCCTCACACTGTAAGGCCATGAATACAATTGAATGGGCTTCGACAGCTGACATAGAATGGACAAGACATCCAACGCTTGATATTATTTGAGGTTCGTAGGTTTATTAAAATTTCATTCCCAAAATAGAAGATTACTATTTCGGGAAACTTTCTATTTTTGGAAACCTACTATTTTTGGAAAATTTCTAAAATTGGAAACTTTCTAAAACCGGAAACTTTCTAACTTTAGAAATTTCTTTAAAATCCAAAACCCGCAAATCTAGAAACTTCTATTTTAAGAAACTTTCTAATTTCAAAATTTCGGAAACTTTAATTTAAAATCGACTTTATAATTTTATAAAATAAATTTTAAATTAATCTGAAGAAAGACTCAAATAATTGGCCCAATTGTTTTAACTTCTTGGCCCGAGGCCCAAGAATTGGTCCATGTCCAAGACATGACCCAATTGTCCAATTAAATGACATAACCGGTCTGGTTCATTAAAATTGGTCTTAACCAAAATTAATTACTACGATGACCACAATTGTCAACCGGTCATTTACTAAACCGGATTTTCTCAATTTATTTGGTCCAACCAAATCAAATTAGAAAATCCTGGTTTAGGCTCAAAATCCAATAATTCTTTCGGCATTGGATTTCTTATCCCGGTTTAACCAGACTTATTAAATTTATTAAATCTGTTTATTAAACCAGGACGAATTAATTTTAATTAAGTTTTTGAACCGAAACGAACCGAATTGGTCACGAACCGAACCGAATTGGTCACGGCCGTGACCTAGCTCCTCGATCATGATCGACCAGCCGCAAAACGTGCGATCCAAGATCCACGATCGGGATGGCCGATCATCACGCGATCGTCACGCGAGCTGGACGGGACGGGACGGCATGCCGGGTCGAGAGCGAGAGAGACGGGACGATCGACGAGCCGTGCGATCATGACGCGATCGCTGTCGATCGGTCGACTCAACTCTCGCGGTCGGTCGGGACGTGAACGGATTCGATCCATGCGATCGTACCGATCGGATCCTTGCGATCGATCTCGGCCGATCCATGCGATCGCCAACCGTTCCAACTTGCCAACGCAATCCAAATCATATAGTTTGGGTTTTGCGATTTCATTAGTTTAGGTTTTCAATTCTTGTTACTTAAGTGATTTCTCTTATCAGTAGATTGATTCAAAAACACTTTTAAACAAGAAAAACAGTCCTAAACATGAATCTAAACAAGAAAAACACAGAACCTGGCTCTGATACCACTGAAAGGATTGTTTAGTTGATCCTGATTCAATTCTTAGATTCATATCAACCTAAACATGCGGATCTAGGTTCTCTTGAATAGAAACATATCAGATCTCACCTTTTACCTGTTAATTGCAGCGGAAGGAGAGAACAGGTCAGAGATCAGAGAAACACCGAGAGATGAATCCTCCAAAGGCTCACACACGCGATCACAGAAAACGGCTGCTAGACCGAGCTGATGGGAGGCGCAGGGAGAGAGAGGTTTCGGCGCAGGGGGCTAGGGTTAGAGAGAAAGAGATTTGGCTTTTAGTTTATAAAAGCCTTCTCTTTCCCTTTTGGGCTTTTTGGCCCAAAATACCAATCTGATTAAATCCCATGGATTTAATCAGACCCATTAATCTCTCTCTTAGTACGACAAATGCCTGGCACTTTTACCGTACTTCTGCTAAGCCGTTCCAACACATTTTCCTGTTAGCTTAGGCGTGTGACCCATATGGGATCATATAATAAAGGCAATAAGTCCAAGACTTATAGATCATGAGCGGACTCTAGCAAGCCATCATGACCCCCAGTATTATATGACTTATGTCTGATCTTTGACATACTCTTACTTTCTAGAGACAGTACCGAGATTACTGGACACAATTCCAACAATCCACAGCAACATGAGTAAGGCAGGTGATCATTGATAGACTTGCAGTGCGACTGTCAATGATCACAAGACAGAAAGAGATTGGTTTACTTGACTGGGCTATCAGAAGTTCTGGGCCCAGAGACATCAGAGTGGATTAGACATGGATTGTCTCATCTGCGACCAAGAATTGTACTGGGTACAATTAGCAATGATTTGCTTACCTAGATAACTAAAGTTTGGATGATGGCGAGTCGCCCACTCAAATTTTGGTGATCAAAGGATCTTGGTTCATTGTATTCATCTGAGGAAACATAGTTTTTGAATACAATGCGAGTTTTCTTATTAAATAAGATTACTCATTTCCTTGAGCATCATAACTAAAAACCTCTACCTCTCTTAATTACAGCTATGTCTGTCTCAACTCACATCAACACTTTCTCGCTGAGATCCGTCCTTGAGAAGGACAAGTTAAATGGATCTAATTTCTTGGAATGGTATCAGAACCTGAGAATAGTTCTCAGGCAGGAGAACAAGGAATATGTCCTTGAAAGAGTTATCCCCGAGAGGCCACGTTCCAATGCCCCGCAGACAGAAAAGAATGCTTATGATACGCATTCAGCAGATGTCAAAGACGTTAATTGTCTAATGCTGGTGACTATGAACTCTGAGCTGCAGAAGCAATATGAGAACGTGATGTCACCCATTGAGATCATTAAAAGCCTGAAAGCTTTGTTTCAGGAGCAAGCTCGCACAGAGAGATACCAGACGGTTAAATCTCTCATGGATTGCAAGCTGGTTAAGGACAGTCCAGTGAGTCCTCATGTCCTTAAAATGATGGGTTACATTGATAACCTGGGGAAACTGGACTGTGCCATTAGCCAGGAGCTAGCCACTGACATGATTCTGCAGTCTTTGCCGTCGTGTTTTGATCAGTTCATCATGAACTACAACATGCAAAACATGACTAAGACATTGAGTGAGTTGCACGACATGCTGAAGACAGCAGAGCCGAATCTCAAGAAGGAAACTCCCAGTGTACTGATGGTACAAGGGGGTAAAAGGTTTAAGAAACCTAAGAAGGATAAGGGAAAGGCCCAAGTTGTCCAGACTGAGAGTCAGGACAAGCCCAAGCCAAATCCCAAATCCGGGCCTTCTCCTGAGGACAAATGCAACTACTGCAAGCAGTTAGGGCATTGGAAGAGAGACTGCAAGAAGTTCATGGAAGATTACAAGAAGCTGAAGAATACGTATGATGCGTCTGACTCAGGTATTTATGTTATCGAACTTAATGTTATGTCTTCTAGTTCTACTTCGTGGGTATTGGATACCGGCTGCGGTGCTTATATTTGTACTGATGTGCAGGCACTAAGAAACAGTAGAACGCTGAAGAAAGGACAACTGGAGCTACGGGTCGGGAATGGAGCTAAGGTTGCTGCACTGGCCGTAGGCACTTACGATTTGTCTTTACCTTCGGGCATGGTTTTAGCTTTGAATAATTGCTACTTTGTACCTGCGATTAGCAGAAACATAATTTCAGTTTCCGTTTGGATTTGGAAGGTTTTGATTTTGCTGTTAAGAATAAAGTTTGTTCTTTTAATCGTGATGGTACGTTTTATGGTAGCGCCCCATTAGACAATGGGTTATATGTCTTAAACCAAAGAATGCCTGTCTTTAACATAAATACAAAGCGGTTTAAGTCAAATGACGAAAACCCGACTTTCTTATGGCATTGTCGTTTGGGTCATATCAATGAGCAACGCATCCAGAGACTCCATCGAAATGGGCTTTTGGGCTCATTTGATTTTGAATCATGTGAGAAATGCGAATCTTGCTTGATGGGCAAAATGGCTAGGGCCCCTTTCAACAAACCAAATGAAAGGGCCAGTGACTTATTGGGCCTTGTTCATACTGATGTATGTGGGCCGATGAGCACTATTGCCAGAGGAAATTACAAGTACTTCATCACCTTTACTGATGACTTCAGTAGGTATGGCTACGTCTACTTGATGAGACACAAGTCGGAATCCTTTGATAGATTCAAGGAATTCAAGAATGAAGTACAGAACCAACTTGGCAAAAGTATCAAAGTTCTGCGATCGGATCGCGGAGGAGAATACTTGAGTCAAGAGTTCAACGACTATCTGAGCGAGTGTGGAATTGTTTCACAACTCACTCCTCCTGGAACACCCCAATGGAATGGAGTGTCAGAGAGGAGGAATCGAACCTTATTGGATATGGTTCGGTCTATGATGAGTCATTCAAATCTTCCATTATCCTTTTGGGGATACGCTCTAGAAACGTCTGCGTTTACACTAAATAGGTTACCATCTAAATCAGTGGAAAAGACACCACATGAATTGTGGACTGGGAACATTCCTAGTATGTCTTTCCTGAAGATTTGGGGTTGTGAGGCTTATATCAAACGTTTAATCTCTGACAAGCTCGCACCCAAATCAGATAAATGCTACTTCGTTGGTTATCCTAGGGAAACCAAGGCATACTACTTTTACAACCAATCTGAGAACAAAGTATTTGTTGCTCGGGACTGTTCTTTTCTTGAGAGGGAGTTTCTTTCTAAGAAAAACAGTGGGAGTAAAGTACGTCTTGAAGAAATTCGAGATGCACAGGAGACTGCTCAACCTGCTGAGGAAGAGCTGCAGTTGGACCCACAAAGTTCTGTGGAGCCCACGCCTGTGGAGCCTGAAGTTCGCAGATCCGGAAGGATCCGTCACGAACCCGAGAGATACTATGGATTTCTCATGACCAATTCCAATGATCTGATGATCATTGATAGTGACGAACCTGTAAACTTCGCGGAAGCAATGATGGGCCCGGACTCCGAAAAGTGGCTTGGAGCCTCTAAATCCGAAATGGGATCCATGTCAGAAAACCAAGTATGGACCTTGGTCGATTTACCTGATGGTTCAAAGGCCATTGAGTGTAAATGGATCTTCAAAAAGAAGATTGACGTGGATGGCAATGTGCAAATTTACAAAGCGAGGTTAGTGGCCAAAGGTTTCAAGCAAATTCATGGTATTGACAATGATGAAACCTATTCCCCAGTCGCTATGCTGAAATCCATTCGGATTCTTCTAGCAACTGCCGCTCATTATGACTATGAGATTTGGCAGATGGATGTCAAAACCGCATTCCTGAATGGTATTTTGGAAGAGGATGTGTATATGACACTGAAGGATTATGGGTGTTTTCCATGGTTTAATTCTCAATTACAACCTAACACAAATCCTTAAACAGATCTAGGTTCTCGTCAAATGAATCATAAAGCAAACCTGATCACTACCTTTCAGATTGCAGCGGATGATGGATGGTAATGATGAGATCAGCTAGAACAGATGGTAACACCTATTCCTCCTCGAGTATCCACACTCTTACAAGCACGGGACGGCTGCTAGACCAAAGATGTGGAAGATCAGAGAGAGAGATTTTTAGAGAGAGAGAGAGCTCGCGGCCAGAGGAAGAAAATCGCAGGAAGCTTGCTTCCTTTAGGGTTTTCTGATTCTCTTATATCTCATTAATGGGCCCAAGTCATTAGACTAATGGCTCATTAATCTTTTGGGCCCAAAATACAAATCAGACAAAAGCCTGTGTTTGTCTGGCCCAAAACTCTGATCCAATACAGTAAATGCCATTGCATCTTACCGTATTAATTCCATTTAACTTTCCCGTTAGCTATGGTGTGTGACCCTTCGGGATCATACAATACTGGTAATAAGTCCTAAACTTATAGATCATGAGCGGACTCTAGCAAGCCATCATGATCACCCAGTATTTATGACTTATGTCTGATCTCGACACTTATCATACTTTCTAGAGATAGTACGGTAGATTTCAGGACATTCCCAACAATCTCCCACTTGTACTGGAATCCTACACAGGACATTCCCAACAATCTTCCGATTGTACTGGAATCCTACATTCCCTAGTCCTTTTGTCTTAATATCTCGATCTGGCATAAGACAAGATACGTGTCATCCTTATAAAGCCAGACCATGTTTATCGGACCAGATTTGATATTGACAATGCAAACGACTTGGGCAAGTCCGTTTGGGAATGGCCATTCTCTTACCAGCTATCAAATCTCCGATTGGCCTAGAGATATTACCTCCGTTAAACGGCAGGGACAAATCCCGTCTTGTTCCATCACTATGAACTACACAATTCATAATACACCCAACCAAGGTCCGTATAGCTCCCAGTTACGAAACAGCGTTAGACAATGATCAAAGCGCATTACTCCATGTGCAGCCACATGCATGCGAACTCAGGTCTAAGGACTATACTCTATAGTCGTATATGAGAACTTCTTATGACACAGATATTAATATCTTGCAGAGTTCTCATCAGCGGGCCATGTCCGGTCATATGCTCCCCTACATATACCTATGTGTCGACTTTGATGCCGCGCATCTATGACCCCTCGAAACCTGGTCATAAGTCTCAACACAATCTAGTCTCAACAGGTTGTTGTTGTTCCAATTTCAACAACCTTCGACTATGGACACTATAATTTATGTCACTTCGTTAAATATGGGGTTTCAGGATCAAGTCTACTCATGTACTTCGATGGCCCATATATAATGACATGAATTATTTTGGAACGATTATTTTATATCACAGTTAAAAATAATCCAGAAATAAAATTTTCATTAACATTTAAAAATGTTTACAAGAACCAATCAAAATAACTAAAACAAAAGCCCTCACAACTCCCACTCAAAAAGAGATTACATTTGAATATCTCTAATTCCTACAGCAGCAGTATGCAACTCGTGCTTAGGTCTCGGGAGTGGCTTTGTCAACGGATCAGCTACGTTCTCATCAGTGGGAACCCTGCTGACCTTCACTTCTCCTCTATTAACTATATCACGAATCAGGTGATACCTTCTCATAATGTGTTTGGATTTCTGATGATGTCTCGGTTCCTTGGCTTGAGCAATTGCACCATTGTTGTCACAATACAGTGCCAAAGGCTCAGTGGCATTAGGGAATACACCGAGTTCAATCAAGAAGTTCCTAATCCAAACTCCTTCCTTCGCAGCTTCTGAAGCAGCGATGTATTCAGCTTCAGTTGTGGAATCTGCCACGGTGCTCTGCTTGGAGCTCTTCCAACTTACTGCACCGCCATTCAGACAGAAGATGTAGCCAGACTGTGACCGGAAATCATCTTTATCTGTCTGAAAACTTGCATCCGTGAATCCACTGATTTCAAGCACTTCACTTCCTCCGTAAACCAAGAACTTATCCTTAGTATTCCTCAAATACTTCAGGATATTCTTTACGGCAATCCAGTGACTCTCACCTGGATTAGACTGGTACCTACTCGTCATGCTTAGTGCATAAGCAACATCAGGACGAGTACAGATCATGGCATACATGATAGATCAAATAGCCGAAGCATAAGGAATCCTACTCATGCGCTTAAGCTCATCAGGTGTCTTAGGACACTGATCCTTGCTTAGTGTAGCACCATGTATCATTGGCGTGAGATCCTGACAGAGACTTTGATTGCCTCTGTGCAAGTCTCTTCATCCAAGGCGGAGAGTAAGCTTTATCAGTATGAACGCGTCCAAGAAAAGGAGTAAACTGCTCCCCAGGATCCAAAACCGTAGTGTGACTTGACTGCTCTTCATCTCCATCCATAATGGTGAAGGTCTGCCCATCTATCAGTGGCTTGCGCAGCATGTCCATCTTAAAGTGTAGTGGCTCATCTCCCAGATAGAGATCTATCAGACTGTGTCTCACATCTATTACTGCTCCATCTGTAGCCAAGAATGGTCTACCCAGTATCAATGCATCATCCTTCTCACTATGGTACTTAAGAACTAAGAAATCTGTTGGAACCAAGTAGTTTCCAACTCTCACTGGGACGTCCTCAAGAACTCCTTCAGGAATCTTTATAGACTGATCAGCTAGGACAAGAGAGGTCCTAGTGGGTGAAAAATCCATCATACCCAGCTTCTCTGCCACAGAGTATGGCATCAGACTTCCAGCAGCTCCTAAATCACAAAGAGAGCGCCTAAAACCATCCTCGAAGATAGAACAACTTAGCACAAAAATCCCAGGATCAGGTAGCTTCTTGGGAACCTTGGTTAATAGCACATCACTTATATGTTGAGGAACAATTATAACCCAATCCTTCAGCTCTTCATCCAAAGGCAACATCTTACCCAAGTACCTCTGCACACAAGGGTGATAAGGTGGATCATCAGATGGTGGAATTTCTTCCAACTCTTCACCAATCTTTTCTAGCTCTTTAAGCTCATCAATCTCTTGTTGGATTACCTCAGACACCTTAGGATACAATCGAATAGATTGTGCATAAATCTCTTGTTGGGTTATCTCAGACACTCCAGGGAATAAGCGGTTAAGCTCTAAATCTGCATCAATGTCATAAGAATCCTGTGAATCTGTCTGTCCACGCCTTGCAACGATCGACGCTAAGGGTGCATCGATCGATGCAGTTAAATTTTCACAGATTCCACCCGAGAGATTTTCCTCAAAATCTGAAATTTCACCCTCTTCTACCACTTCAGCTGTATTTAGCTCAAATCTTTCACCTAGGTGTGATCCATCATCAATGTACACTTACCAGGCCTTAATATGGGTGTCTACAACACCTTTTCCCTTGATGGAGTTTGAAATTTGGCTCACCTGAGTGTCCAATTGCTTCACATGAGTGTTCAGAGACTCAAACTTCCCATTGAGATCCCCATAAACAGCATCCAACTTCTTGTTGCAGTCCACAGCAATCTTGGTCTGTCCCTCCAGCAGCTGTTCCAACATAGCCTCCATCTTACTCTCATGAGTAGTAGCTACAGGAGGTGCTTGGTAAGAGGAAGATCCATAAGTCTTCTGATTACCTTGTTGGAAAGGTTTCTGAAAACCACTAGTCTGTCCAAAGCCAGAAGAGTTTTGGTTGCTGTTGAAAGCACTCTTCTGTACTCCATTGAAGAACCTATTACCAGACTGATTACCAAACCTGTTTCCTTGGAAACCAGATCCTCCGATGTAATTCACATCCTCTTCATGCTCTTCTTCTTCATCATTGATCATCTCAACATCTTGAGCAAAGTGGACAGCTTTCTTCCCAGCTAGAAGATTGTAAACTGTGTCCAGCTTAGATCTAATATCAGCTATCTTAGAATTCTCCATCTTTCCACCGGAGTTCTTCCTTCTCTCATCAGTAGTCTTGCAGCTATTACTGCTTACCAGATTATCTATCAACTGCTTAGCTTGAGCAGGAGTCCTAGTGTTAAAGTTGGCATTGCTAGAATTGTCCAACGCAGTCTTATATGGAAGATCTATACCTCTAAAGAAGATGCCTAATAGCGTTACCTCAGTGAATCCATGGTGCGGGCAGTCACGTTGGTATTTCTTGAATCTCATCCAGGCTGTCTTAAGAGGCTCTGTTGGACCTTGGGTAAAGGTAAGAATGTCCTGTCTGGACTGATCTGAGCGAGCATCATCATAGAAATGACGCAGGAACTCACTCTTCAGAGCGGCCCAAGTAACAAACGTCCCAGATGGAAGTTGTTTCAGCCAGGCTGCGGCATCTCCAGCCAGAGAGTAGGGGAAAAGCTTGAGGAACAGATAGTTTTGGTTAACTCCATCGTACTTTATTCCAGTGACTATGCCCTCAAATTCATCTATGTGATCCATCGGCTGCTCACTTGGAAAGCCATGGAAGGCTTTCTGCCTCAGGAGAGAGTAGTAGACGGTCTTGATTTCAAAATCATTCCTATCAAATTCAGGGAGTACAAGAGCTGACCGGTTAGCATGAAACTCATTCGGACGGTTATAGTCAGCTAAAGTCCTCTCATGGACTACCATCTGTCTACCTTGGGCCTGTCCTTGGCCTTGGTTCTGCTCCTGTTGCGGCTGCTCCAGAGGATCAGGGATAACATTCCCTTCAGCATCTATCGGTTCTCCAGCAGCATTGTATGGATTGTTGTGTCGGTCCCTTAGGGTACCTTGAGCATCAAGATTTATGATCACACGTTCAACAACCATCCTTGTTCTTTGAACTCTTCTATTAGTCCTCTCTAGTCTAGCAAGCTCTTCAAGTTGGAGGTTTACGAGATTAGTGTTCGGATTACTTCTGGTGTCACGCGTCTGCATAAACCGTCTGTAATCTCCAAGCAACGATCGATGCTAGCAGTGCAATGATCGATACAACTCCAATCGCCTAGTGTCGATCGACACAAGAAGTGCAACGGTCAATGCTATGCGATTTCGAAACCTGCGACAGAGAGAAAACAGAGAAAATAAAAATCAGTAAACAAAAATAAAAATAAAAATCCTAGTAAAAACCCTAAGTTCGAAGCTATCGAAGACTCTAAGAGTCCCCGGCAACGGCGCCAAAAACTTGATAGGTTCTAAAGTTTTACCCTATACTAACTGCAAGTGCACAGTATATCAATGTAGTATTTAGGGATCGAATCCACGAGGACTCTAGGCAACGATAGGATTAAGAACTTAAAGAGGTTAAAACTAGGAGAAAACAAAAAGCAAATTGTATTGAACAACTGAAAGGCAAGCAAGAAAGTAAACAAGTAGCAGGTTGTTGTTGTAGGCAATAAACTAAGGGCACTAAGTTTAGGGCGTTCTCAGGAAATCAGACAAGCAGATAAATCATTCAGTCATGATCTAATTAAACTCAGTTCTAGAACTCAAACACAGATATAGAATTAACCAACTGTCGTTGCGAGAATTCTCTAAGTCTAAGTGCAGTAATCCAAATTCCTTTGCAATTACTAATGGATTAAACCAGCTTTAATTCCAAGTTCGATATGTTCACAATCTAATTAAACCAAATTCCTTTGCGAGTAATTAAATTGCTCAACCTAAATAGTTCAGATTCTAAACCACACTGTCGTGTCGTATTTAGCAACCTAAGATCTAGATTCTAATTGATCAGGTTAGAACTAGCATTAAACACAATTTAGTTTGAAGAACATCTATTGATGTGAATCCTTAACTGAATTAATTATATCTAGCAAGTCATGAAATCCCTATGAGAAACCCTAAACCTAACTATGAAACTACTCAGACATGGATGATGTAAACATAATCAATAAATTAATAGAAATTATAAAAGAGATTAGAATATTAAAAGGGGTTCGAAAACTTCTCCAAAACAAATGTAGTACAGGATCAGATCAGCCCCAAAAGCTCTAAAAACTCTCTGCTCTAAGTTATGATAGCGTATGTAAAACTGAAGTTAAAAACCTAATTAAATAGCTAAAACACGACTTGGGGCTTCTGTGTAAATATCTGGGACTTCTAGGCATCTTTGCAATATCGGCATTCTTCATTAAACCGCCGAGAATCTGGCCCAACTCGATGTGCATCGATCGATGCAGGTGTGCAACGATCGACACAGTACTCAAATCTGGACAGTGAACACAACCTCTCGGGTCAAATCTCCAAAGTGCTCCAAATAGCTCCAAAATCTTCATTTATGCTCCAAACGTTCGTGTACCTAATAAAACCTGCAAAAGACTCTAAAGAAACACTAAAAGACTCTAAAACAGACTTATATCATGGCATAAAACCGGTAAAAATAATGATATATCACCCTCTTCGTCCTCCGAGGTGAAGGTAATCTTGGTGCCTGGGTTTAGTTCTTCGGGAACGTTCCAACTCCATTGCTAGCGCGCGTCAGCTTTCAGACTGTAGGCTGTTATCGATCGTACCGAATCGTTACAAGTGGGAAGCCCTCCCATGATCATGTTAATCCGTTTTCTGGGTGTGGGCGCATCCTCCTCTTCGTCATCGTGGATTTGCTTTGGTAGTTCTGTGTCGATATCGCTATGTTATGTTCTCTGTTGACCTATTTGCCTCGCTTTTTCCTCCAGGGCGAGCTTGAACCGTTCTCCCTTGTTTTTGGGTTGTCGTGACGTCTCTCGATTCCCAGGGGGTGCTGCTGGGGCATTGCGGTTTGTAATGTTCGTCACTCCTTTCTGGTACTCGCCGAATAGGAGGCTTTGGAGATGTCGACATTCTGCGGTGCTATGCCCGGAGCGCTGATGAAAACTGCATAAGGCTTTTTCTTGATCGTCAGTTCGCACGTACTTGTTCCATGACCGACCCTGCTGGTTGCTCATTTGATTGCGTCCTGGCTGCTGGGACGCTTGTTGGCTTGCTTGCTGCTTGCCGACGTAACACGTTGTGGCTTTCTTCACTTTGTCGTCGGGGTTCTCGGACGTCGCATCTTTGCCCTTCTTAGCTGAGGCGAATTTCTTGGCGAGTATGTCCTTCTCCTCTTCTATCTCAACAAAGATGGCCGCTCGGTCGAGGGCGTCCTCGAGAGATTGCGGCTTGTTTATGGCCAGTTCATCGCGAAACGGCGATTCGTACCAGAGCCCATTTCGAAGCGTTGATAGTCCCTCTTTATTGGTTACTGTGATTTTCGAGACAATGACTTTGAATTTGTTGATGTAGGATCCGAGAGGTTCTTTTGGCCCTTGACTTACGGTCCAGAGGTTGGCGCTCGAGGCTCCCTCTTGGATGAACATGGAGTAGTGCTTCAGAAAGGTGGTCGTCAACTGGTGGTAGTTGTCGATGGAGTGCGCCTTTAGGCGCGAGAACCATTGAGAGTGGGGCCGCTCAGGTTTTCGACGAATAACTGGCAGAAGCCGATGTCGTGTTCTTCTGGCGAGAATTGAGCTCGTCCCATTGCGATACTGAAAGCCGGCAGGTACTGTCGCGGATCCGAACTACCGTCGTAGGTGGATAACCTGATCTTTTCGGGGTGTCTGATCGGCGTTCCCGTTATTTTGCTAGTGAATGGTGTTTTCTGGGTCTCCTTCAGGACCCGATCTATTTTGGGGGCTGAGCTAGTCGCTTTGTAAACTTTTGATGTCATGTGGTCTAATTGAATCTTGAGCGACTCGAGCTCACTGTTCCTGCTAACCCTTGCATGACTTTGGAGGAATTCGGTTGGCGTCGGCCCCGAGTGAATGGGTGGTTGCCTGCTTGATTCGATATTTAGGGTTGTCGTTTCCCCGAACATGACCCTTTGAAGTCGCAGAGTAGGGTTGTCGGTTGCTTGGGATGTTTGAAGCCCAAGAGTCTGCAGGTAATTGATAAGTTCCCTGCATGTGTCTTGATTGCTCGTGAGCACGTCGAAGTGGGCGTTGTTGTCCCTGGTCAGCTCGTCGACTTGCGTCATTAGAGTCCTTATGAGAGAGGGGACGTCCTGGTCCTGATCGTCCGAATGCGCTCCGTCTTGGCGGGTGCTGGCTACCCTAGCTTTCTTAGTTCGGGCGTTGGCTGGTGAAATTGGGCTGTTATTTAACGGGCTTGGTGATTCTGAGCTCGGGGCGAGCGGACTTCGGGTTTTCTTGGGTGACTTTGGGTTGTTATTTGTTGGAAGAGGCCATGTTATCTCGGCTTCGTCTTAGAGTGTAGAAAATTTTCTCGGTCCCCACAGACGGCGCCAATTATTGTAATGGAAATTAGGCTTGGGCGTTCGGGTACCCGTTCGAGTTCGGGTCGGGTCTTTCGAGTTTTCGGGTTCAGCATATAAGTCCCATTCGGGCATTTATAATTTTGGTTTGGGTTCGGTTCAGGTTCGGTTAGGGTTCGGTTCGGGTTCGGGTATCCCAAAAATCATAAAACAAAGATAAAATTAGTTAATTTGAACAAAAAATTCGTTAAATTTAGATAAATATAGGAAATTTTTTTGTATCTTTCGTTTATTTTAGATATTTTAACTATTTTAGTCTAAAACTAACCAATATATCTGGGTTTGTAATTATAATTTTAGATAATTATGTTATATTAAATCTAAATATAAATAATATTTTGAATATATAACTGTAGTTCGAATATTTCGGGTACCCATTCGGTTCTCGGTTCGGGTCGGTTTCGGTTCTTCGGGTATAGAAGTTTAGGATCCATTCGGGTGTTTTATCGGTTCGGGTTCGGGTTCGGTTCCTCTTTTTCGGTTCGGATTTGGTTTGGTATTTCGGTTCCGGGTTTTTTCCAAGCCTAATGGAAATTCGATCTAGTAATAAAAGCTGGGCTACGACCTGAAATGTCCGAACTACGAGGTGAGAGATAAACTTTAATTGAACTCAAAATTGTTTTTTATTAATCTTAACGCCGAAGCCGAGCTATTAATAGGATGGTACGAGGTGGGTGTTCGTCAAGTGACGTGCTCCCTAAATATTGCTTGAGTTCGGAGCTTTATAGAAGTAGCTTGACACTCTCGCAAGTTGCAATGTGTCTAAAATGAGGAGTGAAGAGTCCTATTTATAGCGATTGGATGCTGACTTCCTTTTGGGCCATTGACTCCTTAGCGGGCTTGTCCTCTTGGGCCGAGATGGATATGGTTGATTAACAAGATTTCTAATGGGCTTTGGATGGGTGCTAAACCCATATCCAACAATATGTAGATGTATGTAACTTGTTTTTTTTGTTTAGTTGGGCGGACTTTTGAAGCATGTTGGACCAGAATTTGTAGTTAGTCGGATCTTTTTTGAATTTTATTATGTTTTTTTTTGCTTTGAAAAAAAAAAAATGAAAACCGTTTGATAAAAACGATATGTGGAAGTATGGAACATGTTTTTAAACCTAACCTTATGCATTACCGTAGGCAAGTCCGTAAACCCTATACAAGGCTCAAAGATGAGGTAACCAACAATATATCCCACGCTATCCACATATTGAAAAACAAAAACGTTTTCATCTACAATGATTATGATTTTTTTTTTACTTTCTTAGCTGACAGTCTGACACCCGGCTTGAAATCATATTTGAAGTGGGTTTGTAGAATATATTGATGGGTTTGTTTAAAATGAGAACAATGGTTTAAATAAAAGTTTGTTTAGTTTTAATAAATACTAGATTTGTTGATGATCAATTCAAAGCATTGACCATCCTGGCCTAATGTGCGAAGTTACATCCTTTTGGACCATTGACTCCTTAGCGGGCTTGTCCTCTTGGGCCGATATGGATATGGTCGATTAACAAGATTTCCAATAGGCTTTGGATTGGTGATAAACCCATATCCAACAGTATGTGGATGTATGTAACTTGTTTTTTGTTTAGTTGGGCAGACTTTTGAAGCATGTTAGACCTGAATTTGTAGTTAGTCGAATCTTTTTTAAAATTTATTAGGGTTTTTTTGCTTTGTAATAAAAAAATGAAAACTGTTTGATAAAAAGATATGTAGAAGTATGGAACTTGTTTTTAAACCTAACCTTATGTACTACCGTAGGCAAGTTAATAAACCCTATACAAGGCTCAAAGATGAGGTAACCAACAATATATCCCACATCATCCACAGATTGAAAAACAAAAACGTTATCTAGAATGATTATGATGTTTTTTTTTCTTAGCTGACAGTCTGACATCCGGCTTGAAATTATATTTGAAGTGGGTTTGTAAAATATATTGATGGGTTTGCTTAAAATGAGAACAACGGTTTAAAAAAAAGATTTGTTTAGTTTTAATAAATACTAGATTTGTTGATGATCAATACAAAGCATTGACCATCTTGGCCTAGTGTGCGAAGTCACATCCTTTTGGACCATTGACTCCTTAGCGGGCTTGTCCTCTTGGGCCGAGATGGATATGGTTGATTATCAAGATTTTCAATGGGCTTTGGATGGGTGCTAAACCCATATACAACAATATGTGGATGTATGTAACTTGTTTTTTGTTTAGTTGGGCGGACTTTTGAAGCATGTTGGACCTGAATTTTTAGTTAGTCGGATCTTTTTTGAATTTTATTAGGGTTTTTTTGCTTTGTAATAAAAAAATAAAAACCGTTTGATAAAAAGATATTTGGAAGTATGAAACTTGTTTTTAAACCTAACCTTATGTATTACCATAGGCAAGTCCATAAACCCTATACAAGGCTCAAAGATGAGGTAACCAACAATATATCCCACGCTATCCACAGATTAAAAAACAAAAACGTTTTCATCTACAATGATTATGATGTTTTGTTTTTACTTTCTTAGCTAACAGTCTGACGTCCGGCTTGAAATCATATTTAAAGTGGTTTGTGGAATATATTGATGAGTTTGTTTAAAATGAGAACAATGGTTTACAAAAAAAAGATTTGTTTAGTTTTAATAAATAGTATATTTTTTGATGATCAATTCAAAACATTGACCATCATGGCCTAGTGTGCGAAGTTACATCCTTTTGGACCATTGACTCCTTAGCGGACTTGTCCTCTTGGGCCGAAATGGATATGGTTGATTAACAAGATTTCCAATGGGCTTTGGATGGGTGCTAAACCCATATCCAATAGTATGTGGATGTATGTAACTTGTTTTTGTCTAGTTGGGCGGACTTTTGAAGCATGTTGGACCTGAATTTGTAGTTAGTCGGGTTTTTTTTTAATTCTATTAGGGTTTTTATTTGCTTTGTAATAAAAAAATGAAAACCGGTTGATAAAAAGATATGTGGAAGTATGGAACTTGTTTTTAAACCTAACCTTATGTATTACCGTAGGCAAGTCCATAAACCCTATACAAGGCTCAAAGATGAGATAGCCAACAATATATATCACGCTATCCACAGATTGAAAAACAAAAACGTTTTCATCTAGAATGATTATGATGGTTTTTTTTTACTTTCTTAGCTGACAGTCTGACACCCGGCTTGAATCATATTTGAAGTGGGTTTGTAGAATATATTGATGGGTTTGTTTAAAATGAGAACAATGCTTTAAAAAAAAGATTTGTTTAGTTTTAATAAATACTAGATTTGTTGATGTTCAATTCAAAGCATTGACCATCCTGGCCTAGTGTGCGAAGTTACATCCTTTTGGACAATTGACTCCTTCGCGGGCTTGTCCTCTTGGGCCGAGATGGATATGGTTGATTAACAAGATTTCCAATGGGTTTTGGATGGGTGCTAAACCCATATCCAACAGTATGTGGATGTATGTAACTTGTTTTTTGTCTAGTTGGGCGGACTTTTGAAGCATGTTGGACCTGAATTTGTAATTAGTCTTTTTTTTGCTTTGTAATAAAAAAAAATGAAAACCGTTTGATAATAAGATATGTCGAAGTATGAAACTTGTTTTTAAACCTAACCTTATGTATTACCGTAGGCAAGTCCATAAACCCTATACAAGGCTCAAAGATGAGGTAACCAATAATATATCCCACGCTATCCACATATTGAAAAACAAAAACATTTTCATCACGAATGATTATGATGTTTTTTTTTTTACTTTCTTAGCTGACAGTCTGACACCCGGCTTGAAATCATATTTGAAGTGGGTTTGTAGAATATATTGATGGGTTTGTTTAAAATGAGAACAATGGTTTAAAAAAAAAGATTTGTTTAGTTTTAATAAATACTATATTTGTTGATGATCAATTCAAAGCATTGACCATCCTGGCCTAGTGTGCGAAGTTACATACTTTTGGACCATTGACTCCTTAGCGGGTTTGTCCTCTTGGGCCGAGATGGATATGGTTGGTTAACAAGATCTCCAATGGGCTTTGGATGGGTGTTAAACCCATATCCAACAGTATGTGGATGTATGTAACTTTTTTTTTTGTTTAGTTGGGCGGACTTTTGAACCATGTTGAACCTGAATTTGTAGTTAGTCTTTTTTTTGCTTTGTAATAAAAAAAAATGAAAACCGTTTGATAAAAAGATATGTGGAAGTATGGAACTTGTTTTTAAACCTAACCTTATGTATTACCGTAGGCAAGTCCATAAACCCTATACAAGGCTCAAAGATGAGGTAACAACCAATATATCTCACGTTATCCACAGATTGAAAAACAAAAACCTTTTCATCTAGAATGATTATGATGTTTTTTTTTTACTTTCTTAGTTGACAGTCTAACACCCGGCTTGAAATCATATTTGAAGTGGGTTTGTAAAATATATTGATGGGTTTGTTTAAAATGAGAACAATGGTTTAAAAAAAAAATTTGTTTAGTTTTAAAAAATACTAGATTTGTTGATGATCAATTCAAACCATTGACCATCCTGGCCTAATGTGCGAAGTTACATCCTTCTGGACCATTGACTCCTTAGCGGGCTTGTCCTCTTGGGCCGATATGGATATGGTCAGTTAACAAGATTTCCAATGGGCTATGGATTGGTGATAAACCCATATCCAACAGTATGTGGATGTATGTAACTTGTTTTTTGTTTAGTTGGGCAGACTTTTGAAGCATGTTAGACCTGAATTTGTAGTTTGTCGAATCTTTTTTAAAATTTATTAGGGTTTTTTTGCTTTGTAATAAAAAAATGAAAACTGTTTGATAAAAAGATATGTGGAAGTATGGAACTTGTTTTTAAACCTAACCTTATGTACTACCGTAGGCAAGTTAATAAACCCTATACAAGACTCAAAGATGAGGTAACCAACAATATATCCCACATTATCCACAGATTGAAAAAAAAAAAATGTTTTCATCTAGAATGATTATGATGTTTTTTTTTTCTTAGCTGACAGTTTGACATCCGGCTTGAAATTATATTTGAAGTGGGTTTGTAGTATATATTGATGGGTTTGCTTAAAATGAGAACAACGGTTTAAAAAAAAGATTTGTTTAGTTTTAATAAATACTAGATTTGTTGATGATCAATACAAAGCATTGACCATCCTGGCCTAGTGTGCGAAGTCACATCCTTTTGGACCATTGACTCCTTAGCGGGCTTGTCCTCTTGGGCCGAGATGGATATGGTTGATTAACAAGATTTCAATGGGCTTTGGAAGGGTGCTAAACCCATATCCAACAATATGTAGATGTATATAACTTGTTTTTTGTTTAGTTGGGCGGACTTTTGAAGCATGTTGGACCTGAATTTTTAGTTAGTCGGATCTTTTTTGAATTTTATTAGGGTTTTTTTGCTTTGTAATAAAAAAATGAAAACCGTTTGATAAAAAAATATTTGGAAGTATGAAACTTGTTTTTAAACCTAACCTTATGTATTACCGTAGGCAAGTCCATAAACCCTATACAAGTCTCAAAGATGAGGTAACCAACAATATATCCCACGCTATCCACAGATTAAAAAACAAAAACGTTTTCATCTACAATGATTATGATGTTTTGTTTTTACTTTCTTAGCTGACAGTCTGACGCCCGGCTTGAAATCATATTTAAAGTGGTTTGTAGAATATATTGATGGGTTTGTTTAAAATGAGAACAATGGTTTAAAAAAAAGATTTGTTTAGTTTTAATAAATAGTATATTTTTTGATGATCAATTTAAAACATTGACTATCCTGGCCTAATGTGCGAAGTTACATCCTTCTGGACCATTGACTCTTTAGCGGGCTTGTCCTCTTGGGCCGATATGGATATGGTCAATTAACAAGATTTCCAATGGGCTTTGGATTGGTGATAAACACATATCCAACAGTATGTGGATGTATGTAACTTGTTTTTTGTTTAGTTGGGAAGACTTTTGAAGCATGTTAGACCTGAATTTGTAGTTAGTCGAATCTTTTTTAAAATTTATTAGGGTTTTTTTGCTTTGTAATAAAAAAATGAAAACTGTTTGATAAAAAGATATGTGGAAGTATGGAACTTGTTTTTAAACCTAACCTTATGTACTACCGTAGGCAAGTTAATAAACCCTATACAAGACTCAAAGATGAGGTAACCAACAATATATCCCACATTATCCACATATTGAAAAACAAAAACGTTTTCATCTAGAATGATTATGATGTTTTTTTTTTTCTTAGCTGACAGTCTGACATCCGGCTTGAAATTATATTTGAAGTGGGTTTGTAGAATATATTGATGGGTTTGTTTAAAATGAGAACAATGGTTTAAAAAAAAAGATTTGTTTAGTTTTAATAAATACTAGATTTGTTGATGATCAATACAAAGCATTGACCATCCTGGCCTAGTGTGCGAAGTCACATCCTTTTGGACCATTGACTCCTTAGCGGGCTTGTCCTCTTGGACCGAGATGGATATGGTTGATTAACAAGATTTTCAATGAGCTTTGGATGGGTGCTAAACCCATATCCAACAATATGTAGATGTATGTAACTTGTTTTTTGTTTAGTTGGGCGGACATTTGAAGCATGTTGGACCTGAATTTTTAGTTAGTCGGATCTTTTTTGAATTTTATTAGGGGTTTTTTGCTTTGTTATAAAAAAATGAAAACCGTTTGATAAAAAGATAATTGGAAGTATGAAACTTGTTTTTAAACCTAACCTTATGTATTACCGTAGGCAAGTCCATAAACCCTATACAAGTCTCAAAGATGAGGTAACCAACAATATATCCCACGCTATCCACAGATTAAAAAACAAAAACGTTTTCATATACAATGATTATGATGTTTTGTTTTTACTTTCTTAGCTGACAGTCTGTCGCCCGGCTTGAAATCATATTTAAAGTTGTTTGTAGAATATATTGATGGGTTTGTTTAAAATGAGAACAATGGTTTAAAAAAAAGATTTGTTTAGTTTTAATAAATAGTATATTTTTTGATGATCAATTCAAAGCATTGACCATCATGGCCTAGTGTGCGAAGTTACATCCTTTTGGACCATTGACTCCTTAGCGGACTTGTCCTCTTGGGCCGAAATGGATATGGTTGATTAACAAGATTTCCAATGGGCTTTGGATGGGTGCTAAACCTATATCCAATAGTATGTGGATGTATGTAACTTGTTTTTGTCTAGTTGAGCAGACTTTTGAAGCATGTTGGACCTGAATTTGTAGTTAGTCGGATTTTTTTTGAATTTTATTATGGTTTTTATTTGCTTTGTAATAAAAAAAATGGAAACCGTTTGATAAAAAGATATGTGGAAGTATGGAACTTGTTTTTAAACCTACCCTTATGTATTACCGTAGGCAAGTCCATAAACCCTATACAAGGCTCAAAGATGAGATAACCAACAATATATCCCACGCTATCCACAGATTGAAAAACAAAAATGTTTTCATCTAGAATGATTATGATGGTTTTTTTTTACTTTCTTAGCTGACAGTCTGACACCCCGCTTGAAATCATATTTGAAGTGGGTTTGTAGAATATATTGATGGGTTTGTTTTAAATGAGAACAATGGTTTAAAAAAAAAGATTTGTTTAGTTTTAATAAATACTATATTTGTTGATGATCAATTCAAAGCATTGACCATCCTGGCCTAGTGTGCGAAGTTACATCCTTTTGGACCATTGACTCCTTAGCGGACTTGTCCTCTTGGGCCGAGATGGATATGGTTGATTAACAAGATTTCCAATGGGCTTTGGATGGGTGCTAAACCCATATCCAACAGTATGTGGATGTATGTAACTTGTTTTTTGTCTAGTTGGGTGGACTTTTGAAGCATGTTGGACCTGAATTTGTAGTTAGTTGGATCTTTTTTGAATTTTATTAGGGTTTTTATTTGCTCTGTAATAAAAAAAATGAAAACCGTTTGATAAAAAGATATGTGGAAGTATGAAACCTGTTTTTAAACCTAACCTTATGTATTACCGTAGGCAAGTCCATAAACCCTATACAAGGCTCAAAGATGAGGTAATCAACAATATATCCCACGCTATCCACAGATTGAAAAACAAAAACGTTTTCATCTAGAATGATTATGATGTTTTTTTTTTACTTTCTTAGCTGACAGTCTGACACCCGGCTTGAAATCATATTTGAAGTTGTTTTGTAGAATATATTGATGAGTTTGTTTTAAATGAGAATAATGGTTTAAAAAAAAATATTTGTTTAGTTTTAATAAATACTATATTTGTTGATGATCAATTCAAAGCATTGACCATCTTGGCCTAGTGTGCGAAGTTACATCCTTTTGGACCATTGACTCCTTAGCGGGCTTGTCCTCTTGGGCCGAGATGGACAGGCCCGGCCCGTCGCATAAGCCACATACGCGGTCGCTTATGTCCATTTTTCTTTTTCGGTCGCTTATGTCCAGTTTTTTTTTTAACTGAATTATAGCCCAAAATTTTAAGGCCCACTTCAGACAATGAACCATAGAATTTTTTTTGTTATGTTATTTTTTCATAGAGTTTTTAAAACTTTGAAAATAGATTTTTTGTTTGTGATTCGTGATTCAGAATCAGAAAGGTATGTGAGTAAAATTTATTATGACGTTGAGTTTTTTTTAAAAAGACACATTTTTTTAATTTCGCTTACGACTTATGATAAGGCTGGAACAGCCCTAGAGATGGATATGGTTGATTAACAATATTTCCAATGGGCTTTGGATGGGTGCTAAACCCATATCCAACAGAATGTGGATGTATGTAACTTGTTTTTTGTCTAGTTGGGCGGACTTTTGAAGCATATTGGACCTGGATTTGTAGTTAGTTGGATCTTTTTTGAATTTTATTAGGGTTTTTATTTGCTTTGTAATAAAAAAAAATGAAAACCGTTTGATAAAAAGATATGTGGAAGTATGGAACTTGTTTTTAAACCTAACCTTATGTATTACCGTAGGCAAGTCCATAAACCCTATACAAGGCTCAAAGATGAGGTAATCAACAATATATCCCACGCTATCCACAGATTGAAAAACAAAAACGTTTTCATCTAGAATGATTATGATGTTTTTTTTTTACTTTCTTAGCTGACAGTCTGACACCCGGCTTGAAATCATATTTGAAGTGGGTTTGTAGAATATATTGATGGGTTTGTTTAAAATGAGAACAATGGTTTAAAAAAAAAATTTGTTTAGTTTTAATAAATACTAAATTTGTTGATGATCAATTCAAAACATTGACCATCATGGCCTAGTGTGCGAAGTTACATCCTTTTGGACCATTGACTCCTTCGCGGGCTTGTCCTCCTGGGCCGAGATGGATATGGTTGATTAACAAGATTTCCAATGGGCTTTGGATGGGTGCTAAACCCATATCCAACAGTATGTGGATGTATGTAACTTGTTTTTTGTCTAGTTGGGCGGACTTTTGAAGCATGTTGGACCTGAATTTTTAGTTAGTCGGATCTTTTTTGAAATTATTACGGTTTTTTTTGCTTTGTAATAAAAAAATGAAAACCGTTTGATAAAAAGATATGTGGAAGTATGAAACTTGTTTTTAAACCTAACCATATGTATTACCGTAGGCAAGTCCATAAACCCTATACAAGGCTCAAAGATGAGGAAATCAACAATATATCCCACGCTATCCACAGATTGAAAAACAAAAACGTTTTCATCTATAATGATTATGATGTTTTTTTTTACTTTCTTAGCTGACAGTCTGACTCCCGGCTTGAAATCATATTTGAAGTGAGTTGGTAGAATATATTGATGGGTTTGTTTTAAATGAGAACAATGGTTTAAAAAAAAGATTTGTTTAGTTTTAATAAATACTATATTTGTTGATGATCAATTCAAAGCATTGACCATCCTGGCCTATTGTGCGAAGTTACATCCTTTTGGACCATTGACTCCTTAGCGGGTTTGTCCTCTTGGGCCGAGATGGATATGGTTGATTAACAAGATTTCCAATGGGCTTTGGATGGGTGCTAAACCCATATCCAACAGTATGTGGATGTATGTAACTTGTTTTTTGTCTAGTTGGGTGGACTTTTGAAGCACGTTGGACCTGAATTTGTAGTTAGTTGGATCTTTTTTTAATTTTATTAGGGTTTTTATTTGCTTTGTAATAAAAAAATGAAAATCGTTTGATAAAAACATATGTGAAAGTATGGAACTTGTTTTTAAACCTAACCTTATGTATTACCGTAGGCAAGTCCATAAACCTTAAACAAGGCTCAAAGATGAGGTAATCAACAATATATTCCACGCTATCCAAAGATTGAAAAACAAAAACGTTTTCATCTAGAATAATTATGATGTTTTTTTTTTACTTTCTTAGCTGACAGTCTGACACCCGGCTTGAAATCATATTTGAAGTGGGTTTGTAGAATATATTGATGAGTTTGTTTAAAATGAGAACAATGGTTTAAAAAAAAAATTTGTTTAGCTTTAATAAATACTAAATTTGTTGATGATCAATTCAAAACATTGACCATCCTGGCCTAGTGTGCGAAGTTACATCCTTTTGAACCATTGACTCCTTAGCGGGTTTGTCCTCTTGGGCCGAGATGGATATGGTTGATTAACAAGATTTCCAATGGGCTTTGGATGGGTGTTAAACCCATATCAAACAGTATGTGGATGTATGTAACTTGTTTTTTGTCTAGTTGGGCGGACTTTTGAAGCATGTTGGACCTGAATTTGTAGTTAGTTGGATCTTTTTTGAATTTTATTAGGGTTTTTATTTGCTTTGTAATAAAAAAATGAAAACCGTTTGATATAAAGATATGTGGAAGTATGAAACTTGTTTTTAAACCTAACCTTATGTATTACCGTAGGCAAGTCCATAAACCCTATACAAGGCTCAAAGATGAGGTAATCAACAATATATCCCACGCTATCCACAGATTGAAAAACAAAAACGTTTTCATCTAGAATGATTATGATGTTTTTTTTTTACTTTCTTAGCTGACAGTCTGACACCCGGCTTGAAATCATATTTGAAGTGGCTTTGTAGAATATATTGATGAGTTTGTTTTAAATGAGAATAATGGTTTAAAAAAAAAGATTTGTTTAGTTTTAATAAATACTAAATTTGTTGATGATCAATTCAAAACATTGACCATCCTGGCCTAGTGTGGGAAGTTACATCCTTTTGGACCATTGACTCCTTAGCGGGCTTGTCCTCTTGGGCCGAGATGGATATGGTTGCTTAACAAGATTTCCAATGGGTTTTGGATGGGTGCTAAACCCATATCCAACAGTATGTGGATGTATGTAACTTGTTTTTTGTTTAGTTGGGCGGACTTTTGAAGCATGTTAGACCTGAATTTGTAGTTAGTCGAATCTTTTTTAAAATTTATTAGGGTTTTTTTTGCTTTGTAATAAAAAATGAAAACTGTTTGATAAAAAGATATGTGGAAGTATGGAACTTGTTTTTAAACCTAACCTTATGTACTACCGTAGGCAAGTTAATAAACCCTATACAAGACTCAAAGATGAGGTAACCAACAATATATCCCACATTATCCACATATTGAAAAACAAAAACGTTTTCATTTAGAATGATTATGATGTTTTTTTTTTCTTAGCTGACAGTCTGACATCCGGCTTGAAATTATATTTGAAGTGGGTTTGTATAATATATTGATGGGTTTGTTTAAAATGAGAACAATGGTTTAAAAAAAAAGATTTGTTTAGTTTTAATAAATACTAGATTTGTTGATGATCAATACAAAGCATTGACCATCCTGGCCTAGTGTGCGAAGTCACATCCTTTTGGACCATTGACTCCTTAGCGGGCTTGTCCTCTTGGACCGAGATGGATATGGTTGATTAACAAGATTTTCAATGAGCTTTGGATGGGTGCTAAACCCATATCCAACAATATGTAGATGTATGTAACTTGTTTTTTGTTTAGTTGGGCGGACTTTTGAAGCATGTTGGACCTGAATTTTTAGTTAGTCGGATCTTTTTTGAATTTTATTAGGGGTTTTTTGCTTTGTAATAAAAAAATGAAAACCGTTTGATAAAAAGATAATTGGAAGTATGAAACTTGTTTTTAAACCTAACCTTATGTATTACCGTAGGAAAGTCCATAAACCCTATACAAGTCTCAAAGATGAGGTAACCAACAATATATCCCACGCTATCCACAGATTAAAAAACAAAAACGTTTTCATCTACAATGATTATGATGTTTTGTTTTTACTTTCTTAGCTGACAGTCTGTCGCCCGGCTTGAAATCATATTTAAAGTTGTTTGTAGAATATATTGATGGGTTTGTTTAAAATGAGAACAATGGTTTAAAAAAAAGATTTGTTTAGTTTTAATAAATAGTATATTTTTTGATGATCAATTCAAAGCATTGACCATCATGGCCTAGTGTGCGAAGTTACATCCTTTTGGACCATTGACTCCTTAGCGGACTTGTCCTCTTGGGCCGAAATGGATATGGTTGATTAACAAGATTTCCAATGGGCTTTGGATGGGTGCTAAACCTATATCCAATAGTATGTGGATGTATGTAACTTGTTTTTGTCTAGTTGGGCAGACTTTTGAAGCATGTTGGACCTGAATTTGTAGTTAGTCGGATTTTTTTTGAATTTTATTATGGTTTTTATTTGCTTTGTAATAAAAAAAATGGAAACCGTTTGATAAAAAGATATGTGGAAGTATGGAACTTGTTTTTAAACCTACCCTTATGTATTACCGTAGGCAAGTCCATAAACCATATACAAGGCTCAAAGATGAGATAACCAACAATATATCCCACGCTATCCACAGATTGAAAAACAAAAATGTTTTCATCTAGAATGATTATGATGGTTTTTTTTTACTTTCTTAGCTGACAGTCTGACACCCCGCTTGAAATCATATTTGAAGTGGGTTTGTAGAATATATTGATGGGTTTGTTTTAAATGAGAACAATGGTTTAAAAAAAAAGATTTGTTTAGTTTTAATAAATACTATATTTGTTGATGATCAATTCAAAGCATTGACCATCCTGGCCTAGTGTGCGAAGTTACATCCTTTTGGACCATTGACTCCTTAGCGGACTTGTCCTCTTGGGCCGAGATGGATATGGTTGATTAACAAGATTTCCAATGGGCTTTGGATGGGTGCTAAACCCATATCCAACAGTATGTGGATGTATGTAACTTGTTTTTTGTCTAGTTGGGTGGACTTTTGAAGCATGTTGGACCTGAATTTGTAGTTAGTTGGATCTTTTTTGAATTTTATTAGGGTTTTTATTTGCTCTGTAATAAAAAAATGAAAACCGTTTGATAAAAAGATATGTGGAAGTATGAAACCTGTTTTTAAACCTAACCTTATGTATTACCGTAGGCAAGTCCATAAACCCTATACAAGGCTCAAAGATGAGGTAATCAACAATATATCCCACGCTATCCACAGATTGAAAAACAAAAACGTTTTCATCTAGAATGATTATGATGTTTTTTTTTACTTTCTTAGCTGACAGTCTAACACCCGGCTTGAAATCATATTTGAAGTGGTTTTGTAGAATATATTGATGAGTTTGTTTTAAATGAGAATAATGGTTTAAAAAAAAGATTTGTTTAGTTTTAATAAATACTATATTTGTTGATGATCAATCCAAAGCATTGACCATCTTGGCCTAGTGTGCGAAGTTACATCCTTTTGGACCATTGACTCATTAGCGGGCTTGTCCTCTTGGGCCGAGATGGACAGGCCCGGCCCGTCGCATAAGCCACATACGCGGTCGCTTATGTCCATTTTTCTTTTTCGGTCGCTTATGTCCAGTTTTTTTTTTTAACTGAATTATAGCCCAAAATTTTAAGGCCCACTTCAGACAATGAACCATAGAATTTTTTTTGTTATGTTATTTTTTCATAGAGTTTTTAAAACTTTGAAAATAGATTTTTTGTTTGTGATTCGTGATTCAGAATCAGAAAGGTATGTGAGTAAAATTTATTATGACGTTGAGTTTTTTTTAAAAAGACACATTTTTTTAATTTCGCTTACGACTTATGATAAGGCTGGAACAGCCCTGGAGATGGATATGGTTGATTAACAATATTTCCAATGGGCTTTGGATGGGTGCTAAACCCATATCCAACAGAATGTGGATGTATGTAACTTGTTTTTTGTCTAGTTGGGCGGACTTTTGAAGCATATTGGACCTGGATTTGTAGTTAGTTGGATCTTTTTTGAATTTTATTAGGGTTTTTATTTGCTTTGTAATAAAAAAAAAATGAAAACCGTTTGATAAAAAGATATGTGGAAGTATGGAACTTGTTTTTAAACCTAACCTTATGTATTACCGTAGGCAAGTCCATAAACCCTATACAAGGCTCAAAGATGAGGTAATCAACAATATATCCCACGCTATCCACAGATTGAAAAACAAAAACGTTTTCATCTAGAATGATTATGATGTTTTTTTTTACTTTCTTAGCTGACAGTCTGACACCCGGCTTGAAATCATATTTGAAGTGGGTTTGTAGAATATATTGATGGGTTTGTTTTAAATGAGAACAATGGTTTAAAAAAAAAGATTTGTTTAGTTTTAATAAATACTATATTTGTTGATGATCAATTCAAAGCATTGACCATCCTGGCCTAGTGTGCGAAGTTACATCCTTTTGGACCATTGACTCCTTAGCGGACTTGTCCTCTTGGGCCGAGATGGATATGGTTGATTAACAAGATTTCCAATGGACTTTGGATGGGTGCTAAACCCATATCCAACAGTATGTGGATGTATGTAACTTGTTTTTTGTCTAGTTGGGTGGACTTTTGAAGCATGTTGGACCTGAATTTGTAGTTAGTTGGATCTTTTTTGAATTTTATTAGGGTTTTTATTTGCTCTGTAATAAAAAAATGAAAACCGTTTGATAAAAAGATATGTGGAAGTATGAAACCTGTTTTTAAACCTAACCTTATGTATTACCGTAGGCAAGTCCATAAACCCTATACAAGGCTCAAAGATGAGGTAATCAACAATATATCCCACGCTATCCACAGATTGAAAAACAAAAACGTTTTCATCTAGAATGATTATGATGTTTTTTTTTTACTTTCTTAGCTGACAGTCTAACACCCGGCTTGAAATCATATTTGAAGTGGTTTTGTAGAATATATTGATGAGTTTGTTTTAAATGAGAATAATGGTTTAAAAAAAAATATTTGTTTAGTTTTAATAAATACTATATTTGTTGATGATCAATCCAAAGCATTGACCATCTTGGCCTAGTGTGCGAAGTTACATCCTTTTGGACCATTGACTCATTAGCGGGCTTGTCCTCTTGGGCCGAGATGGACAGGCCCGGCCCGTCGCATAAGCCACATACGCGGTCGCTTATGTCCATTTTTCTTTTTCGGTCGCTTATGTCCAGTTTTTTTTTTAACTGAATTATAGCCCAAAATTTTAAGGCCCACTTCAGACAATGAACCATAGAATTTTTTTTGTTATGTTATTTTTTCATAGAGTTTTTAAAACTTTGAAAATAGATTTTTTGTTTGTGATTCGTGATTCAGAATCAGAAAGGTATGTGAGTAAAATTTATTATGACGTTGAGTTTTTTTTAAAAAGACACATTTTTTTAATTTCGCTTACGACTTATGATAAGGCTGGAACAGCCCTGGAGATGGATATGGTTGATTAACAATATTTCCAATGGGCTTTGGATGGGTGCTAAACCCATATCCAACAGAATGTGGATGTATGTAACTTGTTTTTTGTCTAGTTGGGCGGACTTTTGAAGCATATTGGACCTGGATTTGTAGTTAGTTGGATCTTTTTTGAATTTTATTAGGGTTTTTATTTGCTTTGTAATAAAAAAAATGAAAACCGTTTGATAAAAAGATATGTGGAAGTATGGAACTTGTTTTTAAACCTAACCTTATGTATTACCGTAGGCAAGTCCATAAACCCTATACAAGGCTCAAAGATGAGGTAATCAACAATATATCCCACGCTATCCACAGATTGAAAAACAAAAACGTTTTCATCTAGAATGATTATGATGTTTTTTTTTACTTTCTTAGCTGACAGTCTGACACCCGGCTTGAAATCATATTTGAAGTGGGTTTGTAGAATATATTGATGGGTTTGTTTAAAATGAGAACAATGGTTTAAAAAAAAAATTTGTTTAGTTTTAATAAATACTAAATTTGTTGATGATCAATTCAAAACATTGACCATCATGGCCTAGTGTGCGAAGTTACATCCTTTTGGACCATTGACTCCTTCGCGGGCTTGTCCTCTTGGGCCGAGATGGATATGGTTGATTATCAAGATTTCCAATGGGCTTTGGATGGGTGCTAAACCCATATCCAACAGTATGTGGATGTATGTAACTTGTTTTTTGTCTAGTTGGGCGGACTTTTGAAGCATGTTGGACCTGAATTTTTAGTTAGTCGGATCTTTTTTGAATTTATTACGGTTTTTTTTGCTTTGTAATAAAAAAATGAAAACCGTTTGATAAAAAGATATGTGGAAGTATGAAACTTGTTTTTAAACCTAACCTTATGTATTACCGTAGGCAAGTCCATAAACCCTATACAAGGCTCAAAGATGAGGAAATCAAAAATATATCCCACGCTATCCACAGATTGAAAAACAAAAACGTTTTCATCTATAATGATTATGATGTTTTTTATTACTTTCTTAGCTGGCAGTCTGACTCCCGGCTTGAAATCATATTTGAAGTGAGTTGGTAGAATATATTGATGGGTTTGTTTTAAATGAGAACAATGGTTTAAAAAAAAAGATTTGTTTAGTTTTAATAAATACTATATTTGTTGATGATCAATTCAAAGCATTGACCATCCTGGCCTATTGTGCGAAGTTACATCCTTTTGGACCATTGACTCCTTAGCGGGTTTGTCCTCTTGGGCCGAGATGGATATGGTTGATTAACAAGTTTCCAATGGGCTTTGGATGGGTGCTAAACCCATATCCAACTGTATGTGGATGTATGTAACTTGTTTTTTTGTCTAGTTGGGTGGACTTTTGAAGCACGTTGGACCTGAATTTGTAGTTAGTTGGATCTTTTTTTAATTTTATTAGGGTTTTTATTTGCTTTGTAATAAAAAAAATGAAAATCGTTTGATAAAAACATATGTGGAAGTATGGAACTTGTTTTTAAACCTAACCTTATGTATTACCGTAGGCAAGTCCATAAACCCTAAACAAGGCTCAAAGATGAGGTAATCAACAATATATTCCACGCTATCCACAGATTGAAAAACAAAAACGTTTTCATCTAGAATGATTATGATGTTTTTTTTTTACTTTCTTAGCTGACAGTCTGACACCCGGCTTGAAATCATATTTGAAGTGGGTTTGTAGAATATATTGATGAGTTTGTTTAAAATGAGAACAATGGTTTAAAAAAAAAATTTGTTTAGCTTTAATAAATACTAAATTTGTTGATGATCAATTCAAAACATTGACCATCCTGGCCTAGTGTGCGAAGTTACATCCTTTTGAACCATTGACTCCTTAGCGGGTTTGTCCTCTTGGGCCGAGATGGATATGGTTGATTAACAAGATTTCCAATGGGCTTTGGATGGGTGTTAAACCCATATCAAACAGTATGTGGATGTATGTAACTTGTTTTTTGTCTAGTTGGGCGGACTTTTGAAGCATGTTGGACCTGAATTTGTAGTTAGTTGGATCTTTTTTGAATTTTATTAGGGTTTTTATTTGCTTTGTAATAAAAAAAATGAAAACCGTTTGATATAAATATATGTGGAAGTATGAAACTTGTTTTTAAACCTAACCTTATGTATTACCGTAGGCAAGTCCATAAACCCTATACAAGGCTCAAAGATGAGGTAATCAACAATATATCCCACGCTATCCACAGATTGAAAAACAAAAACGTTTTCATCTAGAATGATTATGATGTTTTTTTTTTACTTTCTTAGCTGACAGTCTGACACCCGGCTTGAAATCATATTTGAAGTGGCTTTGTAGAATATATTGATGAGTTTGTTTTAAATGAGAATAATGGTTTAAAAAAAAGATTTGTTTAGTTTTAATAAATACTAAATTTGTTGATGATCAATTCAAAACATTGACCATCCTGGCCTAGTGTGGGAAGTTACATCCTTTTGGACCATTGACTCCTTAGCGGGCTTGTCCTCTTGGGCCGAGATGGATATGGTTGCTTAACAAGATTTCCAATGGGTTTTGGATGGGTGCTAAACCCATATCCAACAGTATGTGGATGTATGTAACTTGTTTTTTGTTTAGTTGGGCGGACTTTTGAAGCATGTTGGACCTGAATTTGTAGTTAGTCGGATCTTTTTTGAATTTTATTAGGGTTTTTTTTTGCTTTGTAATTAAAAAAAAAATGAAAACCGTTTGATAAAAAGATATGTGGAAGTATGGAACTTGTTTTTAAACCTAACCTTATGTATTACCGTAGGCAAGTCCATAAACCCTATACAAGGCTCAAAGATGAGGTAATCAACAATATATCCCACGCTATCCACAGATTGAAAAACAAAAACGTTTTCATCTAGAATGATTATGAAGTTGTTTTTTTTTACTTTCTTAGCTGACAGTCTGACACCCGGCTTGAAATCATATTTGAAGTGGGTTTGTAGAATATATTGATGGGTTTGTTTTAAATGAGAATAATGGTTTAAAAAAAAATATTTGTTTAGTTTTAATAAATACTATATTTGTTGATGATCAATTCAAAGCATTGACCATCCTGGCCTAGTGTGTGAAGTTACATTCTTTTGGACCATTGACTCCTTAGCGGGCTTGTCTTCTTGGGCCGAGATGGATATGGTTGATTAACAAGATTTCCAATGGGCTTTGGATGGGTGCTAAACCCATATCCAACAGTATGTGGATGTATGTAACTTGTTTTTTTTGTCTAGTTGGGCGGACTTTTGAAGCATGTTGGACCTGAATTTGTAGTTAGTTGGATCTTTTTTGAATTTTATTAGGGTTTTTATTTGCTTTGTAATAAAAAAATGAAAACCGTTTGATAAAAAGATATGTGGAAGTATGAAACTTGTTTTTAAACCTAACCTTATGTATTACCGTAGGCAAGTCCATAAACCCTATACAAGGCTCAAAGATGAGGTAATCAACAATATATCCCACGCTATCCACAGATTGAAAAACAAAAACGTTTTCATCTAGAATGATTATGATGTTTTTTTTTTTACTTTCTTAGCTGACAGTCTGACACCCGGCTTGAAATCATATTTGAAGTGGGTTTGTAGAATATATTGATGGGTTTGTTTTAAATGAGAACAATGGTTTAAAAAAAAAATTGTTTAGTTTTAATAAATACTAAATTTGTTGATGATCAATTCAAAGCATTGACCATCATGGCCTAGTGTGCGAAGTTACATCCTTTTGGACCATTGACTCCTTAGCGGACTTGTCCTCTTGGGCCGAAATGGATATGGTTGATTAACAAGATTTCCAATGGGCTTTGGATGGGTGCTAAACCTATATCCAATAGTATGTGGATGTATGTAACTTGTTTTTGTCTAGTTGGGCAGACTTTTGAAGCATGTTGGACCTGAATTTGTAGTTAGTCGGATTTTTTTTGAATTTTATTATGGTTTTTATTTGCTTTGTAATAAAAAAAATGGAAACCGTTTGATAAAAAGATATGTGGAAGTATGGAACTTGTTTTTAAACCTACCCTTATGTATTACCGTAGGCAAGTCCATAAACCATATACAAGGCTCAAAGATGAGATAACCAACAATATATCCCACGCTATCCACAGATTGAAAAACAAAAATGTTTTCATCTAGAATGATTATGATGGTTTTTTTTTACTTTCTTAGCTGACAGTCTGACACCCCGCTTGAAATCATATTTGAAGTGGGTTTGTAGAATATATTGATGGGTTTGTTTTAAATGAGAACAATGGTTTAAAAAAAAAGATTTGTTTAGTTTTAATAAATACTATATTTGTTGATGATCAATTCAAAGCATTGACCATCCTGGCCTAGTGTGCGAAGTTACATCCTTTTGGACCATTGACTCCTTAGCGGACTTGTCCTCTTGGGCCGAGATGGATATGGTTGATTAACAAGATTTCCAATGGGCTTTGGATGGGTGCTAAACCCATATCCAACAGTATGTGGATGTATGTAACTTGTTTTTTGTCTAGTTGGGTGGACTTTTGAAGCATGTTGGACCTGAATTTGTAGTTAGTTGGATCTTTTTTGAATTTTATTAGGGTTTTTATTTGCTCTGTAATAAAAAAATGAAAACCGTTTGATAAAAAGATATGTGGAAGTATGAAACCTGTTTTTAAACCTAACCTTATGTATTACCGTAGGCAAGTCCATAAACCCTATACAAGGCTCAAAGATGAGGTAATCAACAATATATCCCACGCTATCCACAGATTGAAAAACAAAAACGTTTTCATCTAGAATGATTATGATGTTTTTTTTACTTTCTTAGCTGACAGTCTAACACCCGGCTTGAAATCATATTTGAAGTGGTTTTGTAGAATATATTGATGAGTTTGTTTTAAATGAGAATAATGGTTTAAAAAATAATATTTGTTTAGTTTTAATAAATACTATATTTGTTGATGATCAATCCAAAGCATTGACCATCTTGGCCTAGTGTGCGAAGTTACATCCTTTTGGACCATTGACTCATTAGCGGGCTTGTCCTCTTGGGCCGAGATGGACAGGCCCGGCCCGTCGCATAAGCCACATACGCGGTCGCTTATGTCCATTTTTCTTTTTCGGTCGCTTATGTCCAGTTTTTTTTTTTAACTGAATTATAGCCCAAAATTTTAAGGCCCACTTCAGACAATGAACCATAGAATTTTTTTTGTTATGTTATTTTTTCATAGAGTTTTTAAAACTTTGAAAATAGATTTTTTGTTTGTGATTCGTGATTCAGAATCAGAAAGGTATGTGAGTAAAATTTATTATGACGTTGAGTTTTTTTTAAAAAGACACATTTTTTTAATTTCGCTTACGACTTATGATAAGGCTGGAACAGCCCTGGAGATGGATATGGTTGATTAACAATATTTCCAATGGGCTTTGGATGGGTGCTAAACCCATATCCAACAGAATGTGGATGTATGTAACTTGTTTTTTGTCTAGTTGGGCGGACTTTTGAAGCATATTGGACCTGGATTTGTAGTTAGTTGGATCTTTTTTGAATTTTATTAGGGTTTTTATTTGCTTTGTAATAAAAAAAAATGAAAACCGTTTGATAAAAAGATATGTGGAAGTATGGAACTTGTTTTTAAACCTAACCTTATGTATTACCGTAGGCAAGTCCATAAACCCTATACAAGGCTCAAAGATGAGGTAATCAACAATATATCCCACGCTATCCACAGATTGAAAAACAAAAACGTTTTCATCTAGAATGATTATGATGTTTTTTTTTACTTTCTTAGCTGACAGTCTGACACCCGGCTTGAAATCATATTTGAAGTGGGTTTGTAGAATATATTGATGGGTTTGTATAAAATGAGAACAATGGTTTAAAAAAAAATTTGTTTAGTTTTAATAAATACTAAATTTGTTGATGATCAATTCAAAACATTGACCATCATGGCCTAGTGTGCGAAGTTACATCCTTTTGGACCATTGACTCCTTCGCGGGCTTGTCCTCTTGGGCCGAGATGGATATGGTTGATTAACAAGATTTCCAATGGGCTTTGGATGGGTGCTAAACCCATATCCAACAGTATGTGGATGTATGTAACTTGTTTTTTGTCTAGTTGGGCGGACTTTTGAAGCATGTTGGACCTGAATTTTTAGTTAGTCGGATCTTTTTTGAATTTATTACGGTTTTTTTTGCTTTGTAATAAAAAAATGAAAACCGTTTGATAAAAAGATATGTGGAAGTATGAAACTTGTTTTTAAACCTAACCTTATGTATTACCGTAGGCAAGTCCATAAACCCTATACAAGGCTCAAAGATGAGGAAATCAACAATATATCCCACGCTATCCACAGATTGAAAAACAAAAACGTTTTCATCTATAATGATTATGATATTTTTTTTTACTTTCTTAGCTGACAGTCTGACTCCCGGCTTGAAATCATATTTGAAGTGAGTTGGTAGAATATATTGATGGGTTTGTTTTAAATGAGAACAATGGTTTAAAAAAAATATTTGTTTAGTTTTAATAAATACTAAATTTGTTGATGATCAATTCAAAACATTGACCATCCTGTCCTAGTGTGGGAAGTTACATCCTTTTGGACCATTGACTCCTTAGCGGGCTTGTCCTCTTGGGCCGAGATGGATATGGTTGCTTAACAAGATTTCCAATGGGTTTTGGATGGGTGCTAAACCCATATCCAACAGTATGTGGATGTATGTAACTTGTTTTTTGTTTAGTTGGGCGGACTTTTGAAGCATGTTGGACCTGAATTTGTAGTTAGTCGGATCTTTTTTGAATTTTATTAGGGTTTTTTTTTGCTTTGTAATTAAAAAAAAAATGAAAACCGTTTGATAAAAAGATATGTGGAAGTATGGAACTTGTTTTTAAACCTAACCTTATGTATTACCGTAGGCAAGTCCATAAACCCTATACAAGGCTCAAAGATGAGGTAATCAACAATATATCCCACGCTATCCACAGATTGAAAAACAAAAACGTTTTCATCTAGAATGATTATGAAGTTGTTTTTTTTTTACTTTCTTAGCTGACAGTCTGACACCCGGCTTGAAATCATATTTGAAGTGGGTTTGTAGAATATATTGATGGGTTTGTTTTAAATGAGAATAATGGTTTAAAAAAAAATATTTGTTTAGTTTTAATAAATACTATATTTGTTGATGATCAATTCAAAGCATTGACCATCCTGGCCTAGTGTGCGAAGTTACATTCTTTTGGACCATTGACTCCTTAGCGGGCTTGTCTTCTTGGGCCGAGATGGATATGGTTGATTAACAAGATTTCCAATGGGCTTTGGATGGGTGCTAAACCCATATCCAACAGTATGTGGATGTATGTAACTTGTTTTTTTGTCTAGTTGGGCGGACTTTTGAAGCATGTTGGACCTGAATTTGTAGTTAGTTGGATCTTTTTTGAATTTTATTAGGGTTTTTATTTGCTTTGTAATAAAAAAATGAAAACCGTTTGATAAAAAGATATGTGGAAGTATGAAACTTGTTTTTAAACCTAACCTTATGTATTACCGTAGGCAAGTCCATAAACCCTATACAAGGCTCAAAGATGAGGTAATCAACAATATATCCCACGCTATCCACAGATTGAAAAACAAAAACGTTTTCATCTAGAATGATTATGATGTTTTTTTTTTTACTTTCTTAGCTGACAGTCTGACACCCGGCTTGAAATCATATTTGAAGTGGGTTTGTAGAATATATTGATGGGTTTGTTTTAAATGAGAACAATGGTTTAAAAAAAAAATTGTTTAGTTTTAATAAATACTAAATTTGTTGATGATCAATTCAAAGCATTGACCATCATGGCCTAGTGTGCGAAGTTACATCCTTTTGGACCATTGACTCCTTAGCGGACTTGTCCTCTTGGGCCGAAATGGATATGGTTGATTAACAAGATTTCCAATGGGCTTTGGATGGGTGCTAAACCTATATCCAATAGTATGTGGATGTATGTAACTTGTTTTTGTCTAGTTGGGCAGACTTTTGAAGCATGTTGGACCTGAATTTGTAGTTAGTCGGATTTTTTTTGAATTTTATTATGGTTTTTATTTGCTTTGTAATAAAAAAAATGGAAACCGTTTGATAAAAAGATATGTGGAAGTATGGAACTTGTTTTTAAACCTACCCTTATGTATTACCGTAGGCAAGTCCATAAACCATATACAAGGCTCAAAGATGAGATAACCAACAATATATCCCACGCTATCCACAGATTGAAAAACAAAAATGTTTTCATCTAGAATGATTATGATGGTTTTTTTTTACTTTCTTAGCTGACAGTCTGACACCCCGCTTGAAATCATATTTGAAGTGGGTTTGTAGAATATATTGATGGGTTTGTTTTAAATGAGAACAATGGTTTAAAAAAAAAAGATTTGTTTAGTTTTAATAAATACTATATTTGTTGATGATCAATTCAAAGCATTGACCATCCTGGCCTAGTGTGCGAAGTTACATCCTTTTGGACCATTGACTCCTTAGCGGACTTGTCCTCTTGGGCCGAGATGGATATGGTTGATTAACAAGATTTCCAATGGGCTTTGGATGGGTGCTAAACCCATATCCAACAGTATGTGGATGTATGTAACTTGTTTTTTGTCTAGTTGGGTGGACTTTTGAAGCATGTTGGACCTGAATTTGTAGTTAGTTGGATCTTTTTTGAATTTTATTAGGGTTTTTATTTGCTCTGTAATAAAAAAATGAAAACCGTTTGATAAAAAGATATGTGGAAGTATGAAACCTGTTTTTAAACCTAACCTTATGTATTACCGTAGGCAAGTCCATAAACCCTATACAAGGCTCAAAGATGAGGTAATCAACAATATATCCCACGCTATCCACAGATTGAAAAACAAAAACGTTTTCATCTAGAATGATTATGATGTTTTTTTTTACTTTCTTAGCTGACAGTCTAACACCCGGCTTGAAATCATATTTGAAGTGGTTTTGTAGAATATATTGATGAGTTTGTTTTAAATGAGAATAATGGTTTAAAAAAAAATATTTGTTTAGTTTTAATAAATACTATATTTGTTGATGATCAATCCAAAGCATTGACCATCTTGGCCTAGTGTGCGAAGTTACATCCTTTTGGACCATTGACTCATTAGCGGGCTTGTCCTCTTGGGCCGAGATGGACAGGCCCGGCCCGTCGCATAAGCCACATACGCGGTCGCTTATGTCCATTTTTCTTTTTCGGTCGCTTATGTCCAGTTTTTTTTTTTAACTGAATTATAGCCCAAAATTTTAAGGCCCACTTCAGACAATGAACCATAGAATTTTTTTTGTTATGTTATTTTTTCATAGAGTTTTTAAAACTTTGAAAATAGATTTTTTGTTTGTGATTCGTGATTCAGAATCAGAAAGGTATGTGAGTAAAATTTATTATGACGTTGAGTTTTTTTTAAAAAGACACATTTTTTTAATTTCGCTTACGACTTATGATAAGGCTGGAACAGCCCTGGAGATGGATATGGTTGATTAACAATATTTCCAATGGGCTTTGGATGGGTGCTAAACCCATATCCAACAGAATGTGGATGTATGTAACTTGTTTTTTGTCTAGTTGGGCGGACTTTTGAAGCATATTGGACCTGGATTTGTAGTTAGTTGGATCTTTTTTGAATTTTATTAGGGTTTTTATTTGCTTTGTAATAAAAAAAAATGAAAACCGTTTGATAAAAAGATATGTGGAAGTATGGAACTTGTTTTTAAACCTAACCTTATGTATTACCGTAGGCAAGTCCATAAACCCTATACAAGGCTCAAAGATGAGGTAATCAACAATATATCCCACGCTATCCACAGATTGAAAAACAAAAACGTTTTCATCTAGAATGATTATGATGTTTTTTTTTACTTTCTTAGCTGACAGTCTGACACCCGGCTTGAAATCATATTTGAAGTGGGTTTGTAGAATATATTGATGGGTTTGTTTAAAATGAGAACAATGGTTTAAAAAAAAAATTTGTTTAGTTTTAATAAATACTAAATTTGTTGATGATCAATTCAAAACATTGACCATCATGGCCTAGTGTGCGAAGTTACATCCTTTTGGACCATTGACTCCTTCGCGGGCTTGTCCTCTTGGGCCGAGATGGATATGGTTGATTAACAAGATTTCCAATGGGCTTTGGATGGGTGCTAAACCCATATCCAACAGTATGTGGATGTATGTAACTTGTTTTTTGTCTAGTTGGGCGGACTTTTGAAGCATGTTGGACCTGAATTTTTAGTTAGTCGGATCTTTTTTGAATTTATTACGGTTTTTTTTGCTTTGTAATAAAAAAATGAAAACCGTTTGATAAAAAGATATGTGGAAGTATGAAACTTGTTTTTAAACCTAACCTTATGTATTACCGTAGGCAAGTCCATAAACCCTATACAAGGCTCAAAGATGAGGAAATCAACAATATATCCCACGCTATCCACAGATTGAAAAACAAAAACGTTTTCATCTATAATGATTATGATATTTTTTTTTACTTTCTTAGCTGACAGTCTGACTCCCGGCTTGAAATCATATTTGAAGTGAGTTGGTAGAATATATTGATGGGTTTGTTTTAAATGAGAACAATGGTTTAAAAAAAAAGATTTGTTTAGTTTTAATAAATACTATATTTGTTGATGATCAATTCAAAGCATTGACCATCCTGGCCTATTGTGCGAAGTTACATCCTTTTGGACCATTGACTCCTTAGCGGGTTTGTCCTCTTGGGCCGAGATGGATATGGTTGATTAACAAGATTTCCAATGGGCTTTGGATGGGTGCTAAACCCATATCCAACAGTATGTGGATGTATGTAACTTGTTTTTTTGTCTAGTTGGGTGGACTTTTGAAGCACGTTGGACCTGAATTTGTAGTTAGTTGGATCTTTTTTTAATTTTATTAGGGTTTTTATTTGCTTTGTAATAAAAAAAATGAAAATCGTTTGATAAAAACATATGTGGAAGTATGGAACTTGTTTTTAAACCTAACCTTATGTATTACCGTAGGCAAGTCCATAAACCCTAAACAAGGCTCAAAGATGAGGTAATCAACAATATATTCCACGCTATCCACAGATTGAAAAACAAAAACGTTTTCATCTAGAATGATTATGATGTTTTTTTTTTACTTTCTTAGCTGACAGTCTGACACCCGGCTTGAAATCATATTTGAAGTGGGTTTGTAGAATATATTGATGAGTTTGTTTAAAATGAGAACAATGGTTTAAAAAAAAAATTTGTTTAGCTTTAATAAATACTAAATTTGTTGATGATCAATTCAAAACATTGACCATCCTGGCCTAGTGTGCGAAGTTACATCCTTTTGAACCATTGACTCCTTAGCGGGTTTGTCCTCTTGGGCCGAGATGGATATGGTTGATTAACAAGATTTCCAATGGGCTTTGGATGGGTGTTAAACCCATATCAAACAGTATGTGGATGTATGTAACTTGTTTTTTGTCTAGTTGGGCGGACTTTTGAAGCATGTTGGACCTGAATTTGTAGTTAGTTGGATCTTTTTTGAATTTTATTAGGGTTTTTATTTGCTTTGTAATAAAAAAATGAAAACCGTTTGATATAAATATATGTGGAAGTATGAAACTTGTTTTTAAACCTAACCTTATGTATTACCGTAGGCAAGTCCATAAACCCTATACAAGGCTCAAAGATGAGGTAATCAACAATATATCCCACGCTATCCACAGATTGAAAAACAAAAACGTTTTCATCTAGAATGATTATGATGTTTTTTTTTTTACTTTCTTAGCTGACAGTCTGACACCCGGCTTGAAATCATATTTGAAGTGGCTTTGTAGAATATATTGATGAGTTTGTTTTAAATGAGAATAATGGTTTAAAAAAAAGATTTGTTTAGTTTTAATAAATACTAAATTTGTTGATGATCAATTCAAAACATTGACCATCCTGGCCTAGTGTGGGAAGTTACATCCTTTTGGACCATTGACTCCTTAGCGGGCTTGTCCTCTTGGGCCGAGATGGATATGGTTGCTTAACAAGATTTCCAATGGGTTTTGGATGGGTGCTAAACCCATATCCAACAGTATGTGGATGTATGTAACTTGTTTTTTGTTTAGTTGGGCGGACTTTTGAAGCATGTTGGACCTGAATTTGTAGTTAGTCGGATCTTTTTTGAATTTTATTAGGGTTTTTTTTTTGCTTTGTAATTAAAAAAAAAATGAAAACCGTTTGATAAAAAGATATGTGGAAGTATGGAACTTGTTTTTAAACCTAACCTTATGTATTACCGTAGGCAAGTCCATAAACCCTATACAAGGCTCAAAGATGAGGTAATCAACAATATATCCCACGCTATCCACAGATTGAAAAACAAAAACGTTTTCATCTAGAATGATTATGAAGTTGTTTTTTTTTACTTTCTTAGCTGACAGTCTGACACCCGGCTTGAAATCATATTTGAAGTGGGTTTGTAGAATATATTGATGGGTTTGTTTTAAATGAGAATAATGGTTTAAAAAAAAATATTTGTTTAGTTTTAATAAATACTATATTTGTTGATGATCAATTCAAAGCATTGACCATCCTGGCCTAGTGTGCGAAGTTACATTCTTTTGGACCATTGACTCCTTAGCGGGCTTGTCTTCTTGGGCCGAGATGGATATGGTTGATTAACAAGATTTCCAATGGGCTTTGGATGGGTGCTAAACCCATATCCAACAGTATGTGGATGTATGTAACTTGTTTTTTTGTCTAGTTGGGCGGACTTTTGAAGCATGTTGGACCTGAATTTGTAGTTAGTTGGATCTTTTTTGAATTTTATTAGGGTTTTTATTTGCTTTGTAATAAAAAAATGAAAACCGTTTGATAAAAAGATATGTGGAAGTATGAAACTTGTTTTTAAACCTAACCTTATGTATTACCGTAGGCAAGTCCATAAACCCTATACAAGGCTCAAAGATGAGGTAATCAACAATATATCCCACGCTATCCACAGATTGAAAAACAAAAACGTTTTCATCTAGAATGATTATGATGTTTTTTTTTTTACTTTCTTAGCTGACAGTCTGACACCCGGCTTGAAATCATATTTGAAGTGGGTTTGTAGAATATATTGATGGGTTTGTTTTAAATGAGAACAATGGTTTAAAAAAAAATTGTTTAGTTTTAATAAATACTAAATTTGTTGATGATCAATTCAAAACATTGACCATCCTGGCCTAGTGTGCGAAGTTACATCTTTTTGGACCATTGACTCCTTACCGGGCTTGTCCTCTTGGGCCGAGATAGATATGGTTGCTTAACAAGATTTCCAATGGGTTTTGGATGGGTGCTAAACCCATATCCAACAGTATGTGGATGTATGTAACTTGTTTTTTGTTTAGTTGGGCGGACTTTTGAAGCATGTTGGACCTGAATTTGTAGTTAGTCGGATCTTTTTGAATTTTATTAGGGTCTTTTTTTGCTTTGTAATAAAAAAAAATAAAAACCGTTTGATAAAAAGATATGTAGAAGTATGAAACTTGTTTTTAAACCTAACCTTATGTATTACCGTAGGCAAGTCCATAAACCCTATACAAGGTTCAAAAATGAGGTAACCAACAATATATCCCACGCTATCCACAGATTGAAAAACAATAACGTTTACATCGAGAATGATTATGATGTTTTATTTTTTTTTACTTTCTTAGTTGACAGTCTGACACCCGGTTTAAAATTATATTTGAAGTGGGTTTGTAGAATATATTGATGGGTTTATTTAAAATGAGAACAATGGTTTAAAAAAAAAATTGTTTAGTTTTAATAAATACTAGATTTGTTGATGATCAATTCAAAGCATCCCCCCCTCCCCACCGCATTATATGAGAGGCTATGTTTTATCACAACGCCTAAGAATGTCCTGGTTTGGGAGGGTGATTCAGTATTGATAGAATCCGTTAGCTTCCATTAAGATACCTTTATTGTTCTTTCGACGGTTGATCAATGCATACTGGAGGATGTGAAGATACATGATTAGGTCCAAGCAGCTTCCCTTTCACAACTTCTTTATAAGATATCTATTCCCTGGTTTTGTAAGAAATAATTTTGGCTAGCTATCCTATCTTCTATATGATAATCTAAGAACACATTTTGGTCTTGGTGACAAGCTAAAGAAGTTTCTTTCTCTTTACTTCTTTACTTTCTTGCATATAATAAAGCTCCAATGAGCTAGTTTAATTTCTGTCATTTGTTCCATTTTAATCAAGCTCAATCTATCTTGGTTTGATATTGCTATCAAAACTGATCCATGAACTTTCAAAGAACACGCTTACAATGCATTACCTGCTTACCGTCATGACATGACAGCTCTTCTGTCCGAAGATTTTTGTTTCTCCATTCATAAGAGAAGGAAGAAGTAAGCGTTGTCACTTGCGAGTAGTCCACATCTGTATCCTTCCATTTCTGATCTCTCCCAGCAAGTTGGCACGTTCAGGCCTATTGACCGCAATGATTCTGACTCTGACTTACCAATAGGATGATTTAAAGCAACAAAACTTCGACATAAAACACTCGGAAAACACGGAGGGGAAGTCATAATCCAGGTGAATAATACAAATATTCAGAAACATAAAAAGAGTTGAACAAAATCTTGGATTTTTAAGACGTTTCAACGTCTGAGAGATCCAAACCCTCTCGGTAAAGCTCAAAGTCACTAGGGCTCCATCTGCATACTAAGTTCAGTTTGAAAGTAGCCAACTTGATTCCCAAAAGACGCTGCAAGTATTATATAAACCAAGTATGAGCAACATTCCTACTTTTCAGAAAACAAACATAAGGAAATGCTTTTCTTATTTACCAAAATGCGGGAAGATTCTGGCGAAAGAGGTTTTCCTTCTTCACAAACTACAAAGTCGGAGAGTAACTCTACCGTACCTACATGATGAATAAGCAAAAGAAAGTAACCTTTGGATCAAGACTCATGTACGAGAGAGGGAGAAACAAAAAGTGGTAAGATTACAAACCTTTGTTAAGTCGAACGGGCATACCCTGCTTCCTTAGAAAAGGTTCCATCTCATGTGTGAACTGTTCTAGAGGACCTTCCTTCAATTCAACCTGATCATTTCAATTGTACCGAAACAGAGTTGTTCAGTAACTAAGATTAACAAAAAAGGTTCTTGAAATAACCAAGTGATGCAGAGCTTGATCACATCAAAAACTTGTTTGTTTATATAAAGCTGGCACTAGTTCTATTCACAAACCGTTTCTACTGCAGTGCTTCCAGTCCTTGAAAAGTCAGAATCCTCATAAGCGTTAAATAAGCTGCAATGATAACCACAAGAAGCATGTCGAACAGTTACAATAAATATAAGGAAAAGCCTGGAGAGAAATGAATACAATTTAAGCCCCTCACTGTTGTTTTCACCAAAGCAAAAAAGGAAGAAAAAAAGATGGATACCTTTCGACCTCTTCCTTTGGCATATCTGTAACAAGAAGTCCAGCATCACCATGAAGCAGCTGAAAAAAATATTCAGCAACATATGTAATGTAAGAATGTATTTGACAATCAAAAAGACCAAGTAATATGAAACAACTATTGTAAGAAGCACCTTGGAGACTTTAAAGATGCCAGGACGGATTTCATCAGAAGCCGAACGACCAAGAGCAACCTGCATCACTTTGTTCGAACAGAGGAAGAACCTGAACCAATAAGAACCAAATGATATCCACAAATTACAAACCAAAATTCTCAATTACATCTACGCAAACAAAGAAACTGACCTTCCATTGTGTCTAAACTGTTGTCTGAACTCCTTGAATTTGATATTTCTCATGTTTTCAAACGAGAAAACATAGACAGACGAATATTTTTCGACAGCCTCTCTGATTCCATTTACAATAACCTCCTTGTGCTCTCTTCCTTTCTTCTTTGTCTTAGACAAAGTAACTGCAGCAATAGCAACAACAACAGAAAAGAAAACCTTATCAAACCATTCATCAAACGATTTAAGTTTTATTCAATAAGGGTTGCTCTGAAAATTTTAGAAACCCTATACCCTTGACGGCGGCTACAAAACTCACAGCTCAGTAACGAAGATGCAATCGTTTTCAGACAAATAGAAACATGAAAGAGTGAAGGAAGAAAGAGGTCTGACCTGGTCTGTCTCGCTTTGATTTAGGCATATCTTCTCTAGGGTTTCAGATGGGTGAAGTGAAAAGTGAGAGCAACCAAAGTTAACGGCTTTGCTCCCTCTAACCTTCTTTCACTTTTCTTCACACAAAACAGAAACCCTCGTTTCCTTTCTCTGCTTTAATTCGGTTTGTAATTCGGACCCCTAGGTCAACCCGACACGGATACAGCCCAAGTTGACCAGATCCGGCCCATTTTCAGAAATAAGGGCCATTGTGTGTTGTTTTCCAGGGGTAGACATAATTATAAAAGCAGGTACAACGGGGATGTTAGCACGATTTCTTTAAAAAAAATTATAAAATATTATGTGAGTCTCACACAATAGTTAACCTACGAGTTCTTAAAATCTTTATATAAGTATCGATTTTTATACTGTTCATGCAACGTGGCGTTACGCATTGGTCTTTTGTTTTTTTTAATTTTTAATTTTTTTTTTTGTATCTGAAAAAAATTATTAAATTCTTTTTTAAGAACTCCAATGGAAGATATTACCATTGTACATGCTCTGATAGTTTTTTCTAGGGATGTCCAAAATCCAGATATCAGACAGTTACATGTTAATCGGATCTATATACGAAATCAAAGATGAACAGAACCATGACTTCTGATTGAGCAATTAGTAAAAGAAGCTCTTTCATAAAGCAGAGACAAAGCCAAACGTTTTCATTTGACAAGGAACATCAAATTTACTGACAACAAGCAGTAAGAAAACTTTTAAGTTAAAAAAAAAAAAAAAAACTGTCAAATATCATCCATGAGACAATCGTCTTCAAGGCCCTCCTACTTAATTCAGAAGGATACACAAGTGAATATAAACAACATAAAATTGCTATCCATAAATTACATCAGAAACATTTTCTTTATTTTTCGAAAAATATAACAACACAAAGAAGCGTGTAATATAAACTCAAACCTCCTTCTCCAACCTTCATGCACTTGCAAACAAATTTGAGTAAAAAGCCCATACCTTTTTGTTTTTTCATCTTCTGGAAACTAAATTTTGTACCTTCTACATAACACAGATTTTGTATCATCTAGGATGGTCTGAGTTCTGGTTAGCTTCTCTATCTCTACGTCTCCTACTAACTGATCTTCCCAGGAGAACCCTTCTTTGCCTCCTGATCTGGTTTGCGAATGACCTAGCCCCATTCTCCTCCTGTTCAGAGGATTCCACATCGCTCTGGTTGATCGTTAACTCATTTGCATCGGCTCCTAGACCGTGGGATGCGTCAGATGCGAGACCGGTAGAAACAGAGCGCCTTGTGTTGTTGTTTTCTGATCCCCCAAAAGCCTGCAACAGAAGGAAAACGTTCACTAGGTTCCTACCTATCCCAGCACCAATCCTGCCTACTTCCTCTCTCTGCTCCTCATCAGCATCATCATCATCTGAATCTGAACCATATGCACCTCTCTCTATCACGTAATCCCCAAAAACCGTTGCACCAGGCATTGTCGACCTGATTGTGCTCATGACATCGTTATGGTCCTGCTCAACCTCGAACCTTCTCCATTCCTGCTCCACATCAGGGTCTACTTCACGCGGCTGTGCACAAGGGTGGTCCTTTTTCATGTGTTTCCTCAGATCCTTGAAGGTTCCAGCAAAAGAGCAATTCTCCTGCATACAGCTCCTCTTCTTTAGATTCAGATCGTGTCTTGCAGGCTGCACAATAGTCCAACCTTTGACCTGGCCCCTACAAAGCGGGCACTTTAGGTTGGCAAGCTCAGACTTACTATCGATCGGTTGCTGATGTGATGGCATTAGTTTAGCCGACGCCTTCTTATACTGATCTAAGCAATTGGAATATCGGAAGCTAGTTCCACACATATAAGGACGGCAACCCTTGTCATGAGATGAACACAAGAGAAGAACAGCGTTGTGAGGACACTCCATACAAACCGGACATACTGCATCTGCCCACTCATTCTTCTCTATCACCTTTGGACAATTGTTTGCAAACATGCTCCTCCCTACAACTCGCTTTGAAGATGTGAATTTGTATGGCTTTGCCCTGATCCGTCGAGCAGAAATCCTGCGTCGAGCCCTTCTCGCTTTTGCCATTGTCTTATAAATACTACACCTGAACAAGTACACACCATTTAGCAAAAGAGTTCAAGCAAGAGATGTCTATCCACATGTACCAAAAATATAAATTTTACAATTTTAACTGTTGAGAAGGTCACGAAATTTACATCCATAGAAAAGACTTACTATTATTATAAAAAAAAAACAAGATTTCAAATAGCAATCAAAGGCCAACACAGCTACAATTACCTACAGAGTTTGAAGGAGATAAATGAAGCAAGCAATTAACTCCTACCTGCTGCAAAACAGATTGGACTATCAATGCATAGAGTGGAGAGACCAAGTCGTGTTTGATCAAGAAATTAAGTACAAGAGGATGGAAGATGTGCCAACACGTTACATGACAGCCTAAAGCAACGTGCTCCGCCGAACATTCACGCGACATGGCAGTGAATCAATTAATAAACAAATAAGAATAAACCATCGTCATGTTCAAGAACCCTTTGATTCACATGGATCAAAACTGCTTTTGACGCATCTCAGATCCACCAACAACTAAAAATACAAACAACCCTATTTTCTTCTTCTTCCCAGATATTAAAAATAAGAAATGGCCATATATATATGCAATCCCTAAAATATTCTATTTATGAGCTATTAAACAATCCAAATTAAATCTTCAACACTCAAAGAATCAAATATGAATCTAATAATCAAACACCAAACCGAAAATTCATACTCCCCAACGGAAGAAAAATGCCAAAAACGCAAAAATTGTAAACTCAAATATCAATTTTATCATCTTGATACGCAGATAAATTACGCAGAACAAACACGAGCAAGATCGCCACAAATTACGAAGAGAATGGAGACAAAAGGAAAACGAAATCAACGGCGATTGCAGTCCTACCGGATAAATATAACCACGCCGATGAAACTTCAACTGAGGGGTCGAAGGAAAGTTCGGGTTACGATACCGGCGACGGAAACGACGCCGGGAAGATAGAGAGAAAGAGGGAAACTACGAAATGAAGAGAAGCATCTTGACGGCTCCAGATTAGTAAATTTTTCTCTCCTGACGTCACGTGTAGTGGAAGATAGAGCATCCCCACCGCCACGCGCCTCTCATGTGTGTTATATTGACGCGCATATCCTTTTAAGGCTTAGGCCCGTTAAAGGTATGAGCCTATGTTTGTTAATCGAGAATGAACCTAATTAGGCATCTCAATCAGGCTTGACTTTTTCGGTCTTAGCTTGAAGCTCAAAAGTTCGTTTTCTTTTTACTTTGGATGATAGCTCCAGAGTGTACACTTTTCGTAACTTGTATTGGTACTAGTACAAGAGAACCTTTTAAGATAAATATGTTATACTAAATAAACAAACCCAAGTTTCTTTCTCTCCTAACCCCAGCCGCCACCAGTTCTTCATTTTCCATATCCGCCTCCTCCTCGGTGGTTTGGCTCTCTTGCCTCCACCGGGGAGGCTCTTCCTCTTCTTTATTTTTTTCCCCTTCCATTTTCTCTTATTGTGATGTCTTTAGTCTTCTTTGTCGGCCGTCTTGGAGTATTTGGCGCATTGTGTTTCGATCTCTGTGGCTCTCCGGCGGATTGCGTATACACCTCTCTCAAGGGAGGATCTTGTCGTAAGATGCGACGGTGTGGATCTCCAGCGTGTTTCCACAGTAGCTCTCGTTAAGGGTGTTGGGTGGTTTTGGTGTCTCCATTAATCTGAGCATATTCCTCCTCGTCGGTCTATTGTCGGAGGCCGGTGGTTTATATAACTGATTTGTCTTTGCGGTGGAATCAAATATCTCTTCGGGAAGTCGGTGGTTTTTAGGTTCTTAAAAGATTCTTTGCGGCACTGGTCGTAATCCTCTCATTCTCAAGCTTCGATTTTGAAAGTTTGCCAATCTAAATTATCAATCTGATTTGTTTATTGATGTTCAAGTTTTTCAACGGTAGTTTCAGAGATCTTTCTCCAGAGAATGACAAAGCAACTGAAGAAGAAGATCTATCCTTATTATGAGAATTATCAAAAGGTATTAAAAGTAGAAATCCGCCTGCTAGTGTAGGTTTGGGAACGTCTGATTTTCTATCTTGTTTCGAAAAGAGATCGGCATGATCTTGTTAGTGTGTCATTATCAATTGGTTTCCTTGTGGAAAGACCATTAACTTCTCACATTGTCCTTCAATTTGAGAACTTCTCTATGATGTAATGTGTTACAAATCAGATTAATAAACAGTGTTAAAAAATAAACAACCCAATCAAAAATCGGAAAATAGATACACCGGCAAAGCTATGAACAAAATCCGACCATTAATCATAGACCTAAATCTAGCTAACACTACAAGCAAAAAAAAAAGAACGAACAAAATCAGAATCTGAGATGGGAAAATGACCAATGGGAGCCCGAAAACTCATTCCTCTGTGATATAAGTTTAATATGTATTATGTTGGTTTAACCATAATCTAACTCATCATATATTAGAATAATATAAATATTGAAGAATTTTAATATTTTATCAAATTAAGATTATCAACTGAAATTGGTTAATATAACTTTTTAGTCGGTCTTCTAATAGGCAAAATTTTCTTTTAATAATTATATATAATTGAAACTGGTTAATCTATTTTCAAATCTTTTTATAATGGTTTAAATATAAATATCTTATGTTTATTTTATAAATAAAAATGTAACTAAAATATGATAATTTGTTCATTTAACAGTTTTGGAATGATTTAAGCTCATTATAATGTTTCTATAGTTAAAATTGTTTAATTCATCTTTTTAACTTATCTTCCAATGAAAATAAATATTTTAAAAAAAAAATTATAATCAAAACAAATTAATCGATATTCAACTCATCTTATAGTAGTCTAACTAAAAATCTTTTAAAAATTGTGATTGTACAAACATCAACTGTAATCTAATTCATCATATATTCAAATAATATAAATATTAAATAATTTTAATATTTTTATCAGAATAAGAATATATCAGTTAAAATTGGTTAATAAATCTTGTTAACCCATCTTATGCACATTTTTTTATTAATAGTATAAATAATTATAATTGGTTAATATATTTTTCAACCCGTTTTATAGTAGTCTAAATATAAAAAAATTGTGTTTATTTTATAGATCATCAAAATATAATTAAAATATGATAATCCTTTTATTTAACAGTTTTGGTTTGGTTTAACTTCATTATATGTTTCTATAATTAAAATTGATTAATTCATATTTTTAACTTGTTTTCCAATGAACATAATTTTTTAAAAATAGTCTAAATATTAACAACTCATTTTATAATAGTCTAAATATTTTGAAATTTTGATTTAACAACTCTTTAAAAACTGTTATCGTAAAAATATCAATTGTAATCTAACTCGTCGTATGTTAGAACAATATAAATATTGAAGAATCTAAATATTTTTTTATCAAATTAAGAATATATAAATTGAAATTGGATAACACATCTTTTGAACTCATTCCCAATGAGCAAATAATTTTTTAATAGTATAGATAATTGAAATTGATTAATCTATTTTTCAACTTGTTGTCTTGTTGTAAAGATTTTGTGTTTAATTTATAAATCAAAATGTATTTAAGTTTATTTTTAAATAAATATGAATTTAATAATTATTTTTTAGAGAAATCAAGAACTAAAATACTTTTGTAAGATTTTATTATAATATGAAAAATATATTAATATATCAAAAAACAGATATTAAAAGAGATTATGAATTTATTTTTCATAAAATCATAAATTAAAAAAAAACAGATTAAAATATAATTAAATTATTTTATAATAATTTTAATAATAAATACAAAACTAATAATTATTTTTATTAAGAAATCTAAAATAATATTAAATAATATTTTGTTATAATATAAATATATATTTAAAACAAAAAAAAAATTAAAAGATATTATAAAAATATTTTTGAATAAAATCATTAATTAGATATTATCTATCAACAGTCTAAATTTAATAAATCCCAAGATACCCTTAAAGATTATTAAAAATACCTATGAATTCTTATGACATATTTCGTAATAAACACATGAAATAAATATTAGTCTTTCAAATACTCTATTTTTAATAGTATTGATTAGAATCCGATTGTACTGATAATCCTCCTTCCTTATCTTATAAAATGATATCATTCCTTAATTGTATAATAGATTTTGACTCGCGCTAAAAAAAGCACAGATATATTTTTCTTTAAAAAAATTTGTATCAATATTTTGTTTTTATTATAAGTTTATTAATTATTCAACAAATGTTTTTAGTAATTGAATATTATAATGATGATTATATGGTCCAGAGCATCCAAGATGATCACTTGACGTATTCTTGCAGCCATTGATACATGAGCTGCAAATGTTATGGTTGCCCGTTTTTGTAGAAGATGATGTCTCATGCAAGGAAAATTTTCTGATGAGGGCTGCATTAATGTGGATCATTAGCGATTTTCCGGCTTATGGTATGTTATCAGGATGGAAAACGCATGGGAGGTTAGCATGTCCGCATTGTCAGGAAAAGACCGATGCATTCCAGTTAAAGAATTAACGCAAATCGTGTTGGTTTGACTGTCATAGAAGATTTCTACCGCATGATCATCCATATCGGAGAAACACTAAACTTTTTACGAAGAAGAGGAAAGTGTTTGATGATCCTATTCTCCAAGACGATGGGTCGGTTACTTTGGGCCTCATAGAAACTTTTGGTGCACCAAGAACTCGTGAATGTGGTGGAAATGGGCATGAGAATGTATACGCAGCTAGTGTGTCTCACAATTGGCACAAGCAAAGCATCTTCTGGGATTTGCCATATTGGAAGGACCAACTACTAAAGCATAATCTTGATGTCATGCACATTGAGAAAAATTTCTTCGATAACATCATGAACACTGTTCTCAACGTGCAAGGGAAGACGAAAGATAATGTGAAATCTATTCTGCCTGATATTTGTGCTCGGCCTGAACTTCATCTTCAGAAGAACGGAAAACCTCAAATTCCAGGGTATTGGGTAGCCCCGAAGTCGAAGGAAGAGTTATTTGAGTGGATTATGTGACGAGTTAAATTCCCTGACAGTTACGCATCAAACTTGCATAACTTTGTGGACACTGATGGAGGAAATTTTATCGGATTAAAGAGTCATGATTGTCATGTGATGATGCAACGACTCCTACCATTTGCATTTTCTCATCTCCTTCCTCGAGACGTCCACAAAGCAATTGCTGCGGTCGGAGCTTTTTCAGGGATATATCCACGAGGTCACTTACTGATGATGGCATCAGAAATTTGGAGCAAAATATTCCTGAGATCTTATGCAATCTGGAGAAGATATTTCCACCGTCTTTCTTCGATGTTATGGAGCATTTGCCTATTCATCTCCCTGGTGAAGCATTTGCCTATTCATCTCCCTGGTGAAGCTAGACTTGGTGGTCCAGCGCAATATCGGTGGATGTATCCTTTCGAACGCTATATGTTCCACTTTATAAAGAAGGTGAAGAACCCCGCTAAAGTGGAGGGTTCTGTTGTTGCTCAATATAACAACGAAGAGACTGCGACCTTTTCTAGCTATTACTTCCCTTCGCAAGTACGCATAAGGAGCAGGCGCTCATCTAGAAACGATGATAGGGGAGAGAGGCAAATTTATCGGTCACCCGTTCCTAGCATTTTTCAACAAGTTGGGCGGTTAAGTGAAAAATCAAGAAAGCGGCAACTAAAAACCCAGGAGCATACGCATCTCCACAAGTATACCAACTGCGAGGAAGTATTTCAATATGAGAGGTATATATGTTCAATTTATGTTTGTTATTGCACTTGGTTTTAAATTATCATAATAATTGTTTTACTAAAATATATATATTTTTCACTTTTTGTAGGTTATATATGGAAGCTCTCCAACATCATCATCCAGAATTGACCGAGGCTCAGCGTGAGGCTCGAAAACAAAGAGACTTAAGCCTTTGGTTAAATTTTTATGTAAGAATTTGTTTATGTTAAAAAAAAAATTTTGAAGCAAGAGTATACTTGGGATAAGAAGTATACTAAGCTTGTGGAAAAGGAGTTCCACATAAAGGCATCATCGCATTACTACAACGTCATGAACATATGGAAACAGAAGTGGGTGAACGATGAAGTCTTGAAGGGTGTGAACGAAGATGCGTGGAATGGGCTGGTCCGTCATTGGATTAAGCTAGCAACATCAGCAACCTCTTCGACTAACTCCCTAAACTGTAAAAGTGATAGGAACGATGTCGGGATGGCGAATCATAACGCGGGAGCAAAGAGCACCGCATCGAGGAAAATTGACTTTGTAAGTATCTTTATTTCTAATTTTCAATAATTTTAGACCTTTTATAATTAAGATATTTTTTGGGCAGATACGGCGGGAAGGACGAGATCCGACACATATTGAGCTCGTCGAGGGCGGCCATAAAAACAAGATTACGGGCAAAATCCAGGATCCGATCGCTCGGAGGATTGTTGATTCGGCGAAGAGGCGGTTGGATGAGGTGGTTTCCCAATCCGAGGAAGTCGGTTCAACGGAAGAGCTACAACAAGAAAAGATTAACAGAATCTTTCTCGAGATAAGATTTTAAGTTAACTAAAATATGATATAAGTTTTAAATTACTTGATTTCTAACTAGTACCATTAAAAAACTTTTCAGGAAATGGAGAAGAGAAGAGGCCGGGTTTTTGGTTTGGGAAACTTGGCGGACAAAGTCTCGACACCGCATTCCCACCTCCGTCCAGAAAACGAGAACTTCGCCGAAGTCTTAAGGGAGAAAGAGGAGGAGATCGAAGCGTTGAAGGCCAGTCAGGTGCGGATTGAAGCTCGGATGGAAGAGGCAAAGGAAGAAACGGTGAGGAAGATGCAGGAGATGAATGATCGGTTTATGTACTACATCAAGCACGGCCATCTTCCGGAAGATAGACCAGCGAACCAGGGGGCGGGAACGGGGACGGGATCGGGATCCGCACCCCAGCCCCGTCAAATGTAATTTTAAAACTTTTTATTGAATAATTTAAAAAATTTAAATAAATTTGCATTTTTATTATTTTTAATTGTAATTATATAATATTTTTTAATCCGTCAGTAGTTCATCCGTCGATGAATCATCGATAATCCGTCGGTTTTACACCCATCGATAATCCGTCAAAAATTACTGACGAAAAATCGACGAATATATTTTTCCGACGAACTAGAACGGACAGTTTTTTGGGTGGGAAATTTGTCGGAAAATATTTCCGACGGATGTCTGTCGATTTCTTCTCTCGGTATTTGCGTATTTTCTTGTAGTGTCATTTCTTGATTATATATATATATATATATATATATATAGTGGTTAATTAATTAAGAAAAACATAATTAACCATATGTATATATACTATAGTATTTTTAAATGGTGAATGGTGTTAGTGCGAAAGGTTGTAACTTTTATAACATATGTCCATTGGATTTTATGTAAAGGCAAGCAAAGATAAAAATGAGTATGACTCTCTTGTGCTTTTCATAAAAACACACAAATGATTATAATTAAGGAAAAGTTTAGATTCCTTCTCTATCAAAAGGAATTGTGAGAGTAACATGTCAAAAGAAGGAAAATAAGATTAAAGACTTAGATCCAAAAAGTTAAAATAAACATGGATCAAAATTAGTATTGTTTCTTTTTTTTCTAAAAACTATGTGGTTGAATTAAATCAAAATTAGGTTATCTTGTGCTTGATTTCATGAATGTTTGAAATCATAAAAGATAAATTTACAGCTAGCCCACCTTCTCATGGAAAAGAAACTGTCTCTCTAAACACCGAAGAAGAAAAAACTGAGAATCGGAGAGATATCTCCATTGTCCACTTGCGACGTCCTCACGTGGACTCTTCCTCATCCATATCCCGTCGTTGTTCTTCGAAGCGATGGAGCTTCCACAGCCAAATCTTCCTAGAAAACCCCTTCTATGCATCTCAAAGAAAAAGGGGGAGTGTTCAACACTACCATCGTTAACCAGTTCCGATTTTAGAAGGGTTTCTGTCGTCCGATGAAACCCGTCGGAAACCTCAAGAGAGAAATTAAAATTCAAAAAACTCTAAAGAGGAAAAAAGAAGGGCAGGTAAGACTCAAACCCAATTTCTCTCACATCTGATTGTTCACATCAAGAGAATTTATCCACAAAGTGACAAAGACTACCAGAACTTGTATATAAAGGGATTGGCATTAATATAAACATGACAAAAAAGAAACTGATTAAACTTACACGTAAATTAAACACTAAACAAACAAGATACTAAAACATTTTTAAACAAAAATTATAATAGAATATTGGATTATATAGATGTAAAAACTACGTATATATTAGATTAGTTAAAGTTTTAGAAAATTGTACTCCCAAATGGATTTTTTTATTTTATTTTTGAATCGTAGAGTCAGATACGTTGTATTCGCTCGCGGTAGTGGTTTATACGAGGTTTTTTTAGTTATAAAAAAGTTTCCAAGATTGCTAAAGTTGTATGAATATTATCTTTAGTTTAGATAAATTACGGCAATTTGAAAGAGTAGTTTTTAGTTTTTAGACAAAAATGAAGCCTTATGTCAATGTTACAGAAGACACCAAAAATGGTAATTTAAAAATAATGATAATAATTCTTGGTCTTTAAAAAAAAAATTGATGTCAGCATCAAAATTAAAAATATATGGGCATCCCCAACCCTATATCATTTCTCACTCCAAAATAAGATTTCGAGTAAAATTTTCTTTAACCCACTCTATTTTTCACTCCAAAATGGAGTAAGGTGTGAGACTACTCCATATTTGGAGTAACTCCATTTTCCACTCAATTTTGGAGTCGAACTTTTTTTATTTACAAAGTGGTCTTTTGAGTATTAAATCTTTTAATTTTTAAATTTTATGAATATAATAATAATTACTATGTAAAAATATATTTTTATATTTTTTGTAACAGTTATAAATATTTTTTAAATATTATAAAATAATAATTTATCATTTTTAATACTATTTTATTATTCATAAACATGTAAAGTAAAATTATTTTATAATTTATGAAAATTTTATTAAAAAAATAAAATAAATAGGATCAATTTGTAAATTTATAATTAAAATGTACAGAAAAACAAAATAGAAAAAATCTATATAGAATATTCCATTTATGGAATAGAAAATGGAGTGATACATTGGAGTAAAAGACTATTCTATTTAAAGTGCAAAATGGAGTGATACATTGGAAATTGTCTAAGTATTGGCGTGCAATGTTAACCGGGTAACCAATTTACTAAGCATGAATATTTTTAACTCGATCCAAAGATCTGACTCAAAATTATCCAAAAAGTTGGTTCAATTTAGATCTGGACACTAGGAAATTAATAGTTACGTATACTGGTTGGAGACTCGCATATATCGGATTCGGCTCTTACCTAGAATTGGTTCAAGTATCCGAATATACTAAGTACCCAATATAACATATTAGTTACCAATCTGATACATTTTATAGGACTTAGTATAATTGTATGATATGATATAACTTGAAAAAACTTGTAGGTTCATGTAATTTTACAGGTTTTCTAGATATTTCTTTATAGAGTTTTTGGATATTTTAAGATTTTTTATATTTTATACCTTAAAAAAATTGAACCAAATGATCATTCATGATATTGTTAAACCTAAACCGATCTTGATCCGAAAATCTATCATGATACAAAAATAGATTTTTATAGATATGATATTGTTAAACCTGAACCGATCTTGATCCGAGTAGACTTGATCCGGATCCGACTCGAATTAGTTGATCATTTATTTCATATATCTATTAGGTCTGATACCTTTAAAGATCTAACTCAAATCCAATCACACATCCGAATGCAGATGATGACTACAAACTCTAAATATTTTATAAACATTGGTTAGTCTTTTTTAGCCTATGCAAAAAAAAAGTTGGTTAGTCTTAAGTATATGTAATCTTGTGATTTTAAATAAATATATATATATATATATATATATATGTGTGTGTGTGTGTGTGTGTGTGTGTGGCTGTGTAGTATTGTTGTTATATCTAAATTGTTGTAGTTTAGTGGTTCCTAGAAGATGAATCACTTTGTTAGTTTAAGCTAGAGATCGATTTCTCTCAAATGTAAAATTTTCTAACTATTTGTATTTGACTACCCGTAAATGTTTTTAGTAACAAAAAATTCAGATTTTTATGAGTTTTGTGGAATTAGTCTTTTAGAGCATCTCCAACCCCACACCAAATCCTACACCAAACACTATTTTGGTGTAAAATCTGCTCCAACCCCACACTATTTCCAACACCAAAATGGTGTAAATCCATTTTTTACACCAAATTTGGTGTAATCCTGTTTTTCACACTATTTTGGAGTTGAACTTTTTTATTTATAAAGTAGTCCTTCAAAATTATACTGATTTAGATTTAAGAATTATAATAATTCATTTGACAAACAATTTTAAAAAATTTATAATATTTTTAATTAAATATAAAAAACATAATAATTATTAATACAACGATGACTAGTAACTTAATAATCTGGTAAATCGCTTCTATGTCCACCAAAATTACTGAAATATTATCCGAATGAAGTAGATTGAGACGAATTTTGTTGATTTTGTTGTTTTTCGCCTCTTTTGGTAAATTCGTGTTTGTTCACTTTGAACATATGCACGAAGATTTAGATCTTGTATCAAGTTCAGAAATTGGAATAAGAATTTGTTTTCTTCCTTAATTTTTTTTCAATGCGTAGTTCTTATTTTGAATCTCCAAATGTTGTTATTTATTTAAATATGATTAAATTTCTATTTTTTATTATTTAAATATGATGTAATGTGTTTTTATAATGTAGTGGTTAGATTTAATTTAATATAATAATTTATGAAAATCTATTAAAAGAAATAAATTAGTGGATCAATTTGTAAATTTTATAACTAAAAGTGTATTATTAACAATTAAAGATAAATTTAAAAGTAAAAATATATTAAAAATATTAATTTGGTGTAGAAAATGGTGTAATATATTGGAGAGAAATCTAACATCATTTTGAGATTACACCATTTTGGTGTAAAAATGGTGTAATACATTGGAAATGCTCTTAGCATAGAAAATCTTTATGATATCCAAAATTATAGAAAAAAACATTGTTGTATATAATTAATACTCTCTCCGTTTTTCAATTTAGGAAGATTTATAGTTTTAGATTTTTTTTCAAAATATAAAACTTTTTCACATTTCTATGCAAATGTTTACTTTATTTTAATATAAAAAATCAAAAGACAACATATCACTAAAAAAGTTTTTTGAAAATCTTGAAAAATCAAAATATTAAATTATATTTTTTGTTTAAAAGTAGAGAAAATAACATTTTTTAATATGTGTGCATTTCACTAAAACCTCCTATATCGAGAGAAACGGATGGAGTACTAAAAGCAGCTCCGTCGGTGTAACCAGGGGCGGACCTACGTGTAATGTAGGTGTGGCACGTGCCCCATACAGAATTTAGAAACTTTCTAATTAGTTATTAAGCATGTATGATTTGTTAGTTCAGTTGAAATGTGTGCCACATATCGATACTAAGGTCAGCAGTTCGGAGTTGGATTTTTCCTTCTTTTTTTTTTTCTGACCAAAACCATTTTTGCCTCTCTTTTTTTTCCAACGTTTTTGATTTTGTGGTATCCATAATTTCTTAATTTGACTTTTTTTTAATTTTTATTCATTGATTTGTATGTTATACTTCTTTCATTTTTTAAATATTTTACTCAAAAAGATTATTTTCTTTTTTTTTGATTATTTTATCATATTAATTTTAACATATTAATTTGAATTCATTAAAGTTATTTTTCTTACAACAATTAATTAAATTTAATTATATACCTATATCTATGTATAAATAAGGGATATAAAATATTTATTAAACTTAGTAAATATATGATTTGGTTTGAGTATATAACATTTATAATCTAATTATTTTAAATTAAATAGTTTATTAATCTATCTAATTTATTTTAAGGTTATATATGTGTGTTCATATTTGGTAAAAAATCTAGAGGATCTAGAGAATTAACCAGCTTTATTAGCAGAGTCAGAATCATTTTTTCTTTTATAAGAAGAATTTGCAACTTTTATTCTTATTTATATGATTTGCCGATTAAATGTCCGAAGGTATAAAAAAAGTCTATACACGGAGAATTTTATTCTCCCACATAAACCAGACAATCTTGATAGTTTTGATAAAAGACGTTTAATAGAGCAATATTTTCCTCGAAAAAAACATAGATTAGAAAAATATAGATAAGAAGATGACATATATATATATATATATATATATATATATATATATATTAAAACATTTTAAAATCAATAGATTTTTTATAAATATTATTTTTTAGTCTCAAAAACTAAAATATATAATATAAATAATATTTAATTAAAATAATATTTTATTTGTGCCACATATAAAATATTTTTCTGGATCCGCCCCTGGGTGTAACCCCTAGTGGGTCTCTTAATTTGTTTTCTAATAATTTTTTTTTTTTCGGACAGACTAAAAAAAAAAAACAATTCGACCAATCAGGAAGCGCCACGTGTAAGAGACGGTTTCTTAAACAAGCAAATTAAGAGCTTGTCTCTTAAGTGGGTCCCACCATATATTATTATTTTAATTCAATTTGCCTAGAAAACTCCACCCAAAAACCCACTAAATATCCGGATGGAGCTGCTCTAAGAAACTGCCTAGCGAATGCATGGTTTCCATGGGTAAGTTCACCACGCTCTTTCCCGAGCTGTCGTATTTGGAGTTGGAACCCCTCGTTTGTAGAGATCAACCATTAAATACTCACTACTGTTTACCTGACAAAATTTTTCCATTGCATATTTAAATTTAAACTAAAATCGCAAGTTGGTCGGAGACAATTGGTTCTCTGATTCACATTATATACACCGACATGTGTGTGTGTATATATATATATATATATATTCATTTCCGATAATCAAACAAGTAGTTCTCTGTGGAAATGGCTGTGGCAAATGGGATGAAGCCGGTGCTACTGATGTTGGTGGTTCAGGTGTCCCTAGCCGGAGTCAACATCTTATTCAAGTTGGCCATAAGCAGTGGCGTGAATCTACCTGTCCTCATCGCGTATCGCTTCCTCTTCTCCACCGCGGTTATTGTTCCTCTTGCTTTCCTCATCAATCGGCAAGTTCTCTCCCAGACTAGATGATCGTTTTATTTGGAGACCAAATTTTACTGTGTCCTTTCATTATTTTCTCTTCAATAGAAAGTCCATAAACCCATAATATATATATATATACTAATTCCAAAATATAAACTATAAGTAGTAAACATTTTCTATAAAAAATTATAAGTAAAAATATGTTATACATATATGTGATTTTCAGCCTCTTTAGTAATCTGCTAGCCGATTTCCCCCTTTCTTGTCTACTGGAATTTACTTAAATACACGAAGTTTATACAGTTCTTCAAGTTATGTTACATGAATCGGATGCTAATTTTTCATTCAGGAAAAAACAAAGACCAAAAATGACATGGAAAATTATCTTCCAAGGCTTCCTGTGTGGCTTATTCGGGTAAATATTGACATGTTCCATCTTTCATTTAACTTTTAAACTGTGTTATATGAATCTTGTAGAAATTTATGCATGCATGCGGAGCTATGCATGCTTATATTGTTGGGTATATTGTTACCATGTCCAGTAATAGATATTTTTTATACAAGGGCTGCGTATTTTTCTATATAATTGGTCGTTGAAATAGAGAAATACACAAAATGGTACTAGAGGAGAGAATATTCAACCAACAGAAGACATCGAATCTGTAGGCCAATCGTTCCATCTTTCTCCTCTCTCTCCTTTCTCTCTAGACTTTTCACCGACAAAATCAATCCGGCGACCCTCTCTCATTTTCCGGTGATTGTTGGTGGATGTGAGAGGATCCACCTCTTTCTTTTCTTTTTGCCTTGTGTTTCTTCATCCTTGGATATGCATAATCCTGTGAAGTGTTGGTGGCGGATCTCTGTTTTTCCGGCGAATCGGGAGTAGATCTGAGGAGATCGGCAGCAGAAACTCTCTGCAGAACATGTTTCTTTGAGGATGGGATAGGTGACGCTTCCTCAAAGAGCAGAGGTCGTCTCTTCTCTCCATATCTCTCTTCCTGCATCTCGGTTCTTTTTCTGTCAGTGGAAGCGAGGATGATGTCTAGCGAGTAGGAGTCGGCGACGGCGGAGTTGGTTAGCCGGTGACGCGTGAACGTTTGGCGGTTCCTAGTTATCCCAAAGCTTGAAGGCGGCAAAGCGGCGTGAAAGGTTCTTTCCGAGTGGGATCTGCCATCGCTCTTCTCATGTTGTCTCTGTTTCTTCTACTCTGTCGGTCGTTTCTCGGCATGGTCTTTCTCTACTAGTTTGGTCTCAGTTCGCAGGAGGTGGCAAAATTTCTGGCGATCTTAGATTGCGGTTCGTTGGCGGAAGTTTCCCTGGATCGACGGTGGTTTTGTCGTTGTAGGCGGCGGCGTCGATTTTAGGGTTAGGTCTTCACTTAACAGGCCGGTTTTTAGGCTTCATAGATTAGGGTTTCTGTTTGTGTCTAGGCCCATTTTGGGTTAAAGCGGGCTTCTATATTTTCTTAATTTTTGTTTGTAAAAAAAAAATCAATTCAAGACAAGCCTTTAACAAAAAAAAAAGACATCGAATCTACATTATTGTTATTATTCTTTATTATTTTCTCAACGAGGTCGTCTATATACCTTTAATTTATATATAAGAGCATCCACATTGATGTTACCCAATGTGGGTTTCTTACCAATACTTTATTAATTTTTTTGTTAGTTAGGAATAGTTAAGAGTCTTTTTTTGTTTAACACCTCCATTGGTGTTACCCAATTTGGGGTTTTAAAATTTAAAAAAAAAAATAACACAAAAGAAGAAATGTTATCTTTTCCAGTCAAATCTGATTACAAAATCATGTAAAGATTCTTACTTTCAAAATGATCATGCAATTTTCACAGATAGTTTCACTAGTTTTAGCAGCCGCAACTAGATCAGGAATGAAGCTTGTCCACTTAGCAGGCCAATCATGCTTCACTATCTGTACGTGTATCATAATATATGTTATGCCAGAGGATCACACGTCAACGGGGTGCAATGAACTATGGCTTGGAACCAAAATCATCAGCATTAGTACTAAAACAAAATACACTAACTGCAACTAAGCAAATGCATTGCATATTATCAGGCAGTGCTGCAGATACCTGAACCAAGATGACATTTAGCTTGTTGACATAGAGCCTTTCCGATCTGAAAGACGCTTCATTACTCGAGAGCTGCAAGGAAATATCAATGTCAAAGCAGTTAGCCTAGCTTCCTAATTTTATCCAGAGAACACCTAAGGCATCCAAAAAAATATACCTGTACGATGACCTCCGAGATGTAATTTTTCATTCCATCTCGTTGTTCAACAGGCAGCGCATTCCATCTATACTTTATAACGCCTTCTAGAACCTGAGAGCGGATCCAAAAAAGGGTAATTGTTTGTCAAGAATTTTAAAAGAACAGTTTTAATTGACAGTGATTGATAAAAGCACATATAATATGCCAAAGGTTAAACAAGCAACATCTGTCGAAATAACATCATAGAGCACTATGCCAAGGATATATCAGCAGATGAGTATGTATAATTGATGTACGAAATGCTATTGCCAGAGGGTATCATAAAAGAAAGTGAAACTAACCTAAAGGGCAAAGAACTTGGTATCCATGCTCTTTGTGTTCTGTAGAATGTGAACAACTTGAAGCCATATATCCGGATTAGCTTGCAAATCCCGCAAAATCTGGTCGGCAGCAGCTCTCTGTGTTGGGAGCAATATCGATTAATTCATGGTAATAACTCAGACGCAAACGAGGTGAATGTTGACATTGACACATAACTATGGGATTCAGTCATCAAAATATTAAGCAACCATAATTTCACTAAACCACTGTAATTCAATAAGTAATCAAAATACTAAACATCAAAATATTCAAGATAATAGAAAGAAGCCAATTTCAGCAACCTAATGAACACACTGTAATTCAATAAGTACTAAGCCCTAAGACAACGAAATCGAGATTCAAAACCCGAATTACTTGTAAAGTTGTAGAAGCAAGGTTCAATTAGTCCCAGAACAAGCGTATTAGGCACTCAAAAGTATGCTATCATCGTCGCATCACTTAAAATTTCCCGACGAGCCAAAAACCACAAGTCAAAAACCCAGAGAAATTGAACAACCTCTTCCTTAGATCCGGTAACAAAGAAGGCCGCAACAGTGGCATCGAGCACACCGACGTCAATCGGCTGGCTCAAGTCTCTTAGCTTCTCGGCCGCCATGACAGAGAGATGAGCAAAGTCGCAGTAGAATGTTGTCGCCTCCCAATCGCCTCTCTCTCTTTCTCTGAAACGTGATGAAACAAAAGGGAAATTATGAAAAAACATTACCGAAAAAAGAAAAAAAAAAACCAATAGCGGGCTGACACGTGTCTAAGAGACCGTGTCTTAAAATCCCTAACTAAGGATCGGTTCTAAGCAATTATACACTTTCCCATTTATTTTTATTAGATTTTGCATAAGATACTGAGCTCAAATCCAGTTAAGAAACCCCAATGGACTTGCTCTAAGCATGTGAATGACAAGATTCTAAAATAACAATAATAATCACTAATCTATACACTATAATAGATTATATAAATTTAATATGCCAACATTGATAATTTTACTGTGTTTACAGTATTCGTATTATTAAACTGATAGATACATATGATGTTGCAGGGGATCATTAGCACACAATCTGTATTTGGAAAGTATGGCACTAACGTCGGCTACATTCGTGACTGCAATGTTTAATCTTTTACCCGCCGTAACCTTTATCGTTGGCATTTTTGTCAGGTAATATATACTCATAACTCATACACATATCGAAAAGCATACATGTTTGTGTTTATATATGTATAACATATGTACATGTATTGATATATCAAAGGTTGGAGAGATTAGAGTTTGGAACAGCTGTAGGGAAAGCAAAAGTATTCGGGACATCAATGGGAATAGGTGGAGTGATTCTGTTCACTTTTTACAAAGGCTTTTCTATTGATATCTTGAAGTCCGACATTAACCTTCTTCCTGGTACTAGCACCGGCCACGCGGCTTTGCTGGCTTCCGACCACCGTGTGTTGGGAGCCTTTTTGGCCCTTACTAGCTGTTTCTCTTATGCTATATGGATCATTATACAGGTGAGTAACATATATATGTATTTCCGTTAGGGTTTTGTGTTTTGCTGAACGATCTGGTCAATCTAAGATTCGTGGTTATGAAAAGAAAAAAAAAGATAAACACACATGACACATTGAGTAATGAAAAGATATGTATACACACATGATTCAGTTTTTGGTACACAAAATTTTCAGGCAAAGATGAGTGAAACATTTCCATGCGATTACGCGAGCGCAGGGTTGATGAGCTTAATGGCTTTCTTCCAATCGACTATCTATGCATTGTGTGTGGAGAGGGATTGGTCACAATGGAAGCTCGGGTGGGACATTAGGTTATGGACCGTTGCATATTCGGTATATATCCTTTTTTTTTTATTTTGTGACATGTTTTTGGGATATATTATATGCTATCAAACATTTTTATATTGAACTAACAATATTAACAAATGAACGTTTTGGAACTAAAACAACTAGGGAACAATGGGAACAGCACTAGTAGTGACACTAATGGCAATTAGTTCGAGGCTAAGGGGTCCACTCTTTGTAGCCGTCTTCAACCCCCTCTTGCTCGTAATTGTCGCCTTGGCTGGTGTTTTGTTCTTGGACGAAAAGCTTTACTTAGGAAGGTAAAATGCAATACATTTTGAGGATTTAGACAGATATTTATACGCATATAATATAAGCTGATAATATTTTCAAAACATTTAGTGTATTAGGAGCAATATTGATTGTATGTGGGCTATATGTTGTGCTATGGGGAAAGCATAATGAGATGAAGAAAAACCTAAATGGACTAGTTCCATTGGAAGAACACGAAGCACCAAAATCAGTTGAGATTGTTGTTGTCAGTGGTAGCAACGACAACTCTTCTGTCGACATGAAAATGGCGGCAAATGGTATAAGTGAAAGCAAAGACGGTGTATCATGTGTGGACAGAGAGGAACCGAAGCAGACATGAAGCCATCCACGAAAATTACTTTTATGAATTTGTATCATTAAAAAGACATAAGTAAGGGAGATAAGAGAGGTTGCTACGCCCTCAAAATGATCAGATTTTTAACCAATGTGTAATTTATCACTAATAGATTTACTTGTTCACTCTTATAATATGTATGTATGTATATGTGGTTTTCATAGTTGGATATCGCACGATTATAATTTGTTATCTTTAAAACGTACTCCGAACCAATAGTTTAAGGGTCATATATCCAAACATGCTTTTACCTTTTGGATTGCTCACTTAAACCGTCTGCCGGTTAGATCACAACTTGCTGCTTGGAGATTAACCTGTCCTGCTTCTTGCAGTATTTGTGATCTCTCAATGGAAACCAAGAACCATGTTCTATGGCAATGCAACTCCCATAAGAACATTTGGGATCATGTATTCCGGTGGTTGGGTTTTGATAACCTCTCTGTTACCGTCCGGGATGGTTTTATAACATGATTCTCTAATGTGGCTCCTAAAAAGAAAGCTACTCTTTGTAAGCTTGTTTTCAAAATAACAATCTACCTAATTTGGAAAGAGCATAACTCTAGGATTCATAACGGTCCCTCTTCCTCTCATGAAGATATTATCAAGCAGATTGACAGATGTGGTAAAGACATAATACACGCTCGGTCACAAAGGAAGAACTTATTTCAACTCTTATCTGGGTTCTTATATGATAAATTGTAATCTTTTAATCTTTCACTTTATTTCGATTTGTTTTTTTTGGGGTACTTTTTTGGCCTCTTGAATCATATTAGCTACGCTAATTAAACTGATGTTTTCAAGACGTTCCCATTTTTAGTATATAATTAATATGTTATAAAAAAATATTAATGTGCAAATTACATGAAATATATTGGCAAAAAATGGAAGAGAATCCACACCCAAAACTTCCAAAATTTGGATCTTTAACAAGTGTCAATCGCTTTACGCATGTTGCTTATTAACATTGAAAACATCAGTTTGTGTGTGTGGACTTTTTCTCTCTTTTGGACTTTGTGTGTGTGGTTAGACACGTAAGGGAAGAAGAGAGCATGCTTAGCATGTGTCAACATCAACCCAAAGTATTGCTTTTATTTAGATCTTGTTTAAATTCACAACTATTTTTTTTTTAATTTAATTAATAGCACTGAATATTATGTTGCAATGTCAATTTGTCTTAACTAGTCAAACGCATTACCGTTAGCATAAGCCTTCAATGTTTGTTGACAAAAAAGCCTTGAAGGTTTTAGACTTTTATCCTTAACCACTTTGCCACTTTGTTGACCGGTTTCCATAAACAAGCACTTGAATTTCACATCTTCTTATATCACTTAATTCGTTTAATGATGTCTAAAACTGAAGTGAAGCACAATGAAAAAGGTATAGTCGTATTTTAAAGGCGAAGATACCTTGGCAGATAAATAAAGCTGATCAAGGTGATTAGGATCACCGGATTGTTAATGGTTTGAGTGGGTATCAAAGTAAAATATTGAAAATTTTGGGGTGAATTGGAGAAATGCTGGAAGAAGTGAAGGCTATAATTGCAATGCTGGTGGTCCAGTTTATTTTCGAAAGGTTAAACCTTTAATTTTTTTGTTACATTTTTGTGTCCAATATGTTAATCATATAGCCTTATATATAGCACAAGCGGTATTTAACCACATGTTAGGACAAGTGAAGGAAAAAGAAACATATTCGAATGACCATGTTGGAATCCGGTGTTTCGCAGTCGCTGGCGACAACGACTCGAAACATGTTTGTTTGACAGTCGTTGTTGCAGCTGTTAGCGACAGCGACAGTCGCTATATTATTCGTTTTAGAGTCGTTGTCTTCAGCGACTGTCGCAGCGATTCCAAATTAGCGATTGACGATTTAAAATTCGATCGCTGATTTTAACAGCGATTATATAGCGATTAAAAAAAAAAATTAAGCGTCGCAGCGACTCTAAAACGAACAACATAGCGACTGTCACTGTCGCTGGTCGCTAGCGACTGTCGCTGTCGCTGATCGCTGATCGCTGATCGCTAGCGATTGCAAAACGAACAAGGCCATATTCACTTCATGAAGTCATTTGTATGTGTTCATAATCAGTAAATTAAATACTCAGATGTTATTTTGGATTCCATGTGATCAGGAAGAAGCCGCCAAAATTTACATGGAGACTGCTCTTTCTAGCATTTCTTTCGGGGTTGTTCGGGTATTCAGAACTAGAGCACACATGAAATTATTGTCACATGACGATTATAAAATAAGATATATGTACATGAAATTTAATGGATTATATATGTAATTCATGTTTTCGACTACTTTAATTTACAGAGCTGCGATACCAAATATTCTCTATTTGCCGGGCCTGGTTCGTACATCAGCTACATTTACGACTGCATCCAGTATCCTTGGTCCCGTGATCACTTTGGTATTGTCATTGGTTTTTAGGTAAGTCACATTGAATGCTATATACCATACCTCTTGAAAGAGTTCGATCTATTAGAGCACGTACAATGGTAAGACGGGCGCTGTTTCTTAGGCGAAAAAATTATTTAAATAATGTGGGTCCCACGTGGGATCCACTTTTTTTTTAATATACCGTATACAAAGTCTCTTGTTTAAGAGACCGTCCCTTAGCCGAAATCGCCACGTGTCGCGACGTGATTCGTCATCTTTTTTTTTTAATTTTTTTTTTTTTTTAAATCTGTAAAAAAAAAAAAAAATAATAATAATAAAAAAAACAAATTAAGACACCACAAGCCTCTCACCGCTGTGGGTGCTCTTAGAGCACGTCCATTGACATTTCTTAGCAGAGTCTTTTAACAAAAATAAAATATAAAATTCGTGGGTCCTACATGTATAGTATTAATACGGGTTCATAAATCTCTTATTTAAGAGACTGTCTCTTGTCCTGTAGCGCCGACATGGCGCTACAGGATTGGTCTTTTTTTTAAATTTTTTTTCGCCAGATTTTTTCTAAAAAAAAAAAAATTAAGAGACCCACACACGTTTCACCGTTGTGGGTGCTCTTATTGGGTTGCACGAAGTTATATATATATAGTTTTTTTTGTGTGCAATATATATAGTTTTTCTTTTCTTTTTGGTTATATGAAGATAGGTGTTCTCAATTTTAAAATCAGTAGTTTTGTGTTTCATATAATTTTAAATTTCGTGTACTTCTATAAAAGAAAAGTTCAATAACTAAAATAAGATACATCAGGTAATAAATATAATATATATCTATGTTGATATTTTTAAAATGATTTCTTCGGCAGGTTAATAAAACATTTAGAGTTGACAAAAAAAAAAAAAAAAAAACATTTAGATGATCAAACATTACCCGTTAATATATTTGTTATACTTGAAAATTACACTTTTCATTGTAAGTTACAATTTGTAACTAGATACTAATTACTATATATGAGTTTATTGAGAAATATAATTTTGTTCTACAAAAAATTATTTATGTTGGATATGGATTTAACACTTATCCATAAGCTTCATCAAAATCTATCCAATTTATCTGATCTGTTTGATCCAAAAACAAAAGCCTATTAAAAAAATCAACAACTCACATAAAATTTAATCATCTTTATTATAAATAGCATATTTATTGTTTATAAATGCATATCTTGTAATCTGCTTACTTCGAACAACCAATAGAATAGCGACGAGTTTAGTAGGTTTTAGGAAGTTCGTTAGTTCGACTACCTTCCTCTTTTCTTATCATATTCGTTTATCGTCATTGACCTAATTTTTAATATAAAAATCTCTAACTCACATTTAATTCTTTCTTTATTCGACTTCTTTGATTATGTTCGGAATATTTGACCCCAAATTAACCGGTCTCGGACTTTTTGAAATCTCACAACAACAATTTATATCAAAAGATAAAATAAAATAGTCTAAGACATTAATCATTCTGCGCACAAAAATATTAAATTTGTAAAAAAATATATAAATGGAACTTTTTGGAACTAGGAGAATATTAATCAGGGGCTAATTCATTTGCAAATTTGCTCCACTGATTTACAAGATAATGATACTTTTCATTCTGATATAACAGGATGGAGACTCTACGGCTAGGATTAAACGAAGGGAGGGCTAAGCTTCTGGGGACACTTCTTGCTGCCGGTGGGGAACTCATATTTGTATTTTACAAAGGTGTTGAGCTTAATATCTGGTCAACACACATCGACTTACTTAAAAAATCCAACGATGGTCAATCCTCTGGCCGAGCTAGTGAGAACCATCACATCTCAATTCCAGGGATTCTTATGGTTTTCGGCTGTAACGTTTCCGTCTCAATGTGGTTACTATTGCAGGCAAGTGCTATGTTACACATACGTATTTAGATGATTTCTTCGGCATGTTAATAAAACATTTAGATGTTCAAACATTGCCCGTTAATTTATTTGTTATACTTTAAAATTACACCTTTCATTGTAAGTTACAATTTGTAACTAGATACTAATTACTATATAAGGGTTTATTGAAAAATATAATTTTGTTCTACAAAATATTATTAATATTGGATATGAGTTTAACACCCATCCATAAGCATTATCAAAATCTATCTAGTCTATTTGATCTGCTTGGCCCAAAAACGAAAATCCATTAAAAAGTCAATAGTCCACATAACTGTTTATAATTGCACATCTTGTAATTTGCTTACTCCAAACAACCACTAGAATAACGACGAGTTTAGTAGGTTTTAGGAAGCTCGTTAGCTCGACGACCTTCTTCTTTTCTTATCATGTTCGTTTATCAGCCTCAACCTAATTTTAATACAAAAAATCCCCAACCCACACTCAATTCTTTCTTCATTCGACTTCTTTTATTATGTTCAGAATATTTGACCCCAAATTGACCTCTTTTTCAAAATCTCGCGACAAAAATTTATATCAAAAGATAAAATAAAACAGTATAAGACATCAATTCTTATGCACACAAAATATTAAATTTGTAAAAGAATATAAAAATGGAACTTTTGGAATTGGGGGAATATTAATCAGGGGCTAATTCATTTGCAAATTTGCCCCACTGATTTACAAGCTAATGATACTTTTCATTCTGATATAACAGGATGGAAACTCTACGGCTAGGATCGAACGAAGGGAGGGCTAAGCTTCTAGGGACGCTTCTTGCTGCCGGTGGAGCTCTCGTATTTGTATTCTATGAAAGTGTTGAGCTTAATATCTGGTCAACACACATCGATTTACTTAAAAAATCCAACGCTGGTCAATCCTATGGGGCGAGCTAGTGAGAACCATCACATCTCAATTCCATGGATTCTTATGGTTTTCGGTTGTAACGTTTCCGTCTCACTCTGGTTACTATTGCAGGCAAGTGCTACATTACACATACGTATTTTTCTGTCCCATTTATCATATATATAGTTTTCAGCTAATTTAATTAACCTATAAATTTAAATTTAAGATGATGACTAAAACCCTAACAATCCCGTGTCAAAAAATGTAAAACTGGTTCATGTTTTGGGCGTTGATAAGATGTTTAACTTAAAATGTTTTTCTTGCAGGCAAAAATAGGCAAGGAACTTGGAGGACTATGTTGGAACATAAGTCTGATGAATGCGATGGGAAGCTTGGTGTGCATTGTTGTTGCTCTCTGTTCAGAGCATAACTGGAAAAAATGGCGACTAGGATGGAACTTTAGCCTCCTTACTACGGTTTATTCGGTAAAAAAACAATATACCTAATGATTAAGGATCATTTAGACATGCGTCTAAATGCAGTATGTGTGTGTTGATACACGTTTTGAATTATCTTGTCCACGATGTGTACGTAGGGAGTCGTGGTTTCAGGAATGATCATGCCTCTTATGGCTTGGTGCGTTAAAGCAAAAGGAGCGTTATATGTTACAGTGTTTAGCCCCATAAGGCTGGTGATCGTTGACCTAGTCGGATCATTTGCTTTAGAGGAACCGCTTTATTTGGGAAGGTACACTTCCAAACTCATGATCTTGTGTATGGTATATGTAATATGTGATTGTCATCATTCTCTATTATTTTTGCGAAACTTACAGTATAATTGGTGCAATAATTATGGTGGGCGGAGTATACCTAGTGGTATGGTGTAAAATGAAAGAATCGAAGAGTGTCTCTACGACATCGAACCATGTTGAAACAAATAAGAATATCAAAAAAGTGAACCTTGATAATCTCTCAACAGTAAATAATAGAGATGTCCCGTGAATCAATCATATAGCTGCATCATCAAATGAAGTTTACCGAAGAACTACAATAGATATATTTATATGAGAATTAAAATCCATATGATTGGTGTTTAGCCTTTAGAGTATGGACTATACTAGATGGAGAATTTGGCCAATATCTTTCATTTTTCACCCTGACTTGATATTAAAACACAATTAACAACTATACTTATATCCCTTTACTTTCAATTTCTATTTCTCATTATATAAGCGGTCGTGTTTTCACCGTGAATTTTTTTGACAACTAGCTTTAATTGCTCTAATAAAAATAGATTCCTAATTGTCTAGCTATTTTTAATGAGTTTATATATATATATATATATATATATACACAAAATCAACTTTATCCTGTAATGTTTAGTTATTAAGTTTATGAGATCTTCTGAAGGTATAAGATACTTAAAGAATTGAAATTGTCCATTGAATCAACATAATTTTCCACGAGTCTAAAATGAGTTTTTAAAAATTTTAATTTACTAATTTTAAAAATAACACCACGTATCAAAGAAGATTGGATTCCAGACATAAAAAAACCAATTTATTATATTACTATTAGGCTACTAGCACTTTGATCACGATTATAACTTGTCATCTTTAAAACGTATACGAGTAAACCATTGGACTTTTTTTTGGGATAAACCACTGGATTTATCATCTTTAAAACATTGTGCAAATTACATGAAAGATATTGGCAAAAAAATAGAAGAGAATCCACACCCAAAACTTCCAAATTTGGATCTTTGACAAGTGTCATCGCTTTACGCATATTGCTTATTTACATTAATAACGCAGGTGTCTTTTTCTCTCTTTTGGAGTTTGTGTGGGTGATAAGACACGTAAGGGAAGAAGAGAGCATGCTTAACACGTGTCGACATCAACCCAAAAATGTTGCTTTTTTTTTTTTTTGCGCATAATGTTGCTTTTTATTTAGATCTTGTTTAAATTTACAACTAATATTTTTAAAATTTTAATTGATAGCACTGAATATTTTCTTGCAATGTCAAATTTGTCTTAAATAGTAAAACGCATTATCGTTAGCATAAGCCTTGAAGGTTTGCTGACAACAACAAAAAAAGCCTTGAAGGTTTGCTGACTTTTATCCTTAACCACTTTGCTACTTTGTTAACCGATTTCCATAAACATGCACTTGAATTTCACATCTTCTTATATCACTTAATTAGTTTTCTTTGCATGGTCGCTAAAACTGAAGTGGAGCACAATGAAAAGGTATAGAAGATACCTTGGCAGATAAATAAAGCTGATCAAGGGATTAGGATCACCGGATTGTAAATGGTTTGAGTGGGTATATATCAAAGTAAAATATTGAAATTTTGTGGTGTGAATTGGAGAAATGTGGGAAGAAGTGAAGGCTATAGTTGCAATGCTGGTGGTCCAGATTATTTTCGCAGGATTGTTCATTTTGTTTAAGATCACGACCGATGATGATGGTACAAATCTCAAAGTCCTCGTGGCTTATCGTCTTTCCTTCGCTACCCTTTTCATGCTTCCCCTTGCCCTCATCTTCGAAAGGTTAATCATATATAATCCTATTTATGCACAAGCGGTATTTAACCACATGTTAGGACGAGTGAAGAACAAAATACATATTCAAATGACCATGTTGGAGTCCGACATTCGACATATATATTCACTTCACTAAGTCATTTGTGTGTGTTTATATTCTATATATTAAATACTAAGATGTTATTTTAATTAAATGTTTTGTTTTGGATTCATCAGGAAGAAGCGGCCAAAATTTACGTGGAGAGTGCTCTTGCTAGCATTCCTTTCGGGGTTGCTAGGGTACCAAGAACTAGATCACGCATGAAATTATTGTCACATGGCAATTGTAAAATAAGATACATACATAAAATTTAATGGATTATGTAAATCATGTTTTTGACTGCTTTACAGAGCGGCGATACCAAATATTCTCTATTTGCCGGGCCTGGTTCGTACATCAGCTACGTTTACTACTGCAGCCACTCTCCTTGGTCCGGTGGTCACCTTGGTATTATCATTGGCTTTTAGGTAAGGCACAATCAACGCTATATATACCATACCTTCTTGGACTTTTATATTATAGAGTATACAAAAACTAAAATTATATGAAACTCTACAAACACAAAACTACTGATCGATTTTTTTTAGAAAACCAGTGTTGTAAAAATTGATCTAAGCGCTCCCTAGGCCTATTCGTCCATTTATGTGTCAAATTATCCATAACCTAATTGATTTTGCTACAATTGGTGAAATAAATAATAATCCAATTTACTATCTAAATCGGAATAAATCCGTCTAAATCTGTTAAATTGGTTTAAATATCGATTTAATATCTAATTTATTAATTTTTTAATTTTCTAAACACTACGTCGCTTAAAGTTAAATAAAAATAAATTTCGAAATTATATTATTTTCATTATTATTTTATTTTTCACATTTTAATTGTTTTTCATTTCTATATCTACTTCTAGTTATTTTTATCTTTATTTAATTTATTTATATTTTGTTTCAAGTTTCAAGTTTCAAATAATATATTTAAATCAATTTATATTATTAATTTATTATTTTATTATAAATATTTTAGAAATTTAATTTTAAATAAAGCACACATAGAGAAGTTTGAGAGTAGGAAGTACTAGTTACTTTAAACCTTCAAATTCAACTGGATCTCATGAACAAAAAACATGAAAGCGGATACACTAAAAAGAAATATTGGTATTTAATAGTTCCTTATCATTCATGTTAGCTTAGAGAAATCAGCCTAGATGACGGAAAATTTATATATAGATCTACTATATGTATTATTTGTTGTCAAAACAGAAAATTAAGTAAAGCACAAAAAAATTAAAAACATATATATATATATATATAATTTATTAATACCTACCCCCAATTAGTCTTCCTATAGCCGCTAATCCCCAACTAAACACCTAACAACTATTTAGTGATTTTCTGAACAATGAGAACATATCTTCATGTAACAAAAAAAACTCTATATACAAACATATATATATATATATATATATATATATATATATATATATGATTTCGTGAAACAAAATGAGTTGATGAAACGATCACTGACTAAGATAAGATACATCAGGTAATAAATAAAACGTATGTGATTTTAAAAAATGATTTCTTCGGCATATTAATTAATAAAACTTTCAGAAGATCAAACATATCCCCTTAATTTTTTTGTTATACTTGAAAATACACCATTAATTGTAACTAGATACTAATTACTATATATGGTTTTGTTGAGATATAAATCTGTTCTACAAAAGCTCATCTACATGAAAAAATAAAGAAATTGTAGAGTCTTTCTACACGCAAAAGTTAAAGATTGATTTTGTAAAAGCATATATAAATGGAACTTTTTGAAACTGAGAGGGAGTATTAATCAAGGGTTAATTCATTTGAAAACTCGCCCCCACTGATTTAAATAAATAAAAACCTTACTGCTGACGAGAAATTACAAGTTATAAGCTAATAATACTTTCATTATGTTATAACAGGATGGAGACTCTACAGCTGGGATCGAACGAAGGGAGGGCTAAATTTCTGGGGACGCTTCTTGCTGCCGGTGGGGCTCTCGTATTTGTATTATATAAAGGTGTTGAGCTTAATATCTGGTCAACACACGTCGACTTGCTTAAAAACTCCAACGCTGGTCAATCCTCTGGCCGAGCCACTCAGAACCACATCTCAATTCCAGGGATTCTTATGGTTTTGGGCTGTAACGTTTCCTACTCAGTTTGGTTACTATTACAGGCAAGTGCTACTTTTTCCCCATCAAACATTACTTAAAAATAAAGAGTTCAAAAAAAAAAAAAAAAAAAAAAACATTACTTAAAAATAAAACATACAGTATTTTATGTGTGCTTGCGTTCCAAATTTGAATAAAAACTGATCGCATTCCCTCCTAGAAATTTATATATTTATATATCCACAACTAAACATATATTCTTTGTGAAGTAACATACATTCGTATTTTTTGTACCCATTTTTCATATATATGTTTAAGTTAAAATATATATTTAAGATGGTGACGAAAAACCAAAAAATCCGGTTTCAAAAAATGTAAAATTGGTTCATAAGATGAACTTTCAAGAAATGTAAAATGTGTTTTCTTACAGGCAAAAATAGGCAAGGAACTTGGAGGACTATGTTGGAACATTAGTCTGATGAATGCGATGGGAAGCTTGGTTTGCATTGTTGTTGCTCTCTGTTCAGAACATAACTGGAAACAATGGCGACTAGGGTGGAACTTTAACCTCCTTACTACGTTTTATGCGGTAAAAAAAAAAACAATATACCTAATGATTAAGGATCATCTAGATATGCGATTTAATTGCACACATATATATAGTATGTGTTTGATACACGTTTTTAATTATCTTGTCCACGACATGTAGGGAGTCGTGGTTTCAGGAATGGTCATGCCTCTTGTTGCTTGGTGCGTTAAAACAAAAGGAGCTTTATATGTTACAGTGTTTAGCCCCATAAGACTGGTGATCGTTGCCCTAGTCGGATCATTTGCTCTAGAGGAACCGCTTTATTTGGGAAGGTACACCAAACTCATGATCTTGTGTATGGTATATGTAATATGTGATTGTCATCAATCTCTATTATTTTTTCGAAACTTACAGTATAATTGGTGCAATGATAATGGTGGGAGGAGTATACCTAGTTGTATGGTGTAAAATGAAGGAATCGAAGAGTGTCTCTACGACATCGGACCCTGTTGAAACAAATAAGAATATCAAAGAAGTGAACCTTGGCAATCGTTTAGCAGTAAATAGTAGAGATGTCCCGTGAATCAATCATATAGCTGCATCATCAAATAAAGTTTCCGTAGAACTACAATAGATATAATTATATGAGAAGTAAAATCCATATGATTGGTGTGTAGCTTTTAGACTTTAGAGTATGGAACTTGATTGAGAATTTGTACAATGTCTTTCATTATCCACCCTGGCTTGAATTATTAAAACACAGTTAACAACTTAGTACTTTTTTGGTCGTCTATTATCTCTTAAAAATCTATTTTTTTTTGTTTATATTCTCTCATTATATAAGTTGTATTTTCATTGTTCTAGTTGCTCATGATAAAAAAAAAATATACTCCTGATTGTCAAGCTATTTTAAGGGGTTTATTTATATGCTTTTGTGTGGGAGGTATGGTATGCTACCCGCTACCGTACATAAAATCACTTAGATCTAAAACTCTTTGGTAATGATTTGGTTAATATTAGAAAATTATGTAAACAGCTCAAAATCTAGAAGGATTGAGTGTGAGCTTCAATAGTCTGAGACGTTTTGTTAACTCAACCCTTTCTGAAGTGAGATCCCAAAAAGTGGAAACCTCATTCAAAATTTTCAAAAGACTAATCTCAAACCCTGCTGTGGTCGGTAGAAACCCTAACCGGGGAGGTTCGGTTTGTAGATGATAGTATCATACTTAAAATCCTTGTTGTCTATCAGAATTGGATCATACATTAATTGTGGATGAATTGCTTTTATAGCTGAAGGAAACCAAAAGGGACTTGTAACTTATGTTTTTTTTTTTTTTTTTTTTTGTAACTGCAGATTCCAAAAAGGCAAGAGAGACTGGTGCTTGAACTTATATATTTACTAAGATCCATTTAGATTTAATTTTCGTTTCATAATTATATCCCTGCAAAACATATTATCTATTACTTACGTTATTGTAATAAATAGCCAATAATTACAGCTTAATCGTTCCATAATGTATTAACAACTTTGTAAAATGAAAAATGGACCACCCGGTTTAACTACGATCCAATGATCCATGATCCAACATATTTGCTATGTTAATACCAACTCGTATAAAACCGCTAAAAACCAGTTACCTCACGTCTGGTCTTCACTTTATTAGATGTGTGCACGGCTCTAGGATATGTAATGCATACATGCTAATTGTGCTAACTCATATCTTTTGTCTTCTCTTCCGTAGTTAAATCGAACAGGCGGGGACTGTAAAACTCCCCAAATCGTTTTTATTGATCACCTAAGTAGTTAATGTCTTTTTAGATTGTTTGATCCACTTCAAAGCCCTTTTGAAATGCTAGTTTCTCATCATTGTTTCCATTGAACTGGTGTTGTTTTTGTTATGCTTGGATTAACTTATCCATCTTATCATTCAAGCTTTTGATTTCCTTCATCTCTGTCTCAATCTCTCTAGCAAGACCGCTAGCACATTTGATCATCATTTCTTCATGTTTCTTTATCGCTCTAATCAACTCCAAATGTTCTCTCAAGAAATAAACAATTGTATGGAAAAGTGTATTATCATTGACAAGAGGCTGCCATATATATACATGAGAATGGGTCATAATACAATAGAAGAGGTGTACGTGATGAGTGCTAGCACAAGATGGTGGAGATGTAATGAGTAAAGGAAGAAAACATGTGGGCACATGTAATTATGAAAGTGAGAATAATTGTGTTTGTAGGAGTGAGTAGCTGAGTGCGTATATCCATCTTCTTTATCTCTATACCCTCCCTCAAGGTGAAATATCTTGAATCTCTAACTTGGACAATAAGTAGTTGAAAGTCGGTCTGGGTAAAGCTTTCGTAAGGATGTCGGCTGGTTGCTCTTTTGTTGAGATGTGCTCAGTGGTAATGAGTCTTTCCCGAACTGCATCACGGACTTAGTGACAATCTGATTCAATATGCTTTGTCCTCTCGTGAAAGACTGGATTGTCAGCAATGTAAATGGCCGACTTACTATCGCAGAACATTTGCATTGGGTCGGGATGCGCGATGTCAAATGCCGTGAGAACCTGTTTGATCCATTTAAGCTCTTTTAGCGTGACAGCCATGGACCGATATTCAGCCTCTGCTGAAGATAATGAAACTGTATCTTGTTTCTTCGTCTTCCAAGAAAACGGAGAAGGGCCAAGAAGAACTATGTAGGCACTAAGATATCGGCGTGTAAGTGGGCAAGCACTCCAGTCAGAATCACAATACGCAGTGACACGCAAATTAGAGTCAGCACGCAAGAGAATACCTTGCCCGGGGCAGCCTTTAAGGTAACGAATGGCACGGAGCGCAGCGATCCAGTGTACTTCCAAAGGATGTTGCATGAATTGCGATAGAATATGAACTGTGTAAGAGAGTTCAGGTCGCGCAAAAGTCAGGTAGATGATAGGTCGAGTTTTAACCCTATTCTAACTGCAAGTGCACAGTGATGTAGTTGTAGTACTTAGGGTATCGAATCCACAGGGACTCCGGTCAATGATAGATTAAGAACAGTAAAGATTAAACTAGGAGAAAGCAAAGGTGATTAAACTAAAAGCAGATCAGAAAAGTAAATCAGTAGCAGGAGTGGTTTGTGAGCAAGGAGGCGAAGCGTTAAGTCTAGGGAGTTCTCAGGAAATCAGGAACACAAGCAATCAATCAATCTGGATCTAATCAGAAACTGTTCTAGAACTCAAACACAAATATAGAATTAACCAAATTTCTTTGCGAGAATTCTCTAAGTCTAAGTGCAGCAAACCAAACTTTCGTTTGCGAGAACTAACATATTAAACCAACATTAATTCCAAGTTTGATATGTTCACAATTAAACTAAACTAAACTTTCGTTTGCGAGAAGTTTAATTGCTCATCTAGGTTCTTTCTAGCTAATTAACCAACTTTCGTTGCATCAATCAACCTAACATCAATAATCTAAGTGACCAGTTCAGATCAAGCATTAAGAACAATCCTAGAAGAAGAACTAGCAGATATGAATCCCTACAGATTAATTAAACTATAATTCCATGAAATCCCTAATGAGAATCCCTAAACTTAACAGGTAATCTACTCAGACATATTCATCGAAACAGAAGATATCATAAGTAGAAAACCAAATATCATAAAACAGAATAATCAACAGAGGTTCGAAATCAAGTCTCTTTCGAGAACAAGATGAGCCCCTAAGGCTCTCTGAAATAAAATAAAACTTAAGAAAAGCCTAGCCTAAACAATGGCTTAAAAACTCTTATATAATGGTCTAAAGTCGGCTGGGGCTTCTTTGTAATTATGTAAACTTCTGGGCAAAGTTGCAATATCCAATTCTTCTCATTAAACGCTCGCGAGAATGTCTGCGTCGACCTTGCATCGATCGTTGCCACAGGTGTATCGATCGATGCAGGTCTGTGAATTCGGCAGTGAAGTCCATCTCTCGGGTTAAATCCCCAAAATGCTCCAGAATGCTCTATAATGTCCAATTCCGCTCCAAACGTGTCTAGACCTGTAAACATAACTAAAAGACTCCAAAACATAGTAAAAGACTCGATAAATAACACATATACCATGGTTAAAAACCCTAAAATCCATGGTATATCAACTCCCCCACACTTAGCTCTTGCTTGTCCTCAAACAAGTAAAGAACCAAAGCATAAGAAAAGAAGTTTGAAAACACAGAAACTCATTTCGTCTTAGGAACTTTCGCATTCACATTCACTTAGTAATCCACTGAAAACTTTCCTGCAGAACTCAAGACCAACATGTACTTCCCCCACACTTAACAACTGTCCTAAGTAAACTCCACAATCACATTCACGCATTCAAATTCACCCTACTGACTTCTGCAAGTATTTAAGTGCGGTCTCACCTAAGGAGTATCGATCAAAGGCACATGGATTCTTACCTTATCAGCTCTAGACCACCATACTATCTTTCTCTAGTCCCTTTCTTCTCTTTCCCTTCCTTAACAACTGATTTATCCCCACTGGGTATCATTTTATTTTATTTATCAGTGTTCTTCCCGTTATGGGGTGTACTTTGGACACATTCCATGGATGCATAGGAGATAATAGGGGTCTCTACCACTCCCGTGACCACTTCGGAGTTACTAACTCATCCTCAGTTTATTATCTTTTTTTTTTATTGAAGGGGAGAAGGGAACTAAATAGGACAGGTTGACAGGCTGTGTCAGAACTAACAAGGGAATCCGACACGAAGTATACCAAGCCCTTAAGTGAGAAATCTAAGTCAATATTAAGGTTGAAGTCAGTAAAAGGATCCTCTGATACCTGAAGTGATGTGGGTGTTCCCAGTAGGTTGATCTGTGATGTGGTTTTCTAATAGTCAGAGAGGCTCTGCAAGTCTGTCCAATGGTCACTTAGTTCCTGTTCAAGCGAAAAGTTTCCTCGAAAAATCATAGTTTCATACAAATTTTGACTCAATAAAACAAATTTTGAAAAACTAAGAAAACAAAAGCGTGCATCAGTAGCTTCCTCCCCCACACTTAAACTACACTGTCCCCAGTGTAATCAAAGCATGAGCTCGGTGAGAATATTAGTCAAATTGAAACAAACCAAAAAGTTGCATATTACTTACCTGTTGTCGCCCTGCGTCGATCGATGCCCAAGGGTGTTGATCGATGCCCAAGGGTGTCGATCGATGCAAGGCGAATATGCTCGCGGTTATTGAGATAACCTGTGTCTGAACCGCAATCGAATCGGTAAACCATAAATCGTGACTGCATCGACCGATGCACTAGGTGTGTCGATCGATGCAAAGTGATTATTCCTGTTTCTCTCGCCTCTGAACACACTTAAACAGAAAAATTAAAAATACCAAAACCAAAACGAAAATTGAAAAACAAAAACGAACCTACTAGTGGGTTGCCTCCCACTCAGCGCTTGTTTTTAGTCATTAGCTTGACTATTGGAAGAGATTTGATTTAAGGCGGTTTCAACAGAGACTTTGAATATCTCTGTGAGTATCTCTTCATCCAAGGAGGTGTATAGGCATTATGATCATGAGGCTTCCCAAGGAAAGAGTAATCAGAATCAGGGCGGGAGCGAAGCTTGGACGGTCTACTGCGTTTTCCTGCATTCAAAACAATGTGATCAGAAGGTTTAAGCTTAGGTGATTTGTACCTTACCTTTGATGTATATCTGATGTCTGGAGCTTTCTGCTTATGAGCAGTTGCAGGTACTGAAGATGTTAGAGCAGGTTCAAGAGGAACCGCCATCTTCTTCTTTCCACTATCAGATACTGTAGTTCAACCAATCTGAACTTCTTCTTTCAGATGACCATCAGTGGAGATCATCTTCCTTGCATGAACTCGCGAAGTTTCAACTGGTGGTGTTTTATTCACCTTCTTATCCATCACTTTTATGCAGTTAGCCACTTCTATCTCTTGTTTAGAGGGTTTGGGAACCTTAGGATATGGCACAATGGGCGTGTAGACTCGTTCTGGGACTGTTGCAGGTTTCTGGTCATGTCTGCGTTCTGTGTCGATCGTTGCATGATGTGTGTCGATCGACACAAGGCGATTATGTTTGTCGAACTCGAAATTGCCGTCAGAACGGCGTGTCGACCGACACATAGGGGGTGTCGATCGATGCATGTATCAGACAGACAATATTCATCCAGAAAATCCGAGATTATGCTCTCTTCTTCACCTAGCAACTCAATCTTATCTCTTATGGTTACAGCTTTGATGGATCTGTACTGTTCAGCTCTTCTAGCTTCATTTTGCCTTTGTATTGCTTGAGATGTCTGTTGAATCCGGATATCTAGCTCATTTGCATGTGTGCTCAAAGATTCAAACTTTCCATTCAGATCTTCATACAATGCATCTATCCTTGAGTTAAAGGACACATCCATCTGTTGTTGTCCCTCAAGACACTGCTCCATCATGATTTCCAATCTGCTCTTATGTGTAGGTGCAGGCGGTGCTTGGTAAGAAGAAACACCATAGTTCCTTGAGAAGGCATTTCCCTGTTGCTGGAAAGGTCCCTGAAAAGCTGATTCTTGAGTGTAGAATTCATTCCCTCCAACGCAGTTGATAGCTTCTTGCGCATACTTTCCAAGTTGAAGACTATGCAGATAGTCAACTTTACTTTTCAACCCAGCTATCTGTGATTTATCAATCCCTGGACTAAAGAAATCATACATCTTTCTTACGATATGTGTCGATTGATGCAGTGGAAGCGTCGATCGATGCAAGCGCGATGATGTGACGATCGACACACAGGACCGTGTCGATCGATGCAGTGCGATTACAGGCGTACCTGAAATGCAAGAACAGAAAAGAAAAAAAAATTAGTAGCAAAAAATAAAAAAACGAAAAACCTAGTCTAAACCCTAAGTTCAAATCTATCGAAGACTCAAAAGAGTCCCCGGCAACGGCGCCAAAAACTTGATAGGTCGAGTTTTAACCCTATTCTAACGTTATAGGTGCAAGTGCACAGTGATGCGGTTGTAGTACTTAGGGTATCGAATCCATAGGGACTCCGGTCAACGATAGATTAAGAACAGTAAAGATTAAACTAGGAGAAAGCAAAGGTGATTAAACTAAAAGCAGAGCAGAAAAGTAAATCAGTAGCAGGAGTGGTTTGTGAGCAAGGAGGCGAAGCGTTAAGTCTAGGGAGTTCTCAGGAAATCAGGAACACAAGCAATCAATCAATCTGGATCTAATCAGAAACTGTTCTAGAACTCAAACACAAATATAGAAGTAACCAAATTTCTTTGCGAGAATTCTCTAAGTCTAAGTGCAGCAAACCAAACTTTCGTTTGCGAGAACTAACAGATTAAACCAACATTAATTCCAAGTTTGATATGTTCACAATTAAACTAAACCAAACTTTCGTTTGCGAGAAGTTTAATTGCTCATCTAGGTTATTTCTAGCTAATTAACCAACTTTCGTTGCATCAATCAACCTAACATCAATAATCTAAGTGACCAGTTCAGATCAAGCATTAAGAACAATCCTAGAAGAAGAACTAGCAGATATGAATCCCTACAGATTAATTAAACTATAATTCCATGAAATCCCTAATGAGAATCCCTAAACTTAACAGGTAATCTACTCAGACATATTCATCGAAACAGAAGATATCATAAGTAGAAAACCAAATATCATAAAACAGAATAATCAACAGAGGTTCGAAACCAAGTCTCTTTCGAGAACAAGATCAGCCCCTAAGGCTCTCTGAAATAAAATAAAACTTAAGAAAAGCCTAGCCTAAACAATGGCTTAAAAACTCTTATATAATGGTCTAAAGTCGGCTGGGGCTTCTTTGTAATTATGGAAACTTCTGGGCAAAGTTGCAATATCCAATTCTTCTAATTAAACGCTCGCGAGAATGTCTGCGTCGATCTTGCATTGATCGTTGCCACAGGTGTATCGATCGATGCAGGTCTGTGAATTCGGCAGTGAAGTCCATCTCTCGGGTTAAATCCCCAAAATGCTCCAGAATGCTCTATAATGTCCAATTCCGCTCCAAACGTGTCTAGACCTGTAAACATAACTAAAAGACTCCAAAACATAGTAAAAGACTCGATAAATAACACATATACCTTGGTTAAAAACCCTAAAATCCATGGTATATCAGTAGATCAGCCGGCCAATTAGACGACGATAAGCTTCTGGATTGGCGAGTGATGGACTTACGGCGAGCTGAAGTTTATGATTCAGTTCTATTGGTACCGAGGATGGTTTACAGCCGAGGAGGCCAACTTCAGCAAGGATGTCCAAGGCATATTTTTGTTGGGAAATAAATATACCTTCGTTGTTGCGAGCCAATTCAATGCCAAGGAAATATTTGAGTTTTCCCAAATCCTTCATGTGAAAGCATCGTCCGAGATAATTCTTGAACTTCTGTATAGTTGAGAGATCATTTCTAGTGATAATGAAATCGTCGACATATATAAGGATATGTAGACTAGTCGTTCCCTTACTGAATGAGAAATGGTAGTAGTTGGCTCTGCTTTGTTTGAATCCGTATTGCTGAAGAGCAGTACTTAGCTTAGCAAACCAACATCGAGGGGATTGTTTTGAACCATAGATAGACTTGCGAAGTCGACATACTTTAGTAGGATCCGGATGTTCAAAACCTGGTGGGAATTTCATGTAGACTTCCTCATGTAAATCTCCATGTAAAAATGCATTATGCACATCCATCACATGAATTTCCCACTTCTTCGCAGCCGCAATCTGAAGAAGGACACGAACAATAGTCGGCTTCGCAACTGGTGCGAAAGTGTCTGTGTAATCGAGACCCTCACGTTGTCAATTACCAAGAGCTACCAAACGGGATTTATGTCGTGCTATCTTCCCATTTGAATGATATTTGATTTTGTATACCCATTTACTGCCAATAGCCCGTTTGCCCGGAGGAAGAGTGGTGACATCCCAAGTCTTGTTAATATCGAGAGCTGAGTACTCATCTCGCATTGAGCCTTGCCAAACATCATCCTTTATGGCATCTCTAAAACTTACAGGCTCTACATTGGACGTTAAAGCTGCTAGGAAAGCTTTATGTCCTGAAGAAAAATCCACTCTTGAGAGATAATCAGAGATGGAGTAGGAGGAAGTACCTGAGACCGAGTGAGGAAGACCGAGAGGTGGAGACGATGAAACGAGAGAGAGAGAAGTACTATTTAGTGAGGCGTTGACGACATAGTCCTTGAGGAGCACCGATGGCTTGTGCGACCTGTGACCACGACCAAGTAGTTCTGGAAGTCCAAGAACACAGTACTCTGAGATGGAGGCATAGAAGGCTCTGCGTTTGGAACAGATGAATTGGCTTCTGCAATAGAATGTATAATGTCGAGAGGGGGAAGTGCCGGAGGAAGATCGGAATTCTGTGATGCTGGAGGAAGAGGTGAAGGAGCCGGTAAAAGCCAGTCATCAACCGCAAGATCAGGCTGTGACATTGGCGGTGACACACGAGAAGCAGTAGTGTCACCCGGAAACTGATCTTCGAAAAAATAACATCTCTGCTGGAGCAAAATTCCTTCTGGTCAATATCGTAAAGTGTCCAAGCTTTCTTGCCATATGGATAGCCTAGGAATAAGCATTTACGACTGCGGTCCGAGAATTTATCTGCCCCGTTGTCTGTGATGAGCATAACAGAGACATCCAAACGTACGAAGAGAGTCGTATGGTGGAGGAGTACCATGAAGCATCTCGTAAGGTGTCTTACCATGAAGCAAGGGCGGAGTCCGGTTGATAAGATGCTCTGCTGTAAGAACACTTTCTCCTCAAAACATGACTGAGAGGTTCGCCTGAAAAATTAGTGCCCAGCAACATTGAGAATGTGACGGTGCTTTCGTTCGGCACGAAAATTTTGCTGAGGAGTGTCCACACAAGACGTTTGATGCTTTATTCCATGTTGTCTAACTTAGGGTGCAAGAGCCATAAACTCGGTTCCATTATCAGATCAGAATGATCTTACTGGCTTGCCGAACTGTTTCTCAGTCATTGCACAAAAATTCTCAATGAGATCTTTGACTTCTGTTTTAGCAAGCATAAGATAGATCCAGACTGCTCTGGAGTAATCGTCAACAATGGTGAGAAAGTAAGCAGCACCACAAGAAGAGAGTGATCGGTATGGACCCCAAACATCAAAATGAATTAAGGTAAAAGGCTCCAAAGATTTATTAGAACTTTCATGAAAAACAGATCGTGTTTGTTTAGCACGAAAGCAAATGTCACAAGGTTGTGTGATCTCAAAATCAACAGAAAATGATCAAAAGCATGTAATGTAAAAAGCACTATGTATGAAGGGTGTCCGAGGCGCTGATGCCAAAGAAGATCAGATGATGAATTAGTGACAATGGATTGATTGACTCGTGCGGCTTTGACGCCCTTAAAATAGTAAACTCCCTCTCTCTCTTCACCGGCTCCAATCAAGGTCTTCGTAAAACGGTCCTGCAGTACACATAGAGTATCAATGAATATAGCGATACAGCCTGTCTGTTTGAGAAGTTTCGAAACAGAGATCAAGGTGCAGTTGAAATTTGGAACATAAAGCACGTTAAGAAGGGAGTAATCCTTATTTAACAGCAATGTGCCTATCTTTGTAGCACGCGAGCAATTCCCATCAGGGAAAGTAACAGCCGACGGGAGTGTGTCCGTGATATCACACAACAGAGAGAGATCCCCTGTCATGTGATGAGAGGCGCCGGTATTGATAACGACATCGGTTACAATTGTCTTACCGGATAAACGTTTCGTAGAAAGTTGACTCTGCTGGTTTTGTAAGAGACTAATAAGAGCTGCTATCTGATCTGTAGGTACTCATGTAGACGTCTTCCCAACTGCAGCTGAAGCGGAGACCCGACCTCGACCGCGTCCAAACGATTTGAACGACCTCCCGCCGTGACCGCGAGTAGGGGGGGGGGGTGGAAGAAGCACATTGTTGTTGTTGTTCAAGATACCAGTCTGGATATCCGTGAAACAGAAAACATTGCATTGAGTCATGACCCTTCCGCTTACAATGCGAACACGAACGGTTTGGACCACGGCTCCTGGAGTTAGCGGCCGTGACTGTAATTGCAAAAGGAGCGTTCGAAGGCTCTGTTTTGACTGTGAATCCCAATGCCTCCTGCTTAATCTCTGAAGTGCGCATAAATGCATTACGTTGTTCAGCACGAATCACGCGAGAGTAGACGATGTTGAGATCAGGGAGTGGATCTTCATCAATGATATGGGATCGAATTGTACTGAAACGAGATTCATCAAGCCCAAATAGAAATTTATGAACCCTCGCCTCCTCTCGTTCTTTCTCAAGCTCTGCGAAAGCATCACATGTACAAGTAATCGATGATTTGAAGTTTTGTGATTCTTTCCACAACTTAGACAGACGACCAAAATAGTGTTCAACTGATTGACCGTTTTGTTTGCAATTAGTGATTTCATCTTCAAGAAGGTGTTTGCGCATGCTGTTCTTCACAGAGAAACGACGCTTGAGTGAATCCCAGAGTTTAAAAGCGTCAAAGACATAAGGAACAGATGAACGAACAACCGGATCAATTGATGTGTGAATCCAACCAACAATCATGGAGTTGGCAGAGATCCATCTAGCTAGCTCAGGATTAGAGGCGGGTTTCTGGATAGTTCTGTCTAAAAAACCAATCTTGCGTTTGGCTTGAAGCAAGTTCCACAGCTCGGTTCCCACTCGGAGTAGTTGTCTCCACTTAGTAGGACAAGTGTAATTAACGCCCCTGGATTATCAGACGGATGCAGATATGGTGAATCTGTCGTCGTAATATCTATGGTTGGTGAAGAAGTAGAGGTAGTATACATCCCGTGATTTCATGATTGAAGTATGTAAGTAGTGTAATAAAAATCGCGAGATCACTATGTGTGAATCACATGTAGAAGAAGAAGAAATTTCAGAGATTAAATCAAGGATTCTTGCCCTCGCTCTGATACCAACCAAGAAATAAACAATTGTATGGAAAAGTGTGTATTATCATTGAAAAGAGGCTGCCATATAATACAATAGAAGAGGTGTACGTGATGAGTGGTAGCACAAGATGGTGGAGATGTAATGAGTAAAGGAATAAAACATGTGAGCGCATGTAATTATGAAAGTGAGGATAATTGTGTTTGTAGGAGTGAGTGTCTGAGTGCGTATATCCATCTTTCTTTATCTATGTATTCTCAAATATTTTTAGTTACCATTCCAACATCTAAAATGGAAAATAAATATATGCATACCTCTAAACATGCTTGCTTAAGTTTAACATTTACAACTTAAGCATGTTAAAAAAAGATAAAACCGATAAAACACTATATATTAATAAGCTAGTGGAACTGGCTTCTAACTCAGATCTGTCTTATCTTTTATTTTTAATAGCTGTGAGATTTAAGTGTGATAGTGATTTTGAGTGTGAAAACTAGGGATGAGAGTTCAGTTCTTCGTCATAGTTTGTCTATCATCAAATTTATTGTATGAGATATGCGAATGAGGTCGAATGTGGAAAAGTATCAATTTCTTCGTTCAAATTTTTCTATGTGGATCGAAAAAACTGATCATTCTTTTGATTCTAACTTTTTAATAGTAAATTGATTTGTAAAGAATGGGAAAATTGACATTAATTTTGTTATTTGTATTTATACTTTTTAAATTTCATAAACATGAATTAAATGTATAAATATTTTATTTACTAAAAAGTATGATAATAAATTTAATTAATTGGATATTTTTGTCAATTGTAAACAACTCATGAATAACAATGAGAAATGCTCATCTTTTAGAAACATAATAACCTATACAAATCTAGGCCGGGTCTGATCTTAGTTGTTGTCAATTTGAGAGGAAATTGGGATACCGAAAGTAATTTTGTGAAGCAGAGTTTTTCTGAGAAGAAGATAACATCCATGTAGCAGGTTCTAAAACGAAAAATATAACATAGTCATGAAAAGAATATGTAACGCAAGATATATATACAAATAATTAACCATAATTAATGGAATAATAGATATAAATAGATATTGAAAGTAAAAGTAAATGAATTCATATTGGAAGAGATCTCGGATAGAATAGAGCAAGTGGTGGATAGAATGGAGTTGATTTTCGAGAATTGTGGGTATGAGAGCATGGATTTTATGTACAAGGAGCTTGTTGCTGAAACAGGAGAGGATACAAGGGATGAGTGGGAGATATATCTGAAGGAACCAGTTGAGAAGGCAAAGCTTTTGATGGGGATTCAGTATGATGTACTCTCTTGGTGGAAGGTACACAAAACAAAGTATCTTGTCTTAGCAGAAATGGCAAGAGATCTCTTTGCGATGCAAGTTTCATATGTTGCATAAGAAAGTGATTTTAGCACTAGTGGGAGGATCTTAGAACCGTATAGGAGTTGTTTAACTCACTATATGATCGGAGTTCTGATGTGTACTGAACAATGGCTACAGGCTGACATCAAGTTAAGTGAAAAGGTCATCACAAATGAACAAATACTAGCTGAAGTTGAAATGATGGATAAACTTAAGAAAGGTATGTGTGTTCTCAATCTTATTTTGGTTTAACTTGTGATTCTTTATTGTATATAATCTGAAATCTAATTGATCTGCTATAATGTTTGTCTTTTCAGAGTTTGAAAATATGAACACTCAGCATTAGCAAAGGTATGTTGGTATGTGCTTTGCTTGTTAAACAGATGCTACAAATGGTCTTTGTTTGGCTAATACGACAGCATGAATTTCTATGGTGGGCCAATAGTTTTTCTTGTTTTTTTAACTCTCCTGTAATGAGTTTCTTTTGAACAGAATATTTAGATTACTAGGCCAATAACTTTTCCTGATGCTTAACGTATTTTATGTTTATGTTACTAGGAAAATAAGGTAGTTCTCGTGTATTAACTATATTTAACTCACTGGCTGTTTAATATATGAATCTTACGATGCTGGTCCTAAATATTGTCTCTTTGACACAGTAATATTGTATATGTTATCTTGAATTTGTATTTATGTTGTCTTTACATCAACTTGAGTCATATTTGAATGCTTTTTCATTTTTTTTATGTAGAAAGGAGTTTGGTTTGGTGCTTTTAAAATGTGGTTGGACGATGGCTTTGTTGATCTTTAAGGACAAAACTTTGGAGTTTAGACTATGGTTTATGCAATTGTTTTTTTCTAGTTTTCTGGTGTTACTTTTGTGTTCTTTTGCTTTGTCTTTCTATGCAACTTTAGTTATGGTTTTTATGTGTTGGTTATTCATGTTTGGTTTGAAACAATATTCTAGTTTTATGGTTATGATATGCAAGTTTCTTTTGACTTCGATTATGTAAGTTATTAACTTGTCAACTTCATAGCTTGGTTTGTTTAATATTTAAAATTTACAGGTCTGAAAAATAATTATTTAGGGTTTAATCAGTTACATTGGGACCCGAAACCCGAAATAAAACCGAATCTGAAATAATTTCGGGTTTGACCGGGTTTCATGTAGATTACTAAACCCGAACCGAACCCGATTAGATTCGATCCGAACCCGATCCGGTTTTTAATAATATCCGAATGGGGCTATAATTTATGACTTTGAAAAACCCAAAAAGAACCCGATTGGGACCCTTAACACTGAGACCTAAGATCTCCTCTGCAAAAAGAGTGAATTTACATGGATTCAATTTCATTGTACGAAGATGGTACCGTCCCAAACCTCTTAATCGTTAAAAAAGTAAATAAATTTTCCACTATATTATAAAGATGTTCTTCATCAAAATGCTACATTAAACAGAGGCCCGACTCAATGTAACGAGGCGCCTAAACCAAAACAAATATTTAACCCACTAAAACGATTTTTGGTAAAAAAAGAAAAATGGCAGCTATAATGGATCAAACTCAGCAACTGATACTTGTTTCCGAAAGACAAACCATAACACCACTTGTCATTATTAAATTGTATGTATCAGAATTTATTTAACCCATTTAGCGTCTAATGAAAGCCGTAAGTAATTGATAATAGATTTTTCGGTTCTTTACTATATCAATTCCTCAAATCTACTAAATATGTCATTGTAGTACTTGAGGTTATCAATCCAAATGAGTAAAGTTTAGAACACTAAGAATGCATGCAAAAATTGAGCTAAGCAAAATCAAGTAAGGTGGTTTGATAAAACAGTTCTAAGATATTGAAAAGAGATAAGCAAAAAGAAACAAGGAATAAAGAGCTAAAGATAATTAAGAAAACGATAAGGATGAATTCCAGGATGAGGTTGTCGAGTTTGGGTGATCTATAGATAAATCTATGATAATCATATATTCATGCAATGTTAAATATGACCTAAAATCACAAATATAAGCTAACTCATTTTCATGACATTAATTTCTATGCTAATAAGTAATCATTAATTTCTCAATTGCAAATCACAAGACAAACATGTATTCAATTCAATCTCAATAGCTCTTACACATTGCTAATCCTTAGGCTTAGAACATTGAGCTAGACTAATCCAATTCCTTGATATCAATCCCTTTGTGAACTCCCTAATCAAGAACAATCTTCCAATTGTGTTTAAGAAATAAACAAGCATGCAAAACTAATTAATTTAACCAATAAACATCCTGGGCAATCATTTTCATGAACTATGAATGTAAATCATAAATTTGGTTCTTTGGGGAATTTAATCAAACACCTTTCGGGCATGAAATTCCCTAAGATCTAGACTAACAAAATTCAAGTCAATCTAGCATTGAGAACACCAAATAGACAAGGACCAATCAACATAAAATCATAACCATCAAAGAAAATCACTAATCACATCCTAACCAACCTCATCCCAAGATCATAAATCCAACTACTCCCCGATCATATTGGTCCCATTAAAATCCATGAAGATAATAATGGAAATCATGATTAGGGAAAATAAATTAAAAAGACAATAAATACTTAACTAAAATCAAAATAAAAATTTACAAATTGTTTAAGATTCAAAAGGGGCAAACAAAATTCATAAAATAGGAGATAGATCCCCAAAATTAGGTCCAAATACAAATATATTTCTTTTTGGTCATAGTGGCATTTTGGTAAATAAACCAGTCCGAAAATGTGTTACATCGGTTGTATGTGGTCGATACATCACGCCTGATGTGGGAGAGTGGTCTGCATCGTTATGGATAAACCGATGGTCTTGGACGATGGATTCTCTGGAACAAGTGGGAAAGCACGTCGCTCGAAATGGGAAAGCACGTGCTTGAGGTGGCATGTTGGGCCATGAAGGGCCTTAGTGGATGCTATTTTTTCTTCTAGTGGGGGAAATGAGGGTTGGTTCTTCAACGAAGGTGGACTTGTGGAGTATGTGAATGTTCATGGTTGATATTGCACCGTCACGTTCAAGAAAGCTCAACTTGGTCTTGAGTTGATGCATGGTTGACCATCATTGATATAAGGCTTCGTCTCTCACGTTCTTTAACTCCATTTGGTTTCTTGATCAAGTGAGAATTCGTCGCGAGAAAGGTTTGAAAGTGAGAATTCAAAGCTTTCAAAAGCAATTACTAAGCATAAGTGGAAACAAAGTCAAGACAAGCAATTAAGAGCTACAATCAAGCGTACTCTACGTCAATAGAGTTAGCCATTCCCATCAACACAAACATCAAGTTCAAGTTCCAACCTACACGTGAATTCCTATCCTCATTCCCTTTAACATTCATTAAGCAATGGTGGATCATGATTATGCAAATCAAATAAACAAATTTGGCTAAGGAGTTAAAGTCTTGAGATAAAAGTGATCTTAAATGAAGTGTGGATTTCAAAGACAAAGGATCTCTCAAGTAAGGAATGAACTATAACAAATTTCTAAGAATAAGAAACAACTCATGCATACAAGGATAAATTCTCATTTTACCCAAATCCCTATAATGATCTTAACTCGTCTAGTAAACCCAAGATTCCCTTCCTAAGCTACCATTTTTAAGGTTTTTTTGTCCTCTTATCCTAACTTTGATCACTTCTTTTTTCTTTAAAAACTTAGAGGATTTCTTTTCTTTGCTTAGCCCTTTCTTTTCTTTTAACTAGTCTCTTTTCTTTTTCTTTTTGATGTTTGAGCCAACTTTGGCTTATTTTCTTTCCTTTTACACTTGAGACTTCTTCTTTCATAAACACTTAGAGTTATCAACTTGTGTTTTCCTTCCCTCTTTCTTTTCTCAATCTTTTCCTTATTCCCTTTTTCCTTTTCTTCCCAATTACCCCAAAATTCTTTCATATCCTATACATAGTCCAATGATGTAAGGCTACCTCTACAATGAAAACCTATCCTTGTTGTTCCAAACTCAACACTTTTTGCCTAGTTGATTCAAGAAAAAGGCCTTTCATCTCTCACTAAAGTGTTTAGGCTTGAAGGAAAGCTTGGTTAAAGGTGGGGAAATCTACTTGGACTAACAAAAAAGTGGTATAAAGGGAGAAGATAGTCCAAGCATGTATCAAGTATGCATGAGTTCATCTTTCATTGCAAAATTTGATAATTCAAGTCAATATTAAGAACTCTAATATATAGGAATGATTCAAATCACAACATGTTTCAATCAAGAAATGAACAATAATGCATGAGATCTAAGAAGGTTTCTTCCTTAATTTCAAGCTCACATGATGCATCACATAACCACATGCTCAAACAATTTTTTTAATAAGGAACACAAACTTTAACTCTAAGAAATTAGTGAATGCAATCCTAAATTACTTATAGACTCGATCCTAAGCATGCCAATGCAACTATATGCTTTCTTTTTGTGAAATTTTTTAAAATGTTTTCAAATTTTTATGGTTTTCTATGCCTTAAATGAATGAATGAGATTCACTATGCAAGAAAAGAAGATAGGAACACAAAACACAACATTAGCAACTAGTCTCCTCCGCCAAACTTAAATCACACAGTCCCTTGTGTGAAAGAAGTAAGGGAAAGAGACCAAAGAGAAAGGTAAAAATGAAAAATGAAACAAAGATATGGAAAAGAGATTGGAGTTGTTTACTTTGAGATGGAGTGAGAGTGTAGTGGGATGGAAGAATGGGTAGTGGAGGCTAGATAATTCCCCCAAACTTGGATGAAAGCCCGGTTCTTGTTTGATTTCGCCATGAACATTTGTCTTTATTTCTCCCAATGCCTTGACCATATGGCCTAATACCTGTAGAGACCTAATAGAGAGATCGACATTGACTAGGAAACTTAAAACTTAAAGCAATATATACAGTAGATAGACATGGGACTTCCTCCTAAGTGAGCTTGTTTAAAGTCACTAAGCTTGACTACATTTTCTTTTAATGGGGAGGTGGAGGAGTGTTGACCTTTTGGGTGATGGTCAAGACCTTAGTGAGATGCTCTTGGAGCTTGATATGGTTAGATTGAGCTCATGAGTGAGGAAAGCTCTTGCACTTGATAATGGGTTAGACCTTCCCTTGCATTTGACCTTGTATCAATTGTCCCATCCCTAAGCTTCAAAGGGTAGATAGTGAGAGTGTTTGTATCTTGAGCAATGATGGAGGTTTTGGGTACTTTCCTGTTATTCCTTTTGCTCACAAGAGGAGATCTTTTGGCTCCACTCACCCTCACTAACTGAGCGCTTTCCAAGTATTCATCAAACAAAATTTGGAGAGCATCTTCATCCAAGACATCCTTCCCAATGTTTTCATCTATTGAAGGTTCCACAAAATTATACCTTTCAGTCTTGATACAAGCACTATATTGCTCCATTTAGGTAGAAAAAAGAGATTCCAAAGAGACTTCATCCAATGCAAAAGGTTCTTAAACATTACAATAACCCAAATCTTCCTTTGCATGAGGCTTCTTCTTTCTTTTACTAAATATGTCATTGTAGTAATTAAGGTTGTCAATCCAAATGGGTAAAGTTTTAAACACTAAGAATGCATGCAACTAATTGAGCTAAGCAAAATCAAGTAAAGTGGTTTGATAAAACATTCCTAAGATATCGAAAAGAGATAAGTAAAAAGAAACAAGGAATAAAGAGCTAAAGAGAATTAAGCAAATGATAAGGATGAATACTAGGATGGGGTTTTGGAGTTTGGGTGATCTAGAGCTAATCTATGATGATCATATATTCATGCAATGCTAAACATGGCCTAAGATCACAAATATGAGCTAACTCATTTTCATGACATTAAGTTCTATGCTAATCAAGTAATCATTAATTTCTCAATTGAAAATCACAAGACAAATATGTATTCAATTCAATCTCAATAACTCTTACACATTGCTAATCCTTAGGCTTAGAACATTGAGCTAGACTAATCCAGTTGCTTGATATTAATCGCTTTGTCAATTCCCTAATCATAAAAAATCTTCCAATTGTGATTAAGAAATAAACAAGCATGCAAAACAAGTTCATTTAACCAATAAACATCCTAGGCAATCGTTTTCATGAGCTAGGAATGTAAAATTTGGTTCTTTGAGGAATTTCATCAAACACCTTTCGGGTATGAAATTCCCTAAGATCTAGACTAACAAAATTCAAGTCAATCTAGAATTGAGAACACCAAATAGACAAGGATCAATCAACACTAAGTCCTAATTATCAAAGAAATTACTAATCACATCCTAACCAACCTCATCCCAAGATCCTAAAGCCAACTACTCCCTAATCATATTGATTCCATTAAAATCCATGAAGATAATAATGGAAATCATAATTAGAGAAAAGAAATTATAAAGACAATAAATACTTAATTAAAATCAAAATAAAAGTTTACAAATTCTTTAAGATTCAAAAGGGGCAAAAAAATTCATAAGATAGGAGATAGATCTCTAAAATTAGGTCCAAATACAAATATATATCTTTTTGGTCATAGTGGCATTTTGGTAAATAAACCAATCCGAAAATGTGTTATATCGGTTGTATGTGGTCGATACATCACGCCTGATGTGGGAGAGTGGTCTGCATCGGTATAGATAGACCGTTGGTCTTGGACGATGGATTCTCTGGAACAAGTGGGAAAGCACGTCGCTAGAAATGGGAAAGCACATGCTTGAGGTGGCATGTTGGGCCATGAAGGGCCTTAGTGGATGCTATTTTTTCTTCTAGTGGGGGCAATGAGGGTTGGTTCTTCAACAAATGTGGACTTGTGGAGTATGTGAATGTTCATGGTTGATATTGCACCGTCACGTTCAAGAAAGCTCAACTTGGTCTTGAGTTGATGCATGGTTGACCATCATTGATATAAGGCTTCGTCTCTCATGTTCTTTAACTCCATTTGGTTTCTTGATCAAGTGACTTACTCCAACATCAATAGCAACTCCAACCTCCAAACACAAGAAAATAATCCCCTAAAAAACAAAACGCAAAACCGTAACTCTAATTACACCTAAATTCTAAATGCAAAGAAAAACTCAAGAAAACAAACATGAATGAATGCAAATATAACAAAAACAATTATTAAAACAGCTAAAAATGATTAAATTGTGATAACATCAATAATCTTGAAAAAAATTAAGGAGACACGATTTTCTTATTGATCCAAAGATTCATTTTCAGATATTACAAAGACGGTTTTATACACTCAATAGACTGTTTTATACACTCAATAGAAATGATCTAGATCAAGGAGAGCATAATAGTTTGCTAGATAGATTTCTTGATGATAAGATTTCTTTTTGATTTGCTTTTCCTTACACAGGTTTGGAGAGGACGAGCTCTGCTTTTGCTGGTCAAGGAAGCCGTTGCAGAATGTTGATAGTTTGACTGCAGACAGGGCTTGCTCTTTTGATGTTGGACTATGTATTGCTGAGTGATATGGGTCTTTCTAAGATCCCCTTCAAACTCGTGGTGGGATTCATCTCAACACCGAGTTTGGGACGAATATTGAAGAAGCTTGCATGTGGTACAGACTTAGTGAACACGTCTGCTAGCTCGAATATGATAGACGATAAGAGTTCCTTCTCAACATTCTCTCGGGCATAGTGGTAGTGTGTTACAAAGTGTTTTGACTTCTTGTGCAAGAATAGGTTTGCAGTTAGGTGAACCGCGGATATGTTGTCACAGTACACCTCAGCTGTTTTGTCTTGCTTGATGCCCATTTCTTCCAACAATATTGTAATCCAGGATAATTCAGTTGTCGTATCTGATAGAGCTTTATACGCTGATTCAGTGCTTGACCTTGAGACTGTAGGTTGCCGTTGAGTTGGCCATGATATGAGGTTTGATCCGAGCATTGTACAAAAACTACTTGTGAACGTCGAGTCTCACTATACCCTTCCCAATCACTGTCACAGTAGACTTTTAGTGCTGAATCAGAGTGATATGTGAGATAGAGACCCATGCTCAGAGTTCCTTTAATGTATCTTAAGATCCTTTTCAGTAGAAATAAATCAGAGACATAGGGTTGATGCATCCTCTGATAAACCAAGTTGACTGAGAACTGAAGATATGGCCTTGTCAATGTGAAGTATTGCAATTTTCAGCCAAAATTCGGAAGTAGGTTGGATCACTGAAGGCTACATCTTGTTGAGGTACTCGCTCAAGTTGAAGTTGTAAGGGAGTTGGCATTGGGTCACATTCTTGCATTCCTGCAACTTGTAACCGGTCCAAGGCATATCTCTCTTGGTTAAGAAATAGACCTTGATAAGTATGTTGTGCTTGAGTTCCCAGAATAGCTCAAGTTTCCCATATCCTTCATTCTGAATTATGTGTTGAGACTGTTAACAACTTGGTGATAATTGACTCATCATTTCCTATTAAGACTATATCATCAACATACATGAGTAAAAACAAAGTGATGTTACCTTGTATGTATATGAATAGAGAGGGATCACTCTTGCTACATTTGAAGCCAAAGCTGAGCAGATAAGAACTAAACTTGTCAAACCAAGTTCTATAAACTTTTTTGAGCTCGTAGATAGCCTTGTGCAACAAGAAGACATGATCAAGATTCTTTGGATCCGTATAGCCAAGTGGTTGCTTCAGAAAGAGAGACTCACTTAGATCTCCTTATACGAAGGCATTTTTAACATCTATTTGCTTGATTGGCCACATATTTATAGTAACCAGATGTAGAACGGTTCTAATTGTTGTTGTGTGTACTACAAGGCTGTAAGTTCCAAGGAAATCAACGCCTTCTTCTTGTTCATAGCCTTTGGCTACTAGTTTGGCACGAAGCTTGTCCAAGGATCCATCTGCTTTCAACTTTGTCCTGAAGACCCACTTGCACCCAATAACATTTGCATTTGTAAGGTAAGGTACCAGACTCCATGTTCCTGTTTCATGGCAAGTATCAATCTCTTCTTGCATAGCAGCCTTCCACCCTTGATGTTTGAGAGCAGAACTTCAGGTAGACCTCTTGCAGCTACAAGTATATATCTAGGATTTGGCCTTCTGATGCCATCTAGCGTTCTTGTTACCATCTTGTGGTGAGTCTGATTTGTCTGGGGCGCTGGAGATCCAAGAGGAGGAAACTCTGAATCATAGGATGATGACTGAGCAGGATCAGTAGTCTTTGATACTGCTGGAGAAACTGTTGTTGGAGCCTGCATTTCCTTTGTTTCTGCCGGTGTAGCAGCAGGTGAAGCATGGTTCTGGTCTTCGTTTGGATCTAAATACCTGATCTACAGAGTTGATAGGTTCAGGTTCTGCAGTTGTGACTAGAAAACCAGATTACCAAGCTGAGAGTAGAGGTGTTGGAGCAGCATGGATGAGTGATTGATAGCAGACTTGCATAAGGAAACCGTTGTTCATCAAAGAGAACATGGTGCCTGATGTAGACTTCCATTTTTGGAGGATACAAACATATGTAGGCCTTGTATTTCTCTGTGTATCCTACAAAAATACAGAAAAGGGACTTTGAATTGAAGTTCTCTTTGGCATACGGTCTCAGGTATGGATAGCATGCACAACAAAAGACTCTAAGGGCAGTATATAGAGGAGGCTGACCATTTAGCCTCTCAAAAGGACTCACCAACTTGTCATGAACTATGAACAGTTGTTGGAAAAAGATTGATAAGAAAGTTTGCAGTAAAGAGAGCCTCGACCTAGAGATGACAGCATGGACATTCCTAGCTCCTTAATATGACGATTCTTTCTCTATGCTAAACCCTTTTGTTGGGATGTACCAGGAAATGATATATAGTGCTTGACTCCTTGGCTGCAAGATGATTCAGAAAATCCCTATTCACATACTCTCCTCCTCCAGCACTTTGAAGTATATGTATTTCTCTAAACTGATTTTCCACCATGTTTTGAAAATTTTTGAAGATTGCAAAGACCTTAGACTTGTGTTTGAGAGGAGAAAACCAGCTGAATCTTGTGAAGCTATAAATAAAGAGAACATAATATTGAAATTCTTGAATTGATTTTACATGAGAAAGACCCCATACATCACTATGAACTCTTTCTAGAACTTTAGAAGACTGAAAAACAGAACTTTGAAAAAGGAAGCCTTGATGTTTTTCCTAACCGGCAAGATTCACACATAATCTTGATGACTTTATTATATGAGATAGAATTTATTGAAGATAGATGATCTAGGATCTGTTGGTGAGGATGTCACAGCCTCTTGTGCCAAAGTTCATTACTCGTACTGGTCTGTCTTGATGAGTAGAAAACTTGAAACTGAGGATCCTCCAACCTGTACAGCTCTTCACGCTTGACTCACTGCCTAGTAGCTGGTTTGTTTGTTTATCCTTAACAGAGACAGTGTGAGTCAAAGATAAATTCACATGGGTAGTCATATGTTAGCTTTGACACTGAGAGTAATGATTTAGTGATTTCTGGACATAAAAGTACATCTTGTAGTGTAAGAGTACCTTATATTGTAGAGAGAGAAATATACCTAATGTGAGAGATAGGGAGAAAGTCTCCATAACCAAAAATCACTGAGTCTGGACCAGATTAAGGCTGAGAAGACTGAAGGTTGGTGTTGGAGATGGTAACATGATGGGTGGCACCTGTGTCTTGATACCAATATGTCCCTTCATAGTTGTCTTCTTCCTGAGTTCTCATGGCTGCTAAGCCTTGTGGATATTCTGGGCTTTGATACTCCTATTCGAATCTTTTGTAGCATTTAAAAGCCGACCTTGTGTAGAATAAGAGCCACGTCCACGGTATCCTCCTATGCTCTGTCCACATCCTCTGTAACCTCCTCTGTCAGTGTAGAAGGCTTGGTGAGGCGTGACCTCAGCAGGAGCAGAGTAAGCTTGCAACTTGTCATTGAAGCCCGTAATCTTGTTCATCATGTCATGAGACATGGTGGTGGATATGAGTTCATAGAGTTCTCAATAACAGTACAAATCAATTCATACTCACGGCCTAAGCCATTCAAGACCCCAAAGATCTTTTCACTTTCTGGAATAGGTGCTCCAATAGAATTCAGTTGGCCGCAAAGGGTCTTTATCTCCGAGAGTTATCTTGCCATTGATTTTTTTTCTTAGTCGTGGTTCGAATCTTCCATTGCAGAGCAAGCTTTCGTGTTTCTGAGATGCGATTATATTTCTTAGCTGGGGAGAACCATACTTTTTGGGATGAGTGAAGACCGTAGACAGACCAAAGCATGTTTTTTGACAGGGTACCATATATCCATGCCATGATGAGCTGGTCCTTTTGTACCCATTTCATGAAGTCAGGATTCACAACTTCAAAGACATGGTCCCCGTTTTGAACTGTGATTATTTGCGGTGGCCGGGGTTGAGCGCCGGTGACATAGCCGAGCAACATTTGGCTTGATAAATACTGCTCGAACTGAAGATTCCAAATGACGTAATTGTCAATCTTTAAGTTTTAAGAGACACATTGAGAGATGGTGAGATTTGAGGCTGAGTATGGATCATGATTGCCTTCCATAGCTCTAATACCATGAAAGCACTAAGTAATCTTGAAGAAAGTTTAAGGATGACCGATTTTCTTATTGATCCAAAGATTGATTTTCAGATATTACAAAGACTTGCTTTATACACTCAAGAGGAAGGATCTAGATCAAGGAGAGCATAGCGGTTTGCTAGCTGGATTTCTTGATGATAAGGTTGCTTTTTGATTTCCTTTTCCGTACAAAGGTTTGGATGAGGAAAGGCTCTACTTTTGCTGGTCATAGAAGCCGTTGCAGAGCATTGATTGTTTGACTGCAGACTGGACTTGCAAATGGGCTTGCTCTTCTAATGTTGGATTGTGTTTTGCTGAGTGAGATGGGCCTTGCTAAAATCTAACACATATGTTTATTGTGTTTTAGTTTAAAGTCGGTATTGAGTAAACATAAGGTTTTCGAACTAAAAATAAACATATACTCCTAAACAAGCATGGTTTTCAAGCTAAAAAATGCCTTAAATAGTTTTCCAAAGCGAACTACATTGACCCATAAAATACTAGATCCAAGGGAAAAAAGGATAATATGCAGAAGGATATATATCCGTTTTCGATCAAGGCAAACTAATCTTGAAAATCGGAATGAATCTAAGATACATTGTGTGGATCGGTTTTTGTAGGAGTCTTCCTATTATATCAAGAATGCTTCTTGGATGCCGGCCTTGACCAGTTTATGTAAATTTATTGGAAAATGATCCAACATTGATAAATTTGGACGTAAACCAATTTATGATTCAAATTTAGGAAAACTTTAGAGAAAAGTGAATATGCCAAAATTATCAGTGGTATATATAGGGACGATTGCAAAAATGCCCTCTAAATTGAAGTCAACCTTGTTTATACCATCTGGCAAATCGAGTCTTGGTTGGCTCGACAATTGATTTTTAGGCGGCAGATTGTTTTCGCATGACTAGAGTTTCGTGTAGGATTTCGCTGACCTTTGGACTTCTCAACCATTTAGGTTCTACTAATTTCAGACTCATTAGTTTTAGTGGACTGAGTGATAATTCTTTTATATATTTTTTTCGTCTAAAGGATCAATATATTAAACCAAAGTTTGGTACAAAACACAAACCAAAGCCAGAACAAACCGGATTTCTAGACGTAAAAAACATAAAGATCGGCTATCAACACGATACCGGTAAGAGAAGAGAAACACTAAGACCAAAAGAGATGGGAGACCAATCCCCTAATGTTTTGAGGGAAGCTGAAGCCGGCAAGATAAAATCCTTCGGAGGCAATCCCTGTAAAACAAAACCAAAGACATAAACTCTGTAGATAGTGGAGCACAGAAAGAAAGGCGGACGCGTAACCACCAAATCTTCCTAGTTGTAGCCCATAAGATACCGCAAGAAGCGAAAAGAAACCAAGATAAGGGCAAAACCGCGTAAACTAAACCCAAATACAACAAAAAGACAAGACATGGAACCGGAACGTCCACACCTAATCTAGATCCTATCAAGCCTAACTCGAGAACTTTGCACTCCCCACAAGTTTACGCAAGAGGTTAGCCTTACAAGAACCGAAAACCGAACGACTAAAGGATAAGATTTCTTATTCAATTAATCTAAAGGCGGTGGAAGGAGGTTTAGGAACTATACTCAACTAAACTAAAGATAGATCTAATCGAAGAAAACCCAAAGCCCGACGCTACGACTAAGACCATAACATCCGCATTTACGAGAGCAATATCGATGATTTAGAACAAAGGGAGATAAAACAAGATAAGAGACCCATGATTCCACCGGCTGAAAATTAAGGCCAAGATAGTCAGAGAATCCGGGCTACCCCAAATACACCACAATCCTGAAACTAAACTTCTTCCCGAAGAGGTAAGAGGCCAAAACCTAGATCGACAGAACACTAAACCAAAGCTATAAACATGAGGAACACTAATAATCACCCTCAAAAACAAGTCCAAGTCAAACAAGCCATAAAATCAGATCGACATACCATACTAGCCCAAATCGGAGAGGTGACCGGAGATCAGCCGGACGGGAACCACAAACACGCCTCACAAGCGCCGGACACTACAAGAAATCTGTCTCGTAGCCACGAATTAGCCACGAAACTGTCGTAGCTACATTTTCTATGCCGCGGCTAGCTACGGATTAAGTCGTGGATATGTTCGTAGATATTTAGCATCTATTCGTAGCTATATAGCCACGGGACACGAACGCAGCACTTCGTAGCTACATAGCCACGGATAGCCGCGAAACGTTCGTAGCTAATTTAGCTGCGACTAGTGACGTTTTCGGTCGTGGCTATATAGCTACAACTATAATCTGTGACAAGTCGTGGCTATATAACAGCGGATAGCCACGATAATATCGTAGAAAGCATAGCTTGAATTAGCTGCGAACACATTTGTAGCTATTTTGCTGTGACTATTTTCGCGGCTATCCGCGTCTAATTTTTCTCTAGCCACGACACGTTTCGCGGCTATCCGTAGCGAAATAGATAAATTATTCAGTTCACGGGATGTCCCTGTGTATTGTCATTCAACCGTAATATCAATCAATCCTCAGCTTTTTTCAGAGAATATATTCGATATAGCTACGACCAATTTCGCGGCTATCCGCAGCTAGGTGCAAAAACACGTTTACAACTATTGTAACAACTTTCTTATTTTTAAAAATATCTTCTTAGCTACGACCTAAGTCGTGGCTATCCGTAGCTTGTGTTTATTTATATAACCAGCGAGCACTTAGGCTCTTGGACACACACACTTAAAATTCATCAAAGGAAAGGGAGGTTGTGAGCAAAAAAAAAATAAAAACAGAGAGAATTCGATACAAAAAATTGTGTGATTCATTTGTTTAATTTCTTTTACCATTATGAGTGATTTCTTTTTATCGAGAGAGTGGATGTATAAACGTATAAAACGTTCTACTCAATCTGTGTCTAAGAAATTTGAAGAGGGAGTAAACTATTTTATTTCATTTGCGTGTAATCAAGATTATTATCTTGAACACGAAGAGTTATTTTGTCCGTGTAGAAGGTGCAGAAATCAAAAGCAACATGATGCTTATACTGTGGCCGCTCATATAATGTCAAAAGGTTTTACGGAAAACTATTATGTGTGGACGCACCACGGAGAACAAGGTTATTATGGCGGCGAAGCATCTACAAGTCATTATCACGGTGAAGCTTCCACAAGTCAAAACTTGGCCGGAGTTGAAACAGAGACTGAATATCCTATGCAAGTTCCGATGGAAGAGCTTCGTGATCCCAATGAAGATTTCAACATGTTACCTGACGGTGCCGGAAATATTCAAGAACCAATCTACCATGATGCCGTTTACCAAGCTTTAGAAGCCGCAAATCAACCTTTATATGATGGGTGTGCTGATGGAAGAACTCAATTGTACCTGACGTCGAAGGTGATGAATTGGAAGACCAATTTTAATATCCCGGAGGAATGCCTGGACGATATCGCTCAAACTTTTAGTTATGTTCTTCCATCGCCTAATAAAGCCCCGACATCATATTACGAGACAAAGAAGTTGACGCGGTCTCTTGGGTTGCCATGTCATAAGATTGATGTCTGCGAGGATAATTGTATGTTATTTTGGAAGGGAGAAGATCGTGAATTGTCACATTGTCGGTTTTGTGGAAAAGATCGCTATGAATCAAAGGTGGGTCGGTCAGGAAAGAAGATACCGAAGCAGAGGATGTTTTATCTGCCCCTTGGTGATCGGCTGAAGCGACTATATCAATCAAAGACTACCGCATCGCATATGAGATGGCATGCTGAACATGTGTCTCCCGAAGGAGAAATGCATCATCCCTCAGACGGAAGAGCGTGGAAACATTTTAAGGAGGTATATCCTACATTTGCTTCTGAGAGTCGCAATGTTTATCTGGGTTTATCAACTGATGGATTTAACCCAATTGGTATGAACGGGCAATCATACTCTGTTTGGCCTGTCATAGTGACGCCATATAATTTACCTCCTGAGATGTGCATGAAAAGGGAATATTTCTTTCTCTCCATATTAGTGCTGGGGCCAAACCATCCGAAGAAAAGCTTGGATATTTATCTACAACCGTTGATTGAGGAGTTAAAGCATTTATGGAGCGAGGGTGTGGAGACTTATGACATCTCACGGAATGAAATGTTCACGATGTGAGCTGCTTTGATGTGGACAATCAGCGATTTTCCCGCGTACGGTATGCTATCGGGCTGGATGACACATGGGAAGTTGGCTTGTCCGTATTGTATGGACGATACAAAATCTTTTTGGCTGCCACACGGAAGGAAGCACAGTTGGTTCGATTGTCACAGAATGTTCTTGCCTGGAGGACATCCGTATAGGCAAAACGTTAGAGATTTTTTGAAGAACAAAACTGTTCAAGACGATCCTTCGCCATGGCTAACCGGGGAAGAAATTTTACATGAGAGGATAAATAATATCCGTGGCCTGTTTAAAACAGTTGTGTGCGGAGGAAAGGGACATGACAAGCCTTCCCGAACAATAGAAGGGTACGGTGTCGACCATAATTGGGTGAAAAAGAGTATCTTTTGGGAGTTGTCGTACTGGGAGAACCTACTTCTCCGACACAATCTTGATTTTATGCATATCGAAAAAAATTTCTTCGATAATCTCATTAACACGGTGCTAAATGTTCCAGGGAAGACAAAAGATAGCATAAAATCAAGATTGGATCTCGCTTCATTTTGCAGAAGACCCGATTTGGAAGTTACCGCAGATGGAAGAGTGCCTATTCCAATCTTTCGCTTGTCAAAGGAAGGTAAAGAAAAATTTCTTACATGGTTGAAGACGGAGATTAAGTTCCCAGATGGGTATGTATCAAAGTTTTCACGTTGCGTTAACGTGGAGACGGGAAAGATCTCGGGCCTGAAAAGTCACGATTGTCATGTCATCATGGAACGACTTCTCCCAATTGCTTTTTCAGAACTTCTTCCAAATGCAGTTCATACAGCAATTTCAGGTAATGATTAATTAATCTAATTTTTATATTATATTTACTTATTTAAGTTGGGTTCTTATATGTTCTCAATTATTTTCACGTAGATATTGCTCTATTCTTCCGAGATATATCTACCAAAATGTTGCGGACAGAAGACGTTGCTACACTTAAAGAAAACATTGCTATGAAACTTTGCAATTTAGAAAAGATCTTCCCACCGGCTTTTTTCGATGTGATGGAACATCTCCCAGTGCATCTTCCAGACGAAGCTGCTTTAGGCGGTCCGGTCCAATACAGATGGATGTATCCTTTCGAACGGTACATGTATCACCTGAAGAAGAAAGTTAAAAACAAGGCTCGAATCGGAGGATCGATAGTAGCTCAATATGTAAACGAAGAAATTTCCATCGTGACAGCCAACTTCATTACTCCTCCACAAGAGTTAGACTCCGCAGAAGATGTGAGGGAAATTCATTTCACCTACAACTATCCTGATGTCCCGCGTATCTTCCACCAAGTAGGCAGAGTTAGTGGAAAATCATCAAGCTCGTGGTTAAATGATGAGGACTACAATGTGCTTCAAACATTTTTATTGCTCAACTGTGAAGGTTTTGAACCGTACGAAAGGTATGATTTAACATTTTTATTTCTAAGTCTATTTGTTAAATGAGATAACACTGTAAATATTTGTACAGGATGTTTGAGGAAGAAATGACGCAAGATTACCCGAATATTACCGCAGACGCAATGACGAGACTAAAAGATAAAAGATTTGCAACTTGGTGTAAAAAATATGTAAGTTTTTAAAATATATATATATGTATATATATAACTTATATGGTATATATATGTTTAGTTCTATTTTTTTAATTATAGATGTGCAGATCAACGACGCAAGTGCATCATTCGAATTTCCATTGTGGATGCTGGAATTTGTACAAGGTCCGAAGCATCAAATCACTTCATGGCATATGTATTATTCGAGGGGATATCATTACCATACCGAAAGCCATGGACAAAATAAGAAGACGATGAATTATGGCGTTTGTGTTCCGGGAACCGCTGAGATGGATTATTTTGGATTGAATGAAGAAATATTCATGATAGAGTACGGTGGTGCAGTGGAGCTAAAATCAATGATTTTTAAATGTCATTGGTTCAACATTGGTCGAGGAATACGAACACATCCATCTGGTATTGTTGATATTTGTACAACGATGCATTATGACAAGTATGATCCTTTCATATTACCAGAGCAGTGTGATCAAGTATGTTATATTTCTTATCCGAGACTGCGACCGACAAGAGAAGAATGGTGGGCAACAACAAAGGTTATGCCGAGAGGATTTTCTGAGAGTCAAGAAGTTTCTCAAAATGCAGTTTAAAACGACCTAGTTGATCGTGTGATACCACCTACCGGAGTAGTGCGAGTCGAGGCACATGCAATCCAAGATATTACGGATTATGAACCGACGCCTATCGCTAATCCAGATGACGAATATATTTCTGAAAATGATGGAGAAGATAACTATAGCGAATATTCAGAATCAGATTCAGATTAATAATTTGCTTTGTATGTTTAATTAAATAAATATAAAATATTATGATATTTTCAATTTATAATGTGTATATTAAAAAAACCAACTCTTATATTTATATCATATACCAAACACTTAAAAAACAAAGATATAATTTTCCAAAGAATTTGGATTGATCATCATATATTGTTTATGAATAATTATAGTGTATGACATTTGGGGTTTAGGGTATAGAATTATGGTTTAAAATTTTACATTTAGGGTTTGTGGTATTAAATATAGGGTTTAGGGTTTATGGTATAGATTTAGGGTTGGTACGTATTTATTAGCTATATTATTGTATGATTAATGTAATATTTAGGGTTTAGGGTATATATTTAGGGTTTAGGGTATATGTTCCCCTGTATAAAAGCTCTCTTTATTCCTATGCGTGCTTTACTTGACTCCTCCGAATTCAGAACAATGACTTTTAGGCTATTTTTCCCCACCAGCAAGAACGAACTTCTATGTGTTAAGCAAAGAAGAACAGAAGATCTATTCCAGTAGTTAGCTAGAATCTTGGACGTCCGGGGACCTACTTCGCGGGATCGCCTTACGTAGAAGGACCTGAACCGCACGGGGCGAAGTTTCTTTGGGCGGCGTTTTCTCGATTGATATCTAAAGTGACTGGAATTCGAATCTTCTTATATACGTATTATTCCAAGGAGGATCAACATCCCATTCCATTACAAATGGTTAAACAGCTATCCCTTACCATACATCTCTTCCCGCTACGCGCCTCACAGCCGGTATTGGCACTTGCTGTGCTCCCCCTGGAACTGTAGTTCACTCCCTCCGGGAGCTGCAGCTATCTTCTCAACAATCAACTACCCACTCTTGTTTGTGTTGTTCGGAATTGTAATAAGTAGCATGAGTTGCAAGCAAGTGTAGCGAAGCTGCCTTGCTGGTTAGTAAGCATGTACTGCTAACTCCCTCCCTCCGGGAGCTGCAGCTATCCTCCCAACAATCAACTACCCAATCTTGTTGCTAATGTGCATGAAGTTGAAGCAGGTGTTGCGAAGCTGCCCTGCTGCTTTGATTGCGTAGCTACCTCCCGCAGGTAAATGCAGCTAACTCCTTAAAAGAGTAAACAGTTTGTTAGTAGGTATGAGTTGCAAGGAAGTGTTGCGTAGCTGCCCGGCTCCTTAGTAAGGATAGGCACGGGCGTGGGAACGGAAGGAAGTGTTGCGTAGCTGCCTTGCTCCTTAGTAATCACGGGAACCCTCCCACAGGGAGCTGTAGCTAGCTCCTTATTAACAACTCCCTTGCTTGTTTTGCCTAGGCATGAGTAGTTCAGTTCGAAAATGGATCCTCAATAAAAAAAAATGGAATATCTGTGCGGATATGTTCAGCTTTGGGTGGAAATGTAAGGAATTTGACTCCGACTAAGATTATTGTCCATGGTGTAACGGACACAGCCAAAATAACTCTCGGGTACAACATGCTACAGATGCCTGTGGATCGCTGGGAGGCGTACATACAATGAATGTTATTGATGCTACTCCTTCTTACCATTTTTGACTGGGGCGACCCCCCATTGATCTTGGCTTGCTTCTTTGTTCTTGGCTACTGCTTGGTTAACTATTGCGAATTATTTAATGGTAGAAATAAATCCTTCTTCCTTCCCGCATCGCGTCCTAGAGGGGCCGCTCGGACGAAGAAAGTCAGGGATAGAGTTCGAGTGAGACATCAACCATAGATTTTGGAACTTTCGAGATGCTTTCTTGCGAAAGCCAACGGAGTCTGTAACTCAACCTTCTCACCCATGGGGGGAATCCATCATATTCAATGAAAAATTGCAATCGAGGGCACCCTCATTTCCAGAGATAAAATCAGGCTGCACATAAGGGGAAAAGCCCTCCTACTGAGCAAGATCATTAATGAATAAGGAAGCACTTAACTTAGGACAGCCGGTCTCACTTCACGCAGCATAGCGCCTTGCTATTTGCATTCATCCTTGTAACTTACCGAAGTGAGGAAAGCCACATTGGGGATCGCGAGTCGGGAGGGTGGCGAAGATATTGTGTGTGTCAGCGAAGTCTTTTCGGGGTTGAAAGCATGAGCGATGAACTTCTCGACTTCGATCTTTTTCTTTTCTTTTAAGTTATGGGTTGATTGTGACCTAGTATAGGATTGATCCAGGGCAATTCAAAGGCTAAGCCCAAGAATTCCAATAGTTCGCTTTTTCGTTTTAGCGCTACTTGGATACTTCAAGCCAAGATCAGGACGATGGGTGGGGGATAGGGGCATGCATGTGTCCAAGAGCGTATTTTCTCGTTGTTGTTTGTAACAGAACATTATTAACGATAAAAATGGCTGGTTATATTTTCATGCTTCATGTTCTCGCCTTCGAAATCGATGCTTAAGTCGATCCACTTGCATTGGTGGTCTCTCTCTTCCCTCATCGCATGCGCTTCGCTTCGACCAGGGTGCTTTTAAGCTGGCTTCTTTCTTTGATTATCCGGTACCTTCCCTCGATCTGGTCTTCTGTAACAATCTGATCTTTCAATTTATTATATTATGCTATTCTTTTGGGGAGCCTAGGTGGGGAAATAGCTATAGCCAAGTGGTGCAGAACAAAGAGGAGCGGAAAGGACTCTGTTATCTTGCATTCCTCATTCGCATTAGAGCATTAGAGTATGAATATAAGCAAGCTTTCTTATTCCGAAATCGAAAAAGAGCTCTAGAAGTTCAGTCGGTGTTCTCTCATCTCTTAATTAAGTTCGAAATCGAGAATCGTGAGACTCGCCCAACCTAGTAAAGGGGCTTGAATCGGTATTTTGTTTAGGGAGAAACCCTACTAAGGAAAGGATGAGATATAGCATTAACTCCACTTGTTGGTATTCGTTGGGACGCATGCTTAGAACGGCCTCTAAGGGGTTGTTGTATAACAAGTGCATAATGTCCACTAGAACGTCCGTGTATTTTATCATCAACCTGATGAATTAATTTCAAGATATAGGGCTTTCCTATTATCACAGGCTGTTCAAAAGGATCTCCCGTTCTTCCATCAAAAATTCGGCTTTTTCCTGGATACTCGGGTTCAAATACCCATGGATTGGCTGTTTGCTTACTGGCTTCATATAATTCAGAAAATACTAGTTTTCTCGAAGCCTCTTGTTCATATCTCTCATCAAAAGGGGCTATTCGATAATGTCTATCTAGCAGACTTCCCGCTAACCCAAGCGAGCATTCAAATATCTGTCCTACATTCATGCGTGAGGGTACTCCTAATGGGTTGAAGACCATATCCACGGGTCTCCCGTCTTGCAAATAAGGCATATCCTGTCTAGGCAAAATTTTTGAAATGATACCTTTATTTCCATGTCTTCCGGCTACTTTATCACCTACTTTGATTTCACGTTTCTGTGAAATATATACACGAATTATTTCTGGGTTATAACTTGAACCCCCCTTTTTCTGAACCCATCTCACATCAATAACTCGACCTCTACCACCTATAGGCAATTTTAAGCAAGTTTCTTTTGAAGTCGATACCTGAATGCCAAGTATGGCCCGTAATAATCTATCTTCCGGAGCATACGAGGATTCTTTCGCCACCTGAGGCGTTAATTTACCTACTAAAATATCACCCGTTTCAACCCACGATCCTAGCATAACAATTCCATTTTTGTCTAAATTTCGGAGTAAACGGCCCTCTAGATGCGGTATTTCTTTAGTGATCCTTTCAGGACCTTGGGTTGTCACATGCGTCTGAATTTCATATTTCCGTATGTGGAAAGAAGTATAAATATCACCATATACTAGACACTCACTAATGAGTACCGCATCTTCAAAATTGTATCCTTCCCATGGCATATAAGCCACTAATATATTTTTCCCCAAAGCGAGTTCCCCACCAACTGTAGCAGCACCATCCGCTAAAATTTGTCCCTTTTTAATGCATTTACCCCGCCGAACCTGAGGTTTTTGATGCATACAAGTATTTTTGTTTGAGCGTTGATACATAATTAATGGAATACTTATAGTATTCTCATTGCCCGATAAAATTATCTTCTCAGTGTCAGTATAAAGGATTTTTCCCTCGTGTTCGGCTATAGCGGGAACCCCCGAATCTAAAGCCACTTGGCGTTCCAATCCAGTTCCAACAATGCACTTTTCGGACCGAGAAAGTGGAACTGCTTGACGTTGCATATTAGAACTCATTAAAGCTCGATTCGCATCATTATGTTCGATAAAAGGAATTAGGGAAGCTCCAATGGAAAAATATTGGAAAGGAAAAATGCTTCGAAGATGAACCTCTTCCCATGCGATAGTCAAAAATTCTTGGCGGTATCGAGCTGGTACAGCCTGTTCTTCTTGAATGCCCCGATTAAGAGCCAAAGAATTTCCTGCCGCTATCATATAATATTCATCTTGACTTGGTGATAAAAAAAGCATCCGTATCCGCGCTTTTTTTTTATTTCTCAACGAGTTCATAAAACGGACTTTCTAACGACCCCCAATCACCAATCCTGGCATAAATTGATAAAGATCCAATAAGTCCAACATTGATTCCTTCAGACGTGTCAATGGGGCAAATACGCCCATAGTGACTAGGATGGATATCTCGTATCCGAAAATTAGCAGTTCGCCCTGTTAATCCGCCAGGGCCCAAATAACTCAACTTTCTCCCATGAACAATTTGTGTCAATGGATTAGTTCGATCCAAAACTTGAGATAATGGGTGTAATCCGAAAAAGGATTCATAAGTAGTTGTTAACGGAGTTGAAGTTACCAAATTCTGAGGAGTAGGTATCAATTTATGCCTAATTGCTCCGCCTATAGTTCCCTTAACTACATTTTCTAAACGAGCCAGAGCCAACCCGAGCTGGTCTTGTAAAAGATCCGCTACAGAGCGAATACGTTTATTTTTCAAATGATTCATATCATCAAGTGTACCCATTCCAAATTTCATCCCAATCAAATGATCGGCAGCTGCTAATATATCTCGTGGTAACAAAAATATATTGTTCTGAGGTATATTAAGATTCAGTCTCCAGTTAATATTTCGGCGACCAATCCTTCCTAATTCACACCTTTGCCAGTGAAAGTTTTATCAGATCGATACCAAGAGTGGATACTACCCTTGAAAGGCAAACCAATTCCTTGCTCTCTGGCTATTATTCATAAAACCAATTGTAATTCTGGCATTTGTTTGTTTGAATGTTGGTAATGACTTCCAGGTCGGAACCCACCTTCACCCAAGGGTCATATGACCTTCCCCTGCTAGATTTACCTCCGACGGAGCTGACTGGGGCTTGTGCCTTTCCTTAGCCCTGCTAGATTGACTCAATATCTTTCCAGGATGATAACGTTGGAGCGGTTGGAGTTGGATTGAATCGACTTCGTCTTCTTCCCTTAAATGAATCCCGTTCAAGCTGTGATAAGAGGACGTTTCCGTACCCCCTTACCTTACTCACTAGATTTTCACTGAATGACAGGGGACAGCTTCACTCCGTCAAGCCTCTAGGAGTAGTGAAGAACTATAGAAAGTTGTGGTTGGTTGTTGACCAACAAAAGCATGGGAGAAAACAAAAAGGGAGCATAGAGATTTCTTCTCTTATGAGATTGAGCGAGGAAATGCCAAAGCCAAGGCTAACTCTCTCTCCTGCGCTAGTGAATCATATGCCATCCTTAGAGTGCAGCAGGGACACCTTTAAAGGAGAGTGAGCCATCCCTTTAAGAAGGGCCTTATCGCAAAAAGTCTCTTTGAAAGGTCACTCTCATTAAAATAAAAACTTCCTCTCTGTCGAGGATTTTCCTCACTAAGCTTTCAGGCGTTCCTCGGGGCAAGAAGTTTCAAGCTTGAAGGCAAGTGCCGTTATCCCGCCTTCATCAAGTCTTATTGCACTAGCATTCGATGCATCAACTATGGCTGTTCCCTCCTCCAATACCGCTTATTCATCTGCACCTTCTATGGAATTTTGTTCAAAACAAGTTTACCTTTCCTTGCTCTTGCTTAGGAGAGCTCCGTCACTCCTTAACAGGAAGGGCGGGTTATAATGCTAAAGAAAGAGCTTGCAAACAGCAGCTTTCTATTCTATGTGCGCATTGTCTTCTTCATTCTAAAGTGCTGACTTGATCCTGGCCAAGTGCGGCAGATACGTAGGCAAACTTGAAAAGAGCCTCAGTCGGCAAATCCCTGGCCCTTTTCTTTCTTTTTTCCGCTAGACCGATTCATCGATGAGCTAAACCTTTATACGAAAGAGAACCCTCACCTAATGAAATGACCTCGCGCCAGTGCTACCCTTAAAAGGTTTTGACGGAGCTTAACCGCTCTTCCTGCGATTCTTCTTTTTAATGAGAACAGCACGGAACTAGACTAAGGAAGTGCAAGGGGCTGCTTTCTCATACCGCGGGATCAGTATGAATTCCAGAGATAGGATACTCTTTAACCCAAAGAATAGGAAAAGCTTGAAAGACTTTAATCAAAACTCATCGGGATTCAAAGATCCCTTCCTTATTGATACAATTAGACCCGCCGCGGTATGCTCAGCTACGCCATTGATCCTTGAGTACTTGTGCTAAGTACATGCTCTCTCTCTTTCTTTACTTATGCTTTACGCTTACAGGACTATGCTCTTCATTTCTCGAGGAACGCCGAGGAATTCTAGCGGAAAAGTCCCGCACTTCATTACGAAAGACTGGGCCTTCTTAATCCTCCAATCGTGCAGTAGCTCTCGTATATAAGAGAAGGGCAGCATTTAGGAGTAATCGATCTCACAAACTATCAATTTCATAAGAGAAGACGAAGACGGATCAAATTGAATAATCGAAGAGATATGGGACCCTAGCTACGAGTCAGTCCCTCTAACGTCGAATGATCTACTTGCTTGTACTTCTCTTTGTCGAGATTCAGTTGGTCTTCAGTCTACCACTCCGTGGGTACAAGATCGAAAAGAATGCATTCCAAGTGAGATGTCCAAGATTAAAGGAACGAGGGTAAGAATCGACGAGGAATCAATAAGATATAAGATAAGTGAATGACAAAGCGTGAGGAGAATTCTCAACCCGAGATGTTAGAAGGTGCAAAATCAATAGGTGCCGGAGCTGCTACAATTGCTTCAGCGGGAGCTGCTATCGGTATTGGAAACGTCTTCAGTTCTTTGATCCATTCTGTGGCGCGAAATCCATCATTGGCTAAACAATCATTTGGTTATGCCATTTTGGGCTTTGCTCTAACCGAAGCTATTGCATTGTTTGCCCCAATGATGGCCTTTTTGATCTTATTCGTATTCTGATCGAAGAAAGAAGGTTTCATTCAGTCTCATAAAGCAAGCACCTCTTTCACATAAGAAAGTGGAGGCAGGCTTGGATACGATCTAAAATGATTCCACATGAAAGAGGACCGGGCAATCGCCCTAGTAATGAAGAAGCGGGCTAGTCCCCGAAAATGCCCGTTAATAAAGCAAGTTGGGGAACAAAATCTTCCTTGTTAGTTACTCATTTCTTCGGTCGAGCGTTCTCCGGACGTCGAG